>JBBDGP010000932.1:1585000-2891137 GCA_037952835.1 Lithobates septentrionalis
CGCAATACGTCTTTTGTATTGTAACCTATTTTGGTTACATTATTACATGCTTTTTTGCCACGTTCCACGTGGTGTGATAATCTGTTTTTTATACATTGCTAATCCAGTTTTGTTTTTTACTCTTCATATATACAAAACTTTTTATATTTTGATACAATTAAAACTTTATACTTTAGATCAATTTTTGTGATGCTCCTGTGCCTTCAAAATCCCATTTGTAGGGGAAACATTGTTTTCATATACCTTAGGGATGTTGGCCTATAGAAGCAGATAATATTACCTCCAACTTCATCTTCCACAACTGAGATCCTCAATCCCCCATAACTGAGGTCCTCCATAACTAAGATCCTCTATCCCCGTAACTGAGATCATCCATCTCCCATAACTGAGGACTTCCATAAAGGAGATCCTCCATCCCTCAAAACTGAGGTCCTCCATCCCCCCAACTGAGATCCTCCATAACAGATTCTCCATCCCCCATAAGTGAGGTTCTCCAGCCCCATAACTAAGGTCCTTCATCCTCAATCCCGCCCACAACTGAGGTCCTCTATAACTGAGATCCTCTATCCCTTAGAACTGAGATAATCAATCTGCCATAACTGAGGTCTTCCATCCCCACAACTGCAATCCACCATAACTGAGATTCTTCATCCCCCATAAGTGAGGTCCTCCAGCCCCATAACTAAAGTCCTTCATCCTCTATAACTGAGATACTCTATGCCCCCATAACTGAGATCCTTCACCCCCATAACTGAGTTCCTCCATACCGGAGATCCTTCACCCCCATAACTGAGATCCTTCACCCCCATAACTGATGTCCTCCATAACAGATCCTCCATCCCCCCTAACTGAGGTCCTCCATTCCCATAACTAGGATCCTCCATTCCTCATAACTAAGGTCCTCCATAACTGAGGTCCTCAAGCACCCTTATTAGCTTTGTTGTCCTTTCTCTGGACTCTCTCCAGTTCCGGCACATCCTTCCTGAGGAAGATTACAACTACCGCACTACGATTGTCAGTCCAGTCACGTAGGGTGATCTCCTTTTTTTTCATCCACAAGTAATATCTGGATTTTCGCTCCCCATGCTTTAATTCTTTGAAGCTTCTGTTGAAGGTCAGGGGAGATCAGACTATGCTGCTAGAGGGACCCAACCAGCAGTGACACCCCCTCCTTCTCTCTCCTAGAGGGACCCAACCAGCAGTGACACCCCCTCCTTCTCTCTCCTAGAGGGACCCAACCAGCAGTGACACCCCCTCCTTCTCTCTCCTAGAGGGACCCAACCAGCAGTGACACCCCCTCCTTCTCTCTCCTAGAGGGACCCAACCAGCAGTGACACCCCCTCCTTCTCTCTCCTAGAGGGACCCAACCAGCAGTGACACCCCCTCCTTCTCTCTCCTAGAGGGACCCAACCAGCAGTGACACCCCCTCCTTCTCTCTCCTAGAGGGACCCAACCATCAGTGACACCCCCTCCTTCTCTCTCCTAGAGGGACCCAACCAGCAGTGACACCCGCTCCTTCTCTCTCCTAGAGGGACCCAACCAGCAATGACACCCCCTCCTCCTCTCTCCTAGAGGGACCCAACCAGCAGTGACACCCCCTCCTTCTCTTTCCTAGAGGGACCCAACCAGCAGTGACACCCCCTCCTTCTCTCTCCTAGAGGGACCCAACCAGCAGTGACACCCCCTCCTTCTCTCTCCTAGAGGGACCCAACCAGCTGTGACACCCCCTCCTCCTCTCTCCTAGAGGGACCCAACCAGCAGTGACACCCCCTCCTTCTCTCTCCTAGAGGGACCCAACCAGCAGTGACACCCCCTCCTTCTCTCTCCTAGAGGGACCCAACCAGCAGTGACACCCCCTCCTTCTCTCTCCTAGAGGGACCCAACCAGCAGTGACACCCACTCCTTCTCTCTCCTAGAGGGACCCAACCAGCAGTGACACCCCCTCCTCTCTCCTAGAGGGACCCAACCAGCAGTGACACCTCCTTCTCTCTCCTAGAGGGACCCAACCAGCAGTGACACCCCCTCCTTCTCTCCCCTAGAGGGACCCAACCAGCAGTGACACCCCCTCCTTCTCTCTCCTAGATGGACCCAACCAGCAGTGACACCCCCTCCTTCTCTCTTCTAGAGGGACCCAACCAGCCGTGACACCTCCTCCTTCTCTCTTCTAGAGGGACCCAACCAGCAGTGACACCCCCTCCTTCTCTCTCCTAGAAGGACCCAACCAGCAGTGACACCCCCTCCTTCTCTCTCCTAGAGGGACCCAACCAGCAGTGACACCCCCTTAATCTCTCTCCTAGAGGGACCCAACCAGCAGTGACACCCCCTCCTTCTCTCTTCTAGAGGGACCCAACCAGCAGTGACACCCCCTCCTTCTCTCTCCTAGAGGGACCCAACCAGCAGTGACACCCCCTCCTTCTCTCTCCTAGAGGGACCCAACCAGCAGTGACACCTCCTCCTTCTCTCTCCTAGAGGGACCCAACCAGCCGTGACACCCCCTCCTTCTCTCTCCTAGAGGGACCCAACCAGCAGTGACACCTCTCCTTCTCTCTCCTAGAGGGACCCAACCAGCAGTGACACCCCCTCCTTCTCTCCTAGCAGAGTAAGCCAGACAGAACGCTGAAGTCTTTAGTGAACTTTCTTTATAAAGTTTTTCTTCCATGATAAAGATCAGAGGAGCGCTCAGCCACGTGTTTTCTGAAGTGTATATCAAGGTGTGCTTCTTCCCAGTGTGAGATCTCTAAAGAAGATAGAAGACATTTACCGCACTCAGGACACCAATACACCTTAAGGGTTTGTGTGGGTTTTAAGATGTCTGTAAAGATTGGACTTCTGTGGAAAACATTTCCCGCACTCAGGGCAGGAATATGGTTTCACCCCCGTGTGAGATCTCTGATGTATAACAAGGTGTGATCCCAGTCTAAAACATTTCCCGCACTCAGGGCATGGATACGGCTTCTCCCCAGTGTGAGATCTGTAATGTTTACCCAGATCTGATTTACAAAGAAAGTCTTTTCCACACTCAGAACAGGAATATGGCTTTTCGCCGGTGTGTAATCTTTGATGTCTGGAAAGATGGGCCTTCTGTGAAAAACTTCTCCCACACTCAGTACAGGAATACGGCTTCTCACCTGTGTGACATCTGAAATGTATTGTGAGGTCTGATTTACAAAGAAAACCTTTCCCGCACTCGGAACAGGAATGATGCTTCTCCCTCGTGTGATATCTCTGACATACAGAAAGAATAAGCTCAGAGCTAAAACATTTCCCACATTCAGGACAGGAAAATGTCTCCTCCCCCTGAATTCCGGCCCCATCCCTCACAGTACGAGGTTGCTCAGAGTCAGAGGGATTCCATGGTCTATCCACACTGTGAAGTCCACCATCCATAGTGGAGATCATTGTCTTTTCTCCTCCACAATCTCCTGTGATGTCCTCATCTTCCATTTTACAACCTGGAGATAAAGTGAGACGATCCTTTGAGGGTTTCTCCATGGCGTGTCCTGGAAAAATATAAAAACATCATCAATAGATATGAGAGGGTTAGTTCACTTCCATCAAGATTCCATCTGGATCAGGTAGATATGAGTGAGCAGATGTTCTCTGTGGAGGTCTCATATTGGCTGATATCACTCAGCTCCTGCCCTTCTTTGGACCAATCAGTGAGCAGTAACAGAGCAGAGATAGGAGAAGAATATATGATGGGTCACCTGTGCTGATCTCTGTAGGAGTGTCCTCCTCTATGAATGTCCTCGTCATTCCAGCCTCCTCCGTATATTGCTGATCATCCCTCACATACGTCTCTTCTACTTCACCCTCAACTTTCATGTTCATCAGATCTTCACCCTAAACCAACAGAATGGCAGAAAATAACATCTGTAACATAGAAGTATTTATGATGTGAGATCACATAGAAAATATCATCTTGTAGAGTCCAAACATCGTCTCCACATGTCAGAGTGTTCAATCACTTTATGTTCCCGACCCTCCACTCCACCTACCTGATGATGGTGGGGGATGGTGTGATCTTCCTGTGTGGAATCCCGGGAATACAGAGGACGGGGACATCTCTCTGGTGGGTTTCTGGTATTAGGTGGTTCCATCATAATGTGCTTGTAGAGATCCTTGGGTCCTTGAGAAAGTTCCTTCATCACACCATACTCCTCATCCTTCTCTTTATACTCTTCTTTAACAGTATTATAATCCCTGAGGTTTCCATTCTGAACATATAAAAGGACATTTATTGTAACAAACATGCTTGTGTATAAATCAAAACCACTAGCCATTGTTCCTCATCTACCTGATGATGGTGGGGGATGGTGTGACCTTCCTGTGTGGAATCCCGGGAATACAGAAGATGGGGACATTCTTTGGTATTAGGTGGCTCCATCATATCCTTGTGTGGTTCAAAAAGCGCCTTCATCACTCCATACTCTTTATACTCCACTATACACTCTTCTTTAACAACAAAATTATCCACAAGGATTCCATTCTGGATATATAATAAAACATTATTTGTAACAAACATGCTTGTGTGTAAACCATAACTAACAATAATTGTCATCATCCTCCTGACACCTTATAGGAACCTGACACACACAATGATACAGTCACCATCCAGACACATCCCTTGTCTGTTACTGGATAATGTCCCAGAATTCCCAGAATCCTCCTCACCTCTCCTGTCAGCAGCTCCATCATCTTCTTGGTGACTTCTAGAATCTTCTGCATGTTGTGTCTCTCAGGTTTTAGGGAGTCACATGGAGGCACTGTGATGGTCATATGATCACCTGACTTCACAAGAGGAAATCTCTGTATTGAGGAACCAATAGGAATATCATGTTAGAATCCCAGAATCCTCCTCACCTCTCCGGTCAGGTCTGTGTTTTATTAATAGAGATAAGAGTGATGTCATGTGACCTCCCAGAATCCTCCTCACCTCTCCGGTCAGGTCTGTGTTATATAAGAGCGATGTCATGTGACCTCCCAGAATCCTCCTCACCTCTCCGGTCAGGTCTGTGTTTTATTAATAGAGATAAGAGTGATGTCATGTGACCTCCCAGAATCCTCCTCACCTCTCCGGTCAGGTCTGTGTTTTATTAATAGAGATAAGAGTGATGTCATGTGACCTCCCAGAATCCTTCTCACCTCTCCGGTCAGCAGGAAGATTATCTCCAGGGTGAGGTTTAGTATCTTCTCAGTCATGTGACTCCGGTCCTCCTCCATCCTCATTGGTCATGTGATCTATACAGGTTTCCTATAGACCAATAATTGATAACAGAGAATTATCTGGACTTTACTGGTTGTATAATATTAGGATGGGGATGTATGGGGGATAATAAAAGGGACATTCGGCTTACTGATTCCGGTGTTT
Organism: Lithobates septentrionalis; assembly: GCA_037952835.1. NCBI lineage: Eukaryota > Metazoa > Chordata > Amphibia > Anura > Ranidae > Lithobates > Lithobates septentrionalis. Next base: position 1,590,372 of record JBBDGP010000932.1, read on the forward strand.
TCGGGGTGAGGGAACCTTTGGCCTTTATGTCTACATAAAAACCCTGTTCTCCACAATTCTCCAAAATGGAGAAAATATTTTCCAGCCCTGTAAGTGGGAGAATCTTCTGATCCTGAAGGGGTTAATCTACGTTTCCACACACATATATATATATATGCGCATTATCATCTGCTGGAGATAACAGAGGTCACAGTGACTATGGAGGAAGAGGACGGATATGACGGGGGGTTACTGGATGTAGATATGAAACATTCTACCCAACTTACTGAGATGGAAAAGAAAGACACTTTTAGCACCAAGTATTAACTCAGAGGCAACACCCCATATATAAAAACCATAAATGACTTAAAGCCCCAATCCCAAATAAAAGTATTCTCTGTAAAGATTCTTACATTTTCTCTACCTGTATCACCATACACCACTCTGATGCTGACCAAACGCCAAATGAAATCTTCTTTAGAAACTGACTCTTTCCAAAGAGTCCATCTCCTGGACCACCAGTCACTCCCCAGTCATGTAGGTTTCTGAAGAAGACTTCAGCAGGCATTGGAGCTCAGTGTTCCTGTACTGTGTCCATGTACCGTGTCCCATACCCTGTCCTGTACCGTGTCCTGTACTGATGAAGAGATCATCTGGAGGAACCACAGTGTTCTGTGGAGGAGCAGAAGATAGTCACTCCCCAGTCATGTAGGTTTCTGAAGAAGACTTCATCCGGCATTGGAGCTCCATGTTCCCATATTGTGTCCATGTCCTGTGTCCCATATTGGGTTGCCACTTTTTCTTCAAGCCAAACCTGCATTTTTTATTCTTTTTGGTGTATAAGCTATAAGATTGTAAAAGACTTGGAACACTTTTGGTGTCCCGAAAGAAAGTGCGTGTGCCTGAATTGTTAGTGTTATGCACGGAATTCGGGGTTCAGATATGTGCTGGGGAGAGGGCTAGTGCTAGCAGGGGGGTGGGGGGAGTTAGATATGAGCTGGGGGGACTCTTTGGGAGGGGAGAGGGCTAGCGTTGGGGGGGGGGGAGTAAGATATGTGCTTGGTGGTGCTTTGGGAGGGGAGAGGACTAGTATTTGAAGGGGGGGTTGAATGTGTGCTAGGGACATGCTTTGAGAGGTGAGAGGGCTAGTGCAAGGGGGGTAGGATATGTGCCGGGGGGGGGGGAGCGCTTTGTGAGGAGAGAGGGCTAGTGCAAGAGTGGGTTGGGGGACCAGGTATGTGCTGGGAGGGTGCTTTGTGAGGGGAGAGGGCTAGTGTTTGGGGGGGTTGGATGTGTGCTGGGGACATGCTTTGAGAGGGGAGGGGGCTAGTGATAGGGGGGTCAGATATGAGCTATGTGGTGCTTTGGGAGGGGAGAGGGCTAGTGCAAGGGGGGGTAGGATATGTGCTGGGGGGCTTGGGGGGGTCGGATATGTGCTGGGGGGAGCGCTTTGTGAGGAGAGAGGGCTAGTGCAAGAGAGGGGTAGGGGGACCAGGTATGTGCTGGGGAGGGTGCTTTGTGAAGGGAGAGGGCTAGTGTTTGGGGGGGTTGGATGTGTGCTGGGGACATGCTTTGAGAGGGGAGAGGGCTAATGATGGGGGGGGGTCAGATATGAGCTATGTGGTGCTTTGGGAGGGGAGAGGGCTAGTGCAAGGGGGGGGGCTAGGATATGTGTTGGGGGCTTGGGGGGTCGGATATGTGCTGGGGGGAGCGCTTTGTGAGGAGAGAGCGCTAGTGCAAGAGAGGGGTAGGGGGACCAGGTATGTGCTGGGGGGTGCTTTGTGAAGGGAGAAGGCTAGTGTTTGGGGGGGTTGGATGTGTGCTGGGGACATGCTTTGAGAGGGGAGAGGGCTAATGATGGGGGGTCAGATATGAGCTATGTGGTGCTTTGGGAGGGGAGAGGGCTAGTGCAAGGGGGGGCTAGGATATGTGTTGGGGGCTTGGGGGGTCGGATATGTGCTGGGGGGAGCGCTTTGTGAGGAGAAAGGGCTAGTGCAAGAGTGGGGTAGGGGGACCAGGTATGTGCTGGGGCATGCTTTGGGAGGGGAGAGGGCTAGTGTTTGGGGGGGGTGTGCTGGGGACATGCTTGGAGAGGGGAGAGGGCTAGTGATGGGGGGGTCAGATATGAGCTATGTGGTGCTTTGGGAGGGGAGAGGGCTAGTGCAAGGGGGGTAGGATATGTGCTGGGGGGGCTTGGGGGGGTCGGATATGTGCTGGGGGGGCTCTTTGTCAGGGGAGAGGGCTAGTACAAGAGTGGGGGTAGGGGGGTTAGATATGTGCTGGGGGAGACCTTTGAGAGGGCAGAGGCTAGTACAAGAGGGTGGGTGGGGGGACCAGGTAGGTATGTGCTGGGGGGGTTCTTTGTGAGGGGAGCGGGCTACTGCAAAGTGGGGTAGGGGGGTCAGATATGTGCTGGGGGTGCTTTGGGAAGGTAGAGGGCTTGTGCTAGAAGGGGTTGTCAGATTTCAAATTCAACCCACACTTCTAGCATAAGTCCTGTCCCCTGCCAAAGCCCCCTCCCCCCCTCAAAGCACATATCCTCTTAACCCCCCAATCACTCCACATATTTTTTAAGTTGTTCTCCTTCGCAGCCATTCTCTCCCCCTCCCTTGACCATCTACAGAGTATAATAAAAATGTCTACAAACTTCGATCAGCGCGTCACTGCTCCCCCTCTTCCTCTTGTGTGTGTATACAGAGCGGAGAAAGAGAAGGATGCTTTGATCCACCATGTTGAAGCAGGCTGCCGTCGGGGAAGGGAGACACATCAGATGGCAGAGCAGACTTGTCACTCTCAGTGCAGTCAGGTCTGAATAATGTGTCCAGGTCTCAGGAAGGTAAGAACCCAAACACATCATTCAAAAACTGGACTGTCCGAGAGAAAACCGTCCTATACGATATCCTGTAATGATGAGGAGATCAGCAGGAGGAAGTACAGAGCTCTGTGGAGGACCAGGAGATCAGCACTCCCCGGTCATGTCGATTTCTGAAGAAGACTTCAGCCGGCATTGGGGCTCGTTCAGAGAGGTAAGAATTTACCTTTACAGGGAAAACTTTTATTTGGGTTTGACGTTTGGTGACAATGTGATCGGTTAAACCCACTTATGTTTTATGTCACCATTACTTTTCTTTTATACCAGTGTTTTCACTTCAATACGGGAAATCACCTGCAATCTGATGAAATACTGAGACCGATAAAAACACAGATAAATATTTGTCTCAGTGCACATCAGACCGAAAAGTGGGGCATTTAAAGGACAAAGATAGACAGATGAATTTGGTTCCCAATAACGGACAGCGATGAGAGATATGATAAATTAAAATCGAATTACCTCCTCTGTTGCCAGTTCCAGCAATGTCTTCCCTCTAAATCTTCGAACAAGGAACTTCCTGTCTGTATCTGACATCACTTCCTGCTTGTACCTGACAACCTCCTGTCTTCCATAGAGACTTCCTGGGTAGACGTGAGATCACCACCTTGTGGAGCTCAGAGGAACAGCAGCCCCGAGGAATGTCTCGTGGTGTGAACACTTATCTCTGTAAATGTCGTACAGATGAGCCACTTCACAGGCAGAGGCAGGGCAATGGAATGTTGCATTTTTATTGCTTCTCTTTAATTATTACTAAACTCACTGCTCCCAAACAAATGGCTGTTTTTAAACTTTTTTTTTCTTTGAAACATGTCCCCCAGGGCTGTGCCCAGCCACCCATGGCATATATTTGACAATCCCTTGCCCATTAGCCTAAAAAATGGCCGGACTTGATTTTTAACATTCGGCATCTAATTAACTTCAATAGAGTTTGGATTTGGCACCCAAACTTTAATTATATTCGCCGAATCTGCCCGAACCAAACCCAGGCGTATTTGGCTCATCACTAGTTTTAAAAGCAATCCATGATGCATTCTTCAATTCATAATAGATGTAGCGCCCTGGGGTTTAGTCAGGGAGCTCCTCACCAAATTCCTTGTCAGGAGTAGGGATGAGCCGAACACCCCCCGGTTCGGTTCGCACCAGAACCCGCGAACGGACCGAAAGTTCGCACGAACGTTAGAACCCCATTGACGTCTATGAGACTCGAACGTTCGAAATCAAAAGTGCTCATTTTAAAGGCTAATTTGCATGGTATTGTCCTAAAAAGGGTTTGGGGACCCGGGTCCTACCCCAGGGGACATGTATCAATGCAAAAAAAACTTTTAAAAACGTCCGTTTTTTCGGGAGCAGTGATTTTAATGATGCTTAAAGTAAAAAAAAAAAAAGTGAAATATTCCTTTAAATATCGTACCTGGGGGGTGTCTATAGTATGCCTGTAAAGTGACGCGTGTTTCCCATGTTTAGAACAGTCCCTGCACCAAATGTCATTTTTAAAGGAAAAAATCTCATTTAAAACTGCTTGCGGGTTTAATGTCATGTCGGGTCATGGCAATATGGATGAAAATCAGTGAGACAAACGGCATGGGTACCCCCCAGTCCATTACCAGGCCCTTTGGGTCCTGTATGGATATTAAGGGGAACCCCGCACCCAAATTAAAATAAGGAAAGGCCCTATATACTCTGAACAGCAGTATACAGGCGGTGCAAACAAGACAGGGACTGTAGGTTTGTTGTTAAGTAGAATCTCTTTGTAATTTTGAACGGGTACATTTTTACGTGTTTAGCTCCAGCCAAAAAATCTTTTTTAAGCTTTTTGGAAAACATAGGGAAGGGTTATCACCCCTGTGACATTTGTTTTGCTGTCTTTCCTCCTCTTCAGAAGATTTCACCTCACTTTTTGTCCCAATGAAAAATGTTTTTTGAAAATTTGGGTTTTTTTGTGGAACAAGGATTGGAAAGCATCAGTGGAAAGGAGAAATTTTTTTCCCATATTAACTCTTACAGGAGAGAATTTCCCTTCCTAGGGGTAGATTTCATCTCACTTCCTGTTGTCTCCTTCCGTTTGCAAGTAGGAGTCGTTTGTAAGTTAGATGTTTGAAAGTAGGGTCCTGCCCTATATACTCAGCAGATATTTGGGCCTTAGGTGTTGCTGTGGCCACAACACTGTAAGCCCTCACAGGGCCCTGCTGTGAAATATTAGATCAAGAATTGTAATTACATGCCCCTGTTGAACAGGAGCTGAAAAATTAGGCCTTAGGCACTGGTGCTGGTGCCACAACACTGCAACCCCTCACAGACACTCTAGTTGGAACGCAGGAACGAGCCCTGCTGCAAAGTATTGCTTCAAAAATTGTAATTACACGCCCCTGTTAGACAGGGGCAGAAAAATTGGGCCTTAGGCACTGGTGCTGGTGCCACAACACTGCAACCCCTCACAGACACTCTAGTTGGAACGCAGGAACGAGCCCTGCTGCAAAGTATTGCATCAAAAATTGTAATTACACTCCCCTGTTAGACAGGGGCAGAAAAATTGGGCCTTAGGCACTGGTGTTGGTGCCACAACACTGCAACCCCTCACAGACACTCTAGTTGGAATGCAGGAACGAGCCCTGCTGCAAAGTATTACATCAAAAATTGTAATTACACGCCCCTGTTAAACAGGGGCTGAAAAATTGTGCCTTAGGCACTGGTGGTGGCGCCCAGAACCAAAAATGTTCTTACAAGCTATCAGCGTGATGATTGAGGAGGAAGAGGATAATTACTCAGGGATAGTCACTCAGCATCAGCATAGGCAGTCTTTGAAGGGATCTGAGATTTCAAAAAAAATTATTCGGTTACATCAGCATCAGGTGCTTGGTAGCTGGTGGTGATCCAAGACTGATTCATTTTTATGAAGGTCAGCCGATCGACCAAGTCGGTGGACAGACGCACCCTGTGATCGGTTACCACGCCTCCAGCAGCACTGAATGTGCGTTCCGAAAGAACGCTGGATGCAGGACAGGCCAGTAGCTCAATTGCATACTGTGCAAGCTCTGGCCAGTGATCCATCCTCAAGACCCAGTAACCCAGAGGATTTTCGGTGGGAAAGGTGTCCAAGTCTGATCTTGCCCCTAGGTATTCCTGCACCATGTAAAACAGACGCTGGCGATGGTTGCTGGAACCGATCATACCTTGGGGCTGCGGACCAAAAAATTGTCTGAACGCATCGGTCAGACGGCCACCTTCTCCACCGCTCCTTCTTTGACTGACCGAAGCCTCAGCAACACGTTGTCCAGAAACAGGAGTTTGTAACCTCCCAGTCTCTGGGAACGCGTTGCACAGACCTTTCTGCAAGGCCTCCCGAAGATGTTTCATCCTCTGCTCCCTCTGCGATGGCAAGATAAGGTCCGCAACCTTACCCTTGTAACGTGGATCAAGGAGGGTTGCCAGCCAGTATTGGTCCTTCTCCTTGATACCACGAATACGAGGATCCTTACGCAGGCTTTGCAGGATCAGGGAGGCCATGCAGCGTAGGTTTGCTGAGGCATTCGGTCCGGAGTCCTCTGGGTCACTAAGGACAACAACGTCCGCAGCCACCTCCTCCCAGCCACGTACAAGTCCATGTGTTCCTTGGGACTGATCCCTTAAAGACTGCTGCTGATGCTGAGTGCCAGGCTCCACCTCCATACTGACACAATCTTCCTCCTCCTCCTCCTCCTCCTCCTCGTCCTCTTCCTGTGTGATCGGCGGGCACGCAGGAACACTGTCTGGATAAAGGGGGCCTTGAGAGCTAAGGAAGTCCTCCTCTTCCTGCCTCTGTTCTGCCTCAAGTGCCCTGTTCATTATTCCACGCAGCGTGTGCTCCAACAGGTGGACAAGGGGGACAGTGTCACTGATGCATGCACTGTCAGTGCTCACCATCCTCGTGGCCTCCTCGAATGGTGACAGGACAGTGCATGCATCCCTGATCATGGCCCACTGGCGTGGGGAAAAAAAACCAAGCTCCCCTGACCCTGTCCTGGTGCCATAGTCGCACAGGTACTCATTGATGGCCCTCTGCTGCGTGTGCAGCCGCTGCAGCATGGCCAACGTTGAGTTCCACCTGGTGGGCATGTCACAGATTAGGCGGTTCTTGGGCAGGTTAAACTCCTTTTGGAGGTCCGTCAGCCGAGCACTGGCATTATATGACCGGCGGAAATGCACACAGACTTTCCTGGCCTGCCTCAGGACATCCTGTAAGCCCGGGTACCTGCCCAAGAACCGCTGCACCACCAAGTTAAGGACGTGAGCCAAACAGGGCACATGGGTCAGTTGTCCCTGTCGGAGGGCAGAGAGGAGGTTGGTGCCATTGTCGCAAACCACCATTCCTGCCTTAAGTTGGCGTGGCGTCAACCACCTCTGAACCTGCCCCTGCAGAGCTGACAGAACCTCTGCCCCAGTGTGGCTCCTGTCCCCCAAGCACACCAGCTCAAGCACCGCATGGCATCTTTTGGCCTGCGTACTTGCGTAGCCCCTTGAACGCCTACGGAGCACCGCTGGTTCCGAGAAGGAGGCCATGGAGGAAGAAGAAGAGGAGGGGGTGGAGGAGAGAGGTGTGTCACAATCAGCATTTTGGAGGCGTGGTGGCGGAACAACCTCCAACACTACTGCACCTTGTCCTGCATCCTTCCCAGCTGCCAGCAGAGTCACCCAATGCGCCGTGAAACTTAGGTAACGTCCCTGTCCATGCCTGCTGGACCATGAGTCAGCGGTAATATGCACCTTACCGCTGACCGCCCTGTCCAGCGAGGCATGGACATTGCCTTCCACATGCCGGTAGAGAGCCGGAATCGCCTTCCGTGAGAAAAAGTGGCGTTTGGGTACCTGCCACTGAGGAACCGCACATTCCACAAACTCACGGAAGGGGGCAGAGTCTACCAACTGAAAAGGCAGCAGTTGAAGTGCTAGCAATTTTACCAAGCTAGCATTCAACCGCTGGGCATGTGGATGGCTGGGAGCAAACTTCTTTCGGCGGTGCAGCAGCTGGGGCAGGGAAATTTGCCTGGTACAATCTGACGTTGGTGTACCAAAAGCAGATTGCTCACAAGTACTTGGCTGTGACACACCTAATTCTACACCTTCATTCCTCTCACTGCAGGTCTCAGAGAGGACTGAAGGTCTAGTGGGGTTGGAAATCTCAGCTGATGAGGAGCAAGGAGAGATCCTCTTTGTTCTTTGGTGTGGGTCTTTTAGATACGCTTGCCAACGAACTGCATGGCAGGTCAACATATGTCTGGTCAAGCATGTGGTGCCCAAGCGGGAGATGTTTTGGCCACGCGAGATACGCTTGAGACATATGTTGCAAATAGCAGCGGTGCAATCTGATGCACTCGTCTCAAAAAAGGCCCACACCAAAGAACTTTTTGAATAACGCGCAGAGACTGCAGCGCCCTGCACATGTGGAGCTTTGGGGTGTGATGCAGTCAATGTGCTGCCCTTAGGCTGGCCCCTGGAGGGCATCCTGCCTCGTTGGTGATGTGCCGCCTCCTCCTCCTCCTCCTCCTCCTCCTCTCTCCTATCAGGCACCTACGTTGAGTCAGTGACCTCATCATCCCCTCCCTCCTCATCACTGGAGCAAACCTGGCAGTATGCTGCAGCAGGGGGAGCATGACTGCCAGATTGCTGTCCTTCTTGGGCACCCCCTCTGTCCGTGCTCATGTTACTGCCTTCATCGAGCTCAGTATCATCATCAGAGCCTTCCAAACGCTGGGCATCCTCCTGGAGCATGTACCCAACACTGTGGTCAAACAGTTCGAGGGAATCCTCAGGAGGACATGGTGGAGCTAGGGAAGGAGTCACTGATGACATTGAGCTGAGGGAAGAGGCCGCTGCTTTGCCAGACAAAGCACCCTGGGCATGGGTGAGAGAGGATGAGGAGGATGAGGACGGCTTGGTCATCCACTCGACCAAGTCTTCCGCATGTTGCGGCTCAACACGGCCAGCTGCCGAAAAAAAGGCCAAGCGTGTCCCATGGCCACGTGCTGATGAGGATGCACCGTCTCCATGACCAGCACTAAACACAGAGCCTGCTTGCCCTCTCTTTTTGGCTTGTGACTGTCTGCCTCTCCTTCTTGGCCTTCCAGACATACTAATGGCCTGTAGCTGCACTAAGCTGGGATAGAACACCTGTAATTTTCTTCAGGTAGCTTTATATACTGTAACCAGACAAGCCTGCCTGTCAGTAGGAAGATAACAGGAACGGATCTAGCTGAACACTGTGAGCAGGACGCACTGCACTAAATGTAAATAGCAGGAACGGATCTAGCTGAACACTGTGAGCAGGACGCACTGACTGCACTAAATGTAAATAGCAGGAACGGATCTAGCTGAACACTGTGAGCAGGACGCACTGACTGCACTAAATGTAAATAGCAGGAACGGATCTAGCTGAACACTGTGAGCAGGACGCACTGACTGCACTAAATGTAAATAGCAGGAACAGATCTAGCTGAACACTGTGAGCAGGACGCACTGCACTAAATGTAAATAGCAGGAACGGATCTAGCTGAACACTGTGAGCAGGACGCACTGACTGCACTAAATGTAAATAGCAGGAACAGATCTAGCTGAACACTGTGAGCAGGACGCACTGCACTAAATGTAAATAGCAGGAACGGATCTAGCTGAACACTGTGAGCAGGACGCACTGCACTAAATGTAAATAGCAGGAACGGATCTAGGTGAACACTGTGAGCAGGACGCACTGCACTAAATGTATATAGCAGGAACAGATCTAGCTGAACACTGTGAGCAGGACGCACTGCACTAAATGTAAATAGCAGGAACAGATCTAGCTGAACACTGTGAGCAGGACGCACTGCACTAAATGTAAATAGCAGGAACGGATCTAGCTGAACACTGTGAGCAGGACGCACTGACTGCACTAAATGTAAATAACAGGAACGGATCTAGCTGAACACTGTGAGCAGGACGCACTGCACCAAATGTAAATAGTCTAGATAGAAGATAACAGGAACGGATCTAGCTAAACTGAATACAGTGTATATATATATATGCAACACCTGGGATGCATATATATACACAATACACTGTAAGTGCAGCTAACTGACTGACTGTTCTGCCTAATCTATCTAACTCAAATCAAATGACACTGTCTGTCTCTCTCTCTATCTCTCAGCACACCGGAACACACACTACACAGGGCCGCCGTGCAGGCGGCCTTATATAGTGTGGGGCGTGTACTAAATCCCCTGAGCCATAATTGGCCAAAGCCACCCTGGCTTTGGCCAATTACAGCTCTCTCTACTGACGGCGCTGTGATTGGCCAAGCATGCGGGTCATAGTGCATGCTTGGCCAATCATCAGCCAGCAATGCACTGCGATGCCGCAGTGAATTATGGGCCGTGACGCGCCACACGAATTTGGCGCGAACGGCCCATATCGTTCGCAATTCGACGGACGGTCGAACAGCCGATGTTCGAGTCGAACATGGGTTCGACTCGAACACGAAGCTCATCCCTAGTCAGGAGTAGCTACTGTTGTTAATTGCTATGGATCCATTGATTTCTCCCTAAGTTTGACCTGGTTGTACTTTTCTCTTCTACCACCAGGTGGCCGGGCACTTATAGGTACTAGATTGAGAAGGACAACTCAAGGTCAGGTTATTGGTATATAGGGTATCTCAGCTAATGGGCAGGTGTTTTATTGAATCCCTTGGCCTGCTGGGAGAGCCTATATATACGTGTGAATATATATCATATCCCCTCTTAATCTTCTCCTCTCCAGGGAGAATAAGTTTAATGTTTGTAGTCATTCCTCTTACCTGAGATCCTCCAGCCCCCATTACTGAGATCCTCAAACCTCCATAACTGAGGTCCCCAATAACTCAGATCCTCCATTCCCCTATATCTGAGGCCCTCCATCCCCATAACTGATGTCCGCATCCCCCAAAAATGATGTCCTCCATCCCTCATAAATGAGGTCCTTCGAGCTCCATAACTGAGGTCCTCCAGCCCCCATAACTGAGGTCCTCCATCCCCTATAACTGAGGCTCTCCATCCCCCATAACTGAGATCCTCCATCCACCATAACTGAGGTCCTCCATTCTCCACAAGTGAGATCCTCCGTCCCCCAAAACTGAGGTCCTCCACAACTGAGATCCTCCATCCCCCATAACTGAGATCCTCCATCCCCCATAACTGAGGTCCTACAACCCCATAACTAAGGCCCTCCATCCCCTATAACTGAGATCCTCCATCCCCCATAACGAAGGTTCTCCATCTCCAATAACTGAGGTCCTCTATAACTGAGGTCCTCCATCCCCCATAACTGAGTACTTCCATAACTGAGGTTCTCCATCCCCCATAACTGAGATCCTCCATCCCCCAAAATGGAGGTCCTCCATCCCCCAAAATTAAGGTCCTCCATCCCTCATAACTGAGATCCTCCATTCCCCACAACTGAGGGTCTCCATCCCCCATAACTGAGGTCCTCTATAATCGAGATCCTCCATCATTCCATAACTGAGGTTGTCCATCCCCAATAACTGAGGTCCTCTATAATTGAGGTCCTTCATCCCTCATAACTGAGGCTCTCCACCCCCCATAACTGTGGTCCTCTATAATTTAGATCCTCCATAACTAATGTCCTCTATAACTGAGCTCATCCATCATCCATAACTGAGAAACTGAGATCCTCCATCCCCCATAACTGAGGTCCTCCATCATCCATAACTGAGAACCTCCATCCCCCATAACTGAGATCCTCCAGCCCCCATAACTGTGCTCCTCCAGCCCCCATAACTGAGGTTCCCTATCCCTCATAAATGAGGTCCTCCATCCCCCATAACTGAGGTCCTTCATCCCCATAAATGAGGTTCTCCATCCCCCATAACTGAGGTCCTCCATAACTGAGGTCCTTCATCCCTCATAACTGAGGCTCTCCACCCCCCATAACTGTGGTCCTCTATAATTTAGATCCTCCATAACTAATGTCCTCTATAACTGAGCTCATCCATCATCCATAACTGAGAAACTGAGATCCTCCATCCCCCATAACTGAGGTCCTCCATCCCCCATAACTGAGATCCTCCACCCCCCATAACTGTGCTCCTAAAGCCCCCATAACTGAGGTTCCCTATCCCCCATAAATGAGGTCCTCCATCCCCCATAACTGAGGTCCTTCATCCCCATAAATGAGGTTCTCCATCCCCCATAACTGAGGTCCTTCATCCCCCATAAATGAGGTCTTCCATCCCCCAAAAATGAGGTCCTTCATCCTCTATAACTGAGGTTCTGCAGCCCCCATAACAGAAGTCCTTTATCTCCCATAATTGAGGTCATCCATCCCCCATAACTGAGATCCTCCATCCCTCTTAACTGAGGTTCTCCATCCCCCATAACTGAGGTCCCCCAGCCCCCTTATTAGCTTTGTTGCCCTTCTCTGGACTATCTCAAGTTCCAGCACATGATTCCTAAGGACGGGTAACCAGAACTGTGACAGCATAATCAAGTTGTGGCCAAACCAGAGTTTTATATTGTGGTAGAATTATAGATTTACAGTATCTCTGCAGTAAATAACCTTTTTATACTAATATTCTGTTGGCCTTGCATGCTGCAGCTTGGCATTGCATACTATTGCTGAGTCTGTCACCTAGGAGGACCTCCAGATCCTTTTCCCCCCTTGATTCTGCCAGGGGTTCTCCCCCTAGTCAGTAACCTCCATTCGTATTTTTAGCTCCCAAGTACATTACTTTACATTTTTTAATATCATACTTCATCTGACATACAGCTGTGCACCCTTCTATTTTACCGATGTCTTCTAGTAGAGTTGCTGTTATTACCCTGCTTAGTTTTGTATCATCAGCAAACGCAGAGATAGAACTATTTATTCCAACCTTTATATCATTTATAACCAATGTGAAAAAAGTGTGGGAGCAACTGAAATGGGCATTAAATGGTACATCTCAGACTTTCATAAGATATAGTATCAAAACAATTTTATTAGTTGAGTATATAGAAAAATATATATTATTCACATATGTGCATAAAAGACATGAGGGGGTTTATACAAAACCTTCCCAACCATGTACAGTTAAAAGTTTATACACAGAGTATGGTGTTAGATCAAGATTTCCAACATGTTTCGCGGTATGGGAATCCGCTTCATCAGGGTTTAAATTAAGGTGACTCAACTGCCTGGACTATGGACCCGGCTACATGCACGTTGGCCCGCATAACCGGCGCCAAGAATACTTCGCACTTAGTATCCACCAGGTGTCAGGAGAAGTTCAAAAGCCTCTGGACCGTCCTTTAGTGCATGGACTGCATCGTATCATACGCAGTGGACAGTCAGGATCCAGATAAGCCATACACGTTGTACACCCTGGACAGACCGCTCACAGCTCCAGACCATTCAGAAAATTTGCCATTATTTACCACCCACTGCACACGCTCCGGGAACCAGTTTTCTATCCAGGTAAGTACCATGTCCTCAATTTCACATGGCCTTAATTTGTAATTTAAGCATTTATGGGGTACTGTGCCAAATGCTTTAGCGAAATCTAGATGCATAGGGGTTGATTTACTAAAACTGGAGTGCAGAATCTGGTCCAGCTGTGCATGGTAGCCAATCAACTTCTAACTTCAGCTCGTTTAATTAAGCTTTGAAACCTGGAAGCTGATTGGTTACTATGCAGAGCTGCACCAGTTTTAGTAGATCAACCCCACTATGTCCAAAGGCCTTCCTCTATCCAGATTACAGCTTACCTTCTCATTGAATGATAACAGGTTGGTCGGGCAAGAATGCTCCTTCATAAATCCATGTTGGCTACAATTTTTATCATCAGATTTTTGGATATGGTCCATTATTATCCCCTCCAATAGTTTACATACCATTGATGTTAGGCTGACTGGTCTGTAGTTTCCAGGAGTATATCACCCTTTTCAATATTGGTACCATGTTTGCTTTTCACCAATCAGTTGGTATCATTCCAGTCAGAACTTTTCCTAAAAATTATAAACAAAGGTCTGGCTATAACATGGTTAAGCTCTTTGAGAACCCTTGGGTGTAAGCCATCTGGTCTTAATGATTTACTCACATTAAGTTTTTCAAGTCTTTTTTGAACACAAAAACACACAGTCTTTTTTAGTACATTCAATAAACTGGTATTATTATTACTGTCTTGTTTATTACGCCCCTGCTTTTCATTCATTTAAACTCAAAAGAATGTGTTTAATACAGTGGCCTTCTCCCTGTCGCTCGTGACCATCTTCCCTGATCATCTTTTATGAGATAAAAATATGTTCCGACCTTGCCTTTGTACTATTAATATATTTGAAAAACTATTCGATTTTTTTAAACTCTCCGGCGGTACGTGTCTCCCCTAATCTATTTTAGCTGCCCTGAACGCACTTTTGCATTTCTTTTTGCATTCTTTGCATTTCTGGGATACCAACGATTACCCCACGGCCACTGTTTTTTCTCGCTGATAAATCTTTTACTGACTGGTCTGTAGTTTCCAGGTATGTATCTGACCTCGCCTTTTTACTATTATTATATTTGAAAAAATGTTGGCGATTTTTTTCTTTTTTACTCTCTTGCGCAATGCTTTTTTTCGGAATCTATTTCAGCTGCCCTGATCGCATTTCTTTTTTTGGAATGCCAATGATGACCCCTCGGCCTTGTATTTATTAAAGAACGTTTTTTTTCTTGCTAATCCTTTTATTGTGAATTTATTTTCATATTATATTGTAATAAAATTTAACACTGTTTTTTTCAGGTAAATATGAAATGTTACATCTGAAAAGGTCAAATTTTCCACTTTCAGCCAGCAGTTGGTAATCTCCAAGCAAGTGAAAATGACAAAATACTGTACTACAATTGTCAGTCCAGTCACGTAGGGTGATCTCCCTTTTATTCATCTACAAGTAATATCCAGTTTTTCGCTCCCCATGATTTCTTCCTTTGAAGCTTCTGCTGAAGATCAGGGGAGATCAGACTACACTGCTAGAGGGACCCAACCAGCAGTGACACCCCCTCCTTCTCTCTCCTAGAGGGACCCAACCAGCAGTGACACCCCCTCCTTCTCTCTCCTAGAGGGACCCAACCAGCAGTGACACCCCCTCCTTCTCTCTCCTAGAGGGACTCAACCAGCAATGACACCCCCTCCTCCTCTCTCCTAGAGGGGCCCAACCAGCAGTGACACCCCCTCCTTCTCCCTTCTAGAGGGACCCAACCAGCAGTGACACCCCCTCCTTCTCTCTCCTAGAGGGACCCAACCAGCAGTGACACCCCCTCCTTCTCTCTCCTAGAGGGGCCCAACCAGCAGTGACACCCCCTCCTTCTCTCTCCTAGAGGGGCCCAACCAGCAGTGACACCCCCTCCTTCTCCCTTCTAGAGGGACCCAACCAGCAGTGACACCCCCTCCTTCTCTCTCCTAGAGGGACCCAACCAGCAGTGACACCCCCTCCTTCTCTCTCCTAGAGGGACCCAACCAGCAGTGACACCCCCTCCTTCTCTCTCCTAGAGGGACCCAACCAGCAGTGACATCCCCTCCGTCTCTCTCCTAGCAAATTAAACCAGACAGAATTTTGAAGTCTTTAGGAAGCTCTGATTTCCTCATAAAGATCAGAGGAGAGCCCAGCCAAGACATTTCCCGCACTCAGGACACTAATACACCTCAAGGGTTTGTGTGGGTTCTCAGATGTCTGTAAAGATGGGATTTCTGTGGAAAACATTTCCCGCACTCAGGGCAGGAATAAGGCTTCTTGCCGGTGTGCAATAATTGATGTCTGGAATAATTGGTCTTATGTGAAAAACATTTCCCGCACTCAGGACAGGAATACGGTTTCTCCCCCGTGTGAGATCTTTGATGTACAACAAGGTGTGATTTTTGTGGAAAACATTTCCCGCACTCGGGGCAGGAATACGGCTTCTCGCCCCTGTGCAACCGCTGATGGCTATAAAGATGGGCCCTCTGTGAAAAACTTTTCCCACACTCAGGGCAGAAATACGGCTTCTCCCCGGTGTGAGATCTATAATGGATTTTTAGGTCTGATTTACGAAGAAAGCCTTTCCCGCACTCGGAACAGGAATGAAGCTTCTCACTCAAGTAAGAGCTCTGATATGCAGAGAGAATTAGTTCTGAGCTAAAACATTTCCCACATTCAGGACAGGGAAATTTCCTCTCTCCCTGAATTCCGGCACCATCCCCCACAGTACGAGGTTGCTCAGAGTCAGAGGGATTCCATGGTCTATCCACACTGTGAAGTCCACCATCCATAGTGGAGATCATTGTCTTTTCTCCTCCACAATCTCCTGTGATGTCCTCATCTTCCATTTTACAACCTGGAGATAAAGTGAGACGATCCTTTGAGGGTTTCTCCATGGCGTGTCCTGGAAAAATATAAAAACATGATCAATAGATATGAGAGGGTTAGTTCACTTCCATCAAGATTCCATCTGGATCAGGTAGATATGAGTGAGGAGATGTTCTCTGTGGATGTCCTATATCTCCGACCAATCAGTCAATCAGTGAGCAGTAACAGAGAAGAGATAAGAGAAGAATATATTATGGGTCACCTGTGCTGATCTCTGTAGGAGTGTCCTCCTCTATGAATGTCCTCCTCATTCCAGCCTCCTCCGTATATTGCTGATCATCCCTCACATACGTATCTTCTTCCTCATCCTCAACTTTTATGATAATCAGATCTTCACCCTAAACCAAGAGATTGGCAGAAAATAACATCTGTAACATAGAAGTATTTATGATGTGAGATCACATAGAAAATATCATCTTGTAGAGTCCAAACATCATCTCCACATGTCAGAGTGTTCAATCACTTTATGTTCCCGACCCTCAACTCCACCCACCTGATGATGGTGAGGGATGGTGTGACCTTCCTGTGTGGAATCCCGGGAATACAGAGGACGGGGACATCTCTCTGGTGGGTTCCTGCTACTAGGCGGCTCCATCATAATGTCCTTGTAGAGATCCTTGTGTCTTTCAGAGAGCTCCTTCATCACACCATAGTCCTCATCCTCTTCATTATACTCTTCTTTAACAACAATATTATAATCTCTGATGTTTCCCCTCTAAATAGATGATAAATTATTCATTGTAACACATATGGGTGTATCAAAATCATAACTACCAATTCGTCTTGATAACCTACCTTATACAGTTTTCCGTAGTTGTCATCTTCCTGTGTGGAATCCCGGGAATACAGATGACGGGGACATCTCTCTGGTGGGTTCCCTTTACTGGATCCATCTGTAGGAAACACACACACTGACTGAATACAGCCCATGAATAAGTAGTTTGTGACGAAACATGTCGGGGCGTGGTGGATGATCACAAAGAACAACAGAGAGATTTTTTAATCTACACCATTCATCGGATTATTCATTGTTTATGGACTTTATGTCAACACTTTTTATTTAATATGTCACATCTGTCACAGGGTGTGCTTTTGCTTTTATAATATGATATGATGTGTTTGCTCACATTCTTACTTTCTATTGATTTTGTCAGGATATTTATATTTGTGAACACTAATAGCTGTACATTAGTAAGTACCCATACATTTTTTTCACCGTTTATTCAGTTTCACTATTGTTTTTGGTACATTCGATGATTTTTTGGAGCGCCACTATTTATTCCACTTAGTTTAGAGGTTTAAATTTATTCAAATGTTTGTTGTATTTAAAGTGGCAGCAATAGATTTTCTTTAGACATGCACTTTTCCACCTATCCAGGAACACGAGATGGAGGGCGGTATACTTGTGGACCATCAGTTTTGAATACATTGTTTCTATGTGTTTATCAGATGATGGGGGATCTAGGTGGACCCTCCGTACTGCTCTCTCCTTTACAATAAAGTCTCCTCTTACCCAGTGATGTGAGGGGCGGCTGATTGTCCATCATGACGTCCTTGTAGAGATCCTTGTGTCCTTCTAAATACTCCCACTCCTCCATGGAGAAATAGACAGTGACATCCTGACACCTTATAGGAACCTGACACACACAATGATACAGTCACCATCCAGACACATCCCTTGTCTGTTACTGGATAATGTCCCAGAATTCCCAGAATCCTCCTCACCTCTCCTGTCAGCAGCTCCATCATCTTCTTGGTGACTTCTAGAATCTTCTCCATGTTGTGTCTCTCGGGTTTTAGGGAGTCACATGGAGGCACTGTGATGGTCATATGATCACCTGACTTCATAAGAGGAAATCTCTGTATTGAGGAGCCAATAGGAATATCATGTTAGACTCCCAGAATCCTCCTCACCTCTCCGGTCAGGTCTGTGTTTTATTAATAGAGATAAGAGTGATGTCATGTGACCTCCCAGAATCCTCCTCACCTCTCCGGTCAGGTCTGTGTTTGATTAATAGAGATAAGAGTGATGTCATGTGACCTCCCAGAATCCTCCTCACCTCTGTGTTTTATTAATAGAGATAAGAGTGATGTCATGTGACCTCCCAGAATCCTCCTCACCTCTCCGGTCAGGTCTGTGTTTTATTAATAGAGATAAGAGTGATGTCATGTGACCTCCCAGAATCCTCCTCACCTCTCCGGTCAGCAGGTAGATGATCTCCAGGGTGAGGTTTAGTATCTTCTCAGTCATGTGACTCCGGTCCTCCTCCATCCTCTTTCGTTATGTGATCTCTACAGGTTTCCCTGTAGTGCAATAACGGATAACATTTTCTATGTAAAATCTGTTTTGTTTTTAGCAGTTTATTTTTGCTTAGTTTTTAATCTGTCAACAAAGAAAGCTGAATAAGATTCCTATCTATCCATTACACCAAAATAAAGAAAATGTTCCGGCCCCGTAAAAAAGGTTCTGACCCTGAAGGAGTTAATCTAGGTTTCCACACTATATATGTGTGTATCATCATCTGCTGGAGATAAAAGACATCACAGTGACTATGGAGGAAGAGGACGGACATGACGGGGGGGTTACTGGGTGTAAATAGAAAATAAGATCTTATTACCTCCTCTACTGCCACTTTCTGCAATGTCTCCTCACTACTTCTTCCCAACTCACCTCTCACCCGGAACTTCCTATTTATACCTGACATCACTTCCTGTCTTTGTCTTTACATACTTCCTGTCTCTACCTGACATCACTTCCTGTCTTCCATAGAGACTTCTTGTCTGGGAAGAAGTGAGATCACCACCTTGTGGGGATCAGAGGAACTACAGCCCCCGAGAAACATCTCGTAGTGTGAACACGGCCTTGTGCTGTGTGTGTATGTACTGTATATCCTTATAGATGGGGTCATCTCCACTCCCACAAGGGGAATATAATTATATTATAAAGGCTATAATGTTTGCAGCACTGAACTCGTTCATCCATATCTATTTAACAACTATGGTTGCCACCTCATCCCTTTAAACCCGAACACACATGAATTACACAGGTTCTGTGGCTGATTAAGGTGGTAATTAAACTCACTTGGTGCCTTATCTGCATTTAATTAGCCTCAGAACCTGTGTAATTCAAAGGTGTTCGGGTTTAAAGGGATGAGGTGGCAACTCTATTAACAACCCTATAAAACGAGGAGTTTTACACACACTCTCAGCTGCTAGGGCTACCGGGTATGTAAACTTTACAAATCTACTGTGAACTTTAAGATGGATGGAGATGCACACCCTCCGCCATCCTACCTACTGGTATTATGTCCTATTTCAGAGATGCTAATGAGGAAACCCCACACAAGAAAATCTATGGGGTCCCCCCCCTAATTCATACCAGACCTAAAGGGTCTGGTATAAATTTTAAGGTGCAATCCCACCAAAAAACACGAGGTTCTCCAAAAATGTATACCAGACCCTTATCTGAGCATGCAGCCCCCTTTCGGAACCACACCAGGCAACATGCCCTCAACATGGAGATACCGTCCCCCCCATGTGAATGAAGACCCCTATTTATTCACAAAAACATGTAGCGCTGCGGTTGTAGGAGCCGCAGGAATACTGCCCCCACAAGCTTAACCCCGCAGCCAGGCATAAAGATTCATTCACACGTTTCTTCAGTGACCAATCTAGGGGTGTTATTTTTTTCTGAGAACTTTAGGAGAACAACAACTATGTACAACTGAAGACTTAAGTATTCTTTAGGACAAGCTATAATAAAGTCTGTGTTTGTAGCAAACATTAGACTTCAACTTTTATGTAGTAGTAGTAGTTAAAGTTGACTGTAACCTCCTTTCTAAGAGCCACGAGAGCAGAGTCCCTTTAAGTAGAAGATTATCTGGACAAACCTCTTCAAGGACAACATCCGGTGTCCCCTTTAACTGGACCCACAGCTGACTCTTTAGCACCCAGGGCTGGTGTAAGGGATTTTGACACCCTAGACGAAACCTCATTTTGCCGCCCCCTCTTGGCCCCACCCCCTTTTCCCTGCCCATGTAAACCCCATCTTTTTAATGAAACTCCCATCAAATGCAGCTTCACCAGCATCCATCAATGCAGCCTCATCAGCGCCCATCAAAAGCAGCCTCACCAGCGCCCATCAATGCAGCCTCACCATCGCCCATCAAATGCAGCCTACCAGCACCCATCAATGCAGCCTCACCAGCGCCCATAATGCAGCCTACCAGCACCCATCAATGCAGCCTACCAGCACCTATCAATGCAGCCTCTAGGGTTACCACATCATCCCTTTAATCCAGGACACATATTAATTACACAGGTTCTGAGGCTGATTTAATGCAGATAAGGCACCAAGTGAGTTTAATTACCACCTTAATCAGCCACAGAACCTGTGTAATTAATGTGTGTCCTGGATTAAAGGGATGATGTGGCAACCCTAGCAGCCTCACCAGCGCCCATCAAATGCAACCTCACCAGCGCCCATCAAATGCAGCCTCACCAGCGCCCATGAAATGAAGCTTCACCAGCGCCCATCAATGCAGCTTACCAGCGCCCATCAAATGCAGCCTCACCATCGCCCATTAATGCAGCCTACCAGCGCCCATCAAATGCAGCCTCACCAGCGCCCATGAAATGAAGCTTCACCAGCGCCCATCAATGCAGCTTACCAGCGCCCATCAAATGCAGCCTCACCATCGCCCATTAATGCAGCCTAACAACACCCATCAATGCAGCCTCACCAGCGCCCATCAAATGTAGCTTCACCAGCACCCATCAAATGTAGCTTCACCAGCGCCCATCAAATGCAGCCTCATCAGCGCCCATCAAATGCAGCCTCACCAGCGCCCATCAAATGTAGCTTCACCAGCGCCTATCAAATGCAGCCTACCAGTGCCCATCAATAAATGTTTGCTCGCTTCCATTCATTCTGGAGTTGGACACAAACACAGTCCTCCGCCGCCGCTACGCCTCTAACACTATGCGCGAACAGAGCGGCAGCTGCCTGCTGATGCTGAGACTTAGTTGCTTGCTGCAGAGAGAAAGAACACCAGTGGCCGGGCGCCCTAGGCAGCAGGGCACCCTAGGTGGCTGCCTAATTTGCCTAGTGGTAGCACCGGCCCTGCTAGCACCAGAGGGCTGGCAAAAGCCCAAAGTTCCCCAAGATCTTTCAGAAGCATCTGTATTCACACAACGCTCATGTTGTAACTGCTGGAAGTGCTGGATTAAAATTGCATTACGAAGCAGTCGAGTGCCGTCTTTTTTTTTACATTTGGAAGTGTTTTGGACATTTTAGCCTGAGCACCGACACTCAGCTCCGTATTCATTCCGTTGCGCGGTGGAGCTTGGGTGAGTCTCTGCACAAAGACAGCTGGTTGCCTCCTTCCAATTTCCAAGAAACACCTTACTCCAGTGATACTAAACCAGATCTTCAGCTGACAGCCCCTCTCAGTCATAGTTACATAGTAGGTGAGGTCGAAAAAAGACACAAGTCCATCAAGTCCAACCTATGTGTTTAATTATATGTCAGTATTACATTGTATATCCCTGTATGTTGGGGTCGTTCAGGTGCTTATCTAATAGTTTCTTGAAACTATCGATGCCCCCCCGCTGAGACCACCGCCTGTGGAAGGGAATTCCACATCCTTGCCGCTCTTACAGTAAAGAACCCTCTACATAGTTTAAGGTTAAACCTCTTTTCTTCTAATTTGAATGAGTGGCCACGAGTCTTGTTAAACTCCCTTCCGCAAAAAAGTTTTATCCCTATTGTGGGGTCACCAGTACGGTGTTTATACATTGAAATCATATCCCCTCTCAAGCGTCTCTTCTCCAGAGAGAATAAGTTCAGTGCTCGCAACCTTTCCTCATAACTAATATCCTCCAGACCCTTTATTAGCTTTGTTGCCCTTCTTTGTACTTCGCTCCATTTCCAGCACATCCTTCCTGAGGACTGGTGCCCAGAACTGGACAGCATACTCCAGGTGCGGCCAGACCAGAGTCTTGTAGAGCGGAATAATTATCGTTTTATCTCTGGAGTTGATCCCCTTTTAATGCCAATATTCTGTTTGGTTTGTTAGCAGCAGCTTGGCATTGCATGTCATTGCTGAGCCTATCATCTACTAGGACCCCCAGGTCCTTTTCCATCCTAGATTCCCCCAGAGGTTCTCCCCCCAGTCTATAGATTGCATTTATATTTTTGCCACCCAAATGCATTATTTTACATTTTTCTACATTGATTCTAATTTGCCATGTAGTTGCTCACCCCATTAATTTGTTCAGATCTTTTTGCAAGATTTCCACATCCTGCGGAGAAGTTATTGCCCTGCTTAGCTTAGTATTGTCCGCAAATACAGAGATTGAACTGTTTATCCCATCCTCCAGGTCGTTTATGAACAAATTAAATGGGATTGATCCCAGCACAGAACCCTGGGGAACCCCACTACCCACCCCTGACCATTCCGAGTACTCCCCATTTATCACCACCCTCTGAACTCGCCCTTGTAGCCAGTTTTCAATCCATGTACTCACCCTATGGTCCATGCCAACGCACCTTATTTTGTACAGTAAACGTTTATGGGGAACTGTGTCAAATGCTTTAGCAAAATCCAGATACACCACGTCTACGGGCCTTCCTTTATCTAGATGGCAACTCACCTCCTCATAGAAGGTTAGTAGATTGGTTTGGCAAGAACGATTCTTCATGAATCCATGCTGATTACTGCTAATGATATCGTTCTTATTACTAAAATCTTGACCCCCGAAGGAGCGGCTTAGAATTGGCTATATCCGTAATTCACATTTACCACTCAACCCTCGCAGCCCATAGATTCAAAGTCACAGTCCTTATTGCTTTTTTTAACGCTTTATTCATTAACACAAACTGGGATAGGAGAAGGACTTCCTTTGAGATGCTCTCTTTGTTGCATTGTCATCTTAACATGGTTCTTACAGGAAACATCAAAGAATAATTGCGGATGGTCAGACAAAACATTTCAAATGATCACTTTGATCAGGGAAGATGGGAGTAGATTTAATAGAGAATTTACTGATAAAGAGTCACTCTGAATAATTTCTTCATCTGGATGACTTAAAAGGAACAATCCATTTCTCTATGTGTGTGCATGCAGCTTCACCGCTACCTCTTTGCCACTACATCCCAATTGCATGGTACTTTCAGATTAAATTACAGGAGAGCCATTCTGATCACCTCCTCGCTTGACTGATTGGAATCCCGGGGCAATGTTGAACTCTAAATCATGGGCCATGACCACCCATCTCACCGACTTGTGCATCAACAACCTCAGTCTCTGACAGTACCCTTCCCTTGGGCTTTTACTCACTTGATCAATAGTCCATGTGCCACTCCTAAACGATCGATCGCCCAGTTTCCCTCCGTTTTGCTGCCACTTCATCCGAAATGATTCTCGGTTCCTCTGTCTGTCTGTGGCCCGCTCACCTCCCCGCAGGGGCGGCCTACGACATCCAGGATTACATGCTGCGGGATGTCGTCTGTTCCTCCATGAGGACCAGACCTCCACCCCACTGGTTAGGGTGAAGCTCCGTTGGCTCCCCGGAGGGGGAACCTCTCCCCTCCGGGAACCAGGTTGAGCCTCTCCGGCTCTCACAGCAAACAGGAACCCCTCTTGACCATGTGACTCAGCTTTTATATCCGAGTTCCGGGGCCTTGTCCAACAAATCAATGATTGGCCGGGACTCGGATACAAACACCTGCCACTCAAATATAGAAATCAGCAAACAGGCCTGTTGTAATAGCACAAGCCTGTCTAAATTTACCTGACATAGGAAACTAACAATAAAGGTCACCTATCTAAAAGTAGGTGCCCGCTACACTTGTATATAGTCCCTTATCATCCCCTCCAAGAGTTTACATACTATTGATGTTAGGCTAACTGTTCTGTAGTTCCCAGGGATGTAATTTGGGCCCTTTTTAAATATTGGTGCTGTCAGCTCTCTTTAGTTCCAGGGCTCAGCATCCAGGCCCTCAGGTCGCCCACCTGAGGCCTCACGACAGCAGACGTAGCAGCATTGCCTGGAAGGGTAGTGTGCCCTCCAGGCTGTGATAATCTGCTCCAGGAAAATACCCCAAGCTTAGTGTGCTCACGGAATATATACAGTCTTCTGGCATGCCATCAGAGCCTGTCTCTCTGGGATAGGCCAGGGCTATATCAATATTCACGCTGCCAACTGCATAGCTTCACACCTATCATCCAGAAACTTCTCAAGCAATCTAGATGCAGAAGGAGCTGTCCCAGACTGGCAGCAGCTGAACACACTGAGCAGACCTGACTAACAGAATGCAGCTTCACTGAGTACAATTAGTTACAGCCACACTGACTAGTGGCAACAACATTTTACCTATCAAAACACATTCTAAACATATCTACAGTCAGGTCCATAAATATTGGGACATCAACACAATTCTAATCTTTTTGGCTCTATACACCACCATAATGGATTTGAACGGTGTAGGAATTACAACAGTTTGTATATGTGCCTCCCACTTTTTAAGGGACCAAAAGTAATGGGACAATTGGCTGCTCAGCTTTTCCATGGCCAGGTGTGTGTTATTCCCTCATTATACCATTTACAAGGATCAGATAAAATGTCCAGAGTTCATTTCAAGTGTGCTATTTGCATTTGGAATCTGTTGCTGTCAACTCTCAATATGAGACCCAAAGAGCTGTCACTATCAGTGAAGCAAGCCATCATTAGGCTGAAAAAACAAAACAAACCCATCAGAGAGATAGCAGAAACATTAGGTGTGGCCAAATCAACTGTTTGGAACATCCTTAAAAAGAAAGAACGCACCGGTGAGCTCAGCAACACCAAAAGACCCGGAAGACCACGGAAAACAACTGTGGTGGATGACCGAAGAATTCTTTCCCTGGTGAAGAAAACACCCTTCACAACAGTTGGCCAGATGCAGAACACTCTCCAGGAGGTAGGTGTATGTGTGTCAAAGTCAACAATCAAGAGAAGACTTCACCAGAGTGAATACAGAGGGTTCACCACAAGATGTAAACCATTGGTGAGCCTCAAAATCAGGAAGGCCAGATTAGAGTTTGCCAAACAACATCTAAAAAAACCTTCACAGTTCTGGAACAACATCCTATGGACAGATGAGACCAAGATCAACTTGTACCAGAGTGATGGGAAGAGAAGAGTATGAAGAAGGAAATGACCTGCTCATGATCCAAAGCATACCACCTCATCAGTGAAGCATGGTGGTGGTAGTGTCATGGCGTGGGCACGTATGGCTGCCAATGGAACTGGTTCTCTTGTATTTATTGATGATATGACTGCTGACAAAAGCAGCAAGATAAATTCTGAAGTGTTTCGGGCAATATTATCAGCTCATATTCAGCAAAATTCTTCAGAACTCATTGGACGGCACTTCACAGTACAGATGGACAATGACCCGAAGCATACTGCGAAAGCAACCAAGGAGTTTTTGTAGGGGAAAGAAGTGGAATGTTATGCAATGGCCAAGTCAATCACCTGACCTGAATCCGATTGAGCGTGCATTTCACTTGCTGAAGACAAAACTGAAGGGAAAATGCCCCAAGAACAAGCAGGAACTGAAGACAGTTGCAGTAGAGGCCTGGCAGAGCATCACCAGGGATGAAGCCCAGTGTCTGGTGATGTCTATGTGTTCCAGACTTCAGGCTGTAATTGACTGCAAAGGATTTGCAACCAAGTATTAAAAAGTGAAAGTTTGATGGATGATTGTTAATCTGTCCCATTACTTTTGGTCCCTTAAAAAGTGGGAGGCACATGTACAAACGGTTGTAATTCCTACACCGTTCACCTGATTTGGATGTAAATACCCTCAAATTAAAGCTGAAAGTCTGCAGTTAAAGCACATCTTGTTCGTTTCATTTCAAATCCATTGTGGTGGTGTATACAGCCAAAAAGATTAGAATTGTGTCGATGTCCTAATATTTATGGACCTGACTGTATGTAAACCTAGCACCTATCTAGGAGGGTGATACACATGCAAACAGCAAAAAAAAAAAAGCTTTTGACGAGAGTTTTAATTTTAAAAAGTCCTACACGTCCACCATCAATCACTTTGTCCAGCTATGGAGACTTACATCAATTACGATGCTCGATGCCCAAAAGAAAAAAAAATCTGCCAACTTCAGACACATTTTAATCACTTCTCTCTCCACCAAATGACAGTTCCAGCAGATAATAGCTGTATATACAAAGGGGCAGGGTCTACCTAGTGATGTCATTGTCCATATACACCTTGCTAGTACCAAGTTGGACCCACTTTTGTCTTCATTCTTCGTGGCAGAGATACAAGGCGTTGGAAAAATTCCTCAGAGATTTTTCTCCATAGTGACATGATAGCATCACACACAGATGTTGCAGATTTGTCGGCTACACATCCATGATGCCAATCCCCCCGTTCCACCACATCCCTATTGGATTGAGATGTGGTGAGTGTGGAGGCCATTGGAGGACAGTGACCTCCTTGTCCAGTGGTGAGATGATTGGAGCTTTGTGACATGGTGCATTATCCTGCTGGAAGGAGCCATCAGAAGATGGGGACACTGTAGTCATAAAGGGATGGACATGGTCAGCAACAATACTCAGGTAGGCCGTGGTGTAAATGATGCTCAATTGGTACTAAGGGGCCCAAAGTGTGCCAACAAAATATCCCCCACACCATTACACCCCCACCACCAGCCTGAACCGGTGATACAAGGCAGGGTGGATCCATGCGCCAAATTCTGACCCCACCATCTGAATGTCGCAGCTGAAATCCAGACTCATCAGACCAGGCAACGTTTTTCCAATCTTCTATTGTCCAATTTTGGTGATCCTGTGCCAATTGTAGCCTCAGTTTCCTGTTCTTAGCTGACAAGAGTGGCACCCGGTGTGATCTTCTGCTGCTTCAAGGTTGGATATGTTGTGCGTTCAGAGATGGTATTCTGCATACCTTGGGTGTAACAAGAGGTTATTGGAATTACTGTTGCCTTTCTATCATCTGGAGCCAGTCTGCCCATTCTCCTCTGACCTCAACAAGGCATTTTCCTCCACACAACTGCCGCTCACTGGATATTTTCTCTTTTTCCCACCATTCTCTGTAACCCCGAGAGATGGTTGTGCGTGAAAATCCCAGTAGATCAGCAGTTTTTTTAAATACTCAGACCAACCTGTCTGGCACAAACAGCCATGCCACTTTCTAAGTAACTTAAATCCCCTTTCTTCCCCATTCTGATACTCGGTTTGAAATTCAGCAAGTTGTCTTCACCACATCTAGATACCTAAATGCATTGAGTTGCTGCCATGTGGTTGGCTGATTAGCAATATGTGTTACCAAGCAATTGAACGGGTGTACCTAATAAAGTGGCTGGTGAGTGTATGATCAATGAAAGGGATGGTGGGAACCCCTCATAATGGGCACAGCGGGTGTACAGACCCAGGAACTCAGCACAGGGATGGTGGGAACCCCTCATAATGGGCACAGCGGGTGTACAGACCCAGGAACTCAGCACAGGGATGGTGGGAACCCTATGGGAATTTCTATGCTTACGAATTTTATACGAAATTTCGTTAACGAATTTCGGATCCAAATTCCGTTACAACAGAAACGTGGCTGGTGTTTTGTTCACCAATCAGAGGAAGTCAGCACAGCACAGGGATGGTGGGAGCCCCTCATAATGATAAATTCATTATAACGAACTTTCGTTATTTTGCGAAAAGTTTACGAAAATTCGTATTTCGTACGAATCCGAATTGAATTTCGGACACGAATTACGAAATACGAATTAATTTTCAAAACGGAACAAAACGAATTTATTGACGGCGCACATGTCTATTATATACCAGCTGTCATCCGCTGGATCTGTCATTCGACCGCAATGGGTGTCTATCGGCAGGTGGCATTTTGTTTCTTTTGTTGGGTGTCGGCCATTGTGACATGGATCTACATCGTTGGACGACGTGATTGATGGTGGATTTCAATGGATGTTGATGCCAATAAATGTGGCCAAAGTTGTGGGGAAGAGGTACTGCAAAAACAAGGAACAGAGGGCCCACCAACCTAGCGCATTACCTTTGGGACAGCTTTATCAGCATTAAAAGAACAGATGTATACTCACAAAGAACATCAGCAATGGGGCACATCACGTCAAATCCACAATGTACTTGAGACGGCCTGGTCATCTGGACAAGTCCCAAGAACGTGAAGACCTCCCAAAAAGTGGTTGAGGGCTCTGAGGGAGAGGCGATCTCCCCTTGAAACGCTTCAGCCTTCTGGAAGGTCTTCTCGCACTTGGGACTTGTCTAGATGACCAGGTCGTTTCAAGTACATTGTGGACTTTGATGTGCCTTATTGCTAATGTTATTTGTGAGTATACATCTATTCTTTTAACCAGGGGCGTTGCTAGGTGTACAAAAGATCTGGGGCTAGAGCCCATAGCAGCGTAGTAAAGAAAGTCATACGCTTGGGCAGGCATACACATGTATATAATATACGTGTGTGTGTGTGTGTGTATATATCCCCAGAAAGCCTCCCCCTTACATTGGGGTCCCCAGAGAGCCTCCAATCTTAAATAAGGGTCACCAGAGAGCCCCTCACTTACATCAGTGTCCCCAGAGAGCCTCCCCTCCCCTTGGGGACCCCTGCAGAGACTTGGGGCTATGGGCGCCAGATTCGGGACTATAGCCCCAAAAGCCACCCCCTAGCGACGCCACTGCTTTTAACCTCCCTGGCGGTATGATTATTTCGGATTTTAGGTGCTGAAAGCGGTACAATTATTTTGCATGGAAATTTGGCGTTTTATATTGTAGGCCTGTAATTCTTAACAATGGCGCGTACACACGAGCGGACTTTTCGACGGACTAGGTCCGGCGGATTGGACTCCGTCGGACAATTTGACCGTGTGTGGGCTCCAGCGGACTTTTTTTCCCCAAAAGTCCTACGGACCTAGAAATAAAACATGTTTCAAATCTTTCCGAGTCCGGTCGAAAAGTCCGCTCGTATCTATGCTAGTCCGACGGACAAAAACAGACGCTAGGGCAGCTATTGGCTACTGGCTATCAACTTCCTTCTTTTAGTCCGGTCGTACGTCATCACGTACGAATCCATCAGACTTTGGTTGATCGTGTGTAGGCAAATACGTTTATTCGGAAAGTCCGTCGTAAAGTCCATCGAAAAGTCCGCCGGACCTAGTCCGTCGAAGAGTCCGCCCGTGTGTACGCGGCATTACACACTTAAATCTGTCCAAACAAGAGTCTAGTAGACATCCCGGGTATGATAAAGTTTGAAACACAAAATCATAAATTATAATATAATAAATAAATATAAATAATTAAAAAAAAAATAATATAATAATAATTAAATAAATTTCCCCAGGATTCACTATCGCTCAATTCTGCAAGTGTTCTAATTTATTATCGCTGTTTTCTAGCTGGTCTAACGCCACTTTTGACGTAAAGGGACACTTTTTTGGTTGCTATGGACAATCTCCAGTTTCCAGGCAGAAAGAACAGTATATATATAATATAAAACTGCATGCAGGGCATTGGACAAAGCACTGGGGACAAAAGGGATGTGAAATGATTGCATACAGTACTTTAATCTATAAGATTACAATACTGTATGTGTTATGGTTTTCACATTTTTTGAATTTGCGGCCAGGCTCCGCCCCCGTGCGTCGCGACGCTCGCTGGGAACAGAGCCTGGCACAGAGAGGCTTCGGGCGGAGGACGGAGCCCGCGGACACAGGGGGGACATCGCAGGATCCTGGGGACAAGGTAAGTAACACTGCACCAGGATCCTGAGATGTAATCCCGAGTGTGGCTCGGGGTTACCGCTAATTGTGCTGAAATTTAACCCCGAGCCACACTCGGGAACACCGCCAGGGAGGCTACCACTAATAAATCTATCACAAAGGTAATGCGCTAGGTTGCGAATGTAAAGCCCTCGCGCTACTATGATAAATAATGGAGAACGAATAATACAATGGTGATAAAACTAAAGGTGACTAATTAGCATATAGTGTAAACATAAATAATGTCTGCCTGCAGCAGAACCTAAAGTGTATCACAATCCACTCACAGTGATGATAAAAAAGTGTGATTCCGCGCTACAGTAAAAATATAATGAAAAAGTCACACAGTGCATATAACAATAAAGTGTTGAAACCTCACTTGAGGAATAAATAATATAAATAATGAAATAATTAAAATCATATACAATGAAGACTGGGCAAACACTTAAAAGTAAAAAAGTCTCTAAAATGACCTTCATAAATTGTCCAGAGGCTAAACGAATAAAAAATCCGTAATTCAAAGTAATTTCAGCTTCCACCACTAGGGGGTCCTCTGTGTCGACATCAATGCCATAAAACCAATCGAAATGTCAGCATTAAAACATAAGTATAAGTATATAAAATGTCACTCCTTATAATAGATTCCACCAGTAGGGGATCCTCTCCTTCGTCCACAAACGTCTCCCAATTATTGCTGCACTTCAAAGCCTCTTCATATACCTCGTACCTCCGTAAAGACAGGGGGGAGGGAGGGGGGGGGGGGGCGGCACAGCAACAAACAGAGGTGGGAGAGAGAGAGACAAAAAGATCCGAATAGTGTAGTAGATTAAAGTAACATAAGCTTTAATGCGAAGGTAAAATTGGACTCTTACAATGTAAATCAAGTAAAAAGGCAAAAAACAGTTGCTAAGGCGTCTGAACGCCGCTCTCACTCTGACTTCCTGGTATCGCTCAGTCTATCCGGCCACTGAGCGATACCAGGAAGTCAGAGTGAGAGCGGCGTTCAGACGCCTTAGCAACTGTTTTTTGCCTTTTTACTTGATTTACATTTGACATGGACATTCATTGTACTGTTCATTTAAGCACAAGAGAATCCATTTTGTTCTCTCTGTTGAAATGTGTTCTGTAACCTTCACCTAACACACAGACACTTCTCCTACTAAACGCTCTCTACTCGCCCCTCCCTTTTCAAGGTTTTACTTTTGCAATTGTTCTATTCGCTAGTTTTTAATAATATATTTCTATTTGTTAGCTTTTAATAACATCTCACACCACCCCTTTCTTATCTATGTATAAAATAACATGTAATAAACTTTTTCACTGAACGGACATTTTAAACACAGTGATTGAGTCCTGTGAATCTGTTCCTGCAGCTGCAGTATTAACTTTGTTTTAGAGTCCCAATCAGAAATCAGTCATATCAGTCTTGGCGAGCGATAACAGGAGTTTGGCAGAGTCTCCAGAAGGAACCGCGCTTCGATCGGGATCATCGGGAAACGCAGACCTCAAATGCCGGCTAGGTAAGCTGCCCTTAAGCTTGCTATATTTCTGCCTTTTCCTATGTATCCTATCTGTCGGTTCTCAAGGAAACCAGACCACTCTTGGACCTTTCTGGTTGGGTAACGTGTGTGTGTGAATGTGTTTGTGTCCCCCTTCACGGGTTGGACTGTGTGTGGATAGGGAAAATCCTCTGCAGTTCCCTGCGTTGACTCCTTGTGGGCGACCTGGGTCAGAGGCGCATGGTAAGGTCAGATAAAACTCACAGAGAAGAGACGAGACAAGGAGGGTCTCTTAATGAGTGTTTTGTCTATTGTCATAAACCCCTTCTATCCACGTAGATAAGTGGAGACTATTCTTGTAAATCTGCAGATTTGCTGTACTATTTGTTTTAGAGGCAAGAAGGTATAGGCACAAGTAGAGAAGAGAGAAGACTGGCCAGTCATTATGGGCATTAAATTAATTAAGGGAATGAAGGGGGAGAGGCCTTCAGAAAATGGCCAGCGCAAGATGAGCGCTAGAGAATATATGAACCGAAGGTACGGTTCTGCCTATACTGAGCCCCTAGATAAATGGGTAGAATGGACAAAGGGAACAGCTAAACCTTTAAAATCTGAAGGGACTTTTGATTTAAAAGTATGGCAAACTTTTCTGCACGATTATGGCCCACTACTGTGCAGTGAAGGAATGTGGAGAATAGCTTGCACATGGGAGACAGAAGCTAAAGTAGCAAATCAAACTGGCTTGACGGAGATATTTAATAAAAGTACTGCCCAAATTTACTACGTTTGGCCAGAAGACTCTGTGGAGGAGGACCCCCCACCTTATGTGGCTGCCAGTTTGGCTTTAAGGGGTCCACGCACAAAAGCAAAAGAATTAGATTACATGGAACACACAAAAGATGAGCTGGGCAATATAGTAGAGAGCAGAGGTTTAACAGCCCCATATCAACCTACAAAGAGGGATTTGGCTCGTATCCTAGAAACAGATGATTGGCATAAATCAAAAGGCACATATGCAAACCTAGATCTCTCTGAACTTAAGGCTTTGGCCAGAGAAAGAGAGATAGAGTCTGAACTTCCAGAGCAAACCATAATTTCCAAATTGTGGCAGCAAGATGAAGAGAGAAGGAAGGGAGATGCCACCCCTTCTGCCCCTGGCATAGAGAAATCTGTTGCAGTTTATCCTGTCAGAACCCAATTAGTTTTTGAAGGTGATGCTGTTGATAGTAAGTCTCAAATTAAATGGCATGTACCTTTTAGTCCCCAAGATATGAGAGCCATATTAGAGGGATTGGGAGATCCTAGAAAGAATCCAATTGGGTTTGCAAACAAACTTAGTGCTGCACAGGAAGCATATGAGGCTTCTGCTACTGACATTCATCAGCTTCTTATTAAAGCAGTGGGAAGCAACATGTCTGGCTATATACTTAAAGAATGTGGTGTAGACGTCAAAAATCTAGGTAAGATGGTTAGTGGACGGGAGGTTTGTGAGAAATTGAAGGAAAAATTGCCCCAAATATATGGACAAACCAGACATGCTGAATTTATGAATGCTAAGCAAGGGAAAGAGGAAGCAGCAGGGGCTTATTGGAGGCGGTTAAGTGATATGGCTGAGGAAGCAGGCATTAAAATAGAGGAAGAGAAGGCGGGAGAAACTGCAAGTCCATCTACACAACTGGTGAAACAAAGGTTTCTTGATGGTTTAATACCCCAGTTGAAAGAAAAGTTGTTCACAGCAAGGCCTGAGGCAGGCAATATGTCTATTTGAGACGTCCTGCCTATCCTGTTATCCATAGAAAACAGGATTAACCAAAAAGACAGCAAACCCAAGGTAATGTACATGGGGAAGCAGAGAGGAAAAGGAAGAGGAAGAGGCAAAGGCAATTTCAGAAATCATGGCAATCGGGGACCGATTATATGCTACAATTGTGATGGGGAAGGACACATAGCCAAATTCTGCCATCTTCCTGACCGTAGACTAGAAAAGAGCTTAGAGGCCCCTCATGCTGATCCCAGTTCTCTGCCAAAAGTAGTGGATCAGGCCTAGGAAAATGGCATGCCAGTATCAATCATGTTAAATAGGGGAGACAATGGTCCCGAGGCCAGAGTAAAAGTATTTTTACAAGAACTCCCCTATCCTGGAGGAGAAACAGAATTAACCTGTTTAATTGATACTGGTGCAAGCCGAAGTGTTTTTAATATAGAGGACTTACCTCCAGGATTATTATCTACAAATGTTATCTCTGGTGTTGGCCTAACCGGGACCTCTACTGATTTGGTTGAGTCCAAGCCACTTAAACTCAGGCTAGGACAGCAAACAGAAATTGTCACTAAAGTGTTAGTTTCAGACACAGTTCCCACCAATCTTTTGGGAGCTGACATTTTGAACCAAATTTTAGCAAACATAGACTACACTCCTACAGGAGTCCAAGTGGTCAGTAGTCTGTCAGGAGAAGTTTTAAATTCTGCCTGTGGAGTATTTTTAATCCAAGACTCCACTCTGCCATTTCCACCAGAATTGAAAGTGATTCCCGCTGAATTATGGGCCACCAGCAAATATGATGTAGGTCTGCTGGACTGCACCCCAGTCATGATAAAAATTAAACCAGGAGCCCATCTCCCACAGATTAAACAGTACCCACTGAGTATTGCTCAGACTGAGGGGATAAAGGATCAAATCACTCAACTGAAAGCAGCAGGGGTTGTTGTACCAATTAAGTCCCAGGTCAATACACCCCTGTTCCCAATTGCAAAGAAGCCAGACAAGAAGGGTGGGCAGGTGACATATCGCATGGTGCATGATTTGAGAGCCATTAACAATATAATAGAGGCAGATACCCCGATCGTGCCCAACCCCCGCACTTTACTAAGTGGAATACCTGCCTCCAGCACCTGCTTTACAGTGATTGATCTTGCAAATGCTTTCTTTTCGGTGCCCCTGCACCCAGATTGCTGGCACCTTTTTTCATTTACCCATGATGCCCAAAAGCTAGCATGGACAAGATTGCCCCAAGGCTGTGTGAGTAGCCCCTCTGAATATAATACTGCGTTAAAGCAAGTATTGGACCAATGGTCCCCCTCACACCCAAACACAGTTTTGCTTCAGTACATAGACGATTTGCTTATTTGTTCTGATACAAAGGACATTTGTAGCAGAGAAACAGTAGGCCTTCTCCTGTTTCTCTATAACAGTAACAACAAAGTTAGCAAAGATAAGCTACAATACTGCCAAGAGAAAGTGATCTTCCTGGGTCACTGCATTTCACATGGAATCCGTCACCTAACCCCAGATCGAGTTAAAACCCTACAAAACTTTGAAAAGCCAAGAATTGTCTGGCAACTACGTGCCTTCCTGGGGTTAGTGGGATATTGTAGGGACTGGATTCCAAATGCATCAGAACTTATGGCTCCTCTATATGAGGCTACCACTAGAAACCCTTTCAAACTCACATGGGACAATGAATTGCAGATGAAGGAGCTTATTAAAATTTTGTCTGAAGCTCCCGCCATTGGACTTCCTGACTATACTAAGACTTTCTCGTTGTTCTGTCATGAAGTCAATGGATTTGCTGCAGGTGTACTCACCCAGCTACATGGAGACAAACAGAGGCCTGTGATGTATGTATCAGCCTCATTAGACCCTGTCATCAAAGGCTCCCCCAGTTGTATGCGAGCCATAGCAGCCTGCTCTTTGCTGCTAGACAAAGTAACGGAGCTGGTACTAGATTCTGCTCTGATCCTGTATGTGCCACATGCAGTACAGGAAATCATGAATCAAGTAAATACCAGACATGTGTCTGCCAATAGGGATGAGCTTCGAGTTCGAGTCGAACTCATGTTCTACTCGAACATTGGCTGTTCGCAAGTTCGCCGAACAGCGAACAATTTGGGGTGTTCGCGGCAAATTCGAATGCCGCGGAACACCCTTTAAAAGTCTATGGGAGAAATCAAAAGTGCTAATTTTAAAGGCTTATATGCAAGTTATTGTCATAAAAAGTGTTTGGGGACCCGGGTCCTGCCCCAGGGGACATGGATCAATGCAAAAAAAAGTTTTAAAAACGGACGTTTTTTCAGGAGCAGTGATTTTATTAATGCTTAAAGTCAAACAATAAAAGTGTAATATCCCTTTAAATTTCGTACCTGGGGGGTGTGTATAGTATGCCTGTAAAGGGGCGCATGTTTCCTGTGTTTAGAACAGTCTGACAGCAAAATGACATTTGGAAGGAAAAAACTCATTTAAAACTACCCGCGGCTATTGCATTGCCGACAATACACATAGAAGTTCATTGATAAAAACGGCATGGGAATTCCCCACAGGGGAACCCCGAACCAAAAAAAAAAAAAAAAAAATGATGTGGGGGTCCCCCTAAATTCCATACAAGGCCCTTCAGGTCTGGTATGAATATTAAGGGGAACCCCGGCCAAAATTTAAAAAAAAAATAGACGTGGGGTTCCCCCTAAATTCCATACCAGACCCTTCAGGTCTGGTATGGATTTTAAGGGGAACCCCGCGCCAAAAAAAAAAAAAAAAACGGCGTGGGGTCCCCCTAAAAATCCATACCAGACCCTTATCCGAGCACGCAACCTGGCAGGCCGCAGGAAAAGAGGGGGGACGAGAGTGCGCCCCCCCCCCCTCCTGAACCGTACCAGGCCACATGCCCTCAACATTGGGAGGGTGCTTTGGGGTAGCCCCCCAAAACACCTTGTCCCCATGTTGATGAGGACAAGGGCCTCATCCTCACAACCGTGGCCGGTGGTTGTGGGGGTCTGCGGGCGGGGGGCTTATCGGAATCTGGAAGCCCCCTTTAACAAGGGGACCCCCAGATCCCGGCCCCCCCCCGTGTGAAATGGTAAAGGGGTACTTACCCCTACCATTTCACTAAAAAACTGTCAAAAATGTTAAAAATGACAAGAGACAGTTTTTGACAATTCCTTTATTTAAATGCTTCTTCTTTCTTCCTTCATCTTCTTCTTCTTCTGGTTCTTCTGGCTCTTCTGGTTCTTCCTCCGGCGTTCTCGTCCAGCATCTTCTCCGCGGCGTCTTCTATCTTCTTCTCCTCGGGCCGCTCCGCACCCATGGCATGAGGGGAGGCTCCCGCTCTTCTCTTCATCTTCTTCTCTTCTTCATCTTCTTCTTCATCTTCTTCTTCATCTCTTCTTCCTTCTTCTCTTCTTCATGTCTTCTGCGGGCCGCTCCGCAGCCATGCTGGCATGGAGGGAGGCTCCCGCTGTGTGACGGCGT
Organism: Lithobates septentrionalis; assembly: GCA_037952835.1. Classification (NCBI taxonomy): domain Eukaryota; kingdom Metazoa; phylum Chordata; class Amphibia; order Anura; family Ranidae; genus Lithobates; species Lithobates septentrionalis. The sequence continues at coordinate 1,627,130 of JBBDGP010000932.1, forward strand.
CTCTTCGTCTGACGGTTCTTAAATAACGGGGGGTGGGGCCACCCGGTGACCCCGCCCCCCTCTGACGCACGGTGACATGACGGGACTTCCCTGTGACGTCACGGGGAATGCCACAGGGAAGTCCCGTCATGTCACCGTGCGTCAGAGGGGGGCGGGGTCATCGGGTGGCCCCGCCCCCCATTATTTAAGAACCGTCAGACGAAGAGACGCCATCACACAGCGGGAGCCTCCCTCCATGCCAGCATGGCTGCGGAGCGGCCCGGAGAAGACATGAAGAAGAGAAGAAGAAGAAGAGATGAAGAAGAAGATGAAGAAGAAGATGAAGAAGAGAAGAAGATGAAGAGAAGAGCGGGAGCCTCCCCTCATGCCATGGGTGCGGAGCGGCCCGAGGAGAAGAAGATAGAAGACGCCGCGGAGAAGATGCTGGACGAGAACGCCGGAGGAAGAACCAGAAGAGCCAGAAGAACCAGAAGAAGAAGAAGATGAAGGAAGAAAGAAGAAGCATTTAAATAAAGGAATTGTCAAAAACTGTCTCTTGTCATTTTTAACATTTTTGACAGTTTTTTAGTGAAATGGTAGGGGTAAGTACCCCCTTACCATTTCACACAGGGGGGGGGGGCCGGGATCTGGGGGTCCCCTTGTTAAAGGGGGCTTCCAGATTCCGATAAGCCCCCCGCCCGCAGACCCCCACAACCACCGGCCACGGTTGTGAGGATGAGGCCCTTGTCCTCATCAACATGGGGACAAGGTGTTTTGGGGGGCTACCCCAAAGCACCCTCCCAATGTTGAGGGCATGTGGCCTGGTACGGTTCAGGAGGGGGGGGCTGCACTCTCGTCCCCCCCTCTTTTCCTGCGGCCTGCCAGGTTGCGTGCTCGGATAAGGGTCTGGTATGGATTTTTAGGGGGACCCCACGCCGTTTTTTTTTTTTTTTTTGGCGCGGGGTTCCCCTTAAAATCCATACCAGACCTGAAGGGTCTGGTATGGAATTTAGGGGGAACCCCACGTCAATTTTTTTTTTAAATTTTGGCTGGGGTTCCCCTTAATATCCATACCAGACCTGAAGGGCCTTGTATGGAATTTAGGGGGACCCCCACATCATTTTTTTTTTTTTTTATTTTGGTTCGGGGTTTCCCTGTGGGGAATTCCCATGCCGTTTTTATCAATGAACTTCTATGTGTATTGTCGGCAATGCAATAGCCGCGGTAGTTTTAAATGTGTTTTTTCCTTCAAAATGTCATTTTGCTGTCAGACTGTTCTAAACACGGGAAACATGCGCCCCTTTACAGGCATACTATAGACACCCCCCAGGTACGAAATTTAAAGGGATATTACACTTTTATTGTTTGACTTTAAGCATTATTAAAATCACTGCTCCTGAAAAAACGGCCGTTTTTAAAACTTTTTTTTGCATTGATTCATGTCCCCTGGGGCAGGACCCAGGTCCCCAAACACTTTTATTGACAATAACTTGCATATTAGCCTTTAAAATTAGCACTTTTGATTATTCATGTTCGTGTCCCATAGACTTTAACGGTGTTCGCGTGTTCGAACGAATTTTTTTCCTGTTCGCATGTTCTGGTGCGAACCGAACAGGGGGGTGTTCGGCTCATCCCTATCTGCCAATAGATTTGACAAGTACCAGTCTGCTCTTTTTGCTCCATCGAATTTAACAATCAAACGATGTGTTACTTTAAATCTGGCTACTCTTCTTCCTATAATTGATGGGGAAGATGCAACAAATGGTACTGATGTAGAACCTGAGAGTTTTTCTCATGATTGTATGGCTCTTATGGAGGTAGAAAGGGCCTCTGTCACACCAGCAAAAGATGAGCCCTTATCAGATTGTGACACACACTTATTCGTAGATGGTTCCAGATTTTACACTGATGATGGTCAGCCACACACAGGGTTTGCTGTAACCACTACAGACACCATTTTACATCAGGAAGCATTGAAACCCCAGATGTCAGCACAGGAAGCGGAGTTGTATGCTGTAGTCAAAGCATGTCATCTCCTAGAGAATCAAAGGGGAAATGTTTACACTGACAGCAGATATGCATTTGGAATAGCCCACGATTATGGGCCTATCTGGAAAGCACGGCACTTTCTGACTAGTGCAGGGAAGCCAGTGAGACATGCAAAACTCATAGAGCGGCTATTTGAGGCCTTTCAGTAACCAGCAGAAGTTGCCATCTTGAAGGTAAAAGGGCATGCAAGGGGAAGTGACATGACAGCCAGAGGAAATGCTTAAGCGGACCAAGCGGCAAAGGATGCTGCCCTTATGGCATTTGGAGTCACATCCACTGTAGGGGTCGCCCAGGTAGCGGGGACAGATTCCCCTCATCAAGAGCAGTGGGATGTAGAAACTCTAATTCAGTTGCAGAACCAGGCCCCTGATGAAGAGAAGGATAAGTGGATCAAATGTAATGCTACCCAAAATCAGCAGGGCCTGTGGAGCGCTGACAACAGGTGGTGTCTACCCAGGAGTTTGTACCCAGTTTTAGCACAGCTGGCACATGGCGTCAGTCATCTTGCTAAGGGCGCGATGGTGGCACTTACTGACTGCTATTGGATAGCACCTGGATTTAGTGCATTTGCAGCCAGGTTTTGTGCTTCATGTCTCACTTGTGCTCTGTACAATGCAGGGAGGCCTGTTCATGTTCCCCAAAGGCATTCTCCAAAGCCAGATTTCCCTTTCCAAAGAATTCAAATAGACTACATTCAGATGCCCAGAATAGGCACCTATGAGTTTGCTTTAGTGTGTGTTGACATGTTTTCAGGTTGGCCCGAGAGCTGGCCAGTAGCCAAAGCAAATGCAAAAACAACAGCAAAGAAAATTTTGAATGAAATAGTTTGTAGATATGGAGTTCCTGAAACTATTGAGAGTGACAGAGGAACCCATTTTACTGGGGAAGTAATGAAAGAGGTAATGGAAGCACTTCACATACAGCAAGCTTTCCATACACCTTATCATCCACAAAGTAGTGGTAAAGTTGAGAGACTTAATGGAATTTTGAAAAACAGATGTGCAAAAATTAAAGCAGATACAGGAAAAGGATGGGTGAAAGCTTTGCCATTAGCCCTATATTCTGTACGAACTACCCCTAAACAACCACATGGGCTGTCCCCCTATGAGATTTTATTTGGAGGGCCACCCAAAACAGGGCTATATTTTCCCCAACAGTTGCAGGCTTCTCACTCTAATCTGTTAGAATATGTTCAGATTTTGCAAAGAACATTGAATAAAATACATGAAGGTGTTTATAAATCTATCCCCGACCCAGATTCTGTTTCAGGTATTCACAGAATCCAACCAGGTGACTGGGTGGTGGTCAAGCGACACGTCAGAAAGCCACTAGAACCAACATTTGACGGACCACATTTGGTGCTTTTGACAACCGGTTCTGCTGTCAAGTTGGAAGGAAAGCCCACCTGGATTCACTCCAGTCACTGCAAGAAAATCCTGAAGTGATGATATCCTTTGAAAAAAAGATGATGTTTCTTTTCTTTTTGTTGTTTGTGAGAACTGAGACATGGATAAATAACCCTTTCAACCAAATGTTAAAATTGTATGCAACCCATAGCAACGCTAGAAACTGCTGGGTGTGTTCTCACTTACATCCCCATACAGGAACAATACCCATGATAGCAATGCCTCTCAATTTCACTGATCTAAACAGGACCAGAATAAATGGCTCATACATCGTCTCCACAGCTAATGAGCACAGATCAGTAACTTTGATGGTTTCGAAACAGATAAACACTCCACAGATTTGTTTAAACATTACATGCCCGTTTAACACTAAATGTACACGTTTGGGCAATTCAGATTGCACCGGAGCAAAAATTACAGTTTATGGAGGAAACTATGGTCAATATTATTATATCCCAGATCCAGAACTAAATAGAACCCTTTATAGTACAAATTGCTCACAGTTTCCAATATGTGAAAATATCGGTTTCCTGAGATTCCATGTTATTGCTTCCAGTTTTTTAGGAGCAGGCATACCGTCCATAGTAGAGGGTTATATTATATATGTGGAAATAAAGCTTACGCCTGGCTTCCTACTAATGTTACAGGTACATGTTACATTGGGAAGTTAGTACCTGCTTTGGCTGTTCGCAAAGATACAGTGCGACCAGATCAAAGTCCAGAATACCCTTTAGTGTTCAAAAGAGAGCTGTTCACTGAAGGTGACATGGCATGGTCATGGTTCCCTTCCTGGACAGGATGGGGAATTGAAGCAATGAAAAGACTAAATAATTACACTAGAATTGTAGATGAGATTATTAACCTTACTACCACTGATATAGGTTTATTAAATGAAGAAATGGCTCAGCTTAAAAAAGTAGTATTAGAGCACAGATTAACGCTAAATTATCTCACTGCAGCTCAAGGTGGGATGTGTAAGATATTTCGCACTGACTGTTGTATATACATTTCTGATAATGAGGACATTATTAAAGGGCATCTTGCTAAGATAAGAGAACTACAGAATAAGGCCAGAGATATTGCTAAAGATGGATGGAACCCCTTTCAGGGTTTAGGAGGTTTTGGTGATTTTTTATATGGCATAGCAACATGGTTACAGAAACTAGGCGCTTACATTGTGATGTTCCTATTTCTCATGTTTGTTATTTACTTCCTCATCAGGCTATGCCTCTGTGTGACTACCCGCTGTACCAACAAATGTACCACCAGCCCTGATGAACTCATTATTGTGAGAAAGCTAGGAGAGAGCTGAACAGGACGCCGTCTCTCTGCGCCAATGTAACAGGAGTTACCAGCAATCGGCTGAACGTAACGCGGAGAAGAATGGTGTCAAATAAACAAAAGGGGGAAATGACATGGACTAGACATGTGCACACTGAAATATTTCGTTTCGGAATTTCGTTTTCGTCTGAAAAATAAATTTATTTAGTTACTCCCGAAATTCGTTTTTATTTATTTCGTTTTTCGTTAAAAATTGCATTCGTCCGAAAATCCAAATTAAGGTCGAATCTGTCATTGAAGGCTTATGGTGTCTGTTGAATGTTCAAAGAAGATTCGACGGAGCAGCTAAACTGTACAATGCCGTATAGTTTACCTGCTCCATCGAATCTTCTTAGAACTTTCAACAGACACCATAAGCCAAAGTACGTGTGTACTTAGTTCTAGCTATTTTACTGCTCCACCTCTTTGGTTACAATCAGCCAATAACATTCATCATCATCATTATTTTTATTTATCTTTTCTCCCCTACGTCGAATCTTTTCTCCCCTACGTCGAATCTTTCCTCCCTACGTCGAATTTTTCCTCCCCTACGTCGAATCTTTCCTCCCCTACGTCGAATCTTTTCTCTCTACGTCGAATCTTTTCTCTCTATGTAGAATAATCTTGGACTAATAGAGCTAAGGTTAGGCACATTCGACCACAGGTTTGATGGACACAGATTGTTATTGTCATCATCATGTCGAATCTCCTATCGAACTGTTGTAGCAACGAAAACGAAAATAAAGCATTTGTTTATGTCGGATCTTTCGTTTTTCGGACTCTGCACTTTCGTTATTGTTTGTTAAAACGATATCGAAAATACCTAAAATTCGGACGAAAATGCATTCGGACGAAAAACGAATGCACATGTCTAACATGGACATTCATTGTACTGTTCATTTAAGCACAAGAGAATCCATTTTGTTCTCTCTGTTGAAATGTGTTCTGTAACCTTCACCTAACACACAGACACTTCTCCTACTAAACGCTCTCTACTCCCCCCTCCCTTTTCAAGGTTTTACTTTTGCAATTGTTCTATTCGCTAGTTTTTAATAATATATTTCTATTTGTTAGCTTTTAATAACATCTCACACCACCCCTTTCTTATCTATGTATAAAATAACATGTAATAAACTTTTTCACTGAACGGACATTTTAAACACAGTGATTGAGTCCTGTGAATCTGTTCCTGCAGCTGCAGTATTAACTTTGTTTTAGAGTCCCAATCAGAAATCAGTCATATCACATTGTAAGAGTCCAATTTTACCTTCGCATTAAAGCTTATGTTACTTTAATCTACTACACTATTCGGATCTTTTTGTCTCTCTCTCTCCCACCTCTGTTTGTTGCTGTGCCCCCCCCCCCTCCCTCCCCCCTGTCTTTACGGAGGTACGAGGTATATGAAGAGGCTTTGAAGTGCAGCAATAATTGGGAGACGTTTGTGGACGAAGGAGAGGATCCCCTACTGGTGGAATCTATTATAAGGAGTGACATTTTATATACTTATACTTATGTTTTAATGCTGACATTTCGATTGGTTTTATGGCATTGATGTCGACACAGAGGACCCCCTAGTGGTGGAAGCTGAAATTACTTTGAATTACGGATTTTTTATTCGTTTAGCCTCTGGACAATTTATGAAGGTCATTTTAGAGACTTTTTTACTTTTAAGTGTTTGCCCAGTCTTCATTGTATATGATTTTAATTATTTCATTATTTATATTATTTATTCCTCAAGTGAGGTTTCAACACTTTATTGTTATATGCACTGTGTGACTTTTTCATTATATTTTTACTGTAGCGCGGAATCACACTTTTTTATCAATGCGCTAGGTTGGTACACCTTCTGTTCCTTGTTTTTGCAGCATTTCTCCTGGGTTTTCCCTTAGGGGGAAGCAAAGACGGTGCAAATATTGGATTAACTGAAGATCTCTGATTGATTTTTTTTCAGTACGCTTCTCTCGAGTGCAGGAGATTGGTCTTTTTTGTCTGCATTTGTGGGGAAGAGGTCCTTGTCCTCATTAATATGACAAGGCGTTTTGCCAGGGGGGCTGCCTGGTAAGGTACCCTCCCCATGTTGAAGTTTTAGAAGAGGCATGGGGGGGGGGCTGTTTCTGGGATGGCTGGATAGATATATAAATGTGTAGAAAAGGAGGGTATTAGGGTTGATAGACGAGGTGAGGTAAGGTGGGGCATTCGAAGAGGGGTGAAGTAAGAGAATATGGGGGAAGGTTAAGTCAGTAAATAACTAGAACCCTCAATTACATATCAACAGCAAAAAAGTGTTGCAAATTAGCTTAATACACAAAATCCAGCAACCTGCTGAGCAGAATGGGAGATGTTGATGTTTTCAGGGATGAGACTGGAGTTGCAGCTTGATTCCTCACAAGACCGGGCTGGTTGTATTCATGCTGATCCTCTTGTTCACAAAGACACGGGGCATAGAAAAGATGGAGGGGGGTTTCTCCATGTTAGATGTGATGTGAAAGTGAGGAAGAAAGATGATCTTGTGGTTGGAGATGTGGTCGGTATTCCAGAAACACAGCTTGACTCCTCACAAGACTGGGCTGTTTGTATTCATGCTGATCCTCTTGTTTAGAGGAACACAGGACACAGAAAAGATGGAGGAGGGTTTCTCTATGTTAGATGTGATGTGAAAGTGAGGAAGATGATCTTGTGGTTGGAGATGTGGTTGGTGTTCCAGAAACATGACTTGACTCCTCACAAGGCTGGACTGTTTGTATTCATGCTGATCCTCTTGTTTAGAGGGACACAGGACATAGAAAAGATGGAGGGAGGTTTCTCTATGCTAGATGTGATGCGAACGCGAGGAAGAAAGATGATCTTGTCATTGGAGGTGGTGATGGTGCGGAGGAGGAATTACGGGAGGAATGATAGATGGGTCTATGAACTGATGGACCTATCATTGGAGTCTACTACAGACGTCCTGAGATTTATGAGAAGGGGGAGAGTTGGCTGTTCCAACAAGTACAAGCCGGTAAAACCAAACTACTAAGACACAAGATTAAGACTAAAACCTACAGGATGGGCCTTACCTGTAGTGTAGTGAAAAAGGAATAAAGGAAAAGAAAAGAACATTTCATCATACAAATCTGAAGGCAAACTTTTATTAATCAACTTTCAAAGAACATCAACGTAATTATGAAATGTCGTCATGTTTTTTCAACTTTCAACCAGAAGGTGGCACTCTACAAGCAAATAAAACTGCCTGTTAACAAGCGGATAACTACTGAACTATAGTTGTCATTCCTAGTCTGATCTCTTCATCTACACAAGTATTATCTAGCTCCTTGCCTGTCATGATGTCTTCCATTGAAGCTTCTGCTGAAGATAAGGAGATCAGACTACACTGCTAGAGGGACCCAACCAGCAGTGACACCCCCTCCTTCTCTCTCCTAGAGGGACCCAACCAGCCGTGACACCCCCTCCTTCTCTCTCCTAGAGGGACTCAACCAGCAGTGACACCCCCTCCTTCTCTCTCCTAGAGGGATCCAACCAGCAGTGACACCCCCTCCTTCTCTCTCCTAGAGGGACCCAACCAGCAGTGACACCCCCTCCTTCTCTCTCCTAGAGGGACCCAACCAGCAGTGACACCCCCTCCTTCTCTCTCCTAGAGGGACCCAACCAGCAGTGACACCTCCTCCTTCTCTCTCCTAGAGGGAACCCAACCAGCAGTGACACCCCCTCCTTCTCTCTCCTAGAGGGACCCAACCAGCAGTGACACCCCCTCCTTCTCTCTCCTAGAGGGACCCAACCAGCAGTGACACCTCCTCCTTTTCTCTCCTAGAGGGACCCAACCAGCCGTGACACCTCCTCCTTCTCTCTCCTAGAGGGACCCAACCAGCAGTGACACCCCCTACTTCTCTCTCCTAGAGGGACCCAACCAGCAGTGACACCCCCTCCTTCTCTCTACTAGAGGGACCCAACCAGCAGTGACACCTCCTCCTTCTCTCTCCTAGAGGGACTCAACCAGCAGTGACACCCCCTCCTTCTCTCTCCTAGAGGGACCCAACCAGCAGTGACACCCCCTCCTTCTCTCTCCTAGAGGGACCCAACCAGCAGTGACACCCCCTCCTTCTCTCTCCTAGAGGGACCCAACCAGCAGTGACACCCCCTCCTTCTCTCTCCTAGAGGGACCCAACCAGCAGTGACACCCCCTCCTTCTCTCTCCTAGAGGGATCCAACCAGCAGTGACACCCCCTCCTTCTCTCTCCTAGAGGGATCCAACCAGCAGTGACACCCCCTCCTTCTCTCTCCTAGAGGGACCCAACCAACAGTGACACCCCCTCCTTCTCTCTCCTAGAGGGACCCAACCAGCAGTGACCCCCCTCCTTCTCTCTCCTAGAGGGACCCAACCAGCAGTGACACCCCCTCCTTCTCTCTCCTAGAGGGACCCAACCAGCAGTGACACCCCCTCCTTCTCTCTCCTAGAGGAACCCAACCAGCAGTGACACCCCCTCCTCCTCTCTCCTAGCAGAGGAAGACAGAACTTTGACGTCTTTAGTGATCTCGGATTTCCTTATAAAGTGTTTCTTCCATGATAAAGATCAGAGGAACGCTCAGCCACGTGTTTTCTGAGGTGTATATCAAGGTGAGCTTCTTCCCAGTGTGAGATCTCTGATGTACGGCAACATATAATCCATATAGAAGACATTTCCTGCACTCAGGACACTAATACATCTCGGGGGTAGTGTGGGTTGTCTGATGTTTGGTAAGATAAGATTTTTGTGAAAAACATTTCCCGCACTCAGGGCAGGGATACGGCTTCTTGTTTGTGTGATCTCTGATGTACAGAAAGATTGATCTTCTGTGAAAAACATTTCCCGCACACGGGGCAAGAATACGGCTTCTCCCCTGTGTGAGATCTGTAATGTGCAGCCAGTCTGGATTTACGAATAAAACCTTTCCCGCACACAGAACAGGAAAACGGCTTCTCACCTGTGTGAGATCTCTGATGATTAACAAGGTCTGATTTTTGTGCATAACTTTTTCCGCACTCAGGACAGGAATATGGCTTCTCCCCTGTGTGTACTCTCTCATGACTGATAAGACTGGACCTTACTGAAAAACATTTCCCGCACTTGGGGCAGGGATATGGCTTCTCACCCGTATGTACTCTCTGATGATTGGAAAGGCTCCCTTTATCTGAAAAACACTTCTGGCACTCAAGGCAGGAATACGGCTTCTGTCCTGTATGAGATCTCTGATGTACAACAAGTCCTGTTTTCTGTGTAAAACATTTCCCGCACTCGGGGCAGGAATACGGCTTCTCACCTGTGTGGAATCTTTGATGTTTGGAAAGATTGCTCTTATCTGAAAAACTTTTCCCGCACTCAAGGCACAAATACGGCTTCTCCCCCGTGTGCGATCTTTGGTGTATAACAAGCTCCGATTTCTGTGGAAAACATTTCCCGCACTCAGAGCAGGCAAACGGCTTCTCACTCATGTGCGATATCTGATGTCTGGACAATTTGCTTTTCTCCGAAAATAATTTTCCACACTCAGAACAGGAATACGGCTTCTCTCCAGTGTGGGATCTGTAATGTATATTAAGTTCTGATTTCTGAAGATAACACTTCCCGCACTCAGAACAAGAATAGGGCTTCTCCCTCATGTGCGATCTCTGATGTTTAGAGAGCTTGGCCTTTTCGGAAAAGCATTTCCCGCACTCAGAACAGCAATACGGCTTCTCGCCCGTGTGCGTTCGCTCATGTCTGGAAAGACTGGACTGCTGAGAAAAACATTTCCCGCACTCAGTGCACAAATACGGCTTCTCCCCCGTGTGCAACCTCTGATGTACGGAAAGGTGGACCTTATGCAAAAAACATTTCCCACACTCAGGGCAGGAATACGACCTCTCCCCTGTGTGGGATTTTTGATGTAGATCGAGGTCGGATTTCTGTGAGAAACACTTCCCGCACTCAGGGCAGGAATGCAGCTTCTCCCCCGTGTGAGTTCTGTAATGTGCGTCCAGTTTGGATTTACAAACAAAACATTTTCCACACTCAGAACAGGAATACGGCTTCTCGCCCGTGTGTAATCTCTGGTGTCTGGAAAGATGGGACTTCCGTGAGAAACATTTCCCGCACTCAGGACAGGAATGTGGCTTCTCACCCGTGTGCAATCTCTGATGTCTGGAAAAATGAGATTTGTGTGTAAAACACTTCCCGCACTCGTCACAGGTAAAGGGCTTCTCCCCCGTGTGAGATCTGTAATGTATGTCCAGGCTCGATTTATTTAAGAAACACGTCTTACACTCGGGGCAGGAATATGGCTTCTCCCCCGTGTGTAATTTCTGATGTCTGGAAACATGGTAGTTCCGTGAGAAACACTTCCCGCACTCAGGGCAGGAATATGGCCTCTCCCCAGAGTGCGATTTCTGATGTCTGGAAAAATGGGATTTGAGTGAAAAACATTTCCCGCACTCCTCACAGGAAAACGGCTTCTCCCCCGTGTGAAATCTGTAATGTATGGCAAGTTCTGATTGGTGCAGAAAACATTTCCCGCACTCAGGACAGGAATGAAGGTTCACCCCCGTGTGAGACCTCTGATGGAAAGAAAGGCTAAATTCAGAGCTAAAACTTCCCCCACATTCAGGACAGGAAAATGTCTTTTCCCCATGAACTCCGGCACCATCCCTCACAGTACGAGGTTGCTCAGAGTCAGAGGGATTCCATGGTCTATCCACACTGTGAAGTCCACCATCCATAGTGGAGCTCATTGTCTTTTCTCCTCCACAATCTCCTGTGATGTCCTCATCTTCCATTCTACAACCTGGAGATAAAGTGAGACGATCCTTTGAGGGTTTCTCCATGGCGTGTCCTGGAAAAATATAAAAACATCATCAATAGATATGAGAGGGTTAGTTCACTTCCATCAACATTCCATCTGGATCAGGTAGATATGAGTGAGGAGATGTTCTCTGTGGATGTCCCAACCAGCTGGGACTCTCCCCCCTCTTCAGTCAAAGGGCCTTTGGTCCTCCTCCCAGATCACTTCTACATTTACACAGCCTTGTCAGTAGAGCAGGAACCAATGGGGACTGGGAGGTCCATGCTCTTTACACAACCACAAGCCTAGGCACTGGGTCATGTGATCTCTGATAGACAAGAGGGTCAAAGTTCAGACTTGTAGACCCTTTACCATAGAACAAGTGACCCTAGGCTTCTGATGATATTCAGCACTGGAGGGAGCTTGCAGGAGTATTCTGTCCTGGAATGATAAGCGTTTCAGTCTTTATGTTACTCCTTACTTTTCATCCCAACAAGGGATTGTTAATAAAGTTTTATGGTAACATTTAGCTATAAGTCTGCTGGAAGAAGAGGGACCAACCTAAGAAAGGCTCAATCTGTGTTATCATATCTGTGCTACTGTAACTAGGAGTGACCCACAACCTAATACTGCCAGCTGAACCCCAGGATGGGTATCAGTACAGGGAGGGGACCATTATCAACCTATTATTGGCTGATATCACTCAGCTCCCGCCCTACCCTGGACCAATCAGTGAGCAGTAACAGAGCAGAGATAAGAGAAGAATATATGATGGGTCACCTGTGCTGATCTCTGTAGGAGTGTCCTCCTCTATGAATGTCCTCATCATTCCAGCCTCCTCCGTATATTGCTGATCATCCCTCACATACGTCTCTTCTACTTCACCCTCAACATTCATGTTCATCAGATCTTCACCCTAAACCAACAGAATGGCAGAAAATAACATCTGTAACATAGAAGTATTTATGATGTGAGATCACATAGAAAATATCATCTTGTAGAGTCCAAACATCATCTCCACATGTCAGAGTGTTCAATCACTTTATGTTCCCGACCCTCAACTCCACCTACCTGATGATGGTGGGGGATGGTGTGATCTTCCTGTGTGGAATCCCGGGAATACAGAGGACGGGGACATCTCTCTGGTGGGTTTCTGTTACTTGATGACTCAATTATGATATCCTTGTAGAGATCCTTGTGTCCTTCAGAAATCTCCTTCATCACACCATACTCCTCATCCTCCTCTTTATACTCTTCTTTAATAATATTATCACCCCTGAGGATTCCACTCTAAATATTTAAAAGAGAGAACATATTGTAACAGCTTGAGTTTAAATTACTGTATAACTATCAGTGATTGCTCCTCATCTACCTGATGATGGTGAGGGATGGTGTGACCTTCCTGTGTGGAATCCCGGGAATACAGAGGACGGGGACATCTCTCTGGTGGGTTTCTGTTACTTGATGACTCAATTATGATATCCTTGTAGAGAACCTTGGGTCCTTCAGAAAGTTCCTTCATCATACCATACTCCTCCTCCTCTTTATACTCTTCTTTAACATCAATATAATTATAATCCCAGAGGTTTCCATTCTGAACATATAAAAGGACATTTAATGTAACAAACATGCTCGTGTATTAATCAAAACATGTAGCAATTGTTCCTCATCTACCTGATGATGGTGAGGGATGGTGTGATCTTCATGTGTGGAATCCCGGGAATACAGAGGACGGGGACATCTCTCTGGTGGGTTCCTGTTATTAGGTGGCTCCATCATATCCTTCTGTCCTCTAGAAAGCTCCTTCATCCCACCATATTCTTCATCCTTCCCTTTATACTCTTCTTTAGGAACAATATTATCATCCCCCACATTTCCATTCTGGATAAATAATAAAACATTCAATGTAACAAACATGCTTGTGTATAAATTATAAATATCAGTGATTGATTCTGATCTACCTGATCATGGCGAGGAATGGATGGACATCTCTCTGGTGGGTTTCTGTAGCTGGATGACTCCACCATGGTGTCCTGGTACAAATCTTTGTGTCCTTTTGGAATCTTTGACTCCTCCAAAATCCCATCCTCCTCTTTTATCTCTTCTTTAACCACAGCTTTAGAATCTCTCAGGTTTCCACTCTGAATATATAATAAAAATGACATCAATTGTAACAATGCAGATAATGTACAGATCCTAATGATACTATCAGTGATTGTTCCTCATCTACCTGATGATGGTGAGGGATGGTGTGACCTTCCTGTGTGGAATCCCGGGAATACAGAGGAGGGGGACATCTCTCTGGTGGGTTCCTGGTATTAGGTGGCTCCATCATAACCTTGCGTCCTACTGAAAACTCCTTCATCACTCCATACTCCTCATCCTCCTCATTATACTCTTTTTTAGGAACAATATTATCACCCCCGAGGTTTCCACTCTGCAATATATTACAAAACAGTCATTGTAATAAACATGTTTGTGTATAAAGTATAACTACCAATAATTGTTCCTCATCTACCTGATGACGGTGAGGGATGGTGTGACCTTCCTGTGTGGAATCCCGGGAATACAGAGGACGGGGACATCTCTCTGGTGGGTTCCTATTACTGGATCCATCTGTAGGAAACACACACACTGACTGAATACATTGTTTCTATGTGTTTATCAGATGATGGGGGATCTAGGTGGAGCCTCCGTACTGCTCTCTCCTTTACAATAAAGTCTCCTCTTACCCGGTGATGTGAGGGGCGGCTGATTCTCCATCATGACGTCCTTGTAGAGATCCTTGTGCCCTTCTAAATACTCCCACTCCTCCATGGAGAAATAGACAGTGACATCCTGACACCTTATAGGAACCTGACACACACAATGATACAGTCACCATCCAGACACATCCCTTGTCTGTTACTGGATAATGTCCCAGAATTCCCAGAATCCTCCTCACCTCTCCTGTCAGCAGCTCCATCATCTTCTTGGTGACTTCTAGAATCTTCTGCGTGTTGTGTCTTGTAGGGATCAGGGATGGAGGTGGGGGGATGGTGATGGGTTTCGGGATTTTCGAGGATCTTGTGACATTTTCAGTAGATTTCCTCATTACTTCTGTACAGTTCTGTGTTATAGAAAGAAAAATATTACTCTACCATAATTCCTCACCTCTATGGTCAGCAATAGATTTTTTTTTTTTTTTTTTACAGGAGCGTTTATTAAAACATTTTTTTCTAAATCATTATTACAACAACTGAGGTACAAAGCAAGCCAACCAGAAGACCAGCCAACCAGAAGACCAGCCAACCAGAAGACCAGCCAACTCATCATTATGAGTTGGCATTATCAGTTGGCATCAATATTACAACTGAGGTACAAAGTAAGCCAACCAAAATACGAGCCAACCAGAAGACCAGCCAACCAGAAGACCAGCCAACTCATCATTACGAGTTGGCATTATCAGTTGGCATCAATATTACAACAACTGAGGCACAAAGCAAGCAAACCAGAAGACCAGCCAACCAAAAGACCAGCTAACTAGAAGACCAGCCAGCTAGAAGACCAGCCAATTCATTATTATGAGTTGGCATTATCAGTTGGGGTTAATATTAAAACAACTGAGGTACAAAGCAAGCCAACCAGAAGACCAGCCAACCAGAAGACCAGCCAACCAAAAGACCAGTCAACCAAAAGACTAGCCAACCAAAAAAACAGCCAACCAAAAAAACAGCCAACCAGAAGACCAGCCAACCAGAAGACCAGCCAACCAGAAGACCAGCCAACCAGAAGACCAGCCAACCAGAAGACCAGCCAACCAGAAGATCAGTCAACCAGAAGACCAGCCAACCAGAAGACCAGCCAACCAGAAGACCAGCCAACCAGAAGACCAGCCAACCAGAAGACCAGCCAACCAGAAGACAAGCCAGCCAGCCAGAAGACCAGCCAGCTCGAAGACCAGCCAACCAGAAGACCAGCCAACCAGAAGACCAGCCAACCAGAAGACCAGCCAACCAGAAGACCAGACAACCAGAAGACCAGACAACCAGACAACCAGAAGACCAGACAACCAGAAGACCAGACAACCAGAAGACCAGCCAACCAGAAGACCAGCCAACCAGAAGATCAGTCAACCAGAAGACAAGCCAGCCAGCAAGAAGACCAGCCAGCTAGAAGACCAGCCAACCAGAAGACCAGCCAACCAGAAGACCAGCCAACCAGAAGACCAGCCAACCAGAAGACCAGACAACCAGAAGACCAGACAACCAGAAGACCAGCATACCAAGAGAGCCATTACAGATGTAGGGTTAGAATCTGCATAATTCAAACCAGAGTTTTCCAACTGAGGTGTCGCGGCACCCAAAGTTTACTATGCTTCAGTTAAGACTAATTGACGTTTCCTGGTGCAAAACAAGAGCTGAATCAGAAGGTTAAATCAAGGGTTAAAAAAAGACCAAAAAAGTCCATATACTTTATAGTCTATATGGAGTCCATAGGTAAAATAGAGAATACATACACATATGTGTGTGCATAGGAGAGATGGGAGGCAGCAGCTGTCCTCAGAGTATAGCCAGCTCTGTGAAAAAAACAAAGGGGAGAAAGGGGAAGCGCCAGCTAAGTGTAGAGGTAAAAAAACGTATTTAACCACTTGCAGACCGCTCCCCGTCATTATATGTTGGCACTTTGACGTAGAGTATTGATGTTATGGCAGCAGATAGCTGCCATAACCCCGGTATATTCTTAAAACAGCAGGCCGTCCGCTTTTAGATAAAAGTGGTCTCTGCAGCGGATTCGCCGCAAGATCACTTTTATTGGCGGCAGGAGAGGTGCCCTTCCCCTCCCGCCTCGCTCCAGTGGTCTCCACCGCTTACCGGAGCGGTGGAAACTATCAGGCTATTTCCCCTGCCAGGCATGAAGTTAAGTGAGAGAAAGATGGCCCCCACTCGGCTCCATACCATTGGATGAAGGAAGCAATGTCAAAACGTCACTTCCGCCCAATGGTCTTAAAAAGGGGAATTTTTTTTTTTTTTTCAATAAAATACTTTTTTTTTTATTGCATTTTAGTGTAAATATGAGATGTGAGGTCTTTTTGACCCCCAGATCTCACATTAAAGAGGTCCTGTCATGCTTTTTTTCTATTACAAGGGATGTTTACATTTCTTATAATAGGTATAAAAGTGACCCAATTTTTTTTTCTTTTTTTTTAATGGACAGTGTAAAAATAAAAAATAAAAATAAAATAAATAAGAAGAGAAAATAAAATAAAATGTAAAGTGCCCCTCCCGCCGAGCTTGCCCGCAGAAGCGAACGCATACGCAAGTCGCGCCCGCATATGAAAACAGTGTTCAAACTACACATGTGAGGTATCGCCGCGATCGTTAGAGTGAGAGCAATAATTCTAGCCCTCGACCTCATCTGTAACTCAAAACTGGTAACCTGTGGATATTTTTAAACGTCGCCTATGGAGATTTTTAAGTGCCAACGCTTGTCGCCATTCCACAAGCGGGTGCAATTTTGAAGTATGACATGTTGGGTATCAATTTACTCGGCGTAAGATTATCTTTGACTATATAAAAAAAAAAAATGGGCTAGCTTTACTGTTGTCTTATTTTTTAATTTAAAAAAGTGTATTTTTTTCCCCAAAAAATTCCGATTGTGCTGCGCAAATGCGGTGTGACAAAGTATTGCAACAACCACCATTTTATTCTCTAGGACAGTGGTCTCCAAACTGCGGCCCTGGGGCCAGATGTGGCCCTTTGCTTGCCTTTATCCGGTCTTTGTGGAATTATTCCTGCCACTGACACCAACACAATTGGGCAAAATTCCTTCCACTGACACCAACAATTGGGCAAAATTCCTTCCACTGACACCAACAATTGGGCATAAGTCCTACCACCGACACCAACAATTGGGCATAATTCCTTCCACCGACACCAACAATTGGGCATAATTCCTTCCACCGACACCAACAGTTGGGCATAATTCCCTCCACTGACGCCAACAATTGGGCATAATTCCTTCCAATGACACCAACAATTGGGCATAATTCCCTCCACTGACACCAACAATTGGGCATAATTCCTTCCAATGACACCAACAATTGGGCATAATTCCTCCCAATGACGCCAACAGTTGGGCATAATTCCCTCCACTGACGCCAACAATTGGGCATAATTCCTTCCAATGACAACAACAATTGGGCATAATTCCTTCCACCGACACCAACAATTGGGCATAATTCCTTCCAATGACACCAACACTTGGGCATAATTCCTTCCACTGACACCAACAATTGGGCATAATTCCTTCCACCGACACCAACAATTGGGCATAATTCCTTCCACTGACACCAACAATTGGGCATAATTCCTTCCACCGACACCAACAATTGGGCATAATTCCTCCCAATGACGCCAACAGTTGGGCATAATTCCCTCCACTGACACCAACAATTGGGCATAATTCCTTCCAATGACACCAACAATTGGGCATAATTCCCTCCACTGACACCAACAATTGGGCATAATTCCCTCCACTGACGCCAACAATTGGGCATAATTCCTTCCAATGACACCAACAATTGGGCATAATTCCCTCCACTGACACCAACAATTGGGCATAATTCCTTCCAATGACACCAACAATTGGGCATAATTCCTTCCACCGACACCAACAATTGGGCATAATCCCTTCCACCGACACCAACAATTGGGCATAATTCCTTCCACCGACACCAACAATTGGGCATAATTCCTTCCACTGACACCAACAATTGGGCAAAATTCCTTCCACCGACACCAACAATTGGGCATAATTCCTTCCAATGACACCAACAATGGGGCATAATTCCTTCCAATGACACCAACAATTGGGCATAATTCCTTCCAATGACACCAACAATGGGGCATAATTCCTTCCAACGACACCAACAATTGGGCAAAATTCCTTCCACTGACACCAATTCGGCATAATTCCTTCCACTGACACCAACAATGGGGCACTATTGCTCCCAATGACGCCAACTATTTCTCCCCCTAATACCAAAGATCGGGCATTATTTACCCCAACTGGGCAAAGTCCGGCCCCCCTAAAGTCTGAAGGACAGTAAACTGGCCTTTTTTTTAGAACGTTTGGAGATATCTGGTCTAGGGTGTCCAAAAAAAAAAAATTATATATATATAATGTTTGGGTGTTCTAAGTAATTTTCTAGCGAAGAAAAAACTGATTTTAACAGCAAGTTTGAAAAAAATAGACCCGGTCCTTGGTTATGGTTAATGCGCAAGTTTAAAAAATCACTTACAGGATCATAAATCATGACAGGCTCATCAAAACCAAAGGGGGCAGGGAATGCCATGCATCAATGTCCTTCCGGATTCCTTGTCATTCTCAGGGCTGTGTGGGGGGTGGGGGATGTATGAAAGGATCCTCTAAGCGTCCTGTGGCCACCAGGAAGCGACAACCAACGTGGAACGCGGCCGGAGAAGAGGTCGCCGGAAACAGAAGACAGCCGGGGGCTAGGCAGGCACAGGGTAGGCTACGCGCTCGGAGCTTCAGCTCCTTCTACGGGCCTCTGAACACAGGAGCAACCGGTACAGATCACTCACTGTCTTCGTTCAGAAAGGGAAGGGGTTGGTAAATGAAATATTTACCGGCCCCTTCCCCCCTGGGGCTCCGTCCTGAAAAATCCCCGGGTGCCAGGAAGCAGGGGAAATCGGCACTGCACAGGGTGATTAAAAAAGGGTCTTTGGTTTTCTTTGACATGCGTTTGGCCCTCCAGTGCTCCTTGCTGTGAGGACCAGTTATAGGTGGGGGGCAGTGACCTTTTTTTGTGTTGTTGACATATTGGTCAGGCAACGCAATGACACCTTTGCTGCCATTGTGCAATGTGCTGGGTGTTTAGTGTGTTCCTGCGCCTTTAAGGAAGCTTGGGCTCCCTCCAGTCATCTACCCTTCATCTATCCATTAGAATACATCATGTGTTCCCACTGTGGAGACGCTTCAAAGTTAGTTAGGGTCTGCAGGATACAGGGGTGCCTTGCCGTGGCCTGCAGCTTATGCATGTATTTGCAAATGTGTGCAACTAAACCCCCTGTTTTTAAGGCAAACTGTTAGGCAGGTTAATTCAGTTGGTCGCAGGCCGGTTGGTAAGTTGAGCTCGGAAATTCTTTGGTTTTATTTGGTCGAAGGCCAGTTGGTAAGTTAAGCTTTGAAAACCTTTGGTTTTATTTGACCTAGAAGGAAATTGGCCATGCCGCCATGGTAGGTATCTAAAAAAAAAACCATGCAATTTGGAAGGGAAAATCCACGCTTAAATTGATCAAAGGAGAAGAGAGAATACATTTCGGCAGCTTGATACCATGGTGGGCCCAAAGGCCCGGGTCCAGGGCTGTGAGTTCAGCTCTATATTTATTCTCCAGGGATTGGCCACAATGTGCCCGATTCAGCAAAGGACAGACATCTCCATCCAATGATATGATTACAATGTGGTCAGACTTATTGCTCCTCCTACAAGTTATATAATAGAGTCTCAAATGTTTCACTAGTATAGCTCACCGACACACTATGGATTAGGTTATCTATGGGTCAGATGTACCCCTTTCATTACACTCACCTCTCCAGTCATCAGGCTGAGGATCACCAGGGTGAGGTTCAATATCTTCTCATTCCAGGGAAATCCCTTCCTTGCAATCGTCACAAAACTCAAATTCTGCTGATTGTCCATCATGACGTCCTTGTAGAGATCCTTGTGTCCTTCTAAATACTCCCACTCCTCCATGGAGAAATAGACAGTGACATCCTGACACCTTATAGGAACCTGACACACACAATGATACAGTCACCATCCAGACACATCCCTTGTCTGTTACTGGATAATGTCCCAGAATTCCCAGAATCCTCCTCACCTCTCCTGTCAGCAGCTCCATCATCTTCTTGGTGACTTCTAGAATCTTCTCCATGTTGTGTCTCTCAGGTTTTAGGGAGTCACATGGAGGCACTGTGATGGTCATATGATCACCTGACTTCACAAGAGGAAATCTCTGTATTGAGGAACCAATAGGAATATCATGTTAGAATCCCAGAATCCCCCTCACCTCTCCGGTCAGGTCTGTGTTTTATTAATAAAGATAAAAAGTGATGTCATGTGACCTCCCAGAATCCTCCTCACCTCTCCGGTCAGGTCTGTGTTTTATTAATAGAGATAAGAGTGATGTCATGTGACCTACCAGAATCCTCCTCACCTCTCCGGTCAGGTCTGTGTTTTATTAATAGAGATAAGAGTGATGTCATGTGACCTCCCAGAATCCTCCTCACCTCTCCGGCCAGGTCTGTGTTTTATTAATAGAGATAAGAGTGATGTCATGTGACCTCCCAGAATCCTCCTCACTCCTCAGGTCAGGTCTGTGTTTTATTAATAGAGATAAGAGTGATGTCATGTGACCTCCCAGAATCCTCCTCACCTCTCCGGTCAGGTCTGTGTTTTATTAATAGAGATAAGAGTGATGTCATGTGACCTCCCAGAATCCTCCTCACCTCTCCGGTCAGGTCTGTGTTTTATTAATAGAGATAAGAGCGATGTCATGTGACCTCCCAGAATCCTCCTCACCTCTCCGGTCAGGTCTGTGTTTTATTAATAGAGATAAGAGTGATGTCATGTGACCTCCCAGAATCCTCCTCACCTCTCCGGTCAGGTCTGTGTTTTATTAACCACTTACCAACCTGGCCAATTCTGACACTTTGCTCCTACATGTAAAAATCATCATTTTTTTTGCTAGAAAATTACACAGAACCCCCAAACATTATATATGTTTTTTTAGCAGAGACCCTAGAGAATACAACGGCGGTCATTGCAACTTTTTATCTCGCACGGTATTTGCGCAGCAATTTTTCAAACACTTTTTTTTGGAAAAAAAAAGGTTTCATGCTTTAGAAAAAAAACAAAACAGTAAAGTTAGCCCAATTTTTTTGCATAATGTGAAAGATGAAGTTGCGCCGAGTAAATAGAAACCTAACATGTCACACTTCAAAACTGCACACGCTCGTGGAATGGCGCCAAACTTCGGTACTTAAAAATCCCCATAGGCGATGCTTTCAAATTTTTTACTGGTTACATGTTTTGAGTTACAGAGGAGGTCTAGGGATAGAATTATTGCTCTTACTCTAACGTTCACGGCGACACCTCACATCTGTGGTTTCAACACCGTTTTCATATGTGGGCGGGACTTACGTATGTTTTCACTTCTGCATGCGAGCACACGGGGACAGGAGCACTTTAAAAAAAAAATTTTTTTTAATTGTTAATTTTACTTAAAAAATGTTAATTTGACACTTTAAAAAAAATAAATACATTTTGATCACTTTTATTCCTATTACAAGGAATGTAAACATCCCTTGTAATAGGAATATGGCATGACAGGTCCCCTTTACAGTGAGATAAGTCAATAAGACCCCACATCTCACCTCTAGGCTGGGAGGCCTGAAATAAAAAAATAAATAAAAATGATCACCGCTTCCCAGCCTAAGCGGCGCCGTTTTTTTGAATGCAGAGGCCAGGCGTGACGTCATAACATCGCGCCCGGCCTCCGACGATCATAGAGACTGCGGCGACCATCTGGTCCGCTGGAAATCTCCATAGTCAACATCCAGGGCCGGCGGATCCGCTCTCCGATTCACCGATCGCAGGTGAGTCGGAAGAAGCACCGGAGGGCGGCGGGAGGGGGGGGGGCGGGGGGGGGGGAGTCTCCTCTCGCTGCCTGTAAGAACGATCAAGCGGCTTACCCGCCGCTATGATCGTTCTTATGGTGTAGGGAATCGCCGGCTGAAAACGGCAATATCTGAATGATGTCTCTAGCTGCAGGCATCATTCAGATATACATCCACAAACCCAGGACGTCATACGGTCGGCAAGTGGTTAATAGAGATAAGAGTGATGTCATGTGACCTCCCAGAATCCTCCTCACCTCTCCGGTCAGATCTGTGTTTTATTAATAGAGATAAGAGTGATGTCATGTGACCTCCCAGAATCCTCCTCACCTCTCCGGTCAGGTCTGTGTTTTATTAATAGAGATAAGAGTGATGTCATGTGACCTCCCAGAATCCTCCTCACCTCTCCGGTCAGCAGGTAGATGATCTCCAGGGTGAGGTTTAGTATCTTCTCAGTCATGTGACTCTGGTCCTCCTCCATCCTCACTGATGTGGTCATGTGACTCTGGTCGGCCTCCATCATCCTTGATGTGGTCATGTGACTTCAATTCTCACTGATGTGGTCATGTGATCTATGCGTGTTTCTCTGTAGATGGATAGAGGACAATTGTCTGGACTGTATTACTTGGACAATATTAGGATAGGGATAAATAAGGGTTGATAGGTAGGCTGTGTGAATTGGCACACATAGATTGGGTTACTTAGTGTTTGTTGTGTTTCTTGCTACTGGCAAACCTGTTATATTTTTTTCTACCTCCCTAATCAGAAAGGACACCTGCTTTACCTCTGAATTATTTTTGCTTCAGACAAGGAACAATCAATAGGATCTTTCTTTAATTCATTTCTTTCTTTAACCTTTCCTTCTGCCCCTTGCTGAATGTAAACCAACAACAACACCAACCAACAATAAATACTATTACAGTGTGGCCTGTTGACGTTGCCTCAATACTACAAGACCCTAGAATGTACCAACTGGCAGACCATTGAAGAGTTACTTCCTGGTTTCCAGGCCTAGGCAAATAATGTCATACATCCCAAGAATATTCAGGAAGGAAGAAGGGGGTTTTCTCAGCCAAGCACACCCTCCTGACTGCATTCCTGAGCTAACGGTGGATGGACTCCGGGAAGTAAATGCCACATGAATTATGTGCCCTTACTCAAGATGGTCACGACCAGTGATCCCATGGATGGATGGATGAGTGAGTTTGCTTTGAACATTAAAAATTAACTAAATCGCATTTCTGGTTTTAGGTTTGCAGATACAGTGCAATTCTGCTTTAAGACTAATGCAATTGTTCCTGTCCTAAATAGCTCAAGCGTGTTATGTCTGAATGCCTATCACCCAATAGTACCATGCCTTTTAATTATGAAGTGCTCCAAAAGGCTGTTCAGGGCACATACGAAGAAGACCATTGCCTTCAGAATAGACTCTCAAAATGCCCAAAGTCTTCAGAGTAGACCCTCGGAATGCCCACAGTCTTCAGAGTAGACCCTCGGAATGCCCACAGTCTTCAGAGTAGACCCTCGGGATGCCCATAGTCTTCAGAGTAGACCCTCGGGATGCCCATAGTCTTCAGAGTAGACCCTCGGGATGCCCATAGTCTTCAGAGTAGACCCTCAGAATGCCCATAGTCTTCAGAGTAGACCCTCGGGATGCCCATAGTCTTTAGAGTAGACCCTCGGAATGCCCATCGTCTTCAGAGTAGACCCTCGGAATGCCCATCGTCTTCAGAGTAGACCCTTGGAATGCCCATATTCTTCAGAGTAGACCCTCGGAATGCCCATAGTCTTCAGAATAGACCCTTGGAATGCTCATAGTCTTCAGGAGTAGACCCTTCAATGCCCATAGTCTTCAGAGTAGACCCTCGGAATGCCCATAGTCTTCAGAATAGACCCTTGGAATGCTCATAGTCTTCAGGAGTAGACCCTTGAATGCCCATAGTGTTCAGAGTAGACCCTCAGAATGCCCATAGTCTTCAGAGTAGACCCTCGGAATGCCCATAGTCTTCAGAATAGACCCTCGGAATGTCCAAAGTCTTCAGAATAGACCCTTGGAATGTCCAAAGTCTTCAGGAGTAGACCCTCGAATGCCCATAGTCTTCATTGCAGACCCTCAGAATTCTAATAGACCTTAGTGTAGACCCTCAGAATGCCCATAATATTCAGAGTAGACCTCCATCAAGATGCCTACAGACAAAACCAACCTATGGCAGATGCCATTTCTCCGGTGGTTCATCTGGCTCTTACTCACACGGAGCATAAGGATACTTCTGTTAGACTGCTTTTTTGGATTCTTGTAATGCTTCTATATTCCTCTTCCACAAACCCCACTAGATAAACTGACTTTACTGGGAATTAGCTCACTTTTGTTCCACCAAGTAGAGGACTTTTTAACAAAGAGGTCCCAGTCTGTTAGAAATACTGTGAATTCTTTCTCTTCCATCATTCTCATTACCGGTTCCCCCCTGGGACGTATCTTTAACACCTTACTGTAGGCTCTGCTGACCTACAATTGCTTAGCCAAGTATCTGAGTGATCGTATTACGAAGTTCTCAGATGACACGACACTAGTAGGACCCGTCATTGTGATGAATCCATGTACGGTTAGAACATTTTACATTGAATAGAACATTTTTTATAGGGGTCTATACATCACTCATAAAAGGTGGACAACTGAGGAAAGAGGGAGTTCCAGAATGAAGAGAATGTTCCGGCCCTGTAAGTGGAAAAATGTTCAGACCCTGAAGGGGTTAATCTAGGTTTCCACACTATATATGTGTGTATCATCATCTACTGGAGATAAAAGACATCACAGTGACTATGGAGGAAGAGGACGGACATGACGGGGGGGTTACTGGGTGTAAATAGAAAATAAGATCTTATTACCTCCTCAGCTGCCACTTCCAGCAATGTCTTCTCTCTACTTCCTCCCGCTTCACCTCTCACCCGGAACTTCCTATTTATACCTGACATCACTTCCTGTCTGTAACTGACATCACTTCCTGTCTTCCATAGAGACTAGCTGTCTGGGTAGTGAGATCTCCACCTTGTGGAGCTCAGAGGTACTGCATCTCCGAGAAAAGTCTCGCGCAAACATGGCTGTGTGTGTGTATGTACTGTATAGCCTAATAGATGGGGTTATCTCCACTCCCACCAAGGGGGATAGAAATATATTATTCAGAATGAGAAGAATAACGTAAATACCTTGGGTTTTGCAGCAAAGCTGATTATGGAAATTGAATTGCTCCCTATATGGCACAGCTTAGGAGACGTTTGCCTGCAAAAACCTTGATGAAAATCCTTCCATGTGGCTTTGCAAGCCCTTTGATGCTTACCATTCATCCAAAGAAGGCTTAGGCAGTGGTGGAAAGGATGATGTGGGTCACCCCCTCACGGTCCTCATCTGATGTACCCAGCAGCGCTCAGTTCACCTCTACTGCAGTAGAGCAGCCAGAAAGGACCCCATGTTCCAGTGCAGATGGGATGAGATGAAAATATGTTTATAAGATTTTTTTTCTTTTTATACGTTGAGTGTATATGGTGGACTAGAGTCTAAACAAGGTTTTAGTTGGTTTTGGTATGTACATGAGATGGGAAATCACCCATTCCCTTTCAGCATGTTCCACCTCCGAAACATATGTAGCAAGGTCTCTGACCTTGTCCAGTCTAATGAGAACTTTCCAAGTCAGAGATAGCTGACATCCTAGTAGTGGGTTGTGAGGCATAGTGGGTACAACGATGATGAAAGCCATTGGGCGCTAGACACTTCTTGGATGTAAAAGAGGTTTTATTTCTCTTAACAGTCCTTTTTGTATTTTTTTTGGGGGAAAGAGGGTTAGGGCCAGGACACTCTTAAGTAGTTGTAAATTCTATTGGCAGACCCCAAGACTTTAATAAGAGGACAGACATGCAATGAAAGGCCTCAGCAAGGTGCCACATTTGCACATGCAGGAATGCTGTCTCCTATGGCAAGTCTTTAACAGTTCCTAACTCAAACGTATAAGTTCCTTCAGCTTCACTACAACTGCTTCTTGTAGTTCCTCAACACTGAGCTTCCGCTCTCTCACTAGACCCTCTGAATCCCTTGAGCTCCTCCAATCTTTGTAGTGGTATCTCCCTCAAGCGTCACCCCTGCTTCTCTGCTGGGTCCTTAGCTTGGCACTCCAGATACTTCTCAAGCTTCACCCCCGCTGACCGGTTTGGTCCCTGGTTTGACACACAAGGCTACTCTGCAAGCGTCACCTCCGCTGGTTGGGTCCCTGACTTGATCACCGCCTGAAGTTTCCTGATTCTCCACCGTGCCCGTTCGGTGAGAATACTGCTCCGGTACTTGCTTCAGTTACTCACTGTGGACTGCAAGCCACAATCCCAACCCTGTGCTGCTCTCTTCCTTCTGGATAGGCCCTCAGACAGCCTTGTAGCCAGACGCCCCTGGGATAGACCCAATCTCCGGCCTAGCAGCCCGGGGCACACGACACCTATTCACCCAGACAGCCATCCGGGTGGCACAGAGCATAGATCACTTGACTCCACCCAAATATATAGGCTCTCCCAGCAGGCCGAGGGATTCAAGAAAACCCCTACCCATTGGCTGAGATACCCCATATACTCATATTCTGACCTTGCGATGCCCTTCTCGTATCTAGTACCACCCAGTGCCTGGCCACCTAGTGGCAGAAGAGAAAAGTGCAACAAACTTAGTCAATAGATCTCTAACAATCAACCAGGATAACTATTCCAGGCACGTACATTTTTGAGGAGCAACCCTGCCTAAATCCCAGGTTGCTACATCCTCCCCCTGCCCACAAAACTACGTCTATAGTTTGCAGAAAAAATATTTTTAAGCTCTCAAGTCTGAGAGCGAGTGTCCTGGCAAAAACTGGGATGGGTAGGGAAACAGGAAAGGGTTAAGAATATATATTTATATATAAATGTGGCGTACCACATGAAATAAATAGATATCAAATATATATTAAGAAATTATGATGGATCACATAGAACAATAAAGTATCAAAAATACCTATGTACAATTTTAAAGGCAAGCAGCAACCTTACTTCCTCACTATCTAGCTATCTATCTAAAAAAAAAAAAAAAATATATATATATATATATATATATATATATATATATACAGTGATAATATAGAAAGTGGTTTAGTGTTGACGGCAGGTTAGATCCCTGTCTCTCGCCAAGGAAGAAGCACTGACACAGCGACATCTGTAAGAGATTGTAACAAGGTGCAATATATACATACGTGATTAAACAGATTTCAATTGTCCTCAGCCGAATACAGCATAGCAGGGTAAATACACCCTATAAATTATTTGCATTATCTACATTAGTGAGAGCAGGCCCCATTCCCAACGGAGACTGCCACCTCCTTTCCATTAATCAGCAAACTTGCACTTAGCACATAATATGAATATACTCCACTCAGGTCAGCACTGCTCATGCCACCTGGTGACCACACTAGAAACAGTTCAGATGTATGGTTTAGTCCATTACTCACATGGTGGGAATTTACCCCCCTATCACAGCCTAATCTAACTGACTAAACACCCAGTGTCCATGACATATCACAGCCCATCAATTTCACTCTGAGTGGACTATATTTCCCAGCAGTCTCCCTTCTTCTTCATTGACAACTCCGGGGACAAGGAGGCACAGCTGCATTTCAGGCAACAAGCAGCCAGGCCCCGGTGCAAGGGACCGCACTTCAGGATCAGGACATAGGTCCCCTCAGTCTGTCCATATGACAGGCATGGACATATAAGATTCTCGTCATCACTTGGGAAGCAATATCCTGCTGAAGATCACAGGTCACCCTTTAGGGTGGATCACCCCAACAACCTCAACTTTTTATCCAACATGGCTTAGGTGGTCACTCCATGTATCTGCCGGCAGCAGCATTCAGTCCAGCATAGTCCGGGCAGTACAGCTCTCTGGAATGTTCTCCACTGACAACAATTTAAATGTGTGTGTGAAGTGGCTGTCAGCATAGCGTCCTTGACATCACACAACACATATTTGTAATCCAAGGTGGTAGTGATACCATTTTGATAATGTAAAGGTTTTCGCGGCCCAATACATGACAGCTACTTTACAAAACAGTCACTTTTATTTGTCTCGTATATTCTCCATCCCTTCTTGACTTACTGGCTTCAAGCACCGCCAGGGAGAAACACGAGGTCGCTCGACTCTTTTAGCAAGTGATGAGCGTACATACTGGGCTAGGCGCGTAATGACCGTAGGGCCACAATCCTCCGTAACAGTGGCACCCGAAGTGGTAGCCGAGGCAGATGCTTGGGTCTCCTCAGGAGGGAGACGGGTCGCTGGCACTACCCGCTCCGGACGAGCAGTGACTGCAGGGGCCTCAGAGGAAACGATGGCAGCGGGAAGCTCCACCTCCACCGCAGTCTCCACGAACCCACCGGACACATCCGGCTCTCCAGGGAAAGAATCTGCCCAGGCAGGGACAGAACCGCCAGAATCAGCGGCCTCAGCACTGCTCGTAGGCTCTTCCACGGTGGCACATCAGAGGGCCCAATCTGCCCCCATCACCCGTGATGGCAGCGGTGGCCCGGCAGCCATGAGCAGCAGTTCTCTGCATTGACAGCACCGTGCAAAAACAGGGCAAACCCGAAACACCGCCGGCAAACGATCCCTATAGCCGCGGAGCTTATACAGGGCAATCTAACCCTTTGGCACCATCCGAATACCCGTGTCAATAATCGTGGTTCCAGAAGCGAAGAAACTGGCGATTTCCCGTGGGTCATATTCAGCCGACATGGCTTGAGGGACCTTAAATCCTGGAGCTCCCAGATGCGCCATGTTCCTCCTTAAGCCACGAGGTCTCAGCATGTGGACCCAAGGTGGCGACCCAAACAGTAATGCGTCCTCTGCAGAGCGGAGCTGCTCCCCCTACCAACGGATTGGTGCAAATGTTCTCTGGGAACTGTGGCGCCCCCCTTCTTTATGCGGCAGCGCACCAAAACTGTACTGAAGTCCATTTTGGAATCTGCATTAACCCTCACAGCGCTAGCAGGAAGTGTCAAAAGACCAGGCTGATCCTCTCCCCTGAGCAATGAGACTTGTTGGTTCTTCCCCACATTGGTAGTACACACGACTATACAGTCTATTAGAAGTATAGATGTTACTTGCCACCTTTCCACAGGGCCAGACTAAATCCAAATGAAGCTGAGGCCGGTTGTTAAGGGCAACTGCTGTAGAGAAAACACCTTGGCCCCACTTTGGGTGCCAAAGGTTCCAAGTCTCCTTCGGTCTAATGAGAACCTCCAGGGTCAGAGATAGCTGACATCCTTCTGTATATGGTGGGTTGTGAGTCTGTGGGCAGGTGAATATCAGAACCCGGAAGCCACCTACGTGAATGAGTAACCCCCTGATTTACATTTGGCTGTCAGCTAGGAAGCTGTCATTCATGTCAAGTAGTCATCTGGAGCAGAAGGTGTTGGTCGTCTTCATGTTATTTCTTGCAGCAGGGTGGTTGGCATCGTTCATTATGATAGACGAGGATCTGCATCACTGGACAACGTGATGAAAGAAGGATTTACATTATGGGACTTTTTTTTAGTAACTGACTTATTTCTCTACAGTTCATTTTTTTTAATAAATAGGGCTACACTGTATCTCTCACTGATTAAAATAAGGGGGTGGTATCTGGGAGCTAGCCGCATTTCGATAAGTTCATCATAAGGTCAGAGTTGTTGGGAAAAGGTCCTTGCCCACATCAACATGGGGACTAGGTGCTTTGTCAGGTTGGTCAATGTTTGGGGCATAGCTCGGGGGGGGGGGGGACACACACTTCCAGCCCACTTCCTGGCTGGCCCGATGAAGGTCTGGTATGGATTTTTTTTCTTGTTTCTATGTGTGGGGTTCCTTTTGAAAATCCATACCAGAATTATAGGGCTTGATGTGGAATTTGGAGAGTATACCACGCCTTTTTTGTGTTAAGTTCCCCATCCATTCCTTGGCCTCATCAAAGGATAAGGGTCCAGTAGTTTTTTTTTTGTTGGGGGGGGGGGGGGGGATGACTCCATGCCATTTTTTTGCATGGTATTCTCTATTACCATCTATGCCGGATCATCCTTCCCTCCTTGTGTTGGGTTCCCAATGGAAATCCATTCCTGGCCCACATTACAAGATAAGGGTCCAGTAGCTATATCAGATTCTCCTCCCCCTCCTTGTGTTTGGTTCCCCATGGAAATCTATAGGATAAGGGTCCAGTAGGTTTTTTTTTGTGCAGGGCCCTCCATTAACATCTATATCAGACCCTCCTCCCCTTCCTTCTGTTTGGTTCCCCATGGAAATCTATTCCTGACGCTCATTAAAAGATGGGTAGTTACCTCCCTTGTATTGGGATCTCCATGGAAATCCATTCGTGACCCACATTAAAAGATAAGAGCCCAGTAGGTATTTTTTTTGGGAGGGTAAACTCCAAGCCAACATTTTTTGTATGGGGTTCTCCATTAACATTGATATCAGACCCTTCTTTCCCTTCTTGTGTTGGGTTCCCCATGGAAATCCATTCCTGGCCCTCACTGGATAAGGTTCTAGTAGGTACTTTTTTTTTGGTGGTGGGGGGGGGGGGGGGGCAGCATGCCATTTTTTTTGTGTGGGGTCCTCCAATAACATCAGACCCTCCCCCCCCCCTCTGTGTGTTGCGTTTCCCATGGAAATCTATTCCTGGCCCTCTTCAGAAGGGTCCAGTAGGTATATCAGATCCTCCTCCCCCCTCCTTGCATTGAGTTCCGCATGAAAATCTATTCCTGCCGGTCAGTGCACTTACCCCATCCATGGCGGGCAATAACAGGCATTTTCCCTGGATCTCCTCCACAGGCATCACAAGCAGCTTTTCCTTCCCCTGCTCAGCGGCTTCCGTCTCCTCCCTCCTTCTCGGTGGCCAATTAAAACGCTTCTCCTTTCGGCCAATCGAGAAAAGGGTCTCAGACCCATGCTTCCTGATTGGCGGAGAGGCGATTCAGTGTGAGAATAGGGAATATTCATTCCCTATTCTCACACACCTGGGTGGGCTCCGAGCGCATTCTCAGTGGCCCGATCCCACCCTATTTTGAAGCCTATTAGAGCCTCTGGCTCTTATCAGTGCTTCAAAAAACGACCCACCCCGCACAGGAATTCATGTGCCCGACTTCCTGAAAGGAGCTGGATGCATGAATGGTGGATGGCCGTGATGGACAAGGGAGGCGCCGCCCATGGACCCTTAATGGTTGGGCCGCCCCTGGTAGGGTCCTCCATTAACTATATCAGTCCCTTCTCCCCCCTCCTTGTGTAGGGTTTCCCATGCACATCTATTCCTGGCCCTCATCAAGGGATAAGGGTCCAGTAGGTTTGTTTTTTTTTGTTTTGTTTTTTTTGGGGGGGGTCTCAATGCTATATTTATAATTGAGGGTCCTCCATTAACATCTATCTCTGACCCTCCTCCCCCCTTCTTGTGTTGGGTTTGGGTTCCCCATGGAAGTCCATTCCTGGCCCTCATCAAAAGATAAGGGTCCAGTAGGTACATCAGACCCTACTCCCCCTCCTTGTATTGCGTTTCCCATGGAAATCCATTCCTGGACCTCATCAAAGGATAAGGGTCTAATAGGTATTTTTTGTGTGTGTGGGGGGGGGGGGGCTCCATGTTATTTTTTGTGTGGGGTGCACCATTAACATCTATTTCAGACCCTCCTCCGTCCTCCTTGTGTTGGGTTCCCCATGGAAATCTATTCCTGGCCCTCATCAAAAGATAAGGGTCCAGAAGGTATATCAGATCCTCCTTCCCCTCTTTGTGTGGGGTTCCCCGTGGAAATCTATTCGTGGCCCTCATCAAAAGATAAGGGTCCAGTAGGTATATCCGATCCTCCTCCGTTCTCCTTGTGTTGGGTTCCCCATGGAAATCGATTCCTGGCCCTCATCAAAAGATAAGGGTCCAGAAGGTGTATCAGATCCTCCTCCATCCACCTTGTGTTGGGTTCCCCATGGAAATCCATTCTTGGCCCTCATCAAAAGATAAGGGTCCAGGAGGTATATCAGATCCTCCTCCATTCTCCTTGTGTTGGGTACCCCATGGAAATCTATTTCTGGCCCTCATCAAAAGATAAGGGTCCAGAAGGTGTATCAGATCCTCCTTCATCCACCTTGTGTTGGGTTCCCCATGGAAATCCATTTTTGGCCCTCATCAAAAGATAAGAGTCCAGTAGGTATATCAGGCCCTCCTCCTCCCCTCCTTGTGTTGGGTTCCCCATGGAAATCCATTCTTGGCCCTCATCGAAAGATAAGGGTCCAGTAGGTATATCAGGCCCTCCTCCCCCCTCCTTGTGTTGGGTTCCCCATGGAAATCTATTCTTGGCCCTCATCAAAAGATAAGGGTCCAGTAGGTATATCAGGCCCTACTCCCCCCTCCTTGTGTTGGGTTCCCCATGGAAATCCATTCTTGGCCCTCATCAAAAGATAAGGGTCCAGTAGGTATATCAGGCCCTCCTCCCCCCTCCTTATGTTGGGTTCCCCATGGAAATCCATTCTTGGCCCTCATCAAAAGATAAGGGTCCAGTAGGTATATCAGGCCCTACTCCCCCCTCCTTGTGTTGGGTTCCCCATGGAAATCCATTCTTGGCCCTCATCAAAAGATAAGGGTCCAGTAGGTATATCAGGCACTCCTCCCCCCTCCTTATGTTGGGTTCCCCATGGAAATCCATTCTTGGCCCTCATCAAAAGATAAGGATCCAGTAGGTATATCAGATCCTACTGCTCCCTCCTTGTGTTGGGTTTCCCATGGAAATCCATTCTTGGCCCTCATCAAAAGATAAGGGTCCAGTAGTTATACCAGATCCTCCTCCCCCCTCCAAGTGTTGGGTTCCCCATGGAAATCCATTCTTGGCCCTCATCAAAAGATAAGGCTCCAGTAGGTATATCAGATCCTACTGCTCCCTCCTTATGTTGGGTTTCCCATGGAAACCCATTCCTAGCCCCCATCAAAAGATAAGGATCCAGGAGGTATTTTTTTGGTGAGGGAGCTCCATGCCATTTTTTGTGTTGGGTTCTTCATTAACATCTATATCAGACCCTCCCTCCTCCTCCACGTGTTGGGTTTCACCATGAAACTCCATTCCTGGCCCACCTCCATGACGCTGCATGTATAAGTTACGTCTGCTTCGTCTGAATAATATAGTTTAATTTTTTTAAGGTACATTTTTAATGTTCCATCTAACAACATCATCATATTAACCACTTCAGGCCAGCAGATGGCTGAGAAGACTGATAATACAGCTACTGCACTGAATTTATGAGTCCTGTCGTGTAGACCGATCTTCAATGTTCTTCACTCACAAACGTTCTCTGGCACCTCTTTCACCTATTCCCCCAATGAATATCAGGGGAGATCAGAATATACAGCAGGATAAGTGAAACCAGCAGTGACACCACCCCTGTTGCTCTGTTGGAGTAAGCCAGACAGAAATTTGAAGGGTTTAGTGAACTCAGCCACGCGTTTTCTGTATATCAAGGTGAGCTTCTTCCCAGTGTGAGATCTCTGATGTAC
Organism: Lithobates septentrionalis; assembly: GCA_037952835.1. NCBI lineage: Eukaryota > Metazoa > Chordata > Amphibia > Anura > Ranidae > Lithobates > Lithobates septentrionalis. The sequence continues at coordinate 1,660,914 of JBBDGP010000932.1, forward strand.
GGCTACATATGATCCATATAGAAGACATTTCCCGCACTAATACACCTCGAGGGTTGTGTGGGTTCTCTAATGTCTAGTAAGACCAGACTTCCATGAAAAACATTTTTTCGCACTCAGGACACAAATACAGTTTCTGGCCTGGTGTGAGATTTTTGATGTTTGACAAGTTCAGATTTCCGTGGATAACCTTTCTCGCACTCAGGGCAGGAAAACAGCTTTTTTCGCGTGTGCCAAATTTCATGGGAAGTAAGAATGGACTTCCTTGAAAAACCTTTCCCGCACTCGGAACAGGTGAACGGCTTCTCCCCCGTGTGAGACCTCCGATGTTGGGTAAGACTGGTCTTGCCTGAAAAACATTTCCCGCACTCAGGGCAGGAATACGGCTTCTCCCCCGTGTGAGATCTCTGATGTATGGCAAGGTCTGATTTCCATGGAAAACATTTCCCGCACTCAGGGCAGGGATAAGGCTTTTCGCCTGTGTGCAGTCTCTCATGCCTGGAGAGATGGGTCTTCTGGGAAAAAACCTTTCCGCAGTCGGGGCAGGAATACAACTTCTCCCCCTTGTGCAATCTCTGATGTATGGAAAGACAGGACTTCCGTGAAAAACATTTCCCGCACTCAGTACAGCAAAATGGCTTCTCCCCCGTATGAGATCGGTAATGTATGTCAAGTTTTGATTTATGAAGAAAACATTTTCCGCACTCAGAACAGCAATGAAGCTTCTCACCCGTGTGAAATCTCTGATGTACAGTATGGCTTACTTCAGAGGTAAAAATTTCCCCACATTCAGGACAGGAAAACTTTCTCTCTCTCTGAATCCCGGCACCATCCCTCACAGTAGGAGGTTCCTCAGAGTCAGAGGGATTCCATGGTCTATCCACACTGTGAAGTCCACCATCCATAGTGGAGATCATTGTCTTTTCTCCTCCACAATCTCCTGTGATGTCCTCATCTTCCATTTTACAACCTGGAGATAAAGTGAGACGATCCTTTGAGGGTTTCTCCATGGCGTGTCCTGGAAAAATATAAAAACATCATCAATAGATATGAGAGGGTTAGTTCACTTCCATCAACATTCCATCTGGATCAGGTAGATATGAGGGAGCAGCTCCTTTCTACTCTGGACCAATCAGTGAGCAGTAACAGAGCAGAGATAAGAGAAGAATATATTATGGGTCACCTGTGCTGATCTCTGTAGGAGTGTCCTCCTCTATGAATGTCCTCATCATTCCAGCCTCCTCCATATATTGCTGATCATCCCTCACATACGTCTCTTCTACTTCACCCTCAACTTTCATGTTCATCAGATCTTCACCCTAAACCAACAGAATGGCAGAAAATAACATCTGTAACATAGAAGTATTTATGATGTGAGATCACATAGAAAATATCATCTTGTAGAGTCCAAACATCATCTCCACATGTCAGAGTGTTCAATCACTTTATGTTCCCGACCCTCAACTCCACCGACCTGATGATGGTGGGGGATGGTGTGACCTTCCTGTGTGGAATCCCGGGAATACAGAGGACGGGGACATCTCTCTGGTGGGTTCCCATTACTGGATCCATCTGTAGGAAACACACACACTGACTGAATACATTGTTTCTATGTGTTTATCAGATGATGGGGGATCTAGGTGGACCCTCCGTACTGCTCTCTCCTTTACAATAAAGTCTCCTCTTACCCGGTGATGTGAGGGGCGGCTGATTGTCCATCATGACGTCCTTGTAGAGATCCTTGTGTCCTTCTAAATACTCCCACTCCTCCATGGAGAAATAGACAGTGACATCCTGACACCTTATAGGAACCTGACACACACAATGATACAGTCACCATCCAGACACATCCCTTGTCTGTTACTGGATAATGTCCCAGAATTCCCGGCACCGCTCACCTCTCCTGTCAGCAGCTCCATCATCTTCTTGGTGACTTCTAGAATCTTCTCCATGTTGTGTCTCTCAGGTTTTAGGGAGTCACATGGAGGCACTGTGATGGTCATATGATCACCTGACTTCACAAGAGGAAATCTCTGTATTGAGGAACCAATAAGAATATCATGTTAGACTCTCAGAATCCTCCTCACCTCTCCAGTCAGGTCTGTGTTTTATTAATAGAGATAAGAGTGATGTCATGTGACCTCCCAGAATCCTCCTCACCCCTCCGGTCAGGTCTGTGTTTTATTAATAGAGATAAGAGTGATGTCATGTGACCTCCCAGAATCCTCCTCACCTCTCCGGTCAGGTCTGTGTTTTATTAATAGAGATAATAGTGATGTCATGTGACCTCCCAGAATCCTTCTCACCTCTCCAGTCAGCAGGTAGATGATCTCCAGGGTGAGGTTTAGTATTTTCTCAATAATGTGACTCCGGTCCTCCTCCATCCTCATTGGACATGTGATCTATAAAGGTTTCCTGTAGACCTATAATTGATAACAGAATTATCTGGACTGTACTGGTTGTACAATATTAGGATGGGGATGTATGGGGGATAATATGAGGGTTTATAGCATGTAAGAACGGTCCCCAGTGGGATTACACACAGAAGAACATTTAGTTTAGTGTTTGCATTGTTATTGGGGTCCGGTAGCCTCTTTTCCTTTGCCCTTTATATCTAAATAAGACTCCTATCCTCCGGCTCCCTATGTGGGGGATTGTTCTGATGCTGAAGGGGTTAATCTACCACTCCACAACTCATCTGCTCTGATGCAAACAAACTGCTGGATGAATGGAGAGTAAATATAAAATAATTATGGGGTATTCCGGGACAAACTGCTGGATGAAGTCTTCTTCAGAATGCAACTCTTCCTGGACTTTCCATCTCCTGGTCCTCCTCTGTGGTTTTTCTAATCAAACTCGGTGTTACCACTGTGTCTTTGTACCATATCCCTGTCCTCTAGTGATGAGGAGATCAGAGGGAAGAACCACAGAGCTCTGTGGAGGACCAGGAGATCGTCACTCCCCAGTCATGTCGGTTCCTGAAGAAGACTTCAGCTGGCATCAGAGCACCATTCAGAGAGGTAAGAAATTACCCTTACAGGGAAACCTTCGATTTGGGTTTGACATTTGGTGACAATGTGATCAGTTAAACCCACTTATGTTTTATGTCACCATTACTTTTCTTTTATATCGGTGTTTTCACTTCAATACGGGAAATCATCTGATATCTGATGAAAAACTGAGAGCGGTAGAAACACTTTGGGCAGATAAATAAAATATTGATTTGTCTGGATGTCCATCAGACAAAGAGGGACAGTTAAAGGGCAAAGATGGTCAGAAGAATTTGGTTCACAATAATAAACAGTGATGAGAGTTATGATAAAATAATATCTTATTACCTCCTCTGCTGCCGGATCCAGCAAATATCTTCTCAATAATTCCTCGAACACGGAACTTCCTGTCTGAGCCTGACAACACTTCCTGTCTGTCCCTGACATCACTTCCTGCTTTCCATAGAGACTTCCCGCCTGGGTAGAAGTGATTTCACCACCTTGTGGAGCTCAGAGGAACTGCAGCCCAGAGAAGCGTTTCGTAATGTGAACGTGGCCTTGAGAGTAAGCAATTTCTTGAATCCTAAACAATAATTTCAACCCACCACATTAAAAGTTTTATGAATCGAATGATTATTCTTTTAATCTTGATTTCTTCCTTCCGCTTCCAGGTATACCAATATAAACCGATGCATAGGTCTATATACACTGTTCCAATTTATCATTCATTCAAGGTAAATACTCCTCTCTCATTCAATCGTATGACCATCTGCGACAATTCTGCGATCTCTAATACTGATACTACTATGATAAAGTTTTTATCAGCTGGTCATGTGAACCCAAGCGATTCATATGGTATTTACTCATTAATTTGATCACTATTTTATTATTGTCTGTTACGACGTGGGAATCCACACCCATCAGGAGCGAATTGGCTGACCAGGTCTGGTTGAGGCAGCTGGATAGATAGTGGCCATCCAGAGTTGACACAGAGCATGTAGTGTGTCCAGGCAGTTAGTGATATTGAGAGCCTGGAGAGGGGCCAAGTCTAAGGTTCCACCAGGTCTTCAAGAGGTAGAGATGCTGTGCTTAAGTGACATCCCGGTTGTTGTCCTCCGACTTACCCAAGCAGGCTGCAACTGAGAGCAGGGGACAATTTCCATGCAGTGCTGGGCCACTGGACTCACAATGCAGCAGGGTATACAGGAGAAATAGCAAGAGAACATAGGATTACACAGGGAGACAAACAAGAAATAAAGGCTGGGAGTGCACAGGTGCTGATAACGAGATAGAGTTGAACTCACAGAGTAAACACATAGGTGCAGAGAAACAGGTAACAAATGGAGGTGCAAAGTGAGACAGGGAGGAGAAGAAATTTCATGGAGTGACAACAGAAGAATAGTGATTTAGCAACACAAGGCTAGGGGCAGGCTGGACACACTGGGATCACAAGACTGGAAGTAGGCCGGGACATACTGGGAACACAAGGATGGAAGCAGGCTGGGACACACTGGGAACACAAGACTGGAAGTAGGCCGGGACATACTGGGATTACAAGGTTGGAAGCAGGCTGGGACTCACTGGGAACACAAGGATGGAGGCAGGCTGGGATACAATGGGAACACAAGGCTAGGAGCAGACTGGGACACACGGGGATCACAAGGCTGGGAGCAGGCTGGGACACACTGGGAACACAATACTGGAAGTAGGCTGCGATACACTGGGATCACAAGGCTGGGAACAGACTGGGACACACTGGGATCACAAGGATGGAAGCAGGCTGGGATACAATGGGAGCACAAGGCTGGGAGCAGACTGGGAGACACTGGGATCACAAGACTGTGAGCAGGCTGGGACACACTGGGAACACAAGACTGGAAGTAGGCTGGGACACACTGGGAACACAAGGATGGAAGCAGGCAGAGACACAGTGGGAACACAAGGCTGGGAACAGGCTGGGACACAATGGGAACAAAAGGATGGAAGCAGGTTGGGACACAATGGTATCACAAGGCTGGTAGAAGACTGGGACACACTGAGAACACAAGAATGGAAGCAGGCTGGGAAACAATGAGAACACAAGGCTGGGAGCAGACTGGGAACACAAGGTTGGAATCAGACTGGGGCACACTGGGAAAACAAGGCTGGGAGCAGGCTAGGACACACTGGGAATGCAAGAATGGAAGGAGGTTGGGACACACTGGGAACACAAGACTGGAAGGAGGCTGGGACACACTGGGAACACAAGGATGGAATCAGGCTGGGAGACAATGAGAACACAAGGCTGGGAGCAGACTGGGACACACTGGGAACACAAGACTGGAAGGAGGCTGGGACACACTGGAAACACAAGGCTGGGAGCAGACTGGGACACACTGGGAACACAAGACTGGAAGCAGACTGGGACACACTGGAAACACAAGGGTTGAGCAGTCTGAGACACACTGGGAACACAAGGCTCGGAACAGAATGGGAGACGCTGGGAGCAGACTGGTGGACAATGGGAACACAAAGATGGAGGCAGGCTGGGACACACTGAGAACACAAGAATGGAAGCAGGCTGTGACACAATAGGTACACAAGACTGGAAGGAGGCTGGGACACACTGGGAACACAAGGCTGGGAGCAGATTGGGACACACTGGAAACACAAGGCTGGGACACACTGGGAACACAAGACTGGAAGGAGGTTAGGACACACTCAAAACACAAGGCTGGGAGCAGACTGGGACACACTGGGAACACAAGGCTGGAAGTAGGCTGGCACACACTGGGAACATGAGGCTGGAAGGAGGCTGGGACACACAGGGAACAAAAGACTGGAAGGAGGCTGGGACACACTGGGAACACAAGGTTGGAAGCAGGCTGACGAAAAGAGAACACAAAGATGAAAGGAGGCTGGGACATACTGGTAACACAAGGCTTGAGCAGACTGACACAAAGAGAACACAAGGCTGAAAGGAGGCTGAGACATACTGCACACACAAAACTCGAAGCAAAATTGGACACACTGGGAACACAAGGCTGGAAGGAGGCTGGGACACACTCAGAACACAAGGCTGGAAGGAGGCTGGGACACACTGGGAACATGAGGCTGGAAGGAGGCTGGGACACACAGGGAACAAAAGACTGGAAGGAGGCTGGGACACACTGGGAACATGAGGCTGGAAGGAGGCTGGGACACACAGGGAACAAAAGACTGGAAGGAGGCTGGGACACACAGGGAACAAAAGACTGGAAGGAGGCTGGGACACACAGGGAACAAAAGACTGGAAGGAGGCCGGGACACACTGGGAACACAAGGTTGGAAGCAGGCTGGGACACACTGGGAACACGAGGCTGGGACACACTGGGAACACAAGACTGGAAGGAGGCTGGGACACACTGGGAACACAAGGCTTGAGCAGGCTGAGACACACTGGGAACACAAGGCTGGGAGTAGGCTGGGACACACCGGGAACACTAGTCTTGAGCAGACTGACATAAAGAGAACACAAGGCTTGAAGGAGGCTGGGACACACTGGGAACACAAAACTCAAAGCAAAATTGGACACACTGGGAACACAAGGCTGGAAGGAGGCTGAGACACACTGGAAACATAAGGCTGGAAGAAGACTGGGACACACTGGGAACAAAAGGCTGGAAGGAGGCTGGGTTACACTGGGAACACAAGGATGGAAGGAGGCTGGGACACACTGGGAACACAAGACTGGAAGGAGGCTGGGACACACTGGGAACACAAGACTGGAAGGAGGCTAGGACATACTGGGAGCACAAGACTGGAAGGAGGTTGGGACACACTGGAAACAAAAGGCTGGAAGGAGGCTGGGACACACTGGAAACTCAAGGTTGGAAGGAGGCTGGGACACACTGGGAACACAAGGCTGGAAGGAGGCTGGGACGCACTGGGAACACAAGACTGGAAGGAGGGTAGGACATACTGGGAACACAAGACTGGAAGGAGGTTGGGACACACTAGGAACAAAATGCTGGAAGGAGGATGGGACACACTGGAAACTCAAGGTTGGAAGGAGGCTGGGACACACTGGGAACACAAGGCTGGAAGGAGGCTGGGACACACTCAAAACACAAGGCTGGAAGCAGGCTGAGACACACTGGGAACACAAGACTGGAAGCAGGGTGTGACACACTGGAAACACAAGGCTGGGACACACTGGGAACACAAGACTGGAAGGAGGTTAGGACACACTCAAAACACAAGGCTGGAAGCAGGCTGGGACACACTGGGAACCCAAGGCTGGAAGGAGGTTAGGACACACTCAAAACACAAGGCTGGAAGCAGGCTGGGACACACTGGGAACCCAAGGCTGGAAGGAGGTTGGGACATAATGGGAACACAAGGCTGGAAGGAGGCTGGGACACACTGGGAACACAAGGCTGGAAGGAGGTTGGGACACACTGGGAACAAAAGGCTGGGAGCTGGCTGGGACACACTGGGAATACAAGGCTGGGAGCAGACTGGGACACACTGGGAAGACATTGGGACACTCTGGTTTTACCTGCTCAAAGTAAGCATCCTCTTCATTCCTCCTCCACCAAACAAGGCCCAGGTTACACGTCTCTTTGAGGATATAATATTGACACCTTCCTTTGATCCTCTGGTATTGTAGCACCGGTGTTGGTATCTTTAGGCTTGCCCCAGCTTGATCCCCTCCCTTGCCCCCCTATTTCTCCTCCCTTTTGTTCCCTACCCCTCCATCTAAATGCAGTGGCTTATGAAGTACACCCCCCTCATATTAACCACTGTGATTGCCTGATCCACTACTGTACACACAGCCAATTTAAATGCACTTTATGTTTTCTAATGTATGTACCTCAGAAGTTTTGCTGTAACCTATTCAAATTGGTTGCCTGTCCGCTTTCCCCTGCATACTTTCTGTGTTTCCATGTTGAAAACCTAATAAAATGTGTTAAAAAAAAAAAAAGATGTTGGGTCGATTTGGGCAGCCATAGCTGTAATGCTGCAACCATCCTGGGGCTTCAAGCATGTAGTTGAAGGCCACTTCCATATAGTTGCCTTGCACCTTGGATGCCAGCTACCTGCCAGTGCTGGGATCCTCCCCCTTAGGCATGGCTAATCCTTCATCACCACATCCTGGGAAACAGGAGCTACCCCCGCCCCCCTACTTGGGTTCCTTGCATCCATACATCAGAGGTGGGACATGCTGAAAGAGAATAGAGGATTCCTCAACCAGTCTGTATTGGAGTATCTGAAGGTGGTCTTCTTACTGCGGGGTACTTCTGATGAGAACAGTAAAGGGGGGGGGGGGCTATGTTGCTATTTTCAACACTGTCTGAACCTTCTTTTGAAGAATGGGGGCATCACAGGGCTTGAAAATCTACATGGAAAGGTTTTCTGGGCAGTATGTTTTTGTCAAGTAAGTTTCTTCTAAGCAGTGCCAAATAGAGAAACATTAGAGGCTAATTACCTTAGCTCTTCCCAACTTGCTAAATTTATGCCCAATATCCACCCTTTACATTTACATTCCTGTGGACTGGAAGGCTTGTTATATATGGCAGACATGTCCCAAAGTTCGAAGATTATACACAGTTTTGGGCTGCAACTTGCATAAGGATTTTCAAATAAACCTCCCCGAAATGTCCCAAGGGCAGCGGGCAAAATTGATTACATTTATCTTTGTTGCCATCAAGCAAATTATAGACCTCTCTGGAAGTTCCCAGTACTAAATTTGTCTGAGGTTTTTCTCAGTTTCAATGGGGACCACGTTCAATGTAGAATTGTGGGCCCTTCCTTCAGATACCCTTGAGAAATTTTTCAAAATTTGGTGTAAAAGTTGGCTGGCTGGGAATTATTTGGCCCCCCTTACCTAACCTTTCCTTTCTTTACTATTTTCTTTTCTTTCCCCGTCTCTGATTTCTTCCTGGTCTGTTTGTTGTCCTCATTTTTCATTTTCTCTTTCTTCGCTTAAGTTTCTTTTTGTGTATTTCTTACTTTCTGGAGCACTCCAGAAATGATATTATGCATACTTATTTTTTTGGTCTTATTCCAAACTTCTATTGTACTTTTAATTCCATATACCAAAAGAGATAATATGTATGTAGCGCCCCCCTGGGTCTACTGGGAGCAAAGAGGTACCTCCAGATACAGGGAGCGAGCTTACATTCACCCCAAGGCTAAGTCCATGGCTATAATGGGAAGTTGAACAGAATTTAGGCGCCAGTCACTTTAGGTATATTTTCAATGCTTTAATGAGAACTTGAAAAAGGTTGTAGGAAAGAGGGTTAGGGATAGTTTCAGATACCCTTTTAGCAGATCACTTACAGACTCTTTGAATCCAAAGCATAAAACAGCTTTCTTTTAGCAGATCTTGAATACCTGGGTAAGTCTCTCACACAGACCTAGCAATTGGTAGAATGTCTGGACAAGCCTCTCTCACAGACTTAGCAGCCAGTAGAACTCTTGGATAAAGTCTCTCTCACAGGCTTAGCAGCCAGGAGCTGGTTACCTTGTTTAGTTTGTAGAACAGCTTGACAATACCAGAACCTTTAAGCCGACCCGGCGATACTGTAAGGGTAGTTTAGATATAAGTGCATCCTCCAAACGAGTCACCAGGCCCTCCTGGGAAACCAGCCTTCATCCTGGCTGTCTCCAGCAAGGGTCCTTTCCTGGATCTCCTCAGCTTGGCTCGGCTTCTTCCACACAGGCGAGACAGCCTAGGGACCACCTCAGGATTAGCAGGCCCCAGACAGGCTTCTGTGCCTACTTGCAGAATATGCAGCAGCACATCCTCGCAACCAGGGGGGCCCCGAGGTAACAAATGACTAAAGCACATGGCCTCTGTTCAATAAATACCCCTTCCCAGAAAGCACAGCGGCCAGGAACCTCCTACTGGGCTGTTTCTGGAAAAAAAATATTCATTACAGCTCAGCCTAGTTGTAATTCTCACACTGTCCTGGGGTACCAGCGACACCTACTGGCAACAGTGAGAAATGCACAACTCAGTGAAGTTTAGAACAGAACCAAATATACAATCAAATCTGAGCTGTTTACAGCTCAGCCAAAAACTAAATTTACACCATAGCCCCAATCTTAGGAACAGAGGGCTACACGTATATTGATCTATTGGTATCATCCTTGCTATATAGCCCAAAGATTTGAGTGCTGGTCACTCTCGTTTCCTCAAAAATTCATATCGAGCTAGGAGTTGGTTGACCAATGAAGCACGTATATGTGTTTGTAACTTTGGTGACCCTTGTATTTGTGATCATTTTCTGACCCTGTATGAACCGTTGTTTCCAGACATACCTCTTCAGTCTTTGGTATTAAAAACTCTTCATAAATACTTTTGAACATGAAAAATGAGAGGATGATTATGGCGAAATCCATAATCACTTTTGCTGCAATATCAAAGGTATTAAAATCCCTCTGTTAACATATTTCTATCCCCCTCGGTGGGAGTGGAGATGACCCCATCTATAAGGATATACAGTACATACACATACAGCACAAGGCCATGTTCCCACTACGAGACGGTTTTCGGAGCTGCAGTTCCTCTGATCTCCACAAGGTGGTGATCTCACTTCTACATAGACAGGAAGTCTCTATGGATAACAGGAAGTGATGAAAGGTACAGACAGGAAGTGATATCAGCTACAGACAGGAAGTGATGTCAGGTATAAATAGTTCCGGGTGATAGCTGAAATCAGGAGGAAGTAGAGAGAAGACATTGCTGGAACTGGCAGCATAGGAGGTAATAAGATCTTATTTTCTTTTTGTACCCATTAAACCCCCCCCCCCCCCCCCCCCGTCATGTCCATATCACATCAAGTATAATGCAGCAAGGGTACCTGCAAGTATGTAGTACCCAGAAATAGAAATAGAGAAGAGCTGGGCCCTGGGTAACGGGAGAGGACAAGAAAGAACATGCTTTGAGATTGAAAAGACCCTTTCTCACCACTAAAGTTGAGCCCTGGGTTCATTTCGAGTGTCGTTCCACTAATTTCGAGTTTGAATGCCGAATCTGAAATCCACTGAAATCAAAGGGAGCCGAATCTGTCAAATCCAAAATGCCCATCCATTCCCTGATCTTCCCTACGCAGTAAGAATAGAGTTTCCACCTCATCCCTTTAAACCCGAACACCTTTGAACTACACGGGTTCTGAGGCTAATTAAATGCAGATAAGGCACCAAGTGAGTTTAATTACCACCTTAATCAGCCACAGAACCTGTGTAATTAATATGTGTTCGGGTTTAAAGGGATGAGGTGGCAACCATAAGCAACCCACATGCAAGGTATATTATGCCACTTATGGTTTCTGCTTTCACTTTCCCCATCTACTGTGGCAGGGGAAGAAGCTAATAAACCGCAAAAGGAAGGCAGGTGAGATATCAGGGATCTAAAAGACCGCTGAGGTCTCATTAAAGGGAACCTGTTACGCCAAAATAGGATGACATAGGGGACTTTTTGTTCCCTATGTGATAAAAAAATTAAAGATTGTTCAAAAAAGGTGTAAAAAATTAAAGTTACACCTACCCCTACTCATGGACTTTCTGCCTCCAGGCACATTGATGACCCCTTCCAAATGTAAACTATTACATCATTATCCCAGTCTGAGATTTTCATCCTAAAATGTAATCAGAAAACTCTCTTGAGTAGACAGATAAACGCTAAAGCTTAAAGTTCCCTTAACAGTTTAGGGGAGCTGCGACCCACCCAGGAGCAATAGTTTGGTTCACACAGGAGCACCCATACATAGCCTCCCAAAGCTCCTCCTCCTAGTGTTCCTCCATCCAGAGTCAGCACATACTATGACATCACACTGACCCTGCATTGACCTCACAGCTCCTCCTCCCAGTGTCCCTCCATCCAGAGTCAGCACATACTATGACATCACACTGACCCTGCATTGACCTCACAGCTCCTCCTCCCAGTGTCCCTCCATCCAGAGTCAGCACATACTATGACATCACACTGACCCTGCATTGACCTCACAGCTCCTCCTCCCAGTGTCCCTCCATCCAGAATCAGCACATACTATGACATCACACTGACCCTGCATTGACCTCACAGTTCCTCCTCCCAGTGTCCCTCCATCCAGAGTCAGCACATACTATGACATCACACTGACCCTGCATTGACCTCACAGCTCCTCCTCCCAGTGTCCCTCCATCCAGAGTCAGCACATACTATGACATCACACTGACCCTGCATTGACCTCACAGCTCCTCCTCCCAGTGTCCCTCCATCCAGAATCAGCACATACTATGACATCACACTGACCCTGCATTGACCTCACAGTTCCTCCTCCCAGTGTCCCTCCATCCAGAGTCAGCACATACTATGACATCACACTGACCTCACAGCTCCTCCTCCCAGTGTCCCTCCATCCAGAGTTAGCATATCCATTGCCATCACACTGATTCTATACTGAACCTACAGCAGCAAAACAATTTTAGAAGGCAGAAGATCCTATTCATCATTCCTTGTCTGAAGTTCCAAAACTAAACGAATCAAGGCCAGATACAAAGTACACCCAACATAGAAAATGTGATCCAGGAGGTCAGGAACCCAAGAATGAGAGAAAATATGAAACACTCCAAATTAAATATGTTCCCACTGGGGGCCATAGTTGCTAAATCCTTACAGACCTTCATATTACCTCCTAATCCTATTATTATAAAACCAACACCAATCCAGATTATTCTCTGTTATCCGTCTACAGGGAAAACTTCATAGATGACAGCACAAATGAGGCTGGAGGAAGATCCGAGTCACATGACTGAGAGGATACTAAATCTCACCCTGGAGATCATCTACCTGCTGACCGGAGAGGTGAGGAGGATTCTGGGAGGTCACATGACATCACTCTTATCTCTATTAATAAAACACAGACCTGACCGGAGAGGTGAGGAGGATTCTGGGAGGTCACATGACATCACTCTTATCTCTATTAATAAAACACAGACCTGACTGGACAGGTGAGGAGGATTCTGGGAGGTCACATTACATCACTCTTATCTCTATTAATAAAACACAGACCTGACCGGAGAGGTGAGGAGGATTCTGGGAGGTCACATGACATCACTCTTATCTCTATTAATAAAACACAGACCTGACCGGAGAGGTGAGGAGGATTCTGGGATTCTAACATAATATTCCTATTGGTTCTCCAATACAGAGATTTCCTCTTGTGAAGTCAGGTGATCATATGACCATCACAGTGCCTCCATGTGACTCCCTAAAACCTGAGAGACACAACATGGAGAAGATTCTAGAAGTCACCAAGAAGATGATGGAGCTGCTGACAGGAGAGGTGAGGAGGATTCTGGGAATTCTGGGACATTATCCAGTAACAGACAAGGGATGTGTCTGGATGGTGACTGTATCATTGTGTGTGTCAGGTTCCTATAAGGTGTCAGGATGTCACTGTCTATTTCTCCATGGAGGAGTGGGAGTATTTAGAAGGACACAAGGATCTCTACAAGGACGTCATGATGGACAATCAGCCGCCCCTCACATCACCGGGTAAGAGGAGACTTTATTGTAAAGGAGAGAGCAGTACGGAGGGTCCACCTAGATCCCCCATCATCTGATAAACACATAGAAACAATGTATTCAGTCAGTGTGTGTGTTTCCTACAGATGGATCCAGTAATGGGAACCCACCAGTGAGATGTCCCCGTCCTCTGTATTCCCGGGATTCCACACAGGAAGGTCACAATGTCCCTCACCATCATCAGGTAGATGAGGAACAATCACTGATAGTATCATTAGGATCTGTACATTATCTGCATTGTTACAATTCGTGTTATTTTTATTATATATTCAGAGTGTAAACCTGAGAGATTCTAAAGTTGATGTTAAAGAAGAGATAAAAGAGGAGGATGATGAGGATGGGGTGATGGAGGAGTTTCCAAAAGAACATAAAGATCTGTACCAGGACACCATGGTGGAGTCATCTAGCTACAGAAACCCACCTTTATATTACCGGGTTCCCACACAGGAAGATCACAACTACACAATACATCATCAGGTCGATGAAGAACAATTTTTGATAGTTATGATTTATAAACAAGGATGTTTCTTAAAAAAAATGTTTTTTTACATGTTTAGAGTGGAAACCTCGGGGATTATAATATTTTTGTGAAAGAGGAGGATGAGGAGTATGGTGTGATGGAGCAGTTTTCTGAAGGACACAAGGATCTCTACAAGGACATTATACTGGAGTCATCTAATACCAGGAACCCACCAGAGAGATGTCCCCGTCCTCTGTATTCCCGGGATTCCACACAGGAAGGTCACACCATCCCTCACCATCGTCAGGTAGGTGGAGTTGAGGGTCGGGAACATAAAGTGATTGAACACTCTGACATGTGGAGATGATGTTTGGACTCTACAAGATGATATTTTCTATGTGATCTCACATCATAAATACTTCTATGTTACAGATGTTATTTTCTGCCATTCTGTTGGTTTAGGGTGAAGATCTGATGGACATGAAAGTTGAGGGTGAAGTAGAAGAGACGTATGTGAGGGATGATCAGCAATATACGGAGGAGGCTGGAATGATGAGGACATTCATAGAGGAGGACACTCCTACAGAGATCAGCACAGGTGACCCATAATATATTCTTCTCTTATCTCTGCTCTGTTACTGCACACTGATTGGTCCAAAGTAGGGCGGGAGCTGAGTGATATCAGCCAATAATAGGTTGATAATGGTCACCTCCCTGTACTGATACCCGTCCTGGGGTTCAGCTGGCAGTATTAGGTTGTGGGTCACTCCTAGTTACAGTAGCACAGATATGATAACACAGATTGAGCCTTTCTTAGGTTGGTCCCTCTTCTTCCAGCAGACTTATAGCTAAATGTTACCATAAAACTCTATTACCGGTCTTGTTGGGATGTAAAGCCTAGACTTGTGGTTGTGTAAAGAGCATGGACCTCCCAGTCCCCATTGGTTCCTGCTCTTCTGACAAGGCTGTGTAAATGTAGAAGTGATCTGGGAGGAGGACCAAAGGCCCTTTGACTGAAGAGGGGGGAGAGTCCCAGCTGGTTGGGACCTCCACAGAGAACATCTGCTCACTCATATCTACCTGATCCAGATGGAATGTTGATGGAAGTGAACTAACCCTCTCATATCTATTGATGATGTTTTTATATTTTTCCAGGACACGCCATGGAGAAACCCTCAAAGGATCGTCTCACTTTATCTCCAGGCTGTAAAATGGAAGATGAGGACATCACAGGAGATTGTGGAGGAGAAAAGACAATGAGCTCCACTATGGATGGTGGACTTCACAGTGTGGATAGACCATGGAATCCCTCTGACTCTGAGAAACCTCGTACTGTGAGGGATGGTGCCGAACCTCAAGGAGAGAAGATATTTCCCTGTCGTAAATGTGGGGAAGGTTTTAGCGCTGAACTAAGTCTTTTTATACATCAGATGTCTCACACGGGTGAGAAGCTTCATTCCTGTTCCGAGTGCGGGAAATTCTTTCTCAATAGATCAGAACTCGTCAGACATTACAGATCTCACACAGGAGAAAAGTCATATTCCTGCCCTGAGTGCGGGAAATGTTTCCTCGGTAAATCAAAACTGGACACACATTACAGATCTCACACGGGCGAAAAGCCGTATGAATGCTCCGAGTGCGGGAAATGTTATCTACGGAAATCAGAACTTGTTATACATCAAAGATCTCACACAGGGGAGATGCCATTTTCCTGCCTTGAGTGCGGGAAACTGTTTCCACAGAAGTCCTGCCTTACCAAACATCAGAGAGTGCACACCGGTGAGAAGCCGTATTCCTGCTCTGAGTGCATGAAAAGTTTTTCAGATAAGGCCAGTCTTTCCAGACATCAGAGATCGCACACGGGTGAGAAGCCATATTCCTGCCCCAAGTGTGGAAAATGTTATTCGCGGAAAACAGACCTTGTTATACATCAAAGATCCCACACAGGGGAGAGGCCGTATTCCTGCCCTGAGTGCGGGAAATGTTTTTCACGGATGTCCCACCTTTACAGGCATCAGAAATTACACACGGGGGAGAAGCCGTATTCCTGTCCTCAGTGTGGAAAATGCTTTTCACGGAAGTGCAATCTGATCGAACATCAGGTATGCCACAGGCGGCAGAAAACCGTTTACCTGCCCTTAGCGCAGGAAGTGTTGGCCACAGGAATCAGAACTTTTCAGACATCGGAAATTTCACTCGGAGGAGAAGCCCCTTCTGCTCTGAGTGTGGGAAATGGCACATACGAGAGAAGCTTTTTTTCCGGTCCTGAGTGTGGGAAATGTTATCCATGGAAACTCAGAACTTGTCAGGCATCAACAACCTCACATAGGAGAAACTGCAACCCTGCCCTGAGTACGGGAATTCTTCTCTGACCAAACACCCCTCGAGGTGTATTAGGTGTCCTGAGTTCGGGAAATATCTTCTATATGGATCATATTTGCCGTACATCAGAGATCTCACACCGGGAAGAAGCACACCTTGATATACACCTCAGAAAACACGTGGCTGAGCGCTCCTCTGATCTTTATCATGGAAGAAACACTTTATAAGGAAATCCGAGTTCGCTAAAGACTTTAAAGTCTGGATTCCTCTGCTAGGAGAGAGGAGGGGTGTCACTGCTGGTTGGGTTCCTCTAGGAGAGAGAAGGAGGGGGTGTCACTGCTGGTTGGGTTCCTCTAGGAGAGAGAAGGAGGGGGTGTCACTGCTGGTTGGGTTCCTCTAGGAGAGAGAAGGAGGGGGTGTCACTGCTGGTTGGGTTCCTCTAGGAGAGAGAAGGAGGGGGTGTCACTGCTGGTTGGGTCCCTCTAGGAGAGAGAAGGAGGGGGTGTCACTGCTGGTTGGCTCCCTCTAGAAGAGAGAAGGAGGGGGTGTCACTGCTGGTTGGGTTCCTCTAGGAGAGAGAAGGAGGGGGTGTCACTGCTGGTTGGGTTCCTCTAGGAGAGAGAAGGAGGGGGTGTCACTGCTGGTTGGGTCCCTCTAGGAGAGAGAAGGAGGGGGTGTCACTGCTGGTTGGGTCCCTCTAGGAGAGAGAAGGAGGGGGTGTCAATGCTGGTTGAGTCCCTCTAGGAGAGAGGAGGGGGTGTCACTGCTGGTTGGGTCCCTCTAGGAGAGAGAAGGAGGGGGTGTCACTGCTGGTTGGGTCCCTCTAGGAGAGAGAAGGAGGAGGTGTCACTGCTGGTTGGGTTCCTCTAGGAGAGAGAAGGAGGGGGTGTCACTGCTGGTTGGGTTCCTCTAGGAGAGAGAAGGAGGGGGTGTCACTGCTGGTTGGGTCCCTCTAGGAGAGAGAAGGAGGGGGTGTCACTGCTGGTTGGGTCCCTCTAGGAGAGAGAAGGAGGGGGTGTCAATGCTGGTTGAGTCCCTCTAGGAGAGAGGAGGGGGTGTCACTGCTGGTTGGGTCCCTCTAGGAGAGAGAAGGAGGGGGTGTCACTGCTGGTTGGGTCCCTCTAGGAGAGAGAAGGAGGGGGTGTCACTGCTGGTTGGGTCCCTCTAGGAGAGAGGAGGGGGTGTCACTGCTGGTTGAGTCCCTCTAGGAGAGAGAAGGAGGGGGTGTCACTGCCAGTTGGGTCCCTCTAGGAGAGAGGAGGAGGGGGTGTCACTGCTGGTTAGGTCCCTCTAGGAGAGAGAAGGAAGGGGTGTCACTGCCGGTTGGGTCCCTCTAGGAGAGAGAAGGAGGGGGTGTCACTGCTGGTTGGGTCCCTCTAGGAGAGAGAAGGAGGGGGTGTCACTGCTGGTTGAGTCCCTCTAGGAGAGAGAAGGAGGGGGTGTCACTGCTGGTTGGGTCCCTCTAGGAGAGAGAGAAGGAGGGGGTGTCACTGCCGGTTGGGTCCCTCTAGGAGAGAGAAGGAGGGGGTGTCACTGCTGGTTGGGTCCCTCTAGGAGAGAGAAGGAGGGGGTGTCACTGCTGGTTGGGTCCCTCTAGGAGAGAGAAGGAGGGGGTGTCACTGCTGGTTGGGTCCCTCTAGGAGAGAGAAGGAGGGGGTGTCACTGCTGGATGGGTCCCTCTAGGGGAGAGAAGGAGGGGGTGTCACTGCTGGTTGGGTCCCTCTAGGAGAGAGAAGGAGGGGGTGTCACTGCTGGTTGGGTCCCTCTAGGAGAGAGAAGGAAGGGGTGTCACTGCTGGTTGGGTCCCTCTAGGAGAGAGAAGGAGGGGGTGTCACTGCTGGATGGGTCCCTCTAGGGGAGAGAAGGAGGGGGTGTCACTGCTGGTTGGGTCCCTCTAGGAGAGAGAAGGAGGGGGTGTCACTGCTGGTTGGGTCTTTCTAGGAGAGAGAAGGAGGGGGTGTCACTGCTGGTTGGGTCTTTCTAGGAGAGAGAAGGAGGGGGTGTCACTGCTGGTTGGGTCCCTCTAGGAGAAAGAAGGAGGGGGTGTCACTGCTGGTTGAGTCCCTCTAGGAGAGAGAAGGAGGGGGTGTCACTGCTGGATGGGTCCCTCTAGGGGAGAGAAGGAGGGGGTGTCACTGCTGGTTGGGTCCCTCTAGGAGAAAGAAGGAGGGGGTGTCGTTGCTGGTTGGGTCCCTCTAGGAGAGAGAAGGAGGGGGTGTCACTGCTGGTTGGGTCTTTCTAGGAGAGAGAAGGAGGGGGTGTCACTGCTGGTTGGGTCCCTCTAGGAGAGAGAAGGAGGGGGTGTCACTGCTGGTTGGGTCCCTCTAGGAGAGAGAAGGAGGGGGTGTCACTGCTGGTTGGGTCCCTCTAGGAGAAAGAAGGAGGGGGTGTCACTGCTGGTTGAGTCCCTCTAGAAGTGTAGTCTGATTTCCCCCGATCTTCAGAAGAACCTTCCAAGGAGGACATTAAGATGACACAGGAGGTAGATATTGCTGAGGTTTTATTGAGTCAAAACAAGTGATATAAAAACCTAAAAACAACAGTAAAATTATTATTTTATACAATTAATTATTATCCATGAAACAATTTGCTTTTGTGAGGTGGGACAAGTAAAGCCACCATAAAATCCATGTTCACCGTTAGACTTTTTAAGACCACAAACCCTCTTCAGTAGCATGTCTACTCTCTGCCAAACCTCCCGTGCAAAGGAGTTCCAGAATCAATTTTAATATAGTCTCATCATGGGGACATTTGGCTCTTACCACCAGGCCTCCTATGATGCTGGAAATCACTCGCTTCGGGGCACTGGTGGACCATAGCCCAGAAGAGGTCTTGTAATGTAGTCTGATCTCTCCGATCTTCAGCAAAACCTTCGGCGGCAGGCCTGTTCTCCTGCAAACCTCCTGTGCAAAGGACAGTTCAAAAATCTATAAAATACGGTCTCGTCATGGGTGCGCATTTCTGAAGGACATTCGGCTCTTGTTGAAAAACAGCAATGATGAATAATATCCAAAATGCAGATCAGCAAAAGGATAATATATCAAGGCTTTAAAGCGAGTCCACAGAAGTAGTAAATAAAGTCTCCTTAGTGATAATTTCCCCCACCCATCACCTTGAACCGCAGTGCCTCCACCAAAAGCTGTACAAACTGCTTACCAGATCCTGTAGACCCCTTATTATAGGGGGATCGATCTGTGCCTGTGGCTTGAAACCAGCCAGGGTCTTTCTCTTCATCTCAGGGCTCCTCCACCAGTCAGATGTCACTCAATGAGTTGGATTGAAAGTTGTGTCACCCAAAAGAGACAAAGGCTCCATAGAGCATAAAATCCTTTTTAGGTTTATTGAATGGTAAAATATGGCACTTGCGACAACAAAGATCGATATGAAAGCCTTAAGTTTGTTGTGTCGGCCGGCACACAACCAAACAAACCTGTCCTTCGGGACACAAGGGAGATGGTGACGTCAGCATGTCGGTCCCCCTACGCGTTTTGTCAAAATGACGTCCAGGCGCACGTTTGTGTACGTTTACCATTAAAATTCCCATACTCGTTCCTCCAGATCACGTTAGTCCTTGTCTTTGATCAATCAGAGGCCTATAAAATATCTTCCGCCACTTTTATGTTATTTAATTATTATAAATTATAAATAGAACTAATACAAACCAGTAAACACCGTTACTGGTCATGAATATCACAAATACAGCATGCTTTGTCCACAGAGGTTATACAACATTCAAATATCGTAATGGAAATTCACAGCAATGATGGGGTCGTGTACATAACTTTACCAATAAAGCCTTTACAATCTAACAATGTTTCTGTCAGTTTTGTCTCATATACACTATATTACCAAAAGTATTGGGACGCCTGCCTTTACACGCACATGAACTTTAATGGCATCCCAGTCTTAGTCCGTAGGGGTTCAATATTGAGTTGGCCCGCCCTTTGCAGCTATGACAGCTTCAACTCTTCTGGGAAGGCCGTCCACAAGGTTTAGGAGTGTGTCTATGGGAATGTTTGACCATTCTTCCAGAAGCGCATTTGTGAGGTCAGGCACTGATGTTGGACGAGAAGGCCTGGATCACAGTCTCCGCTTTAATTCATCCCAAAGCTGTTCTATCAGGTTGAGGTCAGGACTCTGTGCAGTCCAGTCTAGTTCCTCCACCCCAAACTCGCTCATCCATGTCTTTATGGACCCTGCTTTGTGCACTGGTCCAAACCATTTGGTGGAGGGGGCATTATGGTGTGGGGGTTGTTTTTCAGGGGTTGGGCTTGGCCCCTTAGTTCCAGTGAAGGGAACTCTTAAGGCGTCAGCATACCAAGACATTTTGGACAATTTCACGCTCCCAACTTTGTGGGAAAAGTTTTGGGATGGCCCCTTCCTGTTCCAACATGACTGCGCACCAGTGCACAAAGCAAGGCCCATAAAGACCTGGGTGAGCGGGTTTGGGTTGGGGGGACGTGACTGGCCTGCACAGAGTCCTGATCTCAACCCGATAGAACACTTTTGGGATGAATTAGAGAGCTAGGCCTTCTCGTCCAACATCCTTGCCTGATCTCACAAATGAGCTTCTAGAAGAATGGTCAAACATTCCCATAGACACACTCCTAAACCTTGTGGACGGCCTTCCCAGAAGTGTTGAAGCTGTTATAGCTGCAGAGGGTGGGGCAACTCAATGTTGAACCCTACGGACTAAGACTGGGATACCATTAAAATTCATGTGCGTGTAAAGGCAGGCGTCCCAATACTTTTGGCAATATAGTGTATATTTCTCTCCCTCTTGGTGGGAGTGGAGATGACCCCATCTATAAGGATATACAGTACATACACACACAGCACAAGGCCGTGTTCGCACTACGAGACGTTTCTTGGGGGCTGCAGTTCCTCTGAGCTCCACAAGGTGGTGATCTCACTTCGACCCAGACAGGAAGTCTCTATGGAAGACAGGAAGTGATGTCAGGTATAAATAGGAAGTTCCGGGTGAGAGGTGAGTCGGGAGGAAGTAGAGAGGAGACATTGCTCGAAGTGGCCGCAGAGGAGGTAATAAGATATTTTATATTAACGCCCCCCCTTAATATGAGCACTGCTAAGTCATATAGCAGATGTTGTTCATTAAAGCGGAGTTCCACACAAAAGTGGAACTTCCGCTGATTTGTCTCCTTCCCTCCCCCCCTCTGGTGCCACGTTTGGAACCATTCAGGGGGGAGGGGGGAGCGGATACCTGTCTTTCATAGGTATCCTGTTCCCACTTCCGGGAGTTCGGGACGTCACGGTTCGGCTCCCTTCTCCTTCTCAGGCCGCCGGGCCAGTAGGAGAGAGGAGCGGAGCCTCGCGCATGCGCAGTAAGGTTCCTGGCATGAAGCCGTAAGGCTACACTGCCAGCTTCCCTTACCCAATATGGCGGCGCCGTGCACCCGACAGCTGATGGAAACCCTACATCGCTGGACTCCAGGACAGGTAACTCCTATTATTAAAAGCCAGCAGCTGCAGTATGTTTAACTGCTTGGCTTTTAATTTTTGCAGCGATGGGCGGAACACCGCTTTATTTCCTACAGGAATTTTAATTTTTTCCGAAATTTTCAGGAGTGGAATAAAAAAACAACCTTTTTAAGGACTCGGGATGAGCCAAACTGCCCTGGGTTCCGGTTTGAGTTCTATGACATCACACTGACCTCACATCTACTCCCAATGTCCCTCTTTCTGGAGTCAGTACATCCTATGACATCACCCTGACCTCACAGCTCCTCCTCCCAATGTTCCTCCAATGTTCCTCCATCCAAAGTCAGAGAATCCTATGACATCACGCTGACCTCACAGCTCCTCCTCCCAATGTCCCTCCATCCAGAGTCAGCACATCCTATGACATCACACTGACCTCACAGCTCCTCTTCTCAATGTTTCTCCATCCAGAGTCAGAGAATCCTATGACATCACATTGACCTCACAGCTCCTCCTCCCAATGTCCCTCCAGCCGGAGTCAGCACATACTATGACATCACTCTGACCTCACAGCTCCTCCTCCCAATGTCCCTCCATCCAGAGTCAGAGAATCCTATGACATCACTCTGACCTCACATCTCCTCCCAAAGTCCCTCCTTCTGGAGTCAGCACATCCTATGACATCACAGTGGCCTCACAGCTCCTCCTCCCAATGTCCCTCCATCCAGAGTCTGAGAATCCTATGACATCACACTCAAACTCAATTCTGACCTCACAACAATACCTCAGAGCATAACCATTCTAGAAGGCAGAAGATTCTATCTATGGTACCTTGTCTGCAGGCCTAAAACAAAACAGAACAAGTCCAGAAACAAAACACACCCAGCATAGAAAATGGAATTTATGATCCAGGAGGCAAAAGGGTAAGAGTCTCCTGGACCCCAAGAATCATAGAAGATACTAAACAGTCCAGATAAAATTATAATCTCACTGGGGGGCCATAGTTCATTAATACATACTGACCTTCATATTACCTCCTGATATCCTCATCCTATTATTATACAACCAATCCAGATAATTATCTGTTATCAATGTTATCTGTCTACAGGGAAACCTTCATAGATGACGGCACCAATGAGGATGGAGGAGGACCGGAGTCACATGACTGAGAAGATACTAAACCTCACCCTGGAGATCATCTACCTGCTGACCGGAGAGGTGAGGAGGATTCTGGGAGGTCACATGACATCACTCTTATCTCTATTAATAAAACACAGACCTGACCGGGGAGGTGAGGAGGATTCTGGGATTTTAACATGATATTCCTATTGGTTCTCCAACACAGAGATTTCCTCTTGTGAAGTCAGGTGATCATATGACCATCACAGTGCCTCCATGTGACTCCCTAAAACCTGAGAGACACAACATGAAGAAGATTCTAGAAGTCACCAAGAAGATGATGGAGCTGCTGACAGGAGAGGTGAGGAGGATTCTGGGAATTCTGGGACATTATCCAGTAACAGACAAGGGATGTGTCTGGATGGTGACTGTATCATTGTGTGTGTCAGGTTCCTATAAGGTGTCAGGATGTCACTGTCTATTTCTCCATGGAGGAGTGGGAGTATTTAGAAGGACACAAGGATCTCTACAAGGACCTCATGATGGACAATCAGCCGCCCCTCACATCACCGGGTAAGAGGAGACTTTATTGTAAAGGAGAGAGCAGTACGGAGGGTCCACCTAGATCCCCCATCATCTGATAAACACATAGAAACAATGTATTCAGTCAGTGTGTGTGTTTCCTACAGATGGATCCAGTAATGGGAACCCACCAGAGAGATGTCCCCGTCCTCTGTATTCCCGGGATTCCACACAGGAAGGTCACACCATCCCCCACCATCATCAGGTAGATGAGGAACAATCACTGATATTATCATTAGGATCTGTACATTATCTGCATTGTTGTATTTGATGTAATTTTTATTATTTTTTCAGAGTGGAAACCTGAGAGATTCTAAAGTTGATGTTAAAAAAGAGATAAAAGAGGAGGATGATGAGGATGGGGTGGATGAGGAGTTTCTAAAAGACAAAGATCTGTACCAGGACACCATGGTGGAGTCATCTAGCTACAGAAACCCACCTTTATATTCCCGGGATTCCAAACAGGAAGATCACAACTACACAAAACATGATCAGGTAGATGAGGAACAATTATTGGTAGTTATGATTTATACACAATCATGTTTGTTACAATAAATATTTTATTATATATTCAGAGTGGAAACCTGGATGATTATAATATTGTTGTTAAAGAAGAGTATAAAGAGGAGGATGAGGAGTATGGAGTGATAAAGGAGCTTTTTGATGGACATAATGATCTCCACAAGGACATCATACTGGAGTCACCTAATACCAGAAACCCACCAGAGAGATGTCCCCGTCCTCTGTATTCCCGGGATTCCACACAGGAAGGTCACACCATCCCTCACCATCATCAGGTAGGTGGAGTTGAGGGTCGGGAACATAAAGTGATTGAACACTCTGACATGTGGAGACGATGTTTGGACTCTACAAGATGATATTTTCTATGTGATCTCACTTCATAAATACTTCTATGTTACAGATGTTATTTTCTGCCATTCTGTTGGTTTAGGGTGAAGATCTGATGAACATGAAAGTTGAGGGTGAAGTAGAAGAGACGTATGTGAGGGATGATCAGCAATATACGGAGGAGGCTGGAATGACGAGGACATTCATAGAGGAGGACACTCCTACAGAGATCAGCACAGGTGACCCATCATATATTCTTCTCTTATCTCTGCTCTGTTACTGCTCACTGATTGGTCCAGAGTAGGGCGGGAGCTGAGTGATATCAGCCAATAATAGGTTGATAATGGTCCCCTCCCTGTACTGATACCCGTCCTGGGGTTCAGCTGGCAGTATTAGGTTGTGTGTCACTCCTAGTTACAGTAGCACAGATATGATAACACAGATTGAGCCTTTCTTAGGTTGCTTCCTCATCTTCCAGAAGACTTATAGCTAAATGTTACAATAAAACTCTACTACCAGTCTCATTGGGATGTAAAGCCTAGGCTTGTGGTTGTGTGAAAAGCATGGACCTCCCAGTCCCCATTGGTTCCTGCTCTTCTGACAAGGCTGTGTAAATGTAGAAGTGATCTGGGAGGAGGACCAAAGGTCCTTTGACTGAAGAGGGGGGAGAGTCCCAGCTGGTTGGGACCTCCACAGAGAACATCTGCTCACTCATATCTACCTGATCCAGATGGAATCTTGATGGAAGTGAACTAACCCTCTCATATCTATTGATGATGTTTTTATATTTTTCCAGGACACGCCATGGAGAAACCCTCAAAGGATCGTCTCACTTTATCTCCAGGTTATAAAATGGAAGATGAGGACATCACAGGAGATTGTGGAGGAGAAAAGACAATGATCTCCACTATGGATGGTGGACTTCACAGTGTGGATAGACCATGGAATCCCTCTAACTCTGAGCAACCTCGTACTGTGAGGGATGGTGCCGGAGTTCAGGGGGAGAAGAAACTTTCCTGTCTTCAATGTGGGGAAAGTTTTAGCTCTGAGCAAATTTTCTCTGTTCATGAGAGATCACATAAGGGTGAGGAGCCTCATTCCCGTTCTGAGTGTGGTAAATTTCTCCTTCATAAATCAGAACTCGTCAGACATCAGAGTTCTCCCACAGGAAAGAAGTCACATTCCTGCCCTGAGTGCGGGAAATGCTTTCTTCGTAAAGCAAAACTGGAAATACATTACAGATCTCATACGGGCGAGAAGCCGTTTTCCTGCCCTGAGTGCGGGAAATGTTTTTCGGACAGTTACAGCCTTTGCAGACATCAGAGGTCGCACACGGGCGAGAAGCCACATTCGTGCTCTGAGTGCGGGAAATGTTTTGCACAGAAGTCCGATCTTTACAAACATCAGAGATTGCACACGGGTGAGAAGCCGTATTCCTGCCCTGAGTGCGGGAAATGTTTTGCGCGTTTGGTCTATCTTCAAGCACATCAGAGAATGCACACGGGGGAGAAGCCGTATCCCTGTCCTCAATGTGGGAAATGTTTTTCACGGAAGGGCAATCTTGCTGAACATCAGGCAACCCACAGGCGGAAAAAGACTGTTTTCCTGCCTGTAGTGAGGGAAATGTTGGCCACGGAAATCAGAACCTATCAACCATCGGAAATCTCACTCGAGGGGAAAACCATTTTTCTGCTCTGAGTGCGGGAAATGTCTTTCATGGAAGTCTTGTCTTACCAAACATCAGAGAACGCACACAACCCTCAAGGTGTATTAGTGTCCTGAGTGCGGGAAATGTCTTCTGTATGGATCATATTCGACATGTGCTCTGCCGAAAAATGGGTTTGTTTTTTTTTGTTTTTTTTGTTTTTCGAAATTAACGTATTTATGAATTTTGATCATAGCGAATGACCCATTCGTTAACCCATCAAATTTCGTAAATATGTAAATCTGAAAACTCTAAAATCTGTAAATTCAAATTCGTAAATTCAAATTCATAAATTCGCAAATCCGTAAATTCGAATATTCTAATTTGTAAAAATCAGAAAATTCGAAAATTCTAATTCATAAATTCGAAAATTCAGGAAAGTTGAAATTTCGTAAATTTGAATTCGTAAATTTGATAATCCAAAACTTCGTAAATTCGATAACTCATAAATTTGTAAATTCGAAAATCAGAAAATTCGAATTCGTAAATTCGAAAATTCAGGAAATTTGAAATTTCGTAAAATTGAATTCGTAAATTTGATAATCCAAACATTAGTAAATTCGATAATTCATAAATTCGAAAATCCGGAAATTCGTAAATGTGAAAATCCAAAAATTCGTAAACTTCAAATTCGAAAATTCATAAGTTCGAAAGTTCGAATTCGTAAATGTGAATATTTGGAAATTCGAAAATCCGAAATTTTGAAAATAAGAAAATCTGAAAAGTCTAAAGAACAAAAAAAACGTAAATCCCCCAAAAATGGCTAACTAACTAATAACTATTAAATGATAATTATTGGAATTTCCTTTCAAATTTGGCTGTTAATGAATACGAATTTATCAGAAGTTACGAATTATCCGAAATAACAAATTCCACTTCTGGCAAGGATGTGGAATTCCCTTCCACAGGCGGTGGTCTCAGTGGGGAGCATTGATAGCTTCAAGAAACTATTAGATAAGCACCTGGATGACCACAACATACAGGGATATACAATGTAATACTGACACATAATCATACACATAGGTTGGACTTGATGGACTTGTGTCTTTTTTCAACCTCACCTACTATGTAACTATGTAACATCTAAATAAATGTAACATAACAAATTCATAATAAATAATAATAAAACGTTTTTATTATTATTATTATTGTTATTTATTATTATTAATTCGTTACATTCCATTTGTTTAGATGCGGAATTCGTTATTTCGGATAATTCGTAACTTTGGATAACTTCGTATTCGTTACGTTCACCAACAGCCAAATTTGAAAGGAAATTCCAATACCAATAATTTAATGGTTTTATTATTAGTTAGTTATTATTTCAGATTTTTGAATTTTCGGCTTTTCGTTCTTTTGAATTTTCGTTCTTATTTTCGAATTTCTGAATTTTCGGATATTCGAATTTCCGAGTATTCTGAAAAATTTGCGAAATGGGTTTTCGTTAATTCGGATATCTTCGAATTAACAGATTTGTAGAAATTTGTTAAAAAACTAATTCGGATTGAAGACGAATTGCACTTGTCTAGCTCATATTTTGCCATACATCAGAGATCTCACACTGGGAAGACGCTCACCTTGATATACACCTCAGAAAACACGTGGCTGAGCGCTCCTCTGATCTCTATCATGGAAGAAACACTTTATAAGGAAATCAGAGATCACTGAAGACTTCAAAGTCTGGATTCCTCTGCTAGAAGAGAGGAGGAGGGGGTGTCACGGCTGGTTGGGTCCTTCTAGTAGAGAGAAGGAGGGGGTGTCACCACTGGTTGGGTCCCTCTAGGGGAGAGAAGGAGGGGGTGTCATGGCTGGTTGGGTCCCTCTAGGAGAGAGAAGGAGGGGGTGTCACTGCTGGTTGGGTTCCCTCTAGGAGAGAGAAGGAGGGGGTGTCACTGCTGGTTGGGTCCCTCTAGGAGAGAGAAGGTGGGGGTGTCACTGCTGGTTGGGTCCCTCTAGGAGAGAGAAGGAGGGGGTGTCATGGCTGGTTGGGTCCCTCTAGGAGAGAGAAGGAGGGGGTGTCACTGCTGGTTGGGTCTCTCTAGTAGAGAGAAGGAGGGGGTGTCACTGCTGGTTGGGTCCCTCTAGGAGAGAGAAGAAGGGGGTGTCACTGCTGGTTGGGTCCTTCTAGGTGAGAGAAGAAGGGGGTGTCACTGCAGGTTGGGTCCTTCTAGGTGAGAGAAGGAGGGGGTGTCACTGCTGGTTGGGTCCCTCTAGTAGAGAGAAGGAGGGGGCGTCACTGCTGGTTGGGTCCCTCTAGTAGAGAGAAGGTGGGGGTGTCACTGCTGGTTGGGGCCCTCTAGTAGAGAGAAGGAGGGGGCGTCACTGCTGGTTGGGTCCCTCTAGGAGAGAGAAGGTGGGGGTGTCACTGCTGGTTGGGTCCCTCTAGGAGAGAGAAGGAGGGGGTGTCACTGCTGGTTGGGTCCCTCTAGGAGAGAGAAGGAGGGGGTGTCACTGCTGGTTGGGTCCCTCTAGGAGAGAGAAGGAGGGGGTGTCACTGCTGGTTGGGTCCCTCTAGGAGAGAGGAGGAGGGGGTGTCACTGCTGGTTGGGTCCCTCTAGTAGAGAGAAGGTGGGGGTGTCACTGCTGGTTGGGTCCCTCTAGGAGAGAGAAGGAGGGGGTGTCACTGCTGGTTGGGTCCCTCTAGGAGAGAGAAGGAGGAGGTGTCACTGCTGGTTGGGTCCCTCTAGTAGAGAGAAGGAGGGGGTGTCACTGCTGGTTGGGTCCCTCTAGGAGAGAGAAGGAGGGGGTGTCACTGCTGGTTGGGTCCTTCTAGGTGAGAGAAGGAGGGGGTGTCACTGCTGGTTGGGTCCCTCTAGGAGAGAGAAGGAGGGGGTGTCACTGCTGGTTGGGTCCCTCTAGGAGACAGAAGGAGGGGGTGTCACTGATGGTTGGGTCCCTCTAGGAGAGAGAAGGAGGGGGTGTCACTGCTGGTTGGGTCCCTCTAGGAGAGAGAAGGAGGGGGTGTCACTGCTGGTTGGGTCCCTCTAGGAGAGAGGAGGAGGGGGTGTCACTGCTGGTTGGGTCCCTCTAGGAGAGAGAAGGAGGGGGTGTCACTGCTGGTTGGGTCCCTCTAGGAGAGAGAAGGAGGGGGTGTCACTGCTGGTTGGGTCCCTCTAGGAGAGAGAAGGAGGGGGTGTCACTGCTGGTTGGGTCCCTCTAGGAGAGAGAAGGAGGGGGTGTCACTGCTGGTTGGGTCCTTCTAGGTGAGAGAAGGAGGGGGTGTCACTGCTGGTTGGGTCCTTCTAGGTGAGAGAAGGAGGGGGTGTCACTGCTGGTTGGGTCCCTCTAGGAGAGAGAAGGAGGGGGTGTCACTGCTGATTGGGTCCCTCTAGGAGAGAGAAGGAGGGGGTGTCACTGCTGGTTGGGTCCTCCTACAGTAGAAGTATAGTCTGAGCTCTCCTGATCTTCAGAAGAACCTTTCAAGGAGGACATCAAGATGACACAGGAGGTAGATATTGCTGAGGTTTTATTGAATTAAATAAAGTGATTTAAAAACCTACAAACCTCAATAAAATTATTATTTTATACAATTAATTATTATCCATGAAACAATTTACTTTTGTGAGGTGGGACAAGTAAAGCCACCATAAAATCCATGTTCATGGTTAGACTTTTTAAGACCACAAACCCTCTTCAGCAGCCTGTCTACTCTCCTGAAAACCTCCTTCGCAAAGGAGAGTTCCAAAATCTTTACAATACAGTCTCGTCATGGGCGTAAAATATAAATATATTGTAAATCTTTTCTTCTATCTTTTCATGTGACAACACTGAAGAAATGACACTTTGCTACAATGTAAAGTAGTGAGTGTACAGCTTGTATAACAGTGTAAATTTGCCGTCCCCTCAAAATAACTCAACACACAGCCATTAATGTCTAAACTGCTGGCAACAAAAGTGAGTACACCCCTAAGTGAAAATGTCCAAATTGGGCCCAAAGTGTCAATATTTTGTGTGGCCGCCATTATTTTCCAGCACTGCCTTAACCCTCTTGGGCATGGAGTTCACCAGAGCTTCACAGGTCACCACTGGAGTCTTCTTCCCCTCCTCCATGATAACATCACGGAGCTGGTGGATGTTAGAGACCTTGCGCTCCTCCACCTTCCATTGGAGGATGTCCCACAGATGATCAATAGGGTTTAGGTCTGGAGACATTCTTGGCCAGTCCATCACCTTTACCCTCAGCTTCTTTAGCAAGGCAGTGGTGGTCTTGGAGGTGTAAAATGTGTGGACAATTTGAACCGCCTCTGCCTCACATTAATCCGCGCCTTGAAATTACTCCGTAATCTGCTGTAGCAGACTAAAGCAGCTACTTTAAATAATGAACATGTAATCAAACAATAAGTCCTAAATCATGAATAAACGTGCCAAGTCTCTGATTTGTTGTGCTTATTGAAGCAGCGCTAAGTGTCCGATGTCATAAAACACTTTATATAGAACAGATGTTGGAGAAACAAGAAAGTTCAAAATAAAGCTGTGGTCCGTGGATATGAAGATATACGTAGAAATCCTTCCACCAATAGTGATCACCGCGTGAGGCGGTCACCCCCCGTGAGATTGCACTCACCACAATTTCAGTAACCACAAGCCTTTGGAAAATGATCTTTAAAAACTCTCCGTCTCCTTAGTTCAACCATCAGGTGGCGCAAAACCCTCTCGGTAAGTGTAACATAGGGAGAAAATGAAATGCCATATAGCGTAATATTGCTTAAGGATGTTTATTAAATATTTCAAAAAAACACACTCCCCCCTTTAAAATATGCGTACCAAATACAATAGTATAATAGAGCATTGGAAAAGTGCACTGTGCCTGTATTATTCGTCACCCGGGAGGTGTTCCGGAATGCGCGCTGTATGCAGCTAATCTTTCGCTTCCTGGTTGCCTTCCGGTGCGTGGAGCGCACACGTCACTTCCGGTAGATTACGACACTGACGCGTTTCGTCACTTCCGGACGTCGTCTGAGGGCGTCGACGACGTCCGGAAGTGACGAAACGCGTCAGTGTCGTAATCTACCGGAAGTGACGTGTGCGCTCCACGCACCGGAAGGCAACCAGGAAGCGAAAGATTAGCTGCATACAGCGCGCATTCCGGAACACCTCCCGGGGGACGAATAATACAGGCACAGTGCACTTTTCCAATGCTCTATTATACTATTGTATTTGGTACGCATATTTTAAAGGGGGGAGTGTGTTTTTTTGAAATATTTAATAAACATCCTTAAGCAATATTACGCTATATGGCATTTCATTTTCTCCCTATGTTACACTTACCGAGAGGGTTTTGCGCCACCTGATGGTTGAACTAAGGAGACGGAGAGTTTTTAAAGATCATTTTCCAAAGGCTTGTGGTTACTGAAATTGTGGTGAGTGCAATCTCACGGGGGGTGACCGCCTCACGCGGTGATCACTATTGGTGGAAGGATTTCTACGTATATCTTCATATCCACGGACCACAGCTTTATTTTGAACTTTCTTGTTTCTCCAACATCTGTTCTATATAAAGTGTTTTATGACATCGGACACTTAGCGCTGCTTCAATAAGCACAACAAATCAGAGACTTGGCTTGTTTAGATCTTGGAGGTGTGTTTGGGGTGGTTATCATGTTGGAATACTGCCCTGCAGCCCAGTCTCTGAAGGGAGGGGATCATGCTCTGCTTCAGTATGTCACAGTACATGTTGGCATTCATGGTTCCCTCAATGATCTGTAGCTCCCCAGTGCCGGTAGCACTCATTTAGTCCCAGACCATGACACTCCCACCACCATGCTTGACTGTAGACAAGACACACTTGTCTTTGTCCTCCTCACCTGGTTGCCCCCACACACGCTTGTCACCATCTGAACCAAATAAGTTTATCTTGGTCTCATCAGACCACGGGACAAGGTTCCAGTAATCCATGTCCTTAGTCTGCTTGTCTTCAGCAAACTGTTTGCGGGCTTTCTTGTGCATCATCTTTAGAAGAGACTTCCTTCTGGGATGACAGCCATGCAGACCAATTTGATGCAGTGTGCGGCGTATGGTCTGAGAACTGACAGGCTGACCCCCCACCCCTACAACCTCTGCAGCAATGCTGGCAGCACTCATACGTCTATTTCCCAAAGACAACCTCTGGATATGACGCTGAGCACGTGACCTCAACTTCTTTGGTGGACCATGGTGAGGCCTGTTCTGAGTGGAACCTGTCCTGTTATACCGCTCTATGGTCTTGGCCACCGTGCTGCAGCTCAGTTTCAGGGTCTTGGCAATCTTCTTATAGCCTAGGCCATCTTTATGTAGAGCAACAATTCTTTTTTTTCAGATCCTCAGAGAGTTCCTTGCCATGGGGTACCATGTTGAACTTCCAGTGACCAGTATGAGAGAGTGAGAGCGATAACACCAAATTTAACACACCTGCTCCCCATTCACACCTGAGACCTTGTAACACCAACGAGTCACATGACAACGGGGGAGGGAAAATGGCTAATTGGGCCCAGTTTGGACATTTTCACTTAGGGGTGTACTCACTTTTGTTGCCAGCGGTTTAGACATTAATGGCTGTGTGTTGAGTTATTTTGAGGGGACAGCAAATTTGCACTGTTATACAAGCTGTACACTCACTACTTTACATTGTAGACAAGTGTCATTTCTTCAGTGTTGTCACATGAAAAGATAGAAGAAAAGATTTACACAAATGTGAGGGGTGTACTTACTTTTGTGAGATACTGTATCTCTGCAACATTTGGCTCTTACCACCAGTCCTCTACGGTGCTGGAACTCCCTCGTGGGGAGGCATTGGTGGATTATAACCCTGATGAGGTCTTTGTGTACGTTTACTATGAACTTCCCGTACTCGTTCCTCCAGATCACGTTAGTCTTCGTCTTTGATCAATCAGAGGCCTATAAAATATCTTCCGCCATTTCTATGTTATTATTTAATTATTTGCAAGTAGAAAAGGATAGAACTACCGCAAACATCCCGTACCGCCCGTTACGGGTCATGAATATCACAAATACAGCATGCTTTGTCCACAGAGGTTATACAACATCCAAACATCGTAATGGAAATTCACAGCATTGGTGGGATCGTGTACATAACTTTACCAATAAAGCCTTTACAATCTAACAATGTTTCTGTCTGTTTTGTCTCATATACACTATATTACCAAAAGTATTGGGACGCCTGCCTTTACATGAACTTTAATGGCTTCCCAGTCTTAGTCTGGAGGGTTCAATATTGAGTTGGCCCACCCTTTGCAGCTATAACAGCTTCAACTCTTCTGGGAAGGCCGTCCACAAGGTTTAGGAGGGTGTCTATGGGAATGTTTGACCATTCTTCCAGAAGAGCATTTGTGAGGTCAGGCACTGATGTTGGACGAGAAGGCCTGGCTCACAGTCTCCACTGTAATTCCTCCCAAAGTTGTTCTATGGGGTTAAGGTGCAGGCCAGTCAAGTTCTTCCACCCCAAACCCACTCATCCATGTCTTTATGGACCTTGCTTTGTGCACTGGTCCAAACCGTTTGGTGGAGGGGGGATTATGGTGTGGGGGTTGTTTTCCAGGGGTTGGGCTTGGCCCCTTAGTTCCAGTGAAGGAAACTCTTAAGGCGTCGGCATACCAAGACATTTTGGACAATTTCATGCCCCCAACTTTGTGGGAACAGTTTGGGATGGCCCCTTCCTGTTCCAACATGACTGCGCACCAGTGCACAAAGCAAGGTCCATAAAGACATGGATGAGGGTTTCTCGAGGCTGACACCTTAAGAGTTCCCTTCACTGGAACTAAGGGACCAAGCTGAACCCCTGAAAAACAACCCCCACATCATAACCCCCCCCCTCCACCAAATGGTTTGGACCAGTGCACAAAGCAAGGTCCATAAAGACATGGATGAGGGTTTCTCGAGGCTGACACCTTAAGAGTTCCCTTCACTGGAACTAAGGGGCCAAGCTGAACCCCTGAAAAACAACCCCAACATCATAACCCCCCCCCCCCCTCCACCAAATGATTTGGACCAGTGCACAAAGCAAGGTCCATAAAGACATGGATGAGCGAGTTTGGGGTGGAAGAACTTAACTGGCCTGCAAAGATTCCTGACCTCAACCCGATAGAACACCTTTCCATATATCCTCTCTTCCCCTTCTCCCTACAGCATTGTCTCCAGCCATCCGTTCCTGCTTGTCCCTCCCCTCTCTTTCTTTCTTCCTGTCTTATACACATGGCCATCCATGGGTTAATATTGTGCATTTCTTTTGCATCTTAGGGATTGAGCTGCTTGTGCCATTGGGGCTCTGGATCTGGGAGCGGTGCGGCTCGATACGACTGCATCTGTCGGCGTCCGGGTCTGACACTCGGCGCACGGGGGGGGGGGGGGGCAAGGCTGCCACCTTCAGTCTGGCAACGCTTTGGCCTCCCTCTCTACGATCGCTTATGGCTGGGATGTGTTTATCCCGTTGCCATGGCGATCAGCCCGCCGCGGGTGCCTGACGCGGACGTCAGTCCCCTCCCAGCACGGGTCCCCCCTCCTCTCCAGGACGTGAAGCCCTC
Organism: Lithobates septentrionalis; assembly: GCA_037952835.1. Lineage (NCBI taxonomy): Eukaryota > Metazoa > Chordata > Amphibia > Anura > Ranidae > Lithobates > Lithobates septentrionalis. Next base: position 1,695,430 of record JBBDGP010000932.1, read on the forward strand.
CGCTCCTGGATTGGACCCGTGTGTGGGGCGGGGGGGGGGGGGGAGGGGGTCTGGTCTGCGCGCCGGGGACTCGGAGGGCGGCTCCTCCTATCAGTGATGACGCTGCTCCCAGTGGAGTCAGCTGTTCAACGTGTGCTCTCAATGAGTAGCACGCACTGGTCGAGACACCGGACCGAATGTGCAGCTGCCAGGATCTTACGAGGTAAACACTGTAGCCCTTCTCCTTACCCTGTAGGTGTGCTTATAATGTCTTTTGGAGCTGCAGTGTGTATATACACACTGAGCACCAGGACTGCGCTTACAGTCCGGGACATCACTATACTTTGTGCCCTGGAATATATCCAGGAGCCCCTACTTACCATTATAATTTATGTTCTTTTTGTCATTGTAGCCGCTGAACATAGGCGCTTCATTGCTATCTCATCCTGTATTGTGGCATCTGGCATCTAATAGCCGTCATAGACAACATCCCTTTGTGAGTCAGCACAGGGACTAACCACCCATTATGCATCACTAGGTATGTCTACCTGACCCCTGTAGGTGTTTTCTCATAAGAGAAAAGTATCCATTTGAGCAACACTTTTTTTACCATGCTGCTCTCTCTCTCTCTCTCTCTCTTTTTTATTTTTAGTTTATAACACCTCTTATTAACCCTATATACCTGGTGTGTTGTCAGCTGACGGATAACCACTTTCGGAGCCAGAATAGAAACAGTTTCAGTCTCTTTGCGCCTAATAGGTATCTAAAACACTCATTAGAGCCCCTCTCTCCAACTCACTAATAGATACTTTATGTAATAAATTGAAAGGGCACTCCTTTGGGACGATGGGTCACTATACATACTTTCTTTGGTCCCTAGCTGACAAGATCATTTATTATTCAGCTGACGGGACGTGCAGGGCCGTTTTTAAGGCAGGGCAAAAGGGGCAGCTGCCCTGGGCCCTGTCATTGTTGTGGGGCCCAAAGCAGCTGCCTCATACTTGCCAACTATCCTGGTTTATATTCCCTCATCCCTTGAGGTTTTAGTCCCGTGCTGTGTCCCAATATCTCTCTGCCCTTTTTGTTTTGTACAGATGACTCACCTGCAGACCTTGTGTTTACATGTAAATTACCGGCATTCATATGTAAATAGTGGCGGCATTCATATGTAAATAGCGACGGCCGGCGGCATTGATATGTATATTGTGCCCTCCCTGAGGTCATATCCACAGTAATCTCTAGCAGCCAATCAACAAGCAGAAATCATGTGCTGTAACCTCTAGCAACTAATCAGTGAGCCATAACGTGTGCTGTAACCTCTAGCAACCAGTCAATGAGCGGTAATGATACACTGTGACCTATGGCAACCAATCGCAATCGCTGCCTGATCTGATTCAGCAAACTTATTTTGAGTCTAGCTGCTATTTATTGTATCTCAGAGCAGGTGGAGAGCAAAACTGCATGGAAGAGGGGGCCCCAATAAAAGTTTTGCCCAGGGCCCAATCAATATTAAAGACGGCCCTGGGGACGTGACGCCCTTTGTGTCCGGTCTTGATCTGCTGACGGTTTTGGTCTCGTGGTGGCGGCACTGATATTCGGGTCCGGACTCCGGTGGCTAACCATTTCTTCCCTCCCCCTTCCTAAAAGCGGATGCCATGTGACGCTGATCTTTATGGTTAGAATACTTTTCTGTAATTACATCATGATATTTCTATGATGCAAATAGTTGTATATAGTGCAACATTCTTGATATACAATGTGTTTTATTGTGTGTTTTTCTGTTTTTCTCTACAAAATGTTCCTTAGATAGATATACATCTCACTTCCAGCCCCTGAATAAGAGGTCGTAATCATTATATAATACCTCGAAACGCGTCGGGCCTGCACTGTCAATTAGCTCCTGTTTGCTGAAACAGCGTTCTGTGATTTAAAGTGTAGTTCTGTCGATTTGTTTTGTATATCTCTGTTGTATCACCATCATCTGTAAATTTTGGCATCCATTGTTGTTTTTCATATAGTATGTGTTATATTTTTAACCTTTTGATATAATTATTATTATTATTATACGAGATTTATATAGCGCCAACAGTTTACTCAGCGCTTTACAATGTATAAGGGGGACAACACAATTACAGTACAGTTCAATACAAAAGGTACAGGAGGGCCCTGCTCGTAGAGCTTACATTCTAAAGGGAGGGGGTGGTGGTACAAAAGGTAATAGCTGCAAAGAATGATTTGATGGGGGGTGGCTCAGGGACAGTTATGTGGGTGTGGGATAGGCTTCCTTGAATAAATGAGTTTATATAATAAAACCAAATATTTTTTATACTTTTTGATATATTATTTGAGACTTCCGCCCTTTAAATTCCCACAAAAGAGGAAAAAAACCTTCTATTGTTCACTGGAACTAAGGGGCCAAGCTGAACCCCTGAAAAACAAACCCCACATCATAATCCCCCCCTCCACCAAATGGTTTGGACCAGTGCAGAAAGCAAGGTCCATAAAGACATGGATGAGCGAGTTTGGGGTGGAAGAACTTAACTGGCCTGCAAAGATTCCTGACCTTAACCCGATAGAACACCTTTGGGATGAATTAGAGTGGAGACTGCGAGCCAGGCCTTCTCACCCAACATCAGTGCCTGACCTCACAAATGCGATTCTGTAAGAATGGTCAAACATTCCCATAGACACACTCCTAAACCTTGTGGACAGCCTTCCCAGAAGAGTTGAAGCTGCAAAGGGTGGGGCAACTCAATATTGAACCCTACTGACTAAGACTGGGATGCCATTAAAGTTCACGTGCGTGCAAAGGCAGGTGTCACAATACTTTTGACAATATAGTGTATGTTTCTCCCACCCCCCGTGGTGGGAGTGGAGATGACCCCATCTATAAGGATATACAGTACATACACACACAGCTCAAGGACATGTTCACACTACGAGGCGTTTTTCGGGGCTGCAGTTCCTCTGAGCTCCACAAGATGGTGATCTCACTTCTACCCAGACAGGAAGTCTCTATGGAAGACAGGAAGTGATGTCAGGTATAAATAGTAAGTTCCAGGTGAGAGGTGAGTCGGGAGGAAGTAGAGAGGAGACATTGCTCGAGGTGACAGAAGAGGAGGTAATAAGATTTTATTTTATTTTAACGCCGAGTAGCTCCTCCCGTCATATGAGCACTGCTAAGTCATATACCAGATGTTGGTTATTAATACGTTCAGGAATTTAATATTCAGAAAAGAGTAAGGAGAAATAGAGCAGATCAAGACCCTGGCGAAAGGAGAGATGAGGGGGGAAGAACCCAAAATTTCAGGAGTGGAAAAAAAAAACTTTCTTAAAGACTCGGGATGAGCCAAACTGCCCTGGGTTCCGGTTTGAGCAGGGTTTGGCTAAATTTAAATACGTTTGGACGCTGTGGACCTCCTTGAAGTTTATGGGAGCCGAACCTGGCAAATCTGAAACACCCGTCCCGTTCTCTAATTCTCCTACGTAGTAAGAACCCGGAAATGACTCCTATTACACAACTTGTTAATGGAGCCTGACCCTTCGAATCTGCTATGGATTTTAAGGGGGATCCCCACGCATTAAATAAAAAAAAATGTGTGGGAGTCTCCCTAATAATTAATAGCAGACCCTTAACTCATGTATGCAGCCTGGCAGGCCAGGAACAAGGATGAGCATGCTTCCCTCCCGGTGAACTATACCAGGTCAAAGGCCCAGTGCTTGTGGGGGGTCTACGGGCAGGGGAGCTCATCGGAATTTGGAAGCCCCCTTTAAAAATGAGGACACCCTCAGATCCCTCCTCTCTGTAATACCCAAACATTTGACAAGTCCTTTGTTAGGAGAGGTGGAACGCTTCCAGGAACAATAATTTGGTTGCCCGGGAGTCTCATACATGGCACCCCAAAGCTCCTCCTCCAAATGCCCCTCCATCAAGAGTCAGCACGTTCTATCACAGCACACCGACCTCACAGCTCCTCCTTCCAATGTCCCTCCATCCAGAGTCAGAGAATCCTATGACATCACACTGACCTCACAGCTCCTCCTTCCAATGTCCCTCCATCCAGAGTCAGAGAATCCTATGACATCACACTGACCTCACAGCTCCTCCTCCCAATGTCCCTCCATACAGATAATCCTATGACATCACACTAACTCAATTCTGACCTCAAAACAATGCCTCAGAGCATAACCATTCTAGAAGGCAGAAGATCCTATCTATGGTACCTTGTCTGCAGGCCTAAAACAAAACAGAACAAGTCCAGAAACAAAACACACCCAGCATAGAAAATGGAATTTATGATCCAGGAGGCAAAAGGGTAAGAGTCTCCTGGACCCCAAGAATCATAGAAGATACTAAACAGTCCAGATAAAATTATAATCTCACTGGGGGGCCATAGTTCATTAATACATACTGACCTTCATATTACCTCCTGATATCCTCATCCTATTATTATACAACCAATCCAGATAATTATCTGTTATCAATGTTATCTGTCTACAGGGAAACCTTCATAGATGACGGCACCAATGAGGATGGAGGAGGACCGGAGTCACATGACTGAGAAGATACTAAACCTCACCCTGGAGATCATCTACCTGCTGACCGGAGAGGTGAGGAGGATTCTGGGAGGTCACATGACATCACTCTTATCTCTATTAATAAAACACAGACCTGACCGGAGAGGTGAGGAGGATTCTGGGAGGTCACATGACATCACTCTTATCTCTATTAATAAAACACAGACCTGAGCGGAGGGATGAGGAGGATTCTGGGAGGTCACATGACATCACTCTTATCTCTATTAATAAAACACAGACCTGACCGGAGAGGTGAGGAGGATTCTGGGAGGTCACATGACATCACTCTTATCTCTATTAATAAAACACATACCTGACCGGAGAGGTGAGGAGGATTCTTGGAGGTCACATGACATCACTCTTATCTCTATTAATAAAACACAGACCTGACCGGAGAGGTGAGGAGGATTCTGGGAGGTCACATGACATCACTCTTATCTCTATTAATAAAACACAGACCTGACCGGAGAGGTGAGGAGGATTCTGGGAGGTCACATGACATCACTCTTATCTCTATTAATAAAACACAGACCTGACCGGAGAGGTGAGGAGGATTCTGGGAGGTCACATGACATCACTCTTATCTCTATTAATAAAACACATACCTGACCGGAGAGGTGAGGAGGATTCTGGGAGGTCACATGACATCACTCTTATCTCTATTATTAAAACACAGACCTGACCAGAGAGGTGAGGAGGATTCTGGGATTCTAACATGATATTCCTATTGGTTCTCCAATACAGAGATTTCCTCTTGTGAAGTCAGGTGATCATATGACCATCACAGTGCCACCATGTGACTCCCTAAAACCTGAGAGACACAACATGGAGAAGATTCTAGAAGTCACCAAGAAGATGATGGAGCTGCTGACAGGAGAGGTGAGGAGGATTCTGGGACATTATCCAGTAACAGACAAGGGATGTGTCTGGATGGTGACTGTATCATTGTGTGTGTCAGGTTCCTATAAGGTGTCAGGATGTCACTGTCTATTTCTCCATGGAGGAGTGGGAGTATTTAGAAGGACACAAGGATCTCTACAAGGACGTCATGATGGACAATCAGCCGCCCCTCACATCACCGGGTAAGAGGAGACTTTATTGTAAAGGAGAGAGCAGTACGGAGGCTCCACCTAGATCCCCCATCATCTGATAAACACATAGAAACAATGTATTCAGTCAGTGTGTGTGTTTCCTACAGATGGATCCAGTAATGGGAACCCACCAGAGAGATGTCCCCGTCCTCTGTATTCCCGGGATTCCACACAGGAAGATCACAACTACACAAAACATCATCAGGTAGAGGAGGAACAATTATCAGTAGTTATGATTTATATACAAGCTTGTATGTTACAATAAATATTTTATTATATATTCAGAGCGGAAACCTCAGGGATTATAATGTTGTTAAAGAAGAGTATAAAGAGGAGGATGAGGAGTATGGAGTGATGGAGGAGATTTCAGGACACAAGGATTTGATGGATTCCACACAGGAAGGTCACACCATCCCTCACCATCATCAGGTAGATGAGGAACAATCACTGATAGTATCATTAGGATCTGTACATTATCTGCATTGTTACAATTGATGTCATTTTTATTATATATTCAGAGTGGAAATCTGAGTGATCCTACAGCTGAGGTTAAAGAAGAGATAAAAGAGGTGGATGATGAGGATGGGATGGTGAAGGAATTTCTAAAAGACAAAGATCTGTACCAGGACACCATGGTGGAGTCATCCAGCTACAGAAACCCACCAGAGAGATGTCCCCGTCCTCTGTATTCCCGGGATTCCACACAGGAAGATCACAACTACATAAAACATGATCAGGTAGATGAGGAACAATTATCGGTATTTATGATTTATACACAATCATGTTTGTTACAATATTTTATTATATATTCAGAGTGGAAACCTTGAGAATTATAATATTGTTGTAAAAGAAGAGTATAAAGAGGAGGATGAGGAGTATGGAGTGATAAAGGAGCTTTTTGATGGAAATAATGATCCCTACAAGGACATTATAATAGAGCCACCTAAGTGTAACCCCCCAGAGAGATGTCCCCGTCCTCTGTATTCCCGGGATTCCACACAGGAAGGTCACACCATCCCTCACCATCATCAGGTAGGTGGAGTTGAGGGTCGGGAACATAAAGTGATTGAACACTCTGACATGTGGAGGCGATGTTTGGACTCTACAAGATGATATTTTCTATGTGATCTCACATCATAAATACTTCTATGTTACAGATGTTATTTTCTGTGAACAATGGTACCCAAATAATAAAACGCGCCCTCCTTGAGTTCCCACCACTGCGCTTTAGAAAAGTGTGTATCTCAACAATGTGTATAAAACAATATATAAAGAATGTGTGAAAGTCTGTGAAACTTCCAAAGCTGCCACTTTAAATGTGTGAATAATTGTGTAAACTCTATTAATTTGCAAAAACCAGAAAATTAATATAAGCGGCGCTGGTGTTAATAATGTAACATGATGCAGTGACCAAGTGTATGACCAGTGTACTGAGTGATATCAAACAAATCATATATATCACACAAAGCAATCAATTGTGCATCATAAATAGCCTCCCTGGGTCAAACAAAAATTAGATAGTAAAGTCCATCCATAGAAAAGACACATCCATAGAAATATCCATAGAAAAGACACCGTGAATGATGTGCAGATTTCTTAAATGTCCACCAAATCAAACGTGCCAGTGATTCCTCTCCCCCCGACATGTTTCGTCATACCTGACTTACTCATGGGATTCCCATGACGAAACATGTCGGGGCGTGGCTGTACGGCATCCATCAGTAGCAGCGTGTGACGGAGGACGCGCTGTATCGAATCTGAATTTGTGAGCGGGGGGTTCCAAGTTCGAGCAGGCGAGGATCAGTGAGTGGTGGTGAGAGCCATATCCGCACACCTCGGGTCCGCCGTGACCATCATTACATCTGGTGTTGGGCGTTTACACAGGAGGACTGGGAGTTCATGTTGCTGTGATTTTTTTTGCTTGGCTTAAAGAGATTTTATGTGAGTGCAATGTTTGAAGTATACCCAGTTAATTAAATTTGATTTTACGTTACTACACTATCAGTGCATTTTTTTATTTGCACGTGGAATGAAATGGTACATACACGGATGGAATTTGGATTTTTCGCTTAAACCTGATTGTAAGGTTTATCACGCTTATGTGCCAAAACACGAGAGTGTGAGGCATGTTTATCCGGTGAGTGTTGAATCTGAAGGGACAGGAATCACTGGCACGTTTAAGAAATCTGCACATCATTCACGGTGTCTTTTCTATGGATATTTCTATGGATGTGTCTTTTCTATGGATGGACTTTACTATCTAATTTTTGTTTGACCCAGGGAGGCTATTTATGATGCACAATTGATTGCTTTGTGTGATATATATGATTTGTTTATTTGATATCATTACACTGGTCATACACTTGGTCACTGCATCACGTTACATTATTAACACCAGCGCCGCTTATATTAATTTTCTGTTTTTTGCAAATTAATAGAGTTTACACAGATGTTATTTTCTGCCATTCTGTTGGTTTAGGGTGAAGATCTGATGAACATGAAAGTTGAGGGTGAAGTAGAAGAGACGTATGTGAGGGATGATCAGCAATATACAGAGGAGGCTGGAATGAACATGAAAGTTGAGGGTGAAGATCTAATTAACCTGAAAATTGAGTGTGACGTAGAGGAGGAGTATATATGGGATGATCAGCAATATACGGAGGAGGCTGGAATGATGAGGACATTCATAGAGGAGGACACTCCTACAGAGATCAGCACAGGTGACCCATAATATATTCTTCTCTTATCTCTGCTCTGTTACTGCACACTGATCGACCTACACTTGTGGTTGTGTAAAGAGCATGGACTTCCCAGTCCCCATTGGTTCCTGCTCTTCTGACAAGGCTGTGTAAATGTAGAAGTGATCTGGGAGGAGGACCAAAGGCCCTTTGACTGAAGAGGAGAGTCCCAGCTGGTTGGGACATCCACAGAGAACATCTGCTCACTCATATCTACCTGATCCAGATGGAATCTTGATGCAAGTGAGATAACCCTCTCATACCACTCTGCTGCCTTTGACACAGTGGACCATCCCCTCCTCCTCAAAAAAACTCCTCTCCTTTGGTCTCCATGACTGTACTCTTCGCTGGTTCTCATCCTACCTATCCCACCACACCTTCAGCATCACTCACAGTTCTACTTCCTCCTCTCCTCTTCTTTTCTCCGTCGGGGTCCCCCAAGGTTCTGTTCTTGGACCTCTCCTTTTCTCAATCTACACCTCTTCCCTGGGTCATTTGATTGTCTTCCACGGCTTTCAATATAATTTCTGCGCTGGCAACACCCAAATCTATCTCTCCACCCCCCCAGCTCTCTCCATCTGTCTCCTAACGCATCACCAACTTACTAGCAGACATATCAGCCTGGATGTCACATCACTTCCTCAAACTCAACCTATCCAAAACCGAGCTCATGATATTTCCCCCCCCCCCAGGTGCCACTTCCCCTGATTTCTCTGTCAATATCAACGGCTCAACTATCAACGTGTCCCCCCACGCCAAGGTCCTAGGTGTGATCCTGGACTTCCGAACTAACCTTTCGGCCCCACATCTTATCGCTATCCAAAATTTGCCTCCGCAACATCTCCAAGATACGCCCCTTCCTTTTTTTTTTTTTTTATAAATCTTTATTTATTTTTTCAAAATACAAAACGGAAAATATCACATATACATATACATACAAATACCAAGGGGGAAGGGTCCCCCCACCAGCGAAGAGGGTCTTATTCTTTTCCACTATGGGATCTCTTCATATCCCCCCTCACCACCTTCCGGGGTTTCCTCCCCCCCCCCATCTTCCCCCCGCCCTCCCCCCCCCCCCCCCCGCAGACACTTAGCTTCTCCGCTCCGCCTTTATTCCGCCTTTATGTCCCTGCCCCCCCTCCCCAGGACTATTTTGACACTATCTCCACATATTTATCTGTTTTTTTAAAGATCCCCCACAGGTGCCATTTCCCTTGATCTCTCTCTGGGCTCCCCTCTAAGTCCTCTTTCTTCTCTATACGCTCTAGTCTATAGGTTTCATCTACCTTAGCAATCCAGTCTTTGATCTTTGGGGGTTCTACTTCTTGCCATTTCCTTGGGATAACATTTTTTGCCGCGTTCAATAAAGTTGGAGTCAAAGAGGAATTATATCTCCTCTTCCCTCCCTCCTGACCATGGAACAGGCAATTCCATGGATCCCTTTTAATATTTTTCCCTATTATTCCATCTATTAGTCCTATCACTTCCTGCCAGTAAATTTGGATTTTGGGGCAATCCCAACATATGTGTGCCATTGTACCCAAGCCTCCACACCCTCTCCAACAGCTAGGGGATTTATCCAGGGAGAATCTACTCACCCTGGCTGGGGTCATATACCACCGGGCTAAACATTTATAGTTACTTTCCCTTGCCTTCATATCTACTGCCGTTGTATGTATGGCCTCCAAAATGCTTTTTTCAGTTTCCTCATCGCACCGTGATCCCAGATCTTCCTCCCATTTTCTGATGAACGGGGGCGATTCCTGTCCGCCCCTGCTCATCAGGATTTTGTACACCCTAGAAACCGTCCCCTTTGATTCTTCTCTAAGCGCCAATTTCTCTAGTCCCCTATACTTCTCCTCCTCCCTTAAGGGACCCGGGAGACTGCCAATAAAGTGTTTTAATTGATTATACCTCCACCCATTTATTATTAATCTCTTCCTTTGTGCTTTTAATTCTTCCAGTGATTTTAGTTCTCCCCTATTTATAATGTGCCTTATTTGCGTTTCCTTCTCTAGAATCCAATTTCCACCTATATTCCCCATTCCTGGGGGGAAGAACGGATTATTTTTTAAATAAATTAACGGTGAGTTGTAGTCCCACTTATTTAATTGGTGAATCTGGTCCCAAACTTTAAGTGTGTGTTGTGTAATATAGTGTGTTTCTGTGCCTAATTCCCTAAACTGTGGTGGATTCCAGATCAACTGATTCAAACATACCTTACTTAACCCTATTTCTAAATTCACCCATTTTTTTATATTGAAGCTTTTGCCCCACTCCAGTGCCCGTGCAATTACTATCGCTCTATAGTAATTTCTAAAGTCCGGGAGAGCTAAACCCCCACGTGTTTTCTCTCTACATAACACCCCGTGCGCTATTCTCGGTTTCTTGTGGCCCCAAACATATTTATTTATAATCTCTGACAAAACCCTAAAAAATACTCGAGGGACTGGGATAGGGAGCATTTGCATCTTATACAGTACTTTAGGTGCAAGCACCATTTTTACTATGTTTATTCGCCCCATCCAAGAGGCTGGGCCGCAGGCTATTCTTTTTGTTTCCGTTCTTATTTCATTTAGAAGGGGTATATAGTTTATTTTATACAGGTCCCCCCTGGAACCCGTTAGTCTCACTCCTAGATACTTAATATTATCCCGCCATGGAAAGTGGAAGATCTCGGCTAACCTGTTGGCTTCCAAATTGCTTATGTTGATCTTTAAAGCTTCTGATTTTTCTATATTAATTTTGAAGTTTGATAGTGCGCTGTACCGGCCCATAGTTGATAGGAGATTGGGGATTGATATTCTAGGCCTTGAAATATAAAATAAAATATCATCGGCAAATGCCGCTAGTTTGTGCTCTTCCTCCCCCACTACACATCCACTAATATCAGGATGTTTTCTGATTATATTAAGGAGAGGCTCCAGGGCCAGGACAAAGAGGAGTGGAGACAACGGGCAGCCCTGCCTGGTGCCATTCTGCATCGTAAAGGTGGAAGAGGGCATGTTGTTCACTTTTACAAAGGCAGCTGGGTGGTTGTATAAGATTTTAATTCTTCTTAGCATTGCTGGCCCGACTCCCATTGCCTCCAATGTACTAAACATAAATCCCCAGTCTACCCTGTCGAAGGCCTTTTCGGCATCAATCGACAGGAGTAGCCCTGGGGATCCACCTGTTTTAAGTGCCTCCAGCACCAGAAGGGACCGCACCCCATTGTCTCTTCCCTCTCTTCCGGGTACAAATCCCACCTGATCCGAATTGACCAGGTGGGGCATTTTTCCCCTCAATCGGAGGGCCAGGACTTTCGCGTACAGTTTAGTATCTTCATTTAATAACGCGATCGGCCGGTAACTTGAACATAGGGTGCGGTCTCTCCCTTCCTTGGGGATCAGTGTCACGGCTGCCAGCAACGCTTCCCTGCACATTTCCTGGTCTCCCAGGCCGTTCCACATCTGGCAAAGCCTGGGTACCAGGAGTAACTAAAATTTTTTATAAAAATTAGTCGTGAAGCCGTCCGGACCAGGGCTCTTACCCCCTGGGGACTGCTTCAAGGCTCTAAAGACTTCCTCTTCTGTTATTGGCTTTTCCAGCTCCAGTGAATCTATTTGTGAGAGGGTAGGCAGGGCCGCATCTTTTAGGAATTCCTGTACCATTTTTTCTCTTTTCCCCTCTTGTTTTTCTTTTCGTTCAACTGCGTATAGGGAGGAAAAGTAATTTCGGAATTCTTCTGCTATTTCTTTTGTTGAGTGTCTCATCTCCCCTTTTTTGTCTTTCACCTTCTCTATGTAGTTTTCCAATCTTTTCTTCCTGGTGGTTGCAGCTAGGTGTTTCCCTATTTTATTCCCCTGTAGATGAAAGTTCCTATTACTTTTATATTTCCTTTTTGAGGGCTTCTGTCTCTAGTAGGTCTCTCAACTCATCCCTTTTCACTGTTAGTTCCCTTAATACCTCTCTGCTTGGCTCCTTACTCGTTTTATGGGTATGTTCTAGTTTGTATATTTGTTCTATCAATTCTTCTTGTTTTCTCACTTTCTCCCTCTTTTCTCCTGTACCAATTGAGATTAATATCCCCCTAATATAGGCCTTAATGGTTTCCCAAACAATAGCTTCCGGGACCTCCTTGGACTCATTTGTGAGGAAGAAGTCCTCAATCTCTCTTTGGACCCTTTCAACCACCTGCTTTTTATTTAAAAGAAATTCATTCAGGCGCCAAGTGTATGGGACCCTATGAAGGCCTTGAAACAATAATGTCATAACTACTGAAGCGTGGTCTGACAAGGTCTGAACTTCAATCCTTGTTCCTCTCACTGAATCCAACAAACTGTGCTCAACCAAAAAATAATCCAGCCTTGAATAGGTCTCATGCACCTGTGAGTAGAAAGTATAATCCCTCTCCTTGGGATGCGACACTCTCCACACATCAATCAACTGCTGTGCTTGTAGTTTCTTCCCTATTCTGGCACATGCCCTTTTATCCTCCCACTGGGAGTCTACTGACCTATCCAAGGCTGGATCTAGGCAGAAATTCAGGTCACCTGCTAAAATCACCTCCCCTTCCTTAAATTCCTCCAGTCCCGTCAGGATTCGGGCTAGGTATCCCATCGGATCTCTATTGGGGCAGTATAGATTTGCCAATGTATAAATTTTTTCATTCACTTTCACTTTCACAAACAAAAAACGTCCTTCTGGATCCACTCTTTTGTCCATCAAATTAAATTTTATCCGTCTAGAGAATCCGATGGCCACCCCCTTTGTCCTTTTGGATGGGGAATCCCCATATATCCATACTGGAAAACTATTTGATGATAGTTTAATACCCTCCTCATATATTAGGTGTGTTTCCTGCAGGAAAGCTATATCTATGTCCAATCTCTTTAAATCCTGAACCAGTTTCCACCTTTTCCCTGGTGAGTTGAGGCCCCTCACATTATACGATAGGCATCTGATTTTCATTGCCATCTACTCCTTTGTGGGTGTTGTAAGCAGCAACCTAGGCACATCAACCTGGCAGGGAAAGTAAATGCCCCTAATTTGTATCTTATATCTGGGGAAGCGGGGAAATAGATAGGGAGCAGCACATACGTTGAATCTCTCGAGCTGTATTCTTGGTCTGCGGTTGTCCACCCTAGCCCTCCACCCCCCCTCACCCCCTCCTCCCCCCCAATCCCCCCCATCCCCCTCTTCCCCCCTCCCCCCCACCCCCCCCCCTCCTCCCCCCACCAATCCCCAACCTTGGGGTCGTGGCATCTCTCATGTTGCCTTCCCGCCAACGCCCCCCCGTGTGTAGGGTGTTACTCCCGCAGTGGGGTTCGGGGGACTCCCCCTCCCGCCCCCCTTATAGATGGGGGCAGGGAGGGGAGAAAAAAAGAGGGTAGGAAACGACAAAACTATTTCATTTAAGAACTGCCCTTTTTTAAATATCACGCATTGACCTTATTGCCCTGCGACCTCCCCCTCCCTCCACCCACTCCCCCCCAATCCCACCTCCCCCCCTCAAAGGGACCTGCCCTCCATACCCTGAGGAACTCTAATATTTAAATTTGTGCAGAAGTCCTGTAAATCTTCTATCTGTTTTAATCTGAAGCTCCTCCCTTCTCTTATCACCAGTAATGCAAATGGGTGGCCCCAAGTGTATTTCAGATTGGCGTCCCTTAGAGTGTCCAACAATGGTTTTAGTTGCCTTCTCCTTGCAAGGGTCTTAGCTGAGAGGTCTGTAAAGATTTGAATATCCTGGTTGTTATATTTCAGTGCTTGAACCCCTCTCAGGTTTTTCCAGATCTTCTCCTTTTCCTCATAATGATGGAACCTTGCAATCACATCCCTAGGGGCGTCTTCTCTGGCACTTGCGGGCTTTCTTATTCTGTGTACCCGTTCTATCTTGAGTTCCTCCTCCTTGTTTCTTCCTAATACAGGGTTGAAAATCTCCCTCATAACTGCAAACAGATCTTCCCCCCCTTGTTCTGGGATGGCTCTGATTCTGAGGTTTTGCCTTCTGTTTTGATTTTCTTGCTCTTCAAGTTTCAGGAGCATTTCCCTGTGATCCAATTTCAGGTTTTTAACCTGTTCCTTCAAATCCTCAATTGCTGTTGCATGCTGTTCCGTTGAGTCTTCTACTTTTTCCACTCTTTTTAATAGATGTCCCAGGTCTTCTCTAACGTTTGAAATCTCTGCTTTCAATACATTCTCTAATTTCTTTAATACATCCTCTAGTTTAATAAACATATCCTGCATATCTGTTTTTGTGGGGAAATTGTCCATATTCGACTCTGTATTAGTTCCTATTTCAGGTTCTGGCGAGGTTGATAATCTGGGGCCATTTCCCGTTGCCCCCTTATTTTTACTGGTATCCTTCTTTTTCTCTTTGGCACCTTGTTGTTTATTTTCCATACCTGGGCTTCTGATTTGTGTTTCTGTCATATACCTCTGAATAGTACTTGTATTCAAACTGTCTCTGGGTTTTTTTACTTCTGCAGCTTTTGTGGAGCGCCCTTTCATCCTCAGCTTCTCCCCCCTTCCACTCTCCTTAGATGGTTTCTCAGACCTCTTTGCTCCTCTCTGTGCCCCTTGACTTTGTTGTCACATACCCCACCTCAGGCTTTAGCACACTTCTGATATCTAGAAATTTTCCAAAAATGTCCTACCTGGGGCTGTCTTGTAGCAGGGGCTATCGGGGGCAGCGAGCCAGAGTTCCTTCTCCTGCAGGGCTGGGTTGTTTCTCTCTGAATGCCGCGGTCCACAAAATCTGCCGGTTATTTCCGGGGTAGATATCTTCCTCTGTAGCAAAAGGGTCTTTCTTGGCCCCCTCTCCCCCTTAATTGGGGACAAGGGGGTAAGACAAAGGCTGGAGAGGAGGGGTGTCTCAGGTCCTTCCTCCGGTCTCCTCCAGGTCTCCTCCAGGGGGGGGGGGGGGGAGGGAGGGGTGGCGGAGCAAGCAAAGGCGCCTCAGGCGTCCCAGGACACACCGGCTCCGTACCAGCTACAACTCCTAAGGACGCGAGGCTTCCGGGCGGGTCTTTCCTCGCGGCGTACGGACTGTCGCCGCTATCTCTGGCTCAGGCTCCGGATCCACTCGCACCTTGTCGCCTAGTATCTCACAGCAGCCGGCTGTTGCTGGTTCCTTGTTGCAGGGGTTCTTGTCCAGTGGAACCGCTCCGCTTCCGCAACACACTGCCTAGGTCGCCATCTTCCCCTCCTCCGTCCTCCACCGCCCCACTGCGTAGCTCCTCCCCTACTCCTCACACGTCATCTCGTAAGTGTCCCACACTTCTAACCGATACGCCCCTTCCTAACCAATGTCACCACAAAGCTTCTAATCCACTCCCTGGTCCCCCCGCCTCGATTACTGCAATTCCCTCTTCATTGGCTTACCTCTAAATAGTAACAAATGGTAAAAGGCACATCAGACATGGTGACCATTACCAATATGTACATAGTTGAAACACATGAAGCATAATATCAAAAAATTGAATATTAGACGGGATATAGTAAAGTCCCAATGTATGGCTATAAATCTGATACAAGAGAGTCCCAAACATAGGCTAAATATGAAGGTTGGACTGATGTAGAAATCTTCTCTTGTATATCATGAGTTGTACGATCATGGGAAGTGAATAGATGGAATACGCTTACCAGCAGGAGTGGATTCGGATGCCGGTGACACCGAATCAAACAGGCTCTGAGATCCTTAATGGACGATGGTTGGACGATGGTTGGTCCTGGAAACCCCCGGATCTCGAGGGGGATCTATCCTCTATGGTCCACGTCACGACTGTCCGTTCAGAAGCCCGAGGGGGAATTCTCCGCCACAAACAAGTCTCCAGAGCATGGATGGTTCCCAAAAAGATAGATAGGACGCCAACAGTGCAGATCAAATGACGTATTTTATTGGATATAACCAATAATCAACAAACGATATAAAAACGTGATCACGTGCAAAACAATGCCCCTGTTGAAGTCCATGTGGACGAAACGCGTCGGATGAGCCGTACTCTTTCCTACACTTGATTTTATTGTTTTACACATGATCACGTTTTTATATCGTTTGTTGATTATTGGTTATATCCAATAAAATACGTCATTTGATCTGCACTATTGGCGTCCTATCTATCTTTTTGGGAACCATCCATGCTCTGGAGACTTGTTTAAATTCAAGATACTACCCTGTTTCCTCGAAAATAAGACCTAGCATGATTGTCAGTGATGGCTGCAATATAAGCCCTACCCCCCAAATAAGCCCTAGTTAAAGTCCTTGTAGGTCTTAT
This sequence comes from Lithobates septentrionalis, assembly GCA_037952835.1. Lineage (NCBI taxonomy): Eukaryota > Metazoa > Chordata > Amphibia > Anura > Ranidae > Lithobates > Lithobates septentrionalis. Next base: position 1,712,077 of record JBBDGP010000932.1, read on the forward strand.
TTTCAGGGTAGGGCTTATTTTCGGGGGAAACAGGGTAACAATAACTTACAAAGCCATCTTCAACCTGGCCTTCAGCTACATCTCTAACCTAGGCTCAAAATACCAACCTAATCGTTCTCTTCGCTCCTCCCAAGACCTCCTGCTCTCAAACTCCCTTGTCACCTCATCCCATGCTCGCCTTCAGGACTTCTCCAGAGCCTCTCCCATCCTCTGGAATGCTCTACCCCCAATCTGTCTGACTTTCTCCTACTTTGTCCACTTTCAGACGATCCCTGAAAACTCATCTCTTCAGAGAAGCCTATCTGGCCCCCCCACCTAACAACTGTACATTTATCTTCCCCATCAGCACATCCCCCCACATTTATTACCCCTTGTATCTCTCGACCTTCCCTTTTAGATTGTAAGCACTAAGGAGCAGGGCCCTCTGATTCCTCCTGTATTAAAGTGTATTGCATTTGTACTGTCTACCCTCAAGCTGTAAAGCGCTGCATAGACTGTTGGCGCTATATAAATCCTGTATAATAATAATAATGTTTTATATTTTTCCAGGACACGCCATGGAGAAACCCTCAAAGGATCGTCTCACTTTATCTCCAGGTTGTAAAATGGAAGATGAGGACATCACAGGAGATTGTGGAGGAGAAAAGACAATGATCTCCACTATGGATGGTGGACTTCACAGTGTGGATAGACCATGGAATCCCTCTGACTCTGAGCAACCTCGTACTGTGGGGGATGGTGCCGGAGTTCAGGGGGAGAAGAAAATTTCCTGTCTTCAATGTGAGGAAAGTTTTAGCTCTGAGCAAATTTTCTCTGTCCATGAGAGATCTCACACGGAGCTTCATTCCTGTTCTGAGTGCGGTAAATTTCTTCTCCATAAACCAGAACTCGTCAAACATCAGAGTTCTCACACAACAAAGAAGTCCCATTCCTGCCCTGAGTGCGGGAAATGTTATCTTAGTAAAGGAAAACTGGACATACATTACAGATCACACACGGGTGAGAAGCCGTATTCCTGCTCCGAGTGCGGGAAATGCTTTTCAGCTAAGTCCAGTCTTTGTACTCATCTGAAATCGCACACGGGTGAGAAGCCCTATTCCTGCCCTGAGTGCGGGAAATGTTTTGGACGGATGGGCTGTCTTCAAGCACATCAGAAATTGCACACGGGGGAGAAGCCGTATGCCTGTCCTCAATGTGGGAAATGTTTTTCAAGGAAGGGCAATCTTGCTGAACATCAGGCAACCCACAGGCGGAAAAAGACTGTTTACCTGCCCGTAGTGAGGGAAATGTTGGCCACGGAAATCAGAACCTATCAACCATCGGAAATCTCACTCGAGGGGAAAACCCTTTTTCTGCTCTGAGTGCAGGAAATGTCTTTAATGAAAGTCTTGTCTTACCAAATATCAGAGAACCCACACAACCCCTAAGGTGAATTAGTGTCCTGAGTGTGGGAAATGTCTTCTGTATGGATCATATTTTGCCGTACATCAGAGATCTCACACCGGGAAGAAGCACACCTCAGAAAACACGTGGCTGAGCGCTCCTCTGATCTTTATCATGGAAGAAATACTTTATAAGGAAATCAGAGATCACTGAAGACTTCAAAGTTCTGTCTGTCTTCCTCTGCTAGGAGAGAGAAGGAGGGGGGGTCACTGCTGGTTGGGTCCCTCTAGGAGAGAGAAGGAGGGGGTGTCACTGCTGGTTGGGTCCCTCTAGGAGAGAGAAGGAGGGGGTGTCACTGCTGGTTGGGTCCCTCTAGGAGATAGAAGGAGGGGGTGTCACCGCTGGTTGGGTCCCTCTAGGAGAGAGAAGGAGGGGTCTCACTGCTGGTTGGGTCCCTCTAGGAGAGAGAAGGAGGGGGTGTCACTGCTGGTTGGGTCCCTCTAGGAGAGAGAAGGAGGGGGTGTCACTGCTGGTTGGGTCCCTCTAGGGGAGAGAAGGAGGGGGTGTCACTGCTGGTTGGGTCCATCTAGGAGAGAGAAGGAGGGGGTGTCACTGCTGGTTGGGTCCCTCTAGGAGAGAGAAGGAGGGGGTGTCACTGCTGGTTGAGTCCCTCTAGGAGAGAGGAGGAGGGGGTGTCACTGCTGGTTGGATCCCTCTAGGAGAGAGAAGGAGGGGGTGTCACTGCTGGTTGGGTCCCTCTAGGAGAGAGAAGGAGGGGGTGTCACTGCTGGTTGGGTCCCTCTAGGAGAGAGAAGGAGGGGGTGTCACTGCTGGTTGGATCCCTCTAGGAGAGAGAAGGAGGGGGTGTCACTGCTGGTTGGGTCCCTCCAGGAGAGAGAAGGAGGGGGTGTCACTGCTGGTTGAGTCCCTCTAGGAGAGAGGAGGAGGGGGTGTCACTGCTGGTTGGGTCCCTCTAGGAGAGAGAAGGAGGGGGTGTCACTGCTGGTTGGATCCCTCTAGGAGAGAGAAGGAGGGGGTGTCACTGCTGGTTGGGTCCCTCTAGGAGAGAGAAGGAGGGGGTGTCACTGCTGGTTGGATCCCTCTAGGAGAGAGAAGGAGGGGGTGTCACTGCTGGTTGGGTCCCTCCAGGAGAGAGAAGGAGGGGGTGTCACTGCTGGTTGGGTCCCTCTAGGAGAGAGAAGGAGGGGGTGTCACTGCTGGTTGGATCCCTCTAGGAGAGAGAAGGAGGGGGTGTCACTGCTGGTTGGATCCCTCTAGGAGAGAGGAGGAGGGGGTGTCACTGCTGGTTGGGTCCCTCTAGGAGTGTAGTCTGATCTCCCCTAATCTTCATAAGAACCTTCCAAGGTAGACATCATGGTGAAATCATGTACATAGTGATAATAACTTGACCAATAAAAGTCTTCACAATCTAATAGCGTTTCTGTCTGTTTTTCCCTCCAAAGTCCTCTACTCCCCCCCCCCCCCCCCTTTCACATCGGAATGCTCACTTTCCCCCTCCCCTCTTTCATATTGAAGTCCTCAGTTTCCCCCACTTTAAAGAACATTGGTGTCCCCAGTCCCCCCTTTCACACCAAAGGCCTCCTTAGCAGGGCGTTTTGCTTTTTCAGAGGGAACGCAGTTCAGGCACCTCCAGCATTGAATGTATGTGATGGCAAGGGTGCCGGGGGCTCTATTGTTGCTGGCTGCTGGGGGGTCTATTGTTGCTGGTATAGGATTTTTTTGTTTCTGAGAAGAATCCACTGTTGAGGGAAGGGTCTATTGATGCAGGCAGCTAAGAAATCGGTTGTTGCTGGTGGGTATTTTGTTGTGGGGGGGGGGTTGTCTACTGTTCCTAGGGGGGATCTATCATTGCCGGGGGAGGGGAGGGTGAGTCTATTGTTGCTGGCTGCTGGGGGGAATCTGTTGTTGCTGGACAATCACAGCAGAATCGCATTGCATTTGGGGTGCCCTGAAAGGATAAAGGCACCTAATGTGTGTTGTTCAGCGATTGCCGCACAATTTACAATCAGATTGTATGGTGTGTGATAATAGGTTTTCTCCTTCTTTGGAGGAGGTTCCGGATTCTCCCATTCCAGTGCAGCTTTTACTGCCTTAATGATTGGTGGTATCAGCGCAAAATCAAAGCCTGAACCTTCAGGACCCTCTGCCGAGGAGGAGGCAATATCTTCTCCCTCTGCCTGGAAAGTTGGCTGTAATTCTGGGTCTTTGGAATCAGCCCACCTAATCCGCTGGGCTGGAGTCACCCCGGAAGTGCCTGGTACCCCTCTAGTTAGGGAGGGTTGAATGGCTTGGTTTAGACCTGGTGCAGGGCCCAGGCTGGTTGTCCGCTTCTGTCCCTGGTTGCCCCGAGACGACCGGAAAATTCTGCCAGGAAGTCGCGGACTATTTTCTTGAGCAAGGTTGACACCTGCTGACTCTCGTACTCCTGGTCTCTGGCAAGCTGCCTGAAGCAATTGCTGCAAAGTAGCTTTCCTGGCATAGGGTCATCTCCACATGACCACCATTTGCCTTTCGGGGCGCTGAGCCCTCGGAGGAGAAGCGGTGTGCATTCTCTTAAGTGTTCATTTGCCCCCCTTGTACTGGGGTCTGCCAGGACTGGAGGAGTCACTTTCTGCCCTGGAAAAATCCCGACGATCCAGAGGGGCCTCCTAGAGCGGGAGTGTGAGCGGCCGGGGCTGCAATAGAAAAGAAGGCACGCTCGTCCAGGCATAACGCACTCTGTTTCCTGCATCTTCTTACTTACCCAAAGTCGGCCCTTACCTGGTATTGCGGTGGTCTTGGTTATGTGGTGTTAGGCTAATGCTGGCGGAAGAACTGAAAGATGCAAGGGGGACTGCATGGCAACAGAGAGAAATAAGGGAAGCGAGGGAGGGAAAAATACATATGTACCCCCCCCTTTTTTTTTTGGGCTAAGAGAAGCAAATTTAAATAAAAGAAATCTGGGCAACACCCCCCCCCCCCCCATCCCCTAGTAATACATTCTTCCTTGCTCCCCCTCCTCCTATCCCCATTACTAGAATAGCAAGACTTACCCATCATTGACTGTTCCTCAGAATGAGATGATGCCTGAATCACAAAGGCATCCATTACCTGGCCAAAATAGAGCACCTGAGAGAGAGAAGACTCAGTCCCCCCCCCCCCAGCCTCTGTTCTAATCAAAAAAGGGCTAGTACAATTGGAGGGAAGCCAACGCCCATCAACACAAAAGGACACTTTTAGGCTGGCTACACATCATACAATCCTCTGCAGAGAAAGAGAGGAGGGAGGGAAGAGGTGTGGGGGAGAGAGAGATAAGGGGGTGAGAGAGAGGGGGGTGGGAGAAAGAGGGGGAGGAGGAAAGAGAGGGGGGAGAGAGGGAGGAAGAGGCGTGCGGGAGAGAGAGGGGGAAGTGAGAGAGAGGGGTGAGAGAGGGAGGGGGAAGAGGTGGGAGAGAGAGGGAGGGGGAGAAGAGGTGGAGGGGGAGAGAGGGGGAAGAGGTGGGAGAAAGAGGGGGGAGTGAGAGGGAGGGGGAGAAGAGGTGGAGGGGGAGAGAGGGGGAAGAGGGAGGAGTGAGAGGGGTGAGAGAGGGAGGGGGAGAAGAGGTGGAGGGGGAGAGAGGGGGAAGAGGTGGGAGAGAGAAGGGGGAGTGAGAGAGAGGGGTTAGAGAGAGAGGGGGAAGAGGTGGGAGAGAGAGGGGGGAGTGAGAAAGGGAGGGCGAGGAGAGGTGTGGGGGAGAAAGGGGGAAGAGGTGTGGGGGAGAGAAAGAGAGAGGGGTGAGAGAGGGAGGTGGAAGTGAGAGAAAGGGGGGTGAGGTGAGAGAGGGAGGGGGAAAGAGGTGGGAGGAGAAAGAGAGAGGGGGAAGAGGTGTGGGGAAGAGAGACAGTGGGATTGGGGGAGAGAGCGAAAGGGGCATGAGAGAGGGAGGGGGTGAGAGACGGGGGCTCCCCTATCCTCCCCATACTAAACCAGGAGGTTCTCCCATCCCCCGATTAAAAAAAACGACACCAAACTCTCACCACTGGCTCCTTTTTGCCAGCTGTGTGTAGCGAGGCTGCCAAGGCACGATCACAGCCCAGGACTCCGACCCGCTCTGCCAAATGAGCTAGTTCTTGGATCGGAGGCTGCAGCCACACCCCCTCCTCCTGCTTCCGCTTTGCTCCCCTTTCACCGAAAGGTCAGTCCACGGCTGCCCCTGGTTTCAACCCTATGGCGAAGGTCACCCAGGTACGGTCCACACTCCCCGCACCTCTGTAGAGACACCACTGCTAGTAGCATCCTTTCTGCCTGGGGGCGGCACCACCCCCCTGAAATATATCGCTTTGTTTGCCTCGCGGTAGATACGCTCCTGAATGTAATGTGTGTCTGTGAATCTGCAAGTGTCCGTGTGACAGTCTGCCCTTCAAACATCAGGGACTTTTACAAGTCTTTACTAGTCTCTCCACTTGTCTTGTCCCTGCACCGTGCTGCTCTACTCACCGTCTCTCCTTGCTCTCTCCGCTGCCTCTCCCGCTTGCATCCCTCCAACTGTCTTCTGTGGTGGGTTCCTTCCAGGCCAGCCTCCCGAGCTCACCCCCACCCCGGTAAGGGGTCCCTCAAGGGCCACCGACAGCCTCCCACAGCACTGCTTCTCCGTCTTCCACCCGAACTCCCTTGATGGCATGGCTCATGCCTATTTATGGGCTTCCAAGTCCCCTGCCAGGCCCACTCCTGGGTATTGGCTGATGGCCCATAAATATTTATGGCAGCCCCTCCTAGCCTTTACCCACTAGTTCTAGAACATTCTCCAATATCATAGAAACAGGAGGAGGCACTGGAGAGCTGCCAGGATGAGTCATCCAGCCCTGCCCTCTAATAAGCCTGGCCCAAATTTAATGACTCAGGTTTAACCCAGAGCCAGCTAAGTTTTTCCTACTCTCACCACTAGTAGCACACCCTAGAGCAGTGATGGTGAACCTTGGCACCCCAGATGTTTTGGAACTACATTTCCCATGATGCTCTTGCACTCTACAGTGTAGTTGAGCATCATGGGAAATGTACTTCCAAAACATCTGGGGTGCCAAGGTTTGCCATCACTGCCCTAGAGGGTGCTACATAAGCAAAAGAGCAATATTAGACGTACCATGCTACTTAGCAATTAGCATGCTCAGTTGGTGCCCAGTGGCCCTTTTAAACTGATCTGTCACTGTGAGAAGTTGCTGAATGGTCTTTAGCTTGTTCATGTGTTCCTGAGATCTGATCTGCTATACTTGCCTTCTCCCAGGCTCAGCTATCTCACTCACCTATCAAACCAAGGCCCTGCGAGCTCAATCATCTGCTGATAATCTTGCTTACAAGGACACAATACATAATAAAGATGGAGGGGGGTTCTCTATGTTAGATGTGATGTGAAAGTGAGTAGGAAAGATGATCTTGTGGGTGGAGATGTGGTTGGTGTTCCAGAAACACGTCTTGACTTCTCACAAGACTGGGCTGTTTATATTCATGATGATTTTCTTGTTTAAAGGGACATGGGACACAGAAAAGATGGAGGGGGTTTCTCTGTTAGATGTGATGTGAAAGTGAGGAAGAAAGATGACCTTGTGGTTGGAGGTGGTGATGGTGCGGAGGAGGAATTATGGGTGGAATGATAGATGAGAATGAGAACGTAGTTGGTGTTCTAGAAACACGGCTTGACTTCTCACAAGACTGGGCTGTGTGTATTCATGCTGATCCTCTTGTTTAGAGGAACACGGGACATAGAAAAGATGGAGGAGAGTTTCTCTATGTTAGATGGGATGTGAAAGTGAGGAAGAAAGATGATCTTGTGGTTGGAGGTGGTGATGGTGCGGAGGAGGAATTACGGGTGGAATGATAGATGGATCCATGAACTGATGGACTTATCATTGGAATCTACTACAGACATCCTGAGATTTATGAGAAGGGGGGAGAGTCGACTGTTCCAACAAGTACAAGCCGGTAAAACCAAACTACTAAAACACAAGATTAATACTAAAACTAAAACCTACAGGATGGGCTTTACTTGTAGTGTTTGAAAAAGGAATAAAAGGAAAAGAAAAGAACATTTCATCATACAAATCTGAAGGCCGACTTTTATTAATATGCTTACAAAGTATGATATATCATGAATTTAAAAATATAAATAATTAACCGTCTGTTTCATTCTAAAAAAAAAATGTGTTAATATATTTGTACTTTTACCAGGCAAACATGAAATTTTACATCTGGAAAAGTCATATTTTCCACTTTCAGGCTAACAGGGGGCTCTCTCCAAGCAAATGAAGCTGCCTGAAAAGGATGATAACTACTGCACTGAAATGGCCAGTCCTGTCCTGTAGTCTGATCTCCCCTTCTCTTTATCTACAAGCAATATCTAGCTCCTCTCTCACCATGACGTCTTCCATTGAAGCCTCTGCTGAAGATCAGACTGCACTGCTAGAGAGACCCAACCAGCAGTGACACCCCTCCTTCTCTCTCCTAGAGGGACCCAACCAGCAGTGACACCCAATCCTTCTCTCTCCTAGGGGGACTCAACCAGCAGTGACACCGCCTCCTTCTCTCTCCAAGAGGGACCCAACCAGCAGTGACACCCCTCCTTCTCTCTCCTAGAGGGACCCAACCAGCAGTGACACCCCCTCCTTCTCTCTACCAGAGGGACCCAACCAGCAGTGACACCCCCTCCTTCTCTCTCCTAGAGGGACTCAACCAGCAGTGACACCCCCTCCTTCACTCTCCTAAAGGAACCCAACCAGCAGTGACACCTCCTCCTTCTCTCTCCTAGAGGGACCCAACCAGCAGTGACACCCCCTCCTTCTCTCTCCTAGAGGGACTCAACCAGCAGTGACACCCCCTTCTTCTCTCTCCTAGAGGGCCCCAACCAGCAGTGACACCCCCTCCTTCTCTCTCCTAGAGGGACCCAACCAGCAGTGACACCCCCTCCTTCTCTCTCCTAGAGGGACCCAACCAGCAGTGACACCCCCTCCTTCTCTCTCCTAGAGGAACCCAACCAGCAGTGACACCCCCTCCTTCTCTCTCCTAGAGGGACCCAACCAGCAGTGACACCCCCTCCTTCTCTCTCCTAGAGGAACCCAACCAGCAGTGACACCCCCTCCTTCTCTCTCCTAGAGGGACCCAACCAGCAGTGACACCCCCTCCTTCTCTCTCCTAGAGGGACCCAACCAGCAGTGACACCCCCTCCTTCTCTCTCCTAGAGGAACCCAACCAGCAGTGACACCCCTCCTTCTCTCTCCTAGAGGGACCCAACCAACAGTGACACCCCCTCCTTCTCTCTCCTAGGGGGACTCAACCAGCAGTGACACCCCCTCCTTCTCTCTCCTAGCAGAGGAGGTCAGACAGAACTTTGAAGTCTTTAGTGATCTCTGATTTCCTTATAAAGAGTTTCTTCCATGATAAAGATCAGAGGAGCGCTCAGCCACGTGTTTTCTGAGGTGTATATCAAGGTGTGCTTCTTCCCAGTGTGAGATCTCTGATGTACGGCAAAATATGATACATATAGAAGACATTTCCCGCACTCAGGACACTAATACACCTCGAGGGTTGCGTGGGTTCTCTGATTGATAAAAAAAATACCTTTGTGAAAAACATTTCCCGCACTCAAGGCAGGGTTGCAGTTTCTCCTAAGTGAGACTGGCGATGTTTGACAAGTTCTGAGTTCCGGGGAAAAAATTTCCCGCACTCAGGGCAGGAAAAGAGCCTATCTCGCATGTGGCATATCTCATGATCAGAAAGATTGGACTTACACGAAAAGCATTTCCCACACTCAGGACAAGAATACGGCTTCTCGCCCGTGTGCAACCTCTGATGTATGTTAAGATTGGACTTCTGTGAGAAACATTTCCCGCACTCAGGGCAGGAATACGGCTTCTCCCCCGTGTGAGATCTTTGATGTGCAACGAGTTCTGATTTTTCTGTACAACATTTCCCGCACTCGGGGCAGACATAGAGTTTGTCTCCTGTATGCAATCTCTGATGTCTGGTAAGATGAGTCCTCCGTGAAAACGATTTTCCGCACTCAGGGCAACAATACAGCCTCTCACCTGTGTGCAATCTCTGGTGGCTGGTGAGACTACTCTTATCTGAAAAACATTTCTCGCACTCAGGGCAGGAATACGGCTTCTCCCCCGTGTGAGACCTTTCATGCCTAACAAGTTCTGATTTCTGTATATAACATTTTCCGCACTCGGGGCAGGAATACGGCTTCTTGCCGGTGTGCAATCTCTGATGTCTGGAAAGACTGGTCTTATCTGAAAAACATTTCCAACACTCAGGGCAGGAATACGGCCTCTCCCCCGTGTGAGATCTGTAATGTGTGTCTAGTTCTGATTTACGAACAAAACATTTCCCGCACTCAGGGCAAGAATACGGCTTCTCACCCGTGTGAGATCTCTGATGTCGGGAGAGATGGACCTTCTGTGAAAAACATTTCCCACACTCAGGACAGGAATGCGGCTTTTCCCCCGTGTGAGATCTGTAATGTATGTCCAGTTTGCATTTAAGAAGGAAGCATTTCCCACACTTAAGGCAGGAATAAGGCTTCTCGCTCATGTGTAACTTCTGATGTCGGGAAAGATAGGACTTCTGTGTAAAACATTTTCCACACTCAGGGCAGGAATACAGCTTCTCATCCATGTGCAATTTCTCATGTCTGGAAAGCTTAGCCTTATCTGAAAAACATTTCCCGCATTTAGGACAAGAATTAAGCTCCTCACCCGTGTGAGATCTCTGATGTACAGAAAGACTTAATTCAGAGCTAAAACTTCCCCCACATTCAGGACAAGAAAATGACTTCTCCCCCTGAATTCCGGCACCATCCCTCACAGTATGAGGTTTCTCAGAGTCAGAGGGATTCCATGGTCTATCCACACTGTGAAGTCCACCATCCATAGTGGAGATCATTGTCTTTTCTCCTCCACAATCTCCTGTGATGTCCTCATCTTCCATTTTACAGCCTGGAGATAAAGTGAGACGATCCTTCGAGGGTTTCTCCATGGCGTGTCCTGGAAAAATATAAAAACATCATCAATAGATATGAGAGGGTTAGTTCACTTCCATCAAGATTCCATCTGGATCAGGTAGATATGAGTGAGCAGATGTTCTCTGTGGAGGTCCCAACCAGCTGGGACTCTCCCCCCTCTTCAGTCAAAGGGCCTTTGGTCCTCCTCCCAGATCACTTCTACATTTACACAGCCTTGTCAGAAGAGCAGGAACCAATGGGGACTGGGAGGTCCATGCTCTTTACAGAACCACAAGCCTAGGCACTGGGTCATGTGATCTCTGATAAACAAAAGGTTTAATGTTCAGACTTGTAGACCCTTTACCATAGAAAAAGTGACCATAGGCCTAGGCTTCTGGTGATTTGTTACACAATGTTCAGTAACAGAGCAGAGATAAGAGAAGAATATATGATGGGTCACCTGTGCTGATCTCTGTAGGAGTGTCCTCCTCTATGAATGTCCTCGTCATTCCAGCCTCCTCCGTATATTGCTGATCATCCCTCACATACGTCTCTTCTACTTCACCCTCAACTTTCATGATAATCAGATCTTCACCCTAAACCAACAGAATGGCAGAAAATAACATCTGTAACATAGAAGTATTTATGATGTGAGATCACATAGAAAATATCATCTTGTAGAGTCCAAACATCATCTCCACATGTCAGAGTGTTCAATCACTTTATGTTCCCGACCCTCAACTCCACCTACCTGATGATGGTGAGGGATGGTGTGACCTTCCTGTGTGGAATTCCGGGAATACAGAGGACGGGGACATCTCTCTTGTGGGTTCCTGGTATTAGGTGGCTCCATCATATCCTTGTGTCCTTCTGAAAACTCCTCCATCACTCCATACACCTCATCCTCCTCTTTAAATTCTTCTTTAACAACAATATTATTTTCCCTAAAGATTTTACTCTAAATATAAAATAGAATCTTCATTGTAAAAAACGTGTTTGTGTATAAATTATAACTACCAATAACTGTTCCACATCTACCTGATGATGGTGAGGGATGGTGTGACCTTCCTGTGTGGAATCCCGGGAATACAGAGGACGGGGACATCTCTCTGGTGGGTTCCCATTACTGGATCCATCTGTAGGAAACACACACACTGACTGAATACATTGTTTCTATGTGTTTATCAGATGATGGGGGATCTAGGTGGAGCCTCCGTACTGCTCTCTCCTTTACAATAAAGTCTCCTCTTACCCGGTGATGTGAGGGGCGGCTGATTGTCCATCATGACGTCCTTGTAGAGATCCTTGTGTCCTTCTAAATACTCCCACTCCTCCATGGAGAAATAGACAGTGACATCCTGACACCTTATAGGAACCTGACACACACAATGATACAGTCACCATCCAGACACATCCCTTGTCTGTTACTGGATAATGTCCCAGAATTCCCAGAATCCTCCTCACCTCTCCTGTCAGCAGCTCCATCATCTTCTTGGTGACTTCTAGAATCTTCTCCATGTTGTGTCTTGTATGTATCAGGGATGGAGGTGGTGGGATGGTAATCAATTTCTGGATTTTCAAGGATCTTGCGTAAGTTTCAGTAGATTCCTTCACTACTTCTGTACAGTTCTGTGTTATAGACAGATAAATATCACTCTCCCATAATTCCTCAGCTCTATGGTCAGCTCTAGATTTAGTCACCAGGGATTGGCCACAATGTTCCCGATTCAGCAAAAGGACAGACATCTCCAACCAATGATGTCATTACAATGTGGTCAGATTTATAGCTTCTTCTAGAATAATTACATAGTTAAATAGTTAGAAAGGTTGAATAAAGACATCAGCTCAACCTGTGGGTGTGCATTTATGACTCTACCACTTCCCATATCCCTGTATATTGTGTTCACTAAGATGCCCATCTAAATGTTTCGTCCTGCTGACTCCTCCAATTGTAGAAGGGAGTTTCGCATCCTTAACGCTTTACAGTAAAAAAAAAACTTACTCGGTTTAAGGTTAAACTACTTCTCAACTTCATTAAGTGACCATACGTCTTTTTGAGTGATCTGAGACTGAATAATTTTCTCCCTATGCTAGAATCACCATTTAGATAGATATTTGTATATTGTGATCATATCTCCTCTTAAGCGTCACTCCTCCAGGGAGAAAATGATTAATGTTCGAAATGCTCCAATTTGACCACCCAGGTTTAACTATAGTTATTTTATATTTATTGCCCATAGGAAAATGCTGGCTATTAATTACAATTATTATTTATTAATAAGTTGTTATTAGTGCAATTAATTAAAATGATCCTAAAGCACTTTTCCTCTGTGTTTTTTGTTTGTAGAATATCTTCCCATTTAATGTCCTGAAGTATGGAGTGCAGATTGGTAAAGTTGTCTCTCTTGAGATGTCATGTTCTTGCCCAACCCTTGTGTCTGCTTTTCCCATGATTTCTGGTGAACGTAATTACTCCGTGATCGCTGTTTCCTAAGTTATCCCTTACTTCCACATCTGCAGTCAGCTCTATGTTAGTAGGAGCGCGGTTTAGTAAAAGTATGGAGTAGAAAAGTTGGCCTCCTTGAAATGTAATGTTCTTGTCCTAACCTTGTGGCACCTTTTCCTTTGATTTACAGTTATGCCCTGTACACACGGTCGGACATTGATCGGACATTCCGACAACAAAATCCATGGATATTTTCAGACGGATGTTGGCTCAAACTTGTTTTGCATACACACGGTAGCACAAAGTTGTCGGAAAATCCGACCGTTCTGAACGCGGTGACGTAAAACACGTACGTCGGGACTATAACCGGGGCAGTAGCCAATAGCTTTCGTCTCTTAATTTATTCTGAGCATGTGTGGCACTTTGTGCGTCGGAAATTGGCCACACACGGTCGGAATTTACGCGAGCGGATTTTGTTGTGGGAAAATTTTATAGCAAGCTCTCAAACTTTGTGTGTCGGAAATTCCGATGGAAAAAGTCCGATGGAGCCCACACACGGTCGGAATTTCCGACAACAAGGTCCGATCGCCCATATTCCGTCGGAAAGTCCGACCGTGTGTACAGGGCATAAATGTAATTACTCCGTGATCGCTGTTTCCTAAGTTATCCCTTACTTCTACATCCGCAATCAGCTCTGTGTTGTTTGTAATTAGTGGGAGCGCAGTTCAGTAAAGTATGGAGCGCAGTTTAGTAAAGTTGGCTCTCTTGAAATTGAATGTTCTTGTCCTACATTCATGTCACCTTTTCCTTTTATTTACGGTGAACATAATTACTCTGTGATCGCTGTTTCCTAATTTATTGCTTACTTCCACATTTGCAGTCAGCTCTGTGTTGGTTGTAATTAGTAGGTCAAGCAGAGCCTTGTTTCTAGTTGGGGCCTCCACCTTATCCTCTAAGACGTTCAAAAAAATGACGAGCCTTAGATTCCATCTGCCCAATCAATATCAGAATCATCGAAGTCTCCTGTTATAATAACATTTCTAACTGTGAGAGGAGATCGGACTCCTCTTCATTCTTCAGGTTCAGGGGCCTGTACCATACACCCACTATCAATTTCCCTTTTGTTTCTTCCCTCTGAAGCTCAAACCACAAGGAATCCACCTCCCCCCTTGACCCATTAGTGATGTAATTCCTTTATGTTCACCAGAAAATCACTCTTGACCTGCATACCCCTCCCCTCCCTTCTACACTACTCCCCGCTTTTCTAGAGTCACTAATGTTTTACAAGTAAGACTCACTGGCTGACCAGTAAATGTTACCCATGGATATAGAGGTCAGTGGGTGTGGCATGCCCACCAATCATGGGTCTCACGGATTGGACTAAAGCCAACATTGCTCTCTTCTATAACCAATGCTGCCATCTTGTGCTACAACCAAATATCATAGAGTGCGTACACTTTATTTATTCTTATTACTTATATGGATGTCGATATTGGTTAGCAGAACATCAGAAGGCTTAAAGTGACATCCCAGTGTACAGCGGAGTCAGATGTAACCCTTTCATTACTCACCTCTCCAGTCAGCAGGCTGAGGATCTCCAGGGTGAGGTTCAATATCATCTCATTCTGAGGAAATTCCTTCCTTACAATCTTGATGTCCATCATGACGTCCTTGTAGAGATCCTTGTGTCCTTCTAAATACTCCCACTCCTCCATGGAGAAATAGACAGTGACATCCTGACACCTTATAGGAACCTGACACACACAATGATACAGTCACCATCCAGACACATCCCTTGTCTGTTACTGGATAATGTCCCAGAATTCCCAGAATCCTCCTCACCTCTCCTGTCAGCAGCTCCATCATCTTCTTGGTGACTTCTAGAATCTTCTCCATGTTGTGTCTCTCAGGTTTTAGGGAGTCACATGGAGGCACTGTGATGGTCATATGATCACCTGACTTCACAAGAGGAAATCTCTGTATTGCAGAACCAATAGGAATATCATGTTAGAATCCCAGAATCCTCCTCACCTCTCCGGTCAGGTCTGTGTTTTATTAATAGAGATAAGAGTGATGTCATGTGACCTCCCAGAATCCTCCTCACCTCTCCGGTCAGGTCTGTGTTTTATTAATAGAGATAAGAGTGATGTCATGTGACCTCCCAGAATCCTCCTCACCTCTCCGGTCAGGTCTGTGTTTTATTAATAGAGATAAGAGTGATGTCATGTGACCTCCCAGAATCCTCCTCACCTCCCCGGTCAGGTCTGTGTTTTATTAATAGAGATAAGAGTGATGTCATGTGACCTCCCAGAATCCCCCTCACCTCTCCGGTCAGGTCTGTGTTTTATTAATAGAGATAAGAGTGATGTCATGTGACCTCCCAGAATCCTCCTCACCTCTCCGGTCAGGTCTGTGTTTTATTAATAGAGATAAGAGTGATGTCATGTGACCTCCCAGAATCCTCCTCACCTCTCCGGTCAGGTCTGTGTTTTATTAATAGAGATAAGTGATGTCATGTGACCTCCCAGAATCCCTCTCACCTCTCCGGTCAGGTCTGTGTTTTATTAATAGAGATAAGAGTGATGTCATGTGACCTCCCAGAATCCTCCTCACCTCTCCGGTCAGGTCTGTGTTTTATTAATAGAGATAAGAGTGATGTCATGTGACCTCCCAGAATCCCTCTCACCTCTCCGGTCAGGTCTGTGTTTTATTAATAGAGATAAAAGTGATGTCATGTGACCTCCCAGAATCCTCCTCACCTCTCCGGTCAGGTCTGTGTTTTATTAATAGAGATAAGTGATGTCATGTGACCTCCCAGAATCCCCCTCACCTCTCCGGTCAGGTCTGTGTTTTATTAATAGAGATAAGAGTGATGTCATGTGACCTCCCAAAATCCTCCTCACCTCTCCGGTCAGCAGGTAGATGATCTCCAGGGTGAGGTTTAGTATCCTCTCAGTCATGTGACTCCGGTCCTCCTCCATCCTCAGTGATGTGGTCATGTGATCTATGTGGTTTCTCTGTAGACGGATAGTGGAGAATTATCTGGACTGTACTGGTTTTACAATATTAGGATGGGGATATAAGAGATTAATAGTCAAGGAATAATAAAAATTGGATCTTTAATGGTTACCTTTGGCCCTTGGAGAATACTGGAGGAACTATTATCAATTGTAGGGGAACCCCTACTAATGCACCCATGTGTTTTAGTTTAAATGTGTCTTTTTGATTTGTAGGATGCTGGGTAGCTTCAGCCACAAGCATCTCGGTAACGAAGGACACTAATTGGCAGAAGCCGTCTGTGTCCTGGCAACGATCAATGGTAGGCAGCTTGAGCAACCTACATTCTAGCAACCAAGGATTCTAGATGGCAGGAGCCACCTGAATCCAAGTAATGAATGACGTTCGGCAACTTAATCTATCTGTGTCCTAGCAACAAAGAATTGTAGTCTTCAGGAGCCACCTTTGTTCTAGCAATGAAGAATGCTGTGTGGTCTACAAGAAAAACAGAAATGGAAGGCGCGCACACCTAGTGCATTACCAGAGATAATTTAATAACAAGAAATTTTTGTTTAAAAGTGGGTGCTCACAAAATGCAACTGACAAAAAGCCATAAACAGAGTGCATGGACATGCACAGAACACGGGGTACAGTTAACGCGTTTCGGGGGCGCACCCCCCTTCCTCATTGCTATGCTAGTCTCGTACACCACGGGCAAGCGCTTTTATAGGGAATGGTGGAATTGAAAATTGTGTGTCAAAAAGAGCCACGCCCTCAAAGGGGCGGGGAAAAAAATCTTTTGTATCACCGTGAAAAATTCAATAAACTGTTTATGCAAAAAAATAAAATAATTGTTGATAAGAAATTATTAATAAGAAATTGAATAATTATATATATATATATATATATATATATATATATATATATATTTATTACACAGAGGGGCAAAATAGTATTTAGTCAGTCACCAATTGTACAAGTTCTCCCACTTAGAAAGATGAGCGAGGCCTGTAATTGTCATCATAGGTATACCTCAACTATGAGACAAAATGTGGAAACAAATCCAATCACATTGTCTGATTTTTGAAAGAATTTATTTGCAAATTATGGTGGAAAATAAGTATTTGGTCACCTACAAACAAGCAAGATTTCTGGCTCTCACAGACCTGTATCTTCTTCTTTAAGAGGCTCCTCTTTCCTCCACTCATTACCTGTATTAATGGCACCTGTTTGAACTTGTTATTAGTATAAAATACACCCGTCCACAACATCAAACAGTCACACTCCAAACTCCACTATGGTGAAGACCAAAGAGCTGTCGAAGGACACCAGAAACAAAATTGTAGACCTGCACTAGGCTGGGAAGACTGAATCTGCAATAGGCAAGCAGCTTGGTGTGAAGAAATGTACTGTGGGAGCAATAATTAGAAAATGGAAGACATACAAGACCACTGATAATCTCCCTCTATCTGGGGCTCCATGCAAGATCTCACCCCGTGGGGTCATAATGATCACAAGAACGGTGAGCAAAAATCCCAGAACCACACGGGGGGACCTAGTGAATGACCTGCAGAGAGCTGGGACCAACGTAACAAAGGCTACCATCAGTAACACACTACGCCGCCAGGGACTCAGATCCTGCAGTGCCAGACGTGTCCCCCTGCTTAAGCCAGTACATGTCCAGGCCTGTCTGTGGTTTGCTAGAGAGCATTTGGATGATCCAGAAGAGGATTGGGAGAATGTCATATGGTCAGATGAAACCAAAGTGGAACTGTTTGGTAGAAACACAACTCGTCGTGTTTGGAGGAGAGAATGCCGAGTTCCAACCAAACAACACCATACCTACTGTGAAGCATGGGGGTGGCAACATCATGCTTTGGGGCTATTCCTCTGCAAAGGGAACAGAACGACTGATCCGTGTACATGAAAGAATGAATGGGGCCATGTATCGTGAGATTTTGAGTGCAAACCTCCTCCCATCAGCAAGGGCATTGAAGATGAAACGTGGCTGGGTCTTTCAGCATGACAATGATCCCAAACACACCGCCCGGGCAATGAAGGAGTGGCTTCATAAGAAGCATTTCAAGGTCCTGGAGTCTCCAGATCTCAACCCCATAGAAAACCTTTGGAGGGAGTTGAAAGTCCGTGTTGCCCAGCGACAGCCCCAAAACATCACTGCTCTAGAGGAGATCTGCATGGAGGAATGGGCCAACATACCAGCAACAGTGTGTGACAACCTTGTGAAGACTTACAGAAAACGTTTGACCTCTGTCATTGCCAACAAAGGATATATAACAAAAGTATTGAGATGAACTTTTGATATTGACCAAATACTTATTTTCCACCTTATTTTCCTTTCAGACAACAGTAGCTGCCTGTTCAGGTGAGTTGGAGGACCACAACGTGGACGCCACCTGCAGCCAAACCCATCTCCACCACCAGGAGCTCTGCTGAAGATAAGACAATACCGTTGACCCTGCACCTCGGCCCTTGTAAGGGCTCTCACTTCTGCTGTGGAATGGGCAAGCTGGGTCTTCTCCATCAGTGTCTTCTGGTATCCAACGCAGCTCAGACTCCTCAAAGCCACCTGTGTCTCCTCCGTGGCCAACACCACTACCTAGTCTTAGCTGCTGTCATCAACTCCTGGTTGCTAAGTCCACTCCCTAGTCTGAGCGGAATCCGTGATCTTTGATACCCTCCTCCTAAAATGAGGTGTGGGGTCATCCTCTTCCTTTCCCATTACTGGCTGATCTCAGACCCCCCCCCCCAGTTACTGGCTGCTGATCAGGCTCAATGGCTGTGAAGGGCATTATGGGGGAGACTCAAAATTAATCAACAAGAAACCAGAATTAGAACCCTGGAAACCGAGGTCAAATTTCAGTACAACCCGAATCTCATCTCTCGTTACAGGAGACTGCTAAGGTGAGAAGGTGACACATCTCCAAAATTAAGAGAATGTTCCGGCCCCATAAATGGGGTAATGTTCTGACTCTGAAGGGGTTAATCTAGGTTCCCACACTATATATGTGTGTATCATCATCTGCTGGAGATAAAAGACGTCACAGTGACTATGGAGGAAGAGGACGGACATGACGGGAGGTTACTGGGTGTAAATAGAGAATAAGATCTTATTACCTCCTCTCCTGCCAGTTTCAGCAATGTCTCCTCTTTCTCCAAACTCACCTTTCACCCAGAACTTCCTGTCTGTACCTGACATCACTTCCTGTCTTCCATAGAGACTTCCTGTCTGGGTAGAAATGAGACCACCACCTTGTGGAGCTCATAGGAACTGCAACCCTGAGAAATGTGTGAACGTACTACCCTGTTTCCCCGAAAATAAGACCTAGCGTGATTGTCGGTGATGGCTGCAATATAAGCCCTACCCCCCAAATAAGCCCTACCCTGTTTCCCCGAAAATAAGCCCTACCCTGAAAATAATAACTACAAGGACTTTACCTAGGGCTTATTTGGGGGTAGGGCTTATATTGCAGCCATCACCGACAATCACGCCTGGTCTTATTTTCGGGGAAACAGGGTATGTATATCCTTCTAAAAAAAAACATCAACTCACCTGTGAAACTTGTGAGGTTTTGAGGATTCTCTCCCAGGAATCCCAGTTTTTTTAGGCAAATCTCCAGGGAATCTCCTGCCACCTGGACAGTTTGGATTTTGAATCGTGTGTCAAGGTTTCAGACCACCGGAAACCCGGACACAATATTCATAATGGACTGTGGCTCCCCAAGTAACCGAGTACCACTACCGCCGAGTGCATAGGGCTGCCCACAAGACCCATTTCCATACATGGACACAAGAGGAGAGAGGGTTTGATCTGCTCCTCATCCTCCCACCCCTACCTCCTCTCTCTGCCCACCCACACTCCATTCCCCAGTGTTCTGTACCTCAGGAAATGGATGCGTGGGCTGGAAATCTGAAGCTCAGCAACCCGCAGGTATATTGTGGATGAAAGGTGTCAATGCCTTCCAATGTCTGTGACTGAAGTCTCCCTCCCTCCTCTCTCCTGCCTCCGAGTGAGTGAATACACTATGGTAAGAAGAATACAGATGTAAGGGATGCCCTGTGGACTCTGATGTAAGGGGGGCTTTGGAAACCCTAATTTAAGCGAAAATGCTGGGAACTCTGACGTAAGTGGGAGGTTTGATGAGCAGAAACCCCCATATATCAGAGTTCTCCTTAACACCAGAGTCCACAGCGTTCCCCCTCTAAAAAAAAAAAATTGCCATGAGCAGCTGAAGTGTTCGGGTTTGACTTGCAGAAAAGGTGGCAACCCTATTCCCAAGTAGCTCGTTGTCGGAAATTCAGACCGTGTGTAGGCTCCTTCGGACATTTTCCATCAGAATTTCCATCACACAAAATTTGAGATCTGGATCTCAAATTTTCCGACAACAAAATCCGTTGTCGAAAATTCCGATCGTGTGCACACAATTCCGACGCACAAAGTTCCACGCATGCTCGGAATCAAGAAGAGCCGCACTGGCTATTGAACTTCATTTTTCTCGGCTCATCGTACGTGTTGTACGTCATGTCATTCTTGGCGTTCGGAATCTCCGACAAGATTTGTGTGACCGTGTGTATGCAAGACAAGTTTGAGCCAACACCCGTCGGAAAAAATCCATGGATTTTGTTGTCGGAATGTCCGATCGTGTGTACGCGGCATAATTCAAACCCATTTGGAGGAACCACTGACTGTGAAGTGATTGTTTTGATGGGTCAGGGTTTGGCTTTTCACCATACGACAGGTAAGTAATTGGACTGTAGATACGGAGAGATGTAAGCTCTTGGCTGTGATTGCGATCCATAATTCTCTGTAAAGTTGAACAATGTTCTGACTATTTCGAAAGTTCTGAGGTGGAACCGATAAAAGAGGGGGGTGGACGTGTTGGAGTAGTGAATACGTTCTTGCATCTGTAATTTGAGAGATGGAACCTGGCAAAGCAGTGTACAATCCTGTACATTGACAGACGTTTATAGGCTAGCCCAGCCTTTGTCAACCTTTTCAACACAGAGGAACCCCTGAAATAACTTTCCAATCTCAGGGAACCTCTGCTAAAAATGACTATATCTACAACTCAAGATACATTAGTGTGATGGTCAGTGGGAAGAATGTTCCTTACACTTGTGGTCATTGGGAAGAATTATCCCCTTACAGATAGCTAAAAAGATCAATGATGTCAGTGGGAACTTATCTGAGAGGCAGAAATTGCTCGTTGCTCAAGGGACCCCTAGCAACCTCTGGGGGAACCCTAGGATTCCATGGAGTTCTGGTTGAGGAACCCTACTCTGGAGGAACCTTAGGGTTCCATATAGCCTGGTTGAAAAACCCTACACTGGAGGAATCTTAAACTTCCATGGAGCCTGGTTGAGGAAGAATGTTCCTTAAGCTTATAGTCATTGTGAAGAATTATCCCACTACAGATAGCTAAAATGACCATTAGAGTCGGTGGGAAGAAATTGCTCATTGCTCAAGGAACCTCTAGCAACCTCTGGAGGAACCTTAAAGTTCCATGGAACCCTGGTTGAGGAAGAATGCTCATTACACTTGTGGTCATTGGGAAGAATTACCCCCTTACAGATAGCTTAAAAGATCAAAGGTGTCAGTGGGAACTTATCTGAGAGCAGAATTTGCTCATTGCTCAAAGAACCCCTAGGAACCTCTGGAGCAATCCTAGGATTCCATGGAGCCCTGGTTGAGAAACCCTACTCTGAGTCTGGTCAAGAAAGAATGTTCCTTACGCTTATGGTCATTAGGAAGAATTACCCCCTTACAGATAGCTAAAAAGACTATTAATTGTCAGTGGTAATGTATATGAGAGGCAGAACTTGGTCATTGCTCAAGGAACTCCTAGCAACTTCTGGAAGAACCCTAGCATTCCATGGAACCCTGATTGACAAACGCTGGGCTAGCCATTACTGTAAACAGTATTAGTTCACTATTACCCAAGGCTTTCACTTGCATTGTCCGATCTTTTATGGGTTGTCTTGCACTGTAGATTATTTTGAAGACAAAAGGCCGCTCATGGTACGGTACGTAGAAATGCATGAGAACATCAAAACGGAATGATGACAGGGCCAATTTACAGTTATCTAGTGTTTATAGAGCAAAATTACCTTCAATAAAAAATCTCAGATATATAAAATGAGTTGGAGGGGAGGGTTTGATGGGAAAGTGAAACATCAGCAGAGGGGTGAAATGAGAGTAGATGGGGGAGAGTAAGGCAGTAAATGACAACCCTCAATTACATATAAACATAATATTACAGCAAAACTTATGTTACCAGACAACGTAACTCAATACACAAAATCCAGCAACCTGCCGAGCAGAATGGGAGATGTTGATGGTTTCAGTGATGTTGTTGGTGTTACAGAAACACAGCTTGACTCCTCACAAGACTGGACTGTTTGTGTTCATGTTGATCCTCTTGATTAGAGGAACACGGTACATCTATTGATGGTTTCTGGTCACTACAACTTGTTTACTGTGTGACTTTGGTATGTTCCTCTGTCCTTCTGTCCCTCTGTTTTTAAGTGCTATTTGGTTGGTCAACTTCTGTGTTATATGAAGAGTTAGGCTACCCGTGGATAGTGCCAAGTCAGCTGGTGACTATGGGGTCTAGGGATGTATGTCAATGTATAAAGCAGCATTTGAAACACAACAGAAGATGGAGGTATGTTTCGCTATGTTAGATGTGATGTGAAAGTGGGGAAGAAAAACGATCTTGAAGTTGTGATGGTGCAGAGTGGAACGGTATATGGGAATGAGAATGTAGTTGGTGTTGTGGAAACACGGCTTGACTCCTCCGAAGACTGGGCTGTTTGTATTCATGCCGATCCTCTTGTTTAGAGGGACACAGGACATAGAAAAAAAGATAGAGGGGGGTTTCTCTATGTTAGATGTGATGTGAAAGTGAGGAAGAAAGATGATCTTGTGGTTGAAAATGGTGATGGTGCGGAGGAGGAATCACGGGTGGAATTATAAATGGGTCTCTGAACTGATGGACTTATCATTGGAGTCTACTACAGACATCCTGAGATTTATGAGAAGGGGAAGAGTCGGCTGTTCCAACAAGTACAAGCCGGTAAAACCAAACTACTAAGACACAAGATTAAGACAAAAACGAAATCCTACAGGATGGACCTTACTTGTCGTGTTAGAAAAAGGAATAAAGGAAAAGAAAAGAACATTTCATCATACAAATTCTAAAGCCGACTTTTATCAATCAACACAGTATATCGGGAGTTTAAGAATGGAAATATTACAACTTTATTTCATGCTAAAAATGTGTTTTAAAAAAATGCAAATGTTTTATCAGGCAACTATGAAATGCTATATCTAAAAATGACATATTTTCCACTTTCAGGCAGCAGGTGGCGCTCTCCAAGCAAACAAATCTGCCAGTGCAGACTGATAACTACTGCTCTGAAATCATCAGCCTTGTCACGTGGTCTGATCTCCACTTTTCTTCATCTACAGGCAATATCTAGTTCCTCTCTCACGATGACGTCTTCCTTTGACGCTTCTGCTGAAGATTAGGGGAGATCAGACTACACTGCTAGAGGGACCCAACCAGCAGTGACACCCCTTCCTTCTCTCTCCTAGAGGGACCCAACCGGCATTGACACCCCCTCCTTCTCTCTCCTAGAGGGACCCAAATAGCAGTGACACCCCCTCCTTCTCTCTCCTAGAGGGACCCAACCAGCAGTGACACCCCTCCTTCTCTCTCCTAGAGGGACCCAACCAACAGTGACACCCCTTCCTTCTCTCTCCTAGAGGGACCCAACCAGCAGTGACACCCCCTCCTCTCTCCTAGAGGGACCCAACCAGCCGTGATACCCCCTCCTTCTCTCTCCTAGAGGGACCCAACCAGCCGTGACACCCCCTCCTCTCACCTAGAGGGACCCAACCAGCAGTGACACCCCTCCTTCTCTCTCCTAGAGGGACCCAACCAGCAGTGACACCCCCTCCTTCTCTATCCTAGAGGGACCCAACCAGCAGTGACACCCCCTCCTTCTCTCTCTTAGAGGGACCCAACCAGCAGTGACACCCCCTCCTTCTCTCTCTCCTAGAGGCACCCAACCAGCAGTGACACCCCCTCCTTCTCTCTCCTAGAGGGACCCAACCAGAAGTGACACCCCCTCCTTCTCTCTCCTAAAGGGACCCAACCAGCAGTGACACCCTCTCCTTCTCTCTCCTAGAGGGACCCAACCAGCAGTGACACCCCTTCCTTCTCTCTCCTAGAGGGACCCAACCGGCATTGACACCCCCTCCTTCTCTCTCCTAGAGGGACCCAAATAGCAGTGACACCCCCTCCTTCTCTCTCCTAGAGGGACCCAACCAGCAGTGACACCCCTCCTTCTCTCTCCTAGAGGGACCCAACCAACAGTGACACCCCTTCCTTCTCTCTCCTAGAGGGACCCAACCAGCAGTGACACCCCCTCCTCTCTCCTAGAGGGACCCAACCAGCCGTGATACCCCCTCCTTCTCTCTCCTAGAGGGACCCAACCAGCCGTGACACCCCCTCCTCTCACCTAGAGGGACCCAACCAGCAGTGACACCCCTCCTTCTCTCTCCTAGAGGGACCCAACCAGCAGTGACACCCCCTCCTTCTCTATCCTAGAGGGACCCAACCAGCAGTGACACCCCCTCCTTCTCTCTCTTAGAGGGACCCAACCAGCAGTGACACCCCCTCCTTCTCTCTCTCCTAGAGGCACCCAACCAGCAGTGACACCCCCTCCTTCTCTCTCCTAGAGGGACCCAACCAGAAGTGACACCCCCTCCTTCTCTCTCCTAAAGGGACCCAACCAGCAGTGACACCCTCTCCTTCTCTCTCCTAGAGGGACCCAACCAGCAGTGACACCCCCTCCTTCTCTCTCCTAGAGGGACCCAACTAGCAGTGACACCCCCTCCTCCTCTCTCCTAGAGGGACCCAACCAGCAGTGACACCCTCTCCTTCTCTCTCCTAGAGGGACCCAACCAGCAGTGACACCCCCTCCTTCTCTCTCCTAGAGGGACCCAACCAACAGTGACACCCCCTCCTTCTCTCTCCTAGAGGGACCCAACCAGAAGTGACACCCCCTCCTTCTCTCTCCTAGAGGGACCCAACCAGCAGTGACACCCCCTCCTTCTCTCTCCTAGAGGGATCCAACCAGCAGTGACACCCCTTCCTTCTCTCTCCTAGAGGGACCCAACCAGCAGTGACACCCCCTCCTTCTCTCTCCTAGAGGGACCCAACCAGCAGTGACACCCCCCCTTCTCTCTCCTAGAGGGACCCAACCAACAGTGACACCCCTTCCTTCTCTCTCCTAGAGGGACCCAACCAGCAGTGACATCTCCTCCTTCTCTCTCCTAGAGGGACCCAACCAGCAGTGACACCCCCTCCTTCTCTCTCCTAGAGGGACCCAACCAGCAGTGACACCCCCTCCTTCTCTCTCCTAGAGGGACCCAACCAGCAGTGACACCCCCCCTTCTCTCTCCTAGAGGGACCCAACCAACAGTGACACCCCTTCCTTCTCTCTCCTAGAGGGACCCAACCAGCAGTGACATCTCCTCCTCTCCCCTAGAGGGACCCAACCAGCAGTGACACCCCCTCCTTCTCTCTCCTAGAGGGACCCAACTAGCAGTGACACCCCCTCCTTCTCTCTCCTAGAGGGACCCAACCAGCAGTGACACCCCCTCCTTCTCTCTCCTAGAGGGACCCAACCAGCAGTGACATCTCCTCCTCTCCCCTAGAGGGACCCAACCAGCAGTGACACCCCCTCCTTCTCTCTCCTAGCAGAGGAAGCCAGACAGAACTTTGAAGTCTTTAGTGATCTCTGATTTTCTTATAAAGAGTTTCTTCCATGATAAAGATCAGAGGAGCGCTCAGCCACGTGTTTTCTGAGGTGTATATCAAGGTGTGCTTCTTCCCAGTGTGACATCTCTGATGTAACAGCAAAGTATGATCCATATAGAAGACATTTCCCGCACTCATGGCACCTCAAGGGTTGTGTGGCCTCTACGATGTCCGTTATGATTGAACTTCTGTGAAAAAAAATTCCCGCACTCCGAGTGGCAATATGGATTCTCCCAGTGTGAGATCCTTGATGTATAACAAAATATGAATCGTATAGAAGAAATTTACCGAACTCAGGACACTAATACATCTAATAATAAGGTTGCGTTGGTTCTCTGTAAGTCTGGAATACTGTTAAAAACATTTCCTGCACTCACAACAGCAATTCCTATTCTCCTCTGTGTGAGATCTTTTCATGTACAGTGTGGAAAATAATGATTTGACCCCCTGCAGATTGTGTAAGTTTTGCCCACTTACAAAGAAATGAAGGGTCTATGATTTTTATCATAGGTGTATTTTATATGATAGCGACAGAATATCAACCAAAAATCCAGAAAAAAATCACATGATGCAAAGGTTATAAATGGGAGTTGCAGTTCAGTGAGTAAAATACGTATTTGATCTCCTACCAACCAACAATAATTCTGCCTCCCAGACTGGCTACAGTAGGTGCTCATGTGGTACACAGATTAGTCCTGTCAATGTAAGAAGGTGCTCCAAACAACAACTCGTTATGTGTATAAAAGACTCCTGTCCACAATCTCTTTTTTCCATTCAAACCTCACCATCATGGGGAAGACCAAAGAGCTGTTAGAGGTCAGGGAGAAGATTGTAGACCTGCACAAGGCTGGAATGGGCCACGAGACCATCAGCAAGAAGCTTGGTGAGTAGAAGACAACTGTTGGAGCGATTATTCGCAAATGGAAGAAATACAAAATAACCATCAATCGCCCCTCAGTCTGGATCTCCATGTAAGGTTTCTCCTCATGGGGTGAGGATGATCATGAGAAAAGTGAGGGATCAGCCCAGAACTACACAGGAGGAGCTTGTGAATGATCTCAAGGTAGTTGGGACCACAGTCACCAAACAAACCCTTGGTAACACAATACACTGCCATGGATTTAAATCCTGCAGCTCCTGCAAGGTCCTCTCCTCAGGAAGGAACGTGTAAAGGCCCGTCTGAAGTTTGGCAATGAACATCTAAATGAATCAGAGAAGGATTGGGAGAAAGTGCTGTGGTCAGACGAGACCAAAATTGAGCTCATGGACAAGACCAAAGAGCTGTCAAAAGACGTCAGAGACAAGACTGTAGACCTGCACAAGGCTGGAATGGAATACAAGACTCTCAGGAAGAAGCTTGGTGAGTAGAAGACAACCGTTGGAGCCATTATTTGCAAATGGAAGAAATACAAAATAACCATCAATCGCCCCTCGGTCTGGAGCTCCATGCAAGATTTCGCCTCATGGGGTGAGGATGATCATGAGAAAAGCGAGGGATCAGCCCAGAACTACACAGGGGGAGCTTGTGAATGATCTCAAGGCAGTTGGGACCACAGTCACCAAACAAACCATTGGTAACACAATACGCCGCCATGGATTGAAATCCTACAGCACCCGCAAGGTCCCCCTCCTCAAGAAGGCACATGTACAGGAAATTCTGAAGTTTGCCAACGAACATCTAAATGATTCAGAGAAGGATTGGGAGAAAGTGCTGTGGTCAGATGAGACCAAAATTGAGCTCATGGACAAGACCAAAGAGCTGTCAAAAGACGTCAGAGACAAGACTGTAGACCTGCACAAGGCTGGAATAGACTACAAGACTCTCAGGAAGAAGCTTGGTGAGAAGGAGACAACCGTTGGAGCGATTATTTGCAAATGGAAGAAATACAAAATAACCATCGATTGCCCTCGGTCTGGAGCTCCATGCAAGATTTGGCCTCATGGGGTGAGGATGGTCATGAGAAAAGTGAGGGATCAGCCCAGAACTACACGGGAGGAGCTTGTGAATGGTCTCAAGGCAGTTCGGACCACAGTCACCAAACAAACCATTGGTAACACAATACGCCGCCATGAATTGAAATCCTGCAGCTCCCGCAAGGTCCCCCTTCTCAGAAGACACATGTACAGGTCCGTCTGAAGTTTGCCCAGGAACATCTAAATGAATCAGAGAAGGATTGGGAGAAAGTGCTGTGGTCAGAGGAGACTAAAATGGGCATTACCTTGACTCGCCGTGTTTAGAGGAAGAAAAATTCAGACTATGACCCTAAGAACACCATCCCTACAGTCAAGCATGGAGGTGGAAACAATATGCTTTGGGGGTATTTCTCTTCTGAAGGTACAGGCCGACTTTGCCACCTTGAGGGGCCAATGAACGGGGCCATGTATTGTAAAATCTTGGATGAGAACCTTCTTCCCTCAGCCAGAACACCGAAGTCGTGGATAGGTCTTCCAGCATGACAATGACCCAAAACATACCGTCAAGGCAACAAAGGAGTAGCTCAAGAAGAAGCACATTACGGTCATGGAGTGGCCTAGCCAGTCTCCAGACCTTAATCCCATAGAAAATGTATGGAGGAGCTGAAGCTTCGAGTTGCCAAGCGACAGCCAAGAAACCTTAAGGATTTAGAGAAGATCTGTAAAGAAGAGTGGACCAAAATCCCTCCTGAGATGTGTGCAAACCTGATCACCAACTACAAGAAACATCTGACCTCTGTGATCGCCAACAAGGGTTTCTCCACCAACTACTAAGTCATGTTTTTCTTGAGGATCAAATACTTATTTTACTCACTGAACTGCAACTCCATTTATAACATTTGTATCGTGTGTTTTTTCTGGATTTTTGGTTGATATTCTGTCTCTATCATATAAAATACACCTATGATAAAAATTATAGACCCTTCATTTCTTTGTAAGTGGGGCAAACTTACACAATCTGCAGGGGATCAAATCATTATTTTCCCCACTGTATAACAAGGTCTGATCTCCGTATATAACATTTCCCGCACTCGGGGCAGGCAATACCTTTGCTCCCCCCGACGTGTCACGAGCTCTGATTCCTGTGGATGACGTTTCCCGAGGACTGCTTTTCCCGCGTGTGGCATATCTGATGTGCGGCAACACTGGCCTTCTGTGAAAAACATTTCCCGCACTCAGGACAGGGATACGGCTTCTCCCCCGTGTGAATCCTCTCATGTCTGCTCAGAAGAGACATCTTCGCAAAACATTTCCCGCACTCAAGGCAGGAATACGGCTTCGCCTTTGCGTGAAACGTTTGATGCGTCAGAAGGTCCGATTCCGACAGAAAACATTTCAAGCACTCGGAACAGGAAAAAAACTTCTCCGTGTGCAATTTCTGATGTCTCTGAAGACTAGACTTCTGGGAAAAACGTTTCCCGCACTGTCGGCAGTAAAAAGGGCTTTCCTTTGTGTGAGATCTTTGATGTATCACAAGGTCCGATTTCTGTGCAAAACCTTTCCCGCACTCGAGGCAGGCATGGGGCTTCTGGCCCGTGTGAGATCTTTGATGTCTAACAAGGTCTGAATTTTGTGAAAAGCATTTGCCGCACTCGGGGCAGAAAAACGGCCTCTCCCCCGTGTGAGATCTCTGATGCCTCAAAAGGTGCGATTTCCGCGAATAACATTTTCCACACTCGGGGCAGAAATGTGGCTTCTCGCCCGTGTGAGATCTGTAATGTCGAACCAATTTGGATTTACAGTGAAAACATTTTCCGCACTCTGGACAGGAATACGGCTTCTCACCTGTGTGCGATCTGTAATGTATGACGTATTCTGATTTATGGAGAAAACATTTCCCGCACTCAGAACAGGAATACGGCTTCTCCCCCATGTGAGATTTCAGATGTACAGAAAGACCTAATTCAGAGCTAAAACTTTCCGCACATTCAGGACAGGAAAATTCCCCCCCATCCCCCTGAATCCCGGCACCATCCCTCACAGTACGAGGTTGCTCAGAGTCAGAGGGATTCCATGGTCTATCCACACTGTGAAGTCCACCATCCATAGTGGACCTCATTGTCTTTTCTCCAGTACATTCTTCTTTGATGTCCTCATCTTCCATTTTCCAACCTGGAGATAAAGTGAGACGATCCTTTGAGGGTTTCTCCATGGCGTGTCCTGGAAAAATATAAAAACATCATCAATAGATATGAGAGGGTTAGTTCACTTCCATCAAGATTCCATCTGGATCAGGTAGATATGAGTGAGCAGATGTTCTCTGTGGAGGTCCCAACCAGCTGGGACTCTCCCCCCTCTTCAGTCAAAGAGCCTTTGGTCCTCCTCCCAGATCACTTCTACATTTACACAGCCTTGTCAGAAGAGCAGGAACCAATGGGGACTGGGAGGTTCATGCTCTTTACACAACCACAAGCCTAGGCACTGGGTCATGTGACCTCTGATAAGAGGGTCAAAGTTCAGACTTGAAGACCCTTCACCATAGATCAAGTGACCATAGGCCTAGGCTTCTGGTGATGTGTTACACAATGTGCAGTAACAGAGCAGAGATAAGAGAAGAATATATTATGGGTCACCTGTGCTGATCTCTGTAGAAGTGTCCTCTTCGAACGTTCCCATTTCAGCCTCCTCCATATCCGTCTCCTCTGCTTCACTCTCAACTTTTATTTTAATCAGATCTTCACCCTAAACCAACAGAATGTAAGAAAATAACATCTGTAACATAGAAGTATTTATGATGTGAGATCACATAGAAAATATCATCTTGTAGAGTCCAAACATCGTCTCCACATGTCAGAGTGTTCAATCCCTTTATGTTCCCGACCCTCAACTCCACCTACCTGATGATGATGAGGGATGGTGTGACCTTCCTGTGTGGAATCCCGGGAATACAGAGGACGGGGACATCTCTCTGGTGGGTTTCTTTTATTAGGTGGATCCATCATATTCTTGTGTCCTTCAAAAAGCTCCTTCATCACCCCATACTCCTCATCCTCCTCTTTAAACTCTTCTTTAACTTCAATAATATAATCTTCGAGGTTTCCACTCTAAATATTTTATAAAACATTCATTGTAACCAACTTGATTGTGTATAATTCATAACGATAAATAATTGTTCATCATCTACCTCACACACACAATGATACAGTCACCATCCAGACACATCCCTTGTCTGTTACTGGATAATGTCCCAGAATTCCCAGAATCCTCCTCACCTCTCCTGTCAGCAGCTCCATCATCTTCTTGGTGACTTCTAGAATCTTCTCCATGTTGTGTCTCTTGGGTTTTAGGGAGTGACATGGAGGCACTGTGATGGTAACCGGGTCACCAGACTTTACAGGAGGATAACTCTGAAAGAATGAATAATATTATGAGACTCTCCCAGAATCCTCCTCACCTCTCCAGTCAGGTCTGTGTTTTATTAATAGAGATAAGAGTGATGTCATGTGACCTCCCAGAATCCTCCTCACCTCTCTGGTCAGGTCTGTGTTTTATTAATAGAGATAAGAGTGATGTCATGTGACCTCCCAGAATCCTCCTCACCTCTCCGGTCAGGTCTGTGTTTTATTAATAGAGATAAGAGTGATGTCATGTGACCTCCCAGAATCCTCCTCACCTCTCCGGTCAGGTCTGTGTTTTATTAATAGAGATAAGAGTGATGTCATGTGACCTCCCAGAATCCTCCTCACCTCTCCGGTCAGGTCTGTGTTTTATTATTAGAGATAAGAGTGATGTCATGTGACCTCCCAGAATCCTCCTCACCTCTCCGGTCAGGTCTGTGTTTTATTAATAGAGATAAGAGTGATGTCATGTGACCTCCCAGAATCCTCCTCACCTCTCCGGTCAGGTCTGTGTTTTATTAATAGAGATAAGAGTGATGTCATGTGACCTCCCAGAATCCTCCTCACCTCTCCGGTCAGGTCTGTGTTTTATTAATAGAGATAAGAGTTATGTCATGTGACCTCCCAGAATCCTCCTCACCTCTCCGGTCAGCAGGTAGATGATCTCCAGGGTGAGGTTTAGTATCTCCTCAGTTACGTAACTCCGGTCCTCCTCCATCTTCAGTGATGTGGTCAGGTGATCTATGCGGGTTCCTCTGTAGACAGATAGCGGAGAATTATCTGGACTGTATTGGTTGTACAAGATTAGGATGGGGATATAAGGGGTTAATAGGTGGGTTTCTCCCGGCGGGAATAGAGGACATATAGTAAGGCATGGCAAAGACTAGTATCTCCTAATGGAACTGAGGCTGGGCGGCTGAGAGGCAGATGGGGCGGAAGGGCGGGTGCGCATGTGCACCCTCTGGCCAGAATTGCCGGATCCCGTACATGTACACGATCCGGCGCAGACCGGCCCGCCCGCAGTGAAAAGGCAGTGGGCAGTCCGCAGCTGGTTACACTCTAAGACAATGTACTGTATTTAACATTGAAACTTCTTTGTGTCCATAGTGGGGTAAAGCTTCGGAGATCTCCATTAAAATTGGAGGAGATCCACTTTGTTTCTCCCACATCTATTAGAATTAGTGTCCAGCCCGATATTAAAGGGGTTGTAAACCCTCGAAGGTTTGCATTCTACCCATTAAGGTAAAAAAAAACTCCTGTCATGCAGCTGCCCCCCAGTGACCCCGTTTTGCTTACCTGAGCCCCGTAATTCCCGCGACAGGAACAAGCACACCATCTCCGGCCGGTGTCTCGGGTCCTGACTGGACAGATTGACATCAGCGCAGCTATTGGCTCCCGCTGCTGTCAATCAAATCCAATGACGTGGGAGGGGCGGGGCCGAGCCTTGCTGTCTGTGTCAATAGATGCAGCGCGCCCGCACGGGTGTCCCCAAGGAGAGCACTTCTCTGACGGGGGACACTGGAGAAGAAGGAAGGAGGAGCCACAAGCACCGCTGAGGGACCCCAGAAGAGGAGGATCGGGGGGGGGGCCACTCTGTGCAAAACCAACTTCACAGAGGAGGTAAGTATTTAAACCCCCCTTCCTGCCCAGGCCAATTTTCAGCTTTCAGCGCCGACGCACTTTGAATGACAATTGCGCGGTCATACAACGCTGTACACATAGGACATTTTTATAATTTTTCTTCCCACAAATAGAGCTTTCTTTTGGTGGTATTTAATCACCACTGGGGTTTTTTGGGTTTTTTTTGCTAAACAAACAAAAAAAAGACAGAAATGTAAAAAAAAAAAACAAAAAAAAAAGTTTCATAGTTTGTTATAAAATTTTGCAAACGGGTAATTTTTCTCCTTCATTGATATTCGCTTATGAGGCTGCATTGATAGGCACAGATAAGACGGCATTGATGGGACCTAATGGGTGGCACTGATGGGCAATGATAGATGTCACCGATAGGTGGCACTGGTACGTGGTATTGATAGGCAGCACTGGTGATGAGGCACTGATTGGTGACATTTATAGGTGGCACTGATGGGCAATGATAGATGTCACCGATAGGTGGCACTGGTAGGTGGTACTGATAGGCAGCACTGGTGATGAGGCACTGATTGGTGACATTTATAGGTGACACTGTGGGCACTGGTAGGCGGCACTTTTGTGCACTTGTAGGTGGCACGGTGGGCACTGAAGCCTCTGCAGAGGCTCTCCACGATCGGGACTAATGTCCTTCTCACAGCCGCTGGTGATCGGCTCTGTTTACATCACACGATCAGCTGTCATTGGCTGACAGCTGATCACGTGGTAAGGGGGTCGGGATCGACCCCTTACTCCGATCTGTGATCAGCCGAGTCTCATAGTCTATGGACGACCCTCCCGGCAAAGTAGGTCCACGCCGTTGCCGTCTTCCGGCTATAGCGTGGACGGGAAGAGGTTAAATAGGAACTTGGGCAGCGTTACACGTCCTACGTAGAATATGAACATCTGGAGCAATCCCCCAGACTGTGGCGAGCACATTTTGGGAAGCGTACTAAGGATAGATGTGGGGGGTCCGCAGACTTTGGGGGGGTGGGAGCTGATCCTAATCTGGAAGCCCCCATTAATAATAAGGGGGCCCCCCCATATATAACCTACATACTACATACGTACTCGTGCAAATGCTCCGATACCTGAAACTGATACCTTTACAGTGCGATATCAGCCCGTTCATTTTGTATGGGCTCAAATCGCACTGCGAAGGTATTGGTACCTGGGATCGGCGAGCACTCGAACAAAATGTATCGGTACTCGTAATGTAAAAAGAGGACGGTAATCGGTGCGACCCTATAAATTAGTATAGAGTACATTGTGCCGTTACTCCTCCACCCGATCCTAAGAACAAAAGGTGCAACCCTTCAGCTCCGAACAGACGCCCTCAGACAGCCGTAAACAGCTTCGCAATACAAACATCATAAGAAATGTGCAAAACACACTAAAAATAACTGGGTGTAAATAGAAAATAAGATCTTATTACCTCCTTTTCTGCCACTTCCAACAATGTCTCTTCTTTACTTCCTCCCAACTCACCTCTCACCCGGAACTTCCTGTCTGTACCTGACATCACTTCCTGTCTTCCATAGAGACTTCCTGTCTGGGTAGAGGTGAGATCACCACCTTGTGGAGCTCAGAGGAACTGCAGCCCCCTGAGAAACTTCTCGTAGCGCGAACACGGCCTTGCCATTATTGCCAAATGTCACGTCACGGATGCTGCAGGACAGTTGTGGGATTAAAAGTGATTGTAAAGGATCGTTTTTTCATTTTTTTTAATAACAAACATGTCATACTTACCTCCACTGTGCAGCTCATTTGGCACAGAGTCATAGCTCCCAACTAGGGTTGCCACCTCATCCCTTTAAACCCGAACACATATGAATTACACAGGTTCTGGGGCTAATTTAATGCAGATAAGGCACCGAGTGAGTTTAATTACCACCTTAATCAGCCTCAGAACCCGTGTAATTAATATGTGTTCGGTTTTAAAGGGATGAGATGGCAACTCTACTCCCAACTGTCCCTGATTTCGAGGGACTATCCCTGATTTGGAGCAATGTCCCCCTGTCCCTCTTTCCTCCTCATTTGTCCCTCATGTTGGTCTGATCCATATAGTTGTATAGAAAATGAACTTTTCATCTTTCTAAAAGTGTTTCCCAGAGCTAAACCTTTCATCCAAATTCTAAATTGCTGCATTTGTAAATTTTAAAAGCCAATATAAATGAACAGTAGCGGTAAAAAAAAGCCCCTGTGCATTTTATTAACTTTTTTTTTTGGTTAATTCTCCTTTAAGGGGGTGTGACAGGGGCGTGTCCTATGCCTACATAGGTTTGGTAGTAGGTGTCCCTCATTCCCATCTCAAAATGTTGGGAGGTATGACAGTGTGGCCCCGAACATCCTCTTCTGGGGTCTCTATTCAGACAGGTAGGTGGCTTGGAACAGGGCTTGACAGGAGGGTTAGGGGGCATTATGTGCGCCACAATACTATTCTCTTTGGAGTGCCCAAAGGTGTCCCAGGTCTGTTACAATCCTATAATGTATACTAAAACAAAAAGATTTACTGTTCACCGCTAAAGTGTTCGGGTTTGGCTTGAAGAAACAGTGGCAACCCTAAACACAGGTGGACACTAATAAGAGGTAATGGCGTGGGGATGGGGTGCTCTTGCCCAAGGGATCTAGTTAGGACCCTTACAATATACAAACAGCAGACTTGATGGGCACACCCTACAAATGCATTTACATTCAAGATGGTGCTGCTAGAAGACCACAAACAGAACAAAAGAGATTAGAGCGCACACATACAAAAACGACATTTAAATCCTGGAAGGCTATTTAAGTTAGTTGTGGGATTTAGTCTATTCGTAAGGGCAGGCAGGTGACACTTGTTGGACACCAAGTATGGGTCACATGGGAGGCCTACCCTGGGGTGGGTTCTTCTGGGCTATGCTAGGCACCTTGAAATAGTGTCATTTCCCTGGCATATAGGATACCTTTATTGGTGCCAAAAATATCAACGTCCCGGGACAAGGCTAAGGCTGCTCACGGGGACTACTTGACCTCTAACTTTAGGGATGACCGTGCACCGTGTACACTTGGGGACTTCTGAACGCTGATCTGCTCCCAATGGGAGAAAGGCCACCAGGGGAGATAATGCTGACAACACTCACTCGCTCCGATACCCCTGGTAACCACTTATTGTCCTAATACCCCAATGTGTCTACTGACCCAGGTTGGAAACTACATGTGTGCCGGTTAATTGCATTACACCTCTTTAGAATAACTTCAAACCAGGCAAAGTTTCAAAGAACTGCAGCCCCAAGAAACATCTCATGTCAATACAGCCTTGTAAATGTTGACTATTTCAGATGCTGCAGAACAGTCCCGGGATTTAGTCTACTCGTAAGGGAAGGCAGGGGACACTCTCGCCATGTTCTTCTCTTCCTTGGGCACCCAGTGTGGGTCATATGGGAGGCCTACCCCGAGATGGGTTCTTCTGGGCTATGCTAGGGCCCATTTCCCTGGAACATGGGGCACCTTAATTTTTGCCCAAACCATCATACCCTGGGACAAGGCTAAGGTCCTTACGGGGACTACTCCAACTTGAGAGATGATCATGCACCATGTACACTTGGGGACTTCTGAACGCTGATCTGCTCCCGGTGGGTGACTGACTACCAGGGTAGATAATGCTGACAACACTCCTTCACTCCGATTCCCTTGGTAACCATTTGCTGTTTCATACCCAAATCTGTCTACTGACCCAGTTTAGAAACTACATGTGCCCCGGTTACTTGCATTACACCTCTTTAGAATAACTTCAAATCAGGCAAAAACGCAAAGTTTCAAAGAACTGCATCCCCAAGAAACATCTCATAGTGTGAACACGGCCTTATCAATGTTGTCAACCGTTCTGGATGCCGCAGGACAGTCCCGGGATTTAGTCTACTGTCCCATCATATCCACATCCTACAGGTTTCAGGATGCTGTATGGATAGGCAGTGAGGTGACGACTTCTGGAACACTCTCTAAAATAAATAAAATAAAATAAATTAATGCCCAAAGTCCTCAAATTGTCCACGAACAGATGGTGAAGTAGCAGCCAAAAGATGGCAGGAGATACACAGCTGTCAGATAAAACCATAGGAATTTAATGGAAACGAACAGCTATAATCTAACATCGGACCCAAGTGGGGGCCTGATTATAGATCCACAGCTCTTAGGTAATGTAGATCAGGAAAGGATCTATGGTCCATATAGGAACAACATCAGTGATGAGGCTTATTTTATCCCACTGACACCAGTGAT
Source organism: Lithobates septentrionalis (assembly GCA_037952835.1). Classification (NCBI taxonomy): domain Eukaryota; kingdom Metazoa; phylum Chordata; class Amphibia; order Anura; family Ranidae; genus Lithobates; species Lithobates septentrionalis. The sequence continues at coordinate 1,748,920 of JBBDGP010000932.1, forward strand.
AAGGCTTATTTGATCCCACTGTCATAAACGATAGGACTTATTTTATCCCACTGACACCAATGATGGGATTTATTTTAGCAGACACTAAGCAGGTTTTTAGGGCTTTCATTCACGTATCTCAGCTGTTAAGACAAATCTTGTGGGATCTTCTGGAGCAGCCCTCAAATTTTTCACTCGCCTACTCGCATTCTGCGAGAGGAAAATGAGGGCTTGCGAGCATGGGCTGCCTGGGAATGGGGGGGTGAGCACCGCCGGCGGGTGGGGTTGATCGGGAGCTGTTCTCCCAGTGATTGCCCCAGTGAAAGAGAGCATTGAGGAAGAGGAGAGCCACGGGGTCACCGAGCGGTATAGCACGCTGTTACAGCTTACATGAAATTGCCTCCACTCTGCTCGCTGTCAGACACAGCCCCGCCTCCTCCTGACCCTGTGCCTGTGATGGACAGAATGCGGGTCCAATGCTGGGATGTACTCTGTCTATCACAGGCGTGGGGTCAGGATGAGGCGGGGCTGTGTCTGACAGCGAGCAGAGCAGAGGCAATTTCATGTAAGCTGTAACAGCGTGCTATACCGCTCGGTGACCCCGTGGCTCTCCTCTTCCTCCAGTCATGATCCGGCCACCCTCTCTGTTCCTCCGCCCTGGCGAGGCTGCAATTGGGTACAGTGGGTCTGCAATGGGGGCACAGTGAGGCTGCAATGTTGGGTACATTGAGTCTGCAATAGGGGCACCGTGAGGCTGCAATGTTGGGCACAGCAAGGCTGCAATGTTGGGCACGGTGAGGTTGCGATGTTGGGCACGGTGAGGCTGCAATGTTGGGCACGGTGAGGCTGCAATGTTGGGCACGGTGAGGCTGCAATGTTGGGCACGGTGAGGCTGCAATGTTGGGCACGGTGAGGCTGCAATGTTGGCACGGTGAGGCTGCAATGTTGGTCACGGTGAGGCTGCAATGTTGGTCACGGTGAGGCTGCAATGTTGGTCACGGTGAGGCTGCAATGTTGGTCACGGTGAGGCTTCAATGTTGGGCACGGTGAGGCTGCAATGGGGGCACGGTAAAGCTGCAATGGGGGCACGGTGAGGCTGCAATGTAGGGCACAGTGAGGCTGCAATGTTGGGCACGGTAAGGCTGCAATGTTGGGCACGGTGAGGCTTCAATGGGGGCATGGTGAGGTTGCAATGGGGGCACGGTGAGGCTTCAATGATGGACACGGTGAGGCTGCAATGTAGGGCTGGGGAAAAAAATCGATTTAAATCTTGAATCGAGTTGAGAGGTCAAATCGATTCAAAATTTAAGCAAATCTATTTTTTTTTCACCGCGCCGGTCCTGAGGAGCTGCGGGCAGGAGTTTTTAGGTGAGGCCACGGGTTCTGCCTAGTCCGGGAGCCCGGACGCTGCGGACTAGGCCGAAGCTGCGGCCTCGCCTAAAAACTCCTACCCGCAGCTCCTCAGGACAGGCACGGTGTCCAAAAAAAAAAAAAAAAAACTCGATTCGAATCGTGAATCGAGTTTTTTTAAGAAAATCGCAGATTTTTTTTTTTAGAAAATCTCCCAGCCCTACTGCAATGATGGGCACAGGTCACGCTGCATTGATGGGCACAGGTGAGCCTGCATTGATGGGCACAGGTGAGCCTGCATTGATGGGCACAGGTGAGCCTGCATTGATGGACACTGGTGAGGCTGTGCTGAGGGGAACTGATAAAGTTGTTGTTAATAATTATTTTTGTAACTTAATTCTGCATAAAACATCTAAGTGTCATTTCATAAGATAATTTATGAGGGCGTGAATAGGGGCAGAATTAGGGGCAGGGCAAGGTAGGGGTTGGGCGGGGCAACTGGTTGCGAGTAACCCTTGAGGCTTGGCTAGTAGCTCAGGACTTGAAATTTTGAGCCCTGTTCTAGAGACTCCTGAGCAAGATTACGACCTGGCCAAAAAATGAACTTACCAACCAAGTGAAAAACTAACAGCCTGTTGCGGGCTGATATTTTGCTGGGCACATTGTCAGTTATAAGCTGCCAAAAAGAATCACATCAATTACGTGATGAGTTGTGTCCAGTAAAGACCCCTTAGGGGGGCATTTATGTGAATGTGTCTACCTTCAGACTGATCCTCAACCTGAGAGAAGAGTGAAACCTTGGCAAGGCCTTCCCAGAAGCTGCAGCCTGGACCTTACCCGGGAGTGGTTGCACATTGGTGGTGGGTTATAAAAAGGGCAGAGCGAGCTAGTGGCCCCCTTTCTGGGGTGCACAGTCCAATTTAATACCTACCCTTCTGTCTCCCTTTCGTGTATGTGCTCAGAATGTGTGGAGGGAAATATGTCAACTACGACATACTGGTAGCCCACAGCCTCTCTGCCCAAACTCTCCAGCCAGGAAATGGCCCACCCAGGTGTCAGGCCAGGCCCAGGGAGCCCACTCAGCTTGTAGGGTAGGTGTAGATGGACCGGCCTCCATGTTCCCCTTTAACGCCTACACTATCACTCTCATTAACACCCTCTCATGCAGTCCCCGTCAACTCTTTTCTAACTTTACCGCTCTACTTCGTCCTCCATTACCTCCACCCACTAACTTACTCACTGCCCAGGAGATTGCCAATCACTTCAAAAATGAGATTGAGACAATTCGTCTCGAGATCTCCACTCTACAGATATCTCCCTCACTTTACACTCCTTGTCCTCCTGGACAATCAATACTTCCCTCTTTTAACCCAGCTACTATAGAGGAAGTCACTAAATTTTTTTCTAAACGCCAACCTAACCTCCTAACCTAACCTCCTGCCCCCTGGACCCTGTTCCTTCTCAAATATTATGGTCACCCTCTGGCTCTATCCTACACTTTTTAAAAAAAAATTTTTTTTTTACTTTCTAACTTACCTTTTTTGGAAGTACTAAGCACTAGTACGTCCGATCCAGCCGGGCGGCGGCCGAGGCAGTCACATCCTCTTCTGCGGCGAGCCCCCCTGTTGCCTTCTGGAACATGCGTGTGTCCCAGAAGACAAGCTGGCCATTCACAAAGCACCGCGGGACTCGCCCAAGGCTCCACTGCCGGTTTCCCTTAGTTGGAATGGCGGCACCTGCACCTGATCCGATGGACGGATCAGCCTCGGGGGAACACCGGGGGAATTTGGTTGGAACACCGCTTTAACATGGGTCACATGGGGGGCCTACCCCGGGGTGGGTTCTTCTGGGCTACGCTAGGCCCTTGTAATAGGGTAATTTTCCTGGCACATGGGGCACCTTAATTTGTGCTAAAACCATCATACCCCGGAACAAGGCTAAGGCCGCTTATGGGGACTACTTGACCTCCAACTATAGAGATGACCATGCACCGTGTACACTTGGGGACTTCTGAATGCTGATCTGCTCCTGATGGAAGACAGACCACCAGGGGAGATAATTCTGACATCACTCCCTTGCTCCAATACTCTTGGTAACCACTTGCTGTCCTCATACCCCAATGTGTCTACTGACCCAGGTTGGAAACTACGTGTATGCCGGTTACTTGCATTACACCTCTTTAGAATAAACTTCAAAACAGGCAAAGGCAAAGAACTGCAGCCGCAAAGCATGTGTCTAGTATGTTTCAGGAGCGGGGGGGGGGCCAGGGGATGAACATTGGGAGGGTATCTTACCAAGAGGACTCCCCTTTGGCAAAGGCCTCATTCCTACCTCCCTGACCTGGTGGATTGGGGACTTAAAAAGAATCTGGATGAACCTTTAAAGATAAAGAGGCCTCTTGATATCTGCAGACCTCTTCTCCGAAAAGATAAAGGTGTTCATACGATAACTATTTTACATTTTTTGTGAATTAATAATACAGTGGAACCTTGGATTGCGAGTAACGCAGTTAACGAGCGTTTCGCAATACGAGCACTGTATTTTTAAAAATCGTAACTTGGTTTGCGAGTGTTGTCTCACAAAACGAGCGTGATTCAGGCCAAAGCGGTGTGCAGTACTGCTTTTGGCCTGAGGTGGGGGGGGGGGCGCCGGAGCCGAACGACGCTGATCTGCGTCGTTCGGAAATGCAGGGAAAGCCCCAATTACAGCACGGCTGACCTCTGCAAATCTTGGGTAGGAAGTCTTTCCGAGGTCAGCCGAAGTGTCCTCGAGCCTTTTCTGAGGCTCTCTGGAGCCCCCCACCTCTGGCCACATGCGGTATTGCATCCCATTGAAGTCAATGCGGAACAAATCCTTTTTGTTTCCATTGACTTCAATGGGAAAACTCGCTTTGATATGCGAGTACTTTGGATTACGAGCATTCTCCTGGAACAGATAATGCTCGTAATCGGAGGTTCCACTATAATAATAATTTTTTTTTTTCAAACACTTATGTTTTTTCACACATGGTTTTTCACATCTTTTTATATATTTTTTCCAGAACACCACACTTGCAATCCTCCCCACACATGTGAAATGTGCTGTGGCAGTCAGGCATGCCATGTGGGTGTTTTCCTGGCTGGGGTGGGGTCCCTTCCCTCAGCTCCGGCACAGAAAAACCATTTGGGGGTCCCATCTTCCTCGCTGCCAGCCAAGTACAGTGTTTTAGCCGACCTGTGAGTATAGGTTCCTTTCTCCCCATGAGGTCTTTTCCCCTCTTAAAGGGGTAGGACATATGAATTAATATTGCATATCAATTTATTTACAGTTTACTTCTGTACCCAACTCCTGATGAATGGCAGAGAGCCATGAAACGCGTCGGGTTTCGATGCGGTGCTCAGTCAAGCCTGGCTCACTACCTATTCACTGGCCCATATATATCTTTTATACATTTAAAATTCATTGAGTAGTATATAACCACTCATGTGTATGTGCATTTATCTTACAGCAGCTCTTTTGCATATGGGTCACCAACGCCTGCTAATATGTGCTGCCAAGTTGACATATATGTATCTATTACGTTTATGCCATGTGTATGTGCAGATATATGAAAATACTTTTTTGTATCTGTTTTATATTATTGTTACAAATAAATAATGTTTACCAGCCACTCTACCTCCACAAGTCCATTGCCTCATTTAAAGTCCCACATTCCCTTTTTCTGTTTACGTACTCGTACCTGGGATGGAGGTATATATAATGTGCCTCATTTAAAGTCCCAAACTCCCCCCCCCCCTTGATTAATAAGGTAACAGACACAAAGAAACCATCAAAATGTTTTTTATAAAAAAATATATATAAACACTGTTCCCCAATGTAAATTCAACACCGATCATGAACAGCCCCCCCAACAACCTGGTGATCCTCTACTGCTGCACTCCCACCGCAAAGGACAGCTCCCCGACCAGCTGGTGGATGTCAAAAGAGATGTGCACCATGGAAAATTGTGTTTCGTTTCGGATTCATTCATTCAGTAAATAATTTTTTGTTTTTAGTCCTATTCCTTATGTTAGAATGATTACATTTTCAGAATTAGTTTCATGTATTTGTTGTACCGAATCAATTTGAAGGTATTTCGGAAGATCGGCTATATTCGTTTTAACGTGTTATTTACGGGAAAGATTACTTATGCACTCTGAGTCATCGTTGCTGGTCCAACCCACAAAGAGAAATGGATCGAGCTGATTGGACGATACTGACTGGAGTCGCGTACATCCAAAAAGTAAGGAATGGATCAAAAGTAAAATTTTGGATTAATTTATGTTACGATTCGAGATCCTGATGGGTCCACCTCCATCTAAACCAGAAAAAAACCCGTGTGAGATCTTTGATGAATAATAAGGTCTTCATTCTCTGTAAAACATTTCCTGCACTCGGGGGAAGGCTCACGGCTTCTCGCACTTTTGCAACCGCTCGTGTCTGGAAAGGAAGGACTTGTGCGAAAAACATTTTCCACACTTCGGACAGGAATTTTCCCTCTCCACCTGATGAGTTGTGTAATGTAGGTCCAGTTCTGATTTATGAAGAAAACATTTCCCGCACTCAGAACAGCAAAGAAGCCTCTCCCCCTTGTGAGATTTCTGATGTAAAAAAAGCCTGAGTTTAGAGCTAAAGGTTTCCCTACATTCCGGACACGAAAATTTCTCCTCCTCCTGAATCCCGGCACCATCCCTCACAGTACGAGGTTGCTCAGAGTCAGAGGGATTCCATGGTCTATCCACACTGGGAAGTCCACCATCCATAGTGGAGCTCATTGTCTTTTCTCCTCCACAATCTCCTGTGATGTCCTCATCTTCCATTTTACAACCTGGAGATAAAGTGAGACGATCCTTTGAGGGTTTCTCCATGGCGTGTCCTGGAAAAATATAAAAACATCATCAATAGATATGAGAGGGTTAGTTCACTTCCATCAAGATTCCATCTGGATCAGGGAGATATGAGTGAGCAGATGTTCTCTGTGGATGTCCCAACCAGCTGGGACTCTCCCCCCTCTTCAGTCAAAGGGCCTTTGGTCCTCCTCCCAGATCACTTCTACATTTACACAGCCTTGTCAGAAGAGCAGGAACCAATGGGGACTGGGAGGTCCATGCTCTTTACACAACCTCAAGCCTAGACACTGGGTCATGTGACCTCTGATAGACAAGAGATTTAAAGTTCACACTTGAAGACCTTTTTAGCAATGAGCAAGTGACCATAGGCCTACAAACTCAAGCCTGGGCAATGGGTCATGTGACCTTTGATAGACAAGAGGGTCAAAGTTCATACTTGAAGACCTTTTTAGCAATGAGCAAGTGACTGTAGGCCTACAATCTGTGTTATCATATCTGTGCTACTGTAACAAGGAGTGAAACCCAACCTAATACCGCCAGCTGAACCCCAAGACGGGTATCAGACTGGTGACTATTATCAACCTATTATTGGCTGATATCTGCAACTTTGAAGGAAAATACACTCCACTGTATATCCACCAGAACTAATTTCACTTCTATTGGTCCATCGCTATCAAGCACACACCACACCCCCAACCATAGAAGAACGGTTTCAAAAGATGGGCTACATCCTCTTGTTGGAAAAGCTGACCTTCACAGATAGGGGCTGCCCATTGAAAGGCCAAAAAAAACGTCTCCCACAAATTTCAACGGGATTTTGGCCGCTATGTTTGGTATTCGCGTATTTAAGCCTGGGCTCACAGAACATCCCATGAACGGAACCCGAGCCAATTCGCTCATCATTGCTCCCCTCTGTGAGATCTTTGATGTATAACAAGGTGTGATTTCCGGGCATAACATTTTCCGCATTTAGGGCAGGCATACGGCTTCTCCCCTCTGTGAGTTTTCTGATGTTTGATAAGTGTCGATTCCTGTAGATAACATTTCCCACACTCGGGGCAGGAAAACGCCTTTCCTTGTGTGTGCCATATCTGATGTACAGTAAGACTGGACTTCTGCGAAAAACATTTTCCACACTCGAGACACGTATACGGCTTCTCACCTGTGTGCGATCTCTGATGTGAGTAAATATGGGACTTCTTTGAAAAACATTTCCCGCACTCAGGGCAGGAATACGGCTTCTCGCCAGTGTGGGATCTTTGATGCGTTACAAGGTCCGATTTACATGGAAAATGCTTCCCGCACTCGGAGCAGGAATACAACTTTTCTCCCGTGTGCAATCTATGATGCCTGGTAAGGCAAGACTTTCGTAAAAAACTTTTCCCACATTCAGAGCAGGAATACGGCTTCTCCCCCGTGTGAGATCTCTGATGTATAACAAGGTCTGAATTCTCTGTAAAGCATTTTCCACACTCGGGGCATGGAAATAACGTCTCTCCTGTGTGCAACCGTTGATGTCTTAAAAGCACAGACTTGTGTAAAAAACATTTCCCACACTCAGGACAGGAATTGGCTTTCTCCACCTGGTGAGATATGTAATGTTTGTCCAGGTCTGATTTATGAAGAAAACATTTCCCGCATTTGGAACAGGAAAGAACCTTCCCCCCCTTGTGAGATTTCTCATGTAAGAAAAGCCTTAATTTAGAGCTAAAACTTTCCGCACATTCAGGACAGGAAAATTCCTTCTCCTCCTGAATTCCGGCCCCATCCCCCACAGTACGAGGTTGCTCAGAGTCAGATGGATTCCATGGTCTATCCACACTGTGAAGTCCACCATCCATAGTGGAGCTCATTGTCTTTTCTCCTCCACAATCTCCTGTGATGTCCTCATCTTCCATTTTACAACCTGGAGATAAAGTGAGACGATCCTTTGAGGGTTTCTCCATGGCGTGTCCTGGAAAAATATAAAAACATCATCAGTAGATATGAGAGGGTTAGTTCACCTATCATATCACTCAGCTTCCACCCCTAATCTGGACCAGTGTAGTAACAGAGCAGAGATAAGAGAAGAATATATTATGGGTCACCTGTGCTGATCTCTGTAGGAGTGTCCTCCTCTATGAATGTCCTCCTCATTCCAGCCTCCTCCGTATATTGCTGATCATCCCTCACATACGTCTCTTCTACTTCACCCTCAACTTTCATGTTCATCAGATCTTCACCCTAAACCAACAGAATGGCAGAAAATAACATCTGTAACATAGAAGTATTTATGATGTGAGATCACATAGAAAATATCATCTTGTAGAGTCCAAACATCATCTCCACATGTCAGAGTGTTCAATCACTTTATGTTCCCGACCCTCAACTCCACCTACCTGATGATGGTGGGGGATGGTGTGACCTTCCTGTGTGGAATCCCCGGAATACAGAGGACGGGGACATCTCTCTGGTGGGTTTCTGTTTCTAGGTGGCTCCATCAGATCCTTATGTCCTGCCAAAAGTCTCTCCATCACACCATATTCCTCATCCTCCTCTTTTATTTCTTCTTTAACCACAACTTTAGAATCTCTCAAGTTTCCACTCTGAATGTATAATAAAAATGACATCAATTGTAACAATGCAGATAATGTACAGATCCTAATGATACTATCAGTGATTGTTCCTCATCTACCTGATGATGGTGAGGGATGGTGTGACCTTCCTGTGTGGAATCCCGGGAGTACAGAGGACGGGGACTTCTCTCTGGTGGGTTTCTGTTATTGGGTGGCTCCACTGGGACATCCATATGTCCTGAAAACTCCTCCATTACACCATATGACTCATCCTCCTCTTTATACTCTTCTTTAACAACAATTTTATATTCCTCAAGGGTTCCACTCTAAATATAAAACAAGAAAATCATTGTAACAAACAAGATTGTGCATAGATCACTGCCAATAACTGTTAACCATCTACCTGATGATGGTGAGGGATGGTGTGACCTTCCTGTGTGGAATCCCGGGAATACAGAGGACGGGGACATCTCTCTGGTGGGCTATTAGTTGGCTCCATTGTGACATCTGTGTGTCCCCCTGAAAACGCCATCATCACACCATACTCCTCATCCTCCTCTGTATATTCTTTTTTCACATTTATACTATCTCTAAGATTTCCACTCTAAATATATAATAGAAACATTCATTGTAACAAACATGCTTGTGAATAAATCACCACTACGAATAATAGTCAATCATCTACCTGATGATGGTGTGCATAGTTGTGATCTTCCTGTGTGGAATCCCGGGAATACAGAGGACGGGGACATCTCTCTGGTGGGTTCCCATTACTGGATCCATCTGTAGGAAACACACACACTGACTGAATACATTGTTTCTATGTGTTTATCAGATGATGGGGGATCTAGGTGGACCCTCCGTACTGCTCTCTCCTTTACAATAAAGTCTCCTCTTACCCGGTGATGTGAGGGGCGGCTGATTGTCCATCATGACGTCCTTGTAGAGATCCTTGTGTCCTTCTAAATACTCCCACTCCTCCATGGAGAAATAGACAGTGACATCCTGACACCTTATAGGAACCTGACACACACAATGATACAGTCACCATCCAGACACATCCCTTGTCTGTTACTGGATAATGTCCCAGAATTCCCAGAATCCTCCTCACCTCTCCTGTCAGCAGCTCCATCATCTTCTTGGTGACTTCTAGAATCTTCTCCATGTTGTGTCTCTCAGGTTTTAGGGAGTCACATGGAGGCACTGTGATGGTCATATGATCACCTGACTTCAGAAAAGGAAATCTCTGTATTGGAGAACCAATAGGAATATCATGTTAGAATCCCAGAATCCTCCTCACCTCTCCGGTCAGGTCTGTGTTTTATTAATAGAGATAAGAGTGATGTCATGTGACCTCCCAGAATCCTCCTCACCCCTCCGGTCAGGTCTGTGTTTTATTAATAGAGATAAAAGTGATGTCATGTGACCTCCCAGAATCCTCCTCACCCCTCCGGTCAGGTCTGTGTTTTATTAATAGAGATAAGGGTGATGTCATGTGACCTCCCAGAATCCTCCTCACCTCTCCGGTCAGGTCTGTGTTTTATTAATAGAGATAAGAGTGATATCATGTGACCTCCCAGAATCCTCCTCACCTCTCCGGTCAGGTCTGTGTTTTATTAATAGAGATAAGAGTGATGTCATGTGACCTCCCAGAATCCTCCTCACCTCTCCCGTCAGGTCTGTGTTTTAATAATAGAGATAAGAGTGATGTCATGTGACCTCCCAGAATCCTCCTCACCTCTCCGGTCAGGTCTGTGTTTTATTAATAGAGATAAGAGTGATATCATGTGACCTCCCAGAATCCTCCTCACCTCTCCGGTCAGGTCTGTGTTTTATTAATAGAGATAAGAGTGATATCATGTGACCTCCCAGAATCCTCCTCACCTCTCCGGTCAGGTCTGTGTTTTATTAATAGAGATAAGAGTGATGTCATGTGACCTCCCAGAATCCTCCTCACCTCTCCCGTCAGGTCTGTGTTTTAATAATAGAGATAAGAGTGATGTCATGTGACCTCCCAGAATCCTCCTCACCTCTCCGGTCAGCAGGTAGATGATCTCCAGGGTGAGGTTTAGTATCCTCTCAGTCATGTGACTCCGGTCCTCCTCCATCCTCAGTGATGTGGTCATGTGATCTGCGCGGGTTTGTCTGTAGACAGACAGGGGAGAATTATCTGGATTGTATTGGTTGGACAATATTAGGATGAGGATACACGGGGTTAATAAGCAGGTTGCCCCCAGTGGGAATTTGGACATTGGATAACGGAGAGAGTAAAGGGGTCAGGAGTGGGTGACGCAGAGGGATCAGGAGTGGGTGACATAGAGGGATCAGGAGTGGGTGACCCAGAGGGATCAGGAGTGGGTGACGCAGAGGAATCAGGAGTGGGTGACGCAGAGGGATCAGGAGTGGGTGACGCAGAGGGATCAGGAGTGGGTGACGCAGAGGAATCAGGAGTGGGTGACGCAGAGGAATCAGGAGTGGGTGACGCAGAGGAATCAGGAGTGGGTGACGCAGAGGAATCAGGAGTGGGTGACGCAGAGGGATCAGGAGTGGGTGACGCAGAGGAATCAGGAGTGGGTGACGCAGAGGGATCAGGAGTGGGTGACGCAGAGGGATCAGGAGTGGGTGACGCAGAGGGATCAGGAGTGGGTGACGCAGAGGGATCAGGAGTGGGTGACGCAGAGGGATCAGGAGTGGGTGACGCAGAGGGATCAGGAGTGGGTGACGCAGAGGGATCAGGAGTGGGTGACGCAGAGGGATCAGGAGTGGGTGACGCAGAGGGATCAGGTGTGGGTGACGCAGAGGGATCAGGAGTGGGTGACACAGAAGGATCAGGAGTGGGTGACACAGAGGGATAAGGAGTGGGTGACGCAGAGGGATCAGGAGTAGGTGACGCAGAGAGTGTAGGGGTTAGGAATAGGTAATGCAGAGAGTGTAGGGGGCAGGAGTGGGTAACACAGAGGTCAGAAGTGGGTGACGCAAAGGGTGAAGGGGTCAGGAGTAGGTAATGCTGAGAGTGTAGGGGTCAGGAGTGGGCAATGCACAACCTGGTGTACACCCCACTACTCAGTACAATTCCCTCTAAAGTTCACATTCCCAACAACATAAATCCCCACACAACACCCCCCACACAACCACTTACTCAGTACAGACTCCCCCCAGAACTGACCCCCTCCCCGTCAGCGATCCTCTCAGTACAGATCTTTTCCCGCTAAACACACTCACCAGATAAAATGGCAGTTCAGAGTTCGAAGTCCCCCTCCCCCGGCTTTGTCATGTGACCAGAGCTGAAAAGTAGCCTCCCCCGATCCTGAACTGCCGCTGCCAGATGAGAAGACACAGCTTTGTCATACAAATGTCATAAATACTGCAGAGTCACACACAACAATCATAGAGAGACACCTCACCACCGAGCATACTGGACACACGACTGGTGACTGGTACCAGCAACATTTCATACTGGGTGTAAATATAAAATAAGATCTTATTACCTCATCTGTTGCCACTTCCAGCAATGTCTCCTCTCTACTTCCTCCTGACTCACCTCTCACCCGGAACTTCCTATTTATACCTGACATCACTTCCTGTCTGTAGCTGACATCACTTTCATAGAGATTTCCTGTCTTAGAAGTGAGATCACCACCTTGTGGAGCTCAGAGGAACTGCAATCCCAAGAAACGTATCGTTGTGTGAAAACAACCTTTTTATTGTTGCCAAGTTTCCCTCATGCTGCAGAACAGTCCTGGGATTTTGGTCGACCGACCCAACTTGTCCATGCCAAGCAGGTTCAAGGAGATCGTGCAGAGAGGCAGTGAGGTGATGACGGCTGGAACACTCTGTGGGTTCCATCACCAGGCAACTACAGTCATACCAGACTGTTGGGTGGAGTTTTCTCCTTTCTGACAGTGAAAGTAGAACTATAATAAAAATAATAAACTTTATTTTATATAGCACCTTTAAAGGTAGCTTCTCAAATCACTTGAAGAACTCCCAACATCAGCAGAGAGGCAGAGGAGCAGGAGGAGTGTGTTATCGGGTAAGTGTCACCACTGAAGACAATGATGGACTGGGGTTAGACTTTGTTCTTACTGACAAACAATGGGACTTATTTTATCCCAGTGACACCAATGATGGGGCTTTTTTCCTGACAGCTCCATGTCAGCCTACCACCGGGTAACCTCCCCCCATACCCCCACCTGCAGGACCTAACTCATAAATTTGAAAATTTGACTCTCTACCTCAGGCTGGCATTCAGTGCCCATCTGCTTTCTAGGCAAAGTTATGCTCTTGTGAAGCGGAAGGTGTCCAACATTTGAAGTCACCCTTTTTGGTCGGTGTGTCCCTTATGGGATTGGTCGGGTACATCACTTTACCATTTAGAAGATGATGTGACCTTCAAGGAAGTACTCCTTTCACTACATTTGTTCAAAGAAGATGAAGCTTATGTAGCGCTGGTAGATTTTCCAATCTACCGCTTATATGTAAATTTAGCGGGTCATCTGTTCTGTACATAGTTCAGATTCAATTTACTCTTATGCCGCGTACACACGGTCGTACTTTTCGTCTACAAAAGTCAGACAGCCTGTTCGACAGACTTCCGACAGACTTCCGGCAGACTTTCGACGGACTTGCGGCGGACTTGCTAACGAACAGACTTGCCTACACACGATCACACAAAAGTCAGTCGAATTCTTACGTGATGACGTACACCGGACTAAAATAAGGAAGTTCATAGCCAGTAGCCAATAGCTGCCCTAGCGTGGGTTTTTGTCCGTCGGACTAGCATACAGACGAGCGGATTTTTCGACCAGACTCGAGTCCGTCGTAAAGTTTTAAAGCATGTTTCAAATCTAAAGTACGTCGGATTTGAGGCTAAAAAAGTACGTTGAAAGTCCGGAGAAGCCCACACACGATCGGATTACCAGCCAGCTTTAGTCCGTCAGCGTCCGTTGGACTTTTGTAGACGAAAAGTACGACCGTGTGTACGCGGCATTAGATTAGCCTCTGTTCCAGTTTGGCTGTGTTGCGTGCAGTTCCACATTCTGCCTGTGGGTGTCGTTGTCTCCATAGGTTGGTGTTGGAAAGCAACAAGCTGAAGTATATGAGTGCTCTTCTGTCCCGTAGACAACTCGGTGGAGGTGGTCCTCCGGGTTGCATTCTGGGAGAGAGTATTTATGGGACAGACGCCATGTTTCTGAGAGCTTTCACCTCGTGGCCCTCCTGGCATCGAGGTATGTGTTAGTGAGTTCTACCTCGCGGCCCTCCGGCCTGGAGGCTTGCGTTGCTGCAGCCGGGCGGGTAGGCCCAGAAGCCTGTCTGGGGCCTGCTATCGCTGGGATGGTCCTGTGCTGTCTGCCCTGAGGGAAGAAGCCGGACAATCAGGAAGATCCAGGGGAGGACCCATCTTGGAAGGGACCATGCAAGGCTGGTCTTAAGAAGGGCCTGGTGACTCGATTGAAGGACGCATCTTAAACTAATCTACCGCACAAGTACTGCCGGGTCGGCTTAGAGGTTCTGGTACTGTGTTTGCTGTTCATCGAAAAACTACTGCGTCCTGTGGCAGAGGATCGTACAGTTTTGTTTCACTCAAGTCTGTGGCAGAGACTTTTTGTTCGTGCTACGTTCCGGCTGCTAGGTTAGTGAGAGAGACTTATCCGGGCGGGCAAAGATTAAATCCTGAACAGAGGATATATTCACCATTGAGATTTCAATTCCTTAGCGATACACCAAGAAAAGGTATTTGAACTTCCCTGCAACTCTTTTTCTACCTCTTTCCTGCTACTTCTTCCAGTTATCTCCCATTAAAGCATTGGAAAAGTACTAAAGTGACTGTTGCCTATATTGTCTGATAACGAGCTCAATGGGGACCCTAGACCCGGTGTTGGTGAAACCATAGGTAAAAAGGTGACGGAAACTGCCCGCTTTAAATCAGCAGCTCCACCGCGAGTTAGTGCTACACTTAAATTGACAGCAAGGTTCTGTGTTTGTGGACAGTCTGGCTTCCTGCCTCAAGATAAATGTCTGAGTTGGCAGTTGCCAAAAATAGAACACAGTCATCTGACCCCTACACAGTCCTTCTGTAATTAGAAGCCCAACCAATTATGGATCAAAGGTAATGGTTCTGCTCTGGAACATGTATGTCTTTGTCTTATTTCTTATGCTAAAGAAAATCTTTTTTGTTTGAGAAAAAAAAAAAATCATGGTTCAAAGTATGCCTTTCTCTGCTGCTAGAGAACATACTGGTGGTAAAGTCCTAAATTTTCCTGGTGTTCCTCTTCCCCTGGCAGCTTATGCATGCCTGGTGACTATCGGGACCATGGCCTCTCCTGTCCTGGTGTTGGGTGGCTCAGTGGAGACCATGGTCTCTCCTGTCCTGGTGTTGAGTGGCTCAGTGGAGAAGATACCCTTTCCAGGGGTTTCTCTTCAACAGTGGATATGCACCAAACTTCTTATATCTCACAGACACAAAGTACAGTAGTACAAATCTTCTCAGTTGCCAGATAGTGGCACAAGGTCAAGCTCTCCATCCAGCTCCGGAGAAGCTCAAGTTAGCAGCCTGGATTTCAAGAGGCGAAGGTTTGCAGATTTAGGTTGCTCTTCAAGAATCCCTTAATGAAAGCACGGAAGAACAGCATGAACAAAGTCTACAACAAAGTCTGACAAAATTCCAAGAATATGCTACGTCAGAAGTTTTCTCCAGGGAAGCAAGAGTTTGTCAGGTCCTCCGTTTTCTTCAAAGAGGTCTCGACATGGGCCTGAGTACAAGCATAAACATAAACAGTGTAGCGCTAAAGTACAAATCTCTAAGTGAAAAAATTATTTTATAAAAGGAGAAAGCTATTCAACGATTAAGTAAAGAATAATCTTATCTCGTCTCCAAATTACATAATTTAGAAAAATGAATCTCAAATGTGTAGTCTAATAGCATATGAAACACTCAATTATCAGTGATAAGAAAGACAAAAGAGAATATAAATGGTGAAATATAATTGTGACGAATAACGTGATAACTTAAAGTGTCCACATTCCTGAAGGAATATAAATGACAAACTTGGTGATAATAATAGTAAAGTGTCCGCAATTTAAGTAGGAGGTGTGGCCACCAAATGGATCTGGAAATAATCTAGTCCCAATGATATATCATGCAGAAAAAGCGAATTCCATACAATGCAGATGATACATTAATATCTCCTCCGTAATGATCCGAATCAACATAAGGGATAAGGTACTCTTACCGGCTTTGGTGGACTCACAGGCCGTTGGCGGTGAGTCAAAAAGGCTTTCACTGTCTTAAGATGGAAGACAGTATAGGAGTGGACCATGCGCTGGTAAACCTCTTCCTTCAGATGGGGGGCCAGGATCCTGCCCGGATGGTCTAAACGATCACCGTCCTTGTCAGCATTGGTAAACCATGTATAAAGAAAGAAACAAGGAGCCTCCACATGGTGTAAATCCAAAAATTCAATTGGCATTTATTTGATCAGTCACGATCATCAAACAATCCATAAAAGTATAAGAAAGATATAGTAGAATCGATTCCAGTAATAAAAAAGGCAAGCGTGGTGTGGGTGGCTGGGTACAGCAAGGAGACCCGACGCGTTTCGTCTGAAGAGACTTCTGCTGGGGTATACTGGAATCGATTCTACTATATCTTTCTTATACTTTTATGGATTGTTTGATGATCGTGACTGATCAAATAAATGCCAATTGAATTTTTGGTTTTACACCATGTGGAGGCTCCTTGTTTCTTTCTTTATACATGGTTTACCAATGCTGACAAGGACGGTGATCGTTTAGACCATCCGGGCAGGATCTTGGCCCCCCATCTGAAGGAAGAGGTTTACCAGCGCATGGTCCACTCCTATACTGTCTTCCATCTTAAGACAGTGAAAGCCTTTTTGACTCACCGCCAACGGCCTGTGAGTCCACCAAAGCCGGTAAGAGTACCTTATCCCTTATGTTGATTCGGATCATTACGGAGGAGATATTAATGTATCATCTGCATTGTATGGAATTCGCTTTTTCTGCATGATATATCATTGGGACTAGATTATTTCCAGATCCATTTGGTGGCCACACCTCCTACTTAAATTGCGGACACTTTACTATTATTATCACCAAGTTTGTCATTTATATTCCTTCAGGAATGTGGACACTTTAAGTTATCACGTTATTCGTCACAATTATATATTTCACCATTTATATTCTCTTTTGTCTTTCTTATCACTGATAATTGAGTGTTTCATATGCTATTAGACTACACATTTGAGATTCATTTTTCTAAATTATGTAATTTGGAGACGAGATAAGATTATTCTTTACTTAATCGTTGAATAGCTTTCTCCTTTTATAAAATAATTTTTTCACTTAGAGATTTGTACTTTAGCGCTACACTGTTTATGTTTATGTATTTTGCACAATTTGGTCCTATTGGAGTGTTGGCTGCTATTCAACGTTTCTGATTGGCGCGGTATTTTCTACCCTTTTCTGAGTACAAGCATATTCCAAGGACACATCTCTTCCATGTCAGCCCTTAGCAGGACGCAGTGGACCTCTGATTTTTCAATTCTTAAAGTTGTTAAGCTAAGGCCTCCCAGAGCCCCACGTTTCTACATGGGAACTCACAACAGTACTCAACTACCTGTCTGCTCCAAAAATCAATGATGGAGTTGTTGCTATGGGAATTACCAGCTTTCCTGGTGGCAGTAGCCTCAGCTAGGAGGATTTCTGAGTTGGTGGCTCTAGGGTATAAAGAACCCTATAAGTCCATCCTGGTGGACAGAGTTATTCTGCTCCCGATGCTAGATTCTATTCCAAAAGTGGCCTCAAGATTCCATTTAAGTCAAGAAATTGTTTTGCCAACTTTTCATGTGGAAGATGGACAAAAAGTTAGTCCTTTTGATGTCGGGGAGACACTGCACATGTATATCCATCCTACCCTAGCTTTCAGGGCATCAACTTGCCTGTTTGTGGTTCCCAAAGGTTCACGCAAGGGGGCCAGAGCTTTGAGCAGAGTGATTGCTTCTTTTTATTATGAAAGTGATCTCCCTCTCATATAAGGATAGAGGGTTGACCCTTTCGGAAGAAATAAACAACCACACTCTCCACAAGAAGCGTCTCAACCTCCCGGGCAGCCGCCTGTAGCGACTCAATGAAGTCAATATGCAAGGTGGCAACGGGGTCATCCATACAAACCTTTATTTCTCAGTATCGCATAGATCCGTCATTATTGACAACTGTTGATTTTAGCAAAAGGCCATAATTAACCCTATTTTGTTTCCACATTATTCCACCCTAGTTAGCTAGTTAGTTCCCAGTGGTAGGCTGACATGGAGCTGTCAGGAAAACGGAAATTGAATATCAAATACTTACCGCAATTTTCCATTCCTGACGTCCTCCATGCACATACTCCCACCCAGGTGCAGAAATCAAGTTATGGAACGCCGGACTGAGGGATGGAGTCAAATTTATGAGTTAGGTCCTGCAGATGGGTGGAGGATACCCAGTGGTAGGCTGACATTGAGCTAGTCAGGAAAGGAAAAATTTATTTTTCATTATCCCGCTGACACCAATAATAGGACTTATTTTTTCCCACTAACACAAATGAAGGGGCTTATTTTATCCCTGACCCCAATGACGGGGCTTATTTTATCCAATTAACTTCAACAATGGGACTTATTTTATTCCACTGACGCCAACAATGGGACTTATTTTATTCCACTGACGCCAACAATGGGGCTTATTTTATCTCACTGATACCAACGATGGGTCTTATTTTATTGAAACTGAGTATGTACTGTATACACCCCTTTAGATGCATACACGTTAACTCATCCAGGCAGCTCATTAGGCACACGAGTTTCAATCTTTGTCTCCCAGGTATTGCAGAAGTTAAGACAAATCTCCCAGAATTTTCCAGAGACTCCTGGGTTAAAATTTCCACCTGGCGGTTAAAAGCTATTTCCTAAGTAAAAAACTACCAGTGTATTGTGGGACGATATTTTTCTGGGCAGATGCGAGTCCAGTGGTTTCATCCTGGATCTTTCTATAGGGGAGGCTAAGCTTTGACAATGGGTCAGAAGAAGGGCAAAGGGAGTCAGGGGCTGTAAAATGAGAAAAGCACCTTCTGTGGAATGCAGTCCCATCCACCAGCTCCCCTTCCTGTCTTTTCTCACTCTATTTGTGGAGAAGGATGCCAACTGTCAATTATTAGTGGTCCATAGTCAGAGACTTTCAGCCTAGACTGACCAGCTAGCCAACTTGCCCACCCATCATCAACCCAAAGCCTAGCTATCTCACTCATCTGTCAAGATGAGGCCCAGCTAGCCCATTCATCTGTCAAACCTAGATCCAGATAGCCCACTCATATGTCAAGCATGGCCCCCAGCTAGCCCACTCAGCTGTCAAGATGAAGAAAAGCTTGGCCACTCATCTGTCAAGCCTGGACCCGGCTAACCTACTTGGCTGTCAAGCCAAGGCCCTGCCAGGCTACTCCGCTGTCAAGTCCAGGCCTTGGACCCAGCCAAATTTATACCATCCCACAAAGCTCTGAAAATTAGGTAGGTAAATTTGAGAGGATTGCCCATGAGAGGCTGTTATGTTGCCACCACATTCATGTTGATCAGAGGTCAACAGTAGCAGCAACAAAACACTTTTTCATTGAAGAGTTGAAGAAATTGGGGGGGGGGGGGGGGGCAGCAATGTGCTAAGTGTGTTGAACGTAGGGGAGAATATGTAAAATAGAAGTCAAGTTTCATTGTTTTAGCTCAGGGATTTTCAAACTATGACCCTCCAGCTGTTGCGGAACTACACGTCCCATGAGGCATTGTAAAACTCAATCTGACAATCACAGACATGACTAGGCATGATGGGAATTGTAGTTCCTGAACAACTGGGGGGCCATAGCTTGAAGACCCCTGCTCTAGCTCATCTCCTTCTTGGTCAGGTCAAGAATTTTTTAACAACACCCCCCCCCCCCCCACGCCTCGTAAAAGTGCCACTCTTCGTGTACTAATACAGTAAATAAGGAGATCCCTCAATTACATATAAATGTAAAATTACAGCAAAAATTATGTTGCAAAATAATAACCCGCCAAGCAGAATGGGAGATGATGTTTTCAGTGATGGAGAATGTGGTTTGTGTTCCAGAATCACGACTTGACTCCTCACAAGACTGGGCTGTTTGTATTCATGCTGATCCTCTTGATTAAAGGGACACGGGACATAGAAAAGATGGAGGGGGGGGGGGGGGGGTCTCTATGTTAGATGTGATGTGAAAGTGAGGAAGAAAGAGGACCTTTTGGTTTGAGATGTGGTTGGTGTTCCAGAAACATGGCTTGACTCCTCACAAGACTGGGCTGTTAGTATTCATGCTGATTCTCTTGTTTAGAGGGACACGGGACATAGAAAAGATGGAGGGGGGTTTCTCTATGTTAGATGTGATGTGAAAGTGAGGAAGAAAGATAATCTTGAAGTTGGAGGTTGTGATGGTGCGGAGGAGAGATTATGGGTAGAATGATATTTGGGTCTGTGAACTGATGAGTAAATGAGAAAGGGAGTTCTTAGCACATGTCAGGAAAACCAAGCTTATGCCCATGCTCAAAGAAATGTGCATGTCTGGAGAACGGTCCTCAGAGCAGTGCACAGAATTAGGACCATGCACACATCTATACGAGCGCGTCTGAATTAGAATTAGTTTGAATGGATGAGCTTGTACGTTTGGATGGAGTTTGGCACCCAGTGGCCTATTTAAAGTCCTACAGGACTCAGAATAATTGCTGAGTGGATGCCAGCTCCTTCCGCCTGTGACTTGATTCCGTGTGTACATCTTTATCCTAACCCGGCTTGTTGAGCCTGCTTGTTCCTGAACCCCTGTTGCTGACTCTGGGTTGTGATCTAACCTTCTCTCTTGCCTGCTGTTCCAGTACCTCCTCTGCTCTCCTGATAATCTTGGCCTGGTTCTGACTCTGCTCCTGTTTCCTGATTCTGTACCACAGCTGCCCAATTGCTGCCAGCTCCTTCCCACCTGACCATGCGTCCGAGATCCTGCATCCAGATCCTGCAACAGGCACCCGTGCAACTCTGCGCCCTGTTATACCTAGTCATCAACCCCAGGTCAACTCTCAGGCCTCAACCAGATACGTGACAGTATATCTTGTTACTCATTCACAAAAAAATTACAGTTAACATATAAAACACAAAGACACTGTGGAAAAAAATATTTATTACAAATAAATAAACCTTCTTTTCCAACATAAACCCTACCATGTCATTCAGAGGTGTGAATCCATCAACTATGTCAATGTAAATACAACCATGTGCCCCAGAGGTGTAGATCCATCAACTATGTCAATTCAATCATGTCACCCAGAGGTGTAGATCCATCAACTATGTTAATTCAATCATGTCACCCAGAGGTGTAGATCCATCAACTATGTTAATTCAATCATGTCACCCAGAGGTGTAGATCCATCAACTATGTCAACATAAATACAACCATGTTGCCCAGAGGTATAGATTCATCAACTATGTGAATCCAACCATGTCACCCAGAGCTGTAGATCCATCAACTATGTCAACGTCAATCCAACCATGTCCCCCAGAGGTGTAGATCCATCAAATATATCAAATGTCAATGCAACCATGTCACCCAGAGCTGTAGATCCATCAACCATGTCAACGTTAATCCAACCATGTCACCCAGAGGTGTAGATCCATTAACCATGACAACGTCAATCCAACCATGTCACCCAGAGGTGTAGATCCATCAACTATGACAATCCAACCATGTCACCCAGAGGTGTAGATCCATCAACTATGTCCATGTCAATCCAATCATGTCACCCAGAGGTGTAGATCTATCAACTATGTCCATGTCAATCCAATCATGTCACCCAGAGGTGTAGATCCATCAACTTTGTCAACCTAAATCCAACCATGTCATCCAGAGGTGTAGATCCATCAACAATGCCCTGACAGGCTGCACCATGACAACCCTTTACCGATGCACTCCCGGTGCAAATGACAGCTCCCTGACTGGATGGTGAATGTCAACAAACCAACTGGAAATCCTTCCTGACATCACTAACCACATATGGCCATGACCATGGTCAGTGACGTCACCCACGATCTCTTGGCCGTTATTTTTTATTTATTTTATGTCACCTATACTGGAGTTCATCCAACAGGTGCGCCACTTTACATGCAGGATTAAGGCAATTGCCCAACCATGTAATCTATCCGATTTTTTTGTTTTGCATTTTTAAACTTCCCCCATGGCCCTTTCAGCCACCCAAACCCTTTTTTTGCACCAAAAGCTTTCAAATTGTCCTTGAAGAAGGTGAAAAACCATACAAGATTCGGCTCTCGTAGACCTCAATGGGCTTTGGTTTTCGATGTTTGATAGTTGCTGATTTCAGGCAGGGTTCTCAGGAACGGAACCCTACTCAGTTAACTCATCACAACTCCTCAGTGGGGGAGCTACGACGTCTTACAAGGTCTAGTTTCGGTATACAACATGTTCTGCACTACGGCTTCTCTGCTGCGTGAGATTTCAGATGTGAGATAAGTGCCGATTTTTGTAGAAAACATTTCCCGCACTCAGGGCAGGAAAGGAGATTCTCCTGGGTGTGCCACATCTGATGTTTAGTAAGACTGGACTTCTGTGAAAAAGTTTTTCCACATTCAGAACAGGAATACGGCCTCTCACCCGTGTGAGATCTCCGATGTGAGTAAATATGGGACTTCTGTGAAAAGCATTTCCCGCACTCAGGGCAAGAATACGGCTTCTCCCCTGTGTGGGATCTCTGATGTGCAATGAGGTCTGATTTACACGGAAAAGATTTGCCGCACTCGGGGCAGAAAGACAACTTTTCTCCCGTGTGCAACCTCCGATGTCTGACAAGACAAGACTTCTGTAAGAAACATTTCCCACAATCGGGGCAGGAATACGGCTTCTCCACCGCGTGAGATTTTTGATGTATAACAACGTCTAATTTATGTGTATAACATTTTCCACACTCGGCACAGGAATACGGCTTCCCCTCTTCTGTGTGAGACCTTTGATGTATATCGAGGTCTGATTGCTGTGTAAAACATTTCCCGCACTCTGGGCAGGAATATGGCTGCCCCTTTGTGTGCAACCGCTGATGTTTAGACAGGTAGGATTTGCGTGAAAAACACTTCCCGCACTCTGGACAGGAATACGGCTTCTCAGCGTGGTGAGATGTGCAATGTAGGTCCAGTTCTGATTTATAAAGGAAACATTCCCCGCACTCAGAACAGGAAAGAAGCTTCTCCCCCCTGTGAGATTTCTGATGTAAAAAAAGCCTGAGTTTAGAGCTAAAGGTTTCCCTACATTCAGGACAGGAGAATGTCTCCTCCCCCTGAATCCCGGCACCACCCCTCACAGTACGAGGTTGCTCAGAGTCAGAGGGATTCCATGGTCTATCCACACTGTGAAGTCCACCATCCATAGTGGAGCTCATTGTCTTTTCTCCTCCACAATCTCCTGTGATGTCCTCATCTTCCATTTTACAACCTGGAGATAAAGTGAGACGATCCTTTGAGGGTTTCTTCATTCTCGTTTCCTCCACTATGAATGTCCTCGTCATTCCAGCCTCCTCTGTATACTGCTGATCATCCCAAACGTAGTCCTCTTCTACTTCACCCTCAACTTTCATGTTCATCAGATCTTCACCCTAAACCAACAGAATGGCAGAAAATAACATCTGTAACATAGAAGTATTTATGATGTGAGATCACATAGAAAATATCATCTTGTAGAGTCCAAACATCGTCTCCACATGTCAGAGTGTTCAATCACTTTATGTTCCCGACCCTCAACTCCACCTACCTGATGATGGTGGGGGATGGTGTGACCTTCCTGTGTGGAATCCCGGGAATACAGAGGACGGGGACATCTCTCTGGTGGGTTCCTGGTATTAGGTGGCTCCATCATATCCTTGTGTCCTTCTGGAAACTTCTTCATCACACCATACTTCCCATCCTCCTCTATATACTCTTCTTTTATATTGAAACTATCCTGGAGGTTTCCCCTCTGAATATATAATAAAACATTCATTGTAACAAACATGCTTGTATATAAATCATAACTGCCAATAACTGTTCCTCATCTACCTGATAAAGTTTTGTGTAGTTGTGACCTTCCTGTGTGGAATCCCGGGAATACAGAGGGCGGGGACATCTCTCTGGTGGGTTTCTGTAGCTGGATGACTCCACCATGTTGGTTTGGAACAGGCGTCTGAGAAACTCTGACTCCTCCATCACCCCATCCTCATCATCCTCCTCTTGTATCTCTTCTTCAAGATCAGGATCACTTAGGTTTCCAATCTAAATATATAATAAAAATGACATCAATGGTAACAATGCAGATAATGTACAGATCCTAATGATACTATCAGTGATTGTTCCTCACCTACCTGATGATGGTGGGGGATGGTGTGACCTTCATGTGTGGAATCCCGGGAATACAGAGGACGGGGACATCTCTCTGGTGGGTTTCTGCTACTAAGTGGCTCCATCATATCCTTGTGTCCTTCAGATAATTCCTTCATCACTCCATACTCATTATCTTTATACTCTTCTTTAATATCCATGTTAATTTTCATGATGTTTACATTCTATAAAATATATAAAAACAACATTCATTGTAACACAAATGCTTATATAAAAATCAAAACTATCAATAATTTTTTAAAATCTACCTGATCATCTTGTGCATTGCGGTCATTATCCTGTGTGTCCATAACGTCCTTGTAGAGATCCTTGTGTCCTTCTAAATACTCCCACTCCTCCATGGAGAAATAGACAGTGACATCCTGACACCTTATAGGAACCTGACACACACAATGATACAGTCACCATCCAGACACATCCCTTGTCTGTTACTGGATAATGTCCCAGAATTCCCAGAATCCTCCTCACCTCTCCTGTCAGCAGCTCCATCATCTTCTTGGTGACTTCTAGAATCTTCTCCATGTTGTGTCTCTCAGGTTTTAGGGAGTCACATGGAGGCACTGTGATGGTCATATGATCACCTGACTTCACAAGAGGAAATCTCTGTATTGAGGAACCAATAAGAATATCATGTTAGACTCTCAGAATCCTCCTCACCTCTCCAGTCAGGTCTGTGTTTTATTAATAGAGATAAGTGATGTCATGTGACCTCCCAGAATCCTCCTCACCTCTCCGGTCAGGTCTGTGTTTTATTACTAGAGATAAGAGTGATGTCATGTGACCTCCCAGAATCCTCCTCACCTCTCCGGTCAGGACTGTGTTTTATTAATAGAGATAAGAGTGATGTCATGTGACCTCCCAGAATCCTCCTCACCTCTCCGGTCAGCAGGTAGATGATCTCCAGGGTGAGATTTAGTATCTTCTCAGTCATGTGACTCTGGTCCTCCTCCATCCTCATTGGGGCGGTCATGTGATCTATGCTGGTTCTCTGTAGATGGATAGTGGAGAATTATCAGGACTGTATTGGTTGTACAATATTAGGATGGAGATATAAGGGGTTAATAGTGGGGCTGCCCCCAGTGGGAATTGGCACATGTAGATTGGGTTACTTAGACTTTGTTGTTTTTCTTGCCGACACCACCAATTGTGGAAGGGAGTTCCACATCCTTACCGCCCTGACAGTGAAAACCCCCCTACGCAGCTTAAGGTTAAACCGCTTCTCTTCTAGTCCCATCGTGTGGCCCCGTGTTCTCTTACACTCCCTGGGACTTAAAAGTTTTATACTTACGCTGGGATCACCGTTGAGATATTTGTATATCGCTATCAAATCTCCTCTCAAGCGTCTCTTCTCCAGGGAGAACAAATTTAGCGCTTTTAGTCATTCCTCATAATTGAGGTCCTCCAGTCCGCATATTAATTTAGTTGCCCTTCTCTTGCCATTGCCCTTTAGTTGGACTCTCTACAGTTCCAGCCAGATTGGCAGAGTGGGGTGGAGGACACTGAATGGAGACCACTGGAGGGATTGGCAGAGAGGGGTGGAGGACACTGAATGGAGGTCAGTGGAGGGATTGGTAGAGAGGGGTGGAGGACACTGAATGGAGGTCAGTGGAGGGATTGGTAGAGAGGGGTGGAGGACACTGAATGGAGGTCAGTGGAGGGATTGGTAGAGAGGGGTGGAGGACACTGAATGGAGACCAGTGAAGGGAATGGCAGAGAGGGGTGGAGATCACTGAATGGAGACCAGTGGAGGGATTGGTAGAGAGGGGTGGAGGACACTGAATGAAGGCCAGTGGAGGGATTGGCAGAGAGGGGTGGAGGACACTGAATGGAGACCAGTGGAGGGATTGGTAGAGAGGGGTGGAGGACACTGAATGAAGGCCAGTGGAGGGATTGGCAGAGAGGGGTGGAGGACACTGAATGGAGACCAGTGGAGGGATTGGCAGAGAGGGGTGGAGGACACTGAATGGAGGTCAGTGGAGGGATTGGCAGAGAGGGGTGGAGGACACTGAATGGAGGTCAGTGGAGGGATTGGCAGAGAGGGGTGGAGGACACTGAATGGAGGTCAGTGGAGGGATTGGCAGAGAGGGGTGGAGGACACTGAATGGAGACCAGTGGAGGGATTGGAAGAGGAGGGGTGGAGGACACTGAATGGAGACCAGTGGAGGGATTGGAAGAGGAGGGGTGGAGGACACTGAATGGAGGCCAGTGGAGGGATTGGTAGGAAGGGGTGGAGGACACTGAATGGAAGCCAGTGGAGGGATTGGCAGGAAGGGGTGGAGGACACTGAATGGAAGCCAGTTGAGGGATTGGCAGGAAGGGGTGGAGGACACTGAATGGAAGCCATAGTTACATGGTTGGTAAGGTGGAATAAAGACAACAGTCCATCCAGTTCAACCTGTGTAGCTGTGTGTGAGTAGAAAAAAAAATTCCCATATCCCGCTATATTGTTTTCACTAAGATACACGTCCAAGAGTTTTTTAAAACTATCCAAACTTTCTGCCGACACCACCGATTGTGGAAGAAAGTTCCACATCCTTACTGCCCTGACAGTGAAAACCCCCCTAAGCAGCTTAAGGTTGAACCACTTCTCTTCTAGTCTCATCGTGTGGCCCCGTGTTCTCTTACACCAGGGCTTGACAAATTTGCTTTGAATCTAGGAGCCAGTTAAAAAAGTTAGGAGCCAGTTTTTTTTTAGAGTGGTATGGATTGTCAGCTCCCGGGGTAAGGCCAGTAATTTTCACCCCCTAACCCTAACTCACAACGGAGCACCCAGTCAATAACTCAAATGTAACGCTGTTACATCAGGGTTATGGGCTGGCCAGAAAGAGTAAGGCTGGCAACAGATGGCACTGGCTGGCTCTGGCAGGAGGGAATGGTTGGCTTAGGCAGGAGGCACTGATTGGCACTGGCAGGTGACACTGGTTGGTGGCACTGATTTGGAACTGACAGATGGCACTGGCAGGTGACACTGGTTGGTGGCACTGATTTGGAACTGACAGATGGCACTGGCAGGTGGCCCTGGTTGGCACGTGGCACTGGTTTGTAACTGACAGTTGGCACTGGCAGATGGCACTGGCAGGTGGCATTGGTTTGTAACTGACAGATGGCACTGGTTGGCACTGGCAGATGGCATTGGTTTGTAACTGAGATAGCACTGGTTGGCACTGGCAGGTGGCACTGGTTGGCATGTGGCACTGGTTTGGAACTGACAGATGGCACTGGTTGGCACTGGCAGGTCTCATTGGTTGGCACTGGCAGGTGGCACTGGCATGTGGCACTGGCAGGTGGCACTGATTGGCAGAGGCACTGGCAGGTGGCACTGGTTTGGAACTGGCAGGTGGCACTATTGGCACTGGAAGGTGGCACTGATTGGCGGTGGCACTGGCAGGTGGCACTGATTGGCAATGGCAGGTGGCACTGGTTGGCGGTGGCAGGTGGCACTGGTTGGCGGTGGCAGGTGGCACTGGTTGGCCGCACTGACAGATGGCACTGATTGGCACTGGCGGGTTTCACACTGAGCCAAGCGTAACTGTGTGTGAAACTGACAAGTAACAGAGGAGAGAGGAGCTGTCAGAATTCAGCTTAATGTCTAGGGTGGGCGGGACCCGGCCGGGTGGGCGGTACCCAGCAGCTATTAAACACCAGCCAATGATTGGGTTGCTTAAGAAAAGGGGCGGGGCCACATAGACGTAGCAGCCCGCCCAGATCCCATCGCATTGGCTGGTGTTTGATAGCTGCTGGGTCCCGCCCACCCCCGACATCATTTCTCAATTCTGACAGATCCTCTCTCTCTCTCTCTCAGTTATGTGTCAGTTTCACACACTCTGCGGCTCTGGCGAGCATCAAGCGCTGCGCTGAGTGTGGAGAAGGGAGGAGGAACAGCGGTCAGTGTTAAATATAGCACTGCATGTCTGGGGCATCGGGAGTTGCAGTGAATGGGCTGGTGGCAGCCTAGGCGCCAGGGTGCGGTTTCTGGTCGCCATGGCGACCTGGCGCCTGGGGTTTGTCGAGCCCTGTATTACACTCCCTGGGACTGAAAAGTTTCATACTTACGCTGGGATCACCGTTGAGATATTTGTATATCGCTATCAAATCTCCTCTCAAGCGTCTCTTCTCCAGGGAGAACAAATTTCACGCTTTTAGTCATTCCTCATAATTGAGGTCCTCCAGTCCCCATATTAATTTAGTTGCCCTTCTCTTGCCATTGCGCTTTAGTTGGACTCTCTCCAGTTCCAGACAGATTGGCAATGAGGGGCGGAGAACACTGAAAGGAAGCCACTGGAGAGATTGGTAGAGAGGGGTGGAGGACACTGAAAGGAAGCCACTGGAGAGATTGGTAGAGAGGGGTGGAGGACACTGAATGGAGACCAGTGGAGGGATTGGCAGAGAGGGGTGGAGGACACTGAATGGAAGCCAGTGGAGGGATCGGCAGAGAGGGGTGGAAGACACTGAATAGAGGCCAGTGGAGGGATTGGCAGAGAGAGGGTAGAGAACACTGAATGGAGGCCAGTGGTGGGATTGGCAGAGAGGGGTGAAGGACACTGAATGGAGACCAATGGAGGGATTGGCAGACAGGGGTGGAGGACACAGAATGGAGGCCAGTGGAGGGATTGACAGAGAGGGGTGGAGGACACTGAATGGAGGCCAGTGGTGGGATTGGCAGAGAGGGGTGGAGGACACTAAATGGAGACCAGTGGAGGGATTGGCAGAGAGGGGTGGAGGACACAGAATGGAAGCCAGTGGAGGGATTGACAGAGAGGGGTGGAGGACACTGAATGGAAGCCAGTGGAGGGATTGGCAGAGAGGGGTGGAGGACACTGAATGGAAGCCAGTGGAGGGATTGGCAGAGAGGGGTGGAGGACACTGAATGGAAGCCAGTGGAGGGATTGGCAGAGAGGGGTGGAGGACACTGAATGGAGACCAGTGGAGGAATTGGCAGAGAGGGGTGGAGGACACTGAATGGAGACCAGTGGAGGAATTGGCAGAGAGGGGTGGAGGACACTGAATGGAGACCAGTGGAGGGATTGGCAGAGAGGGGTGAAGGACACTGAATGGTTGACAGCAGCGTTCATAATGGACTGAAGAAGGGATAGTCCAAAGGTAAGCCAATGAGAAGGGAGTCACAGTAGTCAAGACGAGAGATAAGCTGGGAGCGAATTAGAAGCTATGTGGTGTTGTTGGTTAGGAAGGGACATACCTTGGAGATGTTGCGGAGGTTGAGGCAGAGAGGTTTAGGCAGTGATTGGATTTGGGACTAAAAGGAGAGATCGGAGTCCTGGGTTACACCTTGCACACTGCCATGCCGGGACGGACTTCTATTTGTGCCATCCATGTCAACAGAGAAGTCAGGGGAAGGAGCATGAGAAAGGAGGAGCTCAGTTTTGGGTAGATTGAGTTTGGGGAGATGGTGCGATATATCTGTTATAGTAAATTTAGTGAGGTGCGAGGAGATATACGTATTGCGGGCAGCAAGAGTTTAAACTCACCCACAAGATGCAATGGCAGTTCAGAGTGAGAGGAAGTCCTAGTGCTCCCCCAGCTGTATCATGTGACCAAAACCGAGGGGGAGCCTCTCTCAGCTCTGAACTGCCATTGTCAGATGAGAAGGCAGAGCTGTAATAAAAATGTCATAAATACTGCAGAGCAACACACAACAAACATAGAGAGACAACTCACTGAACACAGGACTGGTACCAGCAACGCTCCTTACTGTAAATACAAAATAAGATCTTATTACCTCCTCTACTGCCAGTTCCAGCAATGTCTCCTCTCTACTTCCTCCCAACCCACCTCTCACCTGGAACTTCTTGTCTGTAGCTGACATCACTTCCTGTCTGTACCTGACATCACTTCCTGTCTTCCATAGAGACTTTTCTGTTTTGGTATGAGATCACCACCCTGTGGAGCTCAGAGGAACTGCAGCCCAGAGAAGCATCTCGTAGTGTGAACACGGCCTTGTCATTGTTGCCAAGTGTCCCAGATGCTGCAGAACAGGCCCGAGATTTAGTCTACTGTCCCACTAAATCCATAACCTCTAGGTTCCAAGATGTTGTGCGGAGAGGCAGTGAGGTGATGACTTCTGGAACACTCTCTGGGTTCCACAACCAGGCACTGCAAGTGTAGCGCTGGTAGATTTGCGATCTACCATATGTTAGGTAAATTTAGTAACTTGTTCGTTACATAGGTTAGGTTTGCCTCTGTTCCAGCTTGGCTGACGTTGTGTGTGTTTCCATACTGTCCAGTGGGTGTCGCTGTTATCACTGGTCAGTGTTGGAAGGGCAGCGTGTCAAAGCGTATGGATGCTCTTCTGTCCCGGAGACAACTCGGTGGAGGTGGTCCTCCGAGTTGCATTCTGGGCGAGGGTATTTATGGGACAAACGCCATATTGTGGGGTTCGTTTTACAGCCACCTGCTGGCCCTCCTGGCCGACAGGTATGCGTTAGAGAGCTACCTCGTGGCCCTCCGTTCCGGAGGCCCACGTCGCTGCGGCTCAGGGGTGGGCCCAGAAGCTTGTCTGGGGCCTACCACAGCAGCCGAGGAATGGTCCTGAGCTGTCTATCCAGAGGGAAGAAGCTGGACAACCGAGGAGATCCCAGGGGAGGACCCGTCATGGAAGGATCACGCAGCGTGCTGGTCTGGAGAGGGGCCTGGTGACTCAGTTGGAGGACGTATCCTAAAAGTAACTATACAGCATAGTGTTGCCGGGTTGGCTTAAAGGTTCAAGCACTGTGACTGACGTTCATTGCAGAAAAACAATACATCTTGTGGCAGAGGATCATACGGGTTTATCCCAAACAAGTCTATGGCAGAGACTTTTGTTCGTGCTACGTACTGGCTGCTAGGCAAGTGAGAGAGGCCTATCCAGGCGAGCAAAGAGTGTGTCCCAGGAGGGGAGCGCATTTTATTGTAATATCCAAATTCTACCAGGACATTTGTCAAGAATCTTACAAGAAGATATTTGAGTTTCTTCTGCAGTTTCCCTTCTGCCTCTTTCCTGCTACTTCCTTAGTAAATAGTTTAATAAAGCATTGAAAACGTACTCAAGTGTTGGTGCGTGTATCGTCCAGAGGTAAACTCAACGGAACCCTAGACCCGGTGCCGGTAAAACAGAGGGAAGGAGAGTGAAGGTAACAAGCCCGCTTAAACCAGCAGCTCCGCCAAGAGTTATTGCTACACAAGTATAGCGGACTGTTTGGGTGGAGTGACTAGAGTTGCCACCTCGTCCCTTTAAACCCGAACACATATGAATTACACGGGTTCTGTGGCTGATTACAGTGGTAATTAAATTCACTTGGTGCCTTATCTGCAATAAGTTAGCCTCAGAACTTGTGTAATTCATATGTGTTCGGGTTTAAAGGGATGAGGTGACAACCCTAGGAGTGACCTCCTTTTTGATAGTGAAAGTAGAACTCTGACATCAGTGGATCAGGAGCGTGTGATCAAGTCTGTGTCACCACTGACCACCAATGCTGGGCTGGGTCTACACGTTGTTCTCACTGATGCCAATAATGAGACTATTTTTTATGTATTTTTTTTTTGTGTTGGGTCTCCATTAAAAACAGAGAGTGATGTCCAAGATCTCCAAAATGGTTCCAAAGCTTTAATCACATCGTTACAGCATAAAGCAACGTTTCAGAGCCACGGAGGACCCTTTCAAGGGGCATTTCAAAGATAAGGGTCTGGCATGAACCCCATGCCTTCCTAAAGTTCTGTCCCTGGCCTCCATCCTGAAGCATACTAGGCCACATGCCCTGCAGAAAAAAAAGGCACGGGATCCCCCTCAAATTCCATACCTTGTCTAGAATAAGGGTCTGATATGGATTTCGAGAGGGATCCCATTGTAAGAGAAGCTCTGGACACGTTGGAATGAAAAGGCTGGCTCATGCTCATACTTACTGTATGTGCATGGTCATAATTCTGAGCAAAATCTCAAAGCAAAACAGGCATTGTCTGCTCCTGTCTTGCGTTCCTGTACCTCGCTGTCTGGCTGTGTACCGATCCCGGCTTGTGTCCTGACCCTGTCTCTGCTGGATGTTCCTGTACCTCACTGCCAGGCTGTGTACCTATCCTGGCTTGTGTCTTGACCCTGTATCTGCCTGATGTTCCTGTACCTCTCTGCCCGGCTGTGAACTGATCCTGGCTTGTGTCCTGACTCTGCCTGATGTTCCTGTGCCTTGCTGCCCCGCTGTGGACCGATCCTGGCTAGTGTCCTGACCCTGTCTCTGCCTGATGTTCCTGTACCTCGCTGTCTGGCTGTGTACCGATCCCGGCCTGTGTCCTGACCCTGTCTCTGGCTGATGTTCCTGTACCTCACTGCCCGGCTGTGTACCTATCCTGGCTTGTGACCTGATCCTGTCTCTGGCTGATGTTCCTGTACCTCACTGCCCGGCTGTGTACCTATCCTGGCTTGTGTCCTGACCCTGTAACTGCCTGATGTTCCTGTACCTTGCTGCCCGGCTGTGTACTGATCCTGGCTTGTGTCCTGACCCTGTCTCTGCCTGATGTTCCTGTACCTTGCTGTCTGGCTGTGGACCAATCCTGGCTAGTGTCCTGACCCTGTCTCTGCCTGATGTTCCTGTACCTCACTGCCTGGCTGTATCCTGGCTTGTGTCCTAAATCTGCCTGATGTTCCTGTACCTCGCTGCCCGGCTGTGAACCAATCCTGGCTAGTGTCCTGACCCTGTCTCTGCCTGATGTTCCTGTACCTCACTGCCTGGCTGTGTACCTATCCTGGCTTGTGTCCTGACCCTGTAACTGCCTGATGTTCCTGTACCTCGCTGTCTGGCTGTGTACCAGACCCAACTTGTGTCCTGACCCTGTCTCTGCTGGATGTTCCTGTACCTCGCTGCCCGGCTGTGTAACTATCCTGGCTTGTGTCCTGACCGTGTCTCTGCCTGATGTTCCTGTACCTCGCTGCCTGGCTGTGTACCTATCCTGGTTTGAATCCTGACCCTGTATCTGCCTGATGTTCCTGTACCTCGCTGCCCAGCTGTGTACCGATCCCAGGCTGGTGTCCTGACTCTGCATGATGTTCCTGTACCTTGCTGCCCGGCTGTGGACCGATCCTGGCTTGTGTCCTGACCGTGTCTCTGCCTGATGTTCCTGTACCTCGCTGCCCGGCTGTTTACCGATCCTGGCTTGTGTCCTGACCGTGTCTCTGCCTGATGTTCCTGTACCTCGCTGCCCGGCTGTGTACCTATCCTGGCTTGTGTCCTGACCATGTCTCTGCCTGATGTTCCTGTACCTCACTGCCCAACTGTGTACCTATCCTGGCTTGTGTCCTGACCCTGCCTCTGCTGGATGTTCCTGTACCTCGCTGCTCGGCTGTGTACCTATCCTGGCTTGTGTCCTGACCCTGTCTCTGCTGGATGTTACTGTACCTCGCTGCCCGGCTGTGTACCTATCCTGGCTGGTGTCCTGACCCTGTATCTGCCTGATGTTCCTGTACCTCGCTGCCCGGCTGTGTACCTATCCTGGCTTGTGTCCTGACCGTGTCTCTGCCTGATGTTCCTGTACCTCGCTGCCTGGCTGTGGACCAATCCTGGCTTGTTTCCTGACCCTGTCTCTGTTGGATGTTCCTGTACCTCGCTGCTCAGCTGTGTACCTATCCTGGCTTGTGTCCTGACCGTGTCTCTGCCTGATGTTCCTGTACCTCGCTGCCCAGCTGTGTACCGATCCTGGCTTGTGTCCTGAGTCTGCCTGATGTTCCTGTACCTCGCTGCTCAGCTGTGTACCTATCCTGGCTTGTGTCCTGACCGTGTCTCTGCCTGATGTTCCTGTACCTCGCTGCCCAGCTGTGTACTGATCCCGGCTTGTGTCCTGAGTCTGCCTGATGTTCCTGTACCTCGCTGCCCAGCTGTGTACTGATCCCGGCTTGTGTCCTGAGTCTGCCTGATGTTCCTGTACCTTGCTGCCCGGCTGTGGACCAATCCTGGCTTGTGTCCTGACCCTGTCTCTGCCGGATGTTCCTTTACCTCGCTGCCCAGCTGCGTACCGATCCTGGCTTGTGTCCTGGCCCTGTCTCTGCTGGATGGTTCCTGTACCTCGCTTCACGGCTGTTGATGACCTTTTGGCTTGTGTCCTGGCTACGTTCCTGTCTGCCAATTAAGTGTCACCATTTTCCAGTTCCTGCCTAGTGATCTATGGTCACCTGCTTCCTGCAAACCCCAGATGGAGCTACCTGCTACACTGGCCCTTGTGCCACCCTGTGCCCTCACACTTCCAGTTATCACTACCAGGGGGTATTGGACAAGGGGTGCAAGAGAAGCCCCCTTTCCAGCTCGATCTCCACCAGGTGTGTGACACACAAACTTTTTTTTTCTGCAGGGCATGGTATGCTTCTGGAGGAGGGATTGGCAGAGAGGGGTGGAGGACACTGAATCTAGAACAGTAGAGGGATTGGCAGAGAGGGGTGGAGGACACTGAATGGAAGCCAGTGGAGGGATTGGCAGAGAGGGGTGGAGGACATTGAATGGAGGGCAGTGGAGGGATTGGCAGAGAGGGGTGGAGGACATTAAATGGAAGCCAGTGGAGGGATTGGCAGAGAGGGGTGGAGGACATTAAATGGAAGCCAGTGGAAGGATTGGCAGAAAGAGGTGGAGGACACTGAATGGAGGCCAGTGGAGGGAGTGGCAGAGAGGGGTGGAAAACACTGAATGGAGACCTGACATCAATAACCAGGGGTGTTGGGCAAGAAGTGCAAGAGAAGCCCCCTCTCCAGCTTGATCTGCACCAGGTATTTGACACCCATACTTTTTTTTCTGTAGGGAATGAGGCCTGGTATGCTTCCAGAGTAAGGCCAGGCCTTGAACATTGGGAAGGTACCTTGCCATGAGGCCCCACCTGGCAAGACACCTTTTCACCATGTCGATAGGGATAAAGGCCTCATCTCCACATCCTTGGACCGGCTGAGGATGGGGTCTGCAAATGGTGAGGGGCTTAATGGAATGTTGATGGCTGTTTAAGATGAGAGGGGCCTTTTGATATCCAACCCTCCCTCCTACATAATATGAGAAAGGGAGTTCCTTGTTACTCTTAAACACCAAGGAACATATTAAACACATGAACACCAAGACACTCTCAAACAAACCTTTATTCAAAATAAACAATATTCAAATAGACGAAAAAATTTACCCGTATCACCTAGACATATAGATTGATCAACGATGCCCTAGCAACCTTCACCACGGCAATCCTCTACCACTGCAGTCCCGCCCACAAATGAAAGCTCCCTGACTTGCGATTGTTAAAAAAACAGCTGAGGATCCTGCCTGACATCATTGACCATACATGGTCATGGCCAACAGGTATATATCCAACAGGTCCACAGCTTCAAATACAGGATAGAGGCATCGCCCAAGCATTCAATGTAATGTAGTTGTGCGTTTTATTTCGCCTTTTTTTTAACCAACCGCTTGCCTCTGAGTGGTAAATTTTTTTACCACATGGCCACCCATGCACTTTTTTTCTTTTACCTAAAGCTTGCAAGTTGTCCTTGAAGAAGGCAAAAAAATATACAAGAGTTGGCTCCCATAGACTGCAGTGGGTTTTGGGTGCTAGGTTCGGGATCTGCAGACTTCAGGCTGGGATTGCAAATCCTTCAACAAACTGAACCCAAGCCAGTTCACTCATCACTACTTCCCTGTGCGGGATCCTCGATGTATAACAAGGTCTAAATTCGGTGCGTAATGTTTTCCGCACGGGCACTCTCCCCTTGTGAGACAAAATGTCGATTTCTTTCCAAAAAACTCACACGCTCAGGTCAGGGAAAGATCTTTTCCCGGTCGTGGCGCACCTGGTGTGCAGTGAGATTGGACTTCTGTGAGAAACCTTTCCCGCACTCGCTGCACACATACGGCCTCTCACCCGTGTGCATTCTCTGATGAGTGTAAATATGGGACTTCTTTGAAAAACGTCTCCCGCACTCAGGGCAGGCATACGGCTTCTCACCCGTGTGAGACCTCTGATGTGCAACAAGGTCTGAATTGCACGGAAAACATTTCCCGCACTCGGCACAGAAATACACCTTTTCGCCCGTGTGCAACCTCTGGTGTCTGACAAGACAAGACTTCTGTAAAAAACACTTTCCGCACTCGAGGCAGGAATATGACTTCTCGCCCACGTGCATTCTCTGATGAGTGTAAAGATGGGCCTTCCTTGAAAAATGTTTCCCGCACTGGGGGCAGGAATGTGGCTTCTCCTTTGTGTGCAATCTCTGATGTATGGCAAGATTGGACTTTCGTGAAAAACATTTCCCGCACTCGGGACAGGAATACGACTTCTCCTCCTGGTGGGATTTCAGATGTGCAGAGAACGTTAAATCAGAACTAAAACTTTCCCCGCATTCAGGACAGGGAAATGTCTTCTCCCCCTGAATTCCGACACCATCCCTCACAGTACGAGGTTGCTCAAAGGGATTCCATGGTCTATCCACACTGTGAAGTCCACCATCCATAGCTGAGCTCATTGTCTTTTCTGCGGCACAATGTCGTATGGAGTCCTCATCTGCCATTTTACAAACTATAAATACGGTGAGACGGTCCTGTGAGGGTATCTCCATGGTGTGTCCTGAAAGAAAAGACATGAGATGGTTAGTAAGTCAAAGGGCCTTTGGTCCTCCTCCCAGATCACTTCTACATTTACACAGCCTTGTCAGAAGAGCAGGAACCAATGGGGACTGGGAGGTCCATGCTCTTTACACAACCACAAGCCTAGGCACTGGGTCATGTGATCGCTGATAAACAAGAGGGTCAAAGTTCAGACTTGTAGACCTTTTTAGCAAAGAACAAGTGACCATAGGCATACAATCTGTGTTATCATGTCTATGCTAATTAAACTAGGAGTGACACACAACCTAATACTGCCAGCTGAACCCCAGGACGGGTATCAGTACAGGGAGGAGACCATTATCAACCTATTACTGTTTGATATTACTCAGCTCCCGCCCTACTCTGGACCAATCAGTGAGCAGTAACAGAGCAGAGATAAGAGAAGAATATATTATGGGTCACCTGTGCTGATCTCTGTAGGAGTGTCCTCCTCTATGAATGTCCTCATCATTCCAGCCTCCTCCGTATATTGCTGATCCTCCCATACATACTCCTCCTCCACGTCACCCTCAACTTTCATGTTCATCAGATCTTCACCCTAAACCAACAGAATGGCAGAAAATAACATCTGTAACATAGAAGTATTTATGATGTGAGATCACATAGAAAATATCATCTTGTAGAGTCCAAACATCATCTCCACATGTCAGAGTGTTCAATCACTTTATGTTCCCGACCCTCAACTCCACCTACCTGATGATGGTGGGGGATGGTGTGACCTTCCTGTGTGGAATCCCGGGAATACAGAGGACGGGGACATCTCTCTGGTGGGTTCCATAGATTAGGTGAATCCATCATATCCTTGTGTCCTTCTGGAAACTTCTTCATCACACCATACTTCCCATCCTCCTCTATATACTCTTCTTTTATATTGATACTATCCTGGAGGTTTCCCCTCTGAATATATAATAAAACATTCATTGTAACAAACATGCTTGTATATAAATCATAACTGCCAATAACTGTTCCTCATCTACCTGATAAAGTTTTGTGTAGTTGTGACCTTCCTGTGTGGAATCCCGGGAATACAGAGGGCGGGGACATCTCTCTGGTGGGTTTCTGTAGCTGGATGACTCCAATATGCTGTCCTGGTACAGATCTTTGTGTCCTTTTGGAATCTCTGACTCCTCCATCACTCCATCCTCCTCTTTTATCTCTTCTTTAACTTCAACTTTAGAATCTCTCAGGTTTCCACTCTGAATATATAATAAAAATGACATCAATTTTAACAATGCAGATAATGTACAGATCCTAATGATACTATCAGTGATTGTTCCCCATCTACCTGATGATGGTGGGGGATGGTGTGACCTTCCTGTGTGGAATCCCGGGAATACAGAGGACGGGGACATCTCTCTGGTGGGCTATTAGTTGGCTCCATTGTGACATCTGTGTTTCCCCCTGAAAACGCCATCATCACACCATACTCCTCTTCCTCCTCTGTATACTCTTCTTTCACATTTATACTATCTCTAAGATTTCCACTCTAAATATATAATAAAACATTTATTGTAACAAACATGCTTATGAACAAATCACCACTACCAATAATAGTCAATCATCTACCTGATCATGCAGTGCATAGTTGTGATCTTCCTGTGTGGGATCCCGGGAATACAGAGGACGAGGACATCTCTCTGGTGGGTTCCCATTACTGGATCCATCTGTAGGAAACACACACACTGACTGAATACATTGTTTCTATGTGTTTATCAGATGATGGGGGATCTAGGTGGACCCTCCGTACTGCTCTCTCCTTTACAATAAAGTCTCCTCTTACCCGGTGATGTGAGGGGCGGCTGATTCTCCATCATGACGTCCTTGTAGAGATCCTTGTGTCCTTCTAAATACTCCCACTCCTCCATGGAGAAATAGACAGTGACATCCTGACACCTTATAGGAACCTGACACACACAATGATACAGTCACCATCCAGACACATCCCTTGTCTGTTACTGGATAATGTCCCAGAATTCCCAGAATCCTCCTCACCTCTCCTGTCAGCAGCTCCATCATCTTCTTGGTGACTTCTAGAATCTTCTCCATGTTGTGTCTCTCAGGTTTTAGGGAGTCACATGGAGGCACTGTGATGGTCATATGATCACCTGACTTCACAAGAGGAAATCTCTGTATTGGAGAACCAATAGGAATATCATGTTAGAGTCCCAGAATCCTCCTCACCTCTCCGGTCAGGTCTGTGTTTTATTAATAGAGATAAGAGTGATGTCATGTGACCTGCCAGGATCCTCCTCACCTCTCCGGTAAGGTCTGTGTTTTATTAATAGAGATAAGAGTGATGTCATGTGACCTCCCAGAATCCTCCTCACCTCTCCGGTCAGCAGGTAGATAATCTCCAGGGTGAGGTTTAGTATCCTCTCAGTCACGTGATCCTGGTCCTCCTCCATCCTCATTGATGTGGTCATGTCATCTATGTGGGCTTCTCTGTAGATGAATAGGGGAGAATTATTTGGATTGTATTGGTTGTACAGCATTAGGATGGTGATTCAAGGCATTAATAATCGGGCTGCCCCGATGGGAGCTGGCACAAGTAGATTGGGTGAATTAGTGTTCGTTGTGTTCCTTGTCTTGTATACCTGTTGAATGCAGAAGTTAGGCGTGGGTAACAGAGTTTGCAGGGCTCAGGAGTGCATAATGCACAGGTCAGTGTATAGAGTATAACCATAAATTACTCCCTGCTAGGGCTGGGAGATTTTCTTAAAAAAACTTGATTCACGATTCGAATCGAGTTTTTTTTTTTTTGGACACCGCGCCGGTCCTGAGTTTTTAGGCGAGGCCGCGGCTTCGGCCTAGTCCGCAGCGTCCGGCCTCGCCGACTAAGCCGAAGCCGCGGCCTCACCTAAGGGCTTCTGCCCGCAGCTCCTCAGGACCGGCGCGGTGAAAAAAAAAAATCTAAATAAATCGATTTGCTTAAATTTTGAATCGATTTGACCTCTCAACTCGATTCAAGATTTAAATCGATTTTTTCCCCAGCCCTACTCCCTGCTCATAATTCATTCCCCCACCTCCCCTCAATCCCACATTCCCAGCAGTACAAATCTCCCCCATCAACCCAAAGCCACACTTGTATAGATTTCCCTCCATAGCCCTAAACCCACTTGTACAGACATCTCCCACACAACTACACCCATGATCCTGTAATAATCACTCGCTGACAAGGAGTTCCAGAGGATGGAGGAGAGCATGGGAGGAGGTGACAATGGAGCTAAAGAGCGGGAGGTCTTGGGAGGAGCTGAGAGGACAGTTTAGTTTGTATTTTGTGATGAGGTCAGTGATGTAGCTGGGGACTGAGTTATAAGCTTTATAAGTTTTTGTTAGTGATTTTAATTCTATTTGAGCCAGTGGAGGGGTTGGCAGAGAGGGGTGAAGGACACTGAATGGAACCCAGTGGTGGGATTGGCAGAGAGGGGTGGAGGACACTGAATGGAAGCCAGTGGTGTGATTGGCAGAGAGGGGTGGAGGACACTGAATGGAAGCCAGTGGAGGGATTGGCAGAGGGGTGGAGGACACTGAATGGAAGCCAGTGGAGGGATTGGCAGAGAGGGGTGGAGGACACTGAATGGAAGCCAGTGGAGGGATTGGCAGAGAGGGGTGGAGGACACTGAATGGAGGCCAGTGGA
Organism: Lithobates septentrionalis; assembly: GCA_037952835.1. Taxonomy (NCBI): domain Eukaryota; kingdom Metazoa; phylum Chordata; class Amphibia; order Anura; family Ranidae; genus Lithobates; species Lithobates septentrionalis. The sequence continues at coordinate 1,789,392 of JBBDGP010000932.1, forward strand.
GGGATTGGCAGAGAGGGGTGGAGGACACTGAATGGAAGCCAGTGGAGGGATTGGTAAAGAGGGGTGGAGGACACTGAATGGAAGCCAGTGGAGGGATTGGCAGAGAGGGGTGGAGGACACTGAATGGAAGCCAGTGGAGGGATTGGCAGAGAGAGGTGGAGGACACTGAATGGAAGCCAGTGGAGGGATTGGCAGAGAGGGGTGGAGGACACTGAATGGAAGCCAGTGGAGGGATTGGCAGAGAGAGGTGGAGGACACTGAATGGAAGCCAGTGGAGGGATTGGCAGAGAGGGGTGGAGGACACTGAATGGAAGCCAGTGGAGGTATTGGCAGGGAGAGGTAGAGGACACTGAATGGAGGCCAGTGGAGGTATTGGCAGGGAGAGGTAGAGGACACTGAATGGAGGCCAGTGGAGGGATTGGCAGAGAGGGGTGGAGGATACTGAATGGAGACTAGTGGAGGGATTGGCAGAGAGGGGTGGAGGACACTGAATGGAGGCCAGTGGAGGTATTGGCAGAGATGGGTGAAGGACACTGAATGGAAGCCAGTGGAGGGATTGGCAGAGAGGGGTGGAGGACACTGATGGAAGTCAGTGGAGGGATTGGCAGAGAGGGGTGGAGGACACTGAATGGAGACCAGTGGAGGGATTGGAAGAGGAGGGGTGGAGGACACTGAATGGAGGCCAGTGGAGGGATTGGTAGAGTGGGGTGGAGGACACTGAATGGAGGCCAGTGAAGGTATTGGCAGAGAGGGGTGGAGGACACTGAATGGAAGCCAGTGGAGGGATTGGCAGAGAGGGGTGGAGGACACTGATGGAAGTCAGTGGAGGGATTGGTAGAGAGGGGTGGAGGACACTGAATGGAGACCAGTGGAGGGATTGGAAGAGGAGGGGTGGAGGACACTGAATGGAAGCCAGTGGAGGGATTGGCAGAGAGGGGTGGAGGACACTGAATGGAAGCCAGTGGTGGGATTGGCAAAGAGGGGTGGAGGACACTGAATGGAGACCAGTGGTGGGATTGGTAGAGAGGGGTGGAGGACACTGAATGGAAGTCAGTGGAGGGATTGGCAGAGTGGGGTGGAGGACACTGAATGGAGGCCAGTGGAGGGATTGGGAGGGGGGGGGGGACACTGATTGGAAGTCAATGGAGGGATTGGTAGAGAGGGGTGGAGGGCACTGCCCAGTTGGTAAGGCGGGGGAGTCTGGTAGCAGCATTCATGATGGACTGAAGGGGGGGGGGATATCCTATATAAAGGTAATCCAATGAGAATAGAGTTGCAAAAGTCAAGGAGAGAGATAACCAGGTAGTGAATTAGGAGCTCAGTGGTGTCATTGGTTAGAAAGGGGCGTATTTTGGAGATGTTTCGGAGGTTGAGGCGGCATGATTTAGACAGTGATTGGATGTGGGGATGAAAAGAGAGTTCAGGGTTATACCGAGAACGAGGACAGACTCATAGTTGTGTCTTTGCTCTCGACAGAGAATACAAAATGGAAGAGGCACGAGAGGGAGGAAATATTATGACCTCAGATTTGGATAGAGGGTGTAATATGTCCGTTAGTAGGGGGGAGGAGGTGGGATAGCCTTCCTAAGCTCTGAACTGCCGCTGCCAGGTGAGAAGACACAGCGCTATCATACAAATGTCATAAATACTGCAGAGCCACACACAACAAACATAGAGAGACACCTCACCGATCATACTGGACACACGTCTGGTGACTGGTACCAGCAACATTCCATACTGGGTGTAAATATAAAATAAGATCTTATTACCTCCCCTACTGCCACTTCCAACGATGTCTTCTCTCTACTTCCTCCCAACTCACCTCTCACCTGGAACTTCCTGTCGGTACATGACATCACTTCCTGTCTGTGCTTGACATCACTTCCTGTCTTCTACAAAGACTTCCTGTTTTGGTATGAGATCACCACTTATTGGAGCTCAGAGGAACTGCAGCCCAAGAAGCGTCTCTTAGTGTGAACACGGCCTTGTCGCTGTTGCTAAGTGTCCCAGATGCTGCAGCGTGGTCCGGGTTCCGTGCCTACGGCCGTTTGCAGGCATCCCAACCTGCAAAAACTCATTTCAGGGAGGTGGCAAGCTCATTTCAGAGAGGCCACGCTCCGTGCTGACAAACCCCCCCCCCCCCCCAATTCATAATAAAATAATACTTTAAAGATAATTAATAATATAATGCCATAATAAAATAATACTTTAAAAGATAAGGTTGTGTCACACTCACCAACAATGCAGCCTCACTGTGCCCATCTGCAGCCTCACCGTGCCAACAATGCAGCCTTATCAGTGCCCATCAATGCAGCCTCACTGAGCCATCAATGCAGCCTCATTAGTGTCAATAATGCAGCCTCACTGTGCCAACAATGCAGCCTCACTGTGCCCATATGTATCCTCATCAGTGCCCATCTGCAACCTCACTGTGCCCATCTGCAGCCTCACTGTGCCCATCTGTATACTCATCAGTGCCCATCTGCAGCCTCACTGTGCCCATCTGTATCCTCATCAGTGCCCATCTGCAGCCTCACTGTGCCCATCTGCAGTCTCACTGTGCCCATCTGTATCCTTATCAGTGCCCATCTGCAGCCTCACTGTGCCCATCTGTATCCTCATCAGTGCCCATCTGCAGCCTCACTGTGCCCATCTGTATCCTCATCAGTGCCCATCTGCAGCCTCGCCAGTACCTTGATTACAAGCAGAGGGTGTCTCCCGCTGTGTCATGCAGCTGCAGTCTTAACTGTTCAGTGGCAGTGCAGGCTCAGCCGGAAGATCGTGCCGCACCCGCGGGTGTCCGTGAGCCCGCCGTGAAACGCGGGAGTATCCCGCGAGTTGCGGGAGGCTTGAGATGTCTGCGTTTGATAGGCCGGGCTGCATGCGCATGGGAGTCACATCGCCGTGGCACAGATTGGGGCTGTAAGTGTCTGCTGAGCTGCTCAGGGTACATGATGGCTAACAGGCCGGAGGAAGGATGGATTCATGGCAGAAGGGGACGATAGCATCTCTTCTGTTATAAATACCCTGTCAAGAAATTTATGAAAAATTAAGTGTACTTCCACTTTAAGAACCATTTAAAAATTGTTTAAAATGTGTCTAAAATGACCCAAATATCTAAATTATGCATATTAGTCCTTAACCCATAAATAGTTTTTAGATTTCTTTTTGTATATTATACATATACACTCACTGGTCACTTTTTTAGGTACACCTTGATAGTCCCGGGTTGGACCCCCTTTTTGCCTTCATTCTTGGTGGAATAGTTTTGACAAGGTGTTAGAAACATTCCTCAGAGATTTTGCTCCATAGTGACATGATAGCATCACACAGTTGCTGCAGATTTGTCGGCTGCACATCCATCTCCCATTCCATCACATCCCAAAGGTGCTCTATTGGATTGAGATGTGGTGAGTGTGGAGGCCATTGGAGGACAGGGACCTCATTGTCCAGTGGTGAGATGATTGGAGCTTTGTGACATGGTGCATTATCCTGCTGGAAGGAGCCATCAGAAGATGGGGACACTGTAGTCATAAAGGGATGGACATGGTCAGCAACAATACTCAGGTAGGTCGTGGTGATTAAACCATGCTCAATTGGTACTAAGGGGCCCAAAGTGTGCCAAGAAAATATCCCCCCCACACCATTACACCCCCACCACCAGCATGAACCGGTGATACAAGGCAGGATGGATCCATGCGCCAAATTCTGACCCCACCATCTGAAATCCAGACTCATCAGACCAGGCAACATTTTTCCAATTTTCTATTGTACAATTTTGGTGATCCTGTGCCAATTGTAGCCTCAGTTTCCTGTTCTTAGCTGACAGGAGTGGCACCACCAAGTACTTATAGCCCAGTGATGGCGAACCTTGGCACTCCAGATGTTTTGGAACTACATTTCCCAAGATGCTCATGTACTCTGCTGTGTAGTTGAGCTTAATGGGAAATGTAGTTCCAAAAACATCTGGGGTTCCAAGGTTCGCCATCACTGTTATAGCCTATCGTGGGAACAATACTTTGCTCAGCAGATGCCAGTCTGCTGGCTGTATCTTGAATCTTTTTTTCAGAAGAGGCTACAATTTGGGTGAGAAGATGGTCAGAGAGAGCCAAGGAATGCGAATGACATAAACACCCTTTATGGAACACAGTCCTATCTACTGCTCCCCTTCCTGTCTTTGTTCATCCTGTTTGTGGAGAAGGATGCCAACTGCCAATTATTAGCAGCCCACAGGCAGATGCTCTCAGCCTAGACCAGGGGCCTCCAAATGTTCTAAGCAAAGGGCCAGTTTACTGACAGACTTTAGGGGGCCAGTGGGAATAGAAAATGTCCTGGAATCCTGTGGGAGTAAACCTTTCCCCAGCGGAAAGAATAGTGCCCCATTGCTTGCTTCAGGTGGAGGAATAGCTCCTCATTGTTGGTGTCAGTGGGAGGAATGTGTCCTTTTATTGGTGTCAGTGGGAGGAATAGTGGCCCATCCTTGGTATCAATAGAAGGAATTATGCCCCATCACTGAAGTCAATGAAAGGAATTGTGCCCCATCGTTATGCCGCGTACACACACAGTTGGATTTTCCGATGGGAAATGTTGGATATGTGCTTGTCGGAAAGTCCGACTGTGTGTATGCTCTATCGAACATTTGCTGTTGGACTTTCAGCCGGTGCCAACAAATGTTTGCTAGCAGGTTCTCAAATTTTCCGCCACCGTTGTTGGCGGAAAGTCCGATCGTGTGTACACAAGTCCGTCGCACAAAAGTTCACGCATGCTCGGAATCAAGCAGAAGGAGCCACACTGGCTATTGAACTTCCTTTTCTTGGCTTGTTGTACGTCTTGTACGTCACCGCGTTCCCACGTTCGTAATTGTTGGCCAACATTTGTGTGACCGTGTGCATGGAAGACAAGTTTGAGCCAACAACCTTAGAATCAAAATCCATGGTTTTGTTGGTGGAAAGTCCGATCGTGTGTACGGGGCATAAGTGTCAGTGGGAGGAATTTTGCCCTTTTGATGGTGTCAACTGGAGGAATAATGCCACATTTTTGGTGTCAGTGACAAGAATTATGCCCCATTGTTGGTGTCAGTAGATGGAATAGTACCCCGCGAGCCTGATATTGCAAACAAAGGGACGCATCCGGCCCCCAGTTTGGAGACTCGCTGGCCTAAACTGACCAACCAGCCAACTTGCCCATCCAGTTGTCAACCTCAGGCCCAGCTAGCTAGCACACTCAGCTCTTAAGCCAGAACCCAGCTAGCCCACTCAGCTGTCAAGCCTAGGCCAAGATAGCCTAGTCATATTTCAAGCCCAGACCTTGGCAATTGGTAAGCATTACCCCCATCCAAACATATCATCCCACAAAGCCCTGAGAATTAGGTAGGTAATTTGACAGAAATCCCCGTGTGAGGATGTTAGGTTGCCACCACATTCTTGTTGATCTGTGAGCAAGGTGAGTGAGATACAACTTAATAATAGATGATTTTAGCATTAAAATTTATTTTCTGGTTATATTTGTCACTTAAATATGTTATGCCTTTAGTTGATGTCTATATAATCCACTGAAGAGGAGAAGAAGCTGAAGAATTTTGTAGAAGGTCCATCTCCATAGCTATGTGAATCTCACGAGAATGGGAAGCCCATGTTCTAGCTCTTCATGTGTGGTAGGAACGTCTCATCTAAAGAGTGACCATTACAACCCCTGAGGTGGTACCTCTACACATTGCCTCCCAAACTATCTAGGTCAACACAGAGACAACCCAACAAAGACACATGGAGAAGTGAATGGACAAAACATATCACGCAGGCTTGTTTTAAATAAAAGGTTTTTCCATGTGTGGTATGTCTGATGTTCAATAAGTTTGGACAGCCACGAAAAAAATATTTTCCCCTGTAGGGATGAGCTTTGAGTTCTAGGTCAATTATGAGTTCGACCAGAGCTCAGTTTGTTCACGGTTTGCCTAACGGGAGAGTTAATGTGGAAGCAAACCCTCCAATTATTTTTATCCATGGAAGCTGCCATCTTGGCCTCTGTTTAATCTTCAGCTGCCATGATGTGATCAGTTAGGACACCAGCCATCGGATGGTTTGACAGTTTGGTTGAGAACCCAACCAATGTGACAGTTACATTTCCGGCACGTGCCCTGAACTGTAATGTGTTTTTTTTTTTAAACAGTTAAATCTATGGGTTTACTTCCGCTTTAAATGGCTGGATTTGGCCAGTTCGCTCACCCACTTGAACTTCCAGCTCCTGCAGCCAGGGCTCATTTATGAAGTGCCGATATCGATACTGCCACTAAATGACAGCTTCTCACTCGACAGCCTGTTTCACATTGTAAAAAACACAGGAAATTCCAGGTGCCGTCTTTGACCTAATATGGTCATGACCATATTTGGTCAGTGAAGGCACCCAGCATATCCAGTCTGTTTGTAGATACTCAGCAGCTGGAAGGGGAGCTGTCATTTGTGGTGGGATTATAGCAGGTGTCAGGACCCGGGTCTGAACCTACAACCTGCCGTGTCTAGCGATATCTCTTCTTGCAGAGCTACCTAGGATGCTGGATAGCTCCCTGGACAAGTTCTTGAACGATCTTGCCTTGAACCTTGTTTCTCTTGAACTCTTTGCTCCTCCCATGAACTTTCTAGCTTAGCCATATCGTTGCAGTTCCTGTTTGCCAGATTATTGTGCTTTCTCCAGCCAATATCTCACTCCTGCTGCCGTCCATATCTTCGCTACCACTTGTTACCGACCTTTCGCTTGTTCCTCAAATATATGCTTCTGCACGATCCCAAGCTTTGACCACTTGTTACCAACCTTTGACTAATTTACTGACTATGCTTCTGCTTGATCCCTACCTGCTATATCTGCTACTGGACCCTGGCTTGCTCACCTCCTGGTGGGGGCGATCATGAGCACAGTGACCTGGTACTAACATGCAGCAAAACCCATCTTCACCATCAGGACCTCCGGTGAACACAATTTGGTGCTTAGACCCTGCACCTTGGGTGAGCCTGTGTCATCTGCCAGGGGGTCCTGCTTGAATATTTATCCTGCTGGTCAGTGGGAGCCTCTCTACTGCTATATAAGCCTATAACTAGTGGTCTTCGAGCTTGACCCCTGATTGTAACAGCGTGTGAAGATCATTGTGTGTGGGTCATTGTGTCAGTGGGTAGTCATTCTCTCGACTAACTATGAATCTAAATCAGTGGACGACATGACTAGTAATGGATTTACACTGTGGAACAATATTTATTCTTCATCATGGTGCCGGCGTGTTTATTACTTTTGTACTTTTTTGTCACTAACAAGGGGTACTATCACCCCATATTCACATGGGGGAAGTTGAGATATCTGGGGGTCCCCTTATCTCAAATGGGGATTCCAGGACCCGATAAGTCCCCCCACCAAGGACGTGGGGATCGAACCCTTGTTCCCATGAACCTGGGGACAAAGTACCTTGCCAGGGTGGCCACTTGCCAAGGTCGCTTCCCAATGTTGAGGACATCTGGTCCAGTATGGTTCGGGGTGGGGGGTGGGCACAGGCTCCTTCCTGTCCAACCAGGCTGCTTGCCTGGGTGAGAGTCCAACTTTACGCTATTTGTCATTTGTTTTGGGTCTCCCTTAAAAACAGACACACAACTAGGATAAGGGTCTGGCATAAACTCAGTGGCGAAACTACCAGGGTCGCTGGTCAAGTGTGCAGTAACATCATGGCGCATTTCCAGTAAATTTGAAAGCATCTGTAAGGAGAGGGCACAGGGGAGAGGAGGACCAAAGCCTGCAGGCAATTACAGGTTAGTTTATGACACAGTCAGTTTGTCACTCTAGTGGGGGTCACATATGTAAGGGGTGAGTGGAGACCCTAAGATAAGGGGGGGGGGGACACCAATATAGAGGTCCCCCTTATATCAGTGATGACAGTAAACCCCTTTACCTTAGTGTATTCACACTGCAGACTCTGGTGTAAAGGGGAACTCTGCGGACACTGATGTAGGAGGAATGTTGTGGACTCTGGTGTAAGAGGTTCTCTGGTCACCAGAGCCCCCCCCCCCCTTTGCTTTAGAGTTCCCCTTACATCAGAGTTATGCCCCGTAAACATAATTGCACATTCGGACAATAAAATCCATGTTTTTTTTTCCGACGGATGTTGGCTCAAACTAGTCTTGCATACACACGGTCACACAAATGTTGTCCGAAATTCCGAACATCAGGAACGCGATGGCGTACAAGACGTACGACGAGCCGAGAAAGATGAAGTTCAATAGCCAGTGCGGCTCTTCTGCTTGGTTCCGAGCATGAGTGGAATTTTGTGCGTCGGAATTATGTACGTGCGATCGGAATTTATGAGAACGGATTTTGTTGGAGATTCCGACGGAAAATGTCCGATGGAGCCTACACATGGTCGGAATTTCCGACAACAAGGTCCTATCACACATTTGTTGTCAGAAATTCCGACTGTGTGTACGCGGCATTACAGTTCAAGGGGAAATTTGCGGACTCTAAGTTAAGGAGGAACTCTGCAAACTCTGATGTAAGGGGGAGGCTCTGGTGACCAGAGAATCTCTTACACCAGAGTTCCCCTTTACATCAGGGTCCGCAGACTTCCCAATTGCACTGTAAGGCAAACTCTGTGAACTCTGATGTAATGTAAAGGGGAACTCTGATGTAAAGGGGCTCTAGGAATAATAGGAACTCTTATGCAAGGGCAGGAAGGGAACTTTTAGAACATGTGAAAAGGCCCCCTGCAGGACCATAAGCACACTAGGCCACATGTCCTGCAGAATAAAAAAGGCACGGAAACCCCTTCAAATTCCATACCTTATCTAGAATAAGGGGTCGATATGGATTTTGAGAGGGATCCCATACCTTTTTTTTTTCTGCTGGCCATGTGGCCTGGTGTGCTTCAGGAGGGGGGCCAGGGATTGAACATTGGGAAGGTACCTTACCAGGGGACCCTACCTGGCAAGGCACCTTGTATCAATCTCAATGGGGACAAAGGAGTCATTCCTACATTCTTGGCCCGGTGGATGCTATGGTCTGCGAAAGGGGAGGGCCTAATGGAATCTCAAAGGCCCTTTAAGATAAGAAGGCCTCTTGACATCTGACCCCCCCCCCCCCCCCCATGTATATGAGAAAGGGAGTTCATAGTAAACCTTGTTACTCAAAAGAAGGAACATAATAAACACCAAGACACTCTCAAACAATAATTTATTAGAAATAAACAATATATCCAATCATGTCACCCAGACATATAGATCCATCAACAATGCCCCAACAGTTGACACTATGACAATAGTCTACTTCCGCAATCCTGCCGCAAATGACAGCTCCCCGGTTGGCTGGTGAATAACAACAAACCAGCTGGGGTTCCTGTCTGATGTCTCCGACCACGTATGGTCATGGCCATAGGTGGTCAATGATGTCACCTGGGATCCTGCATAGTTTACAAACAGAAGAAGCCTGGAGAAGTGCTATTTAGCGGCACTAGGTTTTTTTTTCCTGCCACCATTGCTGGAATACATCCAACACACGTGCCACTTCACATGAATAATTAAACTAGCTCCCTTTAATTGAATGCAACGGTGTTTATAATTTGGCCCCTTAACTGAATTTCAACGACCCGCTTTTCTCCGAGCAGTCATTTTTTTTCCCCCCTCCACAGCCACCCCATGCAAATTTTTTTTTTAACCAAAAGCTTGCAAGTTGTCCTTGAAAAAAGCAAAAAATACACAAGAGTTGGCTCCCATAGACGGCAATGGGTTTTGGGTGCTAGGTTTGGGATCTGCAGACTTCAGGCTGGGTTTGAAGATCCTTCAATGAACTGAACCCAAGACGGTGCGTTTGTCACTACTTCCCTGTGCAGGATCCTTGATGTAAAACAAGGTCTAAATTCTGTGCATAACGTCTTCCGCACGGGCATTCTCCCCTGTGTGAGACAAATGTTGATTTCGTTTTCCGCACAGGCATTCTCTGCTTTGCGAGACAAATGTTGATTTTGTTTTCCGCACGGGTATTCTCCCCCTTTGTGAGACAAATGTTGATTTCATTTTCCGCACGGGCATTCTCCGCTTTGTGAGACAAATGTTGATTTCGTTTTCCGCACGGGCATTCTCGGCTTTGTGAGACAAATGTTGATTTAGTTTTCCGCACGGGCATTCTCCGCTTTGTGAGACAAATGTTGATTTCGTTTTCCGCACGGGCATTCTCCGCTTTGTGAGACAAATGTTGATTTAGTTTTCCGCACGAGCATTCTCCAGCTTTGTGAGACAAATGTGGATTTCGTTTTCTGCATGGGCATTCTCCGCTTTGTGAGACAAATGTTGATTTAATTTTCCGCACGGCATTCTCCCCCTTTGTGAGACAAATGTTGATTTCTTTCCAAAAAAATTCCCACACTCAGGTCAGAGAAAGATCTTTTATCCCGTGCGTATCGAACACAAGCCAGTTCACTCGTCACTACATCCCTGTGCGGGATCCTTGATGTGTAACAACAACAATGTTTTTCCTACAGATTCTCCCCTGTGTGAGACTTCTGATGTGGGATAAGCGTCGATTTCTTTCCAAAACATTCCCCGCACTCAAATCTTTTCCTGAGCGTGCCGCAACTGGTGTGCAGTGAGATTGGACTTCTGCGAGAAACCTTTGCCGCACTCACTGCACGAGTACGGTCTCTCGCCCGTGTGCATTCTCTGATGTGTGTAAATATGGGACTTCTTTGAGAAACATTTCCCGCACTCGGGGCAGGAATACGGCTTCTCACCCGTGTGCGACCTCTGATGTGCAACAAGGTCCGAATTACATGGGAAACATTTCCCGCACTCGGCGCAGGAATACACCTTTTCTCCTGTGTGCAATCTCTGATGTCTGACAAGGCAAGACTTCTGTAAAAAACACTTCCCGCACACGGGGCAGGAATACGGCTTCTCCCCCGAGTGTGATTTTTGATGTATAGAAAGTTCTGATTTATGTGAAAAACATTTCCCGCACTGGGGACAGGGATACGGCTTATCCTGCCTGTGAGATCTTCGATGTATATCAAGGTATGGTTTATGTTTATAACTTTTATTGCACTCAGGGCAGGTATAGGGCTTTTCCTCTGTGTGAGATCTTTGATGTACGACAAGGTCTGAGCTCTCTGTAAAGCATTTCCCGCACTTGGGGCAGCAATGTGGCTTCTCACCAGTGTGCAGTCTCTGGTGTCTGACAAGAAAGGACTTGTGCGAGAAACATTTCCCACACTCAGGACAGCAAAACGGCTTCTCCGCCTGGTGAGATGCGTAATGCATGTTCAGTTCTGCTTTATGAAGAAAACATTGGCCACACTCAGAACACGAGAAGAGCTTCTCCCCCGTGTGAAATCTCTGATGTACAGAAAAACGTAATTCAGAACTGAAACTTTCCCCACATTCAGGACATAAAAATTCCTTCTCCCCCTGAATTCCGGCCCCATTCCTCATAGTATGAGGTTGCTCAGAGTCAGAGGGATTCCATGGTCTATCCACACTGTGAAGTCCACCATCCATAGTGGAGCTCATTGTCTTTTCTCCTCCATAATCTCGTATTGAGTCCTCATCTGCCATTTTACAAACTATAAATACAGTGAGACGATCCCTTGAGGGTTTCTCCATGGTGTGTCCTGGAAGAAAATAAAAACATCATCAATAGATATGAGAGGGTTAGTTCACTTCCATCAAGATTCCATCTGGATCAGGTAGATATTAGTGAGAAGATGTTCTCTGTGGAGGTCCCAACCAGCTGGGACTCTCCCCCCTCTTCAGTCAAAGAGCCTTTGGTCCTCCTCCCAGATCACTTCTACATTTACACAGCTTTGTCAGAAGAGCAGGAACCAATGGGGACTGGGAGGTCCATGCTCTTCACACAACCACAAGCCTAGGCACTGGGTCATGTGATCTCTCATAAACAAGAAGTCCAAAGTTCAGACTTGTAGACCTTTTACCATAAAACAAGCGACCATGGGCGTACAATCTGTGTTATCATATCTGTGCTACTGTGACAAGGGATGAAACACAACCTAATACTGCCAGCTGAACCCCAGGATGAGTATCAGTACAGGAAAGGTGACTATTATCAACCAATTATTGGCTTATATCACTCAGCTCCCGCCCTACTCTGGACCAATCAGTGAGCAGTAACAGAGCAGAGATAAGAGAAGAATATATTATGGGTCACCTGTGCTGATCTCTGTAGGAGTGTCCTCCTCTATGAATGTCCTCGTCATTCCAGCCTCCTCCGTATATTGCTGATCATCCCATATATACTCCTCCTCCACTTCACACTCAGTTTTTATGTTCATCAGATCTTCACCCTAAACCGACAGAATGGCAGAAAATAACATCTGTAACATAGAAGTATTTATGATGTGAGATCACATAGAAAATATCATCTTGTAGAGTCCAAACATCATCTCCACATGTCAGAGTGTTCAATCACTTTATGTTCCCGACCCTCAACGCCACCTACCTGATGATGGTGAGGGATGGTGTGATCTTCCTGTGTGGAATCCCGGGAATACAGAGGACGGGGACATCTCTCTGGTCGGTTTCTGCTGCTAGGTGGCACCATGATATCCATAGGTTCTTCTGAAAACTCGTCCATCACACCATATTCCTCTTCCTCCTCTTCATATTTTTCTTTAATAATGATATTATAATTCTCAAGGTTTCCACTCTGAAATGTATATTAAGACATTTATTATAGCAAATATTCTTGTGTATAAATCATAACTACCAATAATTGTTATTCATCTACCTGACCATGGTGATGATGCATCGCACCATACTCCTCATCCTCCTCTTTATACTCTTCTTTAATAATAATATTAAGATCCCCAAGTGTTCCATTCTGGGCATATAATAAAACATTAATTGTAACAAACACGCTTGTGTATAAATCACAGCGATCAACAATTGTTAATTATTTACCTGATCATGGTGTGCATAGTTATGATCTTCTTGTGTGGAATCCCAGGAATACAGAGGACGGGGACATCTCTCTGGTGGGTTCCCATTACTGGATCCATCTGTAGGAAACACACACACTGACTGAATACATTGTTTCTATGTGTTTATCAGATGATGGGGGATCTAGGTGGAGCCTCCGTACTGCTCTCTCCTTTACAATAAAGTCTCCTCTTACCCGGTGATGTGAGGGGCGGCTGATTGTCCATCATGACGTCCTTGTAGAGATCCTTGTGTCCTTCTAAATACTCCCACTCCTCCATGGAGAAATAGACAGTGACATCCTGACACCTTATAGGAACCTGACACACACAATGATACAGTCACCATCCAGACACATCCCTTGTCTGTTACTGGATAATGTCCCAGAATTCCCAGAATCCTCCTCACCTCTCCTGTCAGCAGCTCCATCATCTTCTTGGTGACTTCTAGAATCTTCTCCATGTTGTGTCTATCAGGTTTTAGGGAGTCACATGGAGGCACTGTGATGGTCATATGATCACCTGACTTCACAGGGGGAAAACTCTATAATAAAAAAACAACAACATCATATGACATTCCCAGAATCCTCCTCACCTCTCCGGTCAGGTCTGTGTTTTATAAATAGAGATAAGAGTGATGTCATGTGACCTCCCAGAATCCTCCTCACCTCTCCGGTCAGCAGGTAGATGATCTCCAGGGTGAGGTTTAGTATCCTCTCAGTCATGTGACTCCGGTCCTCCTCCATCCTCATTGATGTGGTCATGTGATCTATGCTGTAGATGAACAGCAGAGAATTATCTGGGCTGTATTGGTTGTACAATATTAGCCAATCCCTCCACTGGCTTCCATTCAGTGTCCTCCCCTTACTTTTATGTGTGTCGGTCTGAATCTAGCCCACTCGCTTACCAAGATGGAAAAGAAAGTCACCTTCTAGCATTAAATATTAACTCACAGGCCACACTCCATTCCAAGCCCCCCATCCCCCACCATTTCTACAAACCATGATGGCCTAAATCCCAATAAAAGTATAAAGAAGATAAATTGTTATCTCTCCTTCTACCTGTGCCACTGAACATGGCTCTATAGAAGACCAAATGCCAGATGAAGTCTTTTTCCGAAACCAACCCTTCCCGGAGTGTCCATCCCCTGATCCTCTCCGGTGATTTTTCCTGATGACCTCCATATCACTACCGTGTCCCGTACTGCGTCTTTTATCATGTCCTGTACTCTTCCTTGTACTATGTGTCCTGTACCATCAACTGTAATGTGTCTTGTACCGTGTCCTCTACTATGTCCTATATCATGTCCCTGTTCCATGTCCCTGTACCATGTCCCTGTATTTTGTGCTGTATCGTGTCCCTGTATTTTGTGCTGTATCGTGTCCCTGTACCCTGTCCTTGCACCGTGTCTCTGTACCGTGTCTCTGTACCGTGTCTCTGTACCGTGTCTCTGCACCGTGTCCCTGCACCGTGTCATGTATCATGCCCTTGCACTGTGTCCCTCTACCATGTCCTTGTACCATGTCCTGTACCATGTGCCTGTATTGTGTCCTGTACTGTATCCCATACCCCATACCATGTCCCTGTACCGTGTCCTTGCACTGTGTCTCTGTACCGTGTCCTGTACCGTGTCCCATACCATATACCATGTCCCTGCACTATGTCCTGTATCATGCCTTTGCACTGTGTCCCCCCACCGTGTCCTGTATCATGTCCTGTACAATGTACTTGTACTGTGTCACTGAATTGAGTCCTGTACCGTGTCCCTGTACCATGTCCCTGTATTTTGTGCTGTATCGTGTCCCTGTACCATGTCCTTGCACGGTGTCTCTGTAACATGTCATGTATCGTGTCCTGTATCATGCCCTTGCACTGTGTCCCTCTACCATGTCCTTGTACCGTGTCCCTGTATTGTGTCCTGTACCGTGTCCCATACCCCATAACATGTCCCTGTATTGTGTCCTGTACCGTGTCCCATACCCCATAACATGTCCCTGTATTGTGTCCTGTACCGTGTCCCATACCGCATAACATATCCATGTACCGTGTCCTTGCACTGTGTCTCTGTACCGTGTCCTGTATCATGTCCTGTACCGTGTCCCATACCCTATACCACTGTGTCCTGTATCATGCCCTTGCACTGTGTCCCTCTACCGCGTCCTTGTACCGTGTCCTGTATCAAGTCCTGTACCATGTACTAGTACTGTGTCCCTGAATCGAGTCCTGTACCTTGTTCCTGTATTGTATCCTGTACCGTGTCCTTGTACTGTGTCCCTGTATTGTGTCCTGTACCGTGTCCCTGTATTGTGTCCTGTACCGTGTCCCTGTATTGTGTCCTGTATCGTGTCCCTGTATTGTGTCCCTGTATTGTGTCCTGTACCATGTCCCTGTATTGTGTCCCTGTATTGTGTCCTGTACCGTGTTCCTGTATTGTGTCCTGTATCGTGTTCCTGTATTGTGTCCTGTATCGTGTCCCTGTATTGTATCCTGTGCCGTGTCCTGTGCCGTGTCCCTGTATTGTGTCCTGTATCGTGTCCCTGTATTGTGTCCTGTATCGTGTCCCTGTATTGTGTCCTGTACCGTGTCCCTGTACCGTGTCCCTGTATTGTGTCCCTGTATTGTGTCCTGTACCGTGTTCCTGTATTGTATCCTGTACCGTGTCCTTGTACTGTGTCCCTGTATTGTGTCCCTGTATTGTGTCCCTGTATCGTGTCCCTGTATCGTGTCCCTGTATTGTGTCCTGTATTGTGTCCCTGTATCGTGTCCTGTATTGTGTCCCTGTATCGTGTCCCTGTACCGTTTCCTAGCACTGGGTCTCTGTAACGTGTCCTGTATCATGCCCTTGCACTTTGTCCCTCTACCCTGT
The DNA here is from genome assembly GCA_037952835.1 of Lithobates septentrionalis. Lineage (NCBI taxonomy): Eukaryota > Metazoa > Chordata > Amphibia > Anura > Ranidae > Lithobates > Lithobates septentrionalis. The sequence continues at coordinate 1,805,207 of JBBDGP010000932.1, forward strand.
CCTGTACCATGTACTTGTACCATGTCCGTGTGTCTCTGTACGGTGACCTGTATCATGTCCCTGTATCCCGTGTCCTTGCACTGTGTCTCTGTACGGTGTCCTGCATCATGTCTTGTACCGTGTCCCTGTATTGTGTCCCTGTATTGTGTCCTGTACCGTGTCCAATACTCTGTCCCGTGTCCTTGCACTGTGTCCCATGCCCTGTACCGTGTCCTTGTACCCAGTCACCGCGTCCCTGTGCTGTGACCTGTAGTGAGGAGATCAGCTGGAGGAATCGCAGAGTTCTCTGAAGGACCAGGAGATCGGCGCTTCTCGGTCTTGACGGTTTCTGAAGAAGACTTCAGCCGGCATCGGAGCTTCGCTCAGCCGAGGCACGAGGTACTTTTTACAGGGAAACCTTCTAGTTAGATGGACATTTGATGACAATGTGATCAGTTAGACTCGTTCACACACATGTAGGCGAATCAATGAGTACCCCCTGTGAGGTCCAGACTTACCCTCACCGAGATGTACGGGTGTTCCGGGGATGAAGGCATAGACTGAGTTCGGGGCCATTCTCCCCCACAGATCTCAAATTGGGGGGCGGCATCTAAACACGGCCCTCCGCCCGGGGGGGGGGGGGACTCACGGCTACGCCCCCTGTGGACAAGGACTACATCCCACTTTTGTTTTATTTCTACCATTATTTTTCTTTTATACTGGTGTTTTCACTTCAATACGTGAAATAATCTGAGGAATTACCGAGAGCGGTAATAATTTCAGCCCTTCGATAGAATATTGGTTTGTCTGTGTGTACATCAGACTGAAAAGAGGGGCATTTAAAGGGCAAAGCGGTATAAAATAATTTGGTTCCTAATAATGGACAGTGACGAGAGATATGATAAAATAAGATAAAATAAGATCTTATTACCTCCTCTGCTGCCAGTTCGAGCAATGTCTTCCCTCTATTTCCAACCGCCTCAGCTCTCACCCAGAACTTCCTGTCTGCACTCGCATCACTTCCTGTCTGTAGCTGACATCACTTCTCTGTCAGTTTTCCATAGAGATGTCCTGTCTGGGTAGAAGTGAGATCACCATCTTGTGGAGCTCAGAGGAACTGCAGTCCCAAGAGACATCTCCACTCCCACCAATGAATATTATTATTATTGTTATTATAGTTATAGATATTTTTGGTTGATTTTGCAGTGGTTCTTCCATTACTTATTACTATTATAATACAAAATTTATATAGCGCCAACAGTTTTACACTCCTGACCCAACCACTTGCCTGTATTCCGGCATACCTCCCAACATTTTGAGATGGGAATGAGGGACTCCTACTTGTAAACATATGTAGGCATAGGACACGCCCCCGACACACCCCCTTAAAGGAGAATTAACCAAAAAAAGGTAAGGAGAGGAGTGCAGAGGGTATGATGGGGGCAGTATGTACAGGAGAGGAGTGCAGAGGGGATGATGGGGTAGTATGTACAGGAGAGGAGTGTGGAGGGGATGATGGGGGCAGTATGTACAGGAGAGGAGTGTGGAGGGTAAGATGGGGGCAGTATGTACAGGAGAGGAGTGTGGAGGGTATGATGGGGCGGTATGTACAGGAGAGGAGTGTGGAGGGTATGACAGTGGGAAGTATGTACAGGAGAGGAGTGTGCAGGGTATGATGGGGCAGTATGTACAGGAGAGGAGTGCGGAGGGGATGATGGGGCAGTATGTATAGGAGAGGAGTGTGGAGAGTATGACAGTGGGCAGTATGTACAGGAGAGGAGTGTGGAGGGTATGATGGGGGCAGTATGTACAGGAGAGGAGTGTGATGGGTATGACAGTGGGCGGTATGTACAGGAGAGGAGCGCGGAAGGTATGACAGTGGGCAGTATGTACAGGAGAAGAGTCCGGAGGGGATGATGGGGGCAGTATGTACAGGGGAGGAGTGTGGTGAGTATGACAGAGGGCAGTATGTACAGGAGAGGAGTGTGGAGGGTATGACAGTGGGCGGTATGTACAGGAGAGGAGTGTGGTGGGTATGACAGTGGGCGGTATGTACAGGAGAGGAGTGTGGTGGGTATAACAGTGGGCAGTATGTACAGGAGAGGAGTGCAGAGGGTATGATGGGGGCAGTATGTACAGGAGAGGAGTGTGGTGGGTATAACAGTGGGCAGTATGTACAGGAGAGGAGTGTGGTGGGTATGACAGTGGGCAGTATGTACAGGAGAGGAGTGCGGAGGGGATGATGGGGCAGTATGTATAGGAGAGGAGTGTGGAGAGTATGATGGGGGCAGTATGTACAGGAGAGGAGTGTGGAGGGTATGATGAGGGTAGTATGTACATGATTGAAGTGTGGAGGGGATGATGGGAGCAGTATGTACAGGAGAGGAGTGTGGAGGGTATGATGGGAGCAGTATGTACAGGAGAGGAGTGCCGAGGGTATGATGGGGGCAGTATGCACAGGAGAAGAGTGTGGAGGGTATGATGGGGCAGTATATACAGGAGAGGAGTGTGGAGGGTATGATGTGGACAGTATATACAGGAGAGGAGTGTGGAGGGTATAATGGGGCAGTATATACAGGAGAGGAGTGTGGAGGGTATGATGGGGACAGTATATACAGGAGAGGAGTGTGGAGGGTATCATGGGGCAGAATATACAGGAGAGGAGTGTGGAGGCTATGATGGGGGTAGTATGTAAAGGAGAGGAGTGTGGAGGGTATGATGGGGCAGTATGGGGAGGGATTTCCATACACACACTATCTCCTCTGATTCTCCTGTCACCTTAACCCTTCACTGCATCACCTGCAAAACAAATACTCCTAAACTTTGCAGCATTCCTTCCTAGGAGACTTTTCTCAGAAAAAAAAACTCAGCTCACCTCCTCCCTACATGTAGTGTGAGTAGCAGCCAGCCCAACAAGAGCTACAGTGAGGTCCGCCTCCCAAGTCTCTCAGCACACCGCACTGGTGATTGGAGGGGGTGGGGGGGTGGGGTTGAGTCAGAGATACCAGAGATCGTGCAGGAGACTAGAGGGGGGAGAGAGAAAGGAGCTTTGGATTCCAGCACACACCGCAGGCAGTGTACTTATTTACAAGCAATTCCGCTGCTGCTGTCTCACAGTGACAGGTGTGCTGATGGTCCCCCCCCCCCGCCTGAATGGTCTGTCCCTGTTCAGGGCTGAATCATGTGCCCGGGTTAAAGGCAGTACAAAACCCAGGTAGATGATTCAAGACCCATACTGTCCGGGTGAATCCTGAACAGGTGGCAACCCTAGTCCACCTGTCCAGCCACCTTCAGCCTAACTGTGTACTGGCCCACCTTGCATGCTTCCACTCAGGTGCTAGGGCATTTTCTTTGAATAACATCACTTCAACCAGGCTTTACGGTTGAGTGGGTCAGCTGGGCCTGGGCTTGACAGATGAATCTGGACCTTGTTTTGAAAGCTGAGTGAGATATCTGGGCCTGCTTTTAACAGCTCTTTTTTCTAGCTGGGCCTGGGCTTGAAAGCTGGGAGGGCTAAGGCTTGGCTTTGACAACTGGGTGGTCTGGCTGGGCCTGGACTTTATGCTGGGAGAGCTAGGGCTTGTATTTGACAGCTGGGTGGGTTTGCTGGGCCTGGGCGTGATGCTGGGAGGGTTCTGCTTGGGTTTGACAGCTGGATGGGGTGCTGGGCCCGGACTTGATGCTGGGAGAGCTAGGGCTTGGATTTGACAGCTGGGTGGGCTTGCTGGGCCTGGGCTTAATGCTGGGAGGGCTAACACTTGGGTTTGACAGTTTGAAGGGGCTAAAATGTGAAAAAGTATATCAGCGCACATATGACACAAAAATAACTAAAGCAGCTGAACACCAGGGTCAAACGATCAAATCCCTCCAGATAAATAAAATAGAAAGGTGCAGCGCTAAATCAATCAAATGACCATAGAGAAATATATAATAACTAAATCATAAAGGAAGCACAGAAAATGTCCAATAATAAAATGTCCAAATATGCAGAAATGAATCCACCAGGAATGTGATGATCACAGCAAACAATTGTGACTGATACTGGAACCCTTCACCATAAACCGAATGGCCTCTCACCTGGTCCCAAAGATAAATCAGGCAATCTTATAAGGTCAGCAGATAGCAAGGATCTTTAAAGCAGGGGACTCCTCCGGATGACCAGGTGGCAGGTGGATATCGTTACCATGAAATCACAAAAGGTGCAGACATAGTGCTCTCCGTATGTAACAGTTTATTATAAAATGAATAAGATCAAACTTACATAACAAGCACTTCTCAAGTGCCAGGAAACGAACATGGGAACACAGCAGAGTGTGTACGAGCGGTGGAGCATGCGCAGTAGCCGCGGATGACGTCAGAACGTGACGTCGTGACATCATCCGCGGCTACTGCGCATGCTCCACCGCTCGTACACACTCTGCTGTGTTCCCATGTTCGTTTCCTGGCACTTGAGAAGTGCTTGTTATGTAAGTTTGATCTTATTCATTTTATAATAAACTGTTACATACGGAGAGCACTATGTCTGCACCTTTTGTGATTTCATGGTAACGATATCCACCTGCCACCTGGTCATCCGGAGGAGTCCCCTGCTTTAAAGATCCTTGCTATCTGCTGACCTTATAAGATTGCCTGATTTATCTTTGGGACCAGGTGAGAGGCCATTCGGTTTATGGTGAAGGGTTCCAGTATCAGTCACAATTGTTTGCTGTGATCATCACATTCCTGGTGGATTCATTTCTGCATATTTGGACATTTTATTATTGGACATTTTCTGTGCTTCCTTTATGATTTAGTTATTATATATTTCTCTATGGTCATTTGATTGATTTAGCGCTGCACCTTTCTATTTTATTGACAGTTTGAAGGGCTGGATGGGCCTGGGCTTGATGCTGGGAGGGTGAGGGTTTGGGTTTGACAGCTGGGTGGGTTGCTGGGCCTGTGCTTAATGCTGGGAGGGTTAAGGCCTGTGTTTGACATCTGGGTCGGATGGCTGGGCCTGGGCTTGATGCTGGGAGGGTGAGGATTTGGGTTTGACAGCTGGGTGGGTTTCTGGGCCTGTGCTTAATGCTGGGAGGGTTAAGGCCTGTGTTTGACATCTGGGTCGGATGGCTGGGCCTGGGCTTGATGATAGAAGGGCCTAAGGCTTGGGTTTGACAGCTGGGTGGGCTCACTGGGCCTGGACTTGATGCTGAGAGGGCTAAGGCTTGGTTTGACAGTTGGGTGGGTTACCAGGGCGGCCTGGGCTTGATGCTGGGTGGGCTAGGGCTTGGGTTTTATAGCTGGGTGGGCTGGCTGGGCCTGAAGCTGGGAGAGCTGGGATTTGGGTTTGACAGCTGGGTGGACTGGCTGGGCCTTGGCTTGATACAGGGTGGGCTAGGGCTTGAAAGCTGGGTGGGCTGGCTGGGCCTGGGCTTGATGCTGGGATAGCTAGGGCTTGGGTTCCACAGCTCTGTGGGCTGTCTGGGTCAAGACTTGATGCAGGGGGGGCTAGGGCCTGAGTTTGACAGCTGGGTCTGGGCTTTACAGGTAGATGGAGTAGGTGGATCTTGGTCTGACAGCTGAATGGTATCATTTTGTCCTGGACTTGATGGCTGTGTGGCATTTGGCTGGCTGGACCGCCTACGATAAGAGGCTCTGATGGTGGGCTGGTAACAAGTGACAATTGACATCCTTCTCCACACACAGGCTGAGCACAGACAGGGAAGGGAGACAGAAGAGGAACTAGTAGAAGGGACTGCATTCCACAGAAGATGTTTTGGCTCTGTCAGCTGCTGATTCCCTTCATCCTTCTCCTGACCCAATTGTAGGTGGGGTGCAGCACGGCGTGGTGGCAATAACACCCGCAGACCAAGTGAGATGTAAAGAACTTGTATTGAAGTACTGCAAAGACAGTTCACAATAAAGCCGGTGGGAAGACCACCCAACCAAGAACACCCACGATCCCAACAGCATGTAGAGAGCAGGTTTCAGCCAAATTGACCGCGCCTGTTAGGAGAGGCAGAATGTGGCCTGGCCGTCCCATGCCAAAATGGGAGGACGTCCAGAAAAGTTGCAAGCCTTACGCTTTTCCTCCTTGTCAGGAATCTTTCCCTGCCCCTAGTTGTGTCCCTAACAGATGGGGTACCTGTCCCTACTCTATCCACTCACAAATGTGTGCCAAGCCTACCAGCCAGGGCCTTAAATAGGCTCTGCCTGACCCAAGATGGGTACTAGAGTCACACGGGGAGACAGCATTCAATTGGTTAGCTTCCCCAGTGACCCAGGAAACCATAAAGGAACCAGGTTCCTCTCCAACTACAATGCTGCTGCGGATGGGCGCCATCTATAGTGGAGAAAGTAGACTACACCTGCCTACACAAAATCCCATTGTTCTGTGGATCCAGGCTATGTCCTGCTGGAACACTCATTCCATCACCCAGCTGGCCAGAGTTAGAGGTATAAATGACTGGGTTCAGGATATGCACCATGTGTCTGAGCTGGCTGTCAGTTCTGTTCCTTTAGCCAACCACTGTCATATATGCAAGCATATGAAGGGTGGTGGCAAGAGCAAGTCAATGGCCTCGCCTACTGCCCTGCTTGCTGGTATGAGCTCTGAGACTAAGATGACCACCAGGTACCTTCTCCAACACCAGTGAATTGTGATAGCCGTGTTTTATCTATCACATGGAATGTTGAATGGCCAATGTTCAACTCCAGAGCAGTACACACACCACACCGGACCATTAAAGATTTCCTGTCACTACTGCTTATTAAAATTAAGAAATTATATAAATCTCTATGATGATCTTGATAGAATTATTAAAAATCATGTCAAGATTCCCTGACCACTGCCAGGAGCACAGGTGACATCAGGGATGGGGAGTAGTCTTGTAGCATCAGGCTGGAATAGATAACATCTGAGTGTTCGGAGCAAGTCAAGAATGACAACTTGATTTGCAGTTCATTAGAAGCACAACGGTTTTAAAAAAGAGTCTGTAACAACTATTGCCCTATGGGTAAATGTATCTAGCATCTGGGGTGATGACAGGGTTTCCTTAAGCTTTGTTGCTGCAGTTAACATATATGTAATTCAGTCAAACTTTCAAAAGAAATTAGCATTTTCCTATTGGGTGCCAGTACCAGTACTCCCTCTTCTTCCACTGTGTACCAGTGCCCCTTGTCTCTCCATAGAGTACCAGTGCCCCCCTCTCCCTCCATAGAGTACCAGTGCCCCTTTTCCCTCCACGGTGTACCAGTGCCCCTTCTCCCTCCATAGAGTACCAGTGCCCCTTTTCCCTCCACAAAGTACCAGTGCCCATTCTCCCTCCATAGAGTACCAGTGCCCCATCTCTATCCATGGAGTACCAGCCCCGCTTCTCCCTCCATAGAGTACCAGTGCCCCTTCTCCCTCCACAGTGTACCAGTGCCCCTTCTCCCTCCACAGTGTACCAGTGCCCCTTCTTCCTCCACAGTGTACCAGTGCCCCTTCTCCCTCTCTAGAGTACCAGTGCCCCATCTCTCTCCATAGAGTTCCAGTACCCCCTCTCCCTCCATAGAGTACCAGTGACCACCTCTCCCTCCATAGAGAACCAGTGCCCCTTCTCCCTCTCTAGGGTACCAGTGCACCATCTCCCTCCACAGAGTACTAGTGCCCCATCTCTCTCCATAGAGTTCCAGTACCCCCTCTCCCTCCATAGAGTACCAGTGCCTCTTCTCTTTCCACAGTGTACCAGTGCCCCTTCTCCCTCCATAGAGTACCAGTGCCTCTTCTCCCTCCATAGAGTACCAGTGCCTCTTCTCCCTCCTTAGAGTACCAGTGCCCCATCTCTCTCCATAGAGTACTAGTGCCCCTTCTCCCTCCATACAGTACCAATGCCCCTTCTCCCTCCACAGAGTACCAGTGCCCCTTCTCCCTCCACAGAGTACCAGTGCCCCTTTTCCCTCCATAGGGTACCAGTGCTCCTTCTCCCTCCATAGAGTACCAGTGCCCCTTCTCTCTCCATAGAGTTCCAGTACGCCCTCTTCCTCCATAGAGTACCAGTGCCCCTTCTCCTTCCACAGCGTACCAGTGCCACTTCTCCCTCTACAGTGTACCAGTGCCACTTCTCCCTCCATAGAGTACCAGTGCCCCTTCTCCCTCCACAAAGTACCAGTGCCCCTTCTCTCTCCATAGAGTACCAGTGCCCCATCTCTATCCATGGAGTACCAGCCCCCCTTCTCCCTCCATAGAGTACCAGTGTCCCATCTCCCTCTCTAGAGTACCAGTGCCCCCCTCTCCCTCCATAGAGTACCAGTGCCCCTTTTCCCTCCACGGTGTACCAGTGCCCCTTCTCCCTCCATAGAGTACCAGTGCCCCTTTTCCCTCCACAAAGTACCAGTGCCCATTCTCCCTCCATAGAGTACCAGTGCCCCATCTCTATCCATGGAGTACCAGCCCCGCTTCTCCCTCCATAGAGTACCAGTGCCCCTTCTCCCTCCACAGTGTACCAGTGCCCCTTCTCCCTCTACAGTGTACCAGTGCCCCTTCTTCCTCCACAGTGTACCAGTGCCCCTTCTCCCTCTCTAGAGTACCAGTGCCCCATCTCTCTCCATAGAGTTCCAGTACCCCCTCTCCCTCCATAGAGTACCAGTGACCACCTCTCCCTCCATAGAGAACCAGTGCCCCTTCTCCCTCTCTAGGGTACCAGTGCACCATCTCCCTCCACAGAGTACTAGTGCCCCATCTCTCTCCATAGAGTTCCAGTACCCCCTCTCCCTCCATAGAGTACCAGTGCCTCTTCTCTTTCCACAGTGTACCAGTGCCCCTTCTCCCTCCATAGAGTACCAGTGCCCCTTCTCCCTCCATAGAGTACCAGTGCCTCTTCTCCCTCCTTAGAGTACCAGTGCCCCATCTCTCTCCATAGAGTACTAGTGCCCCTTCTCCCTCCATACAGTACCAATGCCCCTTCTCCCTCCACAGAGTACCAGTGCCCCTTCTCCCTCCACAGAGTACCAGTGCCCCTTTTCCCTCCATAGGGTACCAGTGCTCCTTCTCCCTCCATAGAGTACCAGTGCCCCTTCTCTCTCCATAGAGTTCCAGTACGCCCTCTTCCTCCATAGAGTACCAGTGCCCCTTCTCCTTCCACAGCGTACCAGTGCCACTTCTCCCTCTACAGTGTACCAGTGCCACTTCTCCCTCCATAGAGTACCAGTGCCCCTTCTCCCTCCACAAAGTACCAGTGCCCCTTCTCTCTCCATAGAGTACCAGTGCCCCATCTCTATCCATGGAGTACCAGCCCCCCTTCTCCCTCCATAGAGTACCAGTGTCCCATCTCCCTCTCTAGAGTACCAGTGCCCCATCTCCCTCCATAGAGTACCAGTGACCACCTCTCCCTCCATAGAGTACCAGTGCACCATCTCCCTCCACAGAGTAATAGTGCCCCATCTCTCTCCATAGAGTTCCAGTACCCCCTCTCCCTCAATAAAGTACCAGTGCCCCTTCTCTTTCCACAGTGTACCAGTGCCCCTTCTCCCTCCATAGAGTACCAGTGCCCCTTCTCCCTCGACAAAATACCAGTGCCCCTTCTCCCTCCTTAGAGTACTAGTGCCCCTTCTCCCTCCATACAGTACCAGTGCCTCTTCTCCCTCCATAGAGTACCAGTGCCCCTTCTCCCTCCATAGAGTACCAGTGCCCCTTCTCCCTCCATAGAGTACCAGTGCCCCTTCTCCCTCCTTAGAGTACCAGTGCCCCATCTCTCTCCATAGAGTACTAGTGTCCCTTCTCTCTCCATAGAGTACCAGTACCCCTGTGGTAGGGCCCAGTGGGATGAAGATGGCTGGGCTTGGACAGGACGGACATTGCAACAAAGTGGAGAATTTTTGCAGACACGTTATGTATATCTGTAAGGTCACATAATGAAAATGAATACCTGTCTCTAGACAGCCACCCACACAGTATAGGAAGTTTAAGACTGGATGCTTCGCTCTGCAAAGCAGCCAACACTTCGCTAGCTGATGTATAAAGCAGATAAATATGTAAACTAGGGAAACCACAAAGTTACAGGAAATGTGTGACGTAATTGCAAGTTATATGTATACTGTCAAAACCTATAGACAGGGCATTTTGGCTCTGGCATGAGTCAGGCTGATTGCCACGCTGGCAATAAAAATAGTTTTCCTAAAAGTTCATTGTCCAGTCTATTGTTCCTGGTTATCTCCTGCTTTATCTGGTGCATTGGCCGGGAATACCAGATGCGACTTGCCGTGACAGTTGGCATTGCACTAGGTATTGGACCGGAGCCGGCGTCTTGGATTACTGCACTGTCTCAGGTACATCTGGACAACATTTGTCTGGGAGACTGCGCAACATCTGGGCTGCCTGCTCAGGGGACAACCCTCAGCGTCTTAAAAAAACCCAGACTTATAGGAATCAAACAGTTGGAGTTGCAACTTGAGGAAAAGGTAAAATCTCTGTTTTTTGATTTGGAATATCAGTCAGTCGGCCTTTCGACATATTCAAGGGAAGGGAAGTCTGAATAACTTCCGGGAGGAAAACCCATTTGGATGATAGAGCATCCTGGGTGGCCCTCAGTCTGTCAGTAATTTCGGGGGTGGCAGAGTCTGGTGTGAATTGTGTTTGTGTGATTGTAGCAGTGAAGTGAGTGTGGATTCTGTATGGGCGCATGTCATAGGCGCAGGGAAAGGCAGAAGTGTCAGGATATCCAGAACTATGGAGTTCGTAGAGAACTTAAAGACAGAGGTAAAGGTAAAGATACAGGAATTCAGAGGTTTCCTTCTTATTCTCTTGACTAATATTTGTATATAGAATATAAGTGCTTCTGTATGTACATTTGCATATAAGTGATAAGTGTTTATTATGCTTGCAAATAGTAATTGTTGAGTAGATGGTAGATGTATTAATGTGTCTCTTGATGACCGCCTTATGGGTGAAGGCATTGAATGGTCTCAGGGAGTCAGAACAGGAGTATTTTGTCAATTTTATCAAATACTTACCGTAATTTTCCTTTCCTGATGGACTCCATGGCAGCCTACGTGTGGGTTAATCCCGCCCGCTCACACCTCATAGGACCCTTCTCCCATAAATCTTTGTTCTGGGCCAGAGGCCGTGTTCCATAATTGAGCCTACTCCAGCCACTGGGAGGGAACTCCTGCTGCCATGGAGTCCATCAGGAAAAGAAAATTACGGTAAGTATTTGATAGAAATTTTCAGTTTTGTTGACAGACTCCACGGCCGCCTATGTGTAGGAAATAACTCGCCATATACAACTGGGTGGGCAAAGTGCTGGACAAAAGAAAAAAGGTTTAATTGGCACCATCAACAGACAAAATATGTAAACCAAAATTAACAGAAGCCAAAGTGTCATGATCACTTAGGCAGGCCATAGATGGGTCGAATTTCGAAAGAATTTTCTTCAGAAAATCTTATCCAAGAATATTCGTACGTATTTCGCACCATTAGTGGGCTGCAGCAACGGCCGATTTTCGTGCGGCCATCGATTTTGAGTAATTGGACATGTTGGAAATTTTTTGAAAAACAAACGATTTTCTAATCAATGATGGGAGAATCGTGCGAGAAATGTATTTGAAAAAGAAATGAGCATGTGCAAGAAAAGAAAATTCCCGGAAAGAAAAGAAGAATCCCAGCCATAAAAATTCTTTTCTGTAGCAACATGAGGTGAAATTGAAGGCTTGGTTGGTCGAATTTCTAAGTCAATGGTGGCACCATCGGTTCACAAAACGCACAAATTTTCTGATTTTCAAAAGGAAATTATTTCAAAATTCGACCATGTATGGCCAGCCTTAGTGCCCCTGTTCCTCATTCCAGCACCCGGGTGTTGGCTGTTGCTTTTCCCATGTCTGTGTTCACCTGGAAGATGATTGATCTGGTCAGTCACCTGATATAAGCAAACTGAACACTCTATCCCTCGTTTGTGATAGAGACAGACTTGCCTGCATTGTTCTGATCAAGCCTCCCGTTTTTATCTGCCTTGCTTGCTGTTAGATTTCCTTGTGTATGACCCGGATGGGATATTGGATTATTCCCTGAACTCAGCCTGCCTTTACCTGGACTGTCTTTGTAAAAACAAATTTCCTCAAAAATGGAACTTTGAAGGACCATGAGCACTTAAAAAGTGAAAATTATATGTAAAACAGTACAAATCTATTACAAAAGGTAAATAACATTATACAACACGAATAAAACTGAAACACACGATGACAAAAAACAGTCCAAGAAAATGGATAAATGGAAGAGGCCCAAACCAACTGTCAAGGAGACGGGTCAAACCTACGCGTTTCAACATGTGAAGTAAGGGTCTTCTTCAGGGATAAGGAATGGGCTGGGAACTTCCAGGTGAATACAGACAACCTCATGTGTTAAATGTTTCAAACAATGAAGATCATACGCTCAACATAGAAGAAGAAAACAGAAACGCCTGGGATGGCGTCAAAAAAGCCAAAGCAGGATGGAAATGAATCATGTCCAGGTGAAGCCCTCCCGTATCTGAGGAACACCTCCCAAAGAGGGTGGCCAGAGCACTCACAGATGACAGACCAGCACAGATCTATCACTTTAAAGTTTGTAGATTGAATTTTGCAAAGCAGAAATTCTTTCACAGACCCACATGAAATACAAATGGCCACTAGTGTTAAAATGTAACTTCGCCATGGATGGAGCCATAAAGACCTCTCATACTTCAAAGTTACTGCCCCAGATATAAGGTGGGGGCCTGGCTGGATAGATGAACAGCAGTGAACCTAGAGAGTGTCACGGATGCAGCAGTGTCCTATGTCTCCTGGTCTGTCTTTGAACCAAGCTCTCTGTCTGCTAAACTGCAAGTACCTGTTTGCTTTGCTCAGTGCACATCTGCCTTGGCATGGTGGCCAGACACTATAGCATTGTGTATAAGTCCTGGGGGTAAGCAAGTACCGGTAGGCCTGCTTGTCTTAAGGGAAAGGGGGCTGCTATAGGTGAAGCACACAGTAGCCAGCTATAGTGCCTGATCACCTGCACTGGGACATTCGTGACATTACCACAAGCCTTTAATAAAAATTTCTGTCAAGATGAACTCTGCACAGGCCCGTTTATTTGATGAAGAAATTTGCAAACTGACACGCCAAGTCCAGAAACTGTCTGTGCGTGTAAACGCACCTCCAGCAGTGTCATGAGCAGGTGTGACCAGAACCGTGTGATCTGCGACAGAGGACACCAAAACGTATGTAAGTGAAAATATATTAATTTATTAAAGAAAGTGAATAATATAAATACAACCAACCAGCTCCAATATGCAAATAACAATAGACAAATAAGTGTAATAAATCGGAAATACCAGGTTCATAAACAATAGCCAGGCCAGGGTCATACACAGCAGATCAGCAGATGGACAAGGGATGTTCCAGAGACATAAACGTAAGCCAGGCCAAGGTCAAACACAGGGAGAGCAGCAGATGGGGTAAGGAACACAGGACAGGGAGAGGATGGATGGGTCAGACTGCAGGCAGGGATGCAAGGTAACAGGTGGGACAGGATAGGGTCCGAGACAGGGAGACAGGTTCAGGGCACAGGATCAGATCACAGGTTCAGGGCACAGGTTACAGGATCAGATAGCTTGCGGGTCAGGAGGCAATGACGAAGTCAAGGCAAACATGTAAATGTTTGCCGGGTATTTATAGGCCTGTGATTGGCCTCAAGTGACACCTGATTGTAGGAGGTACTGTCTGCTCCACACTGCCAGGATCCATCCGCTGGTGGACGCCAGTACTGCGGCCCAAAGATGATATACTATTAACAGGGAAAAGCTCTCCTGACAGTTCCAAACTGCCAGGAGACACCTGCTGGTGGACCTCAGTACTGCATGCCAAATAACAGGTCTTACCAGCGGATGGAACATTTCCTGACAGTACCCCCCCTCAAAGGAGCGGCCTCCGGACGCTCCAATTGGTTGTAATTGTCCATAGTCTATGGTATTAAGCAGAACAACAGATGGTGGCACAACAGGCAGAACACGTGGTGGCACAACAGGCATGGGCACTTCAAGCTGGGCAGCGGGCTCATCAAGCTGGAGGGCAGTCACCGAGACATCAGGCTGGAGGGCAGACACCGGGACATCAGGCTGGAGGGCAGCAGGCACACGGTCATCGAGCTGGGCAGCAGGCTCCGGGTCATCGAGCTGGGCAGCAGGCTCCGGGTCATCGAACTGGGCAGCAGGCTCCGGGTCATCGAACTGGGCAGCAGGCTCCGGGTCATCGAACTGGGCAGCAGGCTCCGGGTCATCGAGCTGGGCAGCAGGCTCCGGGTCATCGAGCTGGGCAGCAGGCTCCGGGTCATCGAGCTGGGCAGCAGGCTCCGGGTCATCGAGCTGGGCAGCAGGCTCCGGGTCATCGAGCTGGGCAGCAGGCTCCGGGTCATCGAGCTGGGCAGCAGGCTCCGGGTCATCGAGCTGGGCAGCAGGCTCCGGGTCATCGAGCTGGGCAGCAGGCTCAGGGTCATCGAGCTGGGCAGCAGGCTCAGGGTCATCGAGCTGGGCAGCAGGCTCAGGGTCATCGAGCTGGGCAGCAGGCTCAGGGTCATCGAGCTGGGCAGCAGGCTCAGGGTCATCGAGCTGGGCAGCAGGCTCCGGGTCATCGAGCTGGGCAGCAGGCTCCGGGTCATCGAGCTGGGCAGCAGGCTCCGGGTCATCGAACTGGGCAGCAGGCTCCGGGTCATCGAACTGGGCAGCAGGCTCCGGGTCATCGAACTGGGCAGCAGGCTCCGGGTCATCGAGCTGGGCAGCAGGCTCCGGGTCATCGAGCTGGGCAGCAGGCTCCGGGTCATCGAGATGGACAGCAGGCTCTGGAACATTGGGCCGAACAGCGAGCACCGTAAGGGCAGGCCGGATTACAGGCACCGGCTCAGCAAGCTGGGTAACGGACCCCGGCCCAGTGGGCTGGGTAACAGGCCCTGACTCAGCGAGCTGGACACCGGGCACCGGTTCGGCAAGCTGGATAACGGATACTGGCTTGACAGGCAAAGTGATGGACTTCGGTTTAGCAGACTGGGTAACGGGCACCAGTTCAGCAGACCGGGTAACGGGCACCGATTCAACAGACTGGGTAACGGGCACCGATTCAGCAGGCCGAGACACAGGCACCGAAACTCCAGGCTGAAACACGGGCACCGAAACTTCAGGCTGAGACACCAACATCACGACATCAGGCTGGAAGACAGATACCAGGATATCAGGCTGGAGGATGGACACATCAAACCGGAAAGCAGGCTCATCAGGCTGAACAGTGGGCACATCAGGCAGAACAGCAGGTACATCGGACTGGTCAATAGTCGCTGGAGCGTCAGACTGGAACATGGACACTGGGGTTTCGGGCTGGAAGGCAGGCATATCAGACTGGAGAGCGGGTGCATCAGACTGGAAGGTGGGCACACCAGACTGGAAGGTGGGCACACCAGACTGGAAGGTGGGCACACCAGACTGGAAGGTGGGCACACCAGACTGGAAGGCTGGAACGTCAGACTGGAGAGCTGGAACGTCAGACTGGAGAGCTGGAACGTCAGACTGGAGAGCTGGAACGTCAGACTGGAGAGCTGGAACGTCAGACTGGAGAGCTGGAACGTCAGACTGGAGAGCTGGAACGTCAGACTGGAGAGCTGGAACGTCAGACTGGAGAGCTGGAACGTCAGACTGGAGAGCTGGAACGTCAGACTGGAGAGCTGGAACGTCAGACTGGAGAGCTGGAACGTCAGACTGGAGAGCTGGAACGTCAGACTGGAGAGCTGGAACGTCAGACTGGAGAGCTGGAACGTCAGACTGGAGAGCTGGAACGTCAGACTGGAGAGCTGGAACGTCAGACTGGAGAGCTGGAACGTCAGACTGGAGAGCTGGAACGTCAGACTGGAGAGCTGGAACGTCAGACTGGAGAGCTGGAACGTCAGACTGGAGAGCTGGAACGTCAGACTGGAGAGCTGGAACGTCAGACTGGAAAGCTGGAACGTCAGACTGGAAAGCTGGAACGTCAGACTGGAAAGCTGGAACGTCAGACTGGAAAGCTGGAACGTCAGACTGGAAAGCTGGAACGTCAGACTGGAAAGCTGGAACGTCAGACTGGAAAGCTGGAACGTCAGACTGCAAGGCTGGAACGTCAGACTGCAAGGCTGGAACGTCAGACTGCAAGGCTGGAACATCAGACTGCAAGGCTGGAACATCAGACTGCAAGGCTGGAACATCAGACTGCAAGGCTGGAACATCAGACTGCAAGGCTGGAACGTCAGACTGCAAAGCTGGAACGTCAGACTGGAAAGCTGGAACGTCAGACTGGAAAGCTGGAACGTCAGACTGGAAAGCTGGAACGTCAGACTGGAAAGCTGGAACGTCAGACTGGAAAGCTGGAACGTCAGACTGGAAAGCTGGAACGTCAGACTGCAAGGCTGGAACATCAGACTGCAAGGCTGGAACATCAGACTGCAAGGCTGGAACATCAGACTGCAAGGCTGGAACATCAGACTGCAAGGCTGGAACATCAGACTGCAAGGCTGGAACATCAGACTGCAAGGCTGGAACATCAGACTGGAAGGCTGGAACATCAGACTGCAAGGCTGGAACATCAGACTGGAAGGCTGGAACATCAGACTGCAAGGCTGGAACATCAGACTGCAAGGCTGGAACATCAGACTGCAAAGCTGGAACATCAGACTGCAAGGCTGGAACATCAGACTGCAAAGCTGGAACATCAGACTGCAAAGCTGGAACATCAGACTGCAAGGCTGGAACATCAGACTGGAAGGCTGGAACATCAGACTGCAAAGCTGGAACATCAGACTGCAAAGCTGGAACATCAGACTGCAAAGCTGGAACATCAGACTGCAAAGCTGGAACATCAGACTGCAAATTGGGAGCAGGTTGGGTTACTGGCAGGATTGTGTGAGTGGGGAAGAACTTCCGTTTCTTCTTGGGCTTAACTACTGAAGATCTGTAGGTGAGGGGTGCAGCAGACTGGAGAGGAGGATTGGGATATGGCAGGGAAGAGGTAACAGTGGCTGGAGGAAGTTCGTGTGGGTTTGCAGGCAGCAGGGAAGAGACAGGTGGGTTGAATGCAGGATAGGTACAGGGAGCAGAGACTGGATATGAGTATTTGTTTGGCAGCAGCGTATACTGAGCTGCAACTGTGGTTGACATGGGTGATGGGGAAACATACATTTGGGTAGGCTGGTGTTTGGTGGCAGAGGTGGTTTGTTTAACTGGAGCTGCTTGCATCATGTCAGACCATGCTGAAAGTATAGGTTGTACAAACTGTGCTTTTAAACCTCCCTGTCTAACAAAAGACTGAGCAGACACAATGCACTCAGCAATCACCGGTGAGGGACAGGCTGAATAGTGCTCACAAAAATCGTCTGGATCATCTTCACAAAGCCAAACTAGTGATACAACCTGATTTATATCAAAAGGAGGAGTGAAATCATCACGGCCCTCAGGAATACAGGGCAGGGCCAGCTCAGTACATAGTTTGATCAAAGGCTGCACCTCCCCAAACAAAATATAACCCTGATCGACCAGGGAGTGAGCCAAACGTATAGTGGCAAACAACTGATCACTAGACCATCCTCTCAAAGCCTGGCGGCAATAATCACCACTTTCAGATGCCAGCAGAGAAAGATAAATAACCTCATCGGTATTCATGTTTGCAACCAACTGAATCAAAATGGTTCCCCTGTGCAGCCACTTCTGGTCAGGGATGGCCTTGACTTACTGTCATGAGCAGGTGTGACCAGAACCGTGTGATCTGCGACAGAGGACACCAAAACGTATGTAAGTGAAAATATATTAATTTATTAAAGAAAGTGAATAATATAAATACAACCAACCAGCTCCAATATGCAAATAACAATAGACAAATAAGTGTAATAAATCGGAAATACCAGGTTCATAAACAATAGCCAGGCCAGGGTCATACACAGCAGATCAGCAGATGGACAAGGGATGTTCCAGAGACATAAACGTAAGCCAGGCCAAGGTCAAACACAGGGAGAGCAGCAGATGGGGTAAGGAACACAGGACAGGGAGAGGATGGATGGGTCAGACTGCAGGCAGGGATGCAAGGTAACAGGTGGGACAGGATAGGGTCCGAGACAGGGAGACAGGTTCAGGGCACAGGATCAGGGCACAGGATCAGGGCACAGGATCAGGGCACAGGTTACAGGATCAGATAGCTTGCGGGTCAGGAGGCAATGACGAAGTCAAGGCAAACATGTAAATGTTTGCCGGGTATTTATAGGCCTGTGATTGGCCTCAAGTGACACCTGATTGTAGGAGGTACTGTCTGCTCCACACTGCCAGGATCCATCCGCTGGTGGACGCCAGTACTGCGGCCCAAAGATGATATACTATTAACAGGGAAAAGCTCTCCTGACAGTTCCAAACTGCCAGGAGACACCTGCTGGTGGACCTCAGTACTGCATGCCAAATAACAGGTCTTACCAGCGGATGGAACATTTCCTGACAAGCAGTAACGCCAGAGCCTAAAGTTAACCTGCCTGGTGATTTCCATGTGTTCTCTAACTTTAAAAATAGTTGTTTGCTATACTTTAAGCTCAAACAACACTTCCCTGGTTCTGAAGCTCAGCGGGTCAGCCTGATTATTAAATGGTTGCAGGGGGATCCCCAGTTTTGGGCTTTTAGTCTCTCCACAGATGACCCAGCCAGAGGGTTAGTTGATCAATTTTTCAAGGCTCTGGGTTTACTCTATGATCCTGATCGTGCCCACTCCACAGAAGCTAATCTTAGGTCATTACGTCAGGGTAAACGCACCGCTGAGCAATGCTGTTCTAATTTCTGCCGCTGGGTACCTGACTCAGGGTGGAATGACCCTGCTCTAAGAAGCCAATTCAGGTTAGGCTTATCAGACTCCATAAAAGATTCCTTAGTTCACTACCCTGAACCAAAGTCATTGAATGAAGCCATGCAAGTAGCCATCCGTATAGACAGGCGTTTACAGGAAAGGTGTAGAGAGAGGTTTGTTTCTTTGCCCCCTAGTACGCTGCCCACCTTTTCTTTCTTTCCTGAGCCCTCTCACCCTCTCCAGGAGGATGAGCCCATGCAAATTGACCCTACCCATTTATCCTCTGGGGAAAAGGCTAGAAGAAGATCTCAGGGTCTCTGCTTAAATTGTGGCAACCACGGCCACTTTGTCGCTGGCTGTCCTAATAAGCAGAGAAACGCCAAGAATCTAGTGCGGGTGGTGTCTGCTTCCATTAGCCATACTGTGTCTATTTCCCTTTAGAGATGGCTTATTTGTTCCTGCACAACTTAGTTCTGATAAGTTTTCTCACCACCTCTCTGCTTTCATTGATTCTGGTGCTGCTAGCAATTTCATTGATCGGGACCTAGCACACAGTCTACAGATTCCGGTGACAAAGGTGCACAGACCCTTCTCAGTCGTAACAGTTGATAATTCCCCCTTGTCCATGGATCTGGTGACCTTGTGTACGGTACCTATTACCCTGACCATTGGGGAATTTCACAGGGAGACAATCAGCTTCTACCTGATCACTTCTCCTGCTTATCACCTTATCTTGGGGTATCCCTGGCTTAAACTTCACAACCCGCACATAGACTGGGCTGCAGAGGAGATTGGGTCCTAGTCCCAGACCTGCATCCAGAATTGCATTAAAATCACCGACCAGTTGCCCATGTATAATAGGGCGTACACACGGTCGGACATTGATCGGACATTCCGACAACAAAATCCTAGGATTTTTTCCGACGGATGTTGGCTCAAACTTGTCTTGCATACACACGGTCACACAAAGTTGTCGGAAAATTCGATCATTCTGAACGCGGTGACGTAAAACACGTACGTCGGGACTATAAACGGGGCAGTAGCCAATAGCTTTCATCTCTTTATTTATTCTGAGCATGCGTGGCACTTTGTGCGTCGAATTTGTCTACACACGATCGGAAATTCCGACAACGGATTTTGTTGTCGGAAAATTTTATAGCAAGCTCTCAAACTTTGTGTGTCGGAAAATCCGATGGAAAATGTGTGATGGAGCCAACACACGGTCGGAATTTCCGACAACAAGGTCCTATCACACATTTTCCATCGGAAAATCCGACCGTGTGTACGGGGCATAACTCTTGTGGCCAGTACCAGTCATGTGTCTTTTTTCCAGTCCTATTTAGATCCGGCTCATGCCAACGTTTCCAAATGTGACTCCAGTTTACATAACCATTTATCTTTTATATGACTCCGTTATAACAAAAGACGCTGACATGTCTATTGAATTCTCTACAGCAGGGGTGTCAAACTCGAATTCATCGGAGGCCGCATCAGCAGTTTGGTTGCCCTCAAAGGGACGGTTGTATCTGCACTCCACCATAGTGTTCAGTCTGAGCATTCTCCAATAAAGTTTTCTTGCGCTGCATAGGGAGCACAGGGTTCAGGGGTGCGCTGCGTAGGGAGCGCAGGGTTCAGGAGTGCGCTGCATACGAAGTGCATGGTTTAGGAGTGCGCTGCGTAAGGAGTGCAGGCTTTAGGAGTGTGCTGTGTAGGGAGCGCAGGGTTTAGGAGTGCGCTGCGCAGGGTTCAGGAGTGAGCTGTGTAGGGAGTGCAGGATTCAGGAGTGCGCTGCGTAGGGAGCGCAGGGTTCAGGGGTGAAGTGTGTAGGGAGCGCGGGGTTCAGGAGTGCGCTGCGTAGGGAGCGCAGGGTTCAGGAGTGCGCTGCGTAGGGAGCACAGGGTTCAGGAGTGAGCTGTGTAGGGAGCGCAGGATTCAGGAGTGCACTGCGTAGGGAGCGCAGGGTTCAGGAGTGAGCTGTGTAGGGAGCGCAGGGTCCAGGAGTGGGCTGTGTAGGGAGCGCAGGGTTTAGGAGTGCACTGCGTACGGAGTGCAGGGTTTAGGAGTGTGCTGCGCAGGGAGCGCAGGGTTCAGGAGTGAGCTGTGTGGGGAGCGCAGGATTCAGGAGTGCGCTGCGTAGGGAGCGCAGGGTTCAGGAGTGAACTGTGTAGGGAGCACAGGGTGCAGGAGTGCGCTGCGTAGGGAGCGCAGGATTCAGGAGTGCGCTGCGTAGTGAGCACAAGGTTCAGAAGTGAGCTGTGTAGGGAGCGCAGGATTCAGGAGTGCACTGCGTAGGGAGCTCAAGGTTCAGGAGTGAGCTGTGTAGGGGGTGCAGGGTTCAGGAGTGCGCTGCGTAGGGAGCGCAGGGTTCAGGAGTGCGCTGCATACAGAGTGCAGGGTTTAGGAGTGCACTGCATAGGGAGTGCAGGGTTTAGGAGTGCGCTGCATAGGGTTCAGGAGTGAGCTGTGTAGGGAGCGCAGTGTTTAGGAGTGCGCTGTGTAGGGAGCGCAGGGTTCAGGAGTGAGCTGTGTAGGGAGCGCAGGGTTTAGGAGTGCGCTGCATAGGGAGTGCAGGGTTTAGGAGTGCACTGCTTAGGGTTCAGGAGTGAGCTGTGTAGGGAGTGCAGTGTTTAGGAGTGTGCTGCGTAGGGAGCGCAGGGTTCAGGAGTGAGCTGTGTAGGGAGCGCAGGGTTCAGGAGTGCACTGCGTAGGCAGCGCAGGGTTCAGGAGTGCGGTGCATACAGAGTGCAGTGTTTAGGAGTGTGCTGCGTAGGGAGCACAGGGTTCAGGAGTGTGCTGCATAGAGAGCGCAGGGTTCAGGAGTGTGCTGCGTAGGGAGCACAGGTTTCAGGGGTGTGCTGCGTAGGGAGCGCAGGGTTCAGGAGTGTGCGATGCGTAGGGAGCGCAGGGTTCAGGAGTGCGCTGCGTAGGGAGCGCAGGGTTTAGGAGTGCTCTGCGTAAGGAGTGCAGGGTTCAGGAGTGCGCTGCATAGGGAGCGCAGGGTTCAGCAGTGCGCTGCGTAGGGAGCGCAGGTTTCAGAAGTATGCTATGCACAGTGTGCAACAACTGATTTTCACCCCTCCTCCTGGGTTCTGACCTCACGGCCCCCCTCCAAAAAAAAAACAACTCTGACATCTGTGCTCTCTTCTTCCTACCTGACCCAACTTTCAGGCTGCAGCCTGCTGGATAAAAGAAAAACATAGCCGTTGGAGCTGTCAGGAACCTCGGACACTGACAGCAATGCTGGGAGGACTGCGCATGCGCTCAGCTCACAAACAGCCAACGCTGCTAGAGAAACTGAGGAGGAGAGAAAGTGGAAGATGTTGCCTTGGTGACCGAACAGCCGGCCGCGCATGTGCTCACACAAAGCCGGCGCCGCTGTCGTGATGGAGGAGGTTTACTCTTGTTACCTGGGAGACCTGCCGGTGAGAAAAATAGCGGCGACAAAAAGTGGTGGCAGACGGGGGCCGATGCGTGGGCCACATGACAAGGCCTGGCGGGCTGGATTTGGCCTGCGGGCCTTGTGTTTGCCACCTATGCTCTACAGGCCACCTCTCAAGCCAATTGCCACAGCCTGAACCTTCTCCTCCTAGAAACCGGGCTTATCCGATGTCTTGTAGCCTTGAGCCCTGTTTGGAAACTTCCTCTAAATCTTCAGAAGTCAAGCCCCCTGGATAACCCCTACCTTTGCCTGTAGTTTCTAGATACTGTCTCAGAGTTTTCCCGACATCTAGGGGATGAACACTGGAATCTCCGGTTGATCTGAACTTTGGAAGAGCAATCTCCTGATTATCATGAAAAACAGATAATACTTTAGGGTTTGAACCCAGCATAGGAATCAAAACTCCCTGATCAGGGAAAAAGGTTAGAAATGGCTCCTTGCATCCCAGAGAGCTAATATTGGAGACCCTCTTGGCCGATGTTATAGCCACCAGGAAGGCAACTTTTAGAGAAAGTTCCTTGATAGAGAACTGATCTGTGTGTTCCATCTCTCTTCCTGAGAATAAAAATGAGGACAAAGGGAAGATCCCACTTAGAAAATCTTGGCTTTCTCTGAGGTCTGAGCCTTATTGCTCCTCTGAAGAACTGCCGAGTAAGAGGGTGTCTAGCCCAAGATATGCCTGTGAAGGCAGAAATTGCAGAGACTTGAACTCGCAATGAGCTGACCGGGCTTATCTGATGTCTTGTAGCCTTGAGCCCTGTTTGGAAACTTCCTCTAAATCTTCAGAAGTCAAGCCCCCTGGATAACCCCTACCTTTGCCTGTAGTTTCTAGATACTGTCTCAGAGCTTTCCCGACATCTAGGGGATGAACACTGGAATCTCCGGTTGATCTGAACTTTGGAAGAGCAATCTCCTGATTATCATGAAAAACAGATAATACTTTAGGGTTTGAACCCAGCATAGGAATCAAAACTCCCTGATCAGGGAAAAAGGTTAGAAATGGCTCCTTGCATCCCAGAGAGCTAATATTGGAGACCCTCTTGGCCGATGTTATAGCCACCAGGAAGGCAACTTTTAGAGAAAGTTCCTTGATAGAGAACTGATCTGTGTGTTCCATCTCTCTTCCTGAGAATAAAAATGAGGACAAAGGGAAGATCCCACTTAGAAAATCTTGGCTTTCTCTGAGGTCTGAGCCTTATTGCTCCTCTGAAGAACTGCCGAGTAAGAGGGTGTCTAGCCCAAGATATGCCTGTGAAGGCAGAAATTGCAGAGACATGAACTCGCAATGAGCTGTCTGACAAGGAGAGATCCAAGCCCGATTGTAAGAAGCCAAGGATATCCTGTATCTTTGGTTTATTGCAAGACCCTGCAGTGGAGGAGGTGTAGTCTGCAATTTTTTTCCAAATCCTCTTGTAAATCCTCTTGTTGCCTGCTCTTCTGGCATTCAGCAACGTGACGATGGCCCCGCATAGACAGCCTGGGGCCTCCAGCATTCCCCTCTCAAAAACCAAACCATCAGGTGTAGATGAGCCAGGCATGGATGTAGAGTTGCTCCTTGCGATAGGAGATCCGGTCTGGAGGGCAGAGGAACTGGGTCCCGCAAGCTGAGTTGCATCAGAAGGGGAAATCATGGCCTGTTTGGCCAGTATGGGACTATTGCCACTATCTCTGCCTATTCCATCCTGAGCCTGGACAGAAACCGGAAAATGACGGGAACTGGGGGAAAGGCATAGGCCCTGTGGAATCTCCATTGGTCTGTCAGAGTATCTACCCCGAAAGCCTGGGGACAATGAGACCTCGTGTAGTATCTCTCTAGTCTGAAGTTGCACGGGGAGGTGAACAAGTCTACTTCTGGGACGACTCCCAGGGACAGGACCCACTTGAAGACTTCGGGGTGGAGAGCCCACTCGTTGTCTAGAGATACTCTCAACAGAAAGTCTGCCTGAATGTTCTGGTCTTCGGGGAGATAGACCACTGTTAGGTTGACCAGGTTCATCTGGGCCCAGGTCATGATAGGCTCTACTTCCTTCAACAGGGAGAGACTGTGAGTAGCTCCCTGTCTCTTGATGTATGAGACTGCTGTTGTGTTGTCCAGTCTCAGGAGGACTGAGGCTCCCGCCGTCAACTGGTGAAATGCCTGAGTTCTAGAGCATTCGAGACTATCCTGTGAGAAGGAAAGCTCCATATGCCTTGGGCTACCTCTGTCAGGCAGAGAGCACCCAAGCCCCTGTTGCTGGCATCTGTTGTGATGGTGATCCAAGAAACAGGTGCAATGGTATGACAGTTGAGGAGGTTCCTCCACTGTAACCACCAAGGATGGCTCTCCTGCATGGACAAGGTTATTCGGATGGAATGATCCTGGAGCCCTGGGTTCCACTGCTGGAGGAAGCCCTTCTGGAAGGGCTGCATTTTCCACTGCGCCCACTTCACCATGGGTGTTGTTGCTTCCATGGTGCTGATGATTTTTAGGCACTGTGAGGCTAGGATATGAGAGGAGGACATTTCAAGCCGAACTCTGTCCCGGATCACTGAAATTTTTTCCAGGGGCAAGGAGATAGTGCTCTTGAGTGTATCGAATTGAGCCCCGAGGTATATCAGGGACTGTGTATGTTCTAGGTGGCTCTTTTTCAAGTTCAGTAGCCAGCCAAGTTCGAGTAGAGTGGAGATGACCTGGGATCTGTGGACTAGCAACTGCTCCCTGTCCCGAGATAATAACAGCAGGTCGTCCAGATAATGATACAGACGAAAACCTCTGGTCCTGATCAGTGCCACGACAGCCAGCAAGAATTTTGAAAACACACGAGGCAATGTCGTAAGCCAAAAGGGGAGACAGGTGAATTGCAGGTGGACTTGATCTACAGCAAAGCAAAGGAATTTCTGGAGCTCTGACGCTATCGGGGCATGGAAATAGGCGTCCTTCAGGTCTAAAGACACAAGCCAATCACCTGGCTGGATTGCCTGACAAATCGTGAGTAGTGTCTCCATCTTGAATTTCTCTTTCTTGATGAAAGAATTCAAGTCAGTTAGATCTATAACTGGTCTCCAGGAGCCGTTCTTCTTCAAAACCATGAAGAGGGGCGAGTAGACCCCTTGAAACCTTTCGTAAGTTGAAACTGGTGTTGCAGCGCCCTGAGCCACTAGAGAGTCTGCATAGGACAGGAGGATTTTCTTTTTCTTCTCCGAGTGAGGCAAGGATGTGGGTACAAATCGGAGAATGGGTGGGCTGCTGAATGTCCAGGCATGGCCTGAGGGGACCATTTTGACGGCCCAATAATCTTTGATCGAGGCTGCCCAGACGTGCTGAAAGCGAAGTAAGTGAGCCCGATTCGCTCTGTCTGGGCAGGCACAATATCAAAAAGACTTAGAGGCTTCCCATCCACCGGAAGATGCCCCTTTTGAAAACTTCTGGCCTGAAGGCTGGTTTTTCTTCCAGGTCTTCCTGAACTCACGGCCAGGTCTATAGCGGTGAGCGTCCCTTGACTGATCCGATCCTTGCCTGGGCTGTGTTCTCTTCTGGTTTAGCAGGCGACAATCCTGGGGAAGGATTGAGAGAAAGCGGGGGTGGAGACCAACGAGTGGAAGCACTGGTCAGGAAGGTGGTCTGTGAGTCCTTGAGTAAAGTGGCCTCCGACCGTACCCACAACCCTTTTGGCGACACAGTGTCAGTCCCCACTGGGGATGATCTTGAAGCTCCAGGCCCATCGCAGCTGAGCCATTCCTCATTTGAAGCCTCAGACAGCGAGACGGAGGTAGATGACCTCGGTGTGGGTTTTGAATTTGCCTTAGTATCACAGCTAGTTAGTCAAAGAAGTTTTGAGATGGGAAGAGCCAGTAAAGGCATCCTCCAAACACTAAATAATTTAAACACCTAAACACCCAAAAGAACACCCTGATTTCCCCTTCTTGGGTGAACTCGGCAAAATAATTGCTGATGAATGGATTGGTGTCAAAAGGAAGTACCGTATTTATCGGCATATAACACGCACTTTTTTCCCCTTAAAATCAGGGGGAAATCGTGGGTGCGTGTTATAGGCCGATCCCCGCCAATTTTGTTCTGATCGGAGCCATCGCCGCCGACATACACAGCCGTGTGTGAATTCAAATATGGCACTGAGACTGCAGGGACTCGTTGGAGCCGAGATACACATACCTGAGTGTCCTCGGCTTTTTTCGGCGCCGCTCACAGTCCCGCCATTGAACCTGTGTTATGTCCATCATAGGGCGGGACTGGGCGTGACTGTGAGCGGCGCCGAAAAAAGCCGAGGACACTCGGGTATGTGTATCTCAGCTCCGACGAGTCCCTGCAGTCTCGGCGCCATATTTGAATTTACACACAGCTGTGTATGGCGGCGATCACACAAGGCTGCACTGGGGCAAAGCTGCACTGGGGCAAGGCTGCACTGGGGCAAAGCTGCACTGGGACAAAGCTGCACTGACAAGGCTGCACTGACAAGGCTGCACTGGGGCAAAGCTGCACTGACAAGGCTGCACTGGGGCAAAGCTGCACTGACAAGGCTGCACTGGACACTGGGGCAAGGCTGCACTGGGGCAAAGCTGCACTGACAAGGCTGCACTGGGGCAAAGCTGCACTGACAAGGCTGCACTGGACACTGGGGCAAGGCTGCACTGACACTGAGAAGGCTGCAGATGGACACTGATAACGCTGCATTGATGGGCATTTTAATGTAAGTTTTTCTTCCTTAAAGTTTACTCCTAAAAGTTTTTTTCCTTAAATTTCTTAAAATTCCCTCCTAAACTTGGGGTGCGTGTTATACACCGGCACGTGTGATACGCCGATAAATATGGTATTCCATGCTAACAAAGGTATCAAAGATGTATCTGTTTAGAAGTGAGGATGTGAAACATCTGTAGTCGGCTCCTCTCATTGACGCAGCCCTAATGAGATTGGTGAGGCACGTCACACTCCCACTGGAGGATACTGTATCCTTTAGGGATGGCCTGGAGAGGAAAATTGATACCGACTCAAGCAGATCTACATTACAGCAGGTATGACCTGCAAACCAGCTCTGGCTTTCGCAGCCCTATCCAAAGTGATGGAGGCCTGGACGGATGACATAGATGCATCCCTGAGGAGCATCTCGGAAGATATGGCCAGGAGTTCACCTAAACATGAACTAAGGTTTGCGGCAGCTTTTCTGGGGGAGGCTTCCCTGGACATAATTCACTTGGTGGCTCGGATCATGCTGTCGTCTTTCACAGCTAAGCATGCCTTGTGGCTGCGCCCGTGGATAGCCGATCCTGCCTCCAAGAAGGCATGGTGCAGAAACACAGCCCAGGTAAGGATCGGATCGGGCAAGGGACGCTCGCCGCTATAGACCTAGCCGTGAGTTCAGGAAGACCTGGAAGAAAAACCAGCGTTCAGGCCAGAAGTTTTCAAAAGGGGCATTTTCCGGTGGATGGGAAGCCTCTAAGTCTTTTTGATATTGCGCCTGCCCAGACAGAGTGAGTCGGGGCTCGCTTACTTTGATTTCAGCACGTCTGGGCAGTCAACTGACGAAAGGTTTCAAGGGGTCTACTCGCCCCCCTTCATGGTTTTGAAGAAGAACAGCTCCTGGAGACCAGCACACCAGTGCAGTATTGCCTCTACTGACCCTGGTCTGTTTATTTACCACGTTTTAGCCTGCTGCCTGGACTGATCCTTTGTCTGCTTGCTTTCCAAGTCTATGCCTGCTGCCTGAATGGACCCATCTGCACACCTAAGTTTCTGCGGGACACCAGTACCAGCTATCTCCTGCAGACATCTTCACTCCTGGAACCACAGGAACTTTTTTGTTCTTCCGTCTCCTGTACAGTGAGCATGACATTCCTGGGGGCACACACATACCAACAGGCTAGGCTTGCTTGGCTTATAGGTATGGGGACTGCTATAGGTGATGATACACCAAGCTATATTCCCTGACCACTCTTACAAAGATGACTGTTAACAGTACATTGGTTTTGATACAATTGGCTGATTTTTGGGATATACAAGAGACAATATCCAGTACATAATCAGTCCAAACATTAAAAAAGTCTCACAAATGTGATATCACAATTCTTGGGAGGAGTAGCAGAATGTGCATTGGGATTCTCATGCTGTGTGTGAAAAATATCTTGGTAATTGACAATTTTGTGTAAAAAAAAAAATTTCATTTTTATTCCGCATTTTTCAAAACCTTTACGTAAAAAAAATGAAGTCTTTAAAAGACCCACAATGCTTCTTAGAAAGCCTGAAGGTGCTCCTTGGATTTTGGGCCCCTCTATGCCTATGGCATGTGTTAGAAATATATTAATTGACAACTTTGTGTAACGATGCAATTTTTTACCCCTGCATTTTCCAAAAACTTGTGGCAAAAAAAAAATCATCAACATTTTTAAAAGATTCACTCTGACTTTCAGAAAATACCTTGGGGTGTCTGCTTTCCAAAATGTGTCATTTTGTGGGTGTTTCTCCTGTTCTGGAACTTCAGGGACTCAAGAAATATGATAGTTAGTCAGGAAATTAGATGCGTAATTTATGCTCCTTGAATGCCCAAACGTGCTCCTTTGATTTTGGGCCCCTCTATGCATCTAGGCTGTGAAAAAGTCTCACACGTGATATCACCAAATTCAAGAGGCATAGCAGAATGTGTTTTGTGGTGTCATTATAAATATGCCTATGCTGTGTGTGAGAAATACCTTTATGAAAAAAAATATTTTTTATTGATTTCTTTGTATTCAAAAAAACTTTGGCCACAAATTACAATTTTAAAATACTCCCTATCCCACCTACTAAATACCTTGCACTATCTACTTTTCGAAAAGGGATCATTTTGGGGATATTTGTACTTTCTTGGCATTTTAGGGCCTTAAGAAATTAAATAGGCAGTGAGTACATCAGGATTGATCAATTTGGAAATATATATACCATAGTTTGTGGACTACAGTGCATCCCGAAGGTATTCACAGCGCTTTTTCCACATTTTTGGTATGTTACAACCATTTTTTCTCATGATCTGAGAGTCCTTCACTTGCCTTTTGGCAAACTCCAGGTGGGCTGTCATGTGCCTTTTACTGAGAAGTGGCTTCTGTCTGGCCACTCTACCATACAGGCCAGATTGCTGGAGTGCTGCAGAGATGGTTGTTATTCTGGAAAGTTCTCCTCTCTCCACAGAGAAACACTGGAGTTCTATCAGAGGGACCATCGGGTTCTTGGTCACCTCCCTGACTGATATCCTTCTCCCCGATTGCTCATTTTGGCCGGGCGGCACGCTCTACGAAGAGTCCGGGTGTGTCAGGGCTGTCTCAGCCCTTCCTTCTCTGAGCTGGCCGCTCAGCTGTCGGCTAATTGCCAGCTCTCATCTCTCTCCACAGTTAACCAGCTGTTGTGGATCTGCTCGTCAGTCCCGCCCACTTAAAGATCTCCAGCTCACTTCATTCCTGCCTTCGCCTTGGTCACATCGCAAGAAACCATCTCCTGCGTTCCTGTTTAAAGACTGGCTTTGCTGACATCCCATCTGACTCCTTATCTTGCTTGCTCTTAATTTACTTGGATCCCTGACTTCTGGCCTGGCTGATTACCCGATCTGGTTACGGAACTCTGGCTTGGCTGACTACCCGATCTGGTTACTGGACTCTGGCTTGGCTGACTACCCGATCTGGTTACTGGACTCTGGCTATGCTTTGACTACGCTTACTCTACCTTTTTATTTTTTAATAATAAACAAGTGTGATTTTACTGTACTTCTGTCTCGGTCTGGTTCATGGTTTCTGACAAGGTGGTTCCAAACTTCTTCCATTTACGGAGGCTACTGCGCTCATTGGGACCTTCAAAGCTGCAGACATTTTTTCTGTACCATTCCCCAGATCTGTGCCTCCATACAATCCTGTCTCGGAGGTCTTCAGACAATTCCTAGGACTTCATGGGTTTGTGCTCCGATATGCATTGTAAACTGTGGGACCTTCTATAGACAGGTGTGTGCCTTTCCAAATCATGTCCAATTATCTGAATTTACCACAAGTGGACCCCAATCAAGTTGTAGAAACATCTCAAGGATGATCAATGGAAACAGGAGGCACCTGAGCTCAATATTGAGTGTCATGGTAAAGGCTGTGATACTTATGTACATGGGATTTTTTTCATTTTTTTATTATTAATAAATTTGTAAAAATTTCAAACAAACTTCTTTCACGTTGTCATTATGGGGGATTGTTTGTAGAATTTTGCGGAAAATAATGAATTTAATCCATTTTGGAATAAGGCTGTAACATAACAAAATGTGGAAAAAGTGAATACTTTCCGGATGCACTGTATATAACTTTCCTACAGACTAAATAATAAACACTGATTAGGGTTTTTTTTTACCAAAGAAATGTAACAGAATACCTTTTGGCCTAAATTTAAGAAGAAACATTATTAATTTATTTGCAAAATTGTATGCCAAAATTTTTTTTTTTTTTTGGAAAACTAATTTTTTCCCCCTTTAAATAGCAAAAAAAAAAATTCAGTGGCCACGTGTTTTCTGAGGTGTATATCAAGGTGAGCTTCTTCGCAGTGTGAGATCTCTGATGTACGGTAAAATATGACTCATATAGAAGACATTTCCTGCACTTGGGACACCTCGAAGGTTGTATGCTTTCTCTGATGTTTGATAAGCCAAGCCCTGCGTGAAAAACATTTCCCGCACTCAGAGCAGGAAAACGGATTCTCCCCCATGTGAGATCTCTGATGTGTGGCAAATTCTGACATTCGTTTATAACATTTCCCGCACTCAGAGCAGGTAAACTGCTTTTCCCGCGTGTGCCACTTCTGATGTTTAACAAGACCGAACTTCCTTGAAAAACATTTCCCACACTCAAGACAGGAATACGGATTGTCACCTGTGTGAGACCTCCGATGGGTGTTAAATGGGGTCTTATGTGAAAAACATTTCCCACATTCAGGGCAGGAATACGGCTTCTCCCCTGTGTGGGATCTTTGATGTATAACAAGTTCTGAATTCCGTGTATAACATTTCCCGCAGTCGGGGCAGGAATATAGCTTCTCACCCGTGTGCACTCTCTGATGTCGGGCAAGATGTATCCTCTGTGAAAAACAGTTTCCGCACTCAGAACAGGAATACGGCTTCTCGCCCGTGTGCACTCTCTGATGTTTGGAAAGACAGGACTTCCCTGAAAAACGTTTCCCGCACTCTTGGCAGGAATATGGCTTCTCACCTGTGTGAGATCTTTGATGTGTGACAAGGTATGCTTTTCGTGGGAAACATTTCCCGCACTCAGGGCAGGAATACGGCTTCTCCCCCGTGTGCAATCTGTAATGTATGACGAGGGTTGATTTTTGAAGAAAACATTTCCCGCACTCAGAACAGAAATGAAGCTTCTCCGCTGTGTGATATTTCTGATGTTCAGTGAGACGTAATTCAGAGCTGAAACTTTTCCCGCATTCAGGACAGGAAAATTTCTTCTCATCCTGAACTCCGGCACCACCCCTCACAGTACGAGGTTGCTCAGAGTCAGAGGGATTCCATGGTCTATCCACACTGTGAAGTCCACCATCCATAGTGGAGATCATTGTCTTTTCTCCTCCACAATCTCCTGTGATGTCCTCATCTTCCATTTTCAAACCTGGAGATAAAGTGAGACGATCCTTTGAGGGTTTCTCCATGGCGTGTCCTGGAAAAATAATAAAAACATCATCAATAGATATGAGAGGGTTAGTTCACTTCCATCAAGATTCCATCTGGATCAGGTAGATATGAGTGAGCAGATGTTCTCTGTGGATGTCCCAACCAGCTGGAACTCTCCCCCCTCTTCAGTCAAAGAGCCTTTGGTCCTCCTCCCAGATCACTTCTACATTTACACAGCCTTGTCAGAAGAGCAGGAACCAATGGGGACTGGGAGGTCCATGCTCTTTACACAACTACAAGCCTAGGCCAATCAGTGTGTGGTAACAGAGCAGAGATAAGAGAAGAATATATTATGGGTCACCTGTGCTGATCTCTGTAGGAGTGTCCTCCTCTATGAATGTCCTCGTCATTCCAGCCTCCTCCGTATATTGCTGATCATCCCTCACATACGTCTCTTCTACTTCACCCTCAACTTTTATGATATTCAGGGATAACATCTGTAAAACAAAAGAATTTATGATGTGAGATCACATAGAAAATATCATCTTGTAGAGTCCACACATCATCTCCACATGTCAGAGTGTTCAATCACTTTATGTTCCCGACCCTCAACTCCACCTACCTGATGATGGTGAGGGATGGTGTGACCTTCCTGTGTGGAATCCCAGGAATACAGAGGACGGGGACATCTCTCTGGTGGGTTCCTGGTATTAGGTGGTTCCATCATAATGTCCTTGTAGAGATGTTTGTGTTCTTCAGAAAGATCCTTCATCACTCCATACTCCTCATCCTCCTCTTTAAACTCTTCTTTAACATCAATATTATCATCCCCGAGGATTTCACTCTAAACATATAATAAAACATTCATTGTTACAAACATGCTTTTGTATAAATAATAGCTACCGATATGAGTTACTTATCTACCTTACACACACAATGATACAGTCACCATCCAGACACATTCCTTGTCTGTTACTGGATAATGTCCCAGAATTCCCAGAATCCTCCTCACCTCTCCTGTCAGCAGCTCCATCATCTTCTTGGTGACTTCTAGAATCTTCTCCATGTTGTGTCTCTCAGGTTTTAGGGAGTCACATGGAGGCACTGTGATGGTCATATGATCACCTGACTTCAGAGGAAAATTCTGTATTGAAAAATCAAGAAGAATATCATGTTAAAATCCCAGAATCCTCCTCACCTCTCCGGTTAGGTCTGTGTTTTAAAAATAGAGATAAGAGTGATGTCATGTGACCTCTCAGAATCCTCCTCACCTCTCCGGTCAGCAGGTAGATGATCTCCTGGGTGAGGTTTAGTATCTTCTCAGTTATGTGGCTCATCTGTAACATAGAAGTATTTATGATGTGAGATCACATAGAAAATATCATCTTGTAGAGTCCAAACATCGTCTCCACATGTCAGAGTGTTCAATCACTTTATGTTCCCGACCCTCAACTCCACCTACCTGATGATGGTGAGGGATGGTGTGACCTTCCTGTGTGGAATCCCGGGAATACAGAGGACGGGGACATCTCTCTGGTGGGTTTCTGGTATTAGGTGGCTCCATCGTGCTCTTGTAGAGATCCTTGTGTCCTTCAGAAAGTTCCTTTATCACTCCATCCTCCTCATTCTCCTCTTTATACTCTTCTTTAACAACAATATTATGATACCCCCAGTTTGCACTCTATATTTAAAATAAAACATTCATCATAACCAACTTAATGGTGTATAAATCATAATGATAAATAATTGTTCATCATCTACCCGACACACACAATGATATATACAGTCACCATCCAGACACATCCCTTGTCTGTTACTGGATAATGTCCCAGAATTCCCAGAATCCTCCTCACCTCTCCTGTCAGCAGCTCCATCATCTTCTTGGTGACTTCTAGAATCTTCTCCATGTTGTGTCTCTCAGGTTTTAGGGAGTCACATGGAGGCACTGTGATGGTCATATGATCACCTGACTTCACCAGAGGAAATCTCTGTATTGGAGAACCAATAGGAATATCATGTTAGAATCCCAGAATCCTCCTCACCTCTCCGGTCAGGTCTGTGTTTTATTAATAGAGATAAGAGTGATGTCATGTGACCTCCCAGAATCCTCCTCACCCCTCTGGTCAGGTCTGTGTTTTCTTAATAGAGATAAGAGTGATGTCATGTGACCTCCCAGAATCCTCCTCACCTCTTCGGTCAGGTTTGTGTTTTATTAATAGAGATAAGAGTGATGTCATGTGACCTCCCAGAATCCTCCTCACCTCTCCGGTCAGCAGGTAGATGATCTCCAGGGTGAGGTTTAGTATCTTCTCAGTCATGTCACTCAGATCTTCCTCCATCTTCGTTGGTCATGTGATCTCTGTTGTTTATTAAACAGATAATTATGTGGATTGTAGTGGTTAGTGGACAGCTTGGGTTCAGCTCAGGATCTGACAATTAGCACAAGGAGCCCATTAGCTTTACAAAAGCCCTCAGTCATCATTCAAGCCCAACAAGGAGGATGGGCCCATTATATGTCACAAGATCAGAATATTTGGAATAAATGTAATATGTCAACTGATTCTTCACATGGATAATATGAGGGTTTCTATCATGGAAGAACGGTCCTCAGTGGGATTACACACAGACGGACATTCTGTTTAGTGTTTGCTCTGTTTTTAGGGTCCGGGAGCCTGTTATCCTTTGATGAGGAATTACATTTTCTATGTAAAGTCTGTTTTGTCTACTTTTGCTTAGTTTTTGATATGCCGGCAAAGAGCTGAAAAAAGGTTACCTTTATGTCTAATTAAACCCCCCATACCCCCCCCCCCCCCCCACAAAATATAAGTATAATCTGTTAGTATAGACTGATGAGGTGAGAAGGTGATTGGTGGGAAAGGTGACACATCTCCAATATGAAAACAATGTTCGGGCCTCGTAAGTGGGGGAATGTTCTGCCCCTGAAGGGGTTCATGTAGGTTTCCACACTATATATGTGTGTATCATCATCTGCTGGAGATAAAAAGACTTCACAGTGACTATGGAGGAAGAGGACGGACATGACGGGGGGTTATTGGGTGTAAATAGAAAATAAGATCTTATTACCTCCTCTCCTGCCAGTTCCAGCAATGTCTCCTCTCTACTTCCTCCCAACTCACCTCTCACCCGGAACTTCCTGTCTATGACTGACATCACTTCCTGTCTTCCATAGAGACTTCCTGTCTGGGTAGAAGTGAGATCACCACCTTGTGGAGCTCAGAGGAACTGCAGCTCCAAGAAACGTCTCGTAGTATGAACACAGCCTTGTGCTGTGTGTGTATGTACTGTATATTTGTCAGGGCTGGGCTCAGCCCTTCCTTCTCAGAGCTGGCCGCTCAGCTGTTGGCTAATTGCCAGCTCCTATCTCTCCACAGTTACTCAGCTGTTGATGATATCCTGCTCGTCAGACTCCTGCCTACTTAAGCTGTTCAGCCCAGTGAATATCTGCCTTCGCCTTGCTCAACATCACAGAAACTATCCCCAGCGATTTGGGGGAGATCCAGTCCAATGCAGAGGGTTTCTCAACCAGGTTGAGATATACTTTGAGATGCTGCCCCAGGCGTTTCCCACGGACAGAAGCAAAGTAGGTTTTGTGAAAGCTTTGCTTTCTGAGAAAGCCTTGGCCTGGGCAAACCCTCTATGGGAGATGCAAAAACCTGTTGTCTTGAGCTAACCTGAGTTTGTGGCTTTGTTTAAAAGGGTATTTTACGTTCCCGCACGCTCTGCTTCTGCTGCCAAGTGCCTTGAATTCTGCTTCCGGATTGTCCACATTTATGACGAACTATGGTTTCCAACCTTCCCTGTTGCCTGACTCATTTGTTCCGCAGAGTATTCCTGCATTAGAGGAGCATCTCCGTGGTCTTAGTTCCATTTGGGCACAAATCCAGGAGGCTTTGCGACATGCTAATGATAGGTATAGACTCCGTGCTGACTGCAGACGCCTGCCTGCACCTTCCTACCAGATTGGGGACAGGGTCTGGCTGTCATCTCGCAACCTCCGACTTCGTGTTCCCTCACTGAAGTTCGCACCTCAGTTAATTGGGCCTTTCCGTGTTCTTCACAGGATTAACCCAGTGGCTTACGCATTAGACCTACCTTCTAATATGTGTATTTCTAATGTATTTCATGTCTCCTTTATTAAAACCTTTGGTGTGCAACCGCTTCACCACCTCGGTGCCACGTCCTCACCCTGTACAGCTTGAGAACCATGAGAAGTATGAAGTACAGTCCATTATTGACTCCTGTAAGTTCTGTGGTCGCATACAGTACCTGGTGCATTGGAAGGGGTACTGTCCAGAGGAACGCTCTTGGGTCTCATGCTCAGACATACATGTCCCTGTCCTCCTCTGTGATTTCCATAGAGGTTTTCCCCTCAAGCCTGGTGGTCCTCCGAGTGGGAGGGGTCATTGAGGAGGGGGTACTGTCAGGGCTGGGCTCAGCCCTTCCTTCCCAGAGCTGGACGCTCAGCTGTCGGCTTATTGCCAGCTCCTATCTCTCCACAGTTACTCAGCTGCTGATGATATCCTGCTCGTCAGTCCTGGCTACTTAAGCCGTTCAGCCCAGTGGATCTCTGCCTTCACCTTGGTCAACATCACAGAAACTAGATCCTGTTCAAGACTTGCTTTGCTGACATCCCTTCTAGCTCCAGATATTGCTTGCTGTTCCACTACATTGATCCCTGACTTCTGGCTTGGCTGACTATCCACTTCGGCTACTGAACTTTGGCTATGTTTTGACTACGTTTGTTCTTTTTACTTTTATTATTAAACAAGTGTAATTTAACTGTACTTCTGTCTCGGCCTGATTTCATGGTTTCTGACAATATCCTTATAGATGGGGGTCATCTCCACTCCCACCAAGGGAAGGTTTCATTATAATAAACAAACATTAACATATTGTCTGCAGCACTCTACCTCTTGATCCACACTGCATGAAAAAGCAATATATAAAGTGTCCACCGATTCTGAAATATGATTACAATTAGGGATGAGCTGGGTTTGTTGCTGTCATTCGGCAAGTGGCTTTGTCACATTGGGTCATTGGGTTTATTATTGTAGGAAGCATAATGACTGATGACGGATGTGCATCCTGGGACTTTTTTTTATATTAAACGACTTGTTTGTGTTTTTATTTACACTTCTAATTTTTCGGGTATTGAGTAGAGGTACTATGTACCCCTTATTAACGTTGTTCATATGGGAGGGCAGTATCTAAGTGTTACCGTTAGAGGGGGCTTCCAGATTTTGAAAAGTCCCCTGCTAGCAAACCCCCACAACCACTGGGCCAGGGTTGTGGGGAAGAGGCCCTTGTCCTCATCAACAAGGGGACAAGGTGCCTTTTCCAGTGTAGTAATATGCCCCAAACCATTGTGACTGATATGCTTTGATATGCTCTGCCATTTCAGTATACAAGATAGCTTAAATCTGAAACTATAAAAGAATGCTTACAAAGATGCTTGCACAAGCACTGTACTATATTTATATCTGTTCTCTGTTCTGTAGACCATGGGACAGGATGCATGACTTATGGCTCATAACCAGATGGCCTGTTGACTCTTGTAACCTCATGATAAATGTATTTTAGGGGTCATTGACTTGTATAACCATATATTTTATACCAATACATCATTTACTAACCACTCCCCCCTCCCCTCTTTCTATTGGTATGTTGAACCATAAATAAGCTGTAACACACCTAATAAAGGCAGACATTTTACGAATGCACAACCTGCTTCTTGTTTCATGGTGTCTCCAGATATCTGAGAGCCCTGTTGGTGTACCTACAAGAAGGGTGGTCATCCAGAATACCTACTATTTCCTTTCAGCCAGGGCCCCCCCCTGAAAGGTACCCTCCATGTTGAGGGCATGTGGCCTGGTATGGTTTAGGCTCCATTCACACTTGTGCGACTTGTCATGTGACTTTGGACCTCAACCCTATGTTTTCCAATGCGTACCGTCCATATCTATGCGACTTAAAGTCACATCTACTTTTAAGTAGTTCATGCACTACTTTGGTCCAACTTTCATGCGACTTGAGGGCCATAGGCTTGCTCGGATCAAGCTTTTTTTCCCCTAATGTTCCCCCTAAAATCCATACCAAGCCTGGATTTTGGGGGCACCTCACATCGTTTTTGGGTGTAGGGGGGTCTAGGATAAAGGACTGGTATAGATGAATGAAATTCCTGGCTCTTTGTTTACAAACAGAACAAAACTACCAGGAACTGCCATTTTCAAACGCATTAGTCAGTGTGGTCACGCTGACCAATGAGCATTTGCGATTGTGAGCATTATAATAAATGCTCACTCTGAGGCTATGTATTACGGTGTGTTCAGACCACCACTGGCAGCAATGGACATCACTGTCACTATATGCAACGGGGACCGGAGGGGTGGCCAGGATATTGGGAGTCAGTTCACCTTTAGTGTGTATACCTACCCAGCGGGGATTTATTACACCATGGTTGGAAACTCCTGCTAATGTACACTATTTTACCAAAAGTATTGGGACACCTGCCTTTACACGCACATGAACTTTAATGGCTTAGTCCGTAGGGTTCAATATTGAGTTGGCCCACCCTTTGCAGCTATAACAGCTTCAACTCTTCTGGGAATGCCGTCCACAAGGTTTAGGAGTGTGTCTACGGGAATGTTTGACCATTCTTCCAGAAGCGCATTTGTCAGAGGTCAGACACTGATGTTGGACGAGAAGTCCTGGCTCGCATTCTCCGCTCGAATTCATCCCAAAGGTGTTCTATCGGGTTGAGGTCAGGACCAGTCAAGTTCCTCCACCCCAAACTCGCTCATCCATGTCTTTATGGACCTTGCTTTGTGCACTGGTGCGCAGTCATGTTGGATCAGGAAGGGGCCATCCCCAAACTGTTCCCACAAAGTTGGGAGCATGAAATTGTCCAAAATGTCTTGGTATGGTGATGCCTTAGGAGTTCCCTTCACTGGAACTAAGGGGCCAGGCCCAACCCCTGAAAAACAACCCCCACACCATAATCCCCCCTCCATCAAATGATTTGGACCAGTGCACAAAGCAAGGTCCATAAAGACATGGATGAGTGAGTTTGGGGTGGAGGAATTTGACTGGACTGATTGGAGACTGTGAGACAGGCCTTCTTGTCCAACATCAGTGCCTGACCTCACAAATGTGCTTTTGGAAGAATGGTCAAACATTCCCATAGACACACTCCTAAACCTTGTGGACAGCCTTCCCAGAAGAGTTGAAGCTGTTATAGCTGCAGAGGATGGGCCAACTCAATATTGAACCCTATGGACTAAGACTGGGATGACATAAAGTTCATGTGTGTGTAAAGGCAGGCGTCCCAATACTTTTGGTAATATAGTGAAGCCCTCAAAAATTCCACTCGCCTGCTTGCATTTGGCGAGTGGATATAAAGGTAGGGTGAGTGGAGCAGGCAGAAGCAGCCAGGATCCTGCTGAGGGAGGAGAAGAGGCGCCCAGTGAATGCTGAGGGCATAACCCCCAACGGTCCCGGCTTGCTGGCCATCTCTGCTCTCCCCCTTCATCAATGCAGACACAGATGGAACAATTTTCAGGCCAGCTCTGCTCCTGCTTTCTGCCTATCAGCGGCTCCCCTGGCAAGGAATCCTGCAGCCCCTGCATGTTTTTGTTTGTTGTGCGAGCGCCAGGCACCCAGGGCATATGCCCCACATTTGCTGGTAGGTGTCCCGGCACCGCAGCCACCCGCATTAATTTTGTTCCAGACCGAGGCGCCTTCTTTCTCTGCCTGTCAGGACTGTAGCATAAAGCTGAGTGAGGTGCTGATAAACTCCTCCTCGGCTCTGTACTACAGTCCCAACAGTCAGAGTTGTCTGCTGAAGAAAAAAAAAAGCACAGAAATACCAAACAGCACGGTGCCGGCTGCAGTCTTTTTTTCCAAGAGCTGACCGAGCTGCTGGGGGGTATTAGTGAGAGAGCTGGTGGGCATTAGTTTATTAGTAAGAGAGCTGGGGGGGCATTAGTGAGAGAGCTGGTGGGCATTAATTCATTAGTGAGAAATCTGGGGGGACATTAGTTCATTAGTGAGAGAGCTGGGGGGCATTAATTCATTAATGAGAGAGCTGGTGAGCATTAATTAGTGAGAGAGCTGGGGGGGGGCATTAGTGAGAGAGCTGGGGGGCATTAGTTCATTAGTGAGAGAGCTGGGGGCATTAATTCATTAGTGAGAGAGCTAGGGGGGATAGCATTGGTGAGAGAGCTGAGGGGCATTAATGAGAGAGCTGGGGGGAATTAGTTCATTAGTGAGAGAGCTGGGAGCCATTAATTCATTAGTGAGAGAGCTGGGGGGATAGCATTGGTGAGAGAGCTGGGGGGTGCATTGGTGAGAGAGCTGGGGGGCATTAGTTCATTGGTGAGAGCGCGGGGGGGAATAGAATTGGGGGTAGCATTGGTGAGAGAGCTGGGGGGGGCATTGGTGAGAGAGCTGGGGGGCATTGGTGAGAGAGCTGGGGGGCATTTGTGAGAGGTGAGAGAACTGGGGTGTATTTGTGAGAGGTAAGAGAGCTGGGGGGCATTTGCAATCATGGCACACCCGTGTATGATCTGGATAAAATATTATAATTTACAAGGGCGTTTAGGGGCGGGATTATGGGCTGGGCAACTGGTGGCGAGTAACTCTTAAGGCCTGGCGAGTAGCTCAGTGTCAGGGCTGGGCTCAGCCCTTCCTTCTCAGAGCAGGCCGCTCAGCTGCCGGTTAATTGCCAGCTCCGATCTTTTCCACAGTGACTCACCTGATGATGATATCCTGCTCACCAGTCCTGCTGGTTACTTAAGCTGTTCAGTTCAGATCCTCTCTGCCTTCGCCTGGTCAACATATCAGAGACTCTCTCCTGTGTACCTGTTAAAGACTTGCTTGGCTGACGTCCCTTCTGGTTCCTGATCCTGCTTGCTGTTCCACTACGCTGATTCTCCGGTTTCCTGGCTTGTACTGAAGTACGCTGATCTCTGGCTCCCTGACGTCATGGCTTGCCTGACTAGCCGTTCCGGTTACCGAACTCTGGCTATGTTTTGACTACGTTTGCTGTTTATCTTTTACTATTATTATTAAACGATCAGTGACACTGTCACTAGGCAGAACGGGGAGATGCTTGTTTACATTAGCATCTCCCCGTTCTTCCTTTCCGTGAGACGATCACAGGTATCCCCGTGGTGATCGAGTCTTCGGGACCCGCAACCGGACTCACGGAGCTTGCCGCGGGCGGGCGCCCGCAGGCCGCCTCTTAAAGGGCAACGTACAGGTACGTGATTCTGCCTGTACGAACCCTTCTGCTGACGTATATCGTCGCGAGGCGGTCGGCAAGCGGTTAAAGTGTATTTTTTCCCCCAAAAGATTGCATTTGAAAGAACGCTGCGCAAGTACACATAGAAATTGCAACAATCACCATTTTATTCCCTAGGGTCGCTGCTTAAAAAAAAAAAAAAAAGTATAATGTTTGGGGGTTATAAGTATTTTTCTAGCAAAAAAATACTGATTTAAAGTCGTAAACATAAAAAGCCAGAAAAAGCCTGGTCTTCAAGCGGTTAAAAAAACAAATGCCGATAAAGGACAGTTCTGTTCTGTTTGTTCTGTTTGTAAACAAAGCGGCAGGGTGACATCATTGACCAAATATGACCATTTGTTACCGCCACTGTATGAAAGACGCCTGGCTCAGGTATGTTTTCATTTGTAGGTTCAGGCCCGGGGGAACTGGCCAAATGTGGTCGATTTTTTTGGCCCATTCGCAGAAGCGAGTCAAACATTCTGGGTTCAAGTCAAACCTTCTCTCTCCTAGCAGAGTAACTCAGACAGAACTTTGAAGTCTTCAGCAATCTCTGATTTCCTTATAAAGTGTTTCTTCCATGATAAAGATCAGAGGAGTGCTCAGCCACGTGTTTTCTGAGGTGTCTATCAAGGTGTGCTTCTTCCCAGTGTGAGATCTCTAATGTACGGCAAAATATGATTCATATAGAAGACACTTCCCTGATTTGGAATACCTGATGGGTTGTATGGCCTCTCTGATGCCTGTTAAGATTGGACTTCTGTGAAAAACATTTCCCGCACTCTGAGCAGCTATATGGATTCTCCCCCGTGTGAGATCTCTGATGTATAACAAGGTCCGCTTTCCGTCGATAACATTTCTCGCACTCAGGGCAGGAATACGGCTTCTCAACCGTGTGACAACCCTTATGTCTGGTAAGCTGGGACTTCTGTGAAAAACATCTCTCGCATTCGGAGCAGGAATACGGCTTCTCGCCCGTGTGCACTCTCCGATGTCGGGAAAGACAGGACTTCCCAGAAAAACATTTCCCGCACTCAGGGCAGGTATACGGCTTCTCACCCGTGTGAAATCTTTCATGTAGAAGAAGGTCTGATTTTCGTGGAAAACATTTCCCGCACTCAGAGCAGAAATATGGCTTCTCCCCCGTGTGAAGTCTGTAATGTATGATGAGAGCAGATTTTTGAAGAAAACATTTTCCACATTCAGAACAGAAAAGAAGCTTCTCCCCCGTGTGATATTTCTGATGTTCTGTGAGACGTAGTTCAGAGCTAAAACTTCCCCCACATTTAGAACAGGAAAAAGTCTCCTCTCGCCTAATTCCGGCACCATCCCTCACAGTACGAGGTTGCTCAGAGTCAGAGGGATTCCATGGTCTATCCACACTGTGAAGTCCACCATCCATAGTGGAGATCATTGTCTTTTCTCCTCCACAATCTCCTGTGATGTCCTCATCTTCCATTTTACAACCTGGAGATAAAGTGAGACGATCCTTTGAGGGTTTCTCCATGGCGTGTCCTGGAAAAATATAAAAACATCATCAATAGATATGAGAGGGTTAGTTCACTTCCATCAACATTCCATCTGGATCAGGTAGATATGAGGGAGCAGATGTTCTCTGTGGATGTCCCAACCAGCTGGGACTCTCCCCCCTCTTCAGTCAAAGGGCCTTTGGTCCTCCTCCCAGATCACTTCTACATTTACACAGCCTTGTCAGAAGAGCAGGAACCCATTGGGGACTGGGAGGTCCATGCTCTTTACACAACCACAAGGCTAGGCACTGGGTCATGTGAT
This sequence comes from Lithobates septentrionalis, assembly GCA_037952835.1. Classification (NCBI taxonomy): domain Eukaryota; kingdom Metazoa; phylum Chordata; class Amphibia; order Anura; family Ranidae; genus Lithobates; species Lithobates septentrionalis. The sequence goes on from JBBDGP010000932.1 coordinate 1,848,126, forward strand.
CTCTGATAAACAAGAGGGTCAAAGTTCAGACTTGCAGACCCTTTACCATAGAACAAGTGACCATAAGCCTAGGCTTCTGGTGATATGCAGCACTGGAGGGAGCTTACAGGAGTATTTTCACCTGGAAAGATCAGTGTTTCAGTCTCTGTTACTGCTTATGTTTCATCCCAACAAGACTGGTAATAGAGTTTTATGGTAACATTTAGCTATAAGTCTTCTGGAAGAAGAAGGACCAACCTAAGAAAGGCTCAATCTGTGTTATCATATCTGTGCTACTGTAACTAGGAGTGACACACAACCTAATACTGCCAGCTGAACCCCAGGACGGGTATCAGTACAGGGGGGGGACCATTACCAACCTGTTATTGGCTGATATTACTCAGCTCCCGTCCTACTCTGGACCAATCAGTGAGCAGTAACAGAGCAGAGATAAGAGAAGAATATATTATGGGTCACCTGTGCTGATCTCTGTAGGAGTGTCCTCCTCTATGAATGTCCTCATCATTCCAGCCTCCTCCGTATATTGCTGATCATCCCTCACATACATCTCTTCTACTTCACCCTCAACTTTCATGTTCATCAGATCTTCACCCTAAACCAACAGAATGGCAGAAAATAACATCTGTAACATAGAAGTATTTATGATGTGAGATCACATAGAAAATATCATCTTGTAGAGTCCAAACATCATCTCCACATGTCAGAGTGTTCAATCACTTTATGTTCCCGACCCTCAACTCCACCTACCTGATGATGGTGAGGGATGGTGTGACCTTCCTGTGTGGAATCCCGGGAATACAGAGGACGGGGACATCTCTCTGGTGGGTTTCTGTTACTGGATGACTCCACCATGGTGTCCTGGTACAGATCTTTGTGTCCTCCTGGAAAGTCCACTGCACCATACTCCTCGTCCTCCTCTTTTATCTCTTCTTTAACATCAAGTTTAGAATCTCTCGGGTTTCCACTCTGAATATATAATAAAAATGACATCAATGGTAACAATGCAGATAATGTACAGATCCTAATGATACTATCAGTGATTGTTCCTCATCTACCTGATGATGGTGAGGGATGGTGTGACCTTCCTGTGTGGAATCCCCGGAATACAGAGGACGGGGACATTCTTTGTTACTAGGTGGCTCCATCATATCCTTGTGTCCTTCAGAAAGCTCCTTCATCACCTCATACTCTTCATCCTCCACTATACACTCTTCTTTAACAACAACATTTTCCAGAAGGACTCCATTCTGGATATATAATTAAAACATTATTTGTAAAAAAACATGCTTGTGTGTAAACCATAACTACCAATAATTGTTATCATCCTCCTGACACCTTATAGGAACCTGACACACACAATGATACAGTCACCATCCAGACACATCCCTTGTCTGTTACTGGATAATGTCCCAGAATTCCCAGAATCCTCCTCACCTCTCCTGTCAGCAGCTCCATCATCTTCTGGGTGACTTCTAGAATCTTCTCCATGTTGTGTCTCTCAGGTTTTAGGGAGTCACATGGAGGCACTGTGATGGTCATATGATCACCTGACTTCAGAAGAGGAAATCTCTGTATTGGAGAACCAATAGGAATATCAAGTTAGAATCCCAGAATCCTCCTCACCTCTCCGCTCAGGTCTGTATTTTATTAATAGAGATAAGAGTGATGTCATGTGACCTCCCAGAATCCTCCTCACCTCTCCGGTCAGGTCTGTGTTTTATTAATAGAGATAAGAGTGATGTCATGTGACCTCCCAGAATCCTCCTCACCTCTCCAGTCAGGTTTGTGTTTTATTAATAGAGATAAGAGTGATGTCATGTGACCTCCCAGAATCCTCCTCACCTCTCCGGTCAGGTCTGTGTTTTATTAATAGAGATAAGAGTGATGTCATGTGACCTCCCAGAATCCTCCTCACCTCTCCGGTCAGCAGGTAGATGATCTCCAGGGTGAGGTTTAGTATCCTCTCAGTCATGTGACTCCAGTCCTCCTCCATCTTCATTGGTCAGTGATCTCTGTTGTCCAATAGATAAAAACAGATAATTATGTGGATTGTAGTGGTTAGCGGACAGCTTGGGTTGAGCTCAGAATCTGACAATTAGCACAAGGAGTCCATTAGCTTTACAAAAGCCCTCAGTCATCATTCCAGCCCAACAAGGAGGATGGGCCCATTATATGTCACAAGATCAGAATATTTGGAATAAATGTAATATGTCAACTGATTCTTCACAGGGATAATATGAGGGTCTCTATCATGGAAGAACGGTCCTCTGTGGGATTACACACAGAGGGACATTCTCTTTAGTGTTTGCTCTGTTTTTGGGGTCCGGGAGCCTGTTATCCTTTGATCAGAAATTACATTTAATATTTAAAGCTTGTTTTGTTTACTTTTGCTTATTTTTTTATATGCCAGAAAAGAGCGGAAAAAGGTTACCTTTATGTCTAAATAAACCCCCCCCCCATACCCCCAATAATAAAAGTCACATAAGCCATTAGTATAGACTGATGAGGTGAGAAGGTGATTGGTGGGAAAGGTGACACATCTCCAATATGAAAACAATGCTCCGGCCTCGTAAGTGGGGGAATGTTCTGACCCTTAATCTAGGTTTCCACACTATATATGTGTGTATCATCATCTGCTGGAGATAAAAGACGTCACAGTGACTATGGAGGAAGAGGACAGACATGACGGGGGGGTTACTGGGTGTAAATAGTAAATAAGATCTTATTACCTCCTCTGCTGCCTCTACCAGCAATGTCTCCTCTCTACTTCCTCCCGACTCACCTCTCACCCGGAACTTCCTGTCTTTATCTGACATCACTTCCTGTCTTCCATAGAGACTTCCTGTCTGAGTAGAAGTGAGATCACCACCCTGTGGAGCTCAGAGGAACTGCAGCCCCGAGAAACAAGGTGCTTTGCCAGGGGTCTCCCCTGAAAGGTACCCCCCCCATTAGGGTTGCCACCTTTTCCTCAAGCCAAACCCAATTCTGTGTTACATTTATTCATAGGTTCATTCATATATTTACCCTTTCAGATATGTGGTCAGTAAATGCAAGGCTTAAAACACACAACACACAAAGAATGTAATGAAAAGTTTTACCTAGCTTTGATTAAAGATGTATTACAGATGATACGATACAGGATAAATACAGCATATTCAGTCCAGGGGAGTCACAATCGTATTAGAAATGAGATACCTGGAGACGATAGTCAACTTGATTCAGACTTCAGTCCTGAATCAAACCCCAAACTCGGGACTGGCCTCCCAGTCATATTTACATGGTAGGGAAAACAATAGCTCCAACTGATGAAAGAAAAGAAAAGGTCAAAGGTTCCCAACTTCCCATAATGAAGCAGATGTCTCATGCATTAAACATGTTGTATATAGATAGACGTGATTACTTATTAAACTATCACTAAGTTTCTTGTAATTCAATAACTAAAGTTACATATGAATATAGACCCATACTACAGATTATAAAAGACCTGGGACACATTTGGGTGGCCCAAGGGGAGTAGTAATGTAGCGCACAGAGCGTGCCAGTGGGTGTGGCCAAATTGCTCTTGCTGGTATTATCACCCCACCCTTCAGTGATGCCAAACCGGCCCCCGAACAACTGCCCGCAGCGGCAACAGATTTGTGTATGACTATCTAGGTTACTTGGGGGGCCATAGCCTGGTCTGAATAATGTGTCCGGGTTTCAGGTGGACTGAATCCTGGAGGGGTGGCAACCCTACCCCCCATGCTGAAGGCATGTGACCTTGTAGGCTTCATACACATTTGTCATGTGACTTTTGACATCACAGTGACGAGTCGCACCACATCTTATCCAATGAGTACTGTTCATATCTATGCAACTTAAAGCGGGGGTCCACCTATCTATCGTTTTTTTTGTTTTTGAGTTCATTCGCAAACTTTTCTTCTCAGCATTGCATACTCACATATTGTGTGTAATATGTCCGCCTGTGTCAGATTTCGTCGGAAAGAATAACTTATATTATTCACTGCAGGCGGTTTCCATCTTCATTGTGGGCATTTGAAGCCCACAAGCATTTATTTCCTGGATGTGGTGAATGCTGTGCTCCCAGCATTCACTGCTCGTTCCTGCACATGCTCAGTGGCATCCTGGGAAGCCTGAGACTAGCTCCCAGGAGACTGGGAGAGGCTAGAAACACGCCTACTCCCACGGGAGGAGAACCAGGAAGTGCAAAGAAGAATAGAAAAATAAAAGGTAATTACGTCGATTTAATTTTTTTTAAACGGCATGTCAGCATCTAGGCAAGGAAGAGAATACATACAGATATTGTTCAAAATTTGGGTGGAACCCCGCTTTAAGATTGCATCGACTTCAGAGTAGTTCATGCACACCTGTGATCCAACTTACATTCGACTTGAGGGTTATGGTCTTCAAGGTTAACCCTCGGGCTCCCTTCACACTCGTGAGATGACAAAGTCATGCGATTTGCCTTGCGACTTTACGGTGTGACTTTGGTGTGACTTTTATCTGGCTCTACATTCTCTGGACTACAGTCACATCGAAAGTCGGACCCAAGTAGTGCAGGAACCTTTTCTGAAGCCGCATCGACTTCAGTAGTATCAGTAGGAAGGCTCTCATAGACATACATTGAATTTCACATGTCCTGCGACTAGGGCTTACACAAGTCCGATCCCAAGTCACAGAAGTGTAAAAAGAGCCTCAAAAGTCGCATGAAATTCGCACCTGAATGTTTTACATGTGACAGTTGCGTAACAGTTGTCCATATATCAGTGGTCAAAGCCAAAGTTGCACACATCTGAAGTTACGTGAAAGTTGCACTCCAAAGTGGCACGACTTTGTAGTCCTATAAGTGTGAATGGAGCCTTAAGAAGAGGGGAGGTGGCATAGCTTCACAGGCTTCATGCTCAGATCACACTTTTTTTTTTTCTTGATGTTTGTGTGACATTCCCCCATAAATCCATACCAAGCCTGGATTTCGAGGGCACCTCACATTGTTTTTTTTTGGGTGTAAGGGAGATAAGGAAGATAAAGAACTGGTATACTGTAGACCAGAGGTCTCCAAACCCTCTAAACAAAGGGCCAATAAAATGTCCTTCAGACTTTAGGGGGGCTGGCCTGTGGCCATTGGGTTTAGAAAGGTCCAGATGTCAGTGGAAAAAAGAATGCCCCATCTTTGTTGTCCATGAGTGGAATAGTGCCCTATCATTGGTGTCAGTGGGAGGAGCGGGCCCCATTGCCAGAGTCATTGGGAGAAATTGTGCCCCATTGTTCGTATCAGTGAGAGAAATTGTGCCCCATTGTTCGTATCAGTGGGAGAAATTGTGCCCCATCATTACAGTCAGTGGGAGGAATTGTGTCTCATCATTGGTGTCATTGAACCCCATTGTTGATGTCAATGGGAGGTATAGTGCTCCATCATTGGTGCCATTAGGCGGAATTGTACCCCTTCACTGGTGTCATTGGGTCCCATTCTGTGTGTCACTGGGAGAAATTGTATCCCGATGTTGGTGTCAGTGGGAGGAATAGTGCCCCATCATTGGTGTCATTGGGCCCCATTGTTGGTGTCAATGGGAGAAATTGTGTCCCATTGTTGACTCTATTGGGAGGAACTGTGCCCCATTGTTGGTGTCATTAGGAGAAATTGTGCCCCTTAATTGTGCCACGTTGTTGGTGTCACTGGGAGAAATTGTGCCCCAATGTTGGTGTCAGTGGGAGGAATAGTGCCCCACCCATCATTGGAGCACAGGTGTGTCAGGAGGAGGGTGTCTCTCTGGAGCTGCTGCAGATCCGTGTGAGAGGGGACTGGTGAGGAAATCTATCCCAGCTCTCCTGGCCCCTTTCTGGGGAAGCCATGGAGGCCAGCAGGGCCTCTCCTGCTGGAAGCTCACAGCCATCTCCTGGGCCGTCGGGTGACATGCCTGCCCCTGTACAAGCTGATCTCTCTACCCCTGGTAGGGATGAAGGTTCCGAAGCCATTCGAGAGCGAGTGGTGGCCGGGATTAAGGTCCTAAATAGGGAGAGGGATAAGCTTTACAAGTTACGAGCGGAGCTGAAGCGTCTGCGAAGGCAGCGGGAGGGCTTACACAGCCAGAAGCGTGGATCCATGGATCCGGAGATCCAGTTGGCCAAAGTCCGTGTGGACCATCAGGAGACCATTGTGGCCATGATGGAAGGCAGAGATGGGCCATTTAAGGAGAAGTTTGGAAATGACAGGAGGTTTGGAAGAATGACAAAGATGGAGGTGGAGGAGGAGACCCCCAGTTCTGACCCCCTGCCCCCTCAGGGAGAGGTAAGCAGCCCCATGCCTTCCCAGGACTCAGGAGGCATGCTCAGGGCCATCCAGGTAATGGAGTCTCCTATGCGGAGGAATCAGTTAATGTTTAATGAAGAGGACATTACTGATGATGTACCTGATAAGGTAAAGACTGCCAAGTCCCATGTTGTGGATAAGACTGTTTTTGTGCCTTTCAACACTGACAATGTGCCTAATGACAATCAGGCTGCTGATCCTGTGTGCAGCAATGTTGTGTCTGCTGATGCTGCAATGCAGCAAGAGTTACTTTTAAAAAATGTCATTTCTGTAGAAGAACCACAGGTGTCAGCAGAGCCCATTAACCCTTCTTTAGGTGAGTCCAAAGCTGTTTGCCCCACTGCTGCTGAGGACTCTACAGCGCAGCATCAGGAGACAGCTGGTATTGCAGCAGAAACTGTGACCTTTCCTGATGGGAAATTGAATATTGCTGTGACTGATAACAATCACCCCAGTATCAGTGTGATGGACAATCGTCCTGCTATGGATTCTGCCAGTTCAGTTCAGACAGTTGATAATGATGTACAGACTAATGTGACTTCAGTGTGGGGCCTTGGCCCTGATAAACCTACCTTTGCTCAGGTGGTACGCTCTGCTCCTGGTAGCTCTGCTCCCAAGCGGGGTTTTCCCCTACAGGCTACCACTTTGAGCACCCCAGGATCTGGTCTTGGGTCTCTGGCTTCTGCTGGGGGTCCCAGACGTAATGTTGTTATTCTGAAATGGGAAGGTGGTGCGATCCCTCCAGCACGGCGTGCAGTGGTGGATTTGATTTTGGAGATGGGTTTTGGAGCAAATGATCTGTATGCCTTTATACATGTAGCTGGGACACGGGATTATACAGTTAGCTTCACCAGGCCAGAGGGTCTTGACCTGTTCTGGGAGAGATATGAGGCTCGGTGCAGGTCAAGACCTGAATGGGAAGGTCTGGCCCCAGTTGCAGTTTCTCAGAGGTCTACAGTAAAAAAAATCACAATTATCCTCACTAATGAGAGTGTCCCTGCCCGGGATCTAGAGGTTTGGTTAAGGAACTATGGGGAGGTTTTGACCAAGCCCAATAAAATCCTTGATGAGCGTAACATCTGGACTGGGGGTTGGTCAGTTACAGTCAGGTTGGCCAGGGATGGGAATGTTGTCCGTCACCTGCCCTCCTCAGCTTTTATAGGGAGGGATAGGATGACTGTTTTTTACCCTGGTCAGCCGAAGCTGTGTCACCGCTGTGGAGAAAAGGGGCATTTGAGTTCCTCCTGTTCAGCCTTGATATGTTCAGTGTGTCGGGGTCAGGGTCATATGGCTAAGGACTGCACCGAAATGATCAGGTGCAACCTGTGCCTGCGCCTTGGCCACCCCTACAGCAGATGTCCTGAAGCCTGGCACAATATGGAGAAGGAGGTAATTGATGACATGTCAAGGCTGGACAGGATGGAGGGTGAGGCCCCTGGTGTACCATCCTCCTCTGCGGTGACCGACTCCCCTGGTCCTGCTCAGGATCCCTCTCCAGTTCCTGTGGCCACCCCTCATGTGTCTGTAAGTATTCCTTCTGTATCTGTATCTGTCTCCCCCCAGCCTACTGTACCTTCTCCTCTTGTGTCAGAACCTTCCAAGTCTGTGCCCCCTGAGTCAGTTACCCCCCAGGAGTCTACCCCTCCTAAGTCTGATTCAAAGGGAGCACCCCCCCCACCAGCAGTGGTAGTGGGTACTAAAAAGGTTGCTTCTTCCTCTGTAAAGAAGTCTTCTGTAAAGACGTCACAGAAAAAAGTAAGAGATGAGGGCATCTCTGAAGCTGACCTGCAGTACCTGGAGGAGAGAAGGAAGGTTGGGAAGCGGAAGAAGCAGGTGGTGAGGACAGAACAGGCTCCAGTGCCTGTCTCCAACCGTTATAGGTCCTCTAATTGGGATATCTCTTCATCTGGAGCTTCTTCGGAGCGAAGTTCTGATTCCGAAATGAGAGAGGCTTCTGGTGATGAACAGCAGAGGGGAGTTAAGAAGCAAACCACCCAATAACCCAAATGGCGGTTCCCCCTCCGTTAAAAGTGGTGACAATAAATGTCGCCAGCATTAAGTCAGTAAGAGCTCGTTCTATGGCCTTCTTTTTGTTCAGCCAATTAGATGCTGAAATTTTATTTTTGCAAGAGACTAGGCTCACCTCCTTGGCAGATATTCATATGGCCAAGAGAGAGTGGAGGTATGGTCCATCTTACTGGTCTCTTGCGGCCGAGCCTTACGGCGGTGTGGCGGTGTTGTTTAAAACCGGCATGGTAACTGTCCGGCGGGTTATTGAGGTGGAGATTGGGAGATGTATGGTCTTAGACGTCCTTGTGGGAGGGCAGGACCTGCGCCTAATTAATGTTTATGGACCGCACACAAAGTGGGACAGGAAATGCCTTTTTACAAGGATCAAGCCATTTCTTTTTACATCCCGGCAAGTGGTCTTTGGAGGTAACTTTAATACAGTAACTAGGCCCAAGGACAGGAAGGACTTCAAGGACAGGCTGGGATATGATAGCGTTTTTTTAAATAGTATGGTTAGGGATGCTGGTCTTGTGGATGTGCACATTAAGCACCTCCCGGATGACACCGGGTTCACCTTTCATCGAGGTAATAGTCAGAGTAGAATAGATAGGTTTTTTTTGAAGGAGACCTCTGCTTTCTCACCCCCAGTGGTGCAGGCAGTAGAGTTCTCTGATCACTGTATGCTATCTGTGGTCCTGAATGCTTCAGACGCCCCTCAGAGGGGTAAGGGCATCTGGAGATTGAATTCGACTCTACTCAAGGAAGAACATGTTAGACAATCCTTTGAGGAATTCTTTCAGGCACAGGTGACCATCCTGGACTTTTGTAGCAGCAAGGCTGAGTGGTGGGAGCTGACCAAAAAGAGGATTGCTGGATTCTTCAGGGGCCTAGCCAATAGAAAGCAGTTTAATAAATACATGACCTACCAACGTTTACGGAGGAAGCTGGATATTCTTGTCTCGAGAGGAGGAGATCCTGGGGCAATCTCCGAAGTGAAACTCCTTCTCAGGAAGTGTCAATATGACCGGCATGCCTCTTTGGTTCTGGAGAGGGACTATGGGAAGTACCACTCGCCTGACCCTTACCAGAACTGCAAACAAGGTGTAGCTGTTAAAACGGTCGTTGGCCTTAAGGACAGTACAGGTTCCTTGACAAAGTCCAGGTCAGGGATTCTGGAGGTCGTGAGGTCCTTTTATGCTGACCTTCTTGGGAGGAAAGAGCTTGACCGTGACAAGATGGAAAGCTTTTTGGACTCTACTCCAGGTCTAAATGATGAAGATGTCCCATTGATGAATTTGACAGAGGAGATCACAGTTGAAGAGGTGATAAGGGCAATTGAACAGCTTGCCATCAAAAAGTCACCTGGACCGGATGGCTTGACGGCTGAGTTTTACAAAGCTTTTAAGTCTATTCTGGCCCCACATTTGGTAGAGGTTTTTAACAGTTGCCTTGCTGAGGGGGTACTTCCCTCTTCCATGAGGCACTCAGCTGTGATTCTTCTTTCAAAGGGTAAAGATCCTTCGATGATTGAGAATTGGCGCCCCATCAGCCTTCTTAATGTCGATAGAAAGATACTGGCAAAGATATTTTTCTGGCGCCTATCGTCAGTAGCAGAGTCTTTGCTTTCTCGCCATCAGCACTGTTCGGTCCAGGGTAGGTGCACCTTCACAGCAGTTTTAGCTGTCCGGGAGGCCTTGGAGCGGTGCAGGGCTGCAGGCTGGGGAAAGTATTTGCTGACATTGGATCAGGCAAAGGCTTTTGATCGTGTTAACCATGAGTACCTGTGGTTGCTCCTTAGTAAGTACGGTCTGCCGGGTGGTTTTGTTGATTGGTTAAAAGTCTTGTATGAGGGGGCAGAGAGCTTTCCTCTTGTTAATGGTTGGGTTGGGCAGTCCTTTGAGGTTGGCTCCGGGGTGCGCCAGGGTTGTCCCCTGAGTCCCCTGCTCTATGTGTTTGCAATCGACCCCTTCATCAGGAGGCTAGAGAGCGGCATGTTGTGTGGGGTGCCAGTGGGGCTTCCGGGTGAGCCGCCTTTGAGGGTTGTTGCCTATGCGGACGATGTGTCGGTGATTGTCACTGGGGCGGATGAAGCAGAGGAGGTGGTCTCTCTGACATCACGGTATTCTGAAGCATCAGGCTCGAAGATCAATCAGGAAAAGAGTGAAGTTTTCTGGATGGGAAAGGAAGGTGAGGGGTTTGATCTCCCGGACACCTTTCCAGTGCCCCAGGAAAGAATTAAGATTTTAGGCATTGAATTTGGACCTGGCGATTATGGCCTCAAAAACTGGGAAGGCAGACTGGAAATTGCCAATACTAAGGTGGTCAGCTGGAAGAGATGGAAGTTATCTATGAGGGAAAGGGTTGATCTGATTAAGACTTACCTGATTCCGATCTTCTTGTATGTCAGCTTTGTCTGCATCTTGCCAGTGTCTCTCTATGCTAGGGTCAGTAGTGTGTTCTTCCAGATGTTGTGGGGGAACAGACTGAACCCCATCAAGAGGAATGTCACCTATCTATCCAGGAGGGAGGGTGGCTTAGGTATGGTCAACCCAGTTCTTTTCTTTTCACTGCTTTTTCTCAAGTTTAATATTGGTAATATGCTTGCAGTGGAACCTCCTGGATGGGCAGGCATATTTAGATCTTGGTTTAGGCCTTTTCTACGACTTTGGGAAGAAGGTGGCCAAGTGAAGAATCTCAGGGGTCATCGTGGTCAGCTACCAGCCTATGTCGCTCCGTGCCTGAAGTTACTACGGCAGTGGCGATTGTCGGCTGAAGATCTCAGATCGGTTCCGAGGAAAGTCCTTATGAGTCGAGTCTTGAGCGAAGTCTTTCATGACCCACTGGCCTTAAGGGATTGCCCAGGCCCAGTTTTGAGGGCAGGGTTAAGACTTATTAATTTGGACAGAGTACCCCCTAAATTCAGGGATCTGGCCTGGTTGTGCTTCCATGGGAGACTCTATGTTAGGGGCAATTTGAAATTCCGCAGTGGGGTGGATCGTAGCTGTCCTCGGGAGGAGTGTGCAGGTGAGGAGGAGACTATGGACCATTTTCTGCTTCATTGCCCTTTTAACATAGAGGTGTACAAACAGGTGGGACGGGCCCTCGGTGTCCCTTTCCTCTCCAGGCTGGGTTATGCTGAGTGGGTGTACGGAGCATTCAATACTGGTGGGGTTTTTTGTTTAGATACACTTTTTCTAGTTAGCCTAGTAGTCCGTTATTTCACTTGGAACGCACGGTGTCAGGTCTGCATTCGGCGTAAAATCCTTCCTGTTCAGGTGGTGGTGTATGACATTTTGCATGAGGTGGAGAAGATTCGGGTGCTCGAGAGAGACAAGTGGAGTCAGGGGGCTTGGTTGAAGGCGTGGAGGGGTTTCAAGCCTCCCTGACTGCCAGGAGTCTCTTTCCCGGGTGTGGCTGTCTGTCTCTTATCACCCTAGATTATTATTTTTTTGGATTAATTTTTGATAAATGGCTGCGTACATAGGTGATGGGTTGTGCCTCTTAGGCCCTCTCTGCTGCTTTATGTAAATAATTTTGGTAGTAGATTATGTATATATTGTATATATTCTGAACATGGATGTGTATTCCTTGGATTTCTGTTGAAGTTTTGTACTATGGTTTTGTTTTTTACTTTTGTATAAAATTGGTTGCTTGATTCTTTTAATAAAAGATCAATAGTGCTCCATCATTGGTGTCATTGGGTCCCATTGTGTGTGTCACTGGGAGAAATTGTATCCCGATGTTGGTGTCAGTGGGAGGAACAGTGTCCCATCATTGGTGTCATTGGGCCCCATTGTTGGTTTCAATGGGAGAAATTGTGTCCCATTGTTGACTCTATTGGGAGGAACTGTGCCCCATTGTTGGTGTCATTAGGAGGAATCGTGCCCCTTCATTGGGCCACATTGTTGGTGTCACTGAGAGAAATTGTGGCCCAATGTTGGTGTCAGTGGGAGGAATAGTGCTCGACCATTGGTGGCAGTGGGAAGAATAGTGCCCCATCATTGGTGTAATTGGGCCCCATTGTTGCTGTCAATGGGAGAAATTGTGTCCCATTGTTAACTTCATTTGTGAGGAACTGTGCCCCATTGTTGGTGTCATTAGGGGGAATCGTGCCACTTCATTGGGCCACATTGTTGGTGTCACTGAGAGAAATTGTGCACCAATGTTGGTGTCAGTGGAAGGAATAGTGCCCTATTGTTGGTGTGAGTGAGAGGAATTGTGCCCCATCCTTGGCGTCAGTGGGAGGAATAGTGCCCCATCACTGGGCCCCATTGCCAGAGTCATTGGGAGACATTGTGCCACATTGTTGGTGTCAGTGGGAGGAATCATGTCCTATCATCGGTGTCATTGGGCCCCATCGTTGGTGTCAATGGGAGAAATTGTGTCCCATCGTGACTCGGGAGGAATTGTGCCCCATTGTTGGTGTCATTGGGACCCAATGTGTCAGTGGAAGGAATAGTGCCCCATCATTGGTGTCTGGGGGGGGGGGTTATGCCCCATTTTTTATATCAGTGGATAAAATAGTGCCCCAAGGGCCGGTTAACAGCAAGCGGAAGGCTTCAGTTTGGAGACCACTGCTGTAGATGAATGGAACCCCCGGCAATACTGGCGGGAGCTGCCATTTTTAAACTCATTAGTCAGTGTGGTCATGTGGTCGCGCTGACCAATAGGCACTTGCCATTGTGAGCTCTATGATGGATAGTCACTGCGGGGGTTATGTATTACAGTGTATGGTTCCCAGACCACTACACCGGGCACCACTGGACACCACAGCCACTATCTGCAGCGGGGACCGGTGGGGTGGCCCGGATCTTGGGAGTCAGTTCACCTTTAGTGTCTATACCTACCCAGCGGGGATTTATTACACCATGGCTCCAGATAATGAATATAGAGAATTTGATCCCGGGGTTCAATACACCAGATCCCAGGAGATACAAGGAAAGGAGGAACATTACACTCTAGAAGGGGTTTTGGAGGTGTGTAGATGTTTTTCGAGCAATGAGTTTACAACAATGAACTTTATTTCATAAAATAAACTAAATATTTCAAACAATACACATCATCAGCTATCAAATATTATTTACAATTCATACAGTATATACACTTTATTAGGCCCACCTTGCTAGTGCCGGGACGGGGACCCCCCTTTTGCCTTCATTCTTCGCGGCATAGAAATCAAGGTCCATAAAGACATGGATGAGCGAGTTTGGGGTGGAGGAACTTGACTGGCCTGCACAGTGTCCTGACCTCAACCAGATAGAACACCTTTTGGAATGAATTAGACTGCGAGCCAGGCCTTCTCTTCCAACATCAGTGCCTGACCTCACAAATGCTCTTCTGCAAGAATGGTCAAACATTCCCACAGACACACTCCTAAACCTTGTGGACGGCCTTCCCAGAAGAGTTGAAGCTGTTAGAGCTGCAAAGGGTGGGCCAACTCAATATGGAACCCTCCGGACTAAGACTGGGATGCCATTACAGTTCATGTGCGTGTAAAGGCAGGCGTCCCAAAAATTTGGACAATATAGTGTATATGGGGGGTCCTTATACAGTTGTGCCTCAACGCGTTACATGGGATAAACCCACTTCTTCAGGAAGACTTTGAGGCATAAATCTGAGGTCACCTGAGCTGCAAAGGGTGGGCCAACTCAATATTGAACCCTACAGACTAAGACTGGGATGCCATTAAAGTTCATGTGCGTGTAAAGGCAGGCGTCCCAATACTTTTTTTTTTTTCTTTTTTTGCCACTTCAGTGAACTTTTTAACTTTTTCCGAGAGACTTATTTCAACTTTGCAGTTTATTCTCGTCCCTACTCGTCTTCACATCATTGTGGCATTTAAAAATTATTTTTTTTTTACCCTTATTGCTTTGATCTGAGTTGTGCATCATAGTACATTTGATAGACCCCCACTTCAGTTGTTACAAATCATTACAACACATAGAAAAATAATGTTTTCCCCCTCCCCCCCACGTCCCAATACTTTTGGTAATATAGTGTATGATCCATATAGAAGACATTTCCCGCCCTCAGGACACCTCAAGCATTGTGTGGGTTCTCCGATGTTTGGTAAGCCAAGACTGCCTTGAAAAACATTTCCCGCACTCAGAGCAGGAATACACATTCTCCCCCATATGAGATCTCTGATGTATGGCAAATTCTGGTTTCCGTTTATAACATTTCCCGCACTCTGGGCAAGAAAACAACTTTTCCCGAGTGTGGGTTCTCTGATGTTTAGCAAGATTGAACTTCCGCGAAAACGATTTCCCGCACTCAAGACAGGGATACGGATTCTCGCCTGTGTGTGACCTCTGATGGATGTTAAGTTGGGACTTATGTGAAAAGCATTTTCCGCACTCAGGGCAGGAATAGGGCTTCTCCCCCGTGTGAGATCTTTGGTGTATAACAAGGTCTGATTTCCGTGTATAATATTTCCCGCACTCGGGGCAGAAATACGGCTTCTCCCCTTTGTGGGAACTCTGATGTCTGGAAAGGTGGGTCCTCTGTGAAAAACATTTTCCACAATCTGGGCAGGAATACGGCTTCTCCCCCGTGTGCAATCTCTGATGGGTGTTAAGTTGGGACTTATTCGTAAAACATTTCCCACATTCAGTGCAGGAATATGGTTTCTCTCCTGTGTGAGATCTTTGATGTATAACAAGGTACGCTTTTCGTGGAAAACATTTCCCGCACTCACGGCAGAAAAACGGCTTCTCCCCTGTGTGAGATCTGTAATGTATGATGAGAGCAGATTTTTGAAGAAAACATTTCCCGCACTCAGAACAGAAATGCAGCTTCTCCCCTGTGTGATATTTCTGATGTTCAGTGAGATGTAATTCAGAGCTAAAACTTCCCCCACATTTAGAACAGGAAAACGTGTCCTCCCGCTTAATCCCGGCACCATCCCTCACAGTACGAGGTTGCTCAGAGTCAGAGGGACTCCAAGGTCTATCCACACTGTGAAGTCCACCATCCATAGTGGAGCTCATTGTCTTTTCTCCTCCACAATCTCCTGTGATGTCCTCATCTTCCATTTTCCAACCTGGAGATAAAGTGAGACGATCCTTTGAGGGTTTCTCCATGGCGTGTCCTGGAAAAATATAAAAACATCATCAATAGATATGAGAGGGTTAGTTCACTTCCATCAAGATTCCATCTGGATCAGGGAGATATGAGTGAGCAGATGTTCTCTGTGGATGTCCCAACCAGCTGGGACTCTCCCCCCTCTTCAGTCAAAGGGCCTTTGGTCCTCCTCCCAGATCACTTCTACATTTACACAGCCTTGTCAGAAGAGCAGAAACCAATGGGGACTGGGAGGTCCATGCTCTTCACACAACCACAAGCCTAGGCACTGGGTCATGTGATCTCTGATAAACAAGAGGGTCAAAGTTCAGACTTGCAGACCCTTTACCATAGAACAATGACCATAAGCCCAGGCTTCTGGTGATATGCAGCACTGGAGGGAGCTTGCTACAGTATTTTCACCTAGAAAGATAAGTGTTTCAGACTTTATGTTACTTCTTACTTTTTTTCCCAACAAGACTGGTAATAGAGTTTTATGGTAACATTTAGTTATAAGTCTGCTGGAAGAAGAGGGACCAACCTAAGAAAGGCTCAATCTGTGTTATCATATCTGTGCTACTGTAACTAGGAGTGACACACAACCTAATACTGCCAGCTGAACCCCAGGATGGGTATCAGTACAGGGAGGTGACCATTATCAACCTATTATTGGCTGATATCACTCAGCTCCCACCCTACTCTGGACCAATCAGTGAGCAGTAACAGAGCAGAGATAAGAGAAGAATATATTATGGGTCACCTGTGCTGATCTCTGTAGGAGTGTCCTCCTCTATGAATGTCCTCATCATTCCAGCCTCCTCCGTATATTGCTGATCATCCCTCACATTGGTCTCTTCTTCCTCACCCTCAACTTTTATGTCCATCAGATCTTCACCCTAAACCAACAGAATGGCAGAAAATAACATCTGTAACATAGAAGTATTTATGATGTGAGATCACATAGAAAATATCATCTTGTAGAGTCCAAACATCGTCTCCACATGTCAGAGTGTTCAATCACTTTATGTTCCCGACCCTCAACTCCATCTACCTGATGATGGTGGGGGATGGTGTGACCTTCCTGTGTGGAATCCCGGGAATACAGAGGACGGGGACATCTCTCTGGTGGGTTCCTGGTATTAGGTGGCTCCGTCATATCCTTATGACCTTCTGAAAACTCCTCAATAGCACCAAACTCTTCATCCTCCTCTTTATACTCTTCTTTCACAAAATTATTATCCCTGAGGTTTCCACTCTGAATATATTATAAAACATTAATTGTAACAAATATACTTGTGTATAAATCGTAACTGCAATAATTGTTAATTGTCTTTCTGACACCCACAATAAAACAGTCACCATCCAGACACATCCCTTGTCTGTTACTGGATAATGTCCCAGAATTCCCAGAATCCTCCTCACCTCTCCTGTCAGCAGCTCCATCATCTTCTTGGTGACTTCTAGAATCTTCTCCATGTTGTGTCTCTCAGGTTTTAGGGAGTCACATGGAGGCACTGTGATGGTCATATGATCACCTGACTTCACCAGAGGAAATCTCTGTTTTGGAGAACCAATAGGAATATCATGTTAGAATCCCAGAATCCTCCTCACCTCTCCGGTCAGGTCTGTGTTTTATTAATAGAGATAAGAGTGATGTCATGTGACCTCCCAGAATCCTCCTCACCTCTCCGGTCAGGTCTGTGTTTTATTAATAGAGATAAGAGTGATGTCATGTGACCTCCCAGAATCCTCCTCTCCTCTCCGGTCAGGTCTGTGTTTTATTAATAGAGATAAGAGTGATGTCATGTGACCTCCCAGAATCCTCCTCACCTCTCCGGTCAGGTCTGTGTTTTATTAATAGAGATAAGAGTGATGTCATGTGACCTCCCAGAATCCTCCTCACCTCTCCGGTCAGGTCTGTGTTTTATTAATAGAGATAAGAGTGATGTCATGTGACCTCCCAGAATCCTCCTCACCTCTCCGGTCAGCAGGTAGATGATCTCCAGGGTGAGGTTTAGTATCCTCTCAGTCATGTGACTCTGGTCCTCCTCCATCCTCATTGGTCATGTGATCTATACAGGTTTCCTGTAGACAAATAATTGATAAGAGATAATTATCTAGACTTTACTGGTTGTACAATATTAGGATGTATGAAGGTGTTAGATATTCCAGAACTTATAATATTTCCAAGTGTTTGTTGTAATGATTTCAGTGAAATGGCCAGCAGGAGAAGATAGACGCGCAACCTTATTAGGTCACACAAAGTCATCAAGAATTACAAGCAAATGAGAATAAATAAGTCATGTAATCCGACTGATGAGGTGAGAAGCTGATTGGTGGAAAAGGTGACACATCTCCTGAATGAAGAGAATGTTCCGCCCCGTAAGTGGGGGAATGTTCTGCCCCTGAAGGGGTTAATCTAGGTTTCCACCTTATATATGTGTGTATCATCATCTGCTGGAGATAAAAGACATCACAGTGACTATGGAGGAAGAGGACGGACATGACAGGGGGGGGTTACTGGGTGTAAATAGAAAATAAGATCTTATTACCTCCTCTACTGCCACTTCCAACAATGTCTCCTCTCTACTTCCTCCAGACTCACCTCTCACCCGGAACTTCCTGTCTGTCCCTGACATCACTTCCTGTCTGTACCTGACATCACTTCCTGTCTGTACCTGACATCACTTCCCTTCTTGCATATTTCAGATTTCCTGTTTGGGCTGAAGTGAGGCCACCATCTTGTGGAGCTCAGAGGAACTTGTAGTTAGAGTTGCCACCTCATCCCTTTTAACCCAAAACACCTTTGAATTACACAGGTTCTGAGACTGATCAAATGCAGATGTAGCGCCCTGCTCCTGTTGAGCAGGCGCTCGCATGTAAATTTAGCAGGTTATCTGTTCTGTATATAGTTCAGATTTAATATTATGGCTAAATTAGCCTCTGTTCCAGCATTGGGTGTGTTGCGTGCAGTTCCACATTGTCGTCTGTAGGTGTCGTTGTCACCACAGGCCAGTGATGGAAGGGCAACAGGCTAAGGTGTATTGAGTGTCCTTCCCCAGAAACAGCCCAGTGGGAGTGGTTCACTGGTGTGCATTCTGGGAAAGGATACTTAAGGGGCAGATGCCATTTTTCTCTCTCTCTCACCTCCTGGCCTAAGGTATGCGACAACTCCTTTTCTGTCTCGGGGCCCTGCTGGCCCAAGGCTATATGACTGCAAGTAGGCCCAGAAGCTATTTGGGGCCTACTGGTTCAGAGGTGACCCTGTGCTGTCTGTCCTGCGGGAAGAAGCCGAGCAATTGAAAGATCCGGGGGAGGACTCATCTTGGAGAGGACCGAGCGAAAGGCTGGTATGTCAAGAGGAGCCTGGTGACTCAATTGGAGGATGCATCCTAACCAAATCTACCTCACAGTACTGCCGGATGGCTTAAAGGAATTATTGCTGTGTTGCTGTGTTCATTACCATTACTAAATCCTGTGGCGGAGGATCGTCCAACTAATACTAAATCCTGTGGCAGAGGATTGTTCAACAGTTATTGTTCCTATCAAGTCTATGGCAGAGACTTTTGTCTGTGCATCATTCCGGCTGTTAGGTCAGTGAGAGACGCCTATCTGGGTGAGCAAGATCCGTTGACTGAAGGAGTACTCATCTACGGGATCTAAAAGTTCCTCAGTGATCTGCACAAGGTATCTGAACTTGCTTAAACCCTCCATCCCTCTACTGCTCAAAGTGTTTAATAAAAAAGCATTGGAAAAGGAACTAAATGACTTGTGCAAATATAGGTGGGCGAGAGGCCCAGTATAGACTCTAAGTTTCTGGTATGGTGAACTGTGAGTGAGGGGTGATGGCAAAGATCCAAAATAATAACCAGCAGCTCCTTCGGGGGTCAGTGCTACATGTGGGGGTTTCTCGTCCGGGATATTTGCTGTTGCCTTAAGAAACTCTGAGAAGTTATTTCACCGAGAGTCTACGTTAAAGAGGGCTCTGGACTGTGTTACTTATTGCTGGACAAAAAAGGGGTTAAGTGCGGATCACTTTCTAAGTGCGTAGGCTACGGGCAGAGCCAAGTAGGCCTGGGAGCTACGTGACTGAAAAGGATCAGGGAGGAGGAGTTCCCGCCTGCTGCTGTGTGAGACGCGTGGGCTTATCTTGCGCTAAAGTAAAGAGGCTGCAAGATCATACTGAGAAGATCGGAGTGCAGCCATGTCCTCTTTTTCGCTGATACAGTCAGCCATGGGGTCCAGGATGTTGTCTACAAGCACCGCTGCGGGTGCCATGCTAACCGGAACCCTGCTGACGGATACCGGCATGGGCAGTTTGTGTTGTAGACTATTGGAGACATTGAAGGGCTGGGTATGCTATGTCACAAGTGCGAGGGACTGGCCATACATCTCCATCCATTTGTCCGATGTTTGCAATGTGGAGAATACCTGTTCACTGTGGAGCAACCTACAATGTCACCCTGTGCTTACCGAGTGGACTAGACTACAGGGACCGCTACAGCGGAAACTACTGCCTTTGCTTCTGGGAGCCAACAAACCCTCATCCCATATGCTACTGCGAGTGTTCCTGAGGGAGATGTCGCTGTTACTGTTCCATCAGCGGACATTGCCCTTGCTACTACCTCCGCTACACCTGCCCCCACTGCACCTGTCCAGAGGAAGGTGGGATATGTGAAAGCTTGCCGCAGCCGCGGTCGAGGCCTACCCCAAAGACTACCAGAACCAGGGCTGGAGGAGAGCATGAACCCGGAAAAATCCACAACAGGAACAGGTGAGAGAACAGGGGAAAACACTTACTTTGCCGGATCCCCAGTTCTATTGGTGATTATCCAGAGGGACTGTTGTTTTTTTCTAGGGGGCCTACTGGTTCAGAGGTGATCCTGTGCTGTCTGTCCTGCGGGAAGAAGCCCAGCAATTGAAAGATCCGGGGGAGGACTCATCTTGTAGAGGACTGAGCGAAATTCTGGTATCTGGTGACTCAATTGGAGGATGCATCCTAACCAAATCTACCTCACAGTACTGCCGGATGGCTTAAAGGAATTATTGCTGTGTTTCTGTGTTCATTACCATTACTAAATCCTGTGGCGGAGGATCGTCCAACTAATACTAAATCCTGTGGCAGAGGATTGTTCAAGTTATTTTTCCTATCAAGTCTATGGCAGAGACTTTTGTCTGTGCATCATTCCGGCTGTTAGGTCAGTGGGAGACGCCTATCCGGGTGAGCAAGATCCGTTGACTGAAGGAGTACTTGTCTACGGGATCTAAAAGTTCCTCAGTGATCTGCACAAGGTATCTGAACTTTCCCTTAAACCCTCCATCCCTCTAATGCTCAAGTTGTTTAATACAAAAGCATTGGAAAAAGAACTAAATGACTTGTGCATATAGAGGTGGGCACGAGGCCCAGTATAGACTCGAAGTTTCTGGTATGGTGAACTGTGAGTGAGGGGTGACGGCAAAGACCCAAAATAATAACCAGCAGCTCCTTCGGGGCTCTGTGCTACACAGATAAGGCACCAAGTGAGTTTAATTGCCACCTTAATCAGCCACAGAACCTGTGTAATTAATATGTGTTCGGGTTTAAAGGAATGAGGTTGCAACCATACTTGTAGTGTTAACACGGCCTTGTGCTGTGTATGTACTGTTTCCCCCATAAATCCATACTGGACACGAAGGGTTTGGTATGGAATGCAGGGAGACCTCATGCTAGGGTTGCCACCTCATCCCTTTAAAAGCGAACACATATGAATTACACAGGTTCTCTGGCTGATTAAGGAGATAATTAAACTCACTTGGTGCCTTATCTGCATTAAATGAGCCTCAGAACCCGTGTAACTGAGGTCGCCACGGCGAAGTCAGCCGGAGGTGGGAGCGAGTAGCTGTCAAAACCAGGTACCCGCTCCCCCTCCCGAAAGGTGCCAAATGTGGCGGTAGGAGGCAAACAAGCAGAGATTCCCCTTTAACCACTTGCCGACCGCCTCACGCCTATATACGTGAGCAGAGCGGCACGGGCAGGCAAAATCACGTACCTGAAACGTGATTGCCTTCCCGCGGGTGGGGGGTCCGATCGGACCCCCCCCCGGTGCCAGCTGCGGTCGGCATTTGGTTGGGAGCGATGAGAGACGAGGGGGAGACCATCCGATCGTGGCCCCCCCCTCGCGATCGCTCCCAGCCACTGACAAACATCCCCTGCCTCTGTATAGTACACAGAGGCAGAGGATGTGATGTCATCTCTCCTCGGCTGTCAGTTTCCGTTCCAGCGCCGAGGAGAGATGACATGTAAGTAAGTGCACAACACAAACACACACAGTAGAACATGCCAGGCATACATTACACCCCCGATCCCCCCCCGATCGCCCCCCGATCCCCCCCCAATCACCCCCCCCCCTGTCACAAACTGACACCAAGCAGGTTTTTTTTTTTTTTTTGTTTTTTTTTTCCTGATTACTGCATAGTGTCAGTTTGTGACAGTTAGCAGTGTTAGGACAGTTACTGTAACCCCCCTGTAGGTCTAGGGTACCCCCCTTACCCCCCCTAATAAAGTTTTAACCCCTTGATCACCCCCCCTCACCAGTGTCGCTAAGCGATCATTTTTCTGATCGCTGTATTAGTGTCGCTGGTGACGGTAGTTAGGGACGTAAATATTTAGGTTCGCCGTCAGTGTTTTATAGCGACAGGGACCCCCATATACTATCTAATAAATGTTTTAACCCCTTGATTGCCCCCTAGTTAACCCTTTCACCACTGATCACCGTATAACCGTTACGGGTGACGCTGGTTAGTTCGTTTATTTTTTATAGTGTCAGGGCACCCGCCGTTTATTACCGAATAAAGGTTTAGCCCCCTGATCGCCCGGCGGTGATATGCGTCGCCCCAGGCAGCGTCAGATTAGCGCCAGTACCCCCCCTAATAAAGTTTTAACCCCTTGATCACCCCCTGTCGCCAGTGTCGCTAAGCGATCATTTTTCTGATCGCTGTATTAGTGTCACTGGTGACGCTAGTTAGGGACGTAAATATTTAGGTTCGCCGTCAGTGTTTTATAGCGACAGGGACCCCCATATACTATCTAATAAATGTTTTAACCCCTTGATTGCCCCCTAGTTAACCCTTTCACCACTGATCACCGTATAACTGTTACGGGTGACGCTGGTTAGTTAGTTTATTTTTTATAGTGTCAGGGCACCCGCCGTTTATTACCGAATAAAGGTTTAGCCCCCTGATCGCCCGGCGGTGATATGCGTTGCCCCAGGCAGCGTCAGATTAGCGCCAGTACCGCGAACACCCACGCACGCACCGTACACGCACCATACACCTCCCTTAGTGGTATAGTATCTGATCGGATCAATATCTGATCCGATCAGATCTATACTAGCGTCCCCAGCAGTTTAGGGTTCCCAAAAACGCAGTGTTAGCGGGATCAGCCCAGATACCTGCTAGCACCTGCGTTTTGCCCCTCCGCCCGGCCCGGCCCAGCCCACCCAAGTGCAGTATCGATCGATCACTGTCACCCCGGTCGTAGTCAAACCAGCACTGCAGTAACACTTGGTGACGTGGCGAGTCCCATAAGTGCAGTTCAAGCTGGTGAGGTGGCAAGCACAAGTAGTGTCCCGCTGCCACCAAAAAGACAAACACAGGCCCGTCATGCCCATAGTGCCCTTCCTGCTGCATTCGCCAATCCTAATTGGGAACCCACCGCTTCTGCAGCGCCCGTACTTCCCCCATTCACATCCCCAACCAAATGCAGTCGGCTGCATGAGAGGCATTTTCTTTATGTCCTCCCGAGTACCCCTACCCAGCGAACCCCCCAAAAAATATGTTGTGTCTGCAGCAAGCGCGGATATAGCCGTGACACCCGCTATTATTGTCCCTCCTGTCCTGACAATCCTGGTCTTTGCATTGGTGAATGTTTTGAACGCTACCATGCACTAGTTGAGTATTAGCGTAGGGTACAACATTGCACAGACTAGGCACACTTTCACAGGGTCTCCCAAGATGCCATCGCATTTTGAGAGACCCGAACCTGGAACCGGTTACAGTTATTATAGTTAGTTACAAAAAAAAGTGTAAAAAAAAAAAAACACAAACAAAAATATAAAATAAAAATAGTTGTCGTTTTATTGTTCTCTCTCTCTCTATTCTCTCTCTATTGTTCTGCTCTTTTTTACTGTATTCTATTCTGCAATGTTTTATTGTTATTGTTATTGTTATTGTTATTATGTTTTATCATGTTTGCTTTTCAGGTATGCAATTTTTTTATACCTTACCGTTTACTGTGCTTTATTGTTAACCATTTTTTTGTCTTCAGGTATGCCATTCACGACTTTGAGTGGTTATACCAGAATGATGCCTGCAGGTTTAGGTATCATCTTGGTATCATTCTTTTCAGCCAGCGGTCGGCTTTCATGTAAAAGCAATCCTAGTGGCTAATTAGCCTCTAGACTGCTTTTACAAGCAGTGGGAGGGAATGCCCCCCCCCCCAACATCTTCCGTGTTTTTCTCTGGCTCTCCTGTCTCAACAGGGAACCTGAAAATGCAGCCGGTGATTCAGCCAGCTGACCATAGAGCTGATCAGAGACCAGAGTGGCTCCAAACATCTCTATGACCTAAGAAACCGGAAGCTACGAGCATTTTATGACGTAGATTTCGCCGGATGTAAACAGCGCCATTGGGAAATTGGGAAAGCATTTTATCACACCGATCTTGGTGTGATCAGATGCTTTGAGGGCAGAGGAGAAATCTAGGGTCTAATAGACCCCAATTTTTGCAAAAAAGAGTACCTGTCACTACCTATTGCTATCATAGGGGATATTTACATTCCCTGAGATAACAATAAAAATGATTTAAAAAAAAAAAAAAATGAAAGGAACAGTTTAAAAATAAGATAAAAAAATAATAATAATAAAGAAAAAAAAAAAAAAAAAAAAAAAAGCACCCCTGTCCCCCCTGCTCTCGCGCTAAGGTGAACGCAAGCGTTGGTCTGGCGTCAAATGTAAACAGCAATTGCACCATGCATGTGAGGTATCGCCGCGAAGGTCAGATCGAGGGCAGTAATTTTAGCAGTAGACCTCCTCTGTAAATCTAAAGTGGTAACCTGTAAAGGCTTTTAAAGGCTTTTAAAAATGTATTTAGTTTGTCGCCACTGCACGTTTGTGCGCAATTTTAAAGCATGTCATGTTTGGTATCTATGTACTCGGCCTAAGATCATCTTTTTTATCTCATCAAACATTTGGGCAATATAGTGTGTTTTAGTGCATTAAAATGTAAAAAAGTGTGTTTTTTCCCCAAAAAATGCGTTTGAAAAATCGCTGCGCAAATACTGTGTGAAAAAAAAAAATGAAACACCCACCATTTTAATCTGTAGGGCATTTGCTTTAAAAAAAATATATAATGTTTGGGGGTTCAAAGTAATTTTCTTGCAAAAAAAAATTATTTTTTTATGTAAACAATAAGTGTCAGAAAGGGCTTTGTCTTCAAGTGGTTAGAAGAGTGGGTGATGTGTGACATAAGCTTCTAGATGTTGTGCATAAAATGCCAGGACAGTTCAAACCCCCCCCAAATGACCCCATTTTGGAAAGTAGACACCCCAAGCTATTTGCTGAGAGTCATGTTGAGTCCATGGAATAATTTATATTGTGACACAAGTTGCGGGAAAGAGACAATTTTTTATTTTTTTTATTTTTTTTTGCGCAAAGTTGTCACTAAATGATATATTGCTCAAACATGCCATGGGAATATGTGAAATTACACCCCAAAATACATTCTGCTGCTTCTCCTGAGTACGGGGATACCACATGTGTGAGACTTTTTGGGAGCCTAGCCGCGTACGGGACCCCGAAAACCAAGCACCGCCTTCAGGCTTTCTAAGGCCGTAAATTTTTGATTTCACTCTTCACCGCCTATCACAGTTTCGGGGGCCATGGAATGCCCAGGTGGCAAAAAAAAACCCCAAATGACCCCATTTTGGAAAGTAGACACCCCAAGCTATTTGATGAGAGGTATAGTGAGTATTTTGCAGACCTCACTTTTTGTCACAAAGTTTTGAAAATTGAAAAAAGAAAAAAAAAATTTTTTTTTCTCGTCTTTCTTTATTTTCAAAAACAAATGAGAGCTGCAAAATACTCACCATGCCTCTCAGCAAATAGCTTGGGGTGTCTACTTTCCAAAATGGGGTCATTTGGGGGGGGTTTGTGCCACCTGGGCATTCCATGGCCTCCGAAACTGTGATAGGCAGTGAGGAGTAAAATCAAAAATGTACGCCCTTAGAAATCCTGAAGGCAGTGCTTGGTTTTCGGGGTCCCGTACGCGCCTAGGCTCCTAAAAAGTCCCACACATGTGGTATCCCCGTACTCAGGAGAAGCAGCTAAATGTATTTTGGGGTGCAATTCCACATATGCCCATGGCCTGTGTGAGCAATATATCATTTAGTGACAACTTTTTGTAATTTTTTTTTTTTTTTTTTTTTTTTGTCATTATTCAATCACTTGGGACAAAAAAAATGAATATTCAATGGGCTCAACATGCCTCTCAGCAAATTCCTTGGGGTGTCTACTTTCCAAAATGGGGTCATTTGTGGGGGTTTTGTACTGCCCTGCCATTTTAGCACCTCAAGAATCGACATAGGCAGTCATAAATTAAAGGCTGTGTAAATTCCAGAAAATGTACCCTAGTTTGTAGACGCTATAACTTTTGCGCAAACCAATAAATATACACTTATTGACATTTTTTTTACCAAAGACATGTGGCCGAATACATTTTGGCCTAAATGTATGACTAAAATTGAGTTTATTGGATTTTTTTTAGAACAAAAAGTAGAAAATATCATTTTTTTTCAAAATTTTCGGTCTTTTTCCGTGTATAGCGCAAAAAATAAAAACGGCAGAGGTGATCAAATACCATCAAAAGAAAGCTCTATTTGTGGGAAGAAAAGGACGCAAATTTCGTTTGGGTACAGCATTGCATGACCGCGCAATTAGCAGTTAAAGCGACGCAGTGCCGAATTGTAAAAAGTGCTCTGGTCAGGAAGGGGGTAAATCCTTCCGGGGCTGAAGTGGTTAAGGAGTTTCCAGTCTACGGTCCTTATCTACCATATGTACACACATACCCTGAGTCATTTAACCTAGCAGCATGTCTGTTGGTGGCCAGTATGCATTTTTCAACATCAACTTTTCCATAATGATCCCGGTCTCAGATATTCATGTTAAAATGTGATTAGTAAAGCCTCCGCAGAACACGGAGATCACAAGAATAGGATTTTTCTATTGCGGTTAGGTTTACAGTTTACTTTTTAGTTTAGGAGATGTGGGACTCCCTCCAGCCTGAGTCAGCACATCCTATGACATCACACTGACCTCACAGGTCCTCCTCCTATTGTGCTTCCATTTGGAGGAAGCACATTCTATGACATCACACTGGCTCTATACTGACCTCACAGCTCATACTGAAATCCTTAAAGGGGTTGTAAAGGTTTATTTTTATTTTTATAAATAACAAACATATCATACTGTACTTACCTCCACTGTGCAGTTTGTTTTGCACAGAGTGGACCCGATCCTCGTCTTTTGGGGTCCCTCGGCGCCTGTCTCGGCTCCTCCCCGCAAGAGCTAACCCCCCTCTGGAAAGCGCTCTCCCAAGAGGGTAAGCTTGCGCGCGCGCTCCCGTGTGATACACTCGGCGGCCATAGCCGCCGAGTGTATCACTTGGCCCTGCCCCCTGGCGCGCCGCATCATTGATTTGATTGATAGCAGCGGGAGCCAATGGCTGCGCTGCTATCAATCATCCAATGAAGAGCCCACAAGAGCTGGGGGAAAGCAACGCGGGATCGCGCCCACGGAGATTCGGGCCTCAGGTAAGTAAAACGGGGGCTCGTGGGGGCCGGAGAGTGAAAGGTGTTTTTTCACCTTAATGAATAGGATGCATTAAGGTGAAAAAACATGCAGCTTTACAACCCCTATAATGTCCCTACATCCTTATCCAGTTCATACTTTAACATCACACTGACTCTACATTGACCACTCAGCTCCTACTCCCAATGTCCATTTATCCAGAAGCAGCACATCCTGTGACATCACACTGCCCTCACCGCTCCTCCCCTGAATGTCCTTCTATTCTGAGGCAGCACATCATATGACATCACACTATGGCCTCACAGCTCCTCCTCTCAAATACCCTTGATCCAAATTTGGAGCATCCTCTAACATCACACTGACCTCACAGCAACTTCTCCCAATGTCCCTCCATCTGCAGTCAGCCCATCCTATGACATCACACTGACTTCACTGCTCCTCCACGCAATATCCCTCCTTCCAGAGTCAGAGAATCCTATGACATCACACTGACCTCACAACTTCTCCTCTCAATGTCCCTCCATCCAGAGTCAGAGAATCCTATGACATCACACTGACCTCACAACTCCTCCCCCCAATGTCCTTCAACCAGAGTCAGCCCATCCTATGACATCACACTGACCTCACAACTCCTCCTCCCAATGTCCCTCTATCCAGAGGTAGCCCATCCTATGACATCGAACAGACCTCAAGGCCCCACCCAATGTACTTCCATCCAGAGGTAGCCTATACTATGACATCACACAGACCTCACAGCCCCTCCCAATGTCCCTCCATCCAGAGGTAGCCCATCCTATGACATCACACAGACCCTATGCTGACCTCACAGCTCCTCCTCCAAATGTCCCTCTATCCAGAGTCACCATATCCCATGACTGGAATTTTTTTTACTTTGCTTTAACATCTGGCTCATCTCTGGAGTGTGTGTTTGAGGTTTCAAGGTGTTTTGGTGCTCTCTAGATGGCATTGTGTTACATTATGTACACAATACTGAATGGAAGAACCTATACAATGTGACTTGTTTTGCCCGTTTGACAATTTGTATGGGGCAGATAGCCTTCGCTTTATTTTTTCTAAGTATATAGTTTGCAACAGATTTTAGCCATATTGACCCTCTTATTTCTTACCCACCTAATTATGTATTTTTTTGTCTGGGAAATCAACCATATTGGGCTACTACTGCTGTATGTAGGCAAATTAGGAATGTAAATCGAAAGTCAATTATCACATGTAAAATGTATGTGATACCACAATAGGTTGTCGGTAGAGCTGTCCCTGAGTATTGTACTGTTCTGCGAAACCTCGTACAGCTTTAAGACATCCCCTAAGCACGTCACTTGAAGTTCTTTTATATTTTTAATGTTGTCCTCTAAGACCCTCTCCCTGCTAAATTATAATTTTTTTTCCATTGTTACATGTCCCCCAGGGTACTGCCCAGCCCCCATGTCCATTGTTTGGCAAGCTGTCGCCTATTAGCCTAGAAAATGTTTTTTTTTGCTGTAACTTTTCAGTTATTCGTTATGAAAATGTATATGTATTAAAGTTTTTTTATATATATATATAACAAGCAAAGATATATACATAGAATACAATTCTTTTTAAATAATTGATAAAAGTCTGCTTTCAGATTTGCATTTTAAACGTTTTTTTTTTCCTTTTTTTGTTTTTGTTTTTTTAATGCTACAGGTAAGGCACATAAGTTTTGGTCTTTTATTTTGGATTTACTGTCAAAAAGTCATTGGTGGAGCCAACACTCATCCTCATAAATCTCACTCTCCAATTATAAGTTCATAGACCCATCTATCATTCCACCTATAATTCCTCTTCCACACCATAACCACAAGATCATCTTTCTTCCTCACTTTCACATCACATCTAACATAGAGAAACCCCCCTCCATCTTTTCTATGTCCCATGTCCCTATAAACAAGAGGATTGGTATTAATACAAACAGCCCAGTCTTGTGAGGAGTCAAGCCCTGTTTCTGGAACACCAATTCCATTCTCCTCAATGGAGGCATCATTATTCTCAACAGGTTTCTGGATTTAATGTATTGAGTAACATTATTATTTTGCAACTAGGAAGGGGGGGGGGGTGAAAATGCATCCCATTCCTGAACCGTACCAAGACACTTGCCCTCAACAAGCATCTTGTCTCCATGTTGATGAGGACAAAGGCCTCTTCCCTACCACCCTGGCCCGGTGGTTAAAGAAAAAAGGGGTAGTCCCTCCAAGTTTCACATCTAAGGTGTCCTAGAGAGGTGAATGGAGTGGCAACCTCAGCCTGGACTCCAACCAGGCCAAGCCCCCAATGCGCCCCCCCCACCCCTGGAGCTTAGTCATGGCCCAGTGGTTGTGGGGTCTGCAAGCTGGGGGTTCAATGGAATCTGGAAGCCCCCTTTAACATAAAACTGGCCCCTCATGTGAATGAGTAAGGGGTATATGTACCTCTTCTTATTCACAAAAAGTCCTTTAACAAAAAAAAAAATGTTTTACAATGCGCGATAAGACCCCCCCAGCCCACAGACCCCCCACAACCACCAGGCCAGGGTTGTGATGAAGAGGCCTTTGTTCTAATCAACATGGGGACAAGGTGCTTTGCTTTGCCAGGGGGATCCATCCTGGGCAGCCAGGCTGTATGCGTAGATGATTGTCTGGTGTGGAATCTGGGGGTAAGGAGGGAGGGGGTGGCTCACACTTTTTTTTTCTTTTAACTATCCCCATCTCTTTTGCTTCCATGGGTGTAAATTTCCTCCTCCCCGATCCCCTATCCATGACCTTACCATTGAGATCAACGGCACAATCATTGGTCCCTCCACACATGCTAGGGTGCTGGGTGTAATTCTAGACTCTGACCTCTCCTTCAGCCCCCACTACCAATCTTGCTACGTTAACCTCCGTAACATCTCCAGAATTTGCCCCTTCCTGACTAACGACATCACAAAACAACGTATTCACTCCTTGGTTATTTCCCACCTTGACTACTGCAACTCCCTCCTCACTGGCCTTCCTTTACACACGCTATCCCTCCTTCTATTATTAATGCTGCCAGACTAATACACCTTTCTAACAGATATGTGACTACTGCCCCTCTCTGCCAACTAGTTCACTGGCTTCTCCTACCCCACTGTATAAAATTCAAAATACTAACAACATACAAGGCCATCCACAAAATCGCCCCCAGCTACATCACCAACCTCATCTGCAGGTATCACCAAAATTGTCCTCTCCACTCCTCCCAAGACCTCCTGCTCTTTAGCTCCCTTATTACCTCCAATCATGCTCATCTCCAGGACTTCTCCTGAGCTTCTCCTATTGTAAGGGCACTAACGGCAGGAGAAGGGCTCTAGGACCCAGCATCTGTCAGGGCACCAACGGCAGGAGAAGGGCTTTAGGACCCAGCATCTTCACATGGGCCTTTATAAGGAAGCCTGTCCGTGGTGGAAGTTGCTGATTGATCTTCAGCTTGTTACCGGTATTCCTGTGATTCCTTGCTCCTGTGATCCCTTTATAACTACAGTGTCCCCATCTTCTGATGGCTCCTTCCAGCAGGATAATGCACCATGTCACAAAGCTCCAATCATCTCACCACTGGACAAGGAGGTCACTGTACTCCAATGGCCTCCACACTCACCACATCTCATCCAATAGAGCACCTTTGGGATGTGGTGCAACGGGGGATTGGCCTCATGGATGTGGAGCCGACAAATCTGCAGCAACTGATGATGCCATCATGTCACTATGGAGCAAAATTTCTGAGGAATGTTCCCAACACCTTGTTGTATCTCTGCCACGAAGAATGAAGGCAAAAGGGGGTCCAACCCGCTACTTGCAAGGTGGACCTAATAAAGTGGCCGGTGAGAGTATATGTGGGCATTATCCCTCCTATGGTCACCAATTTCTCTGTTGGCAATCAACTAGGTGCATGACTTTTCCTTCTTATGATCCTAAGCACCCCTGGCAAGATGATCTTTTAGGGGACCCATTTATACATATTTGTATCAGATATTTGTTTAGATATATGCATACGGCTGTATTATATGTTGTTTTGATCTATTTAAATAAACTTTATATATTCTTTACACTTAGTGATTTCTCATGCAGTACTCTAAAGTTGCCAGAGGAAGCCAATGATTGGTGAAACATGTTGAAGTGAAGTTACTGCACATCAATTCAAGCCACGTGGACATTCTGTGATTGTTTCGAGACACGAGTATAAAGTAGAGGCACAAAGTCCATTTTCTTAAACCAAAAGCTGTTTATTCCGACAAAATAGCAAAATAAAACACTCAGATATCCAGCTGCAAAACCAAAATATAAATGACAAAATAAGCATTCACTCAGCTAAGCCTAACGTGGTCAACAATGTCTCTTGTTACCAGGTGGATGTCCCCTTTGGTACCTGTAGTAGCTCATAGATGGCCTGAGAGCCGAAACTCGGTGCACAGGTTTGAGAACCCATCCCACCCAAATTCTTCCCGGTGTGAGATCTCTGATGTACAGCAAAATAGGATTCATATAGAAGACATTTCGAGACATTAATATGTAGTGCCGGGACAAGGTCATCTAGAGCCCAATTGTGAGCGCACCCCCTCCCCCCCAAGATTTTTTGAGCATTTTATGTAAAAAAAAAATCCCCCCCTAAAAGAAAAGCACTGATCTGCATGCTTACCCCCCAAGCATAAATCCCCCCTCCTCCCAGTACAAATCTGCTCCCCTACTGAAGTCCCCCATTCCAGCAAAAATGTTTGCCCCCCAGCTCAAATCCTTTGTCTCCCCATATGCCCCCAGCACAAATCCCCCCCTTCAAAAAAAATTTCCCTTCCTAGCAAAAATCCTCTACCCCTCAAATTTTCCCCTCTGAGCATAAATCCTTTGCCCCCTTCTCCAAATCCCACCCAGCACAAATTATAGCACAATCATAGCACAATCCCCCCAAAAGAAAAATCAAGCACTAATCTGCATGCTTACCAGCTAAGCATAAATTCCATCTCCCTACTGAAACCCCCCCCCCGCCAGCACAAATCTTAGCACCTCCCCCAGCCCCCAGCTAAAATCCTCTCTCTCCTGATATGCTTCCAGCACAAATCCCCCCTCCCCCAAAAAAGTTCCCCCTCCTAGCAAAAATCCTCTACCCCTCAAATCTCTTCTCCGAGCATAAATCCTCTCCCGTCCCCCCCAGCACAAATTCCCCGTCTCCAATCCCCCATCGTGTGATAACCCCCCCAAATTTCCCCTCCAAGCACAAATCACCCCCCACTGAAAATCCCCGCCAGCACAAATTCCCCTTCTCCAATCCCCTATCCTAGCACAAACCCCCCAAATTTCCTCTCCTAGCACAAATCCCCCCCCCCCCCAAAACAAAAAAAATCAAGCACTAATCTGCATGTTTACCCCCTAAGCATGAATCCCCCTCCTTCCAGTACAAATCCGCTCCCCTACTAAAATCCCTCATCCCAAGAAAAAAATCTTTGCCCCCCCCAGCTCAAATCCTGTCTCTCCCCATATGCCCCCAGCACAAATATCCCCCCCCCCCCCCCCAAAAAAAATGTCCCTCTCCTAGCAAAAATCATCTAGCCCTCAAATTTCCCCTCAGAGCATAAATCCTCCCCCCCTCCACTCCAAATCCTACCCTCTCAGCACAAATTCCCCACCTCCGATCCCCCATCCTAGCACAACCACCCCCCCCCTAAATTTTCCCCTCCTAGCACAAATCCCCCCCCCCCAAAAAAGAAACACTAATCTGCATGCTTACCCCCTAAGCATAAATCTCCTTCCCTATTGAAATCCCCCCACCAGCACAAATCTTTGCCCCGCCAGCACAAATCCCCCCCTAGAAAAAACTTCCTCCGCCTAGCAGAAATCCTCTACCGTTCCCCCCCTCCAAGTCCCTTCCAGCACAAATTCCCCTTCTCCAATCCCCCATCCTAGCACAACCTCCCCCTCCAAAATTTCCCCTCCTAACACAAATTCCCCCTCCCTCTCCCATATCACCTTTTCTAGCACAAATCCCCCCTCCTAGCGCAAATCCTCTTCCCCCTCCCAACACAAATCCACTCATAGCACACCTCCCCAAATTTCCCCTCCTAGAACAATCCTGACTCCCTGCCACCCCCCTAATTCCCCATCCCAAAACAAATCCCCTCCCCCAATCTCCTCATGGTGCCCCCACCCCACCTCACATGATACCACAGTGCCCAGGGCAGCCGCCCCTCCTGCTCCACCCCTTGTCCTGGCCCTGCTAATATGTCTCCTTGGCAGCGTGGGTTCTCTAAAGTTTGGCAAGACTTGACTGTTCTAAAAAAAAAAGTTTTCCACACTTGTGGCAAGAATACGGCTTTTGGAATCTCTGCTGTCTAGCAAGTTCTGAGGTACATGCAAAACATCTCCCGCACTTATACAGGAGTATGGCTTTTCCACCGTATGAAATCCCTGATGTGTGGAAAGATAGGACATTTCCTGCTCTTAGAACAGGAATATGGCTTCTCTTCATTGTGCAGTTTTTGATGTTTGGAAGGATAGGAATTATCTGATAAAAACATTTCCTTCACTCAGTGAAGGAATACAGCTTCCCTTCATTGTGCAGTTTCTGATGTTTGGAAGGGTAGAACATATCTGAAAAAACATATCCCGCACTCAGCGCAGGAATACGGCTTCTCCCCTATGTGAGACCTCTGATATCTAGCTAGAAGTGGCCAATGGGCAAAATATTTCCCAAATTCAAGGCAGAAACATGTCTCTCCCCTGTGTAGGATTTCAGATGTATGGAAAGAGAAGACTTCTGTGAAAAACATTTTCCACACTCTGGGCAGGAATATGGCTTCTCGCCTGTATGAGTTCTCTGATGTGTGGAAAGAGCAGACTTCTGTGAAAAACATTTTCCACACTCTGGGCAGGAATATGGCTTCTTACCTGTATGAGTTCTCTGATGTGTGGAAAGAGAAGACTTGAGTGAAAAACATTTTTCACACTCTGGGCAGGAATACGGCTTTTCTCCTGTGTGAAATCTTTGATGTACAAGAAGTGAAGATTTGTATGAAAAACATTTCCCACACTCAAAACAAAAATATGGCTTTCACCCCATGTGGGATTTCAGATGGGTAGAAGTATAGAACTTCTGTGAAAAACATTTTTCACACTCAGGGCAGGAAAATGGCTTCTTACCTGTATGAGTTTTCTGATGTATGGAAAGATGAGACTTCTGTGAATAACATTTTCCACACTCAGAGCAGGAATATGGCTTCTCCCCTCTGTGTGATTTCAGATGTGCAGAAAGATAAGACTTCCGTGAATAAAATTTCCTGCACTCATGGCAGGAAAATGGCTTCTCACCCGTATGAGTTATTTGATGTATGGAAAGAGAAGACTTCTGTGAATAACACTTTCCACACTCGTGGCAAGCATACAGCTTTTCTCCTGTGTGAGATCTTTGATGTACAAGTGAATATTTGTATGAAAAACATTTCTCGCACTCAAGACAGGAATACGGCTTCTCCCGTTTATGAGATTTGCGATGTATGGAAAGATTGGTCTTATCCGAAAAACATTTCCCGCAATCAGAGCAGGAATACGGCTTCTCCCCCTTGTGCCATTTCAGATGTCTGGAAAGACCAGCTTTCTGTGAATAACATTTTCCACACTCAGGGCAGTAATGCGGCTTCTCCCACGTGTGCCATTTCAGATGTCTGTAACGATGGGAATATGGCTTCTCACCCATGTGACTTCTAAAATGTACACAAGGACTGGATTTAGAATGAATGTATTTCCCACACTCAGGACAGGAAAACCTCTTATCTGTTGGAAGGTCGGCACCGTCCCTCACAGTCTGAGGTTCCTCAGGATAAGAGGGATACGATGGTCCGGCACCGTCCCTCACAGTCTGAGGTTCCTCAGGATAAGAGGAATACGATGGTCCGGCACCGTCCCTCGCAATTTGAGGTTCCTCAGGATAAGAGGAATACGATGGTCCGGGACCGTTCCTCACAGTCTGAGGTTCCTCAGGATAAGAGGAATACGATGGTTTGGCACCATCCCCCTCAGTCTGAGGTGCCTCAGGATAAGAGGAATACGATGGTCCGGCACCGTCCCTCACAGTCTGAGGTTCCTCAGGATAAGAGGAATACGATGGTCCGGCACCGTCCCTCACAGTCTGAGGTTCCTCAGGATAAGAGGAATACGATGGTCCGGCACCGTCCCTCACAGTCTGAGGTTCCTCAGGATAAGAGGAATACGATGGTCCATCTACACTGTGTGGTGCCGGATGGACATTTGAGGTAGTCGGGTTTTCTCCTGGACTATACTGTGTGATTTCCTCATCTTCTACTTTACAGTCTGGAGACAAAGTGAGACAATCCTCTGAGGTTTTCCTCATCTCCCGTCCATGCACTAAAATAGAAATACAAAGATTATTACTAGACATGAGCAGATTGGTCCCCCTAAACCAGAATTGAGTTCAGGCCACTTTGTTGCTGAGGATCTTAATTGGTAAATGGTTCCTCCTGACCTCCAACCAGTTCACTTTTATATTCTCTGCCCTTAGTCAGAGAGTGAGGGGGCCAATGAGAATCATTTTTATAGACTTGAAACTAGTAGAGACATTACAGTATATTGCCCAACACCTTTCATCATTCTTTGCTTTCTTCCTAATACAGGAAGTACTATAATGCCTTATTTTCTCAATCATTTAGTAATCACAGCAAGGCTGAGCCCAACCAGAGGTCAGAGAGTGAGGCTGGTTGGGCTTCAACACCCTCACTCTCTGACCTCTGGTTGGGCTCCAACACCCTCACTCTTTGACCAACCAACCAGAGGTCATAAACTGGGGATGGTGGAGCCCAACCAGAGGCCAGAGAGTGAGGGTGGTGGAGCCCAACCAGAGGTCAAAGAGTGAGGATGGTGGAGCCCAACCAGAGGTCAAAGAGTGAGGATGGTGGAGCCCAATCAAAGGTCAAAGAGTGAGGATGGTGGAGCCCAACCAGAGTTCAGAGAGTAAGGATGGGGGGAGAGCAATCAATATGAAGACTGGCTTGGTCCTGAAGACCACCATCATTGGGTTAAAATTCATCATTTATGATCCCTTTATGTTAATGATTCCAAACATTTGAGGATGTGATCACGTTACTATAGACATGGTTAACTGTGTGCCCTGTATAGCAGTAGGAAGAAAGTAAAAAAATGATAAATTCATACCCCCCTCCCTCCTCCTGAACTTTGTATACCTGTTCCAGATCAGTGACTGAAAGTACTCAAGCCAGGGGCTCAGCCTGACAGCCAGACAACAAGTATTTTCAGCAATGCAGCCCCGATATCACTCTCAGTACACGGGTCATTTAGCCACTTGAAGACTGGGCATTTTCTGTCACTTTTTGTTTCCATGTGAAAATATTGTTTTTTCTTCTTTGCTAGAAAATTACTTAGAACCCCCAAATTATAAATATTTTCTTTTAAAGCAGAGGCCCTAGAAAATAAATTGGTGGGTTTTGCAATTTTTTTATGTCACACTGTATTTGCGCAGCGTTATTTCGAACACAATTTTTTGGGAAAAAGTACAATGTTTATAAATTTTAGTGCAAAAAAAACCTCACTATACAATAACCCAATTTTTTGTATAATATAAAAGATGATGTCACGCTGAGTAAATAGATACCAAACATGTCATGCTTTAAAATTGCGCACACCCGCACAGAGGCAACAAACGACTTACATTTTACTATCCATGGGCCTATAGGCCTTACAGGTTACCGCTTTATATCTACAGAGGAGGTCTAGAACTAGAATTACTGCCATGATCTGATGTTCGCGGCGATACCTCACAAGCATGGGATGATCGCTGTTTGCTCACAAGCGGTACTGACGGATGCGTTCGCCTTTGCACTTTCAATTTTTTCTGATCACTTTTATTGCTGTCACAAGGAATGGAAACATCCGTTGTGACAGTAATAGGCAGGGACAGGTCCTCTTTATGGAGAGATCTGGGGTCTATAATGAATGTAAACATCCCATGTGACAGTAATAGGAGGTGACAGGTCCTCTTTATGGAGAGATCGGGGGTCTATAATGAATGTAAACATCCCATGTGACAGTAATAGGCAGTGACAGGTCCTCTTTATGGGGAGATCTGGGGTCTATAATGAATATAAACATCCCATGTGACAGTAGTAGGCGGTGACAGGTCCTCTTTATGGAGAGATCTGGGGTCTATAATGAATGTAAACATCCCATGTGACAGTAATAGGAGGTGACAGGTCCTCTTTATGGAGAGATCTGGGGTCTATAATGAATGTAAACATCCCATGTGACAGTAATAGGTGGTGACAGGTGCTCTTTATGGAGAGATCTGGGGTCTATAATTAATTTATACATCCCATGTGACAGTGATAGGTCCTCTTTATGGAGAGATCTGGGGTCTATAATGAATGTAAACATCCCATGTGACAGTAATAGGAGGTGACAGGTCCTCTTTATGGAGAGATCTGGGGTCTATAATGAATGTAAACATCCGTTGTGACAGTAATAGGAGGTGACAGGTCCTCTTTACGGAGAGATCTGGGGTCTATAATGAATGTAAACATCCCATGTGACAGTAATAGGAGGTGACAGGTCCTCTTTATGGAGAGATCTGGGGTCTATAATTAATTTATACATCCCATCTGACAGTGATAGGTGGTGACAGGTCCTCTTTATGGAGAGATCTGGGGTCTATAATGAATGTAAACATCCCATGTGACAGTAATAGGGGGTGACAGGTCCTCTTTATGGAGAGATCTGGGGTCTATAATGAATGTAAACATCCCATGTGACAGTAATAGGAGGTGACAGGTCCTCTTTATGGAGGGATCTGGGGTCTATAATGAATGTAAACATCCCATGTGACAGTAATAGGAGGTGACAGGTCCTCTTTATGGAGAGATCTGGGGTCTATAATGAATGTAAACATCCCATGTGATAGTAATAGGTGGTGACAGGTTCTCTTTATGGAGAGATCTGGGGTCTATAATGAATGTAAACATCCCATGTGACAGTAATAGGTGGTGACAGGTCCTCTTTATGGAGAGATCTGGGGTCTATAATTAATTTATACATCCCATCTGACAGTGATAGGTGGTGACAGGTCCTCTTTATGGAGAGATCTGGGGTCTATAATGAATGTAAACATCCCATGTGACAGTAATAGGGGGTGACAGGTCCTCTTTATGGAGAGATCTGGGGTCTATAATGAATGTAAACATCCCATGTGACAGTAATAGGAGGTGACAGGTCCTCTTTATGGAGGGATCTGGGGTCTATAATGAATGTAAACATCCCATGTGACAGTAATAGGAGGTGACAGGTCCTCTTTATGGAGAGATCTGGGGTCTATAATGAATGTAAACATCCCATGTGATAGTAATAGGTGGTGACAGGTTCTCTTTATGGAGAGATCTGGGGTCTATAATGAATGTAAACATCCCATGTGACAGTAATAGGAGGTGACGGGTCCTCTTTATGGAGAGATCTGGGGTCTATAATGAATGTAAACATCCCATGTGGCAGTAATAGACGGTGATAGGTCCTCTTTATGGAGATCTGGGGTCTATAATGAATGTAAACATCCCATGTGACAGTAATAGGAGGTGACAGGTCCTCTTTATGGAGAGATCTGGGGTCTATAATGAATGTAAACATCCCATGTGACAGTAATAGGAGGTGACAGGTCCTCTTTATGGAGAGATCTGGGGTATATAATGAATGTAAACATCCCATGTGACAGTAATAGGAGGTGACAGGTCCTCTTTATGGAGAGATCTGAGGTCTATAATGAATGTAAACATCCCATGTGACAGTAATAGGAGGTGACAGGTCCTCTTTATGGAGAGATCTGGGGTCTATAATGAATGTAAACATCCCATGTGACAGTAATAGGAGGTGACAGGGCCTCTTTATGGAGAGATCTGGGGTCTATAATGAATGTAAACATCCCATGTGACAGTAATAGGAGGTGACAGGTCCTCTTTATGGAGAGATCTGGGGTCTATAATGAATGTAAACATCCCATGTGACAGTAATAGGAGGTGACAGGTCCACTTTATGGAGAGATCTGGGGTATATAATGAATGTAAACATCCCATGTGACAGTAATACTGAGTACTGAGGGTGGTGGATGGAGGAAGAGCCTTGTAGTGGGGGTGGGGGTGGGGGGGAAATTGAGGGAAGAGCTCTGTACAGTGGGGTGAGGATTTGTAGTAGGAGGGGGGCGGTTGGGGGAGGGTTATGAACTGGGAGAGTTCTTTATGGTAAGAGAGTGAGGGTAATGCTCTGAAGTACTGGGGAGTGGGGATGAGGGAGGAGCTTTGTAGCTGAGGGGGGGTTTGAGGATTTGGGGGAAGAGCTCTGTACTGGGGGGGGGGGGAGACTTGTAGCAGGGGGAGGGGGGGGGGGGTGGGGGAGAGTTATGAACTGGGGGAGTTATTTATGGTAAGGGGGTGAGGGTAAAACTCTGTAGTACTGGGGAGTGAGGATGAGGAAGGAGCTTTGTAGTGGGGGTTTTGAGGATTTGGGGGTAGAGCTCTGTACTGGGAGGGGGGGGGAGATTTGTAGTGGGGGGATGGGGGGAGTTATGAACTGGGGGAGTTCTTTATGGTAAGGGGGTGAGGGTAAAGCTCTGTAGTACTGGGGAGTGGGGATGAGGGAGGAGCTCTGTACTGGGGGGGGGGGGGGGCTGGGGACTTGTAGTAGGGGGAGGGGGGTTGGGGGGAGTTATGAACTGGAGGAGTTCTTTTATGGTAAGGGGGTGAAGGTAAAGCTCTGTTGTACTGAGGAGTGGGGATGAGGTTTGAGCTATGTAGTGGGGGGTTGAACGGTTGGGGGAAATGCTCTGTACTGGGGGGAGGCTTTTGTTGTCATGTTTCTTCCACCACTAACTCCGGGACCTATTTTTTCTTTCAGTGACACCATCAACACGGGGACATTTTTTTTATTTCCAGTGACACCACCGATGGGACATTTTTCTTTTTCCACCATAAGCCCCATATTTGTGCACACATTTTAAACTTTTCAGTTGGCGGCAATGTACCACAAACCCCGATATTGGCCCAGTCGCCTTCTTTACCCAACAAAGGGCAGGTGGTGGTGGAGGGTGATAGGCGGGGGAGATTTGGGATGGTGAGGGGGTTCACCCTGGGAACTGGATGACCTTGCCCGGTGCCTGGATACAGGAGACACGCCTCTGCTCCTCCTTCAAGGGAAGTGATTGAATGCCACTTACATGGGGCAGGTTCCAACAGTTGCTGGTTATTAACCACCTCGCCACCACCACTTTGAATTCTTTGGTGAGAAGAATCCAAATCAGTGTACATTATTTAGTCTGTAGGAAAGTTATAGAGTGCACAATCTATGGTGTATATCTGAAAATTGATCTATCCCACTCCCCACGTGCTCTCAGCCCCCCCATGCTCTCTGGACCCCCCTGTGTTCTCTGGCCCCTGCTGTGCTCTCCAACCCCCCTGCATTCTCCAGCCCCCCCTAGTGCTCGCCAGCCCCCCCAGTGCTCTCTGTCCCCCCTGTGCTCTCAGCCCCCACGTGCTCTCTGGCCCCCCCAATGCTCTCTGCCCCCCCTTGTGCTCTCTGGACCCCCCTGTGCTCTCTGGCCCCTGCTGTACTCTCCAACCCCCCTGCATTCTCCAGCCCCTCCAGTGCTCTCTGGCCCCCTCCAGTGCTCTCCGGCCCCCCCAGTGCTCTCCGGCCCACTCCAGTGCTCTCCGGCCCCCACTGTGCTCTCAGCCCCCCTGTGACCTCTGGACCCCCCTGTGCTCTCCAGCCCCTGCTGTACTCTCCAACCCCCTCCAGTGCTCTCCGGCCCTCCATGCTCTCCATTCCCCTGTGCTCTCTGGACCCTGCTGTGCTCTCCAGCCCCCCAGTGCTCTCCATCCCCCCCTGTGCTCTCCGGCCCCCCGCTGTGCTCTCAGCCCCCATGTGCCCTCTGGACCCCCCTGTGCTCTCCAGCCCCTGCTGTACTCTCCAACCCCCTGCAGTGCTCTCCGGCCCCCCATGCTCTCCATTCCCCTGTGCTCTCTGGCCCCTGCTGTACTCTCCAGCCCCCCTAGTGCTCTCCATCCCCCCTGTGCTCTCCGGCCCCTGCTGTACTCTCCAGCCCCCCTGCATTCTCCAGCCCCCCCCAGTGCTCTCCGCTCCCCTGTGCTCTGGCCCCCCATGTTCTCCAGCTCTCATGCTCTTTCCTGGCTCCCCTCACCCCCTGCAGCTCTGCCAGTTTCCCCCCTCTCTCTCTGGCTGCTGCGGAAGGGGGAGGGGGCCGGTAAATATGTCATGGGCTGCTCAGTGCCCGGGCCTATTTTTTGTCCCAGTCCGAGCCTGCTGACACCAATGTTGGGGGTAATGTTTGCAGTCAGTGACACCAATGTTGGGCACTGGACTTGATTCTTTTATCTTTTAAGCTCTACCACATGTGCCCTCTATCAAAATCAGGCAATGACCACGTCATGAATCTGCAGTAATGTTTTCATGCCCTGACTGTCAGCTTACCTCTCTGATCTGTGTATCAGCTTTAGGGTCCGTGCCTCACACTTGTGTATTTAAGTAATCTTCTCTCAGCATGGCTCCACCCCAGCCTCTAACAGGAAACACTATTTTACCCCGCGCACTGCAAGCCAGCCTTGCCCGAGCAACAATTGTGTGAAGGCCTCCCTGGGTGATTCTTGCCGTGTGCTCTACGTTCGTGTACCAACTTTGGCTTGTTCTCCTGACCTTCCCTGTCTGCTTGTAGCCCCGACCTTCGGCTTGTTCTTCTGACTATCCCTGTCTGCTTGTAGCCCCGACCTTCGGCTTGTTCTTCTGACTATCCCTGTCTGCTTGTAGCCCCGACCTTCGGCTTGTTCTTCTGACTATCCCTGTCTGCTTGTATCCCCGACCTTCAGCTTGTTCTTCTGACTATCCCTGTCTGCTTGTTCTCCTGACCTTCCCTGTCTGCCTGTAGCCCCGACCTTCAGCTTGTTCTTCTGACTATCCCTGTCTGCCTGTAGCCCCGACCTTCAGCTTGTTCTTCTGACTATCCCTGTCTGCTTGTAGCCCCGACCTTCGGCTTGTTCTTCTGACTATCCCTGTCTGCTTGTATCCCCGACCTTCAGCTTGTTCTTCTGACTATCCCTGTCTGCTTGTTCTCCTGACCTTCCCTGTCTGCCTGTAGCCCCGACCTTCAGCTTGTTCTTCTGACTATCCCTGTCTGCTTGTAGCCCCGACCTTCGGCTTGTTCTTCTGACTATCCCTGTCTGCTTGTATCCCCGACCTTCAGCTTGTTCTTCTGACTATCCCTGTCTGCTTGTTCTCCTGACCTTCCCTGTCTGCCTGTAGCCCCGACCTTCAGCTTGTTCTTCTGACTATCCCTGTCTGCTTGTAGCCCCGACCTTCGGCTTGTTCTCCTGACCTTCCCTGTCTGCCTGTATCCCCGACCTTCAGCTTGTTCTTCTGACTATCCCTGTCTGCTTGTAGCCCCGACCTTCGGCTTGTTCTTCTGACTATCCCTGTCTGCTTGTATCCCCGACCTTCAGCTTGTTCTTCTGACTATCCCTGTCTGCTTGTTCTCCTGACCTTCCCTGTCTGCCTGTAGCCCCGACCTTCAGCTTGTTCTTCTGACTATCCCTGTCTGCTTGTAGCCCCGACCTTCGGCTTGTTCTCCTGACCTTCCCTGTCTGCCTGTATCCCCGACCTTCAGCTTGTTCTTCTGACTATCCCTGTCTGCTTGTATCCCCGACCTTCGGCTTGTTCTTCTGACTATCCCTGTCTGCTTGTTGCCCCAACCTTCAGCTTGTTCTTCTGACTATCCCTGTCTGCCTGTAGCCCCGACCTTCGGCTTGTTCTCCTGACCTTCCCTGTCTGCTTGTTGCCCCAACCTTTGGCTTGTTCTTCTAACCATCCCTATCTGCTTGTTGCCTTGACTTTTGGCTTGTCCTCCTGACTATTCCTTTTTGCCCTGAACTGCTGCTTCCTCTCCATCCACCAGAGCCAGCCGTGAGTGTGAGCTGGGAGACCCCGGGGGGCCGCGTCCTGGAGTCAGCTGCAGCCAAGTCCATCCTCACCATCAGAGGCCTTGGTGAAAACCTGCTGGCTCTTAGACTCCGCGCCCTTAGGAATCTTATGCTCTAGCTCCCTGTTCAGGACCGTGGCTGCGACCCTGTGTAGCTGCTTCTCAGAACCACTGACCCTCAGCAGTCCACAACCTCCGCTGTGTGCTCCTAGCCACTTGAAATCCAAGAAAATGAAGAAAAAAGATGGAAAGGTTGCCTTAAGAGTCCATCATCATTTATGGATGATAGAATTGAGGCAACAGGAAGATAAAAGACAGCCAACACCTTTTGGCGGCCTAACAGTCCCCTTTCATCAGGGCTTGGATGAAATATATAAAAACAATTCTTATAGGACTACATGAGCTTCATAAACAGATGTCCACATCGACCAGTAGCGAACACCTTCCAAGAGCCACTACAATAAAAGTTCTATAGGAAGCTTTTCCATTTTTCACCCAAGCCCCGATGAAGGGGAATTGTTGTGTCCCTGAATCTTTTGGCTGCCTTATGTCTTCCAGTTGTCTCAATTTCATCAACAATAACTGATAATGAGCTCTTATAATGACCGGCTGGGGAAATGTTAATGTATTGAAGAGATTTACTGTGTATGTTCTTTTTATTTTGCCCTGACATATATTTTAAGGGTGCACATCCCACCTGTGCTGATCTCTGTAGGAGTGTCCTCCTCTATTAATGTCCTCGTCATTCCAGCCTCCTCCGTATATTGCTGATCATCCCTCACATACGTATCTTCTACTTCACCCTCAACTTTCATGTTCATCAGATCTTCACCCTAAACCAACAGAATGGCAGAAAATAACATCTGTAACATAGAAGTATTTATGATGTGAGATCACATAGAAAATATCATCTTGTAGAGTCCAAACATCGTCTCCACATGTCAGAGTGTTCAATCATTTTATGTTCCCGACCCTCAACTCCACCTACCTGATGATGGT
Source organism: Lithobates septentrionalis (assembly GCA_037952835.1). Taxonomy (NCBI): domain Eukaryota; kingdom Metazoa; phylum Chordata; class Amphibia; order Anura; family Ranidae; genus Lithobates; species Lithobates septentrionalis. The sequence continues at coordinate 1,892,361 of JBBDGP010000932.1, forward strand.
GAGGGATGGTGTGACCTTCCTGTGTGGAATCCCGGGAATACAGAGGACGGGGACATCTCTCTGGTGGGTTACTGGTATTATGTGGCCTCATCATGAGATCCTTATAGAGATCCTCTTCTCCTTCAAAAAACTCCTTCATCACCCTATACTGCTCATCCACCTTTTTAAACTCTTCTTGAACATCAATATTATAATCCCTGAGGTTTCCATTCTGAATATATAAAAGGACATTTAATGTAACAAACACACTTGTGTATAAATCAAAAACTATCAGTGATTGTTCCTCATCTACCTGATGATAGTGAGGGATGGTGTGACCTTCCTGTGTGGAATCCCGGGAATACAGAGGACGGGGACATCTCACTGATCGTTTCCTGGTTTTATGTGGCACCATTATAAAATCCTTATAGAGATCCTCGTTTCCTTCAAAAAACTCCTTCATCACCCTATACTGCTCATCCACCTTTTTAAACTCTTCGTGAACATCAATATTATAATCCCCGAGGATTCCACTCTGAATATATAAAAGGACATTTCATGTAACAAATGCGCTTGTGAATAAATCAAAAACTATCAGTGATTGTTTCTCATCTACCTGATGATGGTGAGGGATGGTGAGACCTTCCTGTGTGGAATCCCGGGAATACAGAGGACGGGGACTTCTCTCTGGTGGGTTCCCATTACTGGATCCATCTGTAGGAAACACACACACTGACTGAATACATTGTTTCTATGTGTTTATCAGATGATGGGGGATCTAGGTGGAGCCTCCGTACTGCTCTCTCCTTTACAATAAAGTCTCCTCTTACCCGGTGATGTGAGGGGCGGCTGATTGTCCATCATGACGTCCTTGTAGAGATCCTTGTGTCCTTCTAAATACTCCCACTCCTCCATGGAGAAATAGACAGTGACATCCTGACACCTTATAGGAACCTGACACACACAATGATACAGTCACAATCCAGACACATCCCTTGTCTGTTACTGGATATTGTCCCAGAATTACCACCACCGCTCACCTTTCCCTTCAGTAGCTCCATGATCTTCTTGGTGACTGCATGCATAATGTGACTCTGGTCCTCCTCCATCCTCAGTGATGTGGTCATGTGATCTATGTGGGTTGCTCTGTAGACGGATAGCAGAGAATTATCTGGACTGTAATGGTTGTACAATATTAGGACAGGGATAGAAGAGGTAAATACCGTATTTATCGGCGTATAACACGCGCCGGCGTATAACACGCACCCCAAGTTTAGGAGGGAATTTTAAGGAAAAAAACTTTTAGGAGGAAAGTTTAAGGAAAAAAACTTACATTTAAATGCCCATCAATGCAGCCTCATCAGTGTCCATCTGCAGCCTTGTCAGTGTCCATCTGTAGTTTTGTCCCTGATTGCAGCCTTGTCCACCATTGCAGCCTTGTCCCCATTGCAGCCTTGTCCCCATTGCAGCCTTGTCCCTCATTGCAGCCTTGTCCCCATTGCAGCCTTGTCCCCATTGCAGCCTTGTCCCTCATTGCAGCCTTGTCCCCATTGCAGCCTTGTCCCCCATTGCAGCCTTGTCCCCATTGCAGCCTTGTCCCCCATTGCAGCCTTGTCCCCGATTGCAGCCTTGTCCCCCATTGCAGCCTTGTCCCCCATTGCAGCCTTGTTAGTGTCCATCTGTATACTTCTACCTGATTGCAGCCTTGTCAGTGTCCCTCTGTAGCCTTGCCGTGTCGTTTGCATCTTTGAAAATGGCGCCGCCGTTCTCGGCCGCTTTCGGCCATTCTCGGCGGCTCTCGGCCACTTTCGGGCATTCTCGGCCGCTCTCGGCTTTCGGCGGCTCCCGCGGGACTGCGAGAGGCGCCGAGAATGGCCGAAAGCCGTCGAGAATGGGCGAGAGCCGCCGAGAATTGCCGAAAGCGACCGAGAGCCGCCGAGAATGGCCGAAAGCGGACGAGAGCCGCCGAGAATGGCCGAAAGCGGGCGAGAACGGCGGCGCCATTTTCAAAGTTACCGAGAAAAGCTAAAAGCCGATGAGAGCGGCCGAAAAGCTTACAATCGGCGGGGGATCGGCGTATAACACGCACCCACGATTTTCCCCTGATTTTCAGGGGAAAAAAGTGCGTGTTATACGCCGATAAATACGGTAGTTGGGCTGCCTCCAGTGGGAATTGGCACATGTATATTGGGTTGCTTACATTATGTTTAGTACAAATTATAACTACGTATTCTTTTTTTCACCTACTGCTGTGTCCTTCTTAGGACTCTTTTTTTTCCTATCAGCGACAAGTAAGATATTTAGGCAGGGTTGCTTTTAAATTTAGTTGCCGCGTGATAGTTGCCTTGGCCAATTGTTAGGAGATCATTTGATTTCACCCTAATTCTGGACTTGCTACACTTCTCTCTTCTGTCACTAGGTGGCATTGTAGCTGGTGGCAATAGATAGGACAAGGGCATTGCAAGGACAGATTAGGAATAAATGGGGTGTCTCAGCCAATGGGCAGGGATTTTCTTGGGTCCCTTGGCCTGCTGGGAGAGCCTATTTATTTGGGTGGAGTCAGGTGATCGGGGTTCTGGGCCACCCGGGCGGCTGTCTGGGTGGACGTGTGTCATGCTGCCCCGGGCTGCTAGGCCACAAACCTAAGGCCTATCCCGGGAGCATCTGGCTGCTGGGCTGTCTGAGGGCCTATCCAGAAGCAGGAAAAGAAGCGTAGGGTTGGGACTGTAGTCCAACCAGAAGTAATGGTTCTGCCAGCCGGGGAACCAGTTGTGGTCGGAGGTAGAGGGGAAGCTGTCGCCACTGAGGGACCATCCACCTTGTTACTGGAGACCACTGTGAGTAAGCTGAGGCCAGTACCAGAGCAGACTTTGCGCCAGCCGGCGATGGTGAAGAAGTGGGAAAACTTCAGCAAGTGCCAAGTCAGTGACCCAGCGGGACAGCAGAGGTGATGCTTGTGGAGCATCAGTGAGTGCCAAGCCAGGGACCTAACGTGTCAGCGGGGGTGAAGCTTAAGGAGCATCAGTGAGTGCCAAGCCAGGGACATAATGTGTCAGCAGGGGTGACTCTTGAAGAATATCTGTGAGTGCTAAGCCACGGACCCAGCAGGAAACGCTTGAGGAAGATACTGAGTGCTAAAAGTGGAAGAGCTCAGAGGATCCAGTGGCTAGTGGATCTGAAGTCTAGTGAGAGAGACTAGGAGCTCGTTGAGTGAAGACCCACAATGAGTGAGTGTGTGGTAAAGAGAACTGTTTGTGTTGCAAATAGCTGAATACCATTACCACTAGTAACAGCTACAAGATTGTTGCCATAGGAGACAGCGTTCCTACCTATACAGAAGTGGTGTCCGGCTGGAGGCCTTCACCTGTATAGCTGTCTACCTATAGAAGTCTCGGAGTCTGCCAATTATCTACCTAAGGGTGTCCTGGCCCTAACCCTCTCTCCCACAGTTCTGTCCAAGAGACAATAAATCTCTTTGCATTCAAAAAGTGTCTGGTGCCCACCTGTTCGTCTTGCAGTACAACCGTCATGCCTTGTAACCCACTGTACACTGAAGGATGTCAGCTGTCCCTAACCCTCCTTACATCAGGTGCCCCTAGCAGAGTCTCTCCTTACATCAGCTGTCCCCAGCAGAGTCCGTCCTTACATCAGGTTTTCCCAGTAGAGTCCCTCCTTACATCAGGTGCCCCCAGTAGAGTCCCTCTTTACATCTCAGGTGTCCCCAGCAGAGTCTCTCCTTACATCAGGTGCCCCCAGCAGAGTCTCTCCTTACATCAGACGGACCCAGTAGAGTCCCTCCTTACATCAGGTGCCCCCAGTAGAGTCCCTCCTTACATCTCAGGTGACCCCAGCAGAGTCCCTCCTTACATCTCAGGTGTCCACAGAGGAGTCCCTCCTTACATCAGGTGCCCCAATAGAGTCCCTCCTTACATCTCAGGTGACCCCAGCAGAGACCCTCCTTACATCAGCTGTCCCCAGCGGAGTCCCTCCTTACATCAGGTGTCCCCAGCATGTCTTTGATGTGTGGGAGGAAACCGGAGTACCCGGAGGAAACCCACGCAGGCACAGGGAGAACATGAAAACTCCAGGCAGGTAGTGTCGTTACATCTCAGGTGACCCCAGCAGAGTCCCTCCTTACATCAGCTGTCCCCAGCAGAGTCCCTCCTTACATCAGGTTCCCCTAGTAGAGTCCCTCCTTACATCAGGTGTCCCCAGCAGAGTCCCTTCTTACATCTCAGGTGTCCCCAGTGGAGTCCCTCCTTACATCAGGTGCCTCCCAGCAGAGTCTCTCCTTACATCAGGTGTCCCAGTGGAGTCCCTCTTTACATCAGGTGCCCCCATCAGACTCCCTCCTTACATCAGGTGACCCCAGCAGAGTCCCTCCTTACATCTCAGGTGTCCCCAGGCAGTGGAGTCCCTCCTTACATCAGGTGTCCCCAATTGAGTCCCTCCTTACATCAGGTGCCTCCAGTGGAGTCCCTCTCTACATCTCAGGTGTCCCCAGCAGTCTCTCCTTACATCAGGTGCCCCCAGTAGAGTCCCTCCTTACATCAGGTGACCCCAGAAGAGTCCCTCCTTACATCAGGTGGCCCCAGCAGAGTCCCTCCTTACATCAGGTGTCCCAGTAGAGTCCCTCTTTTCATCAGGTGTCCCCAGAGGAATCCCTCCTTACATCAGGTGTCCCCAGGCAGTGGAGTCCCTCCTTACATCAGATGTCCCCAGCAGAGTCCCTCCTTACATCAAGTGTCCCCAACAGAGTCTCTCCTTACATCAGGTGCCCCCAGCGCAGTCCATCCTTACATCAGGTGTCCCCAGTAGAGTCCCTTCTTACATCTCAGGTGTCCCCAGGCAGTGGAGTCCCTCCTTACATCAGGTGCCTCCCAGCAGAGTCTCTCCTTACGTTGGGTGTCCCCAATTGAGTCCCTCCTTACATCAGGTGCCTGGAGTTCCTCTCTACATCTCAGGTGTCCCCAGCAGTCTCTCCTTACATCAGGTGCCCCCAGTAGAGTCCCTCCTTACATCAGGTGACCCCAGAAGAGTCCCTCCTTAATTCAGGTGGCCCCAGCAGAGTCCCTCCTTACATCAGGTGTCCCAGTAGAGTCCCTCTTTTCATCAGGTGTCCCCAGAGGAATCCCTCCTTACATCAGGTGTCCCCAGGCAGTGGAGTCCCTCCTTACATCAGATGTCCCCAGCAGAGTCCCTCCTTACATCAAGTGTCCCCAACAGAGTCTTTCCTTACATCAGGTGCCCCCAGCGGAGTCCATCCTTACATCAGGTGTCCCCAGTAGAGTCCCTTCTTACATCTCAGGTGTCCCCAGGCAGTGGAGTCCCTCCTTACATCAGGTGTCCCCAGTGGAGTCCCTCCTTACATCTCAGGTGTACCCAGGCAGTGGAGTCCCTCCTTACACCAGGTGCCCCTAATAGAGTCTCTTTCGTCAGATACGGCAGCAGGCCATGGGGTGGGGGGTTGGCGGCAGCTCCATTTGTATGCAGATCTCTTTCTCCGTGTGCTCTGATCCATGCAGCTAACGGGCTTCAGTGTACAAGTGAATTGTCTACTTGTACACTGAAGAGAGAAGCCGATTAGCTGCACAGATCCGAGGCCCCTCCCCTATCCACTGAACACACAGGGAAAGAGACTTGCTAACCGGAAAGAGTTCTCGCTGCCATATTTTCGGAGCCAGAAGCTGCGACCGGTGCCACATAAAGTCCCGATGCCCAGGACAAAAGCAAAATCCCGGGATTTTAATGGGGACTCACTCAGATCGGGACGAGGGTCCAATTATCGGGATTGTCCCGGGAAAATTGGGACTGTTGGCAAGTATGATGGAAGAGGACCGCGGGATGAGAAAAGAAGAGGAAGGCCACTCAGCCAGGTAGGAAGCCACAACAGATGATGAAGTTCCAGCAGCTGGAGCTTACTGTGAAATTGGCTCCAGTGCAGAAGAGGACATCCTGCTACTGGGACTTTTTTTTGTGTAGCTGTATCAGTTTTAAGGCCGTAATTTTTATTGCGTGAAAACAATTGCCTTGTGTCTCCAGATGTGGAGCCTGTTTAAGTTCCTCCATGTTGTGTGCTGCCAAGGTCTGCTGAGACTTGTGGTTCTCTCCTCTTGTGTGCTGCCAAGGTCTGCCAAGCTTAGTTTCCTCACTGTTCTGTGCTGCTCAGGTCTTCCGATACTTGTGGTTTCTCCCTGTTCTGTGCTGCCAAGGTCTGCTGAAGCTTGTGGTTCTTCCCTGTTGTATGCTGCCAAGGTCTGCTGAAGCTTGTGGTTCTTCCATGTTGTGTGCTGCCAAGGTCTGCTGAGACTTGTGGTTCTCTCCTCTTGTGTGCTGACACGGTCTGCCTTAGTGGTTCCTCCCTGTTCTGTGCTGCTCAGGTCTTCCGATACTTGTGGTTTCTCCCTGTTCTGTGCTGCCAATGTCTGCTGAGACTTGTGGTTCCTCTCTGTTGTGTGTTGCTAAGGTGTGTTGAGACTTGTGGTTCTTCTATGTTGTGTGCTGCCAAGGTCTGCAGAGCCTTGTGGTTCCTTCATATTGTGTGCTGCCAAGGTCTGCTGAGACTTGTGGTTCCACCATGTGCGCTACCAAGGTCTGCTGAGACTTGTGGTTCCACCATGTGCGCTACCAAGGTTTGCTGAGACTTGTGGTTCCTCCCTATTGTGTGCTGCTAAGGTCTGCTGAGACTTGTGGTTCCTCCCTGTTGTGTACTGCTATGGTCTGCTGAGGCTTGTGGTTCCTCCCTTCTGTGTGCTGCTATGGTCTGCTGAGACTTGTGGTTCCCTCCTCTTATGTGCTGCTAAGGTCTGCTGAGACTTGTGGTTCCCTCCTCTTATGTGCTGCTAAGGTCTGCTGAGACTTGTGGTTCCCTCCTCTTATGTGCTGCTAAGGTCTGCTGAGACTTGTGGTTCCCTCCTCTTGTGTGCTGCTATGGTCTGCTGAGACTTGTGGTTCCCTCCTCTTATGTGCTGCTAAGGTCTGCTGAGACTTGTGGTTCCCTCCTCTTATGTGCTGCTAAGGTCTGCTGAGACTTGTGGTTCCTCCCCGTTGTCCTCTTACCTGGTGGTACCTGAATTTTACGGGGGCCAATTCTAATGCCGCGTACACACGGTCGTACTTTTCGTCTACAAAAGTCCAACAGACGCTGATGGACTAAAGCTGGCTGGTAATCCGATCGTGTGTGGGCTTCTCCGGACTTTCAACCGACTTTTTTAGCCTCAAATACGACGTACTTTAGATTTGAAACATGCTTCAAAACTTTTACTTCGTACCTACGACGGACCCCGAAATCCGCTCGTCTGTGTGCTAGTCCGACGGACAAAAAGCCACGCTAGGGCACCTATTGGCTACTGGCTATGAACTTCCTTATTTTAGTCCGGTGTACGTCATCACGTACGAATCCGACCGACTTTTGTGTGGTCGTGTGTAGGCAAGTCCGGTCGTTAGAAAGTAGGCCGCAAGTCCGCGGCAAGTCCACCGAAAGTCTGCCGGAAGTCTGTCCGACAGGCTGTCCGACTTTTGTAGACGAAAAGTACGACCGTGTGTACGCGGCATTACTGACAGAGCCAACTACATGAACCCCCATGATCTCTTCAGCTGTCTGTAAGGGGGACATTCTTCCCTCTGACCACCAATTAATTTTGCAAGCGTTCCCCAAGACCTGAAAATAATTTTAAGGATTCCTCTGGGGTAAAAAGGTTGAGAAGGGCTTCTCGAATAATATTTAATAATATACGAATTTCAAAAATGATCCAATATATAATGAGTATTATTTCATTAAAATAAAAACAAATGACTTTGTAAGGAGAATAAATACAAATTCCTCATAATATAATAATCCAATAATCTCATAGAATAACGTATTTTAGCATAACAATATGAAAATAAACCAATATCACCACATTCCTAATGATGGTCAGACACGCAACGATATATGATGGCATTGTCGATCAATTTACTCTATGGGAGAAAATTATGATTGGGAAGACCGATCGGACACCAAAACCAAAATAGTTTGATGCAGTCAAAATCATCCAAAAACAATCAAAGAGACTCCGAGATGAAGATGAAAGTGAACGTATATAATCAAAAAATGGGGAAACCCCAAGAGCAAGATGGAAGTCAACATACACTATATTACCAAAAGTATTGGGACGCCTGCCTTTACAAGCACATGAACTTTAATGGCATCCCAGTCTTAGTCCGTAGGGGTTCAATATTGAGTTGGCCCACCCTTTGCAGCTATAACAGCTTCAACTCTTCTGGGAAGGCCGTCCACAAGGTTTAGGAGGGTGTCTATGGGAATGTTTGACCACTCTTCCAGAATCGCATTTGTGAGGTCAGGCACAGATGTTGGACGAGAAGGCCTGGCTCGCAGTCTCTTCTCTAATTCATCCCAAAGGTGTTCAATCGGGTTGAGGTCAGGCCAGTAAAGTTCCTCCACCCCAAACTCACTCATCCATGACTTTATGGACCTTGCTTTGTGCACTGGTTCAAATCATTTGTTGGAAGGGGGATTATGGTGTGGGGGTTGTTTTTCAGGGGTTGGACTTGGCCCCTTAGTTCCAGTGAAGGGAATTCTTAAGGCGTCAGCATACCAAGACATTTTGGACACGCTCCCAACTTTGTGGGAACAGTTTGGGGATGACCCCTTCCTGTTCCAACATGACTGCGCACCAGTGCACAAAGCAAGGTCCATAAAGACATGGATGAGCGAGTTTGGGGTGAAGGAACTTGACTGGCCTGCACAGAGTCCTGACCTCAACCTGATAGAACACCTGTGGGATGAATTAGAGAAGAGACTGCAAGCCAGGCCTTCTCGTCCAACATCATTGCCTGACCTCACAAATGCATTTCTGGAAGAACGGTCCCATAGACACACTCCTAAACCTTGTGGACGGCCTTCCCAGAAGAGTTGAAGCTGTTATAGCTGCAAAGGGTGGACCAACTCAATATTGAACCCTACGGACTTATGCCCCGTACACACGGTCGGACTTTGTTCGGACATTCCGACAACAAAATCCTAGGATTTTTCTGGCGGATGTTGGCTCAAACTTGTCTTGCATACACACGGTCACACAAAGTTGTCGGAAAATCCGATCGTTCTGAACGCGGTGACGTAAAACATGTACGTCAGGGCTATAAACGGGGCAGCGGCCAATAGCTTTCATCTCTTTATTTATTCTGAGCATGCGTGGCACATTGTCCGTCGGATTTGTGTACACACGATCGGAATTTCCGACAACGGATTTTTGTTGTCGGAAAATTTTATAGCCTGCTCTCCAACTTTGTGTGTCGGAAAATCCGATGGAAAATGTGTGATGGAGCCTACACACGTTCGGAATTTCCGACAACAAGGTCCTATCACACATTTTCCGTCGGAAAATCCGACCGTGTGTACGGGGCATAAGACTGGGACGCCATTAAAGTTCATGTGCGTGTAAGGGCAGGCGTCCCAATACTTTTGGTAATATAGTGTATTTGACCAAAAAAAAAAAATGGAGAGATCCCGAGACGAAGATGGAAGTCAACATGCTGTATTTAACCGAAACTTGGAGAGACCCGAGACAAAGATAAAAGTCGACATTTCTAAACAAAAAAATAGAGAGATCCCGACAAGAAGATGAAAGTCAACATATATAACAAAAAATGGAGAGATGAATATTAAAGCTAATGTATATAATGAAAAAATAGAGAGATGAATATTAAAGCTAATGTATATAATGAAAAAATAGAGAGATGAAGATTAAAGCTAATGTATATAATGAAAAAATAGAGAGACTCGAAGACGAAGATTAAAGTCAGCGTATATACCCAAAAAATGGAGAGACCCTGCGACAAAAGTGAAAGTCAACATACAGTATAACTAAAAAATGGAGAGACTTTTGGACAAAGATGAAAGTCAGGAGGACACCTACATACCTCCCAACTTTTGAACTTCAGAATGAGGGACACTTGAGGAAGGAAGTAACCTTGCATAGCGCGCTGCGGCAAATGTGGGCGTGGTCAAACTTTTGATAGTGGGAGGAGCTTAATGGGCATCATTAAACAAAACTTGGGCTTCCTTGTATCTATAAAATATGCTTTTATTATTGTTGCACAAGCAAGAGTCTCATGGATACATACATATCCCAGCACATTCATTTAAAAAAAAGGATAAAAGAATGCAGTGTTTGGAGTGCATTACGTACAAAGTGCAGGGTTGTAGAATGAGCTATATACAGAGTGCAGGGTTCTGGCATGAGCTATATACAGAGGGCAGGGTTGTAGGATGAGCTATGTACAGAGTGCAGGGTTCTGGCATGAGCTATGTACAGAGTGCAGGGTTCTGGTATGAGCTGTGTACAGAGTGCAGGGTTCTGGCATGAGCTGTGTACAGAGTGCAGGGTTCTGGCATGAGCTGTGTACAGAGTGCAGGGTTCTTGCATGAGCTGTGTACAGAGTGCAGGGTTCTTGCATGAGCTGTGTGTGTACAGAGTGCAGGGTTCTGGCATGAGCTGTGTACAGAGTGCAGGGTTCTGGCATGAGCTGTGTACAGAGTGCAGGGTTCTGGCATGAGCTGTGTACAGAGTGCAGGGTTCTGGCATGAGCTGTGTACAGAGTGCAGGGTTCTGGCATGAGCTGTGTACAGAGTGCAGGGTTCTGGCGTGAGCTGCGTACAGAGTGCAGGGTTCTGGGGTGAGCTGCATTTAGAGTGCAGGGTTCTGGGGTGAGCTGCATTCAGAGTGCAGGGTTCTGGGGTGAGCTGCATTCAGAGTGCAGGGTTCTGGGGTGAGCTGCATTCAGAGTGCAGGGTTCTGGGGTGAGCTGCATTCAGAGTGCAGGGTTCTGGGGTGAGCTGCATTCAGAGTGCAGGGTTCTGGGGTGAGCTGCATTCAGAGTGCAGGGTTCTGGAGTGAGCTGCATGCAGAGTGCAGGGTTCTGGGTTGAGCTATGTACAGAGAGCATGGTTCTGGGGTGAGCTATGTACAGAGTGCAGGGATCTGTGATGAGCTATGTACAGGGTGCAGGGTTCTGAGATGAGATTTATACAGGGTGCAGGGTGCTGGGATGAGCTATATACAGGGTGCAGGGTTCTGGGATGAGCTATATACAGGGTGCGGGGTTCTGAGACGAGCTATATACAGGGCACAGGGTACTGGATGAGCTGTATACAGGGTGCAGCAGAGGCGTAATTAGAACCTTCAGGGGCCCTGGTGCAAGAAACCATGAAGGGCCCCCCCGACCTCCAGCATGGGCCATTCCCTTCGAGCCCAGAGCCCTTCCCACTGATCCCATCACCCTTCATGGTCCCACAGCAGATTGGGCCCGGCATGGTGGCAGAAGGCCAGGGCCTAGTTGCAAGTGCAACCTTTGCTGGTAGTTCCGCCAGTGGTGTCAGTGTGGACTGTGAATGGTGTCAGTCAGTAGGGCAGTGGACATGGTCAGTAGAGCAGTGGAAGTGGTCAGTATGGCAGAGAAAGTGGTCAGTATGGCAGAGAAAGTGGTCAGTATGGCAGAGAAAGTGGTCAGTATGGCAGAGAAAGTGGTCAGTAAGGTAGTGGACATGGTCAGTAGGGCAGTGGACGTGGTCAGTAGAGCAGTGGACGTGGTTAGTAGGGCAGTAGACATAATCAGTAGGGCAGTGAACAGGATCAGTAGTTTTTTTTTATTGCTGTTATTTTATTTTTGTTATTATATTTTATCCATTTTATTTTTTAGAGTTTTTTTACAGTTTTTGATGGGAGTTGGTGGCAGTGGAGGGCAGTATGATGGGAGGGGGTGTCAGTGGAGGGCAGTATGACGGGAGGGGTGGCAGTGGAAGGCAGTATGTTGGGGGCGGAGGCAGTGGAAGGCATTATGATGGGAGGGGAGGCAGCGGAGGGCAGTATGATGGGGTGGAGGGCAGTATGATGGGGTGGAGGGCAGTATGATGGGAGAGGAGGTAGTGGAGGGCAGTATGATGGGAGGAGGCGGTAGTGGAGGGCAGTTTAATGGGAGGGGGGGTTAGTGCAGGGCAGTATGATGGGAGGGATGGTAGTGGAGGGCAATATAATGGGAGGGGGTTTAGTGGAGGGCAGTATTATGGGAGGGGTGGTAGTGGAGGGCAGTATGATGGGAGGGGGGTTAGTGGAGGGCAGTATAATAGGAGGGATGGCAGTGGAGGGCAGTATAATTGGAGGGGGGCAGTATGATGGGTGGGGGTGGCAGTGAAAGGCAGTATAATGGGGGGGTTAGTGGAGGGCAGTATAATTGGAGGGGGGCAGTATGATGGGTGGGGGTGGCAGTGAAAGGCAGTATAATGGGGGGGTTAGTGGAGGGCAGTATAATAGGAGGGGTGGCAGTGGAGGGCAGTATAATAGGAGGGGTGGCAGTGGAGGGCAGTATAATAGGAGGGGTGGCAGTGGAGGGCAGTATAATAGGAGGGGTGGCAGTGGAGGGCAGTATAATAGGAGGGGGGGCAGTATGATGGGATTGGGGCAGTATGATGGGAGAGGTGGTAGTAGAGGGCAGTATATGGGGGGGTAGTGGAGGGCAGTAAAATGGGAGGGGGGCAGTATGATGGGATTGGGGCAGTATGATAGGAGGGGTGGTAGTAGAGGGCAGTATATTGGGGGGGGGCAGTATAATGGGGGGGGTAGTGGAGGGCAGTATGGGGGGACTGTACAGCATGACTGGAGAGGGGCAGTGTATGGGAGGGAGCAGAGTTACCATGAGTGTACTCAGAGTCAGGGCAGTGCAGGGAGCATTTCTCCTACCTTTATTCCAGCGCAGGAACAGCCTTCGGGGAAGACCCGGAGTCGGGGGCGGAGTCAGGGGCGGAGCCGGGGGCGGAGCCAGGGGCGGAGCTTAGACGCAAAGAGGACTCCTCCTTTGGCTAAATGCTGGGGCTCCACTCAGGGAAGACCCGGAGTCGGGGGCGGAGTCAGGGGCGGAGCCGGGGGCGGAGCTTAGGCGCGAAGAGGACTCCTCCTTTGGCTAAATGCTGGGGCTCTACTCTCCTCCTTGTCGTGACGTCACTGGTTGTTAGACGCCAGGCGGGCCATGCCTAGCAACCAGTTGTTTTGGCAGTGAGCAAGGCAGCGTCTGGGGGTGAAATGAAGCGGTCGCGGCCAAAACTAGTACAGCGGGCAGTGAGGGACAGCGACAATGCGGCAATTTTTAGGGGGGCATCAGATCGGCCAGTGGGGCAATTCCGGGACATTGTATTGTCCCGGAATGAAGCTGCCCGGGACGCGGGACAGACCTCCCACAGCGGGACTTTCACGGCCAATCCGGGACGGTTGGGAGGTATGCACCTACCTCAAACTTACTGCTTTCGAATCCGATGGGCCAGAATTATGCCACTAAAAGGTGAACCAAATCAGAGTATTCACCACTGAGGACTGAAATAGAGAAGAAAAAATAGCCGTCTGGCATGGAAAGGAGCAGGAGATCTGGTGTCCGAAAGGAGGAGGAGATCTGGTGTTGGGTGTCTAAGGAAAGAGTGAACATTTGTTGACGTGAATGACGGGCAACAGGTGCAAAAACAAGAGAAGGGGTGAGGGGCCTACAAGGGGGGAGGAAGGATCTGAAGACACACTGATGCTAGACAATTACCGGTAATAGCAAGAAAAAAACTTTATTGATAAATAAAAGTGAGACAACAATGTATAAATATGGTCTGTATGCAGGGGCGGACTGACCATTGAGCCACTCGGGCACTGCCCGAGGGCCCTGGGCCACTAGGGGGCCCCATCAGTGTTGCCAGCCTCAGTAAAACCAGGGATAGTATGTATAAATCTGTGTTTTTTACATCTGTCTGTGTATACTGTGTGTACATGTATGTATATACTGTGTGATTGTATACTGTGTGTGTGTATACTGTGTGGCCCCATAATCTCTGATTGCCTGGGGGCCCCATAATCTCCTATTGCCCGGGGGCCCCATGAGTTATCAGTCCGCTCCTGTCTGTATGGAAAGGCGTGACCTCAAAGCAGCCTTTCTCAACCTTTTCAACACAGAGGAACCCTTGAAATAGTTCTCCGGTCTCAGGGAACCCCATGCTAAAAATGAGAAATCTACAACTCATGATACATTAGTGTGATGGTCAGTGGGAGGAATGGTCCTCACACTTGTGGTCATTGGGAAGAATTACTTCCTTACAGATAGTTAAAAAGATCAATGGTGTCAGTGAGAACCTTATCTGAGAGGTAGAAATTGCCCAATGCTGAAGGAACCTCTAGCAACCTCTGGAGGAACCCTGGTTGAGAATCACTGCCTTAAAGGAACAATTTTATGTGACACACGAAAATAAGATTTTTTTCCTGCTTCTGCCTTCTTAAATGGTATTATGTACCCTTTAGTCATTCACACAGGAGAGGACATCTGTAGGCTCCTTTTTTTTTAAAGGGAGCTTCCTTCCAGATTTCCGATAAACCCCCACATGAAGACCCCCCACAACCGCCAGGCCAAGGATGAGGGGAAGATGTCCTTGTCCTCCTCAAAATGAGAACAAGCTACCCTTCCTATGTTAAATAAAATAAAATGTGTTGCACTATCTCATAAAGTGCACAGTGCTATGCATATTATGCAAATACCGTATATACTCGAGTATAAGTCGTTCCGAGTATAAAGTCGAGGCCCTAATTGACCACAAAAAAATGGGAAAAACTTATTGACCCGAGTATAAGACGAGGGTGAGAAATGCACAGCTACTGTAAGTGGAAAAGAGGGTCAACAATGCCCATTTTCAGCCTCACTGTGCCCATTTGCAGCCATAGGTCCCCCGAACTTCAAACTCGGTAGTTAAGGGTTCCTAGATGCCCCCCTAGCTGCAGCCAAAATTTGGGGTCTCTGAACCCAAAGGGTCCCGAAATGACATTGCTGAAGATGGACACAGTTGACTGACTTTGGGGCCCCGTATCTCGGGGCCACTTAGTGCTAGGAACCCCAATTTTTTTGTGCGAACCCAGTGGAACTAGCACCATAAAATATCCAAAGCTGGGGTTTCTAGCACCAAGTGGCCCCGAGACACCGGGCCCCTAATATCGGTTCAGAAAATGTCAAGCACTTTTCTGCAGCAGAGAATGACATTTTCCGAACTGGTTTTGGGGCCCCATATCTCGGGGCCACTTAGTGCTAGGAACCCCAAATTCGGTGTGCAAACCCAGTGGAACTGGTACCATAACATATCCAAGCTTGAGTTCCTAGCACCAAGTGGCCCCGAGATACGGGACCCCAAAGTCGGTTCGGGAAAATGAAATTTTTTGCTGCAGGAAAGTGCTTGACAAGAGTATAAGTCGAGGGGGGCACTTTCAGCACAAAAAAATGTGCTGAAAAACTCGACTTATACTCGAGTATATACGGTAATCTAAAAAGCATAATTATTGGATACATCAATAAAAAATATCAAAAAGTAAGAAATCAGTAGTCCCATAATTCCTAAAATTCATGCAACAGTCCATCTAGAAAAAAAATATTCCCAATGGAATAATGAAGATGTATGCAAAAAATATATATATATATATATATAAGGTGCTCCCCTCGTGTATTTCGAACAAATAAGGAATCCAGTGCTTGCCGTGATCACCACACCAAAGAGCTTCACCAAAGATTAAAGTTGCCTCTTACCAGAAACCAAGACCCTTTTTACAGGTCTAGCTGCACCTTAGCGTGAAACCCTTAAGTGGATGGATGGATGGATATAAAACCACTTCACTCCAGCCCAGACACGTGAGAACAGGCTCGGCAGCCATATACAGTACAAGTCTTCTCTTGTACTTGTCCGACCACTTCCAGGGCAAACTGCAATGAACAGGTGGCCTTCAGTATGACCAAAAAAATAGAAGAACCCTTCCTACCCTGGTTCCCCGAAAATAAGACCTAGCGTGATTGTCAGTGATGGCTGCAATATAAGCCCTACCCCCCAAATAAGCCCTACCCTGAAAATAAGACCTACAAGGACTTTAACTAGGGCTTATTTGGGGGGGTAGGGCTTATATTGCAGCCATCACCGACAATCACGCTAGGTCTTATTTTCGGGGAAACAGGGTATGTTGAGGGCATGTGGGCCAATATGGTTCAGGAGCCAGGCTGCATGCTCAGATAAGGCTCTGGTATATTACTGGTTGATTGTTGCATTGAGTTCAAGGGGGGTACCCCAGGTTTTTTTCTTGTTTCTTCCATGGGGTACCCCTGTAAATCAACACCACACCCAAAAGTTCTGATATTGAGGAACTCACAATTTCTTTCCTTTGCATGGGATCTCCCACAAAATTCATACCAGACCTAAAGGGTCCTTATGCACTTTTTTTTTTTTTTTTTACACAATCTCTGTGTAAAAAAATATATTTTTTGTAAATATTTTTTTTTTATTATCTTTTCATGTGACAACACTGAAGAAATGACACTTGTCTACAATGTAAAGTAGTGAGTGTACAGCTTGTATAACAGTGTAAATTTGCTGCCCCCTCAAAATAACTCAACACACAGCCATTAATGTCTAAACCGCTGGCAACAAAAGTCAGTACAGTGTGTGTCATTTACATGGTAATCAGTCAGTGCATTTTTAATAGCACCGATCGCTGTATAAATGTCACTGGTCCCAAAATAGTGTCAAAAGTGCCCCGATCTGTCCGCCGCAATGTCGCAGTCACAACAAAAATCGCAGATCGCCGCCATTACTAATAAAAAAAATAAATAATAATAATAAAAATGCCATAAATCTATCTCCTATTTTGTAGACGCTATACCTTTTGCGCAAACCAATCAATATACGCTTATTGCGATTTTTGTTTACGAAAAATATGTAGAAGAATACGTATCGGCCTAAACTGAGGAAAAAAATTAGTTTTTTTATATATTTTTTTTGGGGGGGGGGGGGGGGGTATTTATTATAGCAAAAAGTAAAAAATATTGCTTTTTTTTCCCAAAATTTATTAGAGGGAGAGAGGAGTAATGGATTTGTGGCTGGTGACATGCACCTTACTGCAGATTTCACCAATGATATGGATTCCTATGCCCCGTACACACGATAGGATGTCTTTTTTGTTAATAGTGCCAAAAATAAAAAATCGCAGAGGTGATCAAATACCACCAAAAGAAAGCTCTATTTGTGGGGAAAAAAAGGACGGCAATTTTGTTTGGGTGCAGTGTCGCACGACCGCGCAATTGTCAGTTAAATCGACGCAGCGCCGAATCGCAAAAAGTGCTCTGGTCAGGAAGGGGGTAAAATCTTCCGGGGCTGAAGTGGTTAAAACTGGCAAGACTCCAGTAATACGGAAGTGATGTCACTTCCAGGGTACTACAACCAACCGTTCACAGCTGATCCCGGCTTTCTTTGGATCTCTGGCCAGCCGGTGGGACGGGAGAGCCCGTGTGAGCGGTGGAAGGCTGCGGGGGGGGGGGTCCCCTTACGCTGCTTGTAATGACAACCGTAGCCGCTCCGGTTCTTATTACAAGAGAGCTGTGTCCCATCCCCCCCCCCTCCCCTCACGTGCCGCTTCCCGGTGGTTCCTGGGCTTAGCTTACCGATCGGTGAGCCTGGGAACCATCCAGCGTCTGCAGTGTTTTCCCATAGAGATAAGCGATGGTAAGATGGCCATAAGTCATCTCTATACCCTTGGAGGACTGGAGCGAAGTCATGATGTCACTTCTGGTTCTCGAGCCATGTAAACTTTTTTTTTTTTTTTAAAAGCAAAAGATACTTTTTTTTTTTTTTTAACTCTTGCTTTTAAGGGTAGAGGAGAGATTTGGGACCCCAGATCTCCCCATAAAGAGGACTTGTCATACTACATTGTTATCGCAAAGGAAGTTTAAATTGCATGTGATAGCAATAAAAGATCAAATTTTATTTTTAAAGGGACAAGGTAAAAATGAAAAAAAAATGGTAGAGCCTTATCCCGACCCCAAAAACAAATTACCGTCACCACTGCCAACAGGATCTTGATGCGTGCCAATTCAAAAAAAAAAAAATGGCACACACCTGAACTGCAAGGGACATCCGGCCACTACAAATCTCAGATGTCTCTGGTGTTCCGCACTGATCGGTACATGCGGATGTCTAACAGTCTGCTCTGGATTTGATTCCATGTAATAAGGAATTCTGAGCCATCTTCACTGTGATCTGGTAAATTTGAAGCCTGGTCTACAGTATATACACTATATTATCAAAAGTATTGGGACACCTGCCTTTACACACACATGAACTTTAATGGCATCCCAGTCTTAGTCCGTAGGGTTTAATATTGAGTTGGCCCACCCTTTGCAGCTATAACAGCTTCAACTTTTCTGGGAAGGCCGTCCACAAGGTTTAGGAGTGTGCACTGGTCCAAATCATTTGGTGGAGGTGGGATTACGGTGTGGGGGTTGTTTTTCAGGGGTTGGGCTTGGCCCCTTAGTTCAAGTGAAGGAAACTCTTAAGGCACCAGCATACCAAGACATTTTGAACAATTTCATGCTTCCAACTTTGTGGGAACAGTTTGGGGATGGTCCCTTCCTGTTCCAACAACCCGACACCATAATCCCCCCTACACCAAATGATTTGGACCAGTGCTCAAAGCAAGGTCCATAAAGACATGGATGAGCGGGTTGGAGTGGAGGAACTTTGGGATGAATTAGAACGGCGACTGCGAGCCAGGTCTTCTCGGCCAACATCAGCGTCTAACCTAAATGCACTTCTGAACGAATGGTCAAACATTCTCATAGACACACTCTTAACCATTGTGGACATCCCAAAGGTGTTCTTTTGGGTTGAGATCAAGACCAGTCAAGTTCCTCTACCCCAAACTCGCACATCCATGTCTCTGCGGCTGAACCTGGAAGTGACCAAAGTACTTACCAACTGCAATCAACGGGTGGCCTGGAGCAGGACTAAAAAAGAAAAACACTTCAGTTTGGTCCTGTGGGTTCCTGAGGAGGCATTTATTTGTTTTATGCTGTCATGAGGGTCAGGAAATGTTGATTTGAACATGAGTGTGAAAAATTAAAAAATTGCTCTGGAATTGGTGTTCCAGAAACACGGTTTGACTCCTCACAAGATTGGATTGTTTGTATTTATACCGATCCTCTTGTTTAGAGGGACATAGAAAAGATGGAGGGGGTTTCTCTATGTTACATATGATGTGAACATGAGGAAGAAAGATGATCTTGTGGTTGGAGATGTTTTTGGTGTTCCAGAAACACGGCTTGACTCCTCACAAGACTGGGCTGTTGGTATTCATGCTGATCCTCTTGTTTAGAGCGACACGGGACATAGAAAAGATGGAGGGGGGTTTCTCTATGTTAGATGTGATGTGAAAAGGAGGAAGAAAGATGATCTTGTGGTTGGAGGTGGTGATGGTGCAGAGGAGGAATTATGGGTGGAATGATAGATGGGTCTATGAACTGATGGATTTATCATTGGAGTCTACTACAGACGTCCTGAGATTTATGAGGGAGGAAAACATCGACACACAAGTATAGATGAAGAAAACATATCGTGAGGGATTAAGCTTAAAGTAGAGACACGAAGTCAATCTTCTGCAACAAAAATCTATTTATTCCGGCATAAAACAATACGAAGCATTCAGGCATCCAGCTGCAAGTAGACATGTGCAGTTCATTTTATTCTGAAACACAATTTGGATAAAAGTCTTGTTATTCGTGGATTCGGATGTATCTGAATCTCCGAACGACAATAGTAATGAATTTAAACAAATCCGAAATAACAAAACAAAATTTGTATCGATTGAATCTAAATCGAACTCGAAAACACATTCTAAATAAAAACATATTGCTGACTATTGCTTATTTCCTTCAAAGACTGTGTGTATTAGTGTTAGAATATAGCCGTCTTCCGAAAATTCGAATTTCAAAAAGAATAGGACAGAATAAAACAGAATAGAATACAAAATAATATAATAGAACAGGGGTCTCCAAACATTCCAAACAAAGGGCCAGCTTACTGTCCATCAGGCTTCAGGGGGCCAGACTTTGGCTGGTGGGAGTAGAAAATGTCATGCCATCAATGGGAGCAGGCAATACCTCAGCATTGATTTTAATGGGAGGAATTGTGCCCCATTGTTGGCATCAGTTGGAGGAATTTCACTCCACTCTTGGCATCAGTTGGAGGAATATCACCCCATTGTTGGTATTAGTTAGAGAAATTTCGCCCCACTGTTGGCATCAGTTGGATGAATTTCACCCCATTGTCCGTATCAGTTGGAAAAATTTTGCCCCATTCTTGGCATCAGTTGGAGGAATTTCATACCATTGTTGGTATCAGTTAGAGTAATAGCGCCCCATTGTTGGCATCAGTTGGAGGAATTTCTACCCATTGTTGGCATCAGCAGGAGGAATTTCTACCCATTGGTGGCATCAGTTGGAGGAATTTCACTCAATTGTTGGTATCAGTTGGAGGAATTTCGCCCCATTGTTGGCTTCAGTTGGAGGAATTTCACCCCATTGTGGGGTTCAGTTGGAGGAATGTCACCCCATTGTTGGCATCAGTTGGAAAAATTTTTTCTCATTGTTGGCATCAGTTGGAGAAATTCCATCCCATTGTTGGTATCAGTAGGAGGAATAGTGCCCCATTGTTGGCATCAGTTTTAGGAATTTCTACCCATTGTTGGCATTAGTTGGAGGAATTTCACCCCATTGTTGGTATCAGTTGGAGGAATTTCACCCCATTGTTGGCATAAGTTGGAGGAATTTCACCCCATTGTTGGTATCAGTTGGAGAAATTTCATCACATTGTGGGTAACAGTAGGAGGAATAGTGCACCATTGTTGGCATCAGTTGGAGGAATTTCGCCCCATTGTTGGTATCAGTTGGAGGAATTTTGCCCCATTGTTGACATCAGTTGGAGGAATTTCGCCCCATTGTTGGTATCAGTTGGAGGAATTTTGCCCCATTGTTGGCATGAGTTGGAGGAATTGCACCCCACTGTTGGTATCAGGTGAAGATTTTTTGCCTTATTGTTGGCATCATTTGGAGGAATTTCATCCCATTCTTGGTATCAGTTGGAGGAATTTCATCCCGTGGTGGGTATCAGTAGGAGGAATAGTGCTCTATTGTTGGCATGAGTTGGAGGAATTGCACCCCATTGTTGGTATCAGTTGGAGATATTTTGCCTTATTGTTGGCATCATTTGGAGGAATTTCATCCCATTCTTGGTATCAGTTGGAGGAATTTCACCCCATTGTTGGTATCAGAAGGAGGAATAGTGCCCCATTGTTGGCATCAGTTGGAGGAATTTCGTCCCATTGTTGGCATCAGTTGGAGGAATTTCACCCCATTGTTGACATTGGTTGGAGGAATTTCATCCCATTGTTGGTATCAGTTGGAGGAATTTTGCCCCCGTGTTTTCATCAGTTGGATGAATTTCATCCCGTTGTGGGTATCAGTAGAAGGAATAGTGCCCCATTGTTGACATCAGTTGCAGGAATTTCATCCCATTGTTGGTATCAGTTGGAGGAATTTTGCCCCATTGTTGGCATCAGTTGGAGGAATTTCGCCCCATTGTTGGCATCAGTTGGAGGAATTTCATCCCATTGTTAATATCAGTTGGAGGAATTTTGCCCCATTGTTGGCATCAGTTAGAGGAATTTCACCCCATTGTTGACATCAGTTGGAGGAATTTCATCCCATTGTTGGCATCAGTTAGAGGAATTTCACCCCATTGTTGGCATCAGTTAGAGGAATTTCACCCCATTGTTGGCATTAGTTGGAGGAATTTCACCCCATTGTTGGTATCAGTTTGAGAAATTTAGTCCCATTGTTGGCATCAGTTGGAGGAATTTCATCCCATTGTTAATATCAGTTGGAGGAATTTTGCCCCATTGTTGGCATCAGTTAGAGGAATTTCACCCCATTGTTGGCATCAGTTGGAGGAATTTCATCCCATTGTTGGTATCAGTTGGAGGAATTTCACCCCATTGTTGGCATCAGTTAGAGGAATTTCACCCCATTGTTGACATCAGTTTGAGGAATTTCATCCCATTGTTGGTATCAGTTGGAGAAATTTCACCCCATTGTTGGCATTAGTTGGAGGAATTTCACCCCATTGTTGTCATCAGTTGGATGAATTTCATCCCGTTGTGGGTATCAGTAGAAGGAATAGTGCCACATTGTTGACATCAGTTGGAGGAATTTCATCCCATTGTTGGTATCAGTTGGAGGAATTTTGCCCCATTGTTGGCATTAGTTGGAGGAATTTCACCCCATTGTTGGTATCAGTTGGAGAAATTTTGTCCCATTGTTGTCATCAGTTGGAGGAATTTCATCCCATTGTTAATATCAGTTGGAGGAATTTTGCCCCATTGTTGGCATCAGTTAGAGGAATTTCACCCCATTGTTGGCATCAGTTAGAGGAATTTCACCCCATTGTTGGTATCAGTTGGAGAAATTTAGTCCCATTGTTGGCATCAGTTAGAGGAATTTCACCCCATTGTTGGCATCAGTTGGAGGAATTTCACCCCATTGTTGGTATCAGTTGGAAGAATTTCATCCCATTGTTGGTATCAGTTGGATAAATTTCACCCCATTGTTGGCATCACTTAGAGGAATTTCACCCCATTGTTGGCATCAGTTAGAGGAATTTCACCCCATTGTTGGCATTAGTTGGAGGAATTTCACCCCATTGTTGGCATCAGTTAGAGGAATTTCATCCCATTGTTGGCATCAGTTGGAGGAATTTCATCCCATTGTTAATATCATTTAAAGGAATTTTGCCCCATCGTTGGCATCAGTTAGAGGAATTTCACCCCATTGTTGACATCAGTTGGAGGAATTTCACCCCATTGTTGGCATCAGTTAGAGGAATTTCATCCCATTGTTGGCATCAGTTGGAGGAATTTCATCCCATTGTTGGTATCAGTTGGAGGAATTTCATCCCATTGTTGGTATCAGTTGGAGCAATTTCGCCCCATTGTTGACATCAGTTGGAGGAATTTCACCCCATTGTTGGTATCAGTTGGAGAAATTTTGCCCCATTGTTGACATCAGTTGGAGGAATTTCGCCCCATTGTTGGTATCAGTTGGAGGAAATTTGCCCCATTGTTGTCATCAGTTAGAGGAATTTCACCCCATTGTTGACATCAGTTGGAGGAATTTCACCCCATTGTTGGTATCAGTTGGAGAAATTTCACCCCATTGTTGACATCAGTTGGAGGAATTTTGCCCCATTGTTGGTATCAGTTGGAGAAATTTCGCCCCATTGTTGACATCAGTTGGAGGAATTTTACCCCTTTGTTGGTTTCAGTCGGAGGAATAGTGTCCCATTGTTGGTGTCATAGGGAGGAATAAAGGCAAGCAAATGGCCGCATCTGGCCCCCAGGACACAGTTTGGAGACCACTGAAGTAGAAAATAAAAGAATAGAAAATAAAAGAATAGAATAGAAAAATAATAGTATAGAATATATTAGAGTAGAATAGAATGAAATAGAAAGAAAATAGCCGCCTTCCGAAATGTGAAAATATTAGAATAAACGAGAATAGAATAGAAAAGAATAGAGGAGAATAGAATAGAACATCTTCTGAAATTTGAATTTCGAATACCAGTTGTTCTTCACAATGAATTTGGATCGATTTGGTATTTTCGCTTCAAGTTCAATCGGAATAATTTGAATCTATTGGAAAAATTTGAATCCGGTCGAAAACAAATAATCTAAAGGAAATGAATTTCGCTACGAATGCAACAAAACAAAATGAGTAACTTAACGAATCGATCCGAAGCTAAACTTATTTTTTTTCGTTCTGCACGTGTCTCGGTGCAAGGTCCGAGTATAAAAGAGAAATTTAGCTTACACTCAGCTCAGCCTTACGCGGTGCAGGTAATGAGCAAAGTCCCTTGTTACCAGGTAAACGTCCCCTCTGGGACCGCCAGCAGCTCATAGACGGCTTAAAAACTCGGCCCACAGGTTTGAGAACCCATCCCACCCAAATTCCTTGGGCTGTATAGGAAACTGACCAAGTATTGCCAAGCACCATCATCCCTTTTATACAAACACTATATTGTCAAAAGTATTGGGACACCTGCCTTTACACGCACATGAACTTTAATGGCATCCCAGTCTTATGCCCCGTACACACGGTCGGACTTTGTTCGGACATTCCGACAACAAAATCCTAGGATTTTTTCCGACGGATGTTGGCTCAAACTTGTTTTGCATACACACGGTCACACAAAGTTGTCGGAAAATCCGATCGTTCTAAACGCGGTGACGTAAAACACGTACGTCGGGACTATAAACGGGGCAGTGGCCAATAGCTCCTTATTTATTCTGAGCATGCGTGGCACTTTGTCCGTCGGAATTGTGTACACATGATCGGAATTTCCGACAACGGATTTTGTTGTCGGAAAATTTTATCTCCTGCTCTCCAACTTTGTGTGTCGGAAAATCCGATGGAAAATGTCCGATGGAGCCCACACATGGTCGGAAATTCCGACAACACGCTCCGATCGGACATTGTCCATCGGGAAATCCGACCGTGTGTACGGGGCATTAGTCCGTAGGGTTCAATATTGAGTTGGCCCACCCTTTGCAGCTATAACAGCTTCAACTCTTCTGTGAAGGCTGTCCACAAGGTTTAGGAGGGTGTCTATGGGAATGTTTAACCATTCTTCCAGAAGCGCGTTGGTGAGGTCAGGCACTGATGTTGGACGAGAAGGTCTGGCTCGCAGTCTCCGCTCAAATTCATCTCAAAGGTGTTCCATGGGGTCGGGGTCCGGACTCTGTGAAGGCCAGTCAAGTTCCTCCACCCCAAACTCTCTCATCCATGTCTTTATGGACCTTGCTTTGTGCACAGATCCAAATCATTTGGTGGAGGGGGATTATGGTGTGGGGGTTGTTTTTCAGGGGTTGGGTTTGGCTCCTTAGTTCCAGTGAAGGGAACTCTTAAGGCGTCAGCATACCAAGACATTTTGGACAATTTCATGCTCCCAACTTTGTGGGAACAGTTTGGGGATGGCCCCTTCCTGTTCCAGCATGACTGCGCACCAGTGCACAAAGCAAGGTCCATAAAGACATGGATGAGCGAGTTTGGGGTGGAGGAACTTGACTCCTGACCTCAACCCGATAGAACACTTTGGGATGAAGTAGAGTGGAGACTGCGAGCCAGGCCTTATCATCCAACATCAGTGCCTGACCTCACAAATGCTCTTCTGGAAGAATGGTCAAACATTCCCATAGACACACTCCTAAACCTTGTGGACGGCCTTCCCAGAAGAGTTGAAGCTGTTATAGGGTGGGCCAACTCAATATTGAACCCTACCGACCAAGACTGGGATGCCATTAAAGTTCATGTGCGTGTAAAGGCAGGTGTCCCAATACTTTTGGTAATATAGTGTATGTAGGTGTGTTTTCCTACACCCAAATTTCTTAAGGATTCTCCACGAAAACCAGCCCCGGTACACGTCAACACCGGGTAAAGAACGAGATTTCCTCACCCCAGGGACCTGCTGACTTCTCCATAAAATGAAGATTTAGGACAGGGGTCTTCAAACTATGGCCCTCCAGTTGTTCAGGAACTACAATTCCCATCATGCCTAGTCATGTCTGTGAATGTCAGAGTTTTACAATGCCTTATGGGACATGTAGTTCCGCAACAGCTGGAGGGCCGTAGTTTGAAGATCCCTGATTTAAGATGTCGTGAAGCTACATACCTCCCATATATATGAATTCTCTGATATTTGGAAAGTTGGGACTTCTGTGAAAAACATTTTCTGCGCTCAGGATAGAAATACGACTTTTCTCTCCTGGGTGAGATGTTTGGTGTCTGTTTAATTCTGATTCACAAAGAAAGCATTTCCCGCACTCAGGGCAGGAATACAACTATTCCCCCTTGTGGTATTTTAGATGTCTGGAAAGATTAGAAGCTTGTGAAAAACATTTCCCGCACTCAGGACAGGAATACGGCTTCTCCCCAGTGTGAGATGTTTGATGTACTTTTAATTCAATTTTTGTGGGAAAACGTTTCTCACACTCAGGGCAGGAATACAATTCCCCCGTGTGGTAATTCAGATGTCTGGAAAGACTATAAGTATGCGAAAAACATTTCCCGCACTCAGGACAGGAATATGGCTTCTCCCCAGTGTGAGATCTTTGGTGTCTCTTTAATTCAATTTTTGTTAGAAAACATTTCATGCACTCCGTACAGGAATATGGCTTCTCCCCTGTGTGTGATTTTAGATGTTTGGAAAGATGAGACTTATGTGAATAACATTTCCCACACTCAGGGCAGGAATACGGCTTCTCCCCCGTGTGAGTTCTTATATGTATTTGAAGAAAGGATTTGAAACGAAAATATTTCCCACATTCAGGACAGGAAAACTTCTTATCTGTTGAAAGGGTGTCACTGTCCTTAACAGTCTGAGGTTCCTCAGGATAAGAGGAATACGATGGTCCGGCACCGTCCCGCACAGTCTGAGGTTCCTCAGGATAAGAGGAATACGATGGTCCGGCACCGTCCCTCACAGTCTGAGGTTCCTCAGGATAAGAGGAATACGATGGTCCGGCACTGTTCTTCACAGTCTGAGGTTCCTCAGGATAAGAGGAATATGATGGTCCGGCACCGTCCCGCACAGTCTGAGGTTCCTCAGGATAAGAGGAATATGATGGTCCGGCACCGTCCCTCACAGTCTGAGGTTCCTCAGGATAAGAGGAAAATGATGGTCCGGCACCGTCCCTCACAGTCTGAGGTTCCTCAGGATAAGAGAAATATGATGGTCCGGCACCGTCCCTCACAGTCTGAGGTTCCTCAGGATAAGAGGAATACGATGGTCCGGCACCGTCCCGCACAGTCTGAGGTTCCTCAGGATAAGAGGAATACGATGGTCCGGCACCATTCCTCACAGTCTGAGGTTCCTCAGGATAAGAGGAATACGATGGTCCGGCACCGTCCCGCACAGTCTGAGGTTCCTCAGGATAAGAGGAATATGATGGTCCGGCACCGCCCCTCACAGTCTGAGGTTCCTCAGGATAAGAGGAATACGATGGTCCGGCACCGTCCCTCACAGTCTGAGGTTCCTCAGGATAAGAGGAATACGATGGTCCGGCACCGTCCCGCACAGTCTGAGGTTCCTCAGGATAAGAGGAATACGATGGTCCGGCACCGTCCCTCACAGTCTGAGGTTCCTCAGGATAAGAGGAATATGATGGTCCGGCACCGTCCCGCACAGTCTGAGGTTCCTCAGGATAAGAGGAATACGATGGTCCATCTACACTGTGTGGTGCCGGATGGACATTTGAGGTAGTCGGGTTTTCTCCTGGACTATACTGTGTGATGTCCTCATCTTCTACTTTACAGTCTGGAGACAAAGTGAGACAATCCTCTGAGGTTTTCCTCATCTCCCGTCCATCTACTAAAATAGAAATAAGAACAATTATTGCTATATATGAGCAGATTGGTTCACCTAAACCAGAACTCCGCCAACATCAGGCAGCTTTGTTGCTGAGACTCAACTGGTAATTGGTTCCTCCTGACCTCCAACCGGTTCACTTTTATATTCACCAACCTTAGCCAGAGAGTGAGGGGACCAATGACAACCGTCTTTATAGGAGTGGAAGTAGTAGCCCAATTATGGCTTTTCTCTCCTACACGTAAAAATCTGTATTTTTTTTCTAGAAAATTACTTAGAACCCCCAAACATAATATATATATATATATTTTTTTAGCAGAGACCCTAGAGAATAAAATGGTGTGTGTTGCAATTTTTTTATGTCACACGGTATTTGCGCAGCGTTTTTTTACACGCAATTTTTGGGGAAAAAATACATTTTCATGAATTTTTTTGCACACAAACACTATATAATACCCAATTTTGTTGTTAAAATGTAAAAAAACAATGTTATGCCGAGTAAAGATATACCCAACATGCCACACTTTAAAATTACGTATGCCCGTGGAACGACACCAAACCTAAAAATCTCTATTAGCGACGCTTTAAAGCCTTTACAGGTTAGCAGATTGAAGTTATACATGAGGTCTGGCACTAGAATTATTGCTCTCGCTCTGACGTTCGCGGCAATACCTCACATGTGTGGTGTGATCACCTTTTACATATACGTCGGCACTCACGTGTGCGTTCGCGTTTACGTGTAAGCATGGGGGAAAGGGGCTCTTTAAGTTATTTTTTTTATTCAAAACTTTTTTTTTACACTGTCTCTTTAACTTTTTTTTTTTTTATCATCTTTATTGCTTTCGCAAGGGATGAACAACATCCCTTGTGAAAGCATGGGCCGTGACAGGTCCTCTTTATGGAGAAATCTGGGTTCTATTAGACTCCAACTCTCTCCTCTGAGTTCCAATGCCGCTGATCAGACCGATCTGTGTCCGCTTTCCTGGCTAGTAACGGCAAAGAGCCGAAACCGGGAGTGACGCAACCCTTGTCGCATCAGTACCTCTCTCTCTGTGTAGTGGTGCCGTCACCGCCGTCTGATCGTGATGCGACCAGCGGCGACGGTGCTGGAAGGGGTCCCCCTTCATCAGGGGTTTGGATGAATAAGGAAAAAGCTTCCTATAGAACTTTAAATATAGAAGCCCTACATGAGCTTCAGAAGCACATTTCGACCAGTAATGCTCGAAAACGTAGAACACTTTCCAGCGACCATAATAATTCTATAGGAAGCTATTTCATTTTTCATCCAAGCCCTAATGAAATGGAAACTGTTTTGCCCCCTCGAATGTGTTGGCTACCTTATATCTTCCCGTTGTCTCTATTTTTTTTTAACAACAAATGATGATGAACCTTTATGACGATCCTCTGGGGGAAATGTTATTGTATTGAAGAGATTTATTGCATATGTTCTTTTGTCCTGACGTACATTTTAAGTGTTTATGGCCCACCTGTGCTGATCTCTGTAGGAGTGTCCTCCTCTATGAATGTCCTCGTTATTCCATCCTCCTCCATAGACTGCTGATCATCCCTCACATACCTCTCTTCTTCTTCACCCTCAACTTTCATGTTCATCGGATCTTCACCCTAAACCAACAGAATGGCAGAAAATAATACAAGTATTTATGATGTGAGATCACATAGGAAACATCATCTTGTAGAGTCCACACATCGTCTCCACATGTCAGAGTGTTCAATCACTTTATGTTCCCGACCCTCAACTCCACCTACCTGATGATGGTGAGGGATGGTGTGACCTTCCTGTGTGGAATCCCGGGAATACAGAGGACGGGGGCATCTCTCTGGTGGGTTTCTGGCATTATGTGGTCCCATCATGAAATCCTTATAGAGATCCTCGTCTCCTTCAAAGAACTCCTTCATCGCCCTATACTGCTCATTCACCCTTTTAAACTCTTCTTGAACATCAATGTTACAATCCCCGAGGTTTCCATTCTAAATGTATAAAAGGACATTGAAAAGTAACAAACACGCTTGTGTATAAATCAGAACTACCAGAGATTGTTCCTCATCTACCTGATGATGGTGAGGGATGGTGTGACCTTCCTGTGTGGAATCCCGGGAATACAGAGGACGGGGACATCTCTCTGGTGGGTTCCCATTACTGGATCCATCTGTAGGAAACACACACACTGACCGAATACATTGTTTCTATGTGTTTATCAGATGATGGGGGATCTAGGTGGTCCCTCCGTACTGCTCTCTCCTTTACAATAAAGTCTCCTCTTACCCGGTGATGTGAGGGGCGGCTGATTCTCCATCATGACGTCCTTGTAGAGATCCTTGTGTCCTTCTAAATACTCCCACTCCTCCATGGAGAAATAGACAGTGACATCCTGACACCTTATAGGAACCTGACACACACAATGATACAGTCACCATCCAGACACATCCCTTGTCTGTTACTGGATAATGTCCCAGAATTCCCAGAATCCTCCTCACCTCTCCTGTCAGCAGCTCCATCATCTTCTTGGTGACTTCCTGGGTCATGTGACTCTGGACCTCCTCCATCCTCAGTGACGTGGTCATGTGATCTATGTGGGTTTCTCTGTAGATGGATAGCGGAGAATTATCTGGACTGTATTAGGATGGAGATATAAGGGGGGAATAGTCGGGCTGCCTCCAGCGGGCATTGGCACCTGTATATTGGGTTGCTTACATTATGTTCAATAGTACAAATTACGACTATGTATTCTTTTGCACCCCCTGCCATCTTCACAGTCCCTCTTAGGTCTCATTTTTTCCCCCCTATCATCGACAAATGTAATTTCTTTTTTTTCTTTTTCATAGCTGTTGTGCCGTTTGTAGCCTATTTTTATGATTAATTGGGGATTTTTTTTAAACTTTACCACTATAGTTATAAAACATAATACTGTGGTCTTTTGTTTTGGGGGTCAGTCTTTAAGGTTGAGATTTTTTAGGATTTTTTTTAAGTTGTATTTTTAGGGCCTTTTTTGTCAGGTTTGCCATCATTGATAATGTGTCCTCCTCCTGTGCTAATCCCCCCACAGTCGAAGAAACTGGCTATTAGGAGACGGCAGAACTATTGGAGCCCACCATATCTGACTTGCTGCAGGAGGAAGATCTGATTAATGTACTTGTCTTCCTCTCTTCTGACATAGAGGAGGACAGCGGGGTGGGCAGAGAGCAGAAGAGAAGAAGATCACTCAGCCAGGTAGGAAGCAGCAACAGATGATGAAGTTCCAGCAGCTGGAGCTTCCTGTGAGAGAGGCTTCAGTACAAAAGAGGACGTCCTGCCGCTGGAAACAATTTTTTGTAGCTGCATCCGTTTTAAGGCCATCATTTTTATTGCGGGACAACAATTGCCTCCAGATGTGAAGCCTCTTTAAGTTCCTCCATGTTGTGTGTTGTCAAGGTCCGTCAAGACTTGTAGTTCCTCCCTGTTCTTTGCTGCGAAGGTCTTCAGAGACTTGTGGTTCCTCCCTGTTCTTTGCTGCGAAGGTCTTCCGAGACTTGTGGTTCCTCCCTGTTCTGTGCCGCGAAGGTCTGCTGATACTTGTGGTTCTCTCCTCTTGTGTGCTGCCAAGCTCTCTTCTCTGTTGTGTGCTGCTAAGACTTTTGGTTCCTCTCTGTTGTGTGCTGCCAAGGTCTGCTGAGACTTTTGGTTCCTCCCTGTTGTGTACTGCTTATGTCTATTAAGACATGTGGTCCCTCCATGTTGTGTGCTGCCAAGGTCTGCTGAGACTTGTGGTTCCTCTCTGTTGTGTGCTGCTAAGGTCTGTTGAGACTTGGGGTCTCTCCATGTTGTGTGCTTCCAAGGTCTGCTGAGACTTGTGGATCCTCCCTGTTCTCTGCTGCCAAGGTCTGCTGAGATGTGTGGTTCCTCCCTCTTCTGTGCTGCGAAGGTCTGCTGATACTTGTGGATCCTCTCTGTTGTGTGCTTCTAAGACTTTTGGTTCCTCTCTGTTGTGTGTTGCCAAGGTCTGCTGAAATTTGTGGTTCCTCCCTGTTGTGTACTGCTTATGTTTATTAAGACTTGTGGTTCCTCTCTCTTGTGTGCTGCCAAGCTCTGCTGTGACTTGTGGTTCCTGCATGTTCTGTGCTGTTAAGGTCTGCTGAGACTATTGGTTCCTCTCTGTTTTGTGCTGCTAAGGTCTGTTGAGACTTGGGGTCCCTCCCTGTTCTGTGCTGCCAAGGTCTGATGAGACTTGTGGTTCCTCCCTCTTCTGTGCTGCCAAGGTCTGATGAGACTTGTGGTTCGTCCCTGTTCTGTGCTGCCAAGGTTTGCTGAGACTTGTGGTTCCTTCCTGTTCTGTGCTGCCAAAGTCTGCTGAGACTTGTGGTCCCTCCATGTTATGCGCTGCCAAGATCTGCTGAGACTTGTGGTCCTTCCATGTTATGTGCTGCCAAGGTTTGCTGAGACTTGTGGTTCCTTCCTGTTCTGTGCTGCCAAAGTCTGCTGAGACTTGTGGTCCCTCCATGTTATGCGCTGCCAAGGTTTGCTGAGACTTGTGGTTTCCTCCTCTTGTGTACTGCTAATGTCTGCAGTGACTTGTAGTTCCACACACTTGAGTGCTGCTAAGTTCTGCTGAGATTTTTGTGGTTCCTCCCATTTTTGTGCTGCTAAGGTCTGCTGAGACTTGTGGTTCCTCCCTGTTTCCCTCTTACCAGATGGTGCCTGGTTAGTATGGGGGCCAATTCCAGCTGGCAGAGCCATCTGCATAAACCCCCATGATATCTTCAGCTGTCTGTAAGGGGGGCATTCTGACCACCACTGTAAGGGGGGCATTCGTCCCACTAGCCACCAATTTAAGAGGCATTCTTCCCTCTGACCACCAATGAATTTTGCACACATACCCCAAGACCTGAAAATGATTTGAAGGATTCCTCTGGGGTAAAACGATTTAGATGGGCTTCTCTAATAAGATTTAATAATATAAGAATTTAAAAAATGATTCAATATATAATGAGGGGTATTTCATTAAAATAAAACAAATGAATTTGTAATCTGAATAAATAATAATTCCTCATGATATAATAATCAAATTATCTCATATAATATCATATCTTAGCATAACAATATGAAAAAAAAACAATATCACCACATTTCTAATGACGATCATACACAGAACGATTTTATATATGATGGTATTGCCGATCAATTTACTCTATGGGAGAAATATACAATTGGAAGGCTGAGTCACTGATTAAAATAGTTTTATACAATTGGACTATATACTGGAAATTTATCAAATCAATCAGAGAGATTCCGAGACGAAGATGAAAGTCAACGTGTATAACCAAAACTTGGAAAGACCACGAGACGAAGATGAAAGTCAACGTATACAACCAAAAAATGGAGAGACACTAAGATGCAGATGAACGTCAAAATACATAGCCAAAAAATACAGAGACCCCGAAACGAAGATGAAAGTCAAGGTTTATAACCAAGAAATGGAGACCCGAGACGAAGCTGAAACTCCACATATATAACTAAAACTTGGAGGGTCTCTGAGATAAAGATGAAAGTCAACATTTATAAACAAAAAATAGAGAGATTCCAAGACACAGATGAAAGTCCACGCATATAACTAAAAAATGGAGAGCCCCCGAGAAGAAGATGAAAGGCAACGTATATAACAAAAAAAATGGAGAGACCCCGAGATGAAGATGAAAGTCAACGTGTATAACCAAAACTTGGAGAGACCACGGGACGAAGATGAAAGTCAACGTATACAACCAAAAAATATAGAGACACTGAGATGCAGATGAACGTCAACGTACATAGCCCAAAAATTAAGAGACCCTGAAATGAAGATGAAAGTCAAGGTATATAACCAAGAAATGGAGACCCGAGACGAAGCTGAAACTCCACATATATAATTAAAACTTGGAGGGTCTCTGAGATAAAGATGAAAGTCAACATTTATAAACAAAAAAATAGAGAGAATCCAAGACACAGATGAAAGTCCACGCATATAACTAAAAAATGGAGAGCCCCCGAGAAGAAGATGAAAGGCAACGTATATAACCAAAAAAATGGAGAGACCCCGAGACGAAGATGAAAGGCAACGTATATAACCAAAAAAATGGAGAGCCCCCGAGAAGAAGATGAAAGGCAACGTATATAACCAAAAAATGGAGAGACCCCGAGACGAAGATGAAAGGCAACGCATATAACCAAAAAATAGAGAGACCCCGAGACGAAGATGAAAGGCAACGTATGTAACCAAAAAAATGGAGAGACCACAAGACGAAGATGAAAGTCAACGTATACAACCAAAAAATGGAGAGACACTGAGATGCAGATAAACGTCAACGTACATAGCCCAAAAACTGAGAGACCCCGAAACGAAGATGAAAGTCAACGTATATAACCAAAAAATGGAGAGACCCTGAGATGCAGATGAACGTCAACGTACATAGCCCAAAAATTAAGAGACCACCGAAACGAAGATGAAAGTCAAGGTATATAACCAAGAAATGGAGACCCGAGACGAAGCTGAAACTCCCCATATATAACTAAAAATTGGAGAGACTCCGAGACAAAGATGAAAGTCACCTTACAGTATATAACAAAAAAATTGAGAAACTTTTGGAGAAAGATGAAAGTCAGGAGAGCACCTACCTCAAACGTACTGCTTGCAAAGGAATCCGATGGGGGGCAGAATTATGCCACTAAAATGTGAAGCAAACTAGAGTATCCACCACTGAGGACTGAAATAGAGAAGAAAAAATAGCTGTCTAGAATGGAAAGGAGGAGGAGATCTGGTGTCCGGTGTCTAAGGAAAGAGTGAACATTTGTTGATGTGATTGACGGGCAACAGGTGCAAAAAAAAAAAAAGAGAAGGGGTGAGGGGCCAACAAGGGGGGAGGAAGAATCTGAAGACACACTGACACTAGACACTTAATATCAAGAAAAAAAACTTTATTGATAAATAAAAGTGAAAATGCAACAATGTATAAATATGGTCTGTATGGAAAGGCGTGACCTTAAAAGGAACAATTTTATGTGACACAGGAAAACAAAGAGTTTATTTAATGGGATGAGACAATAAAGAGTCGGGAAATGTGATGCTAAAAAAAAAAGTGAATATGTTGGATGAAAACAAAATTAAAAAATAATTTAAAAAAATGTATTTAATTAAAAATATAAATAAGGAACGTGCTGAATTTAGACCAATTAGGGAAATAATTTTTACGACGTATCAAAATAAGATTTTTTTTTCCTTCTTCTGCCTTCTTAAATGGTATTATGTACCTTTTACTCATTCACACAGGAGAGAGCATCTGGAGGTCCCCTTTTTTTAAAGAAAGCTTCCTTCACATTTCCGATAAATCTCCACATGAAGACCCCCACAACCGCCAGGCCAGGGATGAGGGGAAGAGGACCTTGTCCTCATCAAAATGAAGGCAAGGTACCCTTCCTATATTAACCACTTGCCATCCGAGCCATTTCTGACACTTTGCTTCTACATGTAAAAATCGTATTTTTGTTTGCTAGAAAATTACTTAGAACCCCCAACGATTATATATGACATAAGGGAGCAGGCTCGGCAGCCATATACAGTCTCCTCTTGTACTTGTCTGACCACCTCCAGGGCAACTGCAATGAACAGGTGGCCTGCAGCATGACCACAAAAGAAGAACCCTTCCTATGTTGAAGGCATGTGGGCCAATATGGTTCAGGAGCCAGGCTGCATGCTCTGGTATATTACTGGTTGAGTGTTGCATGGAGTTTAAGGGGGAACCCCAGGTTTTTTTTTCTTGTTTCTTACATGGGGTACCCGTGTAAATAAATACCACACCCAAAAGTTTTGGTATTGAGGAACTCAATTTTTTTCCTTTGTGTGGGATCTCCAACAAAATTCATACCAGATCTAAAGGGCCCTTATGTATTTTTTTAACACAATTTCTGCCCTTTTACCTACATTCACCTGTTCACCAGTTATCCCCAGGTGATAGCTGAATGGGACAGGTTAGGATACGTCACTGGTTGTTAGGATGCTGTTCCTGAGCAGGAAGTCGTACAATTAGTCTTTGATACAGTAGACAATCCACTCCTAGAAAACTCCAATCTCTAACATCTTTACTCTCTTCTGGCATCTTCTCCACCCTTATAAAACATGCACTGGTCAACCCAGTAGTAGACCCTGCCCTGGACACCACCAGTCTGAACAATCCATGACCCATCTCCTTGCTCCAGTTTACTTTCAAAGTTCTTGAACATCTTATCTACAATCGTCTGAGCTGCTAAACAACCTTCTCAACCCCTTACTCAGACCTTTCTGCTGCCTTTGATAGAGCAGACCACCTGCTCCTCCTCGAAAAACCTTGTTCCCTTGGCCTTCAAGACTTTTCTCTTCATAACTTATCTCAGTGCACCTTCAATGTTGCTTACAACTCTACCTTTTTCTCTCCTCTTTCTCTGCCCATAGAGGTCCCACAATGCTCCTTGGGCCCCTTCTATTTTTTTCTGCACCTCCTCCTGGGGTCAGTTAATAACCTCCAATGGCTTCTAATACCATCTCTACACCAGTGACCCCTACTGTAAATCTATTGCCCTACTCTTCAGTCTCCTCCAGCATCACTAACTGACATATTAGTATGGATGTCACACCACTTCCTCAAAATCAGATCTCATTATATTTTTCTTACTCCATGACCCTTCCCCTGAGTATTCAATGGACAGCAGTGGGGCAAGGCCAGACCCTGATTTCTCCTTTTGGCCTAACATACAATCACTGTCCAAACGCCTCAACCTCGGTTACATTTCCATAATTACTTTTTCTTTCTTAAATGCCTCCAAAGAGATACTAATCCGCACCCTGGTTATCTCAGACCTCCACTATTGCAACTCCCTCCTCATTAGCCTACTTCTACACAGACTATTCCCCCTTTCAGGTGAATACAAATGCTACTGCCATGCTCTCCCTCCTTACCAAACTGCTCTTTGTCCGCCACCCTTCTCTGCCAATCCCCCCACTGGCCTCCATTCAGTGTCCTCCACCCCTCTCTGCCAATCCCCCCACTGGCCTCCATTCAGTGTCTTCCACCCCTCTCTGCCAATCCCTCCACTGGCTTCCATTCGGTGTCCTCCACCACTCTTTGGCTATCCCCCCCACTGGCCTCCATTCAATGTTCTCTGCCCCTCTCTGCCAATCCCTCCACTGGCTTCCATTCAGTGTCCTCCACTCCTCTCTCTCTCCTAATCCCTCCACTGGTTTCCATTCAGTGTCCTCCACCCCTCTCTGGCTATCCCCCCCCCCCCCCCCCACTCGCTTTCATTCAGTGTCCTCCACCCCTCTCTGACAATCCCTCCACTGGCTTCCATTCAGTGTCCTCCACCCCTCTCTGCCAATCCCTCCACTGGCTTCCATTCAGTGTCCTCCACCCCTCTCTGCCAATCCCTCCACTGGTCTCCATTCAGTGTCCTCCACCCCCCTCTGCCAATCCCTCCACTGGCTTCCATTCGGTGTCCTCCACCACTCTTTGGCTATCCCCCCACTGGCCTCTATTCAATGTCCTCCGCCCCTCTCTGCCAATCCCCCCACTGGCCTCCATTCAGTGTCCTCCACCCCTCTCTGCCAATCCCTCCACTGACCTCCATTCAGTGTCCTCCACCCCCCTCTGCCAATCCCTCCACTGGCTTCCATTCGGTGTCCTCCACCACTCTTTGGCTATCCCCCCCACTGGCCTCCATTCAATGTCCTCCGCCCCTCTCTGCCAATCTCTCTACTGGCTTCCATTTAGTGTCCTCCACTCCTCTCTCTCTCCTAATCCCTCCACTGGTTTCCATTCAGTGTCCTCCACCCCTCTCTGGCTATCCCCCCCCACTCGCTTTCATTCAGTGTCATCCACCCCTCTCTGCCAATCCTTCCACTGGTTTCCATTCAGTGTCCTCCACCCATCTCTGCCAATCCCTCCACTGGCTTCCATTTAGTGTCCTCCTCTCCTCACTCTCTCCTAATCCCTCCACGGGCTTCCATTTCATGTCCTCCACCCCTCTCTGCCAATCCCTCCACTGGCTTAAATTCAGTGTCCTCCACTTCTCTCTGCCAATCCCTCCACTGGTCTCCATTCAGTGTCCTTCACCCCTCTCTGCCAATCCCTCCACTGGTCTCCATTCAGTGTCCTTCACCCCTCTCTGCCAATCCCTCCACTGGTCTTCATTCAGTGTCCTCCACCCCTCTCTGCCAATCCCTCCACTGGCTTCCATTCAGTGTCCTCCACCCCTCTCTGCCAATCCCTCCACTGGCTTAAATTCAGTGTCCTCCACTTCTCTCTGCCAATCCCTCCACTGGTCTCCATTCAGTGTCCTTCACCCCTCTCTGCCAATCCCTCCACTGGTCTCCATTCAGTGTCCTTCACCCCTCTCTGCCAATCCCTCCACTGGTCTTCATTCAGTGTCCTCCACCCCTCTCTGCCAATCCCTCCACTGGCTTCCATTCAGTGTCCTCCACCCCTCTCTGCCAATCCCTCCACTGGTCTCCATTCAGTGTCCTCCACCGGTTGCTAGGTCACAGGGCTTGTTGGCATCCTAGCAACCAAACAGTTATTATTGTCTGGAAAAAAGAAAAGACTTCTTGCTATGGAAGGTAAAGCTTTATTTGAGACGTGTGATAACAATCAAATAGGTCTATTGTTCTCACCTGTGTGAGATCTCTGATGTGTTAAGATTGGACTTCTGTGGAAAACATTTACCGCACATCTACGGCAGGAATGCGGCAAAATACGATTCATATAGAACACATTTCCTGCACCTGGGACACCTTGAGGGTCGTGTGGGTCTTCTGATGTTGGGTAAGATAAGACTTCTGTGCAAAACATTTTCCGCACTCAGGGCAGGAATACGGTTTCTCGCCTGTGTGAGATCTCTGATGTTTAACAAGTTCTGGTTTCCGTGGGTAAC
The DNA here is from genome assembly GCA_037952835.1 of Lithobates septentrionalis. Lineage (NCBI taxonomy): Eukaryota > Metazoa > Chordata > Amphibia > Anura > Ranidae > Lithobates > Lithobates septentrionalis. The sequence continues at coordinate 1,930,565 of JBBDGP010000932.1, forward strand.
ATTTCCCGCACTCAGGACAGGAAAACGGCTTTTCCCCCGTGTGGCATACTTGATGTTCAGTAAGATTGGACTTTCGTGAAAAACATTTTCCGCACGCCGAACAGGAAAAAGGCTTTTCCCCAGTGTGAGATCTCTGATGTACAATAAGATGGGACTTTCGTGAAAAACTTTTTCCGCACTCAGGACAGGAAAACGGCTTTTCACCCGAGTGCAACAGCTGATGGTTGGTAAGACTGGACTTCTGTGAAAAACATTTCCCGCACTCAGGACAGCAGAATGGCTTCTCCCCCGTGTGAGATCTTTGATGTGCAACAAGGTCTGATTTCCATGGAAAACATTTCTCGCACTCGGGGCAGGAATACGGCTTCTCCCCTGTGTGGGATCTTTGATGTTTAACAAGTTCTGATTCTCGTGGAAAACATTTCCTGCACTCAGGACAGGAAAACACTTTTTCCTGTCTGTGATATATCTGATGTTTAGTAAGACTGCACTTACGTGGAAAACACTTCCCACACTCAGGGCAGGAATACGGCTTCTCCCCCGTGTGACATACCTGATGTATGCCAAGAGTGGACTTTTGAGAAAAAGATTTTCCACACTCAGGACAGGAATATGGCCTCGCACCCGTGTGCAATCTCAGATGTTTGGTAAGATTTGACGCGTGTGAAAAACATTTCCCGCACTCAGGGCAGGAACATGGCTTTTCATGCATGTGAATCCTCAGGTGTTTGGTAAGATAGTGCTTCTGTGAAAAAGATTTCCCGCACTGAGGGCAGCGAAATGGCCTCTCCCCTGTGTGAGCTCTCTTGTGTATAACAAGTTCTGATTTCTGTGCATAACATTTCCCGCACTCAGGGCAGGCATACGGCTTCTCGCCCGTGTGATACCTCTGATGTCTAGCAAGATGGGCCTTCTGTAAAAAACCTTTCCCGCAAACAGGGCAGGAATAGAACTTTTCACCCGTGTGATATTTCTGGTGTATGAAAAGACTGGTCTTATTTGAAAAGCATTTCCCACACTCAGAACAGCAATAAGGCCTCTCCCCCGTGTGAGATCTTTTATGTATAATAAGTTCTGACTTCCGTGTATAACATTTCCCGCACTCGGGACATGAATACGGCTTCTCACCCGTGTGCGACCTCTGATGTCTAGAAAGATGGGCTTTCTGTGTAAAACATTTCCCGCACTCGGGACAGGAAAATGGTTTCTCCCCCGTGTGAGACCTCATATGTACACTGAGAACTGATTTGTGCGTAAAGCTTTTCCCGCACTCAGGGCAGGAATACGGCTTCTCCCCCACGTGGGATCTCTGATGGTCGATAAGACTTTGTTCTGAGCTCACAATTTCCCCACATTCAGAACAGGAAAATTCCCACTCCCACTGGATCTCAGCACCATCCCTCACAGTACGAGGTTGCTCAGAGTCAGAGGGATTCCATGGTCTATCCACACTGTGAAGTCCACCATCCATAGTGGAGATCATTGTCTTTTCTCCTCCACAATCTCCTGTGATGTCCTCATCTTCCATTTTACAACCTGGAGATAAAGTGAGACGATCCTTTGAGGGTTTCTCCATGGCGTGTCCTGGAAAAATATAAAAACATCATCAATAGATATGAGAGGGTTAGTTCACTTCCATCAACATTCCATCTGGATCAGGTAGATATGAGTGAGCAGATGTTCTCTGTGGAGGTCCCAACCAGCTGGGACTCTCCCCCCTCTTCAGTCAAAGAGCCTTTGGTCCTCCCAGATCACTTCTACATTTACACAGCCTTGTCAGAAGAGCAGGAACCAATGGGGACTGGGAGATCCATGCTCTTTACACAACCACAAGCCTAGTCACTGGGTCATGTGACCTCTGATAAACAAGAGGGTCAAAGTTCAGACTTGCAGACCATTTACCATAGAGCAGTGATGGCGAACCTTGGCACCTCAGATGTTTTGGAACTACGTTTCCCATGATGCTCATGCACTCTGCAGTGTAGCGGAGCATCATGGCAAATGTAGTTCCAAAACATCTGGAGTGCCAACGTTCGCCATCACTGCCATAGAGCAACTGACCATAGGACTAGGCTTCTGGTGATATGCAGCACTGGAGGGAGCTTAAAGTACAGCCGTGGCCAAAAGTTTGGAGAATGACACAAATAATCATTTTCACAAAGTCCGCTGCCTCGGTTTTTATGACGGCAATTTGCATATACTCCAGAATTTTACGAAGAGCGATCAGATGAATTAGAATTAATTGCAAAGTCCCTCTTTGCCATGAAAATGAACTTACCCCATAAAAAAAAAAAACATTTCCACTGAATTTGTGTAGAAGGCTTGAGGGCGCCCAAGAAAGTCCAGCCAGCACCAGGACCGTCTCCTACAGATGATTCAGCTGCGGGATCGGGGGCACCCCCAGTGCAGAGCTTGCTCAGGAATGGCAGCAGGAAGGTGTGAGGACATCGGCACGCACAGCGAGGAGAAGACTTTTGAAGGATGGCCTGGTGTCAAGAAGGGCAGCAAAGAAGCCACTTCTGTCCAGGAGAAACATTAGGGGCAAAAAGGTACAGGGATTGGACTGCTGAGGACTGGGGTAAAGTCATTTTCTCTTCTGAATCCCCTTTCTGATCGTTTTGGGCATCCAGAAAAAAACCTTGTCCTGAGAAGAAAAGGTGAGCACTACCATCAGTCCTGTGTTATGCCAACAGTAAAGCATCCTGAGACCGTTCATGTGTGGGGTTGCTTCTTAGCGAAGGGAGTGGGCTCAATTACAATTTTGCCTAAGAACACAGCCATAAATAAAGAATGGTACAAAAACATCCTCCGAGAAAAACTTCTCCCAACCATCCAAGAATAGTTTGGTGAGGAACAATGCCTCACAATTTTGCCTAAGAACTAGGGGTGCAACGGATCAAAAAACTCACGGTTCGGATCGTTCCTCGGATCAGGAGTCACGGTTCGGATCATTTTCGGATCAACAAAAAAAAAATCTCCCCCACTTTAATATCCAAAATCTCCCTATTGGCAGAGTATTGGCAGAGTATTGCAGGGTATTGGCGGGGTATTGGGTATATTGGCAGAGTATTGGCGGGTATATTGGCAGAGTATTGGCAGAGTATGGCAGACTTTTGGCAGGGTATTGGCAGACTATTGGCAGGGTATTGGCAGGGTATTGGCAGGGTATGGCAGAGTATTGGCAGGGTATGGCAGAGTATTGGCAGGGTATGGCAGAGTATTGTCAGGGTATGGCAGAGTATTGTCAGGGCATTGCAGAGTATTGTCAGGGCATTGCAAAGTATTGGCAGGGCATTGCAGCAGGGTATTGCAGAGTATTGGCAGGGTATTGCAGCAGGGCATTGCAGAGTATTGGCAGGGCATTGCAGAGTATTGGCAGGGCATTGCAGAGTATTGGCAGGGCATTGCAGAGTATTGGCACTGCTGCCATCCGATCTCTCCCCTCCACTGTACAGATCAGTACACAGAGGGGAGAGAGGAACCGGAGTCATGATGGAGCGATCACGTGCTAAACGACCGCGGGGTGTTCCAAGATGTCCGCCGCTCCGGAGCTAGGCCAAAGCCGCGGCCTTTCCTATGGCCGAGGCCACAGAGCGCTCCGCGGATCGCGGGTGTCCCGTACGGATCAACCTCCGTGGATCGGATCATGGATCGATGACGATCTGTTGCACCCCTACTAAGAACACATCCACGAATAAAGAATGGTACAAAAACATCCTCCAAAAGCAACTTCTCCCAACCATCCAAGAATAGTTTGGTGAGGAACAATGCCTCACAATTTTGCCTAAGAACACATCCATGAATAAAGAATGGTACAAAAACATCCTCCGAGAACAACTTCTCCCAACCATCCAAGAACAGTTTGGTGAGGAACAATGCCTTTCCCAGCATGGTGGAGCAACTTGCCATAAGGTAAAAGGTATAACTAAGTGGCTTGAGGAACAAAACATGGAAATTTTTGGTCCAGGGCCAGGAAACTCCCCAGAACTTAATCCCATTGAGAACTTGTGGTCAATCCTCAAGAGGCGGGTGAACAAAAAAAAAAAACCCCACAAGATCTGACAAACTCCAAGCCTTGAGTCAGGAGGTGGCCCAGAAGATGATTGACAGTATGACAGGACGAATTACAGAGGTCTTGAAAAAGAAGGGTCAACACTGCAAATATTGACTCTTTGCATAAACTTCATGTCATTGTCAATAAAAGCCTTTGACACTTACGAAATGCTTGTGATTATACTTCAGTATCCCATAGCAACAAAAAGATCTAAAAACACTGAAGCAGCAGACTTTGTGATAAATAAAATTTGTGTCATTCTCAAAACCTTTGGCCACGGCTGTAGTATTTTCAGCATGAAAGGTAAGTGTTTCAGTCCTTTGGTTTTAATCTCAAGACCGGTAATAAAGTTTTATGGTAATATTTAGCTATAAGTGTTCTGGAAGAAGAGGAATCAACCTAAGAAAGGCTCAATCTGTGTTATCATATCTGAGCTACTGTAACTAGGAGTGACCCACAACCTAATACTGCCAGCTGAACCCCAGGACGGGTATCAGTACAGGGAGGTGACCATTATCAACCTATTATTGGCTGATATCACTCAGCTCCAGCCCTACTCTGGACCAATCAGTGAGCAGTAATAGAGCAGAGATAGGAGAAGAATATATTATGGGTCACCTGTGCTGATCTCTGTAGGAGTGTCCTCCTCTATGAATGTCCTCGTCATTCCAGCCTCCTCCGTATATTGCTGATCATCCCAGACATATTCCTCTTCTATTTCACATTCAACTTTCATATCTATCAGATCTTCACCCTAAACCAACAGAATGGCAGCAAAAATAAAATTCACGTACTTAGCGTAAAATCTAACTCTTTGAGTCCAGTGAGGGATGATAGGAATTCAAAAACAGTTGGGTTATACTGCCACGAGAAGAAGGCCACCAAAAATACTGTAGGCCAGTCCTTGAATAACCTTTACTCTACGCAGGCCTCAGTCTTGTGGAAAAGCAGTACCAAATGGCTGTGCCCTCCATGGGTCCAAGAAATACTGTAGATTTGACAGTAAGCACAAAAATAATCTCATCCACTGAGGAACTCAGAAATTCGGATACAGTTGAGACATCCAAGAGCAGTCTAACTAAGCGATGGGCAAAAGCCACCCACGGGCCCAAAAAGGGTACTGTAAAAGCAATTCAGGAGTACTTGAAGGATCAAAGTGCCCAAATCTGAACCAGATGGGAAGAAGCCTCCTTCAAAACAGCTGCCAATGACCAACGGAAGGCCATATGGTATCAACCTGATGGCATGGGTGAGTCTTCAGAGACCGGGTCACACCTGGGCTGTGCCATGAGTGAGTCTTCAGAGACAGGGTCACACCTGGGCTGTGCTATGGAGAAGTCTTCAAAGACAGGGTCACACTTATGCTGTGCCATGGGTGAGTCTTCAGAAGTAGGGTCACACCTGGGCTGTGCCATGGGTAAGTCTGCAGAAACAGGGTCACACCTGGGCTGTGCCATGAGTAAGTCTTCAGAGACCGGGTCACACCTGGGCTGTGCCATGAGTGAGTCTTCAGAGACAGGGTCACACCTGGGCTGTGTCAGGAGTGAGTCTTCAGAGACAGGGTCACACCTGGGCTGTGCTATGGGCGAGTCTTCAGAGACAGGGTCACACCTGGGCTGTGCTATGGGCGAGTCTTCAGAGACAGGGTCACACCTGGGATGTGCTATGGGCGAGTCTTCAGAGACAGGGTCACACCTGGGCTGTGCTATGGGCGAGTCTTCAGAGACAGGGTCACACCTGGGCTGTGCTATGGGCGAGTCTTCAGAGACAGGGTCACACCTGGGCTGTGCTATGGGCGAGTCTTCAGAAGTAGGGTCACACCTGGGCTGTGCCATGGGTAAGTCTGCAGAGACCGGGTCACACCTGGGCTGTGCCATGAGTGAGTCTTCAGAGACAGGGTCACACCTGGGCTGTGCTATGAGTGAGTCTTCAGAAGTAGGGTCACACCTGGGCTGTGCCATGGGTAAGTCTGCAGAGACCGGGTCACACCTGGGCTGTGCCATGAGTGAGTCTTCAGAGACAGGGTCACACCTGGGCTGTGCTATGAGTGAGTCTTCAGAGACAGGGTCACACCTGGGCTGTGCCATGGGTAAGTCTGCAGAGACCGGGTCACACCTGGGCTGTGCCATGAGTGAGTCTTCAGAGACAGGGTCACACCTGGGCTGTGCTATGAGTGAGTCTTCAGAGACAGGGTCACACCTGGGCTGTGTCAGGAGTAAGTCTTCAGAGACAGGGTCACACCTGGGCTGTGCCATGAGTGAGCCTTCAGAGACAGGGTCACACCTGGGCTGTGCCATGAGTGAGCCTTCAGAGACAGGGTCACACCTGGGCTGTGCTATGAGTGAGTCTTCAGAGACCGGGTCACACCTGGGCTGTGCCATGAGTGAGCCTTCAGAGACAGGGTCACACCTGGGCTGTGCTATGGGCGAGTCTTCAGAGACAGGGTCACACCTGGGCTGTGCTATGGGCGAGTCTTCAGAGACAGGGTCACACCTGGGCCGTTCCATGAGTGAGTCTTCAGAGACCGGGTCACACCTGGGCTGTGCTATGGGCGAGTCTTCAGAGACAGGGTCACACTTGGGCCGTGTCTAGGCTCTGCACCCAGAAAGTGTTTTGTGGCTAAGACTGTACAGTATGGTCTGGAAGGTGCCACAATACAGAGCTCAGTTTCCAAAGTCCCATTCCAGGCTAGCCCACAACATTCAGTTTGGTGGTGTTCAGGTATGGCTGAGGTAACACCGATCTCCATAGCTAATATAGCAACCAGTTCAAGCGACAATGCCAGAAAATAATGAGGATTGAAGTCACCAAAGAAAAAAATCCACAATAAAAGGAAGGCCAACAAAAAACTAGAATTGCAGAGAAGGAGTCCAACTTCTTAGCACACTAGCAAACAACTGAGGCATGCTGGGTAGAGGTGGGGTTATATGGGGCTGGCTTACAACTGTAATGTTTGCCAGTGTCCTAACCTCCTGTATAAAAGCAGTATAGCCCAACTGTATATCAATTCCTGTGTCCCTCAATGGACGAGAAAGAAAGTAATCTGTAACATAGAAGTATTTATGATGTGAGATCACATAGAAAATATCATCTTGTAGAGTCCAAACATCGTCTCCACATGTCAGAGTGTTCAATCACTTTATGTTCCCGACCCTCAACTCCACCTACCTGATGATGGTGGGGGATGGTGTGACCTTCCTGTGTGGAATCCCGGGAATACAGAGGACGGGGACATCTCTCTGGTGGGTTCCTGGTGTTAGGTGGCTCCATAATATCCTTGTGTCCTTCTGAAAACTCCTCCATCACTCCATACTCCTCATCCTCCTTCTTATGTTCTTCTTTAACGACAATATTATTATCCTTGGTCTTTTCATTCTGAATATAAAATACAACATTTTTTGTAACACATACAGTACGCTTGTAAAAGTCACAACTACCAATAATTGTTACTCATCTACCTGAGCATGTTGTGCATAGTTGTGATCTTCCTGTGTGGAATCCCTGGAATACAGAGGACGGGGACATTTCTCTGGAGGGTTTCTGTAGCTGGATGACTCCTCCATGGTGTCTTGGTACAGATCTTTGTCTTTTAGAAACTCCTTCATCACCCCATCCTCATCATCCTCCTCTTTTATCTCTTCTTTAACCTCAGCTGTAAAATCACTCAGAGTTCCATTCTGAATATATAATAAACATGACATCAATGGTAACAATGCAGATAATGTACAGATCCTAATGATACTATCAGTGATTGTTCCTCATCTACCTGATGATGGTGAGGGATGGTGTGACCTTCCTGTGTGGAATCCCGGGAATACAGAGGACGGGGACATCTCTCTGGTGGGTTCCCATTACTGGATCCATCTGTAGGAAACACACACACTGACTGAATACATTGTTTCTATGTGTTTATCAGATGATGGGGGATCTAGGTGGACCCTCCATACTGCTCTCTCCTTTACAATAAAGTCTCCTCTTACCCGGTGATGTGAGGGGCGGCTGATTGTCCATCATGACGTCCTTGTAGAGATCCTTGTGTCCTTCTAAATACTCCCACTCCTCCATGGAGAAATAGACAGTGACATCCTGACACCTTATAGGAACCTGACACACACAATGATACAGTCACCATCCAGACACATCCCTTGTCTGTTACTGGATAATGTCCCAGAATCCTCCTCACCTCTCCTGTCAGCAGCTCCATCATCTTCTTGGTGACTTCTAGAATCTTCTGCATGTTGTGTCTCTCAGGTTTTAGGGAGTCACATGGAGGCACTGTGATGGTCATATGATCACCTGACTTCACCAGAGGAAATCTCTGTATTGGAGAACCAATAGAAATATCATGTTAGAATCCCAGAATCCTCCTCACCTCTCCGGTCAGGTCTGTGTTTTATTAATAGAGATAAGAGTGATGTCATGTGACCTCCCAAAATCCTCCTCACCTCTCCGGTCAGGTCTGTGTTTTATTAATAGAGATAAGAGTGATGTCATGTGACCTCCCAAAATCCTCCTCACCTCTCCGGTCAGGTCTGTGTTTTTATTAATAGAGATAAGAGTGATGTCATGTGACCTCCCAGAATCCTCCTCACCTCTCCGGTCAGGTCTGTGTGTTATTAATAGAGATAAGAGTGATGTCATGTGACCTCCCAGAATCCTCCTCACCTCTCCGGTCAGGTCTGTTTTATTAATAGAGATAAGAGTGATGTCATGTGACCTCCCAGAATCCTCCTCACCTCTCTGGTCAGAAGATAGATGATCTCCAGGGTGAGGTCTAATATCCTCTCAGTCATGTGACTCCGGTCCTCCTCCATCCTCATTGGTGCAGTCATCTATGAAGGTTTCCCTGTAGACAGATAACAAAAAAACAGCAAAAAAAGCATGAGGCCTTCCCTAAAATCCATACCAGACCCTTCCAGGGTTTAGTGTGGATTTTATAGGAGATCCCCACCCCATGATAAAAAATGCTTGCTGCCCCTCCTGAACCGTACCAAGTTTATGCCCTCAACATGGGGTTGGGTAGACGAGGACAAGGGCCTCGTCCCCACAACCCTGGCCGGTGGCTGTGGGGGACTGTGGGTGTGGAGCTTGTTGGAATCTTGAAGCCATCTTTAATAATAAGAAGGCCTTCAGATAATGCCACTCTCTACGTGAATGCCCCTACCCATTCACATTAAAAAATAAAATGTAACCTAGAAATAAAGACACCCAAAAATTTGACAAGTCCTTTCCTTTATTAGTATTAGTAGCCGAATGACAGCCTCCCCCAAGTTGTCATCAGCTTTTGCAAGTGATTGGGCCGAGTGATGTCAGTGGTTGGTAGGGACGCAGCAGGAGTAGGCAGCCGATGATTCCTTAGCAACCATTGACAGCTGAAAGCTGTCATGTTCATCCATGCTGAACACCCTAAAAGTTCAGATGAAAGTCAGAACAGCCAGTGTCTGGTCTGAACTTACAATTGGGCAGAACATTAGGTTATTCCTACTATCTATATCCTACTCCGTCCGCCTTTTGATGATCGCCGAAAACTCATCTCTTCAGGATGCCTTTCCTGCCTCCACCCAACTTTTACTTTCTCCATCAACTCACAGTTATTACCTTTTGTATCACTTGTCCTTCCCTTTTAGATTGTAAGCTCTCACATTTAGGGTCCTTCGAGCCCTCTCGTATTTAAGTGTATTGTCTAGAGGTATATGGTATCCAATCTCTTACCATTTCCCAAATATTGACGGAGTTTGGTAATCGTTCAATATATTCTTTCTCATATATGAAGTGTCCTTCTCGTATTACCTCCAGCAATGTCTCCTCTCTACTTCCTCCCGACTCACCTCTCACCCACAACTTCCTGTCTGTACCTGACATCACTTCCTGTCTGTACCTGACATCACTTCCTGTCTTCCATTGAGACTTCCTGTCTGGGTAGACGCAAGATCACCACCTTGTGGAGCTCAGAGGAACTGCAGCCCCGAGAAAGATCTCATAGTGTGAACACGGTATGTACTGTATATCCTTATAGATGGGGTCAACTCCACTCCCACCAAGGGGGATAGAAATATAAAGTATATCAGGATAAACAGATGGATTTTGGATGAACTGAGTTTGTGGTGAAATTATCATTGTGTTTTTGTTTTTTTATTCTTTTTGTAATTAGTCATGTAGACAACAGAAATCTCTACGTTGATTAAAAAAAAACTCCAAGGCACCTCTAGTACCGAGTAAGTAATTTTCCATCTTCATCCCTTTATGAACAAGGCTTCCTCCCTTTACAAGTTATAGTTAGTGGCTGTGATTGGGGTGTTGGAGAGTTCGGGGAGATGATCATTGAAGGAGTTTTAGTTGGTTCTTGTGACATCAGAACTGGTTATGTCCTTAGCTAGGAGTGATTATAATATATATATATATACATCTATATATATATCTATAGATATAGGCAGGGCCCTCCAACCGAGATAGACATGAAACCACATAAAGATTCCACAAGACTCACAACATACCATAGACCTGAGGTGTGCCCTGGTCAGCTGGTTGGTACGCCAAAGGGGGCCAAAAAGGGGGCATGCCCAAGATAAGTAATGGTTGATTGTAGAAGAGAAAGTGCCCTGTAAAGGGTTTGGGAGAGTGGGCTCCTCCCATAAATTCAGGCCACCATACTGGCCTTCTAATATATATATATATATATACACACACATTGTATCTCACAAAAGTTAATATACACCCCTCACATTTTTGTAAATATTTTCTTCTATCTTTTCATGTGACAACACTGAAGAAATGACACTTGTCTACAATGTAAAGTAGTGAGTGTACAGCTTGTATAACAGTGTAAATTTTCTGTCCCCTCAAAATAACTCAACACACAGTCATTAATGTCTAAACCGCTGGCAACAAAAGTGAGTACACCCCTAAGTGAAAATGTCCAAATTGGGCCCAATTAGCCATTTTCCCTCCCCTGTGTCATGTGTCTCGTTAGTGTTACAAGGTCTCAGGTGTGAATGGGGAGCAGGTGTGTTAAATTTGCTGTTATCGCTCTCACTCTCTCATACTGGTCACTGGAAGTTCAACATGGCACCTCATAGCAAAGAACTCTCTGAGGATCTAAAAAAAAGAATTGTTGCTCTACATAAAGATGGCCTAGGCTATAAGAAGATTGCCAAGACCCTGAAACTGAGCTGCAGCACGGAGGCCAAGACAATACAGTGGTTAACAAGGACTGGTTCCACTCAGAACAGGCCTCGCCATGGTCCACCAAAGAAGTTGAGGTCACGTGCTCAGCGTCATCTCCAGAGGTTGTCTTTGGGAAATCGACGTATGAGTGCTGCAGAGGTTGAAGGGGTGAGGGGTCAGCCTATCAGTGCTCAGACCATATGCCGCACACTGCATCAAATTGGTCTGGATGGTCTAAAGATGATGCACAAGAAAGCCCGCAAACAGTTTGCTGAAGACAAGCAGACTAAGGACATGGATTACTGGAACCATGTCCTGTGGTCTGATGAGACCAAGATAAATTAATTTGGTTCAGATGGTGACAAGTGTGTGTGGCGGCAACGAAGTGAGGAGTACAAAGACAAGTGTGTCTTGTCTACAGTCAAGCATGGTGGTTGGGAGTGTCATGTTCTGGGGCTGCATGAGTGCTGCCGGCACTGGGGAGCTACAGATCATTGAGGGAACCATGAATGCCAACATGTATTATGACATACTGAAGCAGAGCATGATCCCCTCCCTGCAGAGACTTGACCGCAGGGCAGTATTCCAAAATGATAACGACCCCAAACACACCTCCAAGACGACCACTGCCTTGCTAAAGAAGCTGAGGGTAAAGGTGATGGACTGGCCAAGCATGTCTCCAGACCTAAACACTATTGAGCATCTGTGGGACATCCTCAAACAGAAGGTGGAGGAGCGCAAGGTCTCTAACATCCACCAGCTCCGTGATGTCGTCATAGAAGAGGGGAAGAGGACTCTGGTGACAACCTGTGAAGCTCCGGTGACCTCCATGCCCAAAAGGGTTAAGGCAGTGCTGGAAAATAATGGTGGCCACACAAAATATTGACACTTTGGGTCCCAATTTGGACATTTTCACTTAGGGGTGTACTCACTTTTGTTGCCAGCGGTTTAGACGTTAATGGCTGTGTGTTGAGTTATTTTGAGGGGACAGCAAATTTACACTGTTATACAAGCTGTACACTCACTACTTTACATGGTAACAAAGTGTCATTTCTTCAGTGTTGTCACATGAAAAGATAGAATAAAATATTTACAAAAATGTGAGGGGTGTACTCACTTTTGTGAGATACCGTACATATATATATTATATGTAGCAAAGTCCCGGGGGCCCTGAGGCCCAATGGTGACCTCCAGAGTTAGGGACAACTGACATCCTTCTGTGTAGAGTGGGTTACGAGGCATGGTGGTTGTAATGCAAGGTAGATTGATGGGCGCCAGACACTTCTTGAATGCAAAGAGATTTATTGTCTCTTAAACAGAACTGGGGAGAGAGGATTATGGCCAGGACACCCTTTAGTAGTTGCGATGTTAATTGGCAGACTCAGAGACTTTTATAGGCAGACAGCCATGCAGGGAATGACGTCAAGCTAAACACCACATCTGCATGTGTAGGGCTGCTGTCTCCTATGGCAACAATCTTGTATCAGTTTCTAACAAAGGTTGCAATGAACTTCTTTACTTCTTCTACAATCTCCTGTTGTAGAACTTCACTCCGCAGATCCACTCGCCACTGGATCTCCTGAGCTCTTCCAATCTTCTCACTCAGTATCTTCCTCAAGCGTCACCCCCACGTCCCTGCTGGGTCCCTAGCTTGGCACTCACAGATACTCCTCAAGTGTCACCCTGCTGGCCTGCTCGGTCCTTGGCTTGGCACACAATAATGCTCTGCAAGCGTCACCTCCATTGGCTGGGTCCCTGGCTTGGCACCTGCTGAAGCTTTCCCAATTCTTCACCGTTTCCCGGCTGGTGAGAATACTGCTCAGGTACTTGCTTCAGCTACTCACAGTGGTTTCCAGTAGCAAGGTGGATGGTCCCTAAGTGGCGACAGCTTCCCCTCTACCTCCGACCACAGCTTGTTCTCCGGTCGGCAGAACCGTTGCTTCTGGTTGGAATGCAAGCCGCGGTCCCAACCCTACGCTGCTCTCTTGCTTCTGGAAAGGCCCTCAGACAGCCTAGCAGCCAGATATCCACGGGATAGGCCCAATCTCCGGCCTAGCACAACACACATCCACCCAGATAGCCGTCCAGGTGGCACAGAACATCGATCACCTGACTCCACCCAAATAAATAGGCTCCCCCAGCAGGCCAAAGGACCCAAGAAAATTCCTGCCCATTGGCTGAGACACCCCATTTATTCCTAATCTGTCCTTGCAGTGCCCTTGTCTTATCTAATGCCACCTGATACCCGGCCATGCCACCAGCTACAATGCCACCTAGTGACAGAAGAGAGAAGTGCAGCAATTCCAGAATTGGGGTGAAATCAATTGACCTCCTAACAATTGGCCAAGGCAACTATCGCTTGGCAGATAAATTTGAAAGCAACCCTGCCTAATGCCGCGTACACACGGTCGTACTTTTCGTCTACAAAAGTCCAACGGACGCTGACGGACTAAAGCTGGCTGGTAATCCGATCGTGTGTGGGCTTCTCCGGACTTTCAACGTACTTTTTTAGCCTCAAATCCGACGTACTTTAGATTTGAAACATGCTTTAAAACTTTACTTCGTAACTACGACGGACCCCGAAATCCGCTCGTCTGTGTGCTAGTCCGACGGACAAAAAGCCACGCTAGGGCACCTATTGGCTACTGGCTATGAACTTCCTTATTTTAGTCCGGTGTACGTCATCACGTACGAATCCGACCGACTTTTGTGTGGTCGTGTGTAGGCAAGTCCGTTCGTTAGAAAGTAGGCCGCAAGTCCGCCGCAAGTCCACCGAAAGTCTGCCGGAAGTCTGTCGGACAGGCTGTCTGACTTTTGTAGACGAAAAGTACGACCGTGTGTACGCGGCATAAACATCAGGGTGCTACATATATACACAGGTGCATCTAATAAAATTAGAATATCATCAAAAAGTGTATTTATTTTAGTAATTAAATTAGAAAAGTGAAACTCATATATATTATATAGATGCGTTACACACAGAGTGATATATTTTCAAGCATTTCTATCTTTTAATTTTGATGATTATGGCTTACAGCTAGTGCAGGGGTCTCCAAACATTTTAGCCCGAGGGCCACATTGTAGAGTTTATAAATATTCGCGGGCCGAAAAAATGTGTTATTTATTAATAGAAATGTAAATAATCTCGTCTGAGCCTTTCCGCGCATCCGTTCCCGCAAAATACATCCCCTAAAGCAGTGGTTCTCAACTCCAGTCCTCGGGACCCACCAACAGGCCAGATTTTAAGTATTACCTTGGGGAGATGCAGACTAGAATACTGCAATCACTGAGCAGCAAGTGATATCACCTGTGATGTATTTCAGCTATCTTGCAAACCTGGCCTGTTGGTGGGTCCTGAGGACTGGAGTTGAGAACCACTGCCCTAAAGCAACAATAGATCACCTAGCAGCCAGCATCAGTCACCAATCAGCAGTGACACCCCCTCCTTCTCTCTCCTAGAGGGACCCAACAAGCAGTGACACCCCCTCCTTCTCTCTCCTAGAGGGACTCAACCAGCAGTGACACCCCCTCCTTCTCTCTCCTAGAGGGACCCAACCAGCAGTGACACCTCCTCCTTCTCTCTCCTAGAGGGACCCAACCAGCAGTGACACCTCCTCCTTCTCTCCTAGAGGGACCCAACCAGCAGTGACACCCCCTCCTTCTCTCTCCTAGAGGGATCCAACCAGCAGTGACACCCCCTCCTTCTCTCTCCTAGAGGGACCCAACCAGCAGTGACACCTCCTCCTTCTCTCTCCTAGAGGGACCCAACCAGCAGTGACACCCCCTCCTCCTCTCTCCTAGAGGGACCCAACCAGCAGTGACACCCCCTCCTTCTCTCTCCTAGAGGGACCCAACCAGCCGTGACACCCCCTCCTTCTCTCTCCTAGTGGGACCCCACCATCAGTGACACCGCCTGCTTCTCTCTCCTAGAGGGACCCAACCAGCAGTGACACCCCCTCCTCTCTCCTAGAGGGACCCAACCAGCCGTGACACCCCCTCCTTCTCTCTCCTAGTGGGACCCCACCATCAGTGACACCGCCTGCTTCTCTCTCCTAGTGGGACCCAATTAGCAGTGACACCCCCTCCTCTCTCCTAGAGGGACCCAACCAGCAGTGACACCCCCCCCCCCCTTCTCTCTCCTAGAGGGACCCAACCAGCAGTGACACCCCCCCCCCTTCTCTCTCCTAGAGGGACCCAACCAGCAGTGACACCTCCTCCTTCTCTCTCCTAGAGGGACCCAACCGGCAGTGACACCCCTCCTTCTCTCTCCTAGAGGGACCCAACCAGCCGTGACACCCCCTCCTTCTCTCTCCTAGTGGGACCCCACCATCAGTGACACCGCCTGCTTCTCTCTCCTAGTGGGACCCAATTAGCAGTGACACCCCCTCCTCTCTCCTAGAGGGACCCAACCAGCAGTGACACCCCCCCCTTCTCTCTCCTAGAGGGACCCAACCAGCAGTGACACCCCCCCCTTCTCTCTCCTAGAGGGACCCAACCAGCAGTGACACCTCCTCCTTCTCTCTCCTAGAGGGACCCAACCGGCAGTGACACCCCTCCTTCTCTCTCCTAGAGGGACCCAACCAGCAGTGACACCCCCTCCTTCTCTCTCCTAGAGGGACCCAACCAGCAGTGACACCCCCTCCTTCTCTCTCCTAGAGGGACCCAACCAGCAGTAACACCTCCTCCTTCTCTCTCCTAGAGGGACCCAACCGGCAGTGACACCCCCTCCTTCTCTCTCCTAGAGGGACCCAACCAGCAGTGACACCCCCTCCTTCTCTCTCCTAGAGGGACCCAACCAGCAGTGACACCCCCCCCTTCTCTCTCCTAGAGGGACCCAACCAGCAGTGACACCCCCTCCTTCTCTCTCCTAGAGGGACCCAACCAGCAGTGACACCCCCCCCTTCTCTCTCCTAGAGGGACCCAACCAGCAGTGACACCCCCCCCTTCTCTCTCCTAGAGGGACCCAACCAGCAGTGACACCTCCTCCTTCTCTCTCCTAGAGGGACCCAACCGGCAGTGACACCTCCTCCTTCTCTCTCCTAGAGGGACCCAACCGGCAGTGACACCGCCTACTTCTCTCTCCTAGAGGGACCCAACCAGCAGTGATACCTCCTCCTTCTCTCTCCTAGAGGGACCCAACCAGCAGTGACACCCCCTCCTTCTCTCTCCTAGAGGGACCCAACCAGCAGTGACACCCCCCCCTTCTCTCTCCTAGAGGGACCCAACCAGCAGTGACACCTCCTCCTTCTCTCTCCTAGAGGGACCCAACCGGCAGTGACACCTCCTCCTTCTCTCTCCTAGAGGGACCCAACCGGCAGTGACACCGCCTCCTTCTCTCTCCTAGAGGGACCCAACCAGCAGTGATACCTCCTCCTTCACTCTCCTAGCAGAGGAAGCCAGACAGAATATTGAAGTCTTTAGTGATCTCTGATTTCCTTATAAAGTGTTTCCTCCATAATAAAGATCAGAGGAGCGCTCAGCCACGTGTTTTCTGAGGTGTATATCAAGGTGAGCTTCTTCCTGGAGTAAGATCTCTGATGTACGGCAAAATATGATCCATATAGAAGACATTTCCCGCACTCAGGACACTAATACACCTAGAGGGATGTGTGGGTCCTATGATGTTGGATAAGGTAAGACTTCTGTAAAAAACATTTCCCGCACTCAATTAAAAAATACGGCTTCTCCTCTTGTGTAAGCTTTTTAATGTTTGACAAGTTCTGATTTCCGTGAATAACATTTTCCACACTCGGGGCAGGAAAAGCACCTTTCCCCTGTGTGGCATATCTGATGTTCATTAAGAATGGACTTACGTGAGAAACATTTTCCACCCTCAGGACATGAATACGGCTTCTCCCCTGTGTGAAATCTCTGATGATCAGATAGTTAAGACTTCGGTATAAAACATTTCCCAAACTCAGGACTAATGCCGCGTACACACGGTCGGACTTTTCGTCTACAAAAGTCCGACGGACGCCGACGGACTAAAGCTGGCTGACAATCCGATCGTGTGTGGGCTTCCCCGGACTTTCAGCGGACTTTTCCAGCCTCAAATCTGACGGACTTTAGATTTGAAACAGGCTTCAAATCTTTACGTCGTAACTACGCCAGACCCAGAAATCCGCTCGTCTGTGTGCTAGTCCGACGGGCAAAAACCCACGATAGGGCAGCTATTGGCTACTGGCTATCAACTTCCTTATTTTAGTCCGGTGTACGTCATCACGTACGAATCCGTCTGACTTTTGTGTGATCGTGTGTAGGCAAGTCCGTTCGTAAGAAAGTCTGCCGCAAGTCCGCCAAAAGTCCGTTGAAAGTCTGTCGGACTTTTGTAGACAAAAAGTCAGACCGTGTGTACGTGGCATAAGACTACGGTTTCCCACTCATGTGCAGTCTCTGATGTCTTTTAAAACTGGTCCTATCTGAAAAATATTTCCCACACTCGGGGCAGGAATACGGCCTTTCCCCCGTGTGAGATCTCTGATGTCTCACAAGGTCTGATTTCTGCAAATAACGTTTTCCGCACTCAGAACAGGTATACGGCTTCTCACCCGTGTGCAATCTCTGATGTCTGAAAAGATGTGACTTCCTTGAGAAACATTTCCCACACTCAGGACAGGAAAGTGGCTTCTCCCCCGCGTGGCACCTTTGATGTCTACTAAAATTGCGCTTGTCTGAAAAACATTTCCCGCACTCAGGACAGGGATATGGCTTCTCGCCTGTATGAATTCTTTGATGTTTACCAAGGTCTGATATCTGTCTAAAACATTTTTCACACTCAGAGCAAGAATATGGTTTCTCACCAGTGTGACACCTCTGATGTGTATAAAGATGGGACTTCTGTGAATAACATTTTCCACACTCAGGACAAGAAAATGGCTTCTTCCCTGTGTGAGAAGTGTAATGTATGTCAAGTTGTGATTTATAAAGAAAGCATTTCCCGCACTCAGAACAGGAATGTAGTATCTCCCCAGTGTGAGATCTCTTATGTACAGAAAGGCTAAATGCAGAGCTAAAACTTTCCCCACATTCAGGACAGGAACATTTCTTCTGCCCCTGAATCCCAACACCATCCCTCACAGTACGAGGTTGCTCAGAGTCAGAGGGATTCCATGGTCTATCCACACTGTGAAGTCCACCATCCATAGTGGAGATCATTGTCTTTTCTCCTCCACAATCTCCTGTGATGTCCTCATCTTCCATTTTCCAACCTGGAGATAAAGTGAGACGATCCTTTGAGGGTTTCTCCATGGCGTGTCCTGGAAAAATATAAAAACATCATCAATAGATATGAGAGGGTTAGTTCACTTCCATCAAGATTCCATCTGGATCAGGGAGATATGAGTGAGCAGATGTTCTCTGTGGATGTCCCAACCAGCTGGGACTCTCCCCCCTCTTCAGTCAAAGGGCCTTTGGTCCTCCTCCCAGATCACTTCTACATTTACACAGCCTTGTCAGAAGAGCAGGAACCAATGGGGACTGGGAGGTCCATGCTCTTTACACAACCACAAGCTTAGGCACTGGGTCATGTGATCTCTGATAAACAAGAGGGTCAAAGGTCCGACTTGTACGCCCTTTACCATAGAACAATGACCATAGGCCTAGGCTTCTGGTGATATTCAGCACTGGTGGGAGCTTGGAGCAGCTCTTTTACCCTGCAATGGTAAGTGTTGCAGTCTCTGTTACTCCTTACGTTTCAATCCAAATAGACTGGTAATAGTTTTATGGTAACATTTGGATATAAGTCTTCTGGAAGAAGAGGGACCAACCTAAGAAAGGCTCAATCTGTGTTATCATATCTGTGCTACTGTAAGTAGGAGTGACACACAACCTAATACTGCCAGCTAAACCCCAGGATGGGTATCAGTTCAGGGAGGGGACCATTATCAACCTATTATTGGCTGATATCCCTCAGCTCCCGCCATACTCTGGACCAATTAGTGTGCAGTAACAGAGAAGAGAAGAATATATTATGGGTCACCTGTGCTGATCTCTGTAGGAGTGTCCTCCTCTATGAATGTCCTCGTCATTCCAGCCTCCTCCGTATATTGCTGATCATCCCTCACATACGTCTCTTCTACTTCACCCTCAATTTTCATGTTCTTTAGATCTTCACCCTAAACCAACAGAATGGCAGAAAAATAACATCTGTAACATAGAAGTATTTATGATGTGAGATCACATAGAAAATATCATCTTGTAGAGTCCAAACATCATCACCACATGTCAGAGTGTTCAATCACTTTATGTTCCCGACCCTCAACTCCACCTACCTGATGATGGTGGGGGATGGTGTGACCTTCCTGTGTGGAATCCCGGGAATACAGAGGACGGGGACATCTCTCAGGTGGGTTTCTGTTATTAGGTTGATTCATCATAATGTCCTTGTAGAGATCCTTGTGTCCGTCAAAACACTTCTCCCTCACACCATACTCCTCTTTTATCTCTTCTTTAACATCAACTTTAGAATCTTTCAGGTTTCCACTCTGAATATATAATATAAATGACATCAATTGTAACAATGCAGATAATGTACAGATCCTAATGATACTATCAGTGATTGTTCCTCATCTACCTGATGATGGTGAGGGATGGTGTGACCTTCCTGTGTGGAATCCCGGGAATACAGAGGACGGGGACATCTCTCTGGTGGGTTCCCATTACTGGATCCATCTGTAGGAAACACACACACTGACTGAATACATTGTTTCTATGTGTTTATCAGATGATGGGGGATCTAGGTGGACCCTCCGTACTGCTCTCTCCTTTACAATAAAGTCTCCTCTTACCCGGTGATGTGAGGGGCGGCTGATTGTCCATCATGACATCCTTGTAGAGATCCTTGTGTCCTTCTAAATACTCCCACTCCTCCATGGAGAAATAGACAGTGACATCCTGACACCTTATAGGAACCTGACACACACAATGATACAGTCACCATCCAGACACATCCCTTGTCTGTTACTGGATAATGTCCCAGAATCCTCCTCACCTCTCCTGTCAGCAGCTCCATCATCTTCTTGGTGACTTCTAGAATCTTCTCCATGTTGTGTCTCTCAGGTTTTAGGGAGTCACATGGAGGTACTGTGATGGTCATATGATCACCTGACTTCACAAGAGGAAATCTCTGTATTGGAGAACCAATAGGAATATCATGTTAGACTCCCAGAATCCTCCTCACCTCTCCGGTCAGGTGTGTGTTTTATTAATAGAGATAAGAGTGATGTCATGTGACCTCCCAGAATCCTCCTCACCTCTCCGGTCAGGTCTGTGTTTTATTAATAGAGATAAGAGTGATGTCATGTGACCTCCCAGAATCCTCCTCACCTCTCCGGTCAGGTCTCTGTTTTATTAAAAGAGATAAGAGTGATGTCATGTGACCTCCCAGAATCCTCCTCACCTCTCCGGTCAGAAGATAGATGATCTCCAGGGTGAGATTTAGTACCCTTTCATTCATGTGACTGCAGTCCTTCTCCATCCTCATTGGTGCTGTCATCTATAAAGGTTTCCCTGTAGACAGATAACAAAAAAACAGCAAAAAAAAGCATGAGGCCTTCCAGAAAATCCATACCAGACCCTTCCAGGGTTTAGTGTGGATTTTAAGGGAGATCCCCACCCCATGATAAAAAAATGCTTGAGGTCCTCTTAAAGTCCATAACAGGCCCTTAATCTGGCTGGCCAGGAAAGTGGGGATGAGTGTGGCTCTGCCCCTCCTGAACCACACCAAGTTTATGCCCTCAACATGGGGTTGGGTTGACAAGGACAAGGGCCTCTTCCCCACAACCCTGGCCGGTGGCTGTGGGGGACTGTGGGTGTAGAGCTTGTTGGAATCTTGAAGCCATCTTTAATAATATAAAGGCCTTCAGATAATGCCATTCTCTACGTCAGTGGTTCTCAACTCCTGTCCTCAGGACCCACCAACAGGCCAGGTTTGCAAGATAACTTGCATACATCACAGGTGATATCATTTGTTGCTCAGTGATTGCAGTATTCTACTCTGCATCTCCCCCAAGGCAACACTTAAAATCTGGCCTGTTAGTGGGTCCTGAGGACAGGAGTTGAGAACCACTGCTCTACGTGAATGAGTATGGGGTACCACTACCCATTCACATAAAAAAATTAAAATAAAATGTAACCTACAAATAAAGACACCCAAACATTTGACAAGTCCTTTCTTAAAAAAAAAAAGCCCCTAATATTACCCTTATTGTAAATAAACTGTACTGCTGGGGAAAAAAAATTGTGACCCGGTGCACACGAACCGATCCCAACAGTATTAGTAGCTGAATGACAGCCTCCCCCAAGTTGTCATCGGCTTTTGTAAGTGATTGGACCAAGTGATGTCAGTGGTTGGTAGGGACGCAGCAGAAGTAGCTCCAGCAATGTCTCCTCTCTACTTCCTCCTGACTCACCTCTCACCCGGAACTTCCTGTCTGTACCTGACATCACTTCCTGTCTTCCATAGAGACTTCCTTTCTGGGTAGACGTGAGATCACCACCTTGTGGAGCTCAGAGGATCTGCAGCCCCGAGAAACATCCTTGTAATGTATGTTTATGTACTGTATATCCTTATAGATGGGGTCATCTCCATAGAAATATAAAAGTATATCAGGATAAACAGATGGATTTGGGCTGAATTGATTTTGTGGTGAAATTATCTTTTTTTTTTTATTATTCTTTTTGTAATTAGTCATGTAGACAAAAGAAATCTCGACCTTGATTTAAAAAAAAAAACCCAAGGCACCTCTAGTACCCAGTAAGTAATTTTCCATCTTCACCCCCTTTATAAACAAAGCTTCCTCCCTTTACAAGTTATAGTTAGTGGCTGTGATTGGGGTGTTGGAGAGTTCGGGGAGATGATAATTACGCAAGTTTTATTTTGTTCTTGTGACATTAGAACTAGTTATGTCCTTATGTCCTTAGCTAGGAGTGGTTGTAATATACACACACACATATATATATATACATATATATATATATAAAAATATGAAGGTATACGTGGAAATCCTTTCACCAATGATGATCACCGCGTGAGGGGGTCACCCCCCGTGAGATTGCACTCAACACAATATCAGTAATCACAAGCCTTTGGATAATAATCTTTAAAACTTTCCATCTCCTTAGTTCAACCCCCAGGTGGTGCAAGACCCTCTCGGTATGTATAACATGGGGAGAAAATGAGATGCCATATAGCGTAATATTGCTTAAGAATGTTTATTAAATAATATAAAAAACCAAACTCCCCCTTTTTAAATGTGCGTACCAGATACAAAAGGTTAAAAGAGCATTGAAAAGTGCACTGTGCCTGTATAAATCGTCCCCCGGGAGGAGTTCCTGGATGCGAGCTGTATGCAGCTAGTCTGTTCGCTTCATGGTTACCTTCCGTGGAGCGCACACGTCACTTCCGGTAGATTACGACACTGACGCGTTTCGTCACTTCCGGACGCCCTCAGATGACGTCCGGAAGTGACGAAACGCGTCAGTGTCGTAATCTACCGGAAGTGACGTGTGCGCTCCACGGAAGGTAACCAGGAAGCGAACAGACTAGCTGCATACAGCTCGCATCCAGGAACTCCTCCCGGGGGACGATTTATACAGGCACAGTGCACTTTTCAATGCTCTTTTAACCTTTTGTATCTGGTACGCACATTTAAAAAGGGGGAGTTTGGTTTTTTATATTATTTAATAAACATTCTTAAGCAATATTACGCTATATGGCATCTCATTTTCTCCCCATGTTATACATACCGAGAGGGTCTTGCACCACCTGGGGGTTGAACTAAGGAGATGGAAAGTTTTAAAGATTATTATCCAAAGGCTTGTGATTACTGATATTGTGGTGAGTGCAATCTCACGGGGGGTGACCCCCTCACGCGGTGATCATCATTGGTGAAAGGATTTCCACGTATACCTTCACATCTATAGACTACATCTTTATTTTTGAACTTTCCTTTCTCTTCAAACATCTGTTCTATACAAAGTGTTTTATAACATCGGACACTCAGCGCTGCTTCAATAAGTACAACAAATCAGAGACTTGGCACGCTTATCTTTATGATTTTAGACTTATTGTTTATTACATGTTCATTTTTAAAGTAGCTGCTTGGGTCTGCTGCATCTGATTACGGAGTAATTTTAAGGCGCGGATTGATGTGAGGCAGAGGCGGTTTCAATTGTCCACATATTCTATAGTATATATAAAAAAAAATATATATATATATATATAAAGCACACTACTCCCGTAGGAGCTGCTAATAGTTCATTCCTTTCTCCAAGTTGTTTCCATTACCCCCCCCCCCCCCGACTTCTCTGCACAGACAACACAGCAAACAGTCTTAGAACAAAAAGAACAGTAACTTTATTCTTTCCCATAGCACGTTGCAGAAAGAATGTGGAACAAAGTCTTTTAGAAATATGAGCTACCTTAACCGGTTCAATACAGGGCATTTTCACCCCCTTCCTTCCCAGGCCAATTTTTAGTTTTCAGCGCTGTCGCACTTTAAACGACAATTGCGCCGCTGTACCCAAAAAAAAATTGACGTCCTTTTTTCCCCACAAATAGAGCTTTCTTTTGGTGGTATTTGATCGCCTCTGCGGTTTTTTAATTTTTTGCGCTATAAACAAAAGAAGAGCGACAATTTTGAAAAAAACACAATATTTTTTACTTTTTGCTATAATAAATATCCCAATTTTTTTTTAAAAAAAAACAAATTTTTTCCTCAGTTTCGATACGTATTCTTCTACATATTTTTGGTAAAAAAAAATCGCAATAAGCGTATATTGATTGGTTTGCGCAAAAGTTATAGCGTCTACAAAATACGGGATAGATTTATGGCATTTTAAAAATAAAAAAAATGTATTTATTTTTTTTACTAGTAATAGCGGCGATCGCGATTTTTTTTCGTGACTGCGACATTATGGCGGACACATCGGACACTTTTGACACATTTTTGGGACCATTCACATTTATACAGCGATCAATGCTATAAAATTGCATTGATTACTGTGTAAATGTGACAGGCAGGGAAGGGGTTAACCACTAGGGGGACACAAGGGGTTAACTAAGTTTCCTAAGGGAGTGTTTCTAACTGTAGGGGGCGGGGACGCACAAGGGGAGGAGACCGATCAGTGTTCCGCTGTACTGGGAACACAGATCGCTCTCCTCACAACTGACAGGACGTGGATCTGTGTGTTTACACACACACAGATCCACAGTCCGGCCAATCGTGGGTGCCCGGCGGATATCGCGGCTGCCGGGCATACGCACCGGGTCCCTAGCAACGCCGCGGGCGCGCGCACCCCCTAGACGGCCGGGAATCCCAGGCCGTCATATGACGTCCACCCAGGATGGGAGATCCCATCTGTGGACGTCATTTGTCTATGGCCCGGTGCTGAAGTGGTTAATCATCTGGTTCCTGTAATGGACTGCACATCTTCTCCCTCCTGTTTACCACTACTTCCCAACCGACACAGAATCTTCACTTAAGTCCCAAGAACAGCACTCTGAATAAAGTCCCCGGACCGGCACCCTCAGCCTATGAAGATAACTGTTTCTCTGGCCATGCACTCACGTGTACATTGAAGTGACCGTCCATGATTACCATGTGGGGTCTTCTACCAGCTCTCTTCCTCTGTTGGGGGTAGCAGCCTCTCCTTTTTAGATGTGCAGGTTCCCACAGTAGTTTCCTTCATCCTTCCTCCTGTAAGGCAGGTTTTCTCTCCCCAAAAGGGGAGAGTTCTTTAACTGTATCAGCGGCTACATTCTGTACTCCTTTGCTGTTCTCTTCCCATCAGCAAGCATGACAGGAACAGGAAGCATGTGACCCACAGTTATATAGGCCTGTTAGTCCCTGCCCATGCAAATTAATGATAGGCTAGGGATGACCTATACCGCTAACTACACCCTGTATCACATCAACCTGTCCTCCAGCACCTCTCACTGGTCAGACTAGGCGTCACTTTAGCAGAATGCAGGTGGTCACACCTCCCCATCCTACACTATCATTCCTCCCAGTAAATCAAACACAGTCAGGGTAATGCCTGAAATTCACACTAAGTCTAATGCCGCGTACACACGAGCGGACTTTACGGCAGACTTTGCCCGGCGGACTTTTCGACGGACTTTACGAATGAACGGACTTGCCTACACACGATCCACCAAAGTCCGTCGGATTCGTACGTGATGACGTACGACCGGACTAAAACAAGGAAGTTCATAGCCAGTAGCCAATAGCTGCCCTAGCGTGGCTTTTTGTCCGACGGACTAGCACACAGACGAGCGGACTTTTCGACCGGACTCGAGTCCGTCGGATAGATTTGAAACATGTTTCAAACCTAAGTCCGTCCAACTTTTGAGAAAACAAAGTCCACTGGAGCCCACACACGATCGAATTGTCCGACGAAATCCCGTCCACCGGGCAAAGTCTGCCGTAAAGTCCCCTCGTGTGTACGCGGCATTAGCCTCTCTAGTATTTTAGCACACACCTAAGTGGGTGGGCGCTACATATATATATATATATATATATATATATATATATATAGTATCTCACAAAAGTGAGTACACCCCTCACATTTTTGTAAATCTTTTCTTCTATCTTTTCATGTGACAACACTGAAGAAATGACACTTGTCTACAATGTAAAGTAGTGAGTGTACAGCTTGTATAACAGTGTAAATTTGCTCTCCCCTCAAAATAACTCAACACACAGCCATTAATGTCTAAACCGCTGGCAACAAAAGTCAGTACACCCCTAAGTGAAAATGTCCAAATTGGGCCCAAAGTGTCAATATTTTGTGTGGCCACCATTATTTTCCAGCACTGCCTTAACCCTCTTGGGCATGGAGGTCACCAGAGCTTCACAGGTTGTCACTGGAGTCCTCTTCCCCTCCTCCATGATGACATCACGGAGCTGGTGGATGTTAAGAGACCTTGCGCTCCTCCACCTTCCTTTCGAGGATGCCCCACACATGCTCAATAGGGTTTAGGTCTGGAGACATGCTTGGCCAGTCCATCACCTTTACCCTCAGCTTCTTTAGCAAGACAGTGGTGGTCTTGGAGGTGTGTTTGGGGTGGTTATCATGTTGGAATACTGCCCTGCGGTCCAGTCTCTGAAGGGAGGGGATCATGCTCTGCTTCAGTATGTCACAGTACATGTTGGCATTCATGGTTCCCTCAATGATGTGTAGCCCCCCCAGTGCCGGCAGCACTCATGCAGCCCCAGACCATGACTCTCCCACCACCATGCTTGACTGTAGACAAGACACACTTGTCTTTGTACTCCTCACCTGGTTGCCCCCACACACGCTTGTCACCATCTGAACCAAATAAGTTGATCTTGGTCTCATCAGACCACAGGACATGGTTCCAGTAATCCATCTCCTTAGTCTGCTTGTCTTCAGCAAACTGTTTGCGGACTTTCTTGTGCATCATCATTAGAAGGGGCTTTCTTCTGGGATGACAGCCATGCAGACAAACTTGATGCAGTGTGCGGCGTATGGTCTGAGCACAGGCTTTCTTGTGCATCATGATTAGAAAAGAAGAGAGAGAAATGCCCCAAAAGGGATACTATGGGCAGAAAACCAACACAGGATCAAAGTATGGTAAATAGAAAAACAGATAAAAAATATATACATTTTTATTCAATATACAAAAATAGTACAAAAATGACAAATACCATTACTAAAAGCATTGAATAGCAAATGAAGAACAGGAGTATTTCACAGTATTACAGGCTGCAGCAAAAAACACTTCTGAAAACTGGGAGACAGAGACCAGAAATGGCTGCATGAGGACCCAACATGTTTCGGAGAGCATAAAAAAATTAAATTTCCTTTCATGACACTATATTTCCTTCTTCAGGGGTTCAAATAAAGCTGTGCTGTTGTGTTTCACACGCTGAGCTATGATTAAGCACTGACTACAGTGTGAAACGCGTCAGATTTCCTGCTTTGTGATGCTGTGGCATGTATTTTTATGATTATATTTAAATAAAGATTGAAGATTACATTTGAGTGCGGCTGTCCAGGATTTCTCATTTACCTCTCAGGTTCATTTATCAAGTTGGAATAACCCAGATAGATTGCCACATCCGTAAACGTAGGAAGAAGAGGGGGGATACTAGATAGTAACCAAAAAAGGCGGACTTTTTTGGTGCCCTTGGGAGACAGCCGTGTGCTGTACACTGTGTAGAGCACCCAGCTGTCTCCCAGGGGCACACTTTTCATTACAAGTTAAAAGCAATATGTGCCAGTTCTATTACATATTATTGTTACTCTGAACCACATCAAGGTCTCTTCCTCATTGGACTTTGGACCTTTACATATCAATCTGTTTAATTCTTAGATATTTAATGCACATCTGCCCCTGATAGAGCTACATACACAAAATGAAAAAAGCATTATGAGCATTCCACATTTTTGGAAACCTTCCGGCTGCTATGAACTTATACACGGGGCTTACTCATTTTAAGATGGTGAGATTCGTTCCTGTCCTTTCTGTCTTTTGAACCTTGTCTGTGTCCTAAAGAAGCCTCACGGCGAAACGCGTAGGCGCATGACGCATAAGGGCTCAATGTACAAATTGTATTTTGTGATCTGTGTTTTTATCCTTTTTTGTTTGTGTTTATGAACGCTATCCATGAATTGATGTACTTTTTTCAATAAATATTTTTTGTACTATATATGCTGTGATACTTTCCCCACTGTTTCCACGCCTACAAAGTCTGACTTTTTTGGTTACTATCTAGTATCCCCTGTCTTCTACCTCTGAATAAACTAGCCTCTCACGTTCCTGCAGGAGTGATGTTCATCTGGGCTGTGTAGCAGTTCTGTGCTGCGCTCACCTGAATTTAAATAGCTCCCAAAGTGGGGGTGGTGGTATGGCAACAGCCAATTGACTAAGTGTTGACCAAATAAGGGCCATAGGTAAAGCATGGCCTAGCAATTAGGCCTATTGATCGCACAGGTATCTGTGCAATCACCACACCTGTGTGTGGGACACCCTCCAGCTGCGGCCCCTCGGCCGTCGCGCTGTCCGGCGTCACCGCATCAGACGGCGCGATGAAGTCAGACGCCGACGCGCGGAGGAAGGGCGGCAACTGAGGGCAAGAATGAAAAAAAGCACCCATGCTCCGGCGCGAAGCACAGAAAGCTCCGCTCATGCGCATGGTAGCCGCTAAACTGCCTCCACCCCTAGAGAAATGGGCACATTGGGCAGTGGAGGCACCCCCCCATGCCAGGGAGTGCCGGAGAACCACACCACCAGCACAGGACAACCAGGACAAATGGGAAAATCGGAACTAAAAACTGTTCCCAATCTGTCAAAGGACGCATGTCAACCTCATAATAAAGAATGTATATAACAAATATATGTAAAAATTACATCTATAAGAAAAAAGAAAAGGAAAATATGTTTTCAAGAAAAAATATTAGATACATGATTTGATATATATGATCAAAATATCAACTGGGTATGGACTGGAAAGACGTGGGATCATCATCTGTACATGTTGGTAATATGTTATTCAAACGGAAAAAGAAATTATATTATCATCTGCAAAAAAGAGGAGCGGGCATACTTATTGACATGACGAGAACCGTAAATGCAATACATACTAATGACAGCCATATTAAGCATGTAAAATAGGCGACAAGGATAAATGGATTGATATTAATGACAAGGTGACTGAGCCAAAGCAAAACAAAAGAACAAAAAAAACAAATAATCAAACATGAATAATACAAAATGGGAAATATTCCTACAAAATGGGAAAAGTTCTTTATCATAACCTCCCGTCACGAAACCTGGTAAAAAAGGTTTTAAATTAAAGGCTTCGTTGAGTCGCATTCAAGTTGGATATCCGACGAAGCTCGCGTTGCAGGAGACCTTTGTTAAAGTCTCCGCCGTGTGAGCTTGGGTGTATGCGATCTAATACTAAAACAGAGATTTTGGGAAAAATACCACTATGGACCTGAGCAACATGCCTCCCCAGAGGAAGATCTGAGTTGGCAGTTTGCATTGCCCTGATGTTGCAGTATAAGCGTTGCCACAGTTTTTGTACTGTGTTGCCAACATAGAAGCAGTTACAGCTACACAATAGCAAGTAACCACTCCCACTCCTCAGTGACACCCCCTCCTTCTCTCTCCTAGAGGGACCCAACCAGCAGTGACACCCCCTCCTTCTCTCTCCTAGAGGGACCCAACCAGCAGTGACACCTCTTCCTTCTCTCTCCTAGAGGGACCCAACCAGCAGTGACACCCACTCCTTCTCTCTCCTAGAGGGACTCAACCAGCAGTGACACCCCCTCCTCTCTCCTAGAGGGACCCAACCAGCAGTGACACCCCCTACTCTCTCCTAGAGAGAGCCAACCAGCAGTGACACCCCCTCCTTCTCTCTCCTAGAGGGAATCAACCAGCAGTGACACCTCTTCCTTCTCTCTCCTAGAGGGACCCAACCAGCAGTGACACCCCCTCCTCTCTCCTAGAGGGACCCAACCAGCAGTGACACCCCATCCTTCTCTCTCCTAGTGGGACTCAACCAGCAGTGACACCTCTTTCTTCTCTCTCCTAGAGGGACCCAACCGGAAGTGACACCCCCTCCTTCTCTTTCCTAGAGGGACCCAACCAGCAGTGACACCCCTCCTTCTCTCTCGTAGAGGGACCCAACCAGCAGTGACACCCCCTCCTTCTCTCTCCTAGAGGGACCCAACCAGCAGTGACACCTCCTTCTCTCTTCTAGAGGGACCCAACCAGCAGTGACACCTCCTCCTTCTCTCTCCTAGAGGGACCCAACCAGCAGTGACACCCCCTCCTTCTCTCTACTAGAGGGACCCAACCAGCAGTGACACCTCCTCCTTCTCTCTCCTAGAGGGACCCAACCAGCAGTGACACCTCCTCCTTCTCTCTCCTAGAGGGACCCAACCAGCAGTGACACCCCCTCCTTCACTCTCCTAGAGGGACCCAACCAGCAGTGACACCCCCTCCTTCTCTCTCCTAGAGGAACCCAACCAGCAGTGACACCCCCTCCTTCTCTCTCCTAGCGGGACCCAACCAGCAGTGACACCCCCTCCTTCTCTCCTAGAGGGACCCAACCAGCAGCGACACCCCCTCCTTCTCTCTCCTAGAGGGACCCAACCAGCAGTGACATCCCCTCCTTCTCTCTCCTAGAGGGACCCAACCAGCAGTGACACCCCCTCCTTCTCTCTCCTAGAGGGACCCAACCAGCAGTGACACCCCCTCCTTCTCTCTACTAGAGGGACCCAACCAGCAGTGACACCCCCTCCTTCTCTCTACTAGAGGGACCCAACCAGCAGTGACACCCCCTCCTTCTCTCTCCTAGAGGGACCCAACCAGCAGTGACACCCCCTCCTTCTCTCTCCTAGAGGAACCCAACCAGCAGTGACACCTTCTCCTTCTCTCTCCTAGAGGGACCCAACCAGCAGTGACACCCCCTCCTTCTCTCTACTAGAGCGACCCAACCAGCAGTGACACCTCCTCCTTCTCTCTCCTAGAGGGACCCAACCAGCAGTGACACCCCCTCCTTCTCTCTCCTAGAGGGACCCAACCAGCAGTGACACCCCCTCCTTCTCTCTCCTAGAGAGACCCAACCAGCAGTGACACCATCTCCTTCTCTCTCCTAGAGGGACCCAACCAGCAGTGACACCCCCTCCTCCTCTCTCCTAGAGGGACCCAACCAGCAGTGAAACCCCCTCCTTCTCTCTCCTAGAGGAACCCAACCAGCAGTGACACCCCCTCCTTCTCTCTCCTAGCGGGACCCAACCAGCAGTGACACCCCCTCCTTCTCTCTCCTAGAGGGACCCAACCAGCAGCGACACCCCCTCCTTCTCTCTCCTAGAGGGACCCAACCAGCAGTGACACCCCCTCCTTCTCTCTCCTAAAGGGACCCAACCAGCAGTGACCCCCCTCCTTCTCTCTCCTAGAGGGACCCAACCAGCAGTGACACCTCCTCCTTCTCTCTCCTAGAGGGACTCAACCAGCAGTGACACCCCCTCCTTCTCTCTCCTAGAGGGACCCAACCAGCAGTGACACCCCTTTCCTTCTCTCTCCTAGAGGGACCCAACCAGCAGTGACACCCCCTCCTTCTCTCTCCTAGAGGGACCCAACCAGCAGTGACACCCACTCCTTCTCTCTCCTAGAGGGACTCAACCAGCAGTGACACCCTCTCCTAGAGGGACCCAACCAGCAGTGACACCCCCTCCTTCTCTCTCCTAGAGGGACCCAACCAGCAGTGACACCCCTCCTTCTCTCTCCTAGAGGGACCCAACCAGCAGTGACACCCCCTCCTTCTCTCTCCTAGAGGGACCCAACCAGCAGTGACACCCCTTTCCTTCTCTCTCCTAGAGGGACCCAACCAGCAGTGACACCCCCTCCTTCTCTCTCCTAGAGGGACCCAACCAGCAATGACACCCCCTCCTTCTCTCTCCTAGAGGGACCCAACCAGCAGTGACACCCCCCCTTCTCTCTCCTATAGGGACCCAACCAGCAGTGACACCCCCTCCTTCTCTCTCCTAGAGAGACCCAACCAGCAATGACACCCCCTCCTTCTCTCTCCTAGAGGGACCCAACCAGCAGTGACACCCCCTCCTTCTCTCTCCTAGAGGGACCCAACCAGCCGTGACATCCCCTCCTTCTCTCTCCTAGAGGGACCCAACCAGCAGTGACACCCCCTCCTTCTCTCTCCTAGAGGGACCCAACCAGCAGTGACACCCCCTCCTTCTCTCTACTAGAGGGACCCAACCAGCAGTGACACCCCCTCCTTCTCTCTACTAGAGGGACCCAACCAGCAGTGACACCCCCTCCTTCTCTCTCCTAGAGGGACCCAACCAGCAGTGACACCCCCTCCTTCTCTCTCCTAGAGGAACCCAACCAGCAGTGACACCTTCTCCTTCTCTCTCCTAGAGGGACCCAACCAGCAGTGACACCCCCTCCTTCTCTCTACTAGAGCGACCCAACCAGCAGTGACACCTCCTCCTTCTCTCTCCTAGAGGGACCCAACCAGCAGTGACACCCCCTCCTTCTCTCTCCTAGAGGGACCCAACCAGCAGTGACACCCCCTCCTTCTCTCTCCTAGAGAGACCCAACCAGCAGTGACACCATCTCCTTCTCTCTCCTAGAGGGACCCAACCAGCAGTGACACCCCCTCCTCCTCTCTCCTAGAGGGACCCAACCAGCAGTGAAACCCCCTCCTTCTCTCTCCTAGCGGGACCCAACCAGCAGTGACACCCCCTCCTTCTCTCTCCTAGAGGGACCCAACCAGCAGCGACACCCCCTCCTTCTCTCTCCTAGAGGGACCCAACCAGCAGTGACATCCCCTCCTTCTTTCTCCTAGAGGGACCCAACCAGCAGTGACACCCCCTCCTTCTCTCTCCTAGAGGGACCCAACCAGCAGTGACATCCCCTCCTTCTCTCTCCTAGAGGGACCCAACCAGCAGTGACACCCCCTCCTTCTCTCTACTAGAGGGACCCAACCAGCAGTGACACCCCCTCCTTCTCTCTCCTTGAGGGACCCAACCAGCAGTGACACCCCCTCCTTCTCTCTCCTAGAGGAACCCAACCAGCAGTGACACCCCCTCCTTCTCTCTCCTAGAGGGACCCAACCAGCAGTGACACCCCCTCCTTCTCTCTCCTAGAGGGACCCAACCAGCAGTGACACCCCCTCCTTCTCTCTCCTAAAGGGACCCAACCAGCAGTGACCCCCCTCCTTCTCTCTCCTAGAGGGACCCAACCAGCAGTGACACCTCCTCCTTCTCTCTCCTAGAGGGACTCAACCAGCGGTGACACCCCCTCCTTCTCTCTCCTAGAGGGACCCAACCAGCAGTGACACCCCTTTCCTTCTCTCTCCTAGAGGGACCCAACCAGCAGTGACACCCCCTCCTTCTCTCTCCTAGAGGGACCCAACCAGCAGTGACACCCACTCCTTCTCTCTCCTAGAGGGACTCAACCAGCAGTGACACCCTCTCCTAGAGGGACCCAACCAGCAGTGACACCCCCTCCTTCTCTCTCCTAGAGGGACCCAACCAGCAGTGACACCCCTCCTTCTCTCTCCTAGAGGGACCCAACCAGCAGTGACACCCCCTCCTTCTCTCTCCTAGAGGGACCCAGCCAGCAGTGACACCCCTTTCCTTCTCTCTCCTAGAGGGACCCAACCAGCAGTGACACCCCCTCCTTCTCTCTCCTAGAGGGACCCAACCAGCAATGACACCCCCTCCTTCTCTCTCCTAGAGGGACCCAACCAGCAGTGACACCCCCTCCTTCTCTCTCCTATAGGGACCCAACCAGCAGTGACACCCCCTCCTTCTCTCTCCTAGAGAGACCCAACCAGCAATGACACCCCCTCCTTCTCTCTCCTAGAGGGACCCAACCAGCAGTGACACCCCCTCCTTCTCTCTCCTAGAGGGACCCAACCAGCCGTGACATCCCCTCCTTCTCTCTCCTAGAGGGACCCAACCAGCAGTGACACCCCCTCCTTCTCTCTCCTAGAGGGACCCAACCAGCAGTGACACCCCCTCCTTCTCTCTCCTAGAGGGACCCAACCAGCAGTGACACCCCCTCCTTCTCTCTCCTAGAGGGACCCAACCAGCAGTGACACCCCCTCCTTCTCTCTCCTAGAGGGACCCAACCAGCAGTGACACCTCCTCCTTCTCTCTCCTAGAGGGACCCAACCAGCAGTGACACCCCCTCCTTCTCTCTTCTAGTAGAGGAGGTCAGACAGAACTTTGAAGTCTTTAGTGATTTCCTTATAAAGTGTTTCTTCCATGATAAAGATCAGAGGAGCGCTCAGCCACGTGTTTTCTGAGGAGTATATCAAGGTGAGCTTCTTCCCAGTGTGAGAACTCAGGACACTAATACACCTTGAG
The DNA here is from genome assembly GCA_037952835.1 of Lithobates septentrionalis. Taxonomy (NCBI): domain Eukaryota; kingdom Metazoa; phylum Chordata; class Amphibia; order Anura; family Ranidae; genus Lithobates; species Lithobates septentrionalis. The sequence goes on from JBBDGP010000932.1 coordinate 1,964,655, forward strand.
GGTTGTGTGGGTCCTGTGATGTTGGGTAAGGTAAGACTTCTGTAAAAAACATTTCCCGCACTCAATTTAAAAATACAGCTTCTCCTCCTGTGTAAGCTTTTTAATGTTTAACAAGTTCTGATTTCCGTGAATAACATTTTCCACACTCGGAGCAGGAAAAGTACCTTTCCCCTGTGTGGCATATCTGATGTTCATTAGGAATGGACTTACGTGAGAAACATTTTCCACCCTCAGGACATGAATACGGCTTCTCCCCTGTGTGATATCTCTGATGATCAGATAGAAATTTCCCGCACTAAAAACTAAGAATACGGTTTCCCACTCATGTGCAGTCTCTGATGTGTTTTAAAACTGGTCCTATGTGAAAAATATTTCCCGCACTCGGGGCAGGAATACGGCTTTTCCCCCGTGTGAGATCTCTGATGTCTCACAAGGTCTGATTTCTGCAAATAACGTTTTCCGCACTCGGAACAGGTATATGGCTTCTCGCCCGTGTGCAATCTCTGATGTCTGCAAAGATGTGACTTACTTGAGAAACATTTCCCGCACTCAGGACAGGAAAGTGGCTTCTCCCCCGTGTGGCACCTTTGATGGCTGCTGAAATTGCGCTTGTCTGAAAAACATTTCCCGCACTCAGGACAGGAATATGGCTTCTCGCCTGTGTGCAATCTCTGATGTCTGGAAAGATGTGATTTCATTAAGAAACATTTCCCGCACTCAGGACAGGAATATGGCTTCTCGCCTGTATGAATTCTTTGATGTTTACCAAGGTCTGATATCTGGCTAAAACATTTTCCACACTCAGAGCAAGAATATGGTTTCTCACCAGTGTGAGACCTCTGATGTATGTTAAGACTGGACTTCTGTGAGAAACATTTTCCACACTCAGGACAAGAAAATGGCTTCTCGCCTGTGTGGGAAGTGTAATGTATGTCAAGTTGTGATTTACAAAGAAAGCATTTCCCGCACTCAGAACAGGAATGTAATATCTCCCCAGTGTGAGATCTCTTATGTACAGAAAGACTGAATGCAGAGCTAAAACTTTCCCCACATTCAGGACAGGAATACGGCTTCTCGCCCGTGTGCAATCTCTGATGTCTGGAAAGATGTGATTTCCTTAAGAAACATTTTCCACACTCAGAGCAAGAATACGGTTTCTCACCCGTGTGACACCTCTGATGTGTATAAAGATGGGACTTTTGTGAATAACATTTTCCACACTCAGGACAAGAAAATGGCTTCTCGCCTGTGTGAGAAGTGTAATGTATGTCAAGTTGTGATTTATAAAGAAAGCATTTCCCGCACTCAGTACAGGAATGTAGTTTCTCCCCAGTGTGAGATCTCTTATGTACAGAAAGACTGAATGCAGAGCTAAAACTTTCCCCACATTCAGGACAGGAATATGGCTTCTCCCCCTGAATTCCGGCGCCATCCCTCACAGTACGAGGTTGCTCAGAGTCAGAGGGATTCCATGGTCTATCCACACTGTGAAGTCCACCATCCATAGTGGAGCTCATTGTCTTTTCTCCTCCACAATCTCCTGTGATGTCCTCATCTTCCATTCTACAACCTGGAGATAAAGTGAGACGATCCTTTGAGGGTTTCTCCATGGCGTGTCCTGGAAAAATATAAAAACATCATCAATAGATATGAGAGGGTTAGTTCACTTCCATCAAGATTCCATCTGGATCAGGTAGATATGAGTGAGCAGATGTTCTCTGTGGAGGTCCCAACCAGCTGGGACTCTCCCACCTCTTCAGTCAAAGAGCCTTTGGTCCTCCTCCCAGATCACTTCTACATTTACACAGCCTTGTCAGAAGAGCAGGAACCAATGGGGACTGGGAGGTCCATGCTCTTTACACAACCACAAGCCTAGGCACTGGGTCATGTGACCTCTGATATACAAGAGGTTCAAAGTTCAGACTTGCAGGTACTTTACTATAGAACGAGTGACCATAGGCCTAGGCTTCTGGTGATATTCAGCACTGGAGGGAGCTTGGAGCAGCTCTTTTACCCTGGAATGTTAAGTGTTGCAGTCTCTGTCACTCCTTACTTTTCAATCCAATGTGACAGTACAGTTCCCTGTCCTAGTAATTGTCGCCCAGGGTTCTCAAATAGGCAGGTTGAGGGGCACCAGGGGTATTTAATGTGGAGGAATCTGTTTTATCAGTTTCCTCCAAAGTTTGTAAAATCCAGTTGGGGACCTGGAGCCCGGAGATTCCATAGCATTATGGGTGGGACGGAATCTCCAATCCTGGAACCGGGTTATGGAAACAGCCTGGAGTCTGGCTGGTTGATTGAGCAGGTGGGTCCTGGGCTTATAGCAGAGTCAGGACTAGGGTTCTGGACTCCACCCAGAGAGACAGGAGGTCTACAGGAGTCCAGAGAGTTCAGGTGTGCACTAGTGAAAGCCAGAGACCCAAGTCTGAGGATCAAAGCAGTGAGGGGCTGCTTTCTAGATAGACGCTGTGTGCATCTAAGGAGACAGATGAGAGCCTGAAGTGGAAGGCCTGAGCAGCAAGGATGCTGAAAAGAGGTACAGTAGTTGTACGGGAACCCTGTTATATGGCCAAGAGGGCTGAAGCGTAAAGCCTAAGTGGCAGTACTACTCAAGAGAGCCAGGTGGCTTGGCATTTTTTCATTTGTTATTGTTTTTGGGAGAAGAATCCCTGTGTGGGCATCCAAGTGCATGTATGAACTTTCCTTTATTTTGTTACTTTTAATAAAAGTGGGCTAGCATGCCCTTAAACTAAAGTTCCTGTTTGCTGTGAAACTCAATGAAAAGGCATCTACCACTGAGCTAGACATCCCCCAATGTCACACCAACAAGACTGGTAATAAGGTTTTATGGTAACATTTAGCTATAAGTCGGCTGGAAGAAGAGGAACCAACCTAAGAAAGGCTCAATCTGTCTTATCATATCTGTGCTACTGTAACTAGGAGTGACACACAACCTAATACTGCCAGCTGAACCCCAGGACGGGTATCAGTTCAGGGAGGGGACCATTATCAACCTATTATTGGCTGATATCACTCAGATCCCGCCCTACTCTGGACCAATCAGTGAGCAGTAACAGAGCAGAGATAAGAGAAGAATATATTATGGGTCACCTGTGCTGATCTCTGTAGGAGTGTCCTCCTCTATGAATGTCCTCATCATTCCAGCCTCCTCCGTATATTGCTGATCCCTCCATATATACTCCTCCTCCACATCACACTCAACTTTCATGTTCATCAGATCTCCACCCTAAACCAACAAAATGGCAGAAAATAACATCTGTAACATAGAAGTATTTATGATGTGAGGATCACATAGAAAATATCATCTTGTAGAGTCCAAACATCGCCTCCACATGTCAGAGTGTTCAATCACTTTATGTTCCCGACCCTCAACTCCACCTACCTGATGATGGTGAGGGATGGTGAGACCTTCCTGTGTGGAATCCCGGGAATACAGAGGACGGGGACATCTCTTTGGTGGGTTCCCATTACTGGATCCATCTGTAGGAAACACACACACTGACTGAATACATTGTTTCTATGTGTTTATCAGATGATGGGGGATCTAGGTGGAGCCTCCGTACTGCTCTCTCCTTTACAATAAAGTCTCCTCTTACCCGGTGATGTGAGGGGCGGCTGATTGTCCATCATGAGGTCCTTGTAGAGATCCTTGTGTCCTTCTAAATACTCCCACTCCTCCATGGAGAAATAGACAGTGACATCCTGACACCTTATAGGAACCTGACACACACAATGATACAGTCACCATCCAGACACATCCCTTGTCTGTTACTGGATAATGTCCCAGAATTCCCAGAATCCTCCTCACCTCTCCTGTCAGCAGCTCCATCATCTTCTTGGTGACTTCTAGAATCTTCTCCATGTTGTGTCTCTCAGGTTTTAGGGAGTCACATGGAGGCACTGTGATGGTCATATGATCACCTGACTTCACAAGAGGAAATCTCTGTATTGGAGAACCAATAGGAATATCATGTTAGACTCCCAGAATCCTCCTCACCTCTCCGGTCAGGTCTGTGTTTTATTAATAGAGATAAGAGTGATATCACGTGACCTCCCAGAATCCTCCTCACCTCTCCGGTCAGCAGGTAGATGATCTCCAGGGTGAGGGTTAGTATCCTCTCAGTCATGTGACTTCGGTCCTCCTCCATCCTCATTTGTACCATTATCTATGAAGGTTTACCTGTAGACAGATAACAAAAAAACAGCAAAAAAAGCATGAGGCCTTCCAGAAAATCCATACCAGACCCTTCCAGGGTTTAGTGTGGATTTTAAGGGAGATCCCCACCCCATGATAAAAAATGCTTTAGGTCCTCTTAAAGTCCATACCAGGCCCTTAATATGGCTGGCCAGGAAAGTGGGGATGAGTGTGGCTCTGCACCTTCTGAACCGTACCAAGTTTATGCCCTCAACATGGGGTTGGGTTGACGAGGACAAGGGCCTCTTCCCCACAACCCTGGCCGGTGGCTGAAGGGGACTGTAGGTGTGGAGCTTGTGGGAATCTTGAAGCCATCTTTAATAATAAGAAGGCCTTCAGATAATGCCACCCTCTACATGAATGAGTATGGGGTAGCACTACCCATTTGCATAACAAAATAAAATGTAACCTAGAAATAAAGACACCCAAACATTTGACAAGTCCTTTCCTTTATTAAAAAAAAAAAAAAAATCCCCTAAAATTACTCTTATTTTAAATATACTGTACTACCGAAAAAAAACAAATTATGACCCGGTGCACACGAACTGATCCCAACAGTATTAGTAGCCGAATGACAGCCTCCCCCAAGTTGTCATCAGCTTTTGTAAGTGGTTGGGCCGAGTGATGTCAGTGGTTGGTAGGGACTAGGATGAGCCGAACACCCCCCGGAACCCCCGAATGGACCGGAAATTAGCGCTAACTTTAGAACCCCATTAAAGTCTATGGGACTCAAACATTCGAGATCTAATGTGCTCATTTTAAAGGCTAATTTGCATGGTATTGTCCTAAAAAGGGTTTGGGGACCTGGGTCCTGCCCCAGGGGACATGTATCAATGCAAAAAAAAGTTTTAAAAATGACCGTTTTTTCGGGAGCAGTGATTTTAATGATGCTTAAAGTGAAAAAAAAGTGAAATATTCCTTTAAATATCATACCTGGGGGGTGTCTATAGTATGCCTGTAAAGTGGCGCGTGTTTCCCGTGCTTAGAACAGTCCCTGCACAAAATGACATTTTTAAAGGAATAAAAGTAATTTAAAACTGCTTGCGACTTTAATGTAATGTCGGTTCCTGGCAATATGAATGAAAATCAGTGAGACAGCATGGGTACGGCAGGGGTACCCCCCAGTCCATTACCAGGCCCTTTGGGTCTTGTATAGATATTAAGGGGAACCCCGCACCCAAATTAAAAAAAGGAAAGGCGTGGGGACTACTCTGAACAGCAGTATACAGGCGGTGCAAACAAGACAGGGACTGTAGGTTTGTTGTTAAGTAGAATCTCTTTGTAATTTTGAACTGGTACATTTTTAACGTGTTTAGCTCCAGCCAAAAAATCTATTTTAAGCTTTTTGGAAAACATAGGGAAGGGTTATCACCCCTGTGACATTTGTTTTGCTGTCTGTCCTCCTCTTCAGAAGATTTCACCTCACTTTTTGTCCCAATGACAAATGTTTTTTGGAAATTTGGGGTTTTTAGTGAAACAAGGATTGGTGATAAAGCATCAGTGGAAAGGAGAAATGTTTTTCCCATATTAACTCTTACAGGAGAGAATTTCCCTTCCTAGGGCTAGATTTCATCTCACTTCCTGTTGTCTCCTTCCGTTTGCAAGTAGGGGTCGTTTGTAAGTTGGATGTTTGAAAGTAGGGGCCTGCCCTATATACTCAGCAGAAATTGTGGCCTTAGGTGTTGGTGTTGCCACAACACTATAAGTCCTCACAGTTACTCTTGGTGGGCGCAGGAACGAGCCATGCTGTGAAATATTAGATCAAGAATTGTAATTACATGTCCCTGTTGAACAGGGGCTGAAAAATTGGGCCTTAGGCACTGGTGCTGGTGCCACAACACTGCAACCCCTCACATATACTCTAGTTGAGCGCAGCAACGAACCCTCCTGCAAAATATTGCATCAAAAATTGTAATTACACGCCCCTGTTAAACAGGGGCTGAAAAATTGGGCCTTAGGCACTGGTGGCGGTGCCCAGAACCAAAAATGATCTTACAAGCTATCAGCGTGATGATTGAGGAAGAGGATAATTACTCAGGGATAGTCACTCAGCATCAGCATAGGCAGTCTTGAAGGGATTTGACAGTTCAAAAAAAATTATTCGGTTACATCAGCATCAGGTGCTTGGTATCTGGCAGTGATCCAAGACTGATACATTTTTTTGAAGGTCAGTCGATCGACCAAGTTGGTGGACAGACGCACCCTGTGATTGGTTACAAAGCCTCCAGCAGCATTGAATGTGCGTTCCAAAAGAACGCTGGATGCAGGACAGGCCAGTAGCTCAATTGCATACTGTGCAAGCTCTGGCCAATGATCCATCCTCAAGACCCAGTAACCCAGAGGATTTTCGGTGGGAAAGGTGTCCAAGTCAGATCTTGCCCCTAGGTATTCCTGCACCATGTAAAACAGACGCTGGCGATGGTTGCTGGAACCGATCATACCTTGGGGCTGCGGACTAAAAAATTGTCTGAACGCATCGGTCAGACGGCCACCTTCTCCACCGCTCCTTCTTTGACTGACCGAAGCCTCAGCAACACGTACAGGAGTTGGTAACCTCCCAGTCTCTGGGAACGCGTTGCACAGACCTTTCTGCAAGGCCTCCCAAAGATGTTTCATCCTCTGCTCCCTCTGCGATGGCAAGATAAGGTCCGCACCCTTGTTAGAGCTGAATCTTTGCCCACCTGGATAGGTTTCTCTCACTAACCTAGCAGCCAGTACGTAGCACGAACAAAAGTCTCTGCCACAGACTTGAATGGAATAGAAAGCCGAACGATCCTCTGCCACAGGATGTAATGGTTTACGATGAATAGCAAACACAGCACTAGAGCCTTTAAGCCGACCCGGCAGTACTATGTGGTAGGATTACTTTAGGATACGTCCTCCAACTGAGTCACCAGGCCCCTCTCCAGACCAGCACTCTGCATGATCCTTCCATGACAGGTCCTCCCCTGGGATCTTCTCAGTTGTCCAGCTTCTTCCCGTAGGACAGACAGCACAGGACCATTCCCTCGCCGCTGTGGTAGGCCCCAGACAGACTTCTGGGCCCACCCACATGCTGCAGCAATGTGGTCCTCCCGGTCGGAGGACCACGAGGTAGTACTCCTAGCACATACCTGTCGGCCAGGAGGGCCAGCAGGTGGAACGAAAACAAACCCTAAAACATGGCGTCTGTCCCATAAATACCCTCTCCCAGAATGCAACTCGGAGGACCACCTCCACCGAGTTATCTCCGGGACAGAGGAGCATCCATACGCTTCAGCATGTTGTCTTTCCAACACCGACCCATGGTGACGACACCCACAGGCACAGTGTGAAACTACATGCAACTCAGCCAAGCTGGAACAGAGGCAAATCTGACTATGTACGAACAGATAACCCACTAAATTTACCTATCAACAGTAGATTGAAAATCTACCAGCGCTACATATACAATTAGATCACACAATCTTGAAGGATATGCAAAGTTGTGCACCCCCATCTGAAAAACAACTTTGGGTCACAAAAGGATGCACCCTCCAGGAGGACATATATACCTCCCCAGAGAAAAAAACAGTCCTGCCAAAGTCTTTATTTAAATATGCAGCATTGTTGACCCATGGAGTAACACATGTGTCAAACAAGGGGATGATTGAGATACTAAATAAAGTGGTAGCAGCCTATTAGCAGCCACACGGTCGGACTTTGTTCGGACATTCCGACAACAAAATCCTAGGATTTTTTCCGACGGATGTTGGCTCAAACTTGTCTTGCATACACACGGTCACACAAAGTTGTTGGAAAATCCGATCGTTCTGAACACGGTGACGTAAAACACGTACATTGGGACTATAAACGGGGCAGTGGCCAATAGCTTTCATCTCTTTATTTATTCTGAGCATGCGTGGCACTTTGTCCGTCGGATTTGTGTACACACGATCGGAATTTCCGACAACGGATTTTGTTGTCGGAAAATTTTATCTCCTGCTCTTCAACTTTGTGTGTCGGAAAATCCAATGGAGCCCACACACGGTCGGAATTTGCGACAACACGCTCTGATCGGACATTTTCCATTGGAAAATCCGACCGTGTGTACGGGGCATAAGGCTTTACAAAAACTACTCAAAAACTTTTTGTTCTCAATGCATTATATGTGCAAGACACAATGCTCAGGGAGGCATAAGACCACGGAAAGGGAAGTTCCCCACACCAAAATATCCATTCCAACACATTTGCATGGATTTTATTGAATTAGACAAATGTGAAAGGAAGAAATATTGTTTGGAAATCATTGATGCATTGACCACATGGGTAGAGATATTCCCCACAGGAAGTGCTGACGCCTTAACAGTATCCAAAGCCTTACTAAAAGATATCATTCCACGGTTTGGGATACCAGAGAAGATTTATAGTGATAATGGTCCACATTTTGCAAATCAGACCAAAAAAAAACACCTAACAGAAGTGATGGGTATAGAAGTAAAGGTAAAAAGAGTAATGAACCCGCGCAGTGGAAATAGAGGTATGTTGGTGAAATTTATGGAACTGCTGCCGCCCAACAAGCAGTCACCACAAATGGGGACAGCTGAGTGGATTGGTGTGATAGAAGGGTCTGGCGCTGTTCCTTTAACTGAATAATAATTCCCTACCTGCGTATTTATATATCTCTAAAACAAGGCATATAAGTGTAAATTCCTAGGTATAAACAAGACGTGCAGGTATCAGATGATGGTATCGTTAAAAATATTGCACAGTTTTAAACGAGCTATAGATATATATATAAAAATGTAAAAATGATACGCAAGCTATAAATATATAAAAATATATAAAAATATAAAAATAATAATGATGGTGTCAAATCCCATACATGGTGTTGCTGGTTTATATTCCAAATAACATAAAGTGTGGGGGGGGGGGGGGGGGGGAGGGAGGGGGGGTGAAGGTGGGGAAGGGAGGGGAGGGGAGGGGGAGAAAAGAGGTGTGGGAGATCAACCGCTGGTTAAGGAACTGAAAAGTGTTTAGGATCACTCCTAGTAAAGTGCAAACGTGCTGGCAAAGTTCAAAGAAAGTCCTTATTGTGTAATAAACTTGTTGTCAAATTCGATTAAACCCTTAATGGTAAAGTATCTTGGTATATATCTTGTGCAGTATCTTGGTGCATGTGATGTTGTGGTTTTAATCCTTCAATAGTTTTAAAATCCTTGCTCTGAAAGTGCAGCCACTCACCGGATCACTTCACCCCTGCAGGGGTATCAAGCAGTTACAGTTTTGCGCCACTGTACGGCAATCACTGTCAGACTCAGGAACATGATGTATCATATAAAAAGAGAGAATGGGTACCCATAGCGTAAAATCGTTTTTAAAAAGATTTATTAAACAAGTGGAGAGGTACTCACAATTTCACAGTGTAAATCAAGCGAAGTAGTAAAAACGTCACAATTAGCCTTCAGCGCTGGTAAGTAGGTAATGTTGGGAAGCACAGATTAGGCCACGCCCTACGCGTTTCGTCGTTAGGACGTCTACGGGACGCTCCCGTAGACGTCCTAACGACGAAACGCGTAGGGCGTGGCCTAATTTGTGCTTCCCAACATTACCTACTTACCAGCGCTGAAGGCTAATTGTGACGTTTTTACTACTTCGCTTGATTTACACTGTGAAATTGTGAGTACCTCTCCACTTGTTTAATAAATCTTTTTAAAAACGATTTTACGCTATGGGCACCCCTTCTCTCTTTTTATATGATACATCATGTTCCTGAGTCTGCCAGTGATTGCCGTACAGTGGCGCAAAACTGTAACTGCTTGATACCCCTGCAGGGGTGAAGGGATCCGGTGAGTGGCTGCACTTTCAGAGCAAGGATTTTAAAACTATTGAAGGATTAAAACCACAACATCACATGCACCAAGATACTGCACAAGATATATACCAAGATACTATACCATTAAGGGTTTAATCGAATTTGACAACAAGTTTATTACACAATAAGGGCTTTCTTTGAACTTTGCCAGCACGTTTGCACTTTACTAGGAGTGATCCTAAACACTTTTCAGTTCCTTAACCAGCGGTTGATCTCCCACACCTCTTTTCTCCCCCTCCCCTCCCTTCCCCACCTTCACCCCCCCTCCCTCCCCCCCCCCCCCACACTTTATGTTATTTGGAATATAAACCAGCAACACCATGTATGGGATTTGACACCATCATTATTATTTTTATATTTTTATATATTTATAGCTTGCGTATCATTTTTACATTTTTATATATATATCTATAGCTCGTTTAAAACTGTGCAATATTTTTAACGATACCATCATCTGATATCTGCACGTCTTGTTTATACCTAGGAATTTACACTTATATGCCTTGTTTTAGAGATATATAAATACGCAGGTAGGGAATTATTATTCAGTTAAAGGAACAGCGCCAGACCCTTCTATCACACCAATAGAAGTAAAGAATCACTGTGCATATCACCCTCAGTCAGCAGGGCTCGTAGAAAGACATAATGGGATATTACGGAGCAAGCTAAAAAAGGCTATGGAGGAGACAGGGAAAAATTGGATGTACTGTCTCCCACTAGCTATTTTAAGCATGCACATCACCCCCACTAAAGAGGGGCTGAGTCCATTTGAAATGATGTATGGTAGACCTTATAAAATACCTTTATTACCAAATGAAACCCACACTGAGGAAGGGGAGAGAACCTTAGCAGAATACATGTCAAGGTTATTAAAACAGAAACAAATTAACCAAGAGTGTTCCATTCCAGAAGGAGAGCCCATAGGAGAAGACAAAGTACAAATCGGAGACTGGGTCCTCATCAAGGTGATCAGAAAGAAGCATTGGCGCTCCCCTAAGTGGGACGGGCCATATCAAGTACTCCTTACTACTCCCACTGCAGTAAGAATTGCTGAAAGGACTATCTGGATTCACCAATCCCACTGTAAAAAGGTAAATATAGGCAGAGTAGGGACAGGGAGACTGAAAGAGGAGGAAAGTTCAAATACAAAGGGAGGCAGATAAAAGGTCTGCTTGTCTCAACCTTGGTGAAGAAAAGGCCCTATTTAGGCCCCCCTCACTTCAGATAGGATGGTAGGGCTTTTGTTCCTCGTGTGAGCATTGGTGACTCTAGGAGAGGCCTCTATACGGGGAGGTAGGAGACACGGGAGGATAGAGGAACCAATCAATTGGGAAGAGACAGGAAGAGCATTGAACCTCACCTTTGTTGAAGGAACCACCAGTACTATACAGGTGGATTTCTGCCAGATGACAGATTGTGGAGATAAGGTAGAAGCAAGTAAGCTGACCTGGGCAGATAAATACGTGTGCTACCTGGCTGGAACTACCGGGTTTACTACTTGGGATTCAGTCATGTGGACAACTGCAGCCCAGGATTGGGGATATGAGATCCCAGCAGCAGGAGATTTAAAGAATAGATTAACCATAACTAAAGCGGCCCACTCTCCCTGTACAGAACCAAAGAATTGCAATATATTATTGATTTCCCTGAAGGACCCCAAACTAGAAGATCAGAGGTTATACCGTGTAGGTGCTTGGATATCAGGAACTGACCCTTTGGGAAAATTCTTCCTTGAAGTCAAACCAAAGAATGAGACAAACAAGAAGAAAGAATTAGATAATGAGGACCGACTTACAGTAGAGGTATTAGGACCCACAGTGAGATTCACCAATCTCACAGTGGAAGAAGCTATAACATTATAAACAGGATACCAGCATAAGAATGAATGGCTTGAATGGGTAATATATACTGCTAACATCCTAAAAAAAAGGATACTTGGTCTGTGCAGGGGCCAGACCCCAGCTGGCTACAGTGCCTTTTCCCTTAAATAACAATACAGATCCAGATGGTTTAGGGTGTGTGCTAAAGCTATATAAAAAAAACATACAAACCTGACACCAACACTCCCTGTCACACGTTAAGTTTGTTGCTTCCCCAGGTTCAGAGACCTCAGATACCCCCTGCTGTCAAGGCATACCCTGGAAACTTTACTTGTTTTGCACTTCCGGGGGAATGAGAGTGGCACAGATTTGGGGTCTTTACCGGATGACTACTGCATGGAGAGCATTAACAAAATTGTAAAGCTAGAGGGTGACAACTGGGTTGAGCACGACACCCAGAGGGCGGACGTCTGGTGGTTATGCGGAGAAAGGAGGCTCAGAGCGGGAATCCCAGCCAATTCCCGAGGGGATTGTGCCCTGGTACAGCTGGAAATGCCTCTGCGCTTACTGCCAGAGTCCCCTTGGAAGAAGGGTTACCGGAGTAGCAGAAGGGACTCCTCTCCTGTAGGGTCTTTTGACCCCCAGATCTACATAGATGAGATTGGGGTTCCACGTGGAGTGCCGAGCGAGTTTAAGGCTAGGAACCAAGTGGCAGCTGGATTTGAGTCTCTTCTCTGGTGGGTGACAGTAAACAAAAATGTTGACTGGATTAACTATATATACTATAACCAACAAAGGTTTGTAAACTACAACAGGGATGCAGTTAAGGGATTGGCAGAGCAATTAGCCCCTACCTCTCTGACGGCATGGCAGAATAGGATGGCATTAGATATGGTCCTAGCAGAAAGAGGAGGGGTCTGTAAAATGTTTGACGGTATGTGTTGAACCTTTATTCCTAACAATACAGCTCCTGGAGGAACCTTGACTAGAGCCCTCGAAGGATTGACAGCTTTATCGAATGAATTAGCGGAAAACTCGCGTATTAATGATCCATTCACAAATTGGCTTGAAGGTTGGTTTGGGAAATAGACTGGACTTGCCACCTCATGTTTGATATCTATTGCCGTGGTTTTAGCCATCTTAGTCATTTGTGTATGTTGTTGTATTCCCTGTATCTGAGGACTCTCTCGAAGATTAATTGAGACAGCCATGACCAGGATAATGTACCACACAGTTCCCCAAGGAGAACATATCTATGATGATGCGAGTACTCCTCTCAATGAAGTAAGGTCTGAAAACCCAGTTGTGGAACGGACCTGCACTGAAGTAATAAATTGAGGAAGCAAATATAGATATCAGAGGAGGGAATGATAAGAAATATGCAAAGAATTACAGGTGATATCGACATTTGCCTTGTTCCTTATATGCTCTTTTTCTAGCTAAAATGGCGCTGACTTATTGTTTATGCAACCTGCTTAGTTCCGACTGACGCCTAAAACAATTCTTCAAAGAACTCGCAAAAGTTTACCATAATAGGAAATATTGTGAAAGGCACACTGGATTTGGCAATAAAGCTGACAATGCACCATGAGTCACCAGTGTGCCTTAGCCAATGGCAGCTTGCAAAATACTGCTATAAAATAACATGTGTAAAGGGTTCCTGTGTGACTCTGCACGGAACTCTATGCTGTAAGAGTTCACCCCTGTGTATCGATACATTTGTAATAAATCTGTCTTCTAATCAACGTGACCGGAGTTGACTGATCAGTGAGAGAATGGAATTTTACTGACAGGTTGCCAGCCAGTATTGATCCCTCTCCTTGATACCAAGAATACGAGGATCCTTCCGCAGGCTATGCAGGATCAGGGAGGCCATGCAGCGTAGGTTTGCTGAGGCATTCGGTCCGGAGTCCTCTGGGTCACTAAGGACGACATGATCTGCAGCCACCTCCTCCCAGCCACATACAAGTCCATGGGTTTCTTGGGACTGTAAATGATCCCTTGAAGACTGCTGCTGATGCTGAGTGCCAGGCTCCACCTCCATGCTGACTGAATCCTCCTCCTCCTCTTCCTGTGTGATTGGCGGGCACGCAGGAACACTGTCTGGATAAAGGGGGCCTTGAGAGCTAAGGAAGTCCTCCTCTTCCTGCCTCTGTTTTGCCTCAAGTGCCCTGTCCATTATTCCACGCAGCGTGTGCTCCAACAGGTGGACAAGAAGGACAGTGTCACTGATGCATGCACTGTCACTGCTCACCATCCTCGTGGCCTCCTCAAATGGTGAGAGGACAGGGCATGCATCCCTGATCGTAGCCCACTGGCCTGGGGAAAAAAAACAAGGTCCCCTGACCCTGTCCTGGTGCCATAGTCACATAGGTACTCATTGATGGCCCTCTGCTGCATGTGTAGCACTGCAGCATGGCCAACGTTGAGTCCCACCTGGTGGGCATGTCACAGATTAGGCGGTTCTTGGGCAGGTTAAATTCCTTTTGGAGGTCAGCCAGCCGAGCACTGGCATTATATGACCGGTGGAAATGCACACAGACTTTCCTGGCCCGCCTCAGGACAACCTGTAAGCCCGGGTACCTGTCCAAGAACCGCTGCACCACCAAGTTAAGGATGTGAGCCAAACAGGGCACATGGGTCAGTTGTCCCTGTCGGAGAGGAGGTTGGTGCAATTGTCGCAAACCACCATTCCTGCCTTAAGCTGGTGTGGCGTCAACCACCTCTGAGCCTGCCCCTGCAGAGCTGACAGAACCTCTGCCCCAGTGTGGCTCCTGTCCCCCAAGCACACCAGCTCAAGCACCGCATGGCGTCTTTTGGCCTGTGTACTTGCGTAGTCCCTTGAACGCCTACGGAGCACCACTGGTTCCGAGGACAAAGCACAGGAAGAGGCCATGGAGGAAGAAGAAGAGGTGGGGGTGGAGGAGAGAGGTGTGGCAGAATCACCACTAGTAGAATTTTGGAGGCGTGGTGGTGGAACAACCTCCAACACTACTGCACCTTGTCCTGCATCCTTCCCAGCTGCCAGCAGAGTCACCCAATGCACCATGAAAGATAGGCAACGTCCTTTTCCATGCCTGCTGGACCATGAGTCAGCGGTAATATGCACCTTACCGCCCTGTCCAGCGAGGCCAAGACATTGCCTTCCACATGCCAGTAGAGAGGCGGAATCGCCTTCCGTGAGAAAAAGTGGCATTTGGGAACCTGCCACTGAGGAACCGTACATTCCACAAACTCACAGAAGGGGGCAGAGTCTACCAACTGAAAAGGCAGCAGTTGAAGTGCTAGTAATTTAGCCAAGCTAGCATTCAACTGCTGGGCATGTGGATGGCTGGGATCGAACTTCTGTCGGCGGTGCAGCAGCTGGGGCAGGGAAATTTGCCTGGTACAATCTGACGTTGGTGTACTGATAGCAGATTGCCCGCAAGTACTTGGCTGTGACACACCTAATTCTACACCTTCATTCCTCTCAGTGCAGGTCTCAGAGAGGACTGAAGGTATAGTGGTGTTGGAGATCCCAGATAATGAAGAGCAAGGAGAGGTCCTCTTTGTTCTTTGGTGTGGGTCTTTCAGGTACGCTTGCCAATGAACTGCATGGCAGGTCGACATATGTCTGATCAAGCATGTGGTGCTCAAGTGGGTGATGTTTTGGCCACGCGAGATACGCTTGAGACATATGTTGCAAATAGCAGCAGTGCGATCTGATGCACTCGTCTCAAAAAAGGCCCACACCAAAGAACTTTTGGAATAACGCGCAGAGACAGCAGCACCATGCACATGCGGAGCTCTGCAGTGTGATGCAGTCGGTGTGCTGCCCTTAAGCTGGCCCCTGGAGGGCATCCTGCCTCGTTAGTGATGTGCCTCCTCTCTCCTATCAGGCACCCATGTGCAGTCAGTGACCTCATCATCCCCTCCCTCCTCATCACTGGAGCAAACCTGGCAGTATGCTGCAGCTGGGGGAACATGACTGCCAGATTGCTGTCCTTCTTGGGCACCCCCTCTCTCTGGGCTCACCTTACTGCCTTCCTCTAGCTGGGTACCATCATCGGAGCCTACAAAACGCTGGGCATCCTCCTGGAGAATGTACCCAACACTGTGGTCAAACAGTTCGGGAGACTCCTCAGGAAGACATGGTGGGGCTAGGGAAGGAGTGACTGATGCCACTGAGCTGAGGGAAGAGGCCGCGTTGACAGCTGCTTTGCCAGACAAAGTACCCCGAGCCTGGGTGAGAGAGGATGAGGGCAGCTTGGTCATCCACTCTACCAAGTCTTCCGCATGTTGCGTCTCAACGCGGCCAGCTGCCAAAAAAAAGGCCAAGCGTGTCCCATGGCCACGTACTGATGAGGATGCACCGTCTCCACGACCAGCACTGTTGCCTCTAGACACAGAGCCTGCTTGCCCTCGTGTATTGGCTTGTGACTGTCTGCCTCTCCTTGTTGGCCTTCCAAACATACTAATGGCCTGCAGTGAGATGTAGCTGCACAAAGCTGGGATGTATATATATATATATATATATATATATATATATATATATATATATATATATACTGATACTGCAGCTAGCTGAATCAACTGCCTGCCTGTAGTATTATTAGTATGAGAACACAAGCAATTGTCTTCAGGTAGCTTTAGGTGCGCACTGTGCAGAGGACACAGTACACTAACTGTAAATCCTGCAGCTGCCTGCCTGTGGTACTAATAGGATCAGAAGAACACCACCAATTTTCTTCAGGTAGCTTTAGGTGCACACTGTGCAGAGGACATAGTACACTAACTGTAAATACTGTAGCTGCCTGCCTGTGGTATTAATAGGATCAGAACAACAGCAATTGTCTTCGGGTAGCTTTAGGTGCACACAGTGCAGAGGATGCAGTACACTAACTGTAAATACTGCAGCTGCCTGCCTGTGGTATTAATAGGATCAGAACAACAGCAATTGTTTCAGGTAGCTTTAGGTGCACACTGTGCAGAGGACACACTAGACTAACTGTAAATACTGCAGCTGCCTGCGTTACTAATAGGATCAGAAGAACACCACCAATTTTCTTCAGGTAGCTTTAGGTGCACACTGTGCAGAGGACGCACTACACTAACTGTAAATACTGCAGCTGCCTGCCTGTGGTATTAATAGGATCAGAACAACAGCAATTGTCTTCAGGTAGCTTTAGGTGCACACTGTGCAGAGGACACAGTACACTAACTGTAAATACTGCAGCTGCCTGCCTGTGGTATTAATAGGATCAGAACAACAGCAATTTTCTTCAGGTAGCTTTAGGTGCACACTGTGCAGAGGACGCACTACACTAACTGTAAATACTGCAGCTGCCTGCGGTACTAATAGGATCAGAAGAACACCACCAATTTTCTTCAGGTAGCTGTAAATACTGTAAAAACACCTGCCTGCCTGTCAGTAGGAAGAGAATAGAATAGAATAGCTAAACTGAATACAGTATATATATATATATATATATATATATATATATATATATATATATATACACTACCGTTCAAAAGTTTGGGGTCACCCAAACAATTTTGTGTTTTCCATGAAAAGTCACACTTATTCACCACCATACGTTGTGAAATGAATAGAAAATAGAGTCAAGACATTGACAAGGTTAGAAATAATGATTTGTATTTGAAATAACATTGTTTTTACATCAAACTTTGCTTTCATCAAAGAATCCTCCTTTTGCAGCAATTACAGCATTGCACACCTTTGGCATTCTAGCTGTTAATTTATTGAGGTAAGCTGGAGAAATTGCACCCCACGCTTCTAGAAGCAGCTCCCACAAGTTGGAATGGTTGGATGGGCACTTCTGGCGTACCATACGGTCAAGCTGCTCCCACAACAGCTCAATGGAGTTCAGATCTGGTGACTGTGCTGGCCACTCCATTACCGATAGAATACCAGCTGCCTGCTTCTGCTGTAAATAGTTCTTGCACAATTTGGAGGTGTGTTTAGGGTCATTGTCCGGTTGTAGGATGAAATTGGCTCCAATCAAGCGCTGTCCACTGGGTATGGCATGGCGTTGCAAAATGGAGTGATAGCCTTCCTTATTCAGAATCCCTTTTACCCTGTACAAAGCTCCCACCTTACCAGCACCAAAGCAACCCCAGACCATCACATTACCTCCACCATGCTTAACAGATGGCGTCAGGCATTCTTCCAGCATCTTTTCATTTGTTCTGCGTCTCACAAACGTTCTTCTTTGTGATCCAAACACCTCAAACTTGGATTCATCCGTCCACAACACTTTTTTCCAGTCTTCCTCTGTCCAATGTCTGTGTTCTTTTGCCCATCTTAATCTTTTTCTTTTATTGGCCAGTCTCAGATATGGCTTTTTCTTTGCCACTCTGCCCTGAAGCCCAAAATCCCGCAGCCGCCTCTTCACTGTAGATGTTGACACTGGTGTTTTGCGGGTACTATTTAATGAAGATGCCAGTTGGGGACCTGTGAGGCGTCTGTTTCTCAAACTAGAGACTCTAATGTGCTTATCTTCTTGCTTAGTTGTGCAACGCGGCCTCCCACTTCTTTTTCTACTCTGGTTAGAGCCTGTTTGTGCTGTCCTCTGAAGGGAGTAGTACACACCGTTGTAGGAAATCTTCAATTTCTTTGCAATTTCTCGCATGGAATAGCCTTCATTTCTAAGAACAAGAATAGACTGTCGAGTTTCAGATGAAAGTTCTCTTTTTCTGGCCATTTTGAGCGTTTAATTGACCCCACAAATGTGATGCTCCAGAAACTCAATCTGCTCACAGGAAGGTCAGTTTTGTAGCTTCTGGAAGGAGCTAGACTGTTTTTAGATGTGTGAACATGATTGCACAAGGGTTTGCTAATCATCAATTAGCCTTCTGAGCCAATGAGCAAACACATTGTACCATTAGAACACTGGAGTGATAGTTGCTGGAAATGGGCCTCTATACACCTATGTAGATATTGCACCAAAAACTAGACATTTGCAGTTAGAATAGTCATTTACCACATTAGCAATGTATAGAGTATATTTGTTTAAAGTTAGGACTAGTTTAAAGTTAGCTTCATTTAAAAGTACAGTGCTTTTCCTTCAAAAATAAGGACATTTCAATGTGACCCCAAACTTTTGAACGGTAGTGTGTATACACAACACCTGGGATGCATATATATACAATACACTGTAAGTGCAGCTAACTGACTCGCCTGCCTACTCTATCTAACTTAAATGACACTGTCTCTCTCTCTCTCTCAACACCGGAACACACTACACAGGGCCGACATGCAGGTGGCCTTATATAGTGTGGGGCGTGTACTAAACCCCGTGAGCCATAATTGGCCAAAGCCACCCTGGCTTTGGCCAATTATGGCTCTCTGTACAAACGGCGCTGTGATTGGCCAAGCATGCGGTTCATAGTGCATGCTTGGCCAATCATCAGCCAGCAATGCACTGCAATGCCACAGTGAATTATGGGCCGTGACGCGCCACTCGAATTTGGCACGAACGGCCCATATCGTTCGCAATTCGACGAACGGTCGAACAGGCGATGTTTGAGTCGAACATGGGTTCGACTCGAACTCGAAGCTCATCCCTAGTAGGGACGCAGCAGAAGTAGGCAGCCGCTGCTTCCTTAGCAACCATTGACAGCTGTTGGTAATCGTTCAATATATTCTTTCTCATATATGAAGTGTTCTTCTCGTATTACCTTCTCTGCTGCCAGCTCCAGCAACGTCTCCTCTCTACTTCCTCCTGCCTCACCTCTCACCCAGAACTTCCTGTCTGTACCTGACATCACTTCCTGTCTTCCATAGAGACTTCCTGTCTGGGTGGACATGAGTTCACCACCTTGTGGAGCTCAGAGGAACTGTAGCCCCCGAGAAACGTCTCGTAGTGTGAACACGGCCTTGTGCGGTGTGTGTGTATGTACTGTATATCCTTATAGATGGGGTCATCTCCACTCCCACCAAGGGGGGTAGAAATATAAAGTATATCAGGATAAACAGATGGATTTTGGCTGAACTGATTTTGTGGTGAAATTATCATTTATTTATTTATTTTGTTCTTTTTGTAATTAGTCATGTAGACAAAAGAAATCTCTACCTTGATTAAAGAAAAACAAAAAAAAAAAAAACTCCAAGGCACCTCTAGTACCCAGTAAGTAATTTTCCATCTTCATCCCTTTATAAACAAAGCTTCCTCCCTTTACAAGTTATAGTTAGTGGCTGTGATTGGGGTGTTGGAGAGTTCGGGGAGATGATCATTGAGGGAGTTTTATTTTGTTCTTGTGACATCAGAACTAGTTATGTCCTTAGCTAGGAGTGGTTATAATATACATACTGTATATATATATATATATATATATACAGTATCTCACAAAAGTGAGTACACCCCTCACATTTTTGTGAATATTTTCTTCTATCTTTTCATGTGACAACACTGAAGAAATGACACTTGTCTACAATGTAAAGTAGTGAGTGTACAGCTTGTATATGTCAGGCTAGAGCATATAACAGGTAACAGTTCAGGTGTTCTGATTATGCAAAGAGTTCAAGGAACAAGAGCACATACCATGAGCAGAGCAGGTCAGCTGGGACTTGTAGTTCACCGCTGTAGTTGTAGGTCGATGTTTGCTGGACCTTGTAGTTCACCACTGCAGATGAGGATAGATGGTGTCTGGTGTTGTAGTTCACCGCTGCAGGTGAGGATAGATGTCTGGTCCTTGTAGTTCACCGCTGCAGATGAAGTTACTGGTGGAATCAGGCAAACGTAGTCTAGGCAAGCTGGGTCATACACAGGAAGATCAGAGTCCAAACGGTCCCGAATCAGAAGCAAGCAAACAGGGTCAAACGAGCCGGGTCATACACGAAATACACAGAGCAGATATCAAACTGGATCAAACACAAGGTAACTCTAACACGAGCAATGATTGAATGCTGTTGCAAGTTATTTAAAGGTCAGCTGGCCAATCATTGTTGTTTCCCAGGTAAAGGCTGTGTCAGGTGAGTGTGCTGGGTCCTAAAGGGATCCTAGTACTGACAGTACCCCCCCTTCCTCGAGGGGTTGCTCCTGCACCCCCAGGCTTACTTGGATAACGAAGATGGAACTTCTTCTTAAGTCGGTCAGCATGAAGATCACGAGCTGGGACCCAAGATCGATCCTCTGGGCCGAAACCTTTCCAATGAACGAGATATTGTAAGGAATTGCGCACTCGTCTGGAATCAAGAATAAATGCCACTTCATATTCCTGACTGTCCAACACATCCACAGGTTCTGGTTCATTTACTTGGAGGCTGGAATGAACAGGTTTCAACAATGAAACATGAAAGACATTTGGAATGCGCATGGATGGGGGGAGTTTTAATCTATAGGATACAGGATTAACAATCTCCGAAATTTCATAGGGCCCGATGAATTTTGGGCCAAGTTTTTTAGATGGAACATGCAGGGACAGATTCCTAGATGATAGCCACACTTTGTCACCAACTTTATATCCTGGTGCCTTTGAGCGCCTCTTGTCCGCCATTTTCTTAAAAGCCTGCACAGAGCGAGAAATAGCATGATTGACATCGGACCAGATTTTGGAGAAATTTTCAATTGTAGTGTTGGCATCTGGCACATCAGAGGGTGGAAAATCAAAGGAGCACACACGAGGATGCAACCCGTAAACACAGAAGAAGGGAGAGGTCCCTGTAGATGTGCTGGCACAATTATTAAAGGCAAATTCTGCCCATGGCAGGACGTTGACCCACTCCACCTCATCATTGGCCATCAGACAACGTACCATCTTCTCTAGAGTCTGATTAGTCCTTTCTGTTTGGCCGTTTGTCTCAGGATGATATGCTGAAGAATATGATAACTTAATCCCCATCTGAGAGCAAAGGGCCTTCCAAAACTGGGCTATAAACTGAGAGCCACGGTCTGAGACAATGTTGATTGGTGCCCCATGGAGCCTGAAAACATGTTTAATGAATAAAGATGCCAGTTCTTTAGCAGATGGGAGTTTCGGAAGCGGAACAAAGTGGGCCATTTTACTGAACCTGTCTACCACCACCCAGATCGTGGAACATCCCTGGGACGGAGGCAAGTCAGTGATAAAGTCCATAGATAAATGGGTCCAGGGACAGGTGGGTATTGGTAGAGGACGTAGGAGACCGGGCGGCTTAGAGGTACTGCTCTTGCTTCTGGCACAAACTTCACAGGCCTGGACGAAGGCTAACACATCCTGCCTGATCGATGGCCACCAGAGGTTGCGAGAGATAATTTCAAAAGTTTGTCTAAACCCCGGATGTGCTGCAGGTTTTGATGCATGTACCTGTTGCAATACCTGCAAACGAAGAGCCAGGGGCACAAAAAGCATACCAGAGGGAGTGGAGGGAGGGGCTTCAGCCTGTGCAGGTAACAAGGCCTCAGAGATGTCCGTCTGGGTGAAAGCCAAAATCCTATCCTCAGAGATAATGGGTTGTGGAGGAAGCGGAGGAGGAGACTCTGAAAGAAAGCTGCGAGACAAGGCGTCAGCCTTAATGTTTCTTGGTCCTGGTAAATATGAAATTGTGAAGTCAAATCTGGAGAAGAACAATGACCACCTGGCTTGACGTGAGTTCAGTCTTTTAGCAGAACGGATGTATTCAAGGTTTTTGTGGTCAGTCAGAACTATGAATGGATAGCGAGCTCCCTCCAGCCAATGTCTCCATTCCTCCAAAGCGATCTTTATGGCTAGAAGTTCTCTGTTGCCTATATCATAATTGCGCTCTGCTGGGGAATATTTCCGGGACAAGAAGGCACAGGGGTGGATGGCAGCATTTACAGGATTCTTTTGTGACAAAAGCGCCCCCACCCCTACTTCAGATGCATCTACCTCCACAATAAAAGGTAGCTCAGGAACAGGATGACGTAGGATTGGTGCAGAGGTAAAGGCTTTCTTTAACTGAGTGAAGGCTGCCTGGGCTTCAGTAGTCCATTTAAAGGTAGTCGGAGTCTTCCTGGTGAGAGAGGTGATGGGATGTGCAATGGTGGCAAAGTTCTTAATGAATTTTCGATAGAAATTTGCAAAGCCCAGGAAGCGCTGAACTGCCTTTAGGTCTGAAGGTGGTGCCCAGTCTAAAATGGCTTGAATCTTGGCTGGATCCATGGTGAGGCCTGTGTCAGAAATTAGGTAGCCTAGGAAAGGTACTTGTTTAACATGGAAAGAACATTTCTCAGGCTTTACAAAAAGGGAGTGAGTCTTTAATCGGGCCAATACTGAGCAGACATGTTTCTGATGTGTTTCAAGATTGGGAGAATATATCAAAATGTCGTCTAAATATACAAGCATGAAGCGACCCAACATGTCACGGAAAATGTCATTCATAAAGTTCTGAAAGACAGCTGGTGCATTTCTGAGACCGAAAGGCATGACAAGACATTCGTAATGACCATCCTTGGTGTTAAAGGCTGTCTTCCACTCGTCACCTGCACGTATGCGCACCAGATTATAGGCTCCCCTTAAGTCCAGTTTGGAGAAGATTTTGGCTCCCTGGATTTGAGAGAACAATTCTGTGATGAGAGGAAGAGGATACCGATTGGGAACAGTTATCTTATTTAGACCTCTGTAATCAACACAAAGTCTCAGTCCCCCATCCTTCTTTGGGACAAAGAAGCATCCTGCTCCTGCGGGAGAAGTGGAGGGACGGATGAAACCCTTAGCTAGGTTTTCCTGGATGTATTCTTGCAAAGCAAGATTCTCTGGCTCAGATAGTGGAAAGACTCTCCCTCGAGGAGGTGTAGTGTCAGGCAAGAGGTCAATAGGACAATCATAACTGCGATGAGGTGGTAAAGTGTCAGCAATCCCTTTAGAAAACACATCCCAAAAGTCCTTATAACAAAGTGGAATCTGTTCCATTCCCACTTGACAGGTAGCCAGTCGAACAGGATGCTGGATGCAGTTCTGCTTACACTGATCGGACCAAGTCAGAATATTTCCTGTTCGCCAGTCAATTACAGGATTGTGCTTCTGAAGCCAAGGAAGGCCTAGGATCAAAGGAGTGGATGGAGAGTCAATGACAAGACATGAAATCTTCTCCCAATGCAAAGCCCCCAATTGTAACTGGAAAGGATTGGTGGCTTGGAGCACTAGATCTTGTGAGAGAGGCCGATTATCCACGGAAATCAGGCGGACTGGGCAATCTAGAGCATGAGTTTCCAAGGACAAAGAGGTAATCAGAGTCTTATCAATAAAATTCTCAGCGGCTCCAGAATCTACCAAGGCCAGCAGTTCATGAGCCCCTGTCCCACAGTGAATGACAGTGGGTAAAAGAATACGCTTGTCCCCCTGGGGAGATGAGAGCAGACCTAAGGTAACCTCCCCGCAATTACCTAGGTCCTGGAGTTTCCCGGACGTGTAGGGCACGAACGGAGCATATGACCCTTGAGGCCACAATACAAGCAGAGTCCCATGTTACGCCGGCGTGTGTGTTCCTGGGCAGATAACCGGGTGGAGCCTAACTGCATAGGCTCTTCCTCAGATTTGGCACTGGAGGTGGAATAGTCAGTCGGCAAGGGAGGTATATAGTTTGCCACAGCTGTAGTTTGTTCTCGTCTCCTCTCTCGCTGGCGGCGGTCAATTCTAATGGCTAGACTCATAGCCTCCTCCAGTGAGGCTGGGTAGGAGAAGTTGACCAGAGCATCCTTAATTGCATCTGAAAGGCCCATTCTAAACTGGCTGCGGAGTGCTGCATCATTCCAGCCAGATTCCGGGGCCCACCTGCGAAACTCTGAGCAATACATTTCAGCTGTGGTAGTTCCTTGCTTTAAGTTACGCAGGGTTGATTCTGCAGTAGCAGCACGATCTGGATCATCATAAAGCAATCCTAGGGCTTCAAAGAAGGCATCTACTGTTAGCAAGGCTGGGTGGTTTGGTTCCAGGTTAAAGGCCCAAGCCTGGGGGTCACCCTGTAGTAGAGAAATAATGATTTGCACCCTCTGAGTTTCAGGGCCAGACGAGGATGGTCTTAACTTGAAATATAATTTGCAACTGTTTTTAAAGTTGCAAAACCCTTTACGGTCACCAGAAAACCGGTCAGGCAAAGGAATTTTTGGTTCAGATGGAGTTTTTGTAGCAGTGGTAATAGAAGGAGATTGCGCCTTGGTGAGCTCTGTGGCCATTTCCTGAACTTGATGGGATAAGCGGCAAAGTTCCTGTGCAAACAACTGAGCCTGCTCAGGATCCATGATAGGTTTCCTTTATTATGTATGGCTCGTGTTAATGTCAGGCTAGAGCATATAACAGGTAACAGTTCAGGTGTTCTGATTATGCAAAGAGTTCAAGGAACAAGAGCACATACCATGAGCAGAGCAGGTCAGCTGGGACTTGTAGTTCACCGCTGTAGTTGTAGGTCGATGTTTGCTGGACCTTGTAGTTCACCACTGCAGATGAGGATAGATGGTGTCTGGTGTTGTAGTTCACCGCTGCAGGTGAGGATAGATGTCTGGTCCTTGTAGTTCACCGCTGCAGATGAAGTTACTGGTGGAATCAGGCAAACGTAGTCTAGGCAAGCTGGGTCATACACAGGAAGATCAGAGTCCAAACGGTACCGAATCAGAAGCAAGCAAACAGGGTCAAACGAGCCGGGTCATACACGAAATACACAGAGCAGATATCAAACTGGATCAAACACAAGGTAACTCTAACACGAGCAATGATTGAATGCTGTTGCAAGTTATTTAAAGGTCAGCTGGCCAATCATTGTTGTTTCCCAGGTAAAGGCTGTGTCAGGTGAGTGTGCTGGGTCCTAAAGGGATCCTAGTACTGACAGTATAACAGTGTAAATTTGCTGTCCCCTCAAAATATCTCAACACACAGCCATTAATGTCTAAACCGCTGGCAACAAAAGTGAGTACACCCCTAAGTGAAAATGTCCAAATTGGGCCAAAAGTGTCAATATTTTGTGTGGCCACCATTATTTTCCAGCATTGCCTTAACCCTCTTGGGCATGGAGCTCACCAGAGCTTCACAGGTTGCCACTGGAGTCCTCTTCCACTCCTCCATGATGACATCACGGAGCTGGTGGATGTTAGAGACCTCGCACTCCTCCACCTTCCATTTGAGCATGCCCCACAGATACTCAATAGGGTTTAGGTCTGGAGACATGCTTGGCCAGTCAATAACCCTCAGCTTCTTTAGCAAGGCAGTGGTCATCTTGGAGGTGTGTTTGGGGTCTTTATCATGTTGGAATACTGCCTTGTGGCCCAGTCTCCGAAGGGAGGGGATCATGCTCTGCTTCAGTATGTCACAGTACATGTTGGCATTCATGGTTCCCTCAATGATGTGTAGCCCCCCAGTGCCGGCAGCACTCATGCAGCCCCAGACCATGACACTCCCACCACCATGCTTGACTGTAGGCAAGACACACTTGCAAGACTCTCCTCATCTGGTTGCTGCCACACACACGTGACACCATCTGAACCAAATAAGTTTATCTGGGTCTCATCAGGCCACAGGACGTGGTTCCAGTAATCCATATTCTTAGTCTGCTTGTCTTCAGCAAACTGTTTGCGGACTTTCTTGTGCATCATCATCAGAAGAGGCTTGCAGACCAATCTGATGCAGTGTGCGGCGTATGGTCTGAGCACTTACAGGCTGACCCCCCCACCCCTTCAACCTCTCACACCCTCCTTCTCTCTCCTAGAGGGACCCAACCAGCAGTGACACCCCCTCCTTCTCTCTCCTAGAGGGACCCAACCAGCAGTGACACCCCCTCCTTCTCTCTCCTAGAGGGACCCAACCAGCAGTGACACCCCCTCCTTCTCTCTCCTAGAGGGACCCAACCAGCAGTGACACCCCCTCCTTCTCTCTCCTAGAGGGACCCAACCAGCAGTGACACCCCCTCCTTCTCTCTCCTAGAGGGACCCAACCAGCAGTGACACCCCCTCCTTCTCTCTCCAAGCAGAGTAAACCAGACAGAATATTGAAGTCTTCAGTGATCTCTGATTTCCTTATAAAGTGTTTCTTCCATGATAAAGATCAGAGGAGCGCTCAGCCACGTGTTTTCTGAGGTGTAGATCAAGGTGAGCTTCTTCCCAGTGTGAGATCTCTGATGTACGGCAAAATATGATCCATATAGAAGACATTTCCTGAACTCAGGACACTAATACACCTCAAGGGTTGTGTGGGTCATGTGATGTTGGGTAAGGTAAGACTTCTGTAAAAAAACATTTCCCGCACTCAATTTAGAAATACGGCTTCTCCTCCTGTGTAAGCTTTTTAATGTTTGACAAGATCTGATTTTCGTGAATAACATTTTCCACACTCGGGGCAGGAAAAGTACCTTTCCCCTGTGTGGCATATCTGATGTTCATTAAGAGTGGTCTTACGTGAGAAACATTTTCCACCCTCAGGACATGAATACGGCTTCTCCCCTGTGTGAAATCTCTGATGATCAGATAGATAAGACGTCGGTAAAAAACATTTCCCAAACTCAGGACTAAGAATACGGTTTCCCACTCATATGCAGTCTCTGATGTCTTTTAAAACTGGTCCTATCTGAAAAATATTTCCCGCACTCGGGGCAGGAATACGGCTTTTCCCCCGTGTGAGATCTCTGATGTCTCACAAGGTCTGATTTCTGCAAATAACGTTTTCCGCACTCGTGACAGGTATACGGCTTCTCGCCCGTGTGCAATCTTTGATGTCTGGAAAGATGTGACTTCCTTGAGAAACATTTCCCGCACTCAGGACAGGAAAGTGGCTTCTCGCCCGTGTGCAATCTCTGATGTCTGGAAAGATGTGACTTCCTTAAGAAACATTTCCCGCACTCAGGACAGGAATATGGCTTCTCGCCTGTATGAATTCTTTGATGTTTACCAAGGTCTGATATCTGTCTAAAACATTTTCCACACTCAGAGCAAGAATATGGTTTCTCACCAGTGTGATACTTCTGATGTGTATAAAGATGGGACTTCTGAGAATAACATTTTCCACACTCAGGACAAGAAAATGGCTTCATCCCTGTGTGAGAAGTGTAATGTATGTCAAGTTGTGATTTATAAAGAAAGCATTTCCCGCACTCAGAACAGGAATGTAGTATCTCCCCAGTGTGAGATCTCTTATGTACAGAAAGACTGAATGCAGAGCTAAAACTTTCCCCACATTCAGGACAGGAAAATGTCTTCTCCCCCTGAATCCCGGCACCATCCCTCACAGTACGAGGTTGCTCAGAGTCAGAGGGATTCCATGGTCTATCCACACTGTGAAGTCCACCATCCATAGTGGAGCTCATTGTCTTTTCTCCTCCACAATCTCCTGTGATGTCCTCATCTTCCATTTTACAACCTGGAGATAAAGTGAGACGATCCTTTGAGGGTTTCTCCATGGCGTGTCCTGGAAAAATATAAAAACATCATCAATAGATATGAGAGGGTTAGTTCACTTCCATCAAGATCCCATCTGGATCAGGGAGATATGAGTAAGCAGATGTTCTCTGTGGAGGTCCCAACCAGCTGGGACTCTCCCCCCTCTTCAGTCAAAGAGACTTTGGTCCTCCTCCCAGATCACTTCTACATTTACACAGCCTTGTCAGAAGAGCAGGAACCAATGGGGACTGGGAGGTCCATGCTCTTCACACAACCACAAGCCTAGGCACTGGGTCATGTGATCTCTGATAGACAAGAGGGTCAAAGTTCAGACTTGCAGGTACTTTACTATAGAACGAGTGACCATAGGCCTAGGCTTCTGGTGATATTCAGCACTGGTGGGAGCTTGGAGCAGCTCTTTTACCCTGTAATGTTAAGTGTTGCAGTCTCTGTTACTCCTTACGTTTCAATCCAACAAGACTGGTAATAGAGTTCTATGGTAACATTTGGATATACGTCTGCTGGAAGAAGAGGGACCAACCTAAGAAAGGCTCAATCTGTGTTATCATGTCTATGCTACGGTAAGTAGGAGTGACACACAACCTAATACTGCCAGGACGGGTATCAGTACAGGGAGGGGACCATTATCAATCTTATTGGCTGATATCCCTCAGCTCCCGCCCTACTCTGGCCCAATCAGTGAGCAGTAACAGAGCAGAGATAAGAGAAGAATATATTATGGGTCACCTGTGCTGATCTCTGTAGGAGTGTCCTCCTCTATGAATGTCCTCATCATTCCAGCCTCCTCCGTATATTGCTGATCATCCCTCACATACGTCTCTTCTACTTCACCCTCAACTTTCATGTTAATCAGATCTTCACCCTAAACCAACATAATGGCAGAAAATAACATCTGTAACATAGAAGTATTTATGATGTGAGATCACATAGAGAATATCATCTTGTAGAGTCCAAACATCATCTCCACATGTCAGAGTGTTCAATCACTTTATGTTCCCGACCCTCAACTCCACCTACCTGATGATGGTGAGGGATGGTGTGACCTTCCTGTGTGGAATCCCGGGAATACAGAGGACGGGGACATCTCTCTGGTGGGTTTCTGTTATTAGGTGGATTCATCATAATGTCCTTGTAGACATCCTTGTGTCCTTCAAAACACTTCTCCCTCACACCATACTCCTCATCCTCCTCTTTTATCTCTTCTTTAACATCAATTTTAGAATCTCTCAGGTTTCCACTCTGAATATATAATAAAAATGACATCAATTGTAACAATGCAGATAATGTACAGATCCTAATGATACTATCAGTGATTGTTCCTCATCTACCTGATGATGGTGGGGGATACTGTGACCTTCCTGTGTGGAATCCCGGGAATACAGAGGACGGGGACATCTCTCTGGTGGGTTCCCATTACTGGATCCATCTGTAGGAAACACACACACTGACTGAATACATTGTTTCTATGTGTTTATCAGATGATGGGGGATCTAGGTGGACCCTCCGTACTGCTCTCTCCTTTACAATAAAGTCTCCTCTTACCCGGTGATGTGAGGGGCGGCTGATTGTCCGTCATGACGTCCTTGTAGAGATCCTTGTGTCCTTCTAAATACTCCCACTCCTCCATGGAGAAATAGACAGTGACATCCTGACACCTTATAGGAACCTGACACACACAATGATACAGTCACCATCCAGACACATCCCTTGTCTGTTACTGGATAATGTCCCAAAATTCCCAGAATCCTCCTCACCTCTCCTGTCAGCAGCTCCATCATCTTCTTGGTGACTTCTAGAATCTTCTCCATGTTGTGTCTCTCAGGTTTTAGGGAGTCACATGGAGGCACTGTGATGGTCATATGATCACCTGACTTCACAAGAGGAAATCTCTGTATTGGAGAACCAATAGGAATATCATGTTAGAATCCCAGAATCCTCCTCAAGTACAAATTATGTCAGGTGACCTCCCAGAATCCTCCTCACCTCCCCGGTCATCAGGTAGATGATCTCCAAGGTGAGGTTTAGTATCCTCTCAGTCAAGTGACTCTGATCCTCCTCCATCCTCATTCCTGCAGTCATCTATGAATGTCTCCCTGTAGACAGATCACATTGATAACAGAGAATTATCTGTATTGCTGTTGGTTGTACAATAATAGGATGAAAAGATCAGGATGTAATATGAAGGTCAGTATGTTTTTTAGAACTTTGTCCCCCCCAGTGGGAACATATTTAATCTGGACTGTTTAGTATTTGCTATAATTCTTGGGACCTGGGACCTCTTTACCAATTGGCCTCCTGGATCACAAATACTTTTCAAGTTTCTTGCATGGGGTTATCCCTTAAAATCAATACCACACACAAAGGTTCTGGTATAGAAGATGGGGGGGACCCCATCATTTTCTTTTTCCTTTGCAAGAAAAAACCCTCAAAATTTATACCAGACCTGGAGGGTCTGGTATGAATTTTGAAGCGCCCTTATGCTTTTTTTATACAATCCCCGCCCCTTTGTTTACATTTACCTGTTAGCTGGATCTGGTATGGACTTATAAGGGGGTACCCCCCTCCCAAAAAAAAAAAAAAAAAACACATGAGGTCTTCCAGGAAATCTATGCCAGACCCTTTAATTAGTGTGGATTTTAAGGGATTCGCCACCCCATGCAAAAAAATAAAAATGCTTGAGGTCCCCTTAAAAATCCATACCAGACCTTTAATCTGAGCATGCAGCCTGGCCAGGAACGTGGGGATGAGCGGGACTCTGCCTCTCCTGAACCATACAAGGTCGTATGCCCTCAACATGAGGGGGGGGGGTGTAGGTTGATGAGGGCCTCTAAATGTTCAGATGAACATCAGAACAGCCAGTGTCTGGTCTGAACTTGCGTTTGGGCTAAAAATTAGGTCACCCCCTACTATCTATACCCTACCCCGTCCACCTTTATATGATCCCCAAAAACTCACCTCTTCGGGAAAGCCTATCCTGCTTCCACCTAACAAACGAACGTTTACTTTCTCAATTAATTCATCCCTCACAGTTATTGCCTTTTGTATCACTTGCCCTTCCCTTTTAGATTGTAAGCTCTCGCAATCAGTGCCCCTTCGGGCCATCTCGTATTGAACTGTATTGCCCTAGAAGTATACGGTATTCAACCTTTTACCATTTCCCAAATATTGGCAATCATTTAATATATTTTATCTTATATATGAAGCACTCTTGTCATATTACCTCCTCTGCTGCCAGCTCCAGCGATGTCTCCTCTCTACTTCCTCCTGACTGACCTCTGACCCAGAACTTCCTGTCTGTAGCTGATATCACTTCCTGTCTGTACCTGACATCACTTCCTGTCTTCCATAGAGACTTCCTGTCTGAGTAGAAGTGAGATCACCACCTTGTGGAGCTCAGAGGAACTGTAGCCCCCGAGAAACGTCTCGTAGTGTGAACACGGCCTTGTGCTGTGTGTGTATGTACTGTATATCCTTATAGATGGGGTCATCTCCACTCCCACCAAGGAGGATAGAAATATATAGTATATCAGCCACCCCCATCAAATCATTCTTTGCAGCTATTACCTTTTGTACCACCACCCCCTCCCTTTAGAATGTAAGCTCTACGAGCAGGGCCCTCCTGTACCTTTTGTATTGAACTGTACTGGAATTGTGTTGTCCCCCTTATACATTGTAAAGCGCTGCGTAAACTGTTGGCGCTATATAAATCTCGTATATTAATTGTAATAATAATAATAATAATAATAATATCAGGATAAAGAGAGGTATTTTGGTCGAACTGATACTGTGGTGATTTTTTTTTTTAATTCATTTTGTAGAGATGTTCGGGAAAAAGTTGTTTGAGAAGAAATTTCTACCTTGATAAAACAAAAACCTCCCCATGTTGCTTTGCAGGCCCTGTGATACCACCAAGGCACGTCTAGTACCCAGTAAGTCATTTTCCATCTTCATCCCTTTACAAACAGGGCTCCCTCCTTTTACAGGTTATAGTTAGTGGGTGCGAATGGATATATATATATATATATATATATATATATATATATATATATATATATATATAGAGAGAGAGAGAGAGTATATACACTACACGGCCACTTTATTAGACCAACCTTGCTAGTACCAGTTTGGACCGGCTTTTGCCTTCATTCTTCATGGCATAGATTTAACAAGGTGTTGGAAACGTTCCTCAGAGATTTTGCTCCATAGTGATATGATAGCATCACGCAGTTGCTGCCCATTTATCGGCTGCACCTCCATGATGCCAATCTCCCGCTCTTCCACCACATCCCAAAGGTGCTCTATTGGATGAGATCTGGTGAGTTTGGAGGCCATTGGAGGACAGGGACCTCCTTGTCCAGTGGTGAGATAATTTGAGATTTGTGACATGGTGCATTATCCTGCTGGAAGGAGCCATCAGAAGATGGGGACACTGTAGTCATAAAGGGATGGAAATGGTCAGCAACAATACTCAGGTAGGCCGTGGCATTTAAACCATGATCAATTGGTACTAAGGGGCCCAAAGTGTGCCAAGAAAATATCCCCCCCACCATTACACCACCACCACCAGCCTGAACCGGTGATACAAGGCAGGATGGATCCATGCTTTCATATTGTTTACGACAAATTCTGCCCCTATTATCTGAATGTTGCAGCTGAAATCCAGACTCATCAGACCAGGCAATGTTTTTCCAATCTTCTATTGTACAATTTTGGTGATCCTGTGCCTATTGTAGCCTCAGTTTCCTGTTCTTAGCTGACAGGAGTGGCACCCGGTGTGATCTTCTGCTGCTGTAGTCCATTTGCTTCAAGGTTGGACGTGCTGTGCGTTCAGAGATGGTATTCTGCATACGTTGGATGTAACGAGTGATTATTTGAGTTACTGTTGCCTTTCTATCATCTGGAACCAGTCTGCCCATTCTCCTCTGACATCAACAAGGCATTTTACTGCACACAACTGCCGCTCACTGGATATTTTCTCTTTTCTCCACCATTCTCTGTAAACCCGAGAGATGTTTGTGTGTGAAAATCCCAGAAATACTCAGACCAACCCGTCTGCCACCAACAGCCATGCCATGTTCAAAGTCACTTAAATCCCCTTTCTTCCCCATTCTGATGCTCGGCTTGAACTTTAGCAAATCGTCCTTACCATGTCTAGATGCTTAAATGCATTGAGTTGCTGCCATGTGATTGGCTGATTAGCAATTTGTGTTACCAAGCAATTGAACAGGCGTACCTAATTAAGGGGCCGGTAAGTGTATTTACTGTGTGTGTATATATATTTATATATATATATACTGCTAACAGTTAATACAGTATATGAATAGGCAATCATATGCTGGTAACAGAAGGCTCACAGAAAGTGGTGGTCTCTTGTAGGGATGGGCGAACGGTTCGGCCCGAGCATAATTTCGGGCCCAACTTTCGTTGTTCGGTCGTTCGGATGACCCGTTTGTTCGGCCCCCCGAACCAACCACAATCCATTGAGGCGCTGAACAGTACATTGCAAACCAAGATTGGCAGATTGGCTGAAGCAGTAAAAGCTTCAGCCAATCAGGGCACAGAGCACTGTCAGAGTCATGATTGGACACTGTCACCCTGACTTTATTCAATCATGGCTCATTCCAGCCCCACAGTATAAAAGTATTCTTGCAATGGCAGCCATTTTCAGTGTGATTTCGGCGTGGAGACAGATAGAACAGGGCTCTGTTCAGTGCTATCAGTTAGTTAGTGTGCTATACTGTGCTATTTTGCTTCGATTGTCAGTGCAGAATATTAGTTTAGTGTCAGTCTAGGGATAGTGTGAGTGTAGTGAGGAGGACCATCATTCAGCTTTTCATAGTGTGCAGCTAGAGTAGGGACAGCTCAGATAGTTTCAGTGTAGTGTAGTGAGACCGTGTCAGTAATCTTGACATTAGTGTATAGCTAGAGTAGGGACAGTTCAGATAGCGTCAGTGTAGTGACGGTTGAACACCGTCTATTTGATTGCGTTACTGGCAGTTTAACGCCATTTACTTCTGTGTGCGTTACTGCCAGTTTATTGTCATATCGTTTTGTCAGCATTACTGCCAGTTTAACGCCTTATAGTTCTGTGTGCGTTACTGCCAGTTTAATGCTATATCGTTTTGTGTGTGTTACTGCCAGTTTAATGACATATAGTTTTGCGTGTGTTACTGCCAGTTTAACGCCATATAATTCTGTGTGCATTACTGCCAGTTTAACGCCATATCGTGTTGTGTGCGTTACTGCTAGTTTAACGCCATATAGTTTTGCGTGCGTTACTGCCAGTTTAACGCCATATAGTTCTGTGTGCGTTACTGCCAGTTTAACGCCATATAGTTCTGTGTGCGTAACTGCCAGTTTAACGCCATATAGTTCTGTGTGCGTTACTGCCAGTTTAACGTCATATAGATTTGCGTGCGTTACTGCCAGTTTAACGCCATATAGTTGTGAGTGTGTTACTGGCAGTTTAATGCCATATAGTTGTGAGTGTGTTACTGGCAGTATAACGCCATATAGTTTTGTGCGTTACTGCCAGTTAAAGGCATATAGTTCTGTGTGCGTTACTGCCAGTTTAACGCCATATAGTTTTGTGTGTTACTGCCAGTTTAACTCCATTTACTTCTGTGTGCGTTACTGCCAGTTTAACGCCATATAGTTTTGTCTGCGTTACTGCCAGTTTAACGTCATATAGTTCTGTGCATCACTGTACGTTTGGCGCATTATATTGCACTATATTATGGTGTATCCATGGAGTGTGTCTGTGTAGGGTGAGTACTCAAATGAAAGTGCACCAAACACCTCTTTACGTTGATTAAAGTGCATCAACATACAGATTTCAACTTCTTCTTTACATCTGCTTATAAGCACCGCCCCCTCCCTCCCAATAATGTCTGGGAGGAGAACAAGGAGAGGTAGACGTTCCTGTGGCACTGTAAGGGGGCCAGCAACAAATGTGTCCACAGGCAAAGGTGGACGTGGTGGTCAGTCCTCAGGCAGGGCATCATTTCCTCTGTTTAGTGAGTTTGCCCGTGCTATCCAGCCACAGCATGCAGAGGAGGTGGTGGACTGGTTAACTAAACCTTCATCATCCTCCTCATCCTCTGTCATGCATGCAGAGACAAGTGTGCAGTCCCCTGCAGTTGCCAGAGTGGATAAACCTGCCTCCTTGTCCACATCTATCCCTGCCATAGCCCCAACATCAGCCATTAAGGAGTCAGCTGAGTTATTTGACCACAGCATCAGCCACTTGCTCCTTGATGATGCCCAGCCATTACTGGATTCAGATGTTGGTTCTGAGGTTGAGGATGACAGGACCATGAGCCTAGAGAGAGGGAGGAACACTGGTAGACAAATTGGCATTCATGTTCCCCAAGCCGCAGCATATTGCCAAGTTGTCTCCAGTGGTAATGATGAAGATGGAGGAGATGGAGATGATGATGAGGTCACTGATGCGACTTGGGTGCCAGATAGAGCAGAGGAGGAAACTGAAGGTGAGGCGGCACAACCCCAAGGAGGCCGACAGCAAGAAAGAGTAGAGAGCAGCCACCCTATTCCATCACATTCTGCAGCTGTTATCTCCCAGGCCAACCCCCCACAGCTCAGCTGTCTGGTCCTTTTTCAGCACATCTGCAGGAGATCACACTGTTGCTATCTGCAAACTGTGTCTCAGGCACATCAAACATGGCCAAAACACCAACCATTTGGGTACCACATGCTTAACAAGGCATTTAACGTCCGACCACTGAGCCCGTTGGCAAGAGCACCTAAAAGGCACACAAAAGGGGCACAAATCTGTCCCTCCTCCTCCTTACCCACTTCAGTCTGCCCCTGCTATACCGAGTCATTACCTTTCAGCAGCCTCCACTGACAGGGATGATGGTTTAGCACAGGGTGTCCCAGGTCCTAGCAGCACATCTGCCAGCAGCACACCACCAGCTGTAGACTGTAACTGTCAAATTTCTCTGACCCATCTGCTGCAGCGGGAAAAAAAAATACAGTCCCTGCCACCCACATGCCCAGCGTCTAAATGCTAGCTTGTCAAAGCTGATGGCTCTCTAACTTCTGCCTTTCAGCCTGGTGGATTCTGCCCCCTTCCGTGAATATGCACAATGTGCTGTACCATAATGGCAGGTTCTCAGTCGCTACTACTTTTCACATAAGGCTGTTCTATCTCTCTACCATGATGTGGAAGGGAATGTTCTGGCATCGTTGGGCAAGGCAGTCAGCCGTAAAATCCACCTTACTGCTGACACGTGGTCCAGCAAGCATGGGCAGGGACGATATATTTCGTTCACAGCACACTGGGTAACGCTGCTTGCAACTCAAAAGGATGCAGAAAAAAGGAGGGGTGTGGAGGCGCCAACTGTGGTAGCTTGTTTATGCAAAAATAAAAGTTAGTGTAACAATTACACTTACTGGTTCGCAGGGTGGAGGTGTTTCTTTGAGATGGAAAAGTGTCCTGGGATGTGTTGTTATCTTGTTTCCGGCTCAGATTTCATTCCTTCAGGCGTCTGGGTGTGAAGTCTGTACACAGGCTGAACTGCTGCATCCAGTGCATGGAAAGCTCCACGCTGACCACTCTGGAGTGCAGAAGAGGAAATGACGTCACTGATGCACGGCAAACGTCCAGGCTGGTGTTGGGGATAATGCAGGGATAGTACAGGCTACGCGCTCGGGGCTCACAGCTCCTCCTAAGGCCAGTAGAAGGAGCTGTGAGCCCCGAGCGCGTAGCCTGTACTATCCCTGCATTATCCCCAACACCAGCCTGGACGTTTGCCGTGCATCAGTGACGTCATTTCCTCTTCTGCACTCCAGAGTGGTCAGCGTGGAGCTTTCCATGCACTGGATGCAGCAGTTCAGCCTGTGTACAGACTTCACACCCAGACGCCTGAAGGAATGAAATCTGAGCCGGAAACAAGATAACAACACATCCCAGGACACTTTTCCATCTCAAAGAAACACCTCCACCCTGCGAACCAGTAAGTGTAATTGTTACACTAACTTTTATTTTTGCATAAACAAGCTACCACAGTTGGCGCCTCCACACCCCTCCTTTTTTCAACATTGATTATCAACAGAGGTAATGGACACCCTCTGAGGATGGCTGCCTCCTCATTCTAGAATTTACCTGCCTTATTTTAATGTGCTATTATAGCTACCATTGTACTATTTACCTTAGACATCACATGTTGCGGAGCGCCGGAAAACCCCCCCTTTTGTTTCAAAAGGATGCAGGACAGGGCTCGGTGATGCAGTTTGTTGTGCCCCCACGTCTCCATACAGCTGGTGGTGATGATGCCAGACCTGTGAGCTCTACCCTCTCTTCCTCCTCTTCCGCCATCTCCATGCCCTCCTCTGCAGAATTGTTCTATGAACATCAGGTACACCCTAAGCTTTCAAAGGGCTATTCCAAGAGTCAGACTAAAAGGTGCCATGCAGTGCTTCGGCTGGTGTGTTTAGGGGACAGGAACCACACCAGAGCAGAGATTCTTGCAGCTCTGCAGGGACAGGCCCAGAGGTGGTTCACACCACGCCAGCTGGAGCCAGGAATGGTGGTGTCCGATAATGGCTCAAACCTCCTGTCAGCCCCTAGACAGGGAAAGTTGACACATGTGCCATGCCTGGCACATGTCCTCAATTTGGTGGTGCAGAGTTTCCTAAGTACATACCCAGGGTTGCAAGATATACTAAAGCAGGCCAGAAGAATCTGTAGCAATTTCAGGCGGTCATACACAGCCAGTGCTCGGTTGGCTGAAATTCAGCGGGAGTTCCACCTGCCCGTAAACCGCCTGTTTTGTGACATGCCCACCAGGTGGAACTCAGCTTTAGGAATGCTGCAGCGGCTATACATGCAGCAGAGGGCTGTGAATGAGTACCTGTGCCAGTACGGCACAACGACGGGCTCAGGCCGCCTCAGCTTTTTTTCCCCATGCCAGTGGCTGATCATTAAGGATGCATGCACTGTATTATCACCATTTGAGGAGGCCACAAGGATGGTGACAGTGACAGTGCATGCATCAGTGACACAATGCCTGTTGAGTTCCTGCTGGAGCAGACTCTGCGTGGCATTATGGACAGGGCACTGGAGGCAGAGCAGCAGGAGGAAAAGGAGGACTTCCTTTCCTCTCAAGGCTCACTTTATCCAGACACCATCATTCCTATGTCACAGAACATACAGGAGGAGAGAGGAGGGGGATGAGGAGGAGGATTGTGGCACTTTCATAGGCTTCAAAGAAGAGGAAGCCATGCGTCAATCTGTAACCGATGGCTTTCCAACCCCAGGACCCTTGGGAGTAGTACGTGGCTGGGAGGAGGAAGTTCTAGATGCTGTCATCCTGAGTGACCCCGAGGAGTCTGCTTCTCAAGCCTCGGCAAATTTGAGGCGCATGGGCAACCTCATGCTTCAAAGCCTGGGAAAGGACCCAAAAATACGTGGCATAAAGGAGAAGGATGATTACTGGTTGGCAACCCTCCTTGACCACCGTTATAAGGGAAAGGTCTCAGAACTCATCCTGAACCGACAGAGAGTGCAGAGGATAAAATCTCTTGAGGACACATTAAGGCTGGGTTCACACTGCTGCGGTGGCAGACATCGTATGTGATTCGCAGCGCACTGCTGTTCACATCACATGCGATGTCTGTGCTGTGCGATATCAGCCATACAGAAAGTATGGCTGATATCACACCGCATTCGGTCCAAACTCGCACAGGACCCTTTTATTTGTTCGGACCAAAATCGGATCGCATGGGTGTTCACACCTATGCGATCCGATACATGTCCGAATTGTCAGTTCGCAGTGCGATATGCGAGCTGAACTGGGGGTGTCATTAACATTGTATGACACTCCCCAGCAGTTCGCATATGGCTGTGTAAACTGCCGTGCGCGTTGGTGCGATGCGGGAAACCGCAGTAAATTCCCTGCATTCCCGCACCGCAGCAGTGTGAACCTAGCCTAAAGAGGATTTTATTGAATGTTTTTCCTGACTCCAGTAGGTTACAGTGTCGTGGAAAATGTAGTTGTGAGTCTTCTGTTGGTCAAGAGAGGAGCGTTGGAGAAGGCGTTCACCTAAGTGAGGCATTTCGGAATTTTTTTAGTCCTCGCCGCCCAGGGCTGTCAGCTTCCACATCCCATCAGCAGCGTCTGCATCACATGGTGGACGATTACCTCGGGGCCAAAACAGAGATGGAGCTTTCCAGCCGACGATCCACTGACTTACTGGGTCATGAGAATAGACCACTGGCCAGAACTTGCCCAGTATGCTATTGAGTTGTTGGGCTGCCCTGCATCCAACGTGCTTTCAGAACAGCATTCAGTGCTGCAGGAGGTTTTGTTACTGATCATAGAACGCGTCTGTCCACAGGCTCCGTGGACCGCTTGACTTTTATAAAAATGATTCAGTCCTGGATTACCAGCTATGAAGCCCCTGATGCCGATGTCACTGATTAAGTCTTTTTGGGATGTGTAATCTCTGCAGGACTTCGAGGCTGCCTAACTTTGAGGGTGTTCAATCATTTCATCTGGAAGAATGTTTTTGGTGTAGGTTTCATGGGCACAATTAACACCCAAAGACCAATTTTTCAGCACCTGTTTGACAAGTGCATATCATTGCAATTTTTTACAGCAAGGCCAATTCTTGTTTTTATCAAGATTACCTCTATAGGGTTATGGTGGGAAGGCGCCACCGGCACCCAAAGACCAATTTTTACGCACCCGTTTCTTCTCCACAAAATCCAATATGACACCAGAATATATCCAAAAAATCTTTAATCTTGTTCCCAGTGCACTACATTGTGGCCTTATCATACACAGTGGCTCCCCAGCTGTTGCTGAGCAAAATAAAGGCAGCCTGCAGGGAAAATTTCTTTTTTTTTGGCTTTATAAATGCAATTATTGCTGCAGCAGATTATAGACATGGTACAGATCTGCCACTTTACAGATAGACTAAGGGGACCCCCCCCCCCCAGGCACTATATTAGAAGGAATTTTTCATTTTTATGCTTTCATTTTAAAAATCAAAAAATCACTGCTCATTTCTCACAAACTTTTTTTTTATTGATACATGTCCCCCAGGGCAGGACCCTATAATCATTGTATGCCCAAATATTTGCATATAAGCCTTTAAAATGGGCACTTTTGATTTTTGACGTTCGGGTCCCATTGACTTTAATGGGGTTCGTTATCCGGGTCCGAACTTTCGCGGTGTTGGAAAGTTCTGGTGCAAACCGAACAGGGGTCTGTTCGGCTCATCCCTAGTCTCTTGCACCTCTGCTTCTTCCATGGCCTCCTCTTCTGTCAGCTTGTTGCCTCCAAGCTCCCTCCAATACCAGACCTCTATCATCCATTGCCTGGTACACAAGAAGTCCCAAATTCTCAGCTGCTGCCTCCTCCAGAATCCGAAACAGACACCTGGCAAAAATGTTGTCACAGCTATCCTTTCAGCTTGTGGACACTGCCAGCAGTAACAATGGTCCAACACAGGCTTGGCACCTCCGCCTCCGAGTTCTTTTATTGTTTATACTGAATGCAACACAATCTCTGAATGAGGGAAATTCATATGAATGACATGACCCCCTCTCCTCCAACCACCAGGCCAGGGTTATGGGGAAGAGGCCCTTGTCCTCTTCAACATGGGCTCAAGGTTCTTTGCAGGGGAACACTCCCAAGTTGAGGGCATGTGGCCAGGTAAGATGCATACTCGTTCCCCTTCTTTCTTTGCTTCCCAGGCTGAATGCTCAAATAGGAATTACTTTTTGGGTGGGACCACTTGCTATTTTTTTCAGATTCCTCCCCCGCAGACCCCCACAACCACAAAGCCAGAGTTGTGATGATGAGGCTCTTGTCCTCTTCAACATGGGCTCAAGGTTCTTTGCTGGGGAAGTTCAGGAGGAGGAGTGCATACTTGTCCCCTCTCTTTCCTTGCCAGTCAGGCTACATGCTCAGATAAATGTCTAGTATGGATTTTTTTTTGGGGGGGCATGCTCTTTTTTCAGATCCCGATAAGCCCCCTGCCCACAGACCCCCCCACAACCACCGGGCCAGGGTTGTGATGAAGAGGCCCTTGTCCTCATCAAAATGGAGACAAGGTACTTTGCCTCTTGGCAAGGTACCCCTCATGTTGTGAGAGCATATGACCTGGTATGGTTCTCGAGGGTTGGCACATTTTAACCCCCCCCTTTCTTAGCCGCCAACCAGGCTTCATGCTCAGAATATAGGTATGGATTATTAGGAGGCCCCATATATTTTTTATTGACTTTTCTTGTGGTTCAGAGTCTAATAATCTAATGCCATGTACACACGGGCGGACTTTTCGACCGGATTGGTCCGACGGAACGAATCCGTTGGACAATCCGATTGTGTGTGGGCTTCATCAGACCTTCGGCGGACTTTTTCTGTCAAAAAACACACGGCCTTTAGATTTAGAACATGTTTCAAATCTTCCCGACGGACTTGAGTCCGATCGAAAAATCCGTTCGTCTGTATGCTAGTCTGACGGACAAAAAACGACGCAAGTGCAGCTATTGGCTACTAGCTATAAACTTCCTTATTCTAGTCCGGTCGTACGTCATCACGTTCAAACGACCGGACTTTCGAACTGACTTTAGTCCATTCGTGTGTGTGCAAGTCCAGTCGTAACTCCGTTGAAAAGACTGTCGGACGTTTGATGCTCAGTTCGTCCGTGTGTACATGGCATAAGACCTTACAGTTTTTTTGTGGGGTCTCCAAAAAATTCATACCAGACCTAAACAGCCAGGTACGAATTTTAGGGAAGCCCCCACCCCATTTTATTTCTGTTTTGTTGTTCCCTATTAAAATCCATAGCAGACCCTTATCTAGGAAAAGGGTCTGGTATATATAAATGGAACCCCCAGCAGTTTGCTTGCAAAGAAAAAGAAGTGGAACCGGCTTTTTGCCGGCAACTCAAGCGCACCTTTTCCCGTGTTAATATCAGTGTTGCTGTTGTAGGTTATAAAAATCACAGGCACAGGGATGGCACTTCTCAGACATGGTATTTAATGGAGTTTGATATTTCTAATGTTCCACTTTAAGCATTGCTAAAGGGTCTCATGAATACTCCAAGCGGCTCCTCCCAGATTCCACCCTCTACTTCTGGAAGCTTCTCCAAGGTTCCAGAGAGCAGGGGGGGAGTTCCCCCTAGCTGCTGCTTGCTGAGTCATCCAGCCTCCCTGAGTCACTCAGCCCTGACCCAGATTCAACCCAGGCCTGGCTCTTAGTCAGGCCAAAACTTGCTACACTAACAACTATGTACACTAGCACCTAGCTAAAGGTTGCTACGCAGTTTTTTTTTTACAATTGTTTAGGAGCTCCTTTGGTGAAATATCACCCCTGATGTCTCACTTTTGAGACAGAGAAAAGGAGTGAGGAGAGAGCTTCCCCAGTCCCTTTCTCTGCAGCCTCAGCTGCACTGGACAGTGAACTAATGGGAGGTGCTCTGTGCTGAGCGGCTTCCTGTTCATTCACAAACTTAAGCATGGTAAACATAATTAAGCATGCTTCAGTTAAGAATTAACACAGGAGCGACCGGTACAGATCACTCACTGTGTTCATTCAGAAAAGAAAGGGGTCGGTAAATTAAATATTTACCTGCCCCTTCCCCCCGCTCTCTATCTTGACACATCCCTCGCAGCAGCAGGAGAGGAGGGAAGCTGGCAGGAGGGAGACAGGAGTTGCCAGGAAGCAGGGAAAATCGGCACTGTACGGGATGATTAGGGTGTGCCTAGGCACCCCCGGCACACCCTGTGTGCACACCTATGGGATAGCCAGTTATGGAGAGAACGTGGAGGCTGAGCAGACTATGGACTCACAGCAGGTAGGGTCAATGACAGGCAGGGAATGGTGCAAAGTGACACTAGGGGACTCTTCAGCTATAAGTTCCTGGTCGTTGAATGTTTTCTTAATAAACTGTAATATAACTCTGCAGGACTGGAATATACTCTATTATATGAGAAATAAAAGTAAAATTGAGACGTGCCACAGGATGCCGTTTAA
The DNA here is from genome assembly GCA_037952835.1 of Lithobates septentrionalis. Lineage (NCBI taxonomy): Eukaryota > Metazoa > Chordata > Amphibia > Anura > Ranidae > Lithobates > Lithobates septentrionalis. Next base: position 2,007,854 of record JBBDGP010000932.1, read on the forward strand.
TGCTTGTATTAATATTGAATATATAAATCTGTTTGTACTGGAGTTTATTTGAATGAAGAACTTGCACTCACCAACACCAAACACAGGAGAAGTCAATACCGAGCACTTTTGTGTTCACTCACAAACAGAAGAGATATTGTAGTGATCGCTGGAAAGTTATAAATGTATACAATGACTTTTAATTAATGCAATTAAGTAACTTGGTGTTTGGAATCTAATATTCACTTCTCTTAGGACCAGTGGCAATATATATTTTTTTCCTCTTCTGGGAAGGCTGTCCACAAGGTTTAGGAGGGTGTCTATGGGAACGTTTTACCATTCTTCCAGAAGGGCATTTGTGAGGTCAGGCACTGATGTTGGAGAGAAGGCCTGGCTCACAGTCTCTGCTCTAATTCATCCCAAAGGTGTTCTGTCGGGTTGAGGTCAGGATTCTGTGCAGGCCAGTCAAGTTCCTCCACCCCAAACTCGCTCATCCTTGTCTTTATGGACCTTGCCTTGTGCACTGGTGCGCAGTCATGTTGGAACAGGAAGGGGCCGTCCCCAAACTGTTCCCACAAAGTTGGGAGCATGAAATTGTCCAAAATGTCTTGGTATGCTGACGCCTTAATGCCCCGTACACACGATCGGACTTTCCGCCAACAAATATGTGGATTTTTGTTCAAAGGTTGTTGGCTCAAACTTGTCTTGCATACACACGGTCGCACAAATGTTGGCCAACAAATACTAACGTGGGAACGCGGTGACGTACAAGACGTACAACGAGCCGAGAAAAAGGAAGTTTAATAGCCAGTGCGGCTCCTTCTGCTTGATTCCAAGCATGCGTAAACTTTTGTGCGACTGACTTGTGTACACACTGTCTTGGTATGCTGACGCCTTAATGCCCCGTACACACGCTTGGACTTTCCGACAACAAAGTTAAGTTGGCTGAAAATTTGAGAACCTGCTCTCAAACATTTGTGGGCGGAAATTCCAACAGCAAATGTTCGATGGAGCATACACGCGATCGTACTTTCCGAAAAAACAAGCTCACATCCAACATTTCCCGTCAGAAAGTCTGATCGTGTGTATGCGGCATAAGAGTTCCCTTCACTGGAACTAAGGGGTCAAGCCCAACCCCAGAAAAACAACCCACACACCATAATCCCCCCTCCACCAAATGATTTGGACCAGTGACATGGATGAGTGAGTTTGGGGTGAAGGAATTTGACTAGCTGACGCCTTAAGAGTTCCAACAAAAATCCTTAATGCCGCGTACACACGGTCCTACTTTTCGTCTACAAAAGTCCAACAGACGCTGATGGACTAAAGCTGGCTGGTAATCCGATCGTGTGTGGGCTTCTCCGGACTTTCAACTGACTTTTTTAGCCTCAAATCCGACGTACTTTAGATTTGAAACATGTTTTAAAACTTTACTTCGTAACTACGACGGACCCCGAAATCCGCTCGTCTGTGTGCTAGTCCGACGGACAAAAAGCCACGCTAGGGCACCTATTGGCTACTGGCTATGAACTTCCTTATTTTAGTCCGGTGTACGTCATCACGTACGAATCCGTTAGACTTTTGTGTGGTCGTGTGTAGGCAAGTCCGTTCGTTAGAAAGTAGGCCGCAAGTCCGCCGCAAGTCCACCGAAAGTCTGCCGGAAGTCTGTCGGACAGGCTGTCCGACTTTTGTAGACGAAAAGTACGACCGTGTGTACGCGGCATAAGAGTTCCTCCACCAAATGATTTGGATCAGTGCACAAATCAAGGTCCATAAAGACATGGATGAGGGATTTTGGGGTGGAGGAACTTGACTGGCCTTCACAGAGTCCGGACCTCAACCTGATAGAACACCTTTAGGATGACTTAGAGCTGAGACTGCGAGCCAGGCCTTCTCATCCAACATCAGTGCCTGACCTCACAAATGCTCTTCTGGAAGAATGGTCAAACATTCCCATAGACACACTCCTAAACCTTGTGGACGGCCTTCCCAGAAGAGTTGAAGCTGTTATAGCTGCAAAGGGCGGGGCCAACTCAATATTGAACCCTACGGACTAAGACTGGGGTGCCATAAAAGTTCATGTAGGTGTCCCAATACTTTTGGCAATATAGTGTATTTTTCCATTGAAGCTTCTGCTGAAAAGTAGGGAGATCAGACGACACTGCAGGAAGAACGTATCCAGGAGTGACACGGCCACTTTTCATCCTTTATAGAAGGGAAGGCCAGACAGAATTTTGTGAACTTCAATGTCTTTAGTGAACACCGGAGTCCTTTTGAAATGTCTCTTACACTATGAAGATCAGAGGAGCGCTCTGAGGTGTAGATCAAGGTGAGCTTCTTCCCAGTGTGAGATCTCTGATATACGGAAAAATATGATCCATATAGAAGACATTTTCTGCACTCAAGACACTAATACGCCTTAAGGGTTCTGTGGGATCTCTGATGAATGGAGAGTTGGGCCTTGCTTGAAAAACATTTACCACAGTCATGGCAGAAGTACAGCTTCTCCCCTCTGTGAGATCTCTGATGTTCAGAAAGATTGTACTTCTGTGAAAAACGTTTCCCGCACTCAGAACAGGAATGTGGCTTCTCCCCCGTATGAGACCTCCGATGCCTGTGAAAACTAGACTTGTCTGCAAAACATTTCCCGCACTCTGGACAGGAAAATGGCTTCTCACCCGTGTGAGACCTCTGATGTGTGTTAAGATGGGCCTTCTGTGAAAAGCATTTACTGCACTCAGGACAGGAATACGGCTTCTCACCCGTGTGACACCTCTTATGTTCGGAGAGATAAGACTTCCGTGAAAAACATTTCCCGCACTCGGGGCAGGAATATATCTTCTCGCCCGTGTGAATCCTCTGATGTCTGGAAAGACTGTACTTCTCTGAAAAACCTTTCCCGCACTCAGGACAGGAATACGGCTTCACAATTCTGTGAGATAGCTGGTGCCTGACAAGTTCTGATTTCCGTGAATAACATTTCCAACACTCAGGACAGGAATGACGCTTCACACCCGAGTGAGAGCTCCAATGTACAGAAAGACCTAATTCAGAACTAAAACTTTCCGCACATTCAGGACAGGAAAATGTCTCCTCCCCCTGAATCCCGGCGCCATCCCTCACAGTACGAGGTTGCTCAGAGTCAGAGGGATTCCATGGTCTCTCCACACTGTGAAGTCCACCATCCATAGTGGAGCTCATTGTCTTTTCTCCTCCACAATCTCCTGTGATGTCCTCATCTTCCATTTTACAACCTGGAGATAAAGTGAGACGATCCTTTGAGGGTTTCTCCATGGCGTGTCCTGGAAAAATATAAAAACATCATCAATAGATATGAGAGGGTTAGTTCACTTCCATCAACATTCCATCTGGATCAGGTAGATATGAGTGAGCAGATGTTCTCTGTGGAGGTCCCAACCAGCTGGGACTCTCCCCCCTCTTCAGTCAAAGGGCCTTTGGTCCTCCTCCCAGATCACTTCTACATTTACACAGCCTTGTCAGAAGAGCAGGAACCAATGGGGACTGGGAGGTCCATGCTCTTTACACAACCACAAGCCTAGGCACTGGGTCATGGGACCTCTGATAGACAAGAGGGTCAAAGTCCTGACTTGTAGACCCTTTACTATAGAACAAGTGACCATAGACCTAGGCTTATGGTGATGGAGGAGCTTGCTGCAGGATGTTCTCCTAGAAGAATAACTATCACATTTGTGTTACTGTAACTAGAAATGAAACACAACCAAATATTGACAGCTGAACCCCAAAACAGATATAAGTACAGGGAGGTGACTGTTATCACCCTATTATTTGCTGATATCACTCGGCTCTAATCCTACTCTGGACCAATCAGTGTTCAGTAACAGAGCAGAGATAAGAGAAGAATATATTATGGGTCACCTGTGCTGATCTCTGTAGGAGTGTCCTCCTCTATGAATGTCCTCATCATTCCAGCCTCCTCCGTATATTGCTGATCATCCCTCACATACGTCTCTTCTACTTCACCCTCAACTTTCATGTTCATCAGATCTTCACCCTAAACCAACAGAATGGCTGAAAATAACATCTGTAACATAGAAGTATTTATGATGTGAGATCACATAGAAAATATCATCTTGTAGAGTCCAAACATCGTCTCCACATGTCAGAGTGTTCAATCACTTTATGTTCCCGACCCTCAACTCCACCTACCTGATGATGGTGAGGGATGGTGTGATCTTCCTGTGTGGAATCCCGGGAATACAGAGGACGGGGACATCTCTCTGGTGGGATTCTGTTATTTGATGGTTCCATCTTGATATCCTTATAGAGATCCTTGTGTCCTTCAGAAAGCTCCTCCATCACCCCATACTCCTCATCCTCTTTCTTATACTCTTCTTTAACAACAATATTATAATCTCTGAGGTTTTCACTCTAAATATATAATAAAACATTTATTATAACAAAGATGATTGTGTATAAATGATAACTACCAATAATTATTATTCATCTACCTGATGATGGTGAGGGATGGTGTGACCTTCCTGTGTGGAATCCCGGGAATACAGAGGACGGGGACATCTCTCTGGTGGGTTCCCATTACTGGATCCATCTGTAGGAAACACACACACTGACTGAATACATTGTTTCTATGTGTTTATCAGATGATGGGGGATCTAGGTGGAGCCTCCGTACTGCTCTCTCCTTTACAATAAAGTCTCCTCTTACCCGGTGATGTGAGGGGCGGCTGATTGTCCATCATGACGTCCTTGTAGAGATCCTTGTGTCCTTCTAAATACTCCCACTCCTCCATGGAGAAATAGACAGTGACATCCTGACACCTTATAGGAACCTGACACACACAATGATACAGTCACCATCCAGACACATCCCTTGTCTGTTACTGGATAATGTCCCAGAATTCCCAGAATCCTCCTCACCTCTCCTGTCAGCAGCTCCATCATCTTCTTGGTGACTTCTAGAATCTTCTCCATGTTGTGTCTCTCAGGTTTTAGGGAGTCACATGGAGGCACTGTGATGGTCATATGATCACCTGACTTCACAAGAGGAAATCTCTGTATTGGAGAACCAATAGGAATATCATGTTAGAATCCCAGAATCCTCCTCACCTCTCCGGTCAGGTCTGTGTTTTATTAATAGAGATAAGAGTGATGTCATGTGACCTCCCAGAATCCTCCTCACCTCTCCGGTCAGGTCTGTGTTTTATTAATAGAGATAAGAGTGATGTCATGTGACCTCCCAGAATCCTCCTCACCTCTCCGGTCAGGTCTGTGTTTTATTAATAGAGATAAGAGTGATGTCATGTGACCTCCCAGAATCCTCCTCACCTCTCCGGTCAGGTCTGTGTTTTATTAATAGAGATAAGAGTGATGTCATGTGACCTCCCAGAATCCTCCTCACCTTTCCGGTCAGCAGATAGATGATCTCCAGGGTGAGGGTTAGTATCTTCTCAGTTATGTGACTTCTGTCCTTCTCCATCCTTATTGATGTGGTCAGGTGATCTATGCGGGTTTCTCTGTGGATTGATAGCGAGTAATTATCTGGACTGTATTTATTGTACAATGTTAGGATGGGGATACAAGGGGTTAAGAGACAGTATCGCACAAGTGGGATTTACTGCATGGGGATGTAGTAGAGGACAAGCAAGTCCACCAGGTCTACACAAATTTAGGGCAGGACACATATATAGACCAATACATAGTTACATAGTTAGTCAGGTTGAAAAAAGACACAAGTACATCCAGTTCAACCTTAAAAACAATAAATAAATAAAATAAAAAATATCATACAATCAAATATACCCAATTTTATACCCTCGGTTGATCCAGAGGAAGGCAAAAAACCCCAGCAGAGCATGCTCCAATTTGCTACAGCAGGGGAAAAAATTCCTTCCTGATCCCAGAGAGGCAATCGGATTTTCCCTGGATCAACTTTACCTATAAATGTCAGTACCCAGTTATATTCTTTACATTTAGGAAAGTATCCAGGCCTTTCTTAAAGCAATCCACTGAGCTGGCCAGAACCACCTCTGGAGGGAGTCTATTCCACATTTTCACAGCTCTTACTGTGAAGAAACCTTTCCGTATTTGGAGATGAAATCTCTTTTCCTCTAGACGTAAAGAGTGCCCCCGTGTCCTCTGGGTTGACCATAAAGAGAATAACCCAACACCAAGTTCACTATATGGACCCCTTATGTATTATACATGTTGATCATATCCCCCCTTAATCTCTTCTTCTCAAGAGGGAATACATTCAGTTCCTCTAATCTTTCCTCATAGCTGAGCTCCTCCATGCCTCTTATCAGTTTGGTTGCCCTTCTCTGCACTTTCTCCAGTTCCCCGATATCCTTTTTGAGACCTGGTGCCCAAAACTGAACTGCATATTCCAGATGAGGTCTTACTAATGATTTGTACAGATGATATCTCTCTCTCTAGAGTCCATACCTCTCTTATACAAGAAAGGACTTTGCTCGCTTTGGAAACCACAGCTTGGCATTGCATGTTATTATTGAGCTTATGATCTACCAAAACCCCCAGATCCTTCTCCACTACGGATTCCCCCAGTTGTACTGCCCCTAGTATGTATAATGCATATTTTTAGCCCCCAAGTGCATAACTTTACATTTCTCAACATTAAACCTCATCTGCCACATAGTCGCCCAATTAGACAGTGCATTGAGGTCAGCTTGTAAATTGGAGACATCCTGTAAGGACGTTATTCCACCGCATAGCTTGGTGTCATCTGCAAAGACAGAAATGTTACTTTCGATCCAAGACCCGATATCATTTATAAAGATATTAAAAAGTAAGGGTACCAGCAGCCTGGTCAATTTTGTCACTGCTGTATCTCAGATGCTACACCTATTTCTTTGCTGGAAAACACCTTCCACAACTTCCCCAGTTTAGGCCTGTTCAATTTGCTGTCCTTCTGCTGGACAATGTCTACTAAACCATACCTGAGGGCCATAGCTCCAATATGTTGACTGTTATTGCTGCTGAGTTCCTTCCACCATGTTCTGCTCCCACCGAGCCCTGTGGTGGGACTTCATGTTGTTTTAAATACAGAAAAAACCAAAGATGATGCCTCATCACCAAATTTTACTGGGCCCGGCTGGATTAGAGGGAGAGGAAGAGGACACATTGGCAACACTGGCCAAATTCTGGCTACTTGGAGTCTTGAAGGAGGAAGATGAACCCCACCACTGCAACACACACAACTCAAACCCCAACAATAATAATATTGCTACTAAACCGAAAACATAAACATAATGTACCGTCACCCAATCGACTTGAAAATTGAGGCAGAGGGTTTGAGGCAACTATGGACTCTTCATGGTACAGCAAAGACTCACATACGTATTTGTAAAAAAAGTATAAATTTATTTAAGACAAAAGAAACATCATTAAAAAGGTCCTATGAGGGGTAATATATAATACACAGTATTAAATCTCTGAAGAGGAACTCGACACTTTGACGCATGTCTACCCAGACAGGAGGACCATGGATCTTGTCCTATGTCAGTTCAACCTCGACATGTTTCACGGTGTGACCACTTCTTCAGGAGTATACTTCAGAGGATAATGTGTGTAGATATCTCTACAAAGAACAAATAGTAAATGATCAGGTTAAAGAACTTTTATCCATCTTATACGGGAATGCCTATGTTCTGGGGATCATTTGTTCTTTATTACTTGATTTTGATTGCTGGATTTTGAACTGGTCCATTTCTATGGCAAAACTTATCTGGGCCTTGCACATGTTTTAATCCATGCTATCTTTACTATTTATATCTTGTTTGTTCTTTAACCTGATCATTTACGATTTGTTCTTTGTAGAGATATCTACACACATTATCCTCTGAAGTTTACTCCTGAAGAAGCGGTCACACCGCGAAACATGTCCAGGTTGAACTGACATAGGACAAGATCCATGGTCACCCTGTCTGGATGGACATGCGTCCAAGTGTCGGGTTCTTCTTCAGAGATTTAATACTGTGTATTTATATATTTTCCCTCATAGGACCTTTTTAATGATGTTTTTTTGTCTTAAATAAATTTATACTTTTTTACAAATACGTATGTGAGTCTTTGCTGTACCATGAAGAGTCCATAGTTGCCTCAAACCCCATTCACCAAATGACCTCCAATGATCGGAGCTCTCCCTCCAGCCCCAGAAGTGGGGGAATGTTCTGACCCTGAACGGGTTTATCCAGGTTTCCACACTATATATGTGTGTATCATCACCTGCTGGAGATAAAAGATGTCACAGTGACTATGGAGGAAGAGGACGGACATGACGGGGGTTACTGGGTGTAAATAGAAAATAATATCGTATTACCTCCTCTGCTGCCAGTTCCAGCAATGTCTTCTCTCTACTTCCTCCCGCATCGCCTCTCACCCGAGATGTCCCATTTATACCTGACATCACTTCCTGTCTGCACCTGACATCACTTCCTGTTTTCCATAGAGACTTCCTGTCTGGGTAGAAGTGAGATCCCCACCTTGTGGAGCTCAGAGTAACTGCAGCCCGAGAAATGTCTCAAAGTGTGAACTCAGCGTTGTGCTGTATGTGTATCTGGGGCATTCTGCAACTTAAAAGAGAAGTATGGTGGATGCAGCATCATGCTGCAGCTGTCCCCCACCGCCTCTTCACTGAGAACCGAGCGACCGAACACCGACAATGCCTCGGCTCTCTCACCTCCCGGGCGGAGATCTGCTGCCTCTCAGGCTGCAGCTCGCCTGCTCTGCTCCTCCACGCTCATTGAAGCGCTAAGCTGTGAAGGGGCCGGGAGCGGTCGTCTCAGCGGCTCTCTGAGACTGCCATCATTCCAGGCAGCTGGCAGATCCAGACTTCCTAAGTCGGGATGACGCGCTGCCTGGACTGATTCCAGTGACGTCAGCGGAGAGCGAACTTCAGACCGTTCTCCACTGAAAACAGGTCACACGCGTGGAAAACGAATTGCACTCCTGTGACCCATAAGAGAAACCCAGCCAAACAAGCCCAGGCTGGACTTCTCCTTTAACCTAGCAGGAGATAGGTAGAAGGAATTCTGGATCTCACTTGGAAGCAAGCAATCTCCTTGGGAGGCCATTAGGTTTTCCTGGTAGTCTGTGGGCATGAGTAAAAAGTAGATATTTTCAAAGCATTAAATGAGCTTTGAGCACCTTTCTTAAGCCCTCTAAGAACCTTCAGCTCCAGTCTGGTGGCGCTCAATGCCAATCATAGAAGGATTTCGGCCTGTATCCATAAAATGCTGTTGGTAGATTTCAGTACTGCTTGAAGTATCTTAAAAGTCTGTCTAACTCTGCTAAGATAGGGGTCCGGGGTTCCCAGTTTGATTTGGCACTCCCAGACTGGAGCTGAAGGACATGGGACATAAAATATTATATGGGATGGTGTCACATACCCCCATACCCAGCGGTGCTGGGTATTCTCCTTGGCTGTGGAAAAGGAATGAGTTGTGAGGGAGTGCAGGTATGATTAGTATAAGGGGGTCTGATGATGCCCTTTGCAAAGAAAATGTACCTTTGCCCTACATGGGAAAAAATAATAACATAACGCAATACACAAAAGCCATAAACGTGGCCAATAGGGATGAGCTTCGAGTTCGAGTCGAACACATGTTCGACTCGAACATTGGCTGTTCGCAAGTTCGCCGAACAGCGAACAATTTGGGGTGTTCGCGGCTAATTCGAATGCCACGGAACACCCTTTAAAAGTCTATGGGAGAAATCAAAAGTGCTAATTTTAAAGGCTTATATGCAAGTTATTGTCATAAAAAGTGTTTGGGGACCCGGGTCCTGCCCCAGGGGACATGGATCAATGCAAAAAAAAAAGTTTTAAAAACGGCCGTTTTTTCAGGAGCAGTGATTTTAATAATGCTTAAAGTCAAACAATAAAAGTGTAATATCCCTTTAAATTTCGTAGCTGGGGGTGTTTATAGTATGCCTGTAAAGGGGCGCATGTTTCCCGTGTTTAGAACAGTCTGACAGCAAAATGACATTTCAAAGGAAAAAAGCCATTTAAAACTACTCGCGGCTATTGCATTGCCGGTCCAACAATACACATAGAAGTTCATTGATAAAAACGTCATGGGAATTCCCCACAGGGGAACCCCGAACCAAAAAAAAAAAAAATGACGTGGGGGTCCCCCTAAATTTCATACCAGGCCCTTCAGGTCTGGTATGGATATTAAGGGGAACCCCGGCCAAAATTTAAAAAAAATGACGTGGGGGTCCCCCTAAATTCCATACCAGACCCTTCAGGTCTGGTATGGATTTTAAGGGGAACCCCGCGCCAAAAAAAAAACGCGTGGGGTCCCCCGGAAAATCCATACCAGACCCTTATCCGAGCACGCAACCTGGCAGGCCGCCCCCCCTACTCCTGAACCGTACCAGGCCACATGCCCTCAACATTGGGAGGGTGCTTTGGGGTAGCCCCCCAAAACACCTTGTCCCCATGTTGATGAGGACAAGGGCCTCTTCCCCATAACCCTGGCCGGTGGTTGTGGGGGTCTGCGGGCGGGGGGCTTATCGGAATCTGGAAGCCCCCTTTAACAAGGGGACCCCCAGATCCCGGCCCCCCCTGTGTGAAATGGTAAGGGGGTACATTTCACTAAAAACCTGTCAAAAATGTTAAAAATGACAAGAGACAATTTTTGACAATTCCTTTATTTAAATGCTTCTTCTTTCTTCTATCTTCCTTCATCTTCTTCTTCTTCTTCTGGTTCTTCTGGCTCTTCTGGTTCTTCCTCCGGCATTCTCCTCCAGCATCTCCTCCGCGGCGTCTTCTATCTTCTTCTCCTCGGGCCGCTCCGCACCCATGGCATGGGGGGAGGCTCCCACTCTTCTCTTCATCTTCTTCTCTTCTTCATCTTCTTCTTCTCTGCTTCATCTTCTTCTCTTCTTCATTTTCTTCTCCGGGCCGCTCCGCATCCATGCTGGCATGGAGAGAGGCTCCTGCTGTGTGAGGGCGTGTCCTCGTCTGACGGTTCTTAAATAACGGGGCGGGGCCACCCGGTGACCCGGCCCCCTCTGACGCACGGTGACTTGACGGGACTTCCCTGTAGCGTCACGGGGAATGCCACAGGGAAGTCCCGTCATGTCTCATGCGTCAGAGGGGGGCGGGGTCACCGGGTGGCCCCACCCCCATTATTTAAGAACCGTCAGAAGAGGAGACGCCGTAACACAGTGGGAGCCTCCCTCCATGCCAGCATGGATGCGGAGCGGCCCGGAGAAGAAGATAAAGAAGAGAAGAAGATGAAGAAGAGAAGAAGATGAAGAAGAAGATGAAGAAGAGAAGAAGATGAAGAGAAGAGCGAAGCCTCCGCGCATGCCATGGGTGCGGAGCAGCCAGAGGAGAAGAAGATAGAAGACGCCGCAGAGGAGATGCTGGACGAGAACGCCGGAGGAAGAAGAAGAAGAAGATGAAGGAAGATAGAAGAAAGAAGAAGCATTTAAATAAAGGAATTGTCAAAAACTGTCTTCTGTCATTTTTAACATTTTTGACAGTTTTTTAGTGAAATGGTAGGGGTACTTTTGTTCCCCCTTACCATTTTACACGGGGGGCGGGATCTGGGGGTCCCCTTGTTAAAGGGGGCTTCCAGATTCCGATAAGCCCCCCGCCCGCAGACCCCCACAACCACTGGCCAGGGTTGTGGGGATGAGGCCCTTATCCTCATCAACATGGGGACAAGGTGCTTTGGGGGGCTACCCCAAAGCACCCTCCCAATGTTGAGGGCATGTGGCCTGGTACGGTTCAGGAGGGGGGCGCTCTCTCGTCCCCCCTCTTTTCCTGCGGCCTGCCAGGTTGCTTGCTCGGATAAGGGTCTAGTATGGATTTTTGGGGGGACCCCACGCCGTTTTTTTTTTGGCGCGGGGTTCCCCTTAAAATCCATACCAGACCTGAAGGGGCTGGTATGGAATTTAGGGGGACCCCCACGTCATTTTTTTTTAAATTTTGGTTCCCTGTGGGGAATTCCCATGCCGTTTTTATCAATGAACTTTTATGTGTATTGTCGGAACGGCAATTCATTAATAGCCGCGAGTAGTTTTAAATGACTTTTTTCCTTTGAAATGTAATTTTGCTGTCAGACTGTTCTAAACACGGAAAACATGCGCCCCTTTACAGGCATACTATAGACACCTCCCAGCTACGAAATTTAAAGGGATATTACACTTTTATTGTTTGACTTTAAGCATTATTAAAATCACTGCTCCTCAAAACAAACGTCTGTTTTTAAAACTTTTTTTTGCATTGATCCATGTCCCCTGGGGCAGGACCCAGGTCCCCAAACACTTTTTATGACAATAACTTGCATATAAGCCTTTAAAATTAACACTTTTGATTATTCATGTTCGTGTCCCATAGACTTTAACGGTGTTCGCGTGTTCGAACAAACTTTTTTCCTGTTCGCATGTTCTGGTGCGAACCGAACAGGGGGGTGTTCGGCTCATCCCTAGTGGCCAAGCAGAATGATGCTTGAGAAAAGGGATGAGCTGAGTGTTCAGTCTGAATGTTTATGGCATTTCAGTATGGATGAACATGACAGCTTCCCACTGTCAATGATTGCTAAGGAAGCAGTGGGTGCCGACACCCGCTGCATCCTTTCCAACCATTCACTTCACCTGGCCCTTTCACTTACAATGCTCAGAATCCTGGCCATGTAAGCAAAGTGGTGGGGATGACATCATTGCATAAATACGGCCACATGGCCATTTTTGGGCAACGATTTCACCACTATCCTTGCCCCTTTCCTTACACTGTTGATGGCAGCTCGAGGAGCTGTCATTCGGCGAGTGGCCATTAAAGCATTAGGAACATCTGGGGTTGTTTTTAAGGTGTTTGATGTGGATCTTCACATGTTCTGTTTTTGTTTTTTTATAAAGGACTTGTCAAAAACTGTCTGCGCTATGTAATCCTTACTCATTCACATGGAAGGGGAGGAGAATCTGGGTGCCCCCATATTGGTAAAGGGGGCTTCCAGAGTCCAATAAAACCCCACCCGCAAACCCCCACAACCGCCAGGTCAGAGTTGTGGGGAAGAGGTCCTTGTCCTTATCAACTTGGGGACAAGGTGCTTTGTCAGGGGGGTCCATCATAGCAAGCCCCACAACCCCCGTTGAGGACAACCTGATATGGTTCAAGAAGTGCATGCACACTCATTCCCCCTCTTTCCTGGCTAGCCAGGCTGCATCCTCAGATAAGGGTCTGGTGTAGATTTTGGGGGGACCTCCAATATTTTGTTTGCATGGGGTTCCCCCTTAAAAATCATGCCAGCCATAAGGGTAAGGGTCTCTATAGAATTTGGGGAGGACCTCGTACAGTTTTTTTTTGGTGGGGGTCCCCTAAAAATTCATACCGGACCTGAAGGACCTATTATGAATTATGGGTGGGCCCCTGTAATGCCAACTTTTTACTTTTATGTGATGGTCCCCCCATTTACATCTATATCAGATCCTTATCTACAATACCAATAAAGCTGAGCTACCTTTCAGTAATAGGGATGTCCTACAGAGGATGAGGACCTTTCCGATTAGAGGAGCAAAATCACATGTGGGGAGCACTTTCAGTTATCTTGTGGAGTGAAGAAGAGATCATGGATTGTTTTATGGACTTTACATGGTGGAAAACACTGAATTTTAGCGTGACACATTAAAGTTATAGTTTCTATTGCTGTGATGCAATGACGTGGACATATTGTTGTTAAAGGGCTATGGATTAGGGGTAGAAAACTGCAGATGTTATTGTTTGTAAAATATATTTCTATCCCCCTTGGTGGGAGTGAAAATGGTCCTATGTATACCAATATACAGTACATACACACACAGCCGTGTTCACACTACAAGACGTTTCTCAGGGCTGCAGTTCCTCTCAGCTCCACAAGATGGTGATCTCGCTTCTACTGAGACAGGAAGTCTCTATGGAAAACAGGAAGTGATGTCAGGCTATGACAGGAAATGTTGTCGGGTACAGGCAGGAAGTTCCATATTTGAGGAATTACAGAGGGGAGACATCGCTGGAACTGGCAGCAGAGGAGGTAATAAGATATTATTTTATCATAGCTCTCATCACTGTCCATTATTGGGAGCACAATTTGATCTGTCACGCTTTGTCCTTTAATTGTCCCTCTTTTCAGTCTGATGTACACACAGACAAACCAATATTCTATTTAACTGATTAAAGTTTTTATATCGCTCTCAGTATTTCATCACTTTTGAGGAGCAGAACGTACGGGTTGAGTTCCCAGGCGAGTTTGTAGAACTTTACAGAAGTTTAGGTGTCCCGAATCCGAACCCCATTGACGTTAATGGGAGCCGAATGTTCAGAAACAGTGATAGCCATTTTCTAGGCTAATAGGCAAAAGATTGTCCAACAAATGGAGCCATACCAGCTTCAACTTTTCTAGGAAGGTTGTCCACAAGGTTTAGGAGTGTGTCTATGGGAATGTTTGACCATTCTTCCAAAGGGCATTTGTGAGGTCAGGCATTCATGTTGGACGAGACGGCTTGGCTCTCAGTCTCCGCTCTAATTCAACCCAAAGGTGTTCTATCTGGTTGAGGTCAGGACTCCGCAGGCCAGTCAAGTTTCACCACCCAAACTCGCTCATCCATGGTCTTTTATGGACCTTGCTTTGTGCACTGGTTCAATTAGTGGAGGGGGATTATGGTGTGGGGGTTGTTTTTCAGGGGTTGGGCTTGGCCCCTTAATTCCAGTGAAGGGAACTCTTAAGGCGTCAGCATACCAAGACTTTTTGGACAATTTCATGCTCCCAACTTTGTGGGAACAGTTTGGGATGGCCCCTTCCTGTTCTAACATGACTGCTCACCAGTGCACAAAGCAAAGTCCATAAAGACATGGATGAGCGAGTTTGGGGTGGAGGAAAGAGAAGTGATTGGCAAATAGACACATCTTTTCTGATCCCTAATACTTTGAACTGATGACTCTAGTGCTGCCAGGTGGAAGTGCTAACCACTTAGCCACTGTGCTGCCCTTACAATACTTCTACGTACAATTTGGGTTTTAAGCCATTATGGTTTGTATGAATGAGAGTGGTCAGCGGTGTGGCCTTGGATTTTATATTTGGTGCTAAAAAGTGTGTACATATTATCTCCCATACATCCTCATCCTACTATTATACAACCAGTACAGTCCAGATAATTCTCTGTTATCAATTATTGGTCTACAGGAAACCTGTATAGATCACATGACCAATGAGGATGGAGGAGGACCGGAGTCACATGACTGAGAGGATACTAAACCTCACCCTGGAGATCATCTACCTGCTGACTGGAGAGGTGAGGAGAATTCTGGGAGGTCACATGACATCACTCTTATCTCTATTAATAAAACACAGACCTGACCGGAGAGGTGAGGAGGATTCTGGGAGGTCACATGACATCACTCTTATCTCTATTAATAAAACACAGACCTGACCGGAGAGGTGAGGAGGATTCTGGGAGGTCACATGACATCACTCTTATCTCTATTAATAAAACACAGACCTGACCGGAGAGGTGAGGAGGATTCTGGGAGGTCACATGACATCACTCTTATCTCTATTAATAAAACACGGACCTGACCGGAGAGGTGAGGAGGATTCTGGGAGGTCACATGACATCACTCTTATCTCGATTAATAAAACACAGACCTGACCGGAGAGGTGAGGAGGATTCTGGGAGGTCACATGACATCACTCTTATCTCTATTAATAAAACACAAACCTGACCGGAGAGGTGAGGAGCATTCTGGGAGGTCACATGACATCACTCTTATCTCTAATAATAAAACACAGACCTGACCGGAGAGGTGAGGAGGATTCTGGGATTCTAACATGATATTCCTATTGGTTCCTCAATACAGAGATTTCCTCTTGTGAAGTCAGGTGATCATATGACCATCACAGTGCCTCCATGTGACTCCCTAAAACCTGAGAGACACAACATGGAGAAGATTCTAGAAGTCACCAAGAAGATGATGGAGCTGCTGACAGGAGAGGTGAGCGGTGCTGGGAATTCTGGGACATTATCCAGTGACAGACAAGGGATGTGTCTGGATGGTGACTGTATCATTGTGTGTCAAGATCTGTACATTATCTGCATTGTTACAATTGATGTCATTTTTAATATATATTAAGAGTGGAAACCTGATAGATTCTAAAGTTAAATGTAAAGAAGAGGTAAACGAGGAGGATGAGAAGTATGGTGTGACGAAAGAGTTTTCTGAAGAACATAAGGGTCTCTGCAATATGATGAAGCCACCTAGTAACATAAACCTACCAGAGAGATGCCCCCGTCCTCTGGATTCCTGGGAATCAACACTGGAAGATCATAACTACACACAACATGATCAGGTAGATGATTAACAATTATTGGTAGTTATGATTTATACACAAACTATTTTTTTTACAATGAATATCCTATTATATATTCAGAGTGGAAACCTTGAGAATTATAATATTGTTGTTAAAGAAGAGTATAAAGAGGAGGATGAGGAGTATGGTGTGATGAAGGATCTTTCAGAAGGACACAGGGATAATATGATGGAACCACCTAATACCAGCAACCAACCAGAGAGATGTCCCCGTCCTCTGTATTCCCGGGATTCCACACAGGAAGGTCACACCATCCCCCACCATCATCAGGTAGATGAGGAACAATCACTGATAGTATCATTAGGATCTGTACATTATCTGCATTGTTACAATTGATGTCATTTTTATTATATATTCAGAGTGGAAACCTGAGAGATTCTAAAGTTGAGATAAAAGAAGAGGATGGTAGGGTGAAGGAAGTACACAAAGATCTGTACCAAGACACCATGGTGGAGTCATCCAGTAACAGGAACCCACCAGAGAGATGTCCCCGTCCTCTGTATTCCCGGGATTCCACACAGGAAGATCACACCATCCCCCACCATCATCAGGTAGGTGGAGTTGAGGGTGGGGAACATAAAGTGATTGAACACTCTGACATGTGGAGATGATGTTTGGACTCTACAAGATGATATTTTCTATGTGATCTCACATCATAAATACTTCTATGTTACAGATGTTCTTTTTTTTTCTTGCCCATTGAAGAACACAGGGTTCCACATAGAGTTGGGTTATACTGCTCCCTGCAGGAGGTTTAAACACTGGTGAACAGAAATGTGGGGTGAGAGAGAGAACGAGCGGGAGTGAGAGTTAGAGGGGATGAGAGAAATAGAGAGGAGGGAGGGAGAGTGGAAAAAAAAGAGAAAGAGAGGGATGTGAGAGAGAGATGGGGGGTAAGGGGGAGTGAGAGAGAAGGAGGTGAGAGAGAGATGGAGTGAGAGAGAGGGTGAGATAGAGAGGGAGAAAAGAGAGAGGTGGGAGTGAGAGAGAGGTGTGAGAGAGAGTGGGGGTGAGAGAGAGAGGAGGGAGGTGAGAGGGAGAGGGAGAGGTAAGAGAAAAAAGGGATGAGGGTGTGAGATATAGAGACAGAGCAAGAAAGGGGGCAAGAGAAAGGGGGATGAGAGGGAAAGAGGGGGGCGAGAGAGAGGGGACGAGAGGAAAAGAGGGTGGGTGAGGAAGGGTGGCGAGAGAGGGGAGTGAGAGAGAGGGTGAGATAGAGAGGGGGGGGTGAGAGAGAGATGGATAGAGAGGGGGGGAGAGAGATGGAGTGAGAGAGAGGGGGAGGTGAGAGTAAGAGAGAGGGGTTGAGAGAGAGGTAAGAGAAAGAGGGGATGAGGGTGTGAGAGAGAGGGTGAGATAGAGAGGGGGGGGGGGGGGGTGAGAGAGAGATGGATAGAGAGGGGGGGGAGAGAGAGATGGAGTGAGAGAGAGGGGGAGGTGAGAGTAAGAGAGAGGGGTTGAGAGAGAGAGGTAAGAGAAAGAGGGGATGAGGGTGTGAGAGAGAGAGACAGAGCAAGAGAGAGGGAAAGAGGGGGGGGTGAAAGAGAAGGAAAGAGAGGGGTGAGGAAGGGTGGAGAGAGAGAGAGAGGGGAGTGAAAGAGACAGAGAGGGGGATGAGATAGGAGGGTGTGAAAGGGGATGAGGGTGAGAGAGAGGGAGAGGGGGGGTGAGAGAGAGAGAGAGAAGGGGGTGTTTAGTTTGCCTGCTACTCACAATCATGGCCTCAGGCTGGTCTACACGAGGCTCACACTTCTGTACATTGGTTGATACACTGGCGCCTGAGGTGATTAGGGTGTGCCCAGGCACATCCGGCACACCCCCTGTGCACGCCTCTGTCCCTACCCCTTTCTGTTTTTGCTTTAGCCCTTGGTACTGATTCTCCCCAAAACTAAGGCATGCTGAGTGGAGGAGGAGTTAAGCAAAGGGGTGGCCTACAATGTATGTTTGCCAGTAGGAGGCAGTATAACCCAACTGTTTCTGAATTCCCGTGTCCCTCAATTGACTCCAAGAAATAGAGATTAGAATAAACACACAAAGTTTAATTTTGCTGCCATTCTGTTGGTTTAGGGTGAAGATCTGATAATCGTAAAAGTTGAGGATGAAGAAGAAGAGACGTATGTGAGGGATGATCAGCAATATACAGAGGAGGCTGGAATGACGAGGATATTCATAGAGGAGGACACTCCTACAGAGATCAGCACAGGTGACCCATAATATATTCTTCTCTTATCTCTGCTCTGTTACTGCACACTGATTGGTCCAGATTAGGGCGGGAGCTGAGTGTTATCAGCCAATAATAGGTTGATAATGGTCCCCTCCCTGTACTGATACCCGTCCTGGGGTTCCTCTGGCAGTATTAGGTTGTGTCACTCCTAGTTACAGTAGCACAGATATGATAACACAGATTGAGCCTTTCTTAGGTTGGTCCCTCTTCTTCCAGCAGATTATTAGCTGAATGTCAACATAAAACTCTATTACCAGTCTTGTTGGGATGATAAGTAAGGAGTAACATAAAACTGAAACACTTAACTTTCCAGGAGGAAATAATGCTGCAAGCTCCCTCCAGTGCTGCATATCACCAGAAGCCTAGGCTTATGGTCACTTGTTCTATAGTAAAGGGTCTGCAGGTTTGAACTTTGACCCTCTTGTCTATCAGAGATCACATGATCCAGTGCCTAGGCTTGTGGTTGTGTAAAGAGCATGGACCTCCCAGTCCCCATTGGTTCCTGCTCTTCTGACAAGGCTGTGTAAATGTAGAAGTGATCTGGGAGGAGGACCAAAGGCCCTTTGACTGAAGAGGGGGGAGAGTCCCAGCTGGTTGGGACCTCCACAGAGAACATCTGCTCACTCATATCTACCTGATCCAGATGGAATCTTGATGGAAGTGAACTAACCCTCTCATATCTATTGATGATGTTTTTACATTTTTCCAGGACACGCCATGGAGAAACCCTCAAAGGATCGTCTCACTTTATCTCCAGGTTGTAAAATGGAAGATGAGGACATCACAGGAGATTGTGGAGGAGAAAAGACAATGATCTCCACTATGGATGGTGGACTTCACAGTGTGGATAGACCATGGAGTCCCTCTGACTCTGAGCAACCTCGTACTGTGAGGGATGGTGCCGGGATTCAGGGGGAGGAGAAATTTTCCTGCCCTGAACGTGGGGAAAGTTTTCAGTCTGAACTAGGTTTTATTGTCCTTCAGAGATCCGAAATGGGTGAGGAGTTTTATTTCTGTTCTGAGTGCGGGAGATGTTTTCGTCATAAATCCGAACTCGACATACATTACGGATCCCATACGGGGGAGAAGCCGTATTCTTGTTTTGAGTGCGGGAAACATTTTTCACAGAAGTCCCATCTTTCCAGACATCAGAAATTACACCTGGGCGAGAAAACATATGCCTGCCCTGAGTGTGGGAAATGTTTTCCACAGAAATCAAAACTTGTTTTACATCAGAGGTCTCACACGGGGGAGAAACCATTTTCCTGTCCTGAGTGTGGGAAGTGTTTTTCACAGAAGGCCAACCTTTCCAAACATCAAAGATCACATACGGGTGAGAAGCCGCATACCTGCTCCGAGTGCGGGAAATGTTTTTCACAGAAATCAGACCTTGTTATACATCAAAGAACTCACACTGGGGAGAAGCCATTTTCCTGCCCTGAGTGCGGGAAATGTTTTTCAGATAAGTCCAAGCTTTCTAGACATCAGAGATTGCACACGGACGAGAAGCCGTATTCCTGCTCCGTGTGCGAAAAACGTTATTCACGGAAACCTGAACTTATTATACATCAAAGATCCCATGCAGTGAAGAAGCCGTATTCCTGCCCCGAGTGCTGGAAATGCTTTTCGGATAAGTCCAATTTTTCGAGACATCAGAGGATGCACACGGGCGAGAAGTTGTACTCCTGCTCCGAGTGCGGGATGTTTTTTTCAAAGAGCAACCATCTTTCCAGACATCAGAGATCTCACACGGGGGAGAAGCCGTATTCCTGTTCCGAGTGCGGGAAATGTTTTTCACAGAAGTGCCATCTAAACACACATCTGAGGTCCCACACGGGGGAGAAGCCGTATTCTTGTCCTGAGTGTGGGAAATGTTTTTCACGGAAGTCCATTCTTACTGAACATCAGATATGCCACATACAGGAAAATGATATTTCTTGTACTTAATGTAAACAACTTTTTTTTTTTAATGAAGTCCTTTGAGGGACGCGGTGCCCTAGCAAGGCTGATGGCGTCTTTCTCCTGGAACCCCCACTCCTTGTTATATGCAATCAAATCTTTATTATAACACATGTGTGAGAACAATAAGGAATAAGGAAATTGCACAAATGTATAAGGCTAGTAAATTAGCGTGGACATACAGTGCCTTGAAAAAGTATTCCAACCCCTTGAAATTTTCCACATTTTGTCATGTTACAACCAAAAACGTAAATGTATTTTTTGGGGGATTTTATGTGATAGACCAACACAAAGTTTAACATAATTGTGAAGTGGAAGGAAAATGATACAAATAAATATGTGAAAAGTGTGGGGTACATTTTTATGGCATCCTCCTGAGTCAATACTTTGTAGAACCCTCTAAAAAGAGGGTGAGTGCATTTCCGGCGTGGGAATTACAGGGCTCAGGTGAGTAAAATGGGGGGACTGGTCAGTGACAGAAGTTTTTTCAACTTAATGCATAGGATGCATTAAGGTGAAAAAACACGAGGGTTTACAACCCCTTTAAGGAACCAGCCAACAAGTGTAACAAGTGTTTGCAGGTTGGGATCAAGTGGAAGAGTAGCCAAGGAACAAGCCAAAGATCAGTAACGTGGTTGAAGGCAGGGATCAAGTGGAAGCATAGCCAAGGAACAAGCCAAAGGTCGGTAAAAAGTGGTAGCAGGTTGCGATCAAGTGGAAATGTGGTCAAGGAACAAGCCAAAGGTCAGTAACAAGTGGTTACAGGTTGGGATTAAGGGGAAGCGTAGTAAAGGAACAAGCCGAAGGTCGGTAATAAGTAGTAGCAGGTTGGGATCAAGTGGAAACAAAGCCAAGGAACAAGCCAAAGGTCAGTAAAAAGCGGTAGCAGGTTGGGATCAAGTGGAAGTGTTGTTAAGGAACAAGCCAAAGGTCAGTAACAAGTGGTTGCAGGTTGGGATCAAGTGGAAAATTAGCCAAGGAACAAGTCAAAGATCAGTAACAAGTGGTTGCAGGTTGGGTTAAAGTGGAAGAGTAGCCAAGGAACAAGTCAAAGATCAGTAACATGGTTGCAGGCTGGGATCAAGTGGTAGCATAGCCAAGGAACAAGTCAAAGGTTGTTAAAAAGTGGAAGTAGGTTGGGATCAAGTGGAAGTAGGTTGGGATCAAGTGGTCAAGGAACAAGCCAAAGGTCAGTAACAAGTGGTTACAGGCTGGGATTAAGTGGTAGCATAGCCAAGGAACAAGCCAAAGGTCAGTAAAAAGCGGTAGCAGGTTGGGATCAAGTGGAAGTGTTGTCAAGGAACAAGCCAAAGGTCAGTAACAAGTGGTTACAGGTTGGGATTAGGTGGAAGCGTAGTCAAGGAAAAAGCCGAAAATCTCTAATAAGTGGTATCAGGTTGGGATCAAGTGGAAGCGTAGCCAAGGAACAAGCCAAAGGTCAGTGACAAGTGGTTGCAGGTTGGTATCAAGTAGAATCATAGTCGAGGAACAAGCCAAAGGTCAGCAATGAGTGGTAGTGAAGATACAGAGTGACATGAGCGAGATATAGGCTGGAGAGAGCACAATAATCTTGCAAAAAGTAAGTGCAAAGGCACGTCTTAAATAGGAAGTTCATGGGAGGAGCAAAGGCAAGGTTCAAGAGAAACAAGTGTAGTGATACCCCCGCAAGTTGTTTGCCCCCAGTGGTTGCCCTGACCTTGCAAGCTTCCCGACACCTCTGACGCTCTGGGTTCTGACATACTTCATGCAGAACATACAAATGTAAAGACACCAATAATCAGTAAGATTTGTAAATCAACACTGGGATAATAAGTCAACCAGACCATAAAGGTTACAGAAATAACCCAATCTGAGTGATATTGCAGTAAAATGAGATCACAAGAACACACAATGTAGTAACAATAGCAAAAAGTCAAAGGGCTATAATAAACAGGCTGAAACAGATTTATGATCCCGGAAACAAGAGGGAGAAGATGACACTTTTATCAGTCCACTCCCTCCAGGCCCTGATGCCACAAGAATTATGAAATAAACAATATATATGGTTTGTAGAGGAGTCCCTCCTTTTAATAAAAGGTTGTATATCTATATGGATGTTGTATTCTGCCGGAGGTTTTATGTGCAGAGTCTCTTTTGATGAAGGAAGGTCCCTGGAGTATGGGTATCCTTGATCTTCAGCTAGCTATGGTGATGCCCAAAGATGTTACTGTGGCTGGCCAATGAGGCTGAATGTGATAGATGTTGTACCTTTACCAGCAAAGACCCTCCAACTGGTCAGGTGTAAAAGTGTCTTCATGCAGTTTCTTTAGGTAAAGTGATAAAGATGGGCTTCTACCCGCTCATCCATCCTGCATATACAGGGGTCCTGAGAGGCAGAATGTCCCTGCACAGGCTCCTGAATGTCTGCTGCGAGTAGTGAGTTGCCCGAATGGCAACCTGTAGGCCCAGAAATGACTGCGTGGGTGAGCAGAGGATGTGGACCCAATCAGCACGCAGTGGATGGGGTGACAGCGACAGCCACCCTGGGCCCAGTGATGCAGCCCTCAGGGGGAGAGGTCCCCAGCTGCCTAGGCTGTGGTGCCACCAATCAGCAGCCTTGAGTGACGGCTTCTTGCTCTTGAAGCTCTGAAGGCCCTGTCTCAAGAGAGCAAGCCTTCCCCTTACACCGCTAATCTTCCGCCATTTCCATCCTTTCCTCTCTGCTGGGGTTCTTTGCATCCATATGCCAGAGGTGGGATGGTACGCTGAAATGGGAGAGGTGATTCCCTATCCTTGTTGGCAACATATCCTGATTTACTAAACACTGTTGATGCAAAATAGCCAAGAGTTCCATTTCTATAAAATGAATATTGCAAGGTTGCACACGGGCACAGAGACACTCTCAAAACTGCCCACAAAATATTATATTTATGGCCACTGCTAGGCAAGGTTGGGTAAGGGGGCAGGTGGGGCAGTCGCCCCAGGAGCAGTGTTTTCATGTGTGTGTGGGGGGGAGGGGGGGGCGAGCTCAGTTAGCTGTGCCCTTCCCTTGACAAAAGGTGTGGTGACAATGGGCGCAAAGAGTTAGCCTTTCCCCACCCCATCTGCTCCTGTCAGAATTGGAGCTTGTTACTGGGAGCCTTTAGTGACATCATCGCTGGAGGGGACAGCCTGATCAACATGCTGTGCGCTTCATAGGGCCAGGCTTCCTGCACACCGATTTCAAATTGTCAGTCTTCTAATATCACGGACAGTGCAATCGCCATAGAGAATGAGGAGCAAGGATCATCTTCGGGGGGGAGGGAAGTGGCCAGCAACGAGGACACTGCAGCCTATGGAAGTGGTCAGGTCGGGGGAGGTAAGGTAGGCTGTACATGGCCCAATTTCTAATGATGGTCCTGCATGCATGCCACGGCTTTCCTTATGTCTCTGGCCCATCTGAGGCTTTTCACGAACAGTGCATGAAGACCAGCAGAAAGAGAGAACATACAGCAGGATGGTCCCATGATGTCATTAAACACTTCCTGGTCCATGTTAAACCCTAGTGGGAGTTGGGCAGCGATGCTGAAACAAGTGGAGTGGCAGTTGGGGGGGTTGGCATCACAATTGCAGAAGATGTTCGGATGTGCATCAAGGGAAGGATCAGCACAGTTTGGAATTTATTATTGGGGGTTGCACTGGGCGAGGGAGCAGAGTATGTAAATCTTTGCCCCGGACACTGGATGACCTTGTTCTGCTTTGCGACCAGGTCCCCAAATGACTTCATCCAGGTAGGTATAGCGTTCTTCAGCTGGTTGTGGATTTATGTTTCTCTGTGAGATGACAAGCATATTGTTCAGTGTGTAATTCCACTGTGATGTGAAAATCACAGATATACTGCCCAGTTTCTGCAATGTTCCTCCATCTGCAACCCATGACATCACAATGACCCTACACTGACCTCACAGCTCCTTCTCCCAGGAACCTTCCATGTGGAGTCAGCACGTTCTATGACACCACATTGATATCACAGCTCCTCCTCCCAGTGTACTTTAATCCAGAGTCAGCACATCCTATGACATCACACTGCCCTCCCAGCTCCTCCTCCCAATGTTCCTCCAACCAGAGTCAGGGAATTCTATGACATCACATTGACCTCAAACTCCTCCTCCCAGTGTCCCTTCATCCAGAGTCAGAGAATCCTATGACATTACACTGACATCACAGCTTCTCCTGCCAATGTCCCTCCATCTAGAATTAGCCCATCCTATGACATCACAGTGACACGACACTGACCTCACAGCTCCTTCTCCCAGGAATCGTCCATGCAGAGTCAGCACGTCCTATGACATCACATTGACCTCACAGCTCCTCCTCCCAGTGTCCCTCAATCCAGAGTCAGCACATCCTATGACATAACACTGCCCTCCCAGCTCCTCCTTCCAATGTTCCTTGAACCAGAGTCAGGGAATTCTATGATATCACACTGACCTCAAACTCCTCCTCCCAATGTCCCTCTATCCAGAGTCAGAGAATCCTATGACATTACACTGACCTCACAGCTCCTCCTCCTAATGTCCCTCCAATCAGAGCCTGAGAATCCGAAGACATAACACTGACCTCACAGCTCCTTCTCCCAAAGTCCCAACATCCAGGGTCAGGGAATTCTATGACATCACACTGCCCTCCCAGCTCCTTCTTCCAATGTTCCTCGAACCAGAGTCAGGGAATTCTATATTACACTGACCTCAAACTCCTCCTCCCAATGTCCCTCTTGCCAGAGTCAGCTCCTCCTTTGACATTTCACTGACCTCACAGCTCCTCATCCCAATGTCCCTCCATCTGGAGTCAGAGCATCTTATGCTCCTATGCATCCTATGACATCACACAAAGCCATTCAAGAAGGCAGAAGGATCCTATTTATCAATCCTTGTTTGCAGATCAAATACTAAACCATATTACTTCAGTAACAAAACGCACCCAACAGAAAATGAAATTTATGAATAAAAAATGTGCTGTTTGGATGTGTCTTGTTTTTAATGGAGGACAACTGTATCGTAAAATAGGGGTTGGGATTATTTCCTAATAAGGATATCTATAAAGTCAAGTTAAGTCTTGGAACACCCCCACCAGGTGGGTCCCAGCACTTAGGACTTATCCAACAAAGCATGCAATCAGATGTCAGAGCCCATCTTCACATCACAGTTGTCAGTCCCTCCCCGTAATTTCTTATAAATTATCACCACAGCAGAAGCATGGCACCAGTCAGGAGGAGGAGTAGGTCTAGACGTAGCAGGTCTAGACAGAGGTCAAGAGGTGGAGCAGGTCTAGATGGAGGTCAGGAGGCAAAGCAGGTCTAAACAGAGGTCTGGAGATGGAGCAGCTCTAGACGGAGGTCGGGAGATGGAACAGCTCTATACAGGTCGGGAGATGGAGCAGCTCTAAACAGAGGTTGGGAGACAGAGCAGGTCTAGACGAAGGGCGGGAGATGAAGCAGGTCTAGACAGAGTGTGGGTGACGAAGTAAGTCTAGACAGAGGTTAGGAGGTGGAGCAGGTCTAGATGGCATTCGAGAGAGGGAGCAGGTCTAGATGCAGGTCAGGAGACAGAGCAGGTTTCAACAGAGGTCAGGAGTATAGGTGAGCCGAACTCTGTTCGGTTCGCACCAGAACATGTGAACAGGAAAAAAGTTTGTTTGAACACGCGAACACCGTTAAAGTCTATGGGACACGAACATGAATAATCAAAAGTGCTAATTTTAAAGGCTTATATGCAAGTTATTGTCATAAAAAGTGTTTGGGGACCCGGGTCCTGCCCCAGGGGACATGGATCAATGAAAGAAAAAGTTTTAAAAACGGCAGTTTTTTCGGGAGCAGTGATTTTAATCATGCTTAAAGTGAAACAATAAAAGTGTAATATTCCTCTAAATTTCCTACCTGGGGGGTGTCTATAGTATGCCTGTAAAGGGGCGCATGTTTCCCGTGTTTAGAACAGTCTGACAGCAAAATGACATTTCACAGGAAAAAAAGTCATTTAAAACTACTCGCGGCTATTAATGAATTGCCGGTCCGACAATACACATAAAAGTTCATTGATAAAAAAGGCATGGGAATTCCCCACAGGGGAACCCCGAACCAAAATTTAAAAAAAAAATGATGTGGGGGTCCTCCTAAATTCCATACCAGGCCCTTCAGGTCTGGTATGGATATTAAGGGGAACCCCGGCCAAAATTAAAAAAAAAAAAAAAAAGACGTGGTCTGTCCCCCAAAAATCCATACCAGACCCTTATCCGAGCACACAACCTGGCAGGCCGCAGGAAAAGAGTGGGGGAAGAGAGAGTGGGCCCCCCCCTCCTGAACCGTTCCAGGCCACACGCCCTCAACATTGGGAGGGTGCTTTGGGGTAGCCCCCCAAAACACCTTGTCCCCATGTTGATGAGGACAAGGGCCTCATCCCCACAACCCTGGCTGGTGGTTGTGGGGGTCTGCGGGCGGGGGGCTTATCAGAATCTGGAAGCCCCCTTTAACAAGGGCACCCCCAGATCCCGGCCCCCCTCTGTGTGAAATGGTACGGGGGCA
Source organism: Lithobates septentrionalis (assembly GCA_037952835.1). NCBI lineage: Eukaryota > Metazoa > Chordata > Amphibia > Anura > Ranidae > Lithobates > Lithobates septentrionalis. The sequence goes on from JBBDGP010000932.1 coordinate 2,034,920, forward strand.
CTTGTACCCCTTCTATTTCACTAAAAAACTGTCAAAAATGTTAAAAATGACAAGAGACAGTTTTTGACAATTCCTTTATTTAAATTCTTCTTCTATCTTCCTTCATCTTCTTCTTCTTCTGGTTCTTCCGGTTCTTCCTCCGGTGTTCTCCTCCAGCATCTCCTCCACGGCATCTTCTATCTTCTTCTCCTCGGGCCGCTCTGCACCCATGGCATGGGGGGAGGCTTCCACTCTTCTCTTCATCTTCTTCTCCGGGCCGCTCCGCATCCATGCTGGCATGGTGGGAGGCTCCCGCTGTGTGACGCGTCTCCTCTTCTGACGGTTCTTAAATAACGGGGGGGGGGGGGCACCCGGTGACCCCGCCCCCCTCTGACGCACGGTGACTTGACAGGACTTCCCTGTGACGTCACGGGGAATGCCACAGGGAAGTCCCGTCATGTCCCGTGCGTCAGAGGGGGGCGGGGTCACCGGGTGGCCCCCCCCCGTTATTTAAGAACCGTCAGAAGAGGAGACGCGTCACACAGCAGGAGCCTCCCACCATGACAGCATGGATGTGGAGCGGCCTGGAAATGAAGAGGAGAAAGAGATGAAGAAGAGAAGAAGATGAAGAGAAGAGCGGGAGCCTCCCCCCCATGCCATGGGTGCGGAGCGGCCCGAGGAGAAGGAAATAGAAGACGCCGCGGAGGAGATGCTGGACAAGAACACCGGAGGAAGAACCAGAAGAAGAAGAAGAAGAAGAAGATGAAGGAGGATAGAAGAAAGAAGAAGCATTTAAATAAACGAATTGTCAAAAACTGTCTCTTGCCATTAACATTTTTGACAGTTTTTTAGTGAAATGGTAGGGGTGCCTTTACCATTTCACACGGGGGGGGGCGGGATCTGGGGGTCCCCTTGTCCTCATCAACATGGGGACAAGGTGTTTTGGGGGGCTACCCCAAAGCACCCTCCCAATGTTGAGGGCATGTGGCCTGGTATGGTTCAGGAGGGGGGGGCGCTCTCTCATCCCCCCCTCTTTTCCTGCGGCCTGCCAGGTTGCGTGCTCGGATAAGGGTCTGGTATGGATTTTTGGGGGGACCCCACGCCATTTTTTAAAAAATTTTGGCGCGGGGTTCCCCTTAAAATCCAGACCTGAAGGGTCTGGTATGGAAATTAGGGGGACCCCCACGTCATTTTTTTTTTTTAAATTTAGGCCAGGGTTCCCCTTAATATCCATACCAGACCTGAAGGGCCTAGAAGAAGAAGAAGAAGAACAGGAGGCAGAGCAGATCTAGATGGAGATGGAGCAGGTCTAAACAGAGGTCAAGAAATGGAGCAGGTCTAGACAGGGGGTGGGAGACAGAGAAGGTCTAGACAGAGGGTGGGAGGCAGAATAGGTCTAGATGGAAAGTGGGAAACAGAGCAGGTCTAGACAGAAGTCTGGAGACTGAGCAGGTCTAGACAGAGAGCAGGAAACAAAGCAAGTCTAGACAGAGTGCGGGAGACGGAGCAGGTTTAGACTGAGGTCGGGGGGGGTGGGGGAAGAGCAGTACTAGACAGAAGTCGGGAGATGGAGCAGGTCTAAACGGAGGGCGGGAGACGGAGCAGTTGTAGACAGGGAGTGGGAGGTGGAGCAGGTCTAGATGGAGAACAGGAGACTGAACAGGTCTAGATGGACAACAGGAGGAGAGGCAGGTCTAGACGGAGGTCGGGAGATGGAGCAGTTCTAGATAGAGGGCGGGAGATGGAGCAGATATGGACAGGGGATGGGAACAGATATAGAGAGAGGGCAGGAGGAGAAGGTCTAAATGGAGGACGGGAGACGGAGCAGGTCCAGACAGATGGCAGGAGGTGGAACAGGTCTAGACAGAGGTTGGGAGATGGAGCAGGTCTAGACGAAGGGCGAGAGCTGGAGCAGGTCCAGATGGAGGGCAGGAGGCAGAGCTGGTCCTCTTCTGAATGCTGGCATGGCCCTGGATTTTGAAAGCCTGGATCAGCATCATACATTTATGGTGCCGTTGGGTCAGCCACCAGCACCATAAATGATACCAAGTGTCCGTGCCGCTAAGCTTCATTGATTGTTATGCTGCTGGCGGCCAGCCTGAGAACATAGGAGCCAAACAAGGAAGGTAAATTTTTTTTATTTGATGGTACCAGCCCACCACACCATTCAGGCAGGCTGGTATCCCTCTTGGCAATGGGCAAGCATGTAACCCCCTACCATACATATACCATTCCACAAAGCCCTGAGAATTAGAGAGGTGATTTGAGAGGCATCAACCAACAGAACAGGAAATAAACAAAAAAAATGTATAAAACCTCCATAAACAGAATCCTAGACCCACTGTTGATCCAGAGGAAGGCAAAAGAGTATGGCGAAAATGTTACAAATTTTCTACCAGCATTTAGATTTTTTTTCTTGGCATATTTGCCTACTAAATATTTTCGATGTCTTTATGAACTATCTACATATGATTCACTGAAGAGGGGAAGAAGCTGTAGAACTTTGTAGAAGACTCATCTCAGTAGGCCTATGAGACTCACATGGAGATCTTCTCCATCCATGTTCTGCTCTTCATAATCTCACCTGTGTGGAGGAACTTCTTACCTGAGGGGTGACCATCTCAACCCCTAAGGTAACACATCTACACATTTCTCCAAACTATGACAGCATAGAGACAACCCAATAAAGACACATGCAGGAAGGTTCTGAGTCCATGTTATGCTCTTCATGACTTTGCCTGTGTGGAGGAACTTCTCATCTGAGGGGTGACCATCTCAACATTTCCTCCATAACTATGTCAGCATAGAGACAACCCAACAAAAAACACATGGAGAAAGGATTAAAGTCCATGTTCTGCTCTTCTTGACCTCATCTGTGTGAAGGAACTTTTCATCTGAGGGGTGACCATCTCAACAGGTTGGAACATCTACACATTTTCTCCAAACTACACCAGCATAGAGTCAAACCAACAAAGACACACAGAGAAAAACCTTGGAGTCCATGTGCTGCTCTTCGTGGCCTTACCTGTGTGGAGGAACTTCTCATCTGAGGAGTGACCGTCACAAACCCCTAAAGGTGGCACATCTATACATTACCTCCATAACTATGCCAGCATAGAGTCAAACCAACAAAGACACGTGGAGAAAGGTTTGGAATCCATGTTCTGCTCTTCATAACCTCACCTATGTGGAGGAACTGTTCATATGAGGAGTGGCCTTCACAACCCCTTAAGGTGGCATATCTACACATTTCCTCCTAAACTATGTCAGCAGAGAGGTAACCCAACAAAGACACAAGGAGAAAGGTTTGGAATCCATGTTCTGCTCCTCAGATCACTCCTCAGATGAAAAGTTCCTCCACACAAAAAACTGAATATCGACTTCTTATCCACTTTAGACTCACAGGGCTATGGAAGTGGACCTTCTACAAGGTTCTACAGCTTCTTCCCCTCTTACATACCCTGTTTCCCCGAAAATAAGACCTAGCGTGATTGTCGGTGATGGCTGCAATATAAGCCCTACCCCCAAAATAAGCCCTAGTTAAAGTCCTTGTAGGTCTTATTTTCAGGGTAGGGCTTATTTTCGGGGGAAACAGGGTAGGGCTTATTTGGGGGGTAGGGCTTATATTGCAGCCATCACTGACAATCACGCTAGGTCTTATTTTTGGGGAAACAGGGTAGGTAGATGTGCCACCTTAGGGGCTGTTTATGAAGATCACTCCTCAGATAATAAGTTCCTTCACATAAGTGAGGTCATGAAAAGGAGAACATAGACTTCTCGTACATGTAAGACTCAAAGAACTACAGCTATCGTCCTTCTACAAAGTTCTTCTTCTTCCCATCTTCAGATTTTTATAGGCAGCTCCTAAAGACATCAATAAATATTTAAGAGGCCAAGAAGAAAAAAAAAATCAAAATGCTTGAAGCATCTATTACCGAAATGGTATCAAACTTGCTTTCTCTTTTGCCTTCCTCTGGCTCTCCTGTGTGTATAGGGTTCAGTTCATGGAGGTTTTCTATTTATTCAGATGGCGTATCTCATGATCATTTAGACCAGCCTTGCTCGAAAAACATTTCCCGCACTCAGGGCAGGAATACGGCTTCTCCCCCGTGTGAGTTCTTTGATGTATAACAAGGTCCGATTTCCGTGTGTAACTTTTCCCGCACTCGGAGCAGCAAAACGGTTTCTCCCCCGTGTGACATCGTTGATGGATAACAAGGTCTGATTTCCATTTACAGCGTAGCCCACACTCAGGGCAGGAATACGGCTTATCCCCTCTGTGAGATCTCAAATGTTTGACAAATTCTGATTTTAGTTGATAACATTTCCCGCACTCGGGGCAGGGAAACAGCTGTTGCCCCGCGTGGCATTTCTGATGTACGGTAAGACTGGACTTCTGTGTAAAACATTTCCCGCATTCAGAGCAGGAAAACGGTTTCTCCCCCGTGTGTGTCCTTTGATGTATAACATAGTCTGATTTCTGTGTATAACATTTCCCATCTTTGGGGCAGACATACAGCTTCTCGCCCGTGTGCAGTCTCTGATGTCTGGAAAGATTTGACTTCTCTGAAAAATGTTTCCCGCACTCGGTACAGGAATACAGCCTCTCCCCCTTGTGAGACCTCTGATGTCTAACCAGCAATGACTTATAAAGAAAACATTTCTTGCACTTAGAACAGGAATGCGTCTCCTTCCCCGTATGTACTGCCTGGTGAACAGAAAGACTTAATTTAGAGCTAAAACTTTCCCCACATTCAGGACAGGAACATTTCTTCTGCCCCTGAATCCCGGCACCATCCCTCACAGTACGAGGTTGCTCAGAGTCAGAGGGATTCCGTGGTCTATCCACACTGTGAAGTCCACCATCCATAGTGGAGCTCATTGTCTTTTCTCCTCCACAATCTCCTGTGATGTCCTCATCTTCCATTTTACAACCTGGAGATAAAGTGAGAAGATCCTTTGAGGGTTTCTCCATGGCGTGTCCTGGAAAAATATAAAAACATCATCAATAGATATGAGAGGGTTAGTTCACTTCCATCAAGATTCCATCTGGATCAGGTAGATATGAGTGAGGAGATGTTCTCTGTGGAGGTCCAAACCAGCTGGGACTCTCCCCCCTCTTCAGTCAAAGGGCCTTTGGTCCTCCTCCCAGATCACTTCTACATTTACACAGCCTTGTCAGTAGAGCAGGAACCAATGGGGACTGGGAGGTCCATGCTCTTTACACAACCACAAGCCTAGGTTTTAGATCTCAACAAGACTGGTAATAGAGTTTTATGGTAACATTTAGCTACAAGTCTGCTGGAAGAAGAGGAACCAACCTAAGAAAGGCTCAATCTGTGTTATCATATCTGTGCTACTGTAACTAGGAGTGACACACAACCTAATACTGCCAGTTGAACCCCAGGACGGGTATCAGTTCAGGGAGGGGACCATTATCAACCTATTATTGGCTGATATCACTCAGCTCCCACCCTACTCTGGACCAATCAGTGAGCAGCAACAGAGCAGAGATAAGAGAAGAATATATTATGGGTCACCTGTGCTGATCTCTGTAGGAGTGTCCTCCTCTATGAATGTCCTCGTCATTCCAGCCTCCTCCGTATATTGCTGATCATCCCTCACATACGTCTCTTCTACTTCACCCTCAACTTTCATCAGATCTTCACCCTAAACCAACAGAATGGCAGAAAATAACATCTGTAACATAGAAGTATTTATGATGTGAGATCACATAGAAAATATCATCTTGTAGAGTCCAAACATCATCTCCACATGTCAGAGTGTTCAATCACTTTATGTTCCCGACCCTCAACTCCACCTACCTGATGATGGTGAGGGATGGTGAGATCTTCCTGTGTGGAATCCCGGGAATACAGAGGACGGGGACATCTCTCTGGTGGGTTCCTGGTATTAGGTGGATCCATCATATCATCATTATGTCCTTCAGAAAGTTTCTTCATCACACCATACTCCTCATCCTCCTCCTTATACTCTTCTTTCACAACAATATTATAATCTCTGATGTTTCCACTCTAAATATATAATAAAAACTTTATTGTAACAAACATGCTGTGTATAAATCATAACTACCAATAATTGATAATCAATTACCTGACCATGTTTTGTGTAGTTGTGATCTTCCTGTGTGGAACCCCAGGAATACAGAGGACGGGGACATCTCTCTAGTGGGTTCCTGGTATTTGGAGGATCCATCATATCCTTGTGTATATCTGAAAGTTTCTCCATCACACCATACTCCTCATCCTCCTCTTTATACTCTTCCTTAACAGTATTATAATTCTTGAGGTTTCCATTCTTGATATATAATAAAAAATTCATTGAAGCAAACATGCTTGTGTATAAAATATAACTATCAGTGATTGTCCCTCATCTACCTGATGATGGTGGGGGATGGTGTGATCTTCCTGTGTGGAATCCCGGGAATACAGAGGACGGGGACATCTCTCTGGTGGGTTCCCATTACTGGATCCATCTGTAGGAAACACACACACTGACTGAATACATTGTTTCTATGTGTTTATCAGATGATGGGGGATCTAGGTGGACCCTCCGTACTGCTCTCTCCTTTACAATAAAGTCTCCTCTTACCCGGTGATGTGAGGGGCGGCTGATTGTCCATCATGACGTCCTTGTAGAGATCCTTGTGTCCTTCTAAATACTCCCACTCCTCCATGGAGAAATAGACAGTGACATCCTGACACCTTATAGGAACCTGACACACACAATGATACAGTCACCATCCAGACACATCCCTTGTCTGTTACTGGATAATGTCCCAGAATTCCCAGAATCCTCCTCACCTCTCCTGTCAGCAGCTCCATCATCTTCTTGGTGACTTCTAGAATCTTCTCCATGTTGTGTCTCTCAGGTTTTAGGGAGTCACATGGAGGCACTGTGATGGTCATATGATCACCTGACTTCACAAGAGGAAATCTCTGTATTGGAGAACCAATAGGAATATCATGTTAGAATCCCAGAATCCTCCTCACCTCTCCGGTCAGGTCTGTGTTTTATTAATAGAGATAAGAGTGATGTCATGTGACCTCCCAGAATCCTCCTCACCTCTCCGGTCAGCAGGTAGATGATCTCCAGGGTGAGGTTTAGTATCTTCTCAGTCATGTGACTCCGGTCCTCCTCCATCCTCATTTATGCCGTCATCTATGAAGACACATAAGATTAATAACAGAGAATTATCAGGATTGGTTGTACAATAATAGGAGGAGGATATGAGGAGGTAAAATGAAGGTCTGTATGGATTTAGGAACTATGGCCCCCAGTGGAAACATATTAAATCTATGCTGTTGAGTGACTTCTATGGTTCTCTAATCTTTTAAAACTCTCTCATCCAGTTCTCATCAACTCTTTTCTACCCTTAACTCTCTACTTCATCCCTCACTGTCTCCACCAACTATACTTCCTACTACCCAGGAGGCTGCCATTCATTTAAAAAACAAGATCGACACAGGTCATTATGAGATCTCCACGGTTCAGCTATCTCCCCCCCAACCAACATACCAGGTCTTCCACCATAGTCAATCGTTTTCTCTTTTACCACTGAGGACAACTTTCTGAGGTCCACCTAACCATCTGCCCCCTGGACTCCATTCCCTCTCAATTACTGCGGTCACCCTCCTGCCATTTCCTACAACTCTCTAACTCACATCTTCATGGGCATTTTCCCCTTCCCCCCCAAGCATGCATTGGCCACTTCCATACTTAAGAATCTCAATCTGTCAAAAAGTAGCCTGTAATATTTTCTTCCCCTGATCCCTCCTTTAACTTAACTATCAAGCTCAATAGCACAAGCATCAGTCCCTCCACACATGCTAGGGTGCTAGATAGGGTTGTCCCGATACGGATACTAGTATCGGTATCGGGACCGATACTAGTATCGGTATCGGGACCGATACTAGTATCGGTCCCGATACCGAGCATTTGCGCGAGTACTTGTACTCGCAGAAATGCTCCCGATGCCTTAGCCGATACCTTGGAATGGGAGAGACAGGAACTCAGTGGGCGGAGTCAGCGGGCAGGGCGGAGCAGAGAGCTGAGTGGAGAGCGAGTCCTCTGAGTCCTCAAGCAGGTAGTGCAGAGTGCAGGGCTCGGCGACCGGAGCCGTCACATTCGGTAATGGAAGTGATACACCGTGTTGCCGTTACACCGTCATCAGTGCTTAAAAATCCCAACGCCCATCTTGGTACACCCTGCCAGCAGGGCCGGACTGGGAATAACATCCAGCCCTGGAAAAAATTTCATACCAGCCCCACAGCATTATTATACCACTGCAACAGCATAACGTCATTGATTTCTTGTTCATGAAAGGGAAAACCATAAAATGCACATTTGAAGAGTGTATTATATATAGATAAGACAGATATGAAATCGCATAGGGCTATATATATATATAAGCAAATTCCAGTTAAAAGTGGTAAGTGATCAATCATCAAGGGGGACCCCAGGAACTCAGAACATGGGGGGGGGGAAACCACCTTCCACAGAAAGAATACACTAAGGTAAGGGGGGGTGGGTTACTGATATAAGGCTGTGCTTTATATCGGTGCCCCCTTACATTATCGTATTCACTCCCCCCTTAATTCAGTGACCCCCCCCTTCAGACTGGCCTAGCGGTGCTGTCACTGACCTCCTCTCAGGTGCACCGTGTAGGGCTCAGTCAGTCGGCTCCAGCTCGGTGGCTCTGGTTTTATCCTATAGTCTCCTCTCCACAGTCCACACTTGTCTGACTTCTCCCATGACCCCCATCCCGGCGGTGCTCCCACTCTTGACTCCTCTGCAGACTCCCTCAGAGACTGCAGACATGATACAGGAGATGGTCAGAGACTGCAGACATGATACAGGAGATGGTCAGAGACTGCAGACATGATACAGGAGATGGTCAGAGACTGCAGACATGATACAGGAGATGGTCAGAGACTGCAGACATGATTCAGGAGATGGTCAGAGACTGCAGACATGATACAGGAGCTCAATGCAGCCTCACCAGAGCCCATCAAATGCAGCCTCACCAGAGCCCATCAAATGCAGCCTCACCAGAGCCCATCAAATGCAGCCTCACCAGAGCCCATCAAATGCAGCCTCACCAGAGCCCATCAAATGCAGCCTCACCAGAGCCCATCAAATGCAGCCTCACCAGAGCCCATCAAATGCAGCCTCACCAGAGCCCATCAAATGCAGCCTCACCAGAGCCCATCAAATGCAGCCTCATCAGTACCCATCAAATGCAGCCTCATCAGTACCCATCAAATGCAGCCTCATCAGTACCCATCAATGCAGCCTCACTGTGCCCATCAATGCAGCCTCACTGTGCCCATCAATGCAGCCTCACTGTGCCCATCAATGCAGCCTCACTGTGCCCATCAATGCAGCCTCACTGTGCCCATCAATGCAGCCTCACTGTGCCCATCAAATACAGCCTCACTGTGCCCATCAAATGCAGCCTCACTGTGCCCATCAAATGCAGCCTCACTGTGCCCATCAAATGCAGCCTCACTGTGCCCATCAAATGCAGCCTCACTGTGCTCATCAAATGCAGCCTCACTGTGCTCATCAAATGCAGCTTTACTCTGCCGTGAATGCAGTCTCACTGTGCCCATGAATGCGGCCTCACTGTGCCCACCATTGCAGCCTCACTGTGCCCATCATTGCAGCCTCACTGTGCCCATCAATGCAGCCTCACTGTGCCAGTGAATGCAGTCTCACTGTGCCAGTGAATGCAGTCTCACTGTGCCAGTGAATGCAGTCTCACTGTGCCCAGGAATGCAGCTTTACTGTGCCCATCATTGCAGCCCCTCCTGTGCCCCATGGCCCAGTCAGCAGTCCCTGTCTGTGGGAAGGTGTGTTGTTGATGCTCGGTACGGTACCTTGCATGCCAGCAGGATATCCATGATGGCCAACAGCAGGCAGGGTCTGTTCTCGTTTTGGATGGGGACAGTGCTCCTTCCAGAGGATCTGTTTGCTGTGAGATGGAGTGGTCCCTGGCCACCTGCACCTTCAGCCATCCTCATTTTCTGGCCCCAGTCAGCCTGCCCTCTGGTCCTGGGGAAGTGGAGAGCACTGGGTGGGAGCTGGAAAGAAGGGGGAGCAGAGAGTACTGGCGGGGTTGGAGAGCACATGGGTGGGGGCAAAGAGCAGGGGGGAGTGGAGATCACAGGGATGGGGAGCGGAGAGCGCTGGGGGGGGGGACTTGAGAGCACTGGGGGTCCAAAAAGAACAGAGGTGGAGAGCACTGTGGGGGCTAAGAGTGTGGGGTAGCGAAGAGCACTGGGGGAGGGGCAGAAAAACAGGGGTGGAGAGCACTAGGGGGTACAAAGAGCGGGAGTAGAGAGTGCTGGGGGGGAAGCTTGAGAGCACTGGAGGGGGAGCCAAAAAAAAGACAGGGGTGGAGAGCGATGGGTGGAGCTTGAGAGCACCGGGGGGGACCGAAAACAGGGGTGCAGAGAATGGGGGGCTGGAGAGCACTGTGGGGGGCGGAGAGCACTGGGATGGGGGCTGGAGAGTGATGGGGAGAGCTGAAGAGCACTGGGGGGGGGGGAGAAAGAACATGGGTGGAGAGCACTGGGGGAGTGAAGAGCACTGGGATGGTGGCTAGAGTAGGATGGGGAGAGCTGGAGAGCAGGGGGGGGGGCAGAAAAAACAGGGGTGGAGAGAACTGTGAGGGGGGGGCTGGAGAGTGTGGTGAGGGGAGGAGAGCATGGGGGGGAACCAGGGAGCACAAGGAGAACTGGGGGGGGGGGGGGGCAGTAAAAGAAGTTGGATAGGAGGTTCGGCGGGGGGCCGCATATAGAGGAAATTAGCTTTCTATATTCCTCCATGCAGCCGCTGAATACTTGATTCTCCTCCTCTCCCTCCTGCAAGTATTCAGCGGCTGCATGGAGGAATATAGAAAGCTAATTTCCTCTATATGCGGCCCCCCGCTGATCCTCCTATACAGGCACACAGGGCGGACTGTACGGGCGGGCATCTACTGGATCCCTCTCTCCTGCTCCTGTGTATCACGGAGCTGGCTGGGTCTGTGTTCGGCGGCCGCGCTGTAACATGGTCCCGCCCCCCTAGACCGGCTCGTGTGATAGGCGGAACACTGATTCTATCTACTATCACACAAGCCGGTCTAGGGGGGCGGGACTGTGTTACAGCGCGGCCGCTGAACACAGACCCAGCCAGCTCCGTGACACACAGGAGCAGGAGAGAGGGGAGCACTGCAGCCGCGACTCAGGCGGCCTACCAGGAAATCTCCCGGTATCCCGGTAGGCCAGTCCGGCCCTGCCTGCCAGCAGCGGACATCTTGTTACACCCAGCCCATATAGTTCAGGCTGAACTATATGGGCTGGGTGTAACAAGATGTCCGCTGCTGCTTTATTGAGGCCGAGTGCAAGGTGTACCAAGATGGGCATCGCAGAGGCAGCATAGAAAAGTAAATCCTCTCATGCCCATAAGTGCCAGCCATCAAACAGTGACATATTTTAGTGCCCATCCAGCCAGTGCCACTGCCAACCATCAGACAGTACCAGCCATCAGTGTGTCACCTATCAGTGCGTGCCACCTATCAGTGCCACCTATTAGTGGTCATCAGTCAGCGCTATCTATCAGTGCCAGTCATCAGTGCGTGCCACATATGAGTGCCCATTAGTGTGTGCCACCTATCAGTGCCCATTAGTGCGTGCCACCTATCAGTGCGTACCACCTATCAATGCCCATCAGTCGGTGCCACCTTTCAGTGCCACTGCCCAGCCAACAGTGTGTGCCACCTATCAGTGCTCATCAGTGCTGCATAATCAGTGCCACCTATCAGTGCTGCATAATCAGTGCCACCTATCAGTGCTCATCACTCAGTGGTATCTATCAGTGCCAGACAGTCAGTGCCACCCATCAGTGCCCATCCATCAGTGCCTGCCACCTAACAGTGCTGCTTAATCAGTGCCACCTATCAGTGCCACCTAAGCCTATCAGTGCCCAACAGTGCTGCATATTAGTGCCTCCTCATCAGTGCCGCCTATCAGTGCCCCATCAGTGCAGCCTCATTAGCACACATCAGTGAAGGAGAAAAAAGTACTTATTTACAAAATACAAAAAAAAAAAACTTTTAGTGAAATGTGCCCAGTATCCTCCACCCCTCTCTGCCAATCCACTGGCCTCCATTTAGTGTCCTCCACCTCTCTCTGCCAATCCCTCCACTGGTCTCCATTCAGTGTCCTCCACCCCTCTCTGCCAATTCCTCCACTGGTCTCCATTCAGTGTCCTCCACCCCTCTCTGCCAATCCCTCCACTGGCCTCCATTCAGTGTCCTCCACCCCTCTCTGCCAATCCCTCCACTGGTTTCCATTCAGTGTCCTCCACCCCTCTCTGCCAATCCCTCCACTGACCTCCATTCAGTGTCCTCCACCCCTCTCTACCAATCCCTCCACTGGCCTCCATTCAGTGTCCTCCACCCCTCTCTACAAATCCCTCCACTGGCCTCCATTCAGTGTCCTCCACCCCTCTCTGCCAATCCCTCCACTGGCCTCAATTCAGTGTCCTCCACCCCTCTCTACAAATCCCTCCACTGGCCTCCATTCAGTGTCCTCCACCCCTCTCTGCCAATCCTTCCACTGGCTTCCATTCAGTGTCCTCCACCCCCCTCTGCCAATCCCTCCACTGGCCTCCATTCAGTGTCCTCCACCCCTCTCTGCCAATCCCTCCACTGGTCTCCATTCATTGTCCTCCACCACTCTCTGCCAAGGGGATTGGCAGAGAGGGGTGGAGGACACTGAATGGAAGTCAGTGGAGGGATTGGCAGAGAGGGGTGGCGGACGCTGAATGGTTGGTAAGGTAGATGAGTCTGGCAGCAGCATTCATGGTAGACTGAAGAGGGGATAGCTTGCGGAGAGGTAGGCCAATGAGGAGGGAGTTACAATAGTCAAGGCGAGAGATACCAAGAACAAGGGAGTGAATAAGTTGCTTAGTGGTGTCAGCGAAGTTTCGGAGGTGAAGTCTGCACGATTTGGACAGTGATTGGATTTTGGGCTGAAAGGACAGGTCAGAGTCTAGGATTACACCTAGTAGCCTGGCATGAGGGGAGGGACTGATGATTGTATTATCTTGATGGAGAAGTTGGGTGGGGGGGGAGGGGGCACGGGCAGGAGGAAAAATTATGAGCTCAGTTTTAGAAAGATTGAGTTTGAGGAAGTGGTGTGACATCCATGCTGTTATGCCAGTTAGTAATGCGAGAGGAGGAGACTGAAGGAGTGAGGTGAGGATAGAGTTGCCACCTAGGGTGCCCACATGTCCCGGGACAATCCCGCAATTAGCAGGTCTGTCCCGGGCACCCTCATTCCGGGACAATACAGTGTCCCGGAATTGCCCTGGGTCAATCTAATGCCCCTTAAAATAGCCTTTGCATTGTCTCTGTCCCTCACTGTCTCAGTCTATGGTGGACCCCTTGCTGGCAGAGACCCTTTTTACTTTATTCATCACCGCTGGCCCCCTTGGCGTGTAGCAACCAGTGACGTCATGAGCAGGAGAGAGGCAGAGACCAATCACAGCGGAGGAGATTTAACTTCCTCCTCTGCGCCTATTGTTTAGCTCCACCCACCTCCTCCCTGCATGTTCTCGAGTCCAGCCAGGCAGCGGCATGCAGAAGAAACTTCTAAGACTGCAGGGCACACACGAAAGGAGAGATGGTAGAAACGCAAGTAAACTGCTAAACACTCACCAACATGACAGATCCATCGGATGGAAGGAGGACACATCCCTAGATATCAGGGCAGGGTTCATGCTGGGACTTGAAATCCTTCACTTTTAGGGGATGTGACCCCCCCCCAAAAGTGAAGAACTACAGGTCCCAGCATGAACCCCTTTAGAGCTGAAGATGTTTCCCTCATCACTGCACACATAATAACTCCTCACACCCAGCCCTTCTGTCCAGCTGCTCACTGTCTCTTCTCTCCCACTACTTGTGTGGCTCTCAATACACCTGCAGCAGCCCCCCCCCCTTCACACTGGAGCTTTTTGCAAGCGCTATAGCGTCAAAAATAGCGCCTGCAAAACGCCCCAAAACAGCTGCTACATTCATTCCACTGTGAAAGCCCGAGGGCTTTCACACTGGAGCGGTGCACTGGCAGGGCGTCAGAAAAAGTCCTGCCAGCAGCTTCTTTGGAGTGGTGAACTCACTGCTCCTCCCCATTGAAATTAATGGGGCAGCGCTGCGATACCAAAGGCAAAACGCTGCACTGGCGGTGTTTTGCAGGTGGATCTAACCCCTTTTCGGCCGCTAGTGGGGGTTAAAACAGCCCCGCAAGTGGCCGAATAGTGCCGCTAAAACTACGGTAAAGCAGTGCTAAAAATAGCACTGCTTTACCGCTGACGCCCGGGCGTCGGCAGTGTGAAAGGGGTCTTCTCCTCAGCCTTTCATGTTCTGCCACTTTTTCACCTACTAGTCCTCTGTATGCCAAGCAATCCTCTCAGTAGTGGCCCATCTCTCATCTGCAACTATCACAGCCTCAGAATCCTGCCAGCATTCCATTCTTTGCTCCTTCAACCTGCCAGAATTTTTTTTTTTCTCCACTGCAACGGTGTAACTACAGGGGGCGCCATTGCAACCCAACCTCATACCCCAGGGGGCCCAGGCAGCTTCCCTCTAACCCTGTATAGAAGGGGCGGCATATAGAAGAACTGATGCCCTCCATGTTCTTCTTGCAGCCACTGAATGCCTGCAAGTGGTAAAGGAGGAAAAGCGGGCATTCAGTGGCTGCAAGAAGAACATGGAGGGCATCAGTTCTTCTATATGCCGCCCCTTCTATACTGTTTACTTCTGCTGCCCACAGGTCCCTCAACGCTCTCCTGGCCCCTCTGTGATCTTCCCCAGCAACTTCTCTGCTCTCTCCCACCCCCCCCCCCCCCTTCTTCAACCCTCTGCTGTCCTCTGGTCCCACCTGTGCTCTCCTTCAGTTCCCCACCCCTGCTGTTCTCCAGACCCCCCTGTGCTGTTCTCCAGTCCCCCCCCTGTGCTGTTCTCTGATCTGAGGTCTGTTGTTAAGCTCATATTATTATATGTATATAGATGAACTGAGGAGGGGGACAGTGATCATGAAAAAGGTAAAAAAGCCCCCCCCCCCCAGCACATTTCTGACCTCCACCTCTCTACTAGCACAAGTGGAAGGGGAGGGGGTCAGTACTGTGGGGGGGGGGGGGGGGTCTGTACTTAGTGAAGAGGGGGGTCCGTACTGAGGGAGGGGTGTCAATACTTAGTGGAGAGGGGGGTCCGTACTGAGGGAAGGGTGTCAATACTTAGTGGAGAGGGGGGTCCGTACTGAAGGAGGGGGGTCTTTACTTAATGTATTAATAAAAATACATTTCAAGCATGGTGTTGGGATGATATAAGTGCTAAAAGCAGCCATTCACCCGACAAATCACTCGCCGCCGATATCCCGTCAACCCGGAGACTACATTCAACACAAACCCCCCCCCCCCCCCCCGGTCCTTGGCAAAATTGGCCCTGAATGGCAGTTTGGAAATGTGGTCACCCTATTGCCACCTCATCCCTTTAAACCCCAACACATATGAATTACTCGGGTTCCGAGGCTAATTTAATGCAGATAAGGCACCACATGAGTTTGATTACCACCTTAATCAGCCACAGAACCCGTGGAATTCATATGTGTTCGGGTTTAAAGGGATGAGGTGGCAACCCTAGGTGAGGAGTAGAGAGACAGATTTGTGTGTCGTCAGCATAGAGGTGGTACTGGAAGCCATGGGAGTTTATTAACAGCCCAAGGCAGGAGGTGTAAATGGAAAAGAGAAGGGGTCCGAGAACAGAACCTTGACGCACCCCTAGAGAAAGAGGAAGTGGAAAAGAGGAAACAGAGTTAAAGGTCACACTGAAGGAGCACTATGATAGGTAGGAGGAGAGCCAGGAGAGAGCAAAGTCTTGAAGGCCAGAGTTTTTTGAGGAGGGGATGGTCAACAGTATCAAAGGCTGCAGAGAGGTCGAGTAGTAGGAGTATGGAGTAGTGGCCGTTGGTTTTAGCAGTTAGTAGGTCATTAGTAAATTTCAGTAGGGCAGTTTCAGTGGAGTGTAGCAAGCAAAAGCCAGACTGTAAGGGGTCAAGAAGGTTGCGGTCAGTGAGGTAGGAGCTAAACCAGTTGTAGACTAAGCATTCTAAATGTTTTGACGCAAACGGGTGCAAGGAGTTATGAAAAATAAGATCTTATTACCTCCTCTGCTGCTGCTACTTCCAGCAATGTCTCCTCTCTACTTCCTCCCAACTCACCTCTTACCTGGAACTTCCTATTTATACCTGACATCACTTGCTGTCTGTACCTGACACCACTTCCTGTCTGTACCTGACATCACTTCCTGTCTTCCATAGAGACTTTCTGTCTAGGTAGAAGTGAGATCACCACCTTATGGAGATCAGAGGAACTGCAGCCCCGATAAAAGTCCCATAGATTGAACATGGCATTGTGCTGTTTGCATTACTCTGAGCTTCACAAGGTGGTGATCTCACATCTACCCAGACAGGAAGTCTCTATGGAAGACATGAAGTGATGTCAGATACAGACAGGAAGTAATAGAAGACGCGAACGGGACGTTTCGCGTGAGAGGAAGTAGAGAGAAGACATTGCTGGAACTAGCAGCTGAGGAGATAATAAGATATTATTTTATCATAGCTCTCATCACTGTCCATTATCGGCAACCAAATCCTAATGTCCACATTTCCCCTTTAAATGTCCCTCTTTTCAGTCTAATGTACACACAGACAAATCAATATACTATTTATCTGCCCAAAGTGTTTCTTTCGTTCTCAGTATTTCCTCAGATGTCAGATGATTTCCTGTATTGAAGTGAAAACACCAGTATAAAAGAAAAGTAACGGTGACATAAAACATAAGTGGATGTAACTGATCACATTGTCAGCAAACCTCAAACCCAAATATAAGGTTTCCCTGTAAAAGTAAATTCTTACCTCTGAACAGAGCTCCGACATCGGCTAAAGTCTTTTTCAGGAACTAACACGACCGGGGATTGACGATCTCCTGGTCCTCCTAAGAGTTTGGTTCCTGCTGCAGACCAACAGTTTGCGCAGAGCTTTAAAACATGAGGGCAGACAGTACACTTACAATACAAATCAATACAGGAGGAATCAGAGGGCCCGGCTCGTTAGAGCTTACAATCTAGAAGGGAGGGTCAATTGAAACAAAAGGTAATAACTGTGGGGGGGTGATCTGATGGAGAAAATGAAAAAAAAACAGTTGTTAGGTGTGGGTAGGATAGGCTTCTCTGAAGAGAAGGGTTTTCAGGGATGGTCTAAAAGCTAATAGAGTAGGAGATAAGCGGACAGATTGGGATAGGGCATTCCATAGGATTGGAGAGGCTTTGGAAAAGTCCTGGAGGCGAGCATGGGAGGAGGTGATGAGGGAGCTAGAGAGCGGGAGGTCTTGAGAGGAACAAAGAGAACGAGTAGGTTGGTATTTAGAGACTAGGCTAGTGATGTAGCTGGGGGCTAAATTGTGGATGGCTTTGTAAGTAGTTGTTAGAATTTTGAATGTAATTTGTTGGGTGAGCCGAAGTCAGTGGAGGGATTGACAGAGAGGGGTAGCAGACACAGAGCGATTGGTAAGGTGGATGAGTCTGGCAGTAGCATTCATGATGGATTGAAGAGGTGATAGACTATGTAGAGGTAAGCCAATGAGAAGGGAGTTGCAGTAGTCGAGGTGAGAGATGACCAGGGAGTGAATTAAGAGCTTTGTTGTGTCATTGGTTAGAAAGGGGCGTATTTTGGAGATGTTGAGGAGGTTGAGACGGCAATATTTGGACAGTGATTGGACGTGGTACTTAAAGGAGAGTTCAGAGTCAAGGACTACACCTAGAACCTTGGCATATGGGGATGGGATTATAGTTTTGCCATCGATTTTGACAGAGAGATCAGGGGAAGAGGCATATATGGGAGGAAAAATTATAAGTTCGGTTTTGGATAGATTGAGTTTGAGGAAGTGGTGTGACATCCAGACTGATATATCTGATAGTAAACTAGTAATACGTGAGGAGACAGAGGGAGTGAGCTGAGGGGTAGAGAGATAGATTTGGGTGTCGTCAGCATAGAGGTGGTATTGGAAGCCATGCGAGGCAATCAGCTAACCCAAGGAGGAGGTGTAGATTGAAAATAGGAGAGGTCCAAGAACAGAACCTTGGGGGACCCCAACAGAGAAAGGAAGAGGAGAGGAGGAAGTAGAGTTGTAAGAAACGCTAAAGGTGTGGTTCGATAAGTAGGAAGAGAACCAGCAAAGAGTTCAGTCACGGAGACCAAAGGCGTGGAGTTTTTTGAGGAGGAGGAGGGGGTGGTCAACTGTATCAAAGGCAGCAGAGAGGTCCAGGAGTAGCAGCACAGAATAGTGTCAATTGGTTTTGGCCATTAGTAGATCATTTTTTAGTTTTAGGAGAGCAGTTTCTGTGGAGTGTTGAGGAGGAAATCCAGGAACCGGATCAAGAAGGCTATTATCAGCCAGGTGGACGCTCAGTTGGTTGTAGACCAGACGTTCAAGGAGTTTGGATAAGAAGGGGAGCAAGGAGATGGGGCGTAGGTTGTTAAGATTGGATGGGTCCAGTGAGGGCTTTTTAAGTATGGGTCTGACAAGTGCATGTTTTATAGAGTTGGGGAAGATGCCAGAAGAGAGGGAGAGATTGAAGATGTGGGTTAGAGAGTGTAGAATAGAGCCAGAGGGTGAATGTAGCATTTGCGAGAGAACATGATCCAGAGGGCAAGTGGTAAGGTGAACGTTAGCAGTAGTTTAGCATCCTCATCTATAGTGATGGTGTTGAAAGAGGGAAGTAATGATTGTACCTGTGGACATGTCCTCATCATTGCAGGGTATCATATAGGACAGGGTATGGGACACAATACGAGAACACAGAGCTCCGATGCCTGCTGAAGCTTTCTTCAGAAACCTATGTGACTGGGGAGTGCTGATCTCCTGGTCCTCCACAGAGCTCTGTGATTCTCCCCACTGATCTCCTCATCACTACAGGATATTGTATAGGACAGGGTATGGGACAGGGTACAGGAACACATTACGCGGAAAACAGAGCTCCAATGCCTGCTGAAGTCTTCTTTAGAAATCTATGTGACCGGAGAGTGCCTCCTGGTCCTCCACAGAGCACTGTGGTTCCTCCCGCTGATCTCCTCATCACTACAGGACAGATTACAGGTGATGATGTAAGACATGGCAGTGACACGGAAGTCAGTGGAGAATGGGGACCAGGAGATCGACGCTTCACCCTGCATTTGGTCTCCATCAGAGCGGTATTTGGTTGTGCATGGTGCATAAGAAGAGGTAAGGATTTCAATCTCATGGAGAAAATATTCTATACATTATATAATACTATACATCTATATTATAAAAAAGGGGATTCTTGGTTTGAATATTTTAATACACTTTTTAGATGTATGAATAGCTAACAATATCCATTTGACGTCATATATTCAACTGTACGTTATCGATTATTTCAATTATATATTAGCTTTTGTTCTAAACAATAACAACGCTGAACTTCTATTGCCTCATTTAACACATTGTCCTAACTTTTGCAAATAATCCTTAGATATGCATTTCTCTTAATCTGTAATATTCTATTGTTTGTACTATAATTATGTACCAAATAAAAAGTTTATTAACAAAAAAAAAAAAGAGGTAAGGATTGACCTGCTTCTTTTATTTGGCATTAAGCATTAAGTCAGCATAGTTTGTATAAAAGGGGGTGTGGTCGCTGAGTTAAAGCAGTTGTATACCTATTTTTTAAACTTTTACCTACAGGTAAGCCTATAATAAGGCTTACCTGTAGGTAAAAAAAATATCTCCTAAACCTGTACGGTTTAGGAGATATTCCCCTCGCAATGAGCCGCTGACTGCAGCGGCGCATGTGCACAGGGGATTCTCGGCTGAAAGCCCGGCAGCCGCCGGACCTTGCCGGAAAAAAGTCTCCCGCGTGCATGCGCGGGAGTGACGACATCGCGGCTCCGGCCACTCACAGCGCCAGAGCCGCGATACCCAGAAGACACGCCGAGGGGAAATGTCAGCTCCCTTGGCATGGACCGGGTGAGATGCCGGCGCCTCGTTCTAAGGTAAGTATCTCATAATGAGCTAGTATGTGGTGCATACTAGCTCATTATGTCTTTTCCCTTACAGGTGTAGGGGAAAAAAAAGTCAGCGGGTTTACTACCGCTTTAATATTTAGTGCTAAAATGTGTCTTTCTTCTCCATCTCAGTAAGTTGGGTGGAATGTCTTATATTTGCAACCAGCAACTCCCCCCCCCCCGCCCATCATGTCCGTCCTCTTGCTCCATAGTCACCGTGATGTCTTTTATCTCCAGCAGACGATGATACACACATATATAGTGTGGAAATGTAGGTTAACTCCTTCAAGGTGAGAACATTCCCCCACTTACGGAGCTGCAATATTTTCTCAGTTTTAGAGATGTACAGAAGATAGGGGTTTTCTTTAGACATAAAGGGCAACGAGTAAGAGGTTCCCGGACCCCATAAACTTAGCAAACATTACACTGTGTGTGTAATCCCACTGAGGACTGTTCTTCCATGATAGAAACACTCATATTATCCCCCATACATCCCAATCCTAATATTTTACAACCAATACAGTCCAGATAATTATCAATTATTGGTCTACAGGAAACTAGTATAGATCACATGACCAATAAGGATGGAGGAGAAGTGGAGTCACATGATTGAGAAGATACTAAACCTCACCCTGGAGATCATCTACCTGCTGACCGGAGAGGTGAGGAGGATTCTGGGACGTCACATGACATCACTATTATCTCTATTAATAAAACACAGACCTGATCGGAGAGGTGAGGAGGATTCTGGGAGGTCACATGACATCACTATTATCTCTATTAATAAAACACAGACCTGACCGGAGAGGTGAGGAGGATTCTGGGAGGTCACATGACATCACTCTTATCTCTATTAATAAAACACAGACCTGACCGGAGAGGGGAGGAGGATTCTGGGAGGTCACATGACACCACTCTTATCTCTATTAATAAAACACAGACCTGACCGGAGAGGTGAGGAGGATTCTGGGAGGTCACATGACACCACTCTTATCTCTATTAATAAAACACAGACCTGACCGGAGAGGTGAGGAGGAATCTGGGAGGTCACATGACATCACTCTTATCTCTATTAATAAAACACAGACCTGACCGGAGAGGTGAGGAGGATTCTGGGAGGTCACATGACATCACTCTTATCTCTATTAATAAAACACAGACCTGGCCGGAGAGGTGAGGAAGATTCTGGGATTCTAACATGATGTTCCTATTGGTTCTCCAATACAGAGATTTCCTCTTGTGAAGTCAGGTGATCATATGACCATCACAGTGCCTCCATGTGACTCCCTAAAACCTGAGAGACACAACATGGAGAAGATCCTAGAAGTCACCAAGAAGATGATGGAGCTGCTGACAGGAGAGGTGAGGAGGATTCTGGGAATTCTGGGACATTATCCAGTAACAGACAAGGGATGTGTCTGGATGGTGACTGTATCATTGTGTGTGTCAGGTTCCTATAAGGTGTCAGGATGTCACTGTCTATTTCTCCATGGAGGAGTGGGAGTATTTAGAAGGACACAAGGATCTCTACAAGGACGTCATGATGGAGAATCAGCCGCCCCTCACATCACCGGGTAGATGGTTGACAATTATTGGTAGTTATAATTTATACACAAGTGTGTTTGTTACAATAAATGTTTTATTATATATCCAGAATGAATACACTGGGGATTATAATATTGTTGTTAAAGAAGAGTATGGTGTGATGAAGGCATAGTTGCCAACAGTCCCGATTTTCCCGGGACAATCCCGATTTTGGGACCCTCGTCCCGGATGGAGGGTGTCCCGAATCGGGATTTTCCATAAGGAAAATCGGGAATGTTTTTTTTTTTGTTTTGGAGCAGCTGGCTCCAGCAAAATGGTGGCCGGCGCCGCCGCTCTATCTTCCCCCTAGTAACTGTCTTGTGTAGTGGAGAGAGGAAGGGGGCTCGATCCGTGCAGCCAATGAAGCGGCTGCACGGCCCCTCCCCTCTCCACTGAAGGAGAAGACAATGCGACGGCGCGGCGTGTCTTGCCGAAACTAAGTTCCCCTGCCCCGTACTGCGCAAGCGCTGCGCCTGCGCAGTACAGGGGGTCCATGTTTGCCGAGGGGAACTTTCTCGGCAGGCAGAACATCGGCCGGCCGCACCTGCACTGAAGGGGGGTGAGCGGGGGGTGAGCGGGGGGTGAGGAGGTCTGCATTGAGGGGGGGTGGCTGCACTAATTGGGGGGGGGTCTGCACTTATAGAGGGGGGGCTGCATTGAGGGGTGGTGGCTGCACTAATTGAGGGAGGCTGCATTGAGGGGGGGTCTGCACTTATAGAGGGGGGGCTGCATTGAGGGGAGGGGTGGCTGCACTAATTGAGGGGGGGCTGCATTGAGGGGGGGTCTGCACTTATAGAGGGGGGCTGCATTGAGGGGGGGTCTGCACTTATAGAGGGGGGCTGCATTGAGGGGGGTCTGCACTTATAGAGGGGGGCTGCATTGAGGGGGGGTCTGCACTTATAGAGGGGGGCTGCATTGAGGGGGGGCTGCACTTATAGAGGGGGGCTGCATTGAGGGGGGGTCTGCACTTATAGAGGGGGGCTGCATTGAGGGGGGGTCTGCACTTATAGAGGGGGGCTGCATTGAGGGGGGGCTGCACTTATAGAGGGGGGCTGCATTGAGGGGGGGTCTGCACTTATAGAGGGGGCTGCATTGAGGGGGGGTCTGCACTTATAGAGGGGGGCTGCATTGAGGGGGGGCTGCACTTATAGAGGGGGGCTGCATTGAGGGGGGGCTGCACTTATAGAGGGGTGCTGCATTGAGGGGGGGTCTGCACTTATAGAGGGGGGCTGCAGTGAGGGGGGTCTGCACTTATAGAGGGGGGCTGCGTTGAGGGGGGGGCTGCACTTATAGAGGGGGGCTGCATTGAGGGGGGTTCTGCACTTATAGAGGGGGGCTGCATTGAGGGGGGGACCTGCACATATAGAGGGGGGGCTGCACTAATAGAGGGGGGGCTGCACTAATAGAGGGGGGCTGCACTAATAGAGGGGGGCTGCACTAATAGAGGGGGGCTGCACTAATAGAGGGGGGGGTCTGCACTGATGGAGGGGGTCTGTACTGATGGAGGGGGTCTGTACTGATGGAGGGGGTCTGCACTGATGGAGGGGGTCTGCACTGATGGAGGGGGTCTATACAGACTCTGCCGGGGGCACCTGATGCAAGGACAAACTCTGCCGGGGGCACCTGATGCAAGGACAGACTCTGCTGATCGCAGGCGACGTGGCTAGTGACACGCTCAGGGATCCCACTGATTCGGCATTATGGTGAGTTGAATGATTTAATTTTATATTACAATGTAATAATAGAAATAATGCGCTTCAATCATCCTGACACCATAACAACCATGGTGCCGGAATGATTGAAGCGTTAACACCTGGCGTTTGGAGTATCTTTATCTGCTGATTGTTAAACTTTCTAGAATACACATATTTCTATTGTGTAGGATCTGGGGTTGCTGTCCCGTCATTCCCCCTCTCCCCCTTTCCCTCTCCATCCCTCATTCATCTCAGACTCTAACCACACCCTCTTGAGCCACGCCCATTTAAGCCACCCCCACTTTTACACATAAACCACGCCCATTTTTCTCTCCCAACACTTACCAATTTTTTTGGTAGGTCACGCCTACAAACGAATGCCCCACCCCCTAATTATTGCACGGCTCCGCCTACAGCCAAAAAAGTGTCCCACATATTTTTTATGCAATGTTGGCAACTATGTGAAGGAGCTCCCTAAAGGATACAAGGATCTCTACAAGGACATTACAATGAACCTACCTAATACCAGACACCCACCAGAGAGATGTCTGGTTGTTGTTAAAGAAGAGTATAAAGAGGAAGATGAGGAGCATGGTGTGATGGAGAAACTTTCAGATACAGTATACACAAGGATATTATGGAGGCACCTCCATAATATCCGTGTGTATTTGGTTGTGCTTCGCTTTTAGTTACCGTAGCACAAATATGATACAGTTATCTTCCAGGAGAAAATACTGGTGTAAGCTCCTTCGAATGCTACATATCACCAGAAGCCTAGGCCTATGGTCGCTTGTTCTACGGTAAAAGGTCTGCAGTTCTGAAATTTGACCCTCTTGTTTATCAGAGGTCACATGACTCAGTGCCTACACTTGTGGCTGTGTAAAGAGCATGTCCATCCCAGTCCCCATTGGTTCCTGCTCTTCTGAAAAGGCTGTGTAAATGTAGAAGTGATCTGGGAGGCCCTTTGACTGAAGACTGGAAGAGTCCCAGCTGGTTGGGACCTCCACAGAGAACATCTCCTCACTCATATCTACCTGATCCAGATGGAATGTTGATGGAAGTCAACTAACCCTCTCATATCTATTGATGATGTTTTTATATTTTTCCAGGACACGCCATGGAGAAACCCTCAAAGGATCGTCTCACTTTATCTCCAGGTTGTAAAATGGAAGATGAGGACATCACAGGAGATTGTGGAGGAGAAAAGATAATGAGCTCATGTTTTTCAAAGAGGTCTAATCTTAGCACACATCAGAGGTCTCACATGGGCGAAAAGACATATTCCTGCTCTGGGTGTTGGAGACATTTTCTGCTAAAGTCCAAACTTAAAACACATCAAAGATCTCACACAGGTGAGAAGCCGTATTGCTGTCCTGAGTGCGGGAAATGTTTTTCCCAGAAGTCCAATCTTACTGTACATCAGAAATGTCATACACAGGAAAAGCGGTTTTCCTGTCTTGAGTGTGAGAAGTGTTACGCACGGAAATCAAACCTTATTCAACATCAAAAATCCCACACAAAAGAAACTGCATTCCCACACTAATGCCCTGTACACACGACCGGTTTTCCCGTCGGAATAAACTCTGAAGGTTTTTCTGACGGAGTTACGACGGAATTCCGCTCAAGCTGTCTTGTATACACACAGTCACACCAAATTCCGACCGTCCAGAACGCGGTGACGTACAACACGTACGACGGGACTAGAAAGCGGAAGTTCAATAGCCAGTAGCCAATAGCTTCTGTCTCGTACTTGCTTCAGAGCATGGGTCGGAACAGCATACAGATGAGCAGTTTTCCCGATAGGAATTTGTTCCGTCGGAAAAATTTAGAACATGTTCTCTTTCTAGGGCCATCAGAATTTTCAACATAAAAAGTCAGATGGGGAAAACACGATTAGAATATACAATGAAAAGCTCCTGTCTGACTTTTTCTGTCAGACATTCCGCTCGTGTGTACACGGCATTAGTGTGGGAAATGTTTTTCACAGAAGTCTTGTCTGACCAAACACCAGAGAACCCACACAACCCTTGAGGTGTATTAGTGTCCTGAGTGCGGGAAATGTCTTCTATATGGATCATATTTTGCCGTACATCAGAGATCTCACATCCGGGAAGAAGCTCATCTTGATATACACCTAAGAAAACACATGGCTGAGCGCTCCTCTGATCTTTATCATAGAAGAAACACTTTATAAGGAAATCAGAGATCACTAAAGACTTCAAAGTTCTCTTCTAGGAGAGAGATGGAGGGGGTGTCACTGCTGGTTGGGTCCCTCTAGGAGAGAGAAGGAGGGGGTGTCACTGCTGGTTGGGTCCCTCTAGGAGAGAGAAGGAGGGGGTGTCACTGCTGGTTGGGTCCCTCTAGGAGAGAGAAGGAGGGGGTGTCACTGCTGATTGGGTCCCTCTAGGAGAGAGAAGGAGGGGGTGTCACTGCTGGTTGGGTCCCTCCAGGAGAGAGAAGGAGGGGGTGTCACTGCTGGTTGGGTCCCTCCAGGAGAGAGAAGGAGGGGGTGTCACTGCTGGTTGGGTTCCTCTAGGAGAGAGAAGGAGGGGGTGTCATTGCTGGTTGGGTCCCTCCAGGAGAGAGAAGGAGGGGGTGTCACTGCTGGTTGGGTCCCTCCAGGAGAGAGAAGGAGGGGGTGTCACTGCTGGTTGGGTCCCTCTAGGAGAGAGAAGGAGGGGGTGTCACTGCTGGTTGGGTCCCTCCAGGAGAGAGAAGGAGGGGGTGTCACTGCTGGTTGGGTCCCTCTAGGAGAGAGAAGGAGGAGGTGTCACTGCTGGTTGGGTCCCTCTAGGAGAGAGAAGGAGGGAGTGTCACTGCTGGTTGGGTACCTCTAGGAGAGAGAAGGAGGAGGTGTCACTGCTGGTTGGGTCCCTCTAGGAGAGAGAAGGAGGGGGTGTCACTGCTGGTTGGGTCCCTCTAGGAGAGAGGAGGAGGGGGTGTCACTGCTGGTTGGGTCCCTCTAGGAGAGAGAAGGAGGGGGTGTCACTACTGGTTGGGTCCCTCTAGGAGAGAGAAGGAGGGGGTGTCACTGCTGGTTGGGTCCCTCTAGGAGAGAGAAGGAGGGGGTGTCACTGCTGGTTGGGTCCCTCTAGGAGAGAGAAGGAGGGGTGTCACTGCTGGTTGGGTCCCTCCAGGAGAGAGAAGGAGGGGTGTCACTGCTGGTTGGGTCCCTCCAGGAGAGAGAAGGAGGGGGTATCACTGCTGGTTGGGTCCCTCTAGGAGAGAGAAGGAGGGGTGTCACTGTCGGTTGGGTCCCTCCAGGAGAGAGAAGGAGGGGGTGTCACTGCCGGTTGGGTCCCTCCAGGAGAGAGAAGGAGGGGTGTCACTGCTGGTTGGGTCCCTCCAGGAGAGAGAAGGAGGGGGTATCACTGCTGGTTGGGTCCCTCTAGGAGAGAGAAGGAGGGGGTGTCACTGCTGGTTGGGTCTCTCTAGGAGAGAGAAGGAGGGGGTGTCACTGCTGATTGGGTCCCTCTAGAAGAGAGAAGGAGGGTGTGTCACATCTGGTTGGGTCCCTCTAGAAGAGAGAAAGAGGGGGTGTCACTGCTGGTTGGGTGCCTCTAGGGGAGAGAAGGAGGGGGTGTCACTGCTGGTTGGGTCCCTCTAGGAGAGAGAAGGAGGGGGTGTCACTGCTGGTTGGGTCCCTCTAGGAGAGAGAAGGAGGGGGTGTCACTGTTGGTTGGGTCCCTCTAGGAGAGAGAAGGAGGAGGTGTCACTGCTGGTTGGGTCCCTCTAGGAGAGAGAAGGAGGGGGTGTCACTGCTGGTTGGGTCCCTCTAGAAGAGAGAAGGAGGGGGTGTCACTGCTGGTTGAGTCCCTCTAGGAGAGAGAAGAAGGGGGTGTCACTGCTGGTTGGGTCCCTCTAGCTGTGTAGTCTGATCTCCCCTGATCTTCAGCAGAAGCTTCAAAGGAAGACATCATGGTGAGAGAGGAACTAGATATTGCTTGTAGACAAAGAAAAGGGAAGATCAGACTATTGACATATTCTATAGTTATCAACCCGCACAGGCAGCTTCATTTACTTGGAGAATACCATCTACTGGTTGAAAGTGGAAAATATGACATTTTAGGATCTAACATTTCATATTTACTTGATAATGCAAATATATTAACACATATATTTTATTATGGAACAAATGAAGATTAAATATTTCCATAATCTCATGATATTCTTTGTAAGTTGATTGATAAAAATTGGCCTTCAGATTTGTATGATTAAATTTACTTTTTTTTCCCTTTATTCCTTTTTATAACACTACAAGTAAGGCCCATCCTGTAGGTTTTAGTTTTAGTCTTAATCTTGTGTCTTAGTAGTTTGGTTTTACCGGCTTATACTTGTTGGAACTGCCGACTCTGCCCCTTCTCATAAATCTCAGGACGTCTGTATTAGACTCCAATGATAAGTCCATCAGTTCATATCATTCCTCCTATATTTCCTCCTCTGCACCATCACAACCTCCAACCACAAGATCATCTTTCTTCCTCACTTTCACATCCCATCTAACATAGAGAAACCCCCCTTCATCTTTTCTATGTCCCATGCCCCTCTAAACAAGAGGATCAGCATGAATACAAACAGCCCAGTCTTGTGATGAGTCAAGCCGTGTTTCTTGAACATCAACCACATCTTCAACCACAAGATCATCTTTCTTCCTCACTTTCACATCACATCTAACATAGAGAAACCCCCCTCCATCTTTTCTATGTCCCGTATCCCTCTAAACAAGAGGATCACCATGAATACAAACAGCCCAGTCTTGTGAGGATTCAAGCCGTGTTTCTTGAACACTAACCACATCTCCAACCACAAAATCATCTTTCTTCCTCACGATCTTCCTCACATTTAACATAGAAAAAACCCCTTCCATCTTTTCTATGTCCTGTGTCCCTCTAAACAAGAGGATCAGCATGAATAAAAACAGCCCATTCTTGTGGGGAGTCAAGTCGTGTTTCTGAAATACCAAGTTCTCAGATCTGTATGATGAAATGTTCTTCTCTTTTCCTTTCTCTAACACTACAAGTAAGGTCCATCCTGTAGGTTTTAGTCTTAATCTTGTGTCTTGCTAGTTTGGTTTTACTAGTTTGTACTTGTTGGAACAGCCGACTCTCCCCCTTCTCATAAATCTCAGGTCATCTGTAGTGTCACTTATCTACAGCTTTGCTGCAGATCTGTCTCCTCTAATCCTAAAGATCAGCAGGCATGCAGGTACATGTACTTCCATGGCTTTAACTTCCAAGGTCCTGCTGTTATCTCACAAGACGTGTTTTAAGACAGATTATTCACCTGCCATTGATTCGGATAGCTACACGCCCAGCCCAGCTAGGCCACCTCCCTTCTATTTTAAAGGCTGAGTTCACCTTTGTTCACTTTTTCCTCTACATTCCAGCTCCCCTATGTACCAATATAGCAAAAATGTACTTCTTTTGCAAAAATAAAACAGCTTTTAATTATTTCTACACACGCTTACCTCACACTCTTCATAGCTGCTTAAACACACTGACTTTAGGTCATGTCACAGGAAGGAGTTGACCAGCTGATCTCATTAGCACACACCCTGCATCATCTACCCTCAGCTGATCAACTCCTTCCTGTGTCATGACCTAAAGTCTGTCCATGAAATAAGGCAGAAGTAACTGAGCATTGTGTTTAAACAGCTATGAAGAGAGTGGGGTAAGGGGTGTGTAGAATAAATGGAAAGCTGTTTTATTTTTGCGAAATAAGTACATTAATGCGAATATTCCTAGTGTCTCCTGTGTTTCCTAGTGGAAACGATTCCTAGTGGAGAAGATTTCCAGTGTCCCCTGTGTTTCCTAGCAGAGAAGATTCCTAGTGTCCCCCAGTATTTCCTAGCAGAGAAGATACCTACTGTCCCCCAGTGTTTCCCGGTGGGGAAGATTCCTAGAGTCCCCCATGTTTCCTAGCAGAGAACATTCCTAGTGTCCCTGGTGTTTCCTAGTGGAGAAAATTCCTGGTGTCCCTGATGTTTCCTAGTGGAGAAAATTCCTAGTGTCCCTGGTGTTTCCTAGTGAAAACTATTCCTAGTGGAGAAGATTCCTAGTGTCCCCAGTATTTCCTAGTGAATAATATTCCTAGTGTCTCCAGTGTTTCCTAGTGGAGAAATTCCCAGTGTCCTCCAGTGTTTCTTAGTGGAGAAGATTTCTAGTGTCCCTTCTGATTCCTAGTGGAGAAAATTCCTGGTGTACCCAGTGTTTCCTAGTGGAGAAGATTCCTAGTGTCCCCTGTGTTTTCATAGTGGAAATGATTCCTAGTAGAGAAGACTCCTAGTGTCCTCCAGCTTTTCCCAGTGGAAAAAATTCCTAGTGTCCCCCAGTGTTTCCTAGTGGGGAAGAGTCCTAGAGTCCCCCACATTTCCTAGCAGAGAAGATTCCTAGTGTCCCCGGTGTTTCCTAGTGTAGAAAATTCCTGGTGTCCCTAATGTTTCCTAGTGGAGAAAATTCCTAGTGTCCCTGGTGTTTCCTAGTGAAAACGATTCCTAGTGGAGAAGATTCCTAGTGTCCCCAGTGTTTCCTAGTGGAGAAGATTCCCAGTGTCCTCCAGTGTTTCTTAGTGGAGAAGATTTCTAGTGTCCCTTCTGTTTCCTAGTGGAGAAAATTCCTGGTGTACCCAGTGTTTCCTAGTGGAGAAGAATCCTAGTGTCCCCTGTGTTTTCATAGTGGAAACGATTCCTAGTAGAGAAGACTCCTAGTGTCCTCCAGCTTTTCCGAGTGGAAAAGATTCCTAGTGTCCTCCAGTGTTTCCTAGTGGAGAAGATTTTTAGTGTACCCAATGTTTTCTAGTGGAGAATATTCCTAGTGGAGAAGATTCCTAGTGTCCTGCAGTGTTTTATAGTGGAGAAGATTCCTATGTTCCCCATGTATCGTAGCCAAGAAGATTTCTCGTGTCCCCTAGGATTCCTAGCACAAAAGATTCTTAGTGTACCCCTATTTCTAGTGGAGAAGTTCCCTAATGTCCTCTGTGTTTCCTAGAGAAGATGATTCCTACTGTCCACTGTGTTTCCTAGTGCAGAAGATTCCTCGTGTCCCCTGTGTTTCCTAGTGGAGAAGATTCCTAGTATTCCCCATGTTTCCTAGCCAAGAATATTTCTCATGTCCCCTAGATTTCCAAGCACAAAAGATTCTTAGTACCCATATTTCTAATGGAGAAGATTCCTAGTGTCCCCTGTGTTTCCTAGTGGAGAAGATTCCTAGTGTCCTCCAGTGTTTCCCAGTGGAGAAGATTTTTAGTGTACCCCCATTCTTAGCAGAGAAGATCTCTAGTGTCCCTTGTGTTTCCTAGTGGAGAAGATTTCCTAGTATCCCCCATTATCACTAGCAAAGACGATTCCTAGTGTCCCTATGTTTCATAGCAGAGAAGATTCTTAGTGTGCCCCCATTTTTAGCAGAAAAGATTTCCAGTGTCCTCTTCCTTTCTCTGTTGGGGTCCCCCAAGGTTCTGTTCTTGGACCTGTCCTATTCTCGATCTACACCTCCTCCCTGGGTCAGCTAATAGCTCCCCATGGCTTTCAATACCATTTTTAAGCTGATGACACCCACATCTACAATATCTATCTACCCCATAGCTCACTTCATCAGTCTCCTTATGCATTAATTTACTAACAGACATACAGTATCTGCCTGGATGTCACACCACTTCCTCAAATTCAATCTATCCAATACTAAGCTCATAATATTTCCTCCCATACCCCTTCCTCTGACTTCTCTGTCAAGATCAATGACACAACTATCAACCTGCCTCCCCATGCCAAGGTTCTAGGTGTAATCCTGGACTCTGAATTCTCCTTTCGGCCCTTTCTCCAAAATACGCCCCTTTCTAACCAATGAGAACACAAAGCTTCTAATTCACTCTCTGGTCATCTCTTGCCTCGACTACTGCAACTCCCTCCTACTCCTCCTGTGGATTACTTTTACATAGGCTATGCCCCCTTCAGTCCATCATGAATGCTGCTGCCAGGCTCATCCACCTTACCAATCATTCAGTGTCCTCCACCCCTCTCTGCCAATTCCTCCACTGGCCTCCATTCAGTGTCCTCCACCCCTCTCTGCCAATCCCTCCACTGGCCTCCATTCAGTGTCCTCCACCCCTTCCTGTCAATCCCTCCACTGGTCTCCATTCAGTGTCCTCCACCCCTCTCTGCCAATCCCTCCACTGGTTTCCATTCAGTGTCCTCTATCCCTCTCTGCCAATCCTTCCACTGGCTTCCATTCAGTGTCCTCCTCCCCTCTCTACCAATCCCACCACTGGCTTCCATTCAGTGTCCTCCACCCCCTCTATGCCAATCCCTCCACTGGCCTCCATTCAGTGTCCTCCACCCCTCTCTGCCAATCCCTCCACTGGCCTCCATTCAGTGTGCTCCATCCCTTCCCGCCAATCCCTCCACTGCCTTCTTTTCAGTGTCCTCCACCCCTCTCTGCCAATCCCTCCACTGGCTTCCAGTGTCCTCCATCCCTCTCTGTCAAACTCCCCACTGGCTTTCGCTCCTCCAACTAATTCAATTTAAAAAATGTGTGTTAGTGCCACTTGTCACCTTCCGGGGGGGGGGGGGGGTGCAGCTTGTCATCTCCTGGTGGTCTTTTGTGTCACCTAGGGGGCTGTTGCCTCAACCTGTCACCTCCGGGGGGTAGGGGAGTGTGCAGCCTGTCACCTCTGGGCCAGCCTGGAGCTCCTCCCTCCCCCTCTCCTTCTTCTCCCCTTGGTGCCCAGCAGCCTTTGTATCTGCCACTGGGAGAGGTTGCTGAATGGTCTTCAGCTTCTTCCACATGTCCTGAGACCTGATCCTTTGTATTCGCCTACCAGTGTATGACCTGGCTTTTCACTGGAACTTCACCTCTTCTCTTTGCTTCACCCTTACTCATCTGGTTTCTCTGACCTAGGCCTGTTTACTGGACTTATCTCTGCCTGCTGTTTCTGTACTCCTTTGTCCAGCTTTTACCAACCTGCTTGTTCTGCCTTTCTATTCAGTCTCTAGCTACCTGGCTGTCATTGACTGCCGCTTGTTTCCCAACCCTGCTTCCATCTGCCCTGGTGCCAAACTGCTTCAGCATCCTATCCGGAGGACTACGACTGTCAACTCTATGGACATCACCAGCCAGCTACTCCAGCACTCATGTGACTCCATGCCCTCCCATTCTCTGTCTCAGTGTTGCCAACCATCAGTATTTTTATGGGCAGCCAGTAAAAACTTGGCACTTTTCTCCTGCCAGTAAATGCCCATGGCAGTAAAAGGTTGCCAGTTAAAATATGGCTGAGATGCTTGGCTTGGAACAGCGCATGAGCAGTTATGGTCCAGAGCCGGCCAAGACCATCAGAGTGCCTGCTACGGTGTGTTGGGGCAGGGGGCGGGGTGTGTTGTGTGATGTTATGGTGCAAGGGAGCTGAAACCGAGCGGCCGGAGCCAATCGTGCGGGTCTGCTGGAGGGGAGCAAGGCAAGCCAGAAGTGGGGCTGTCAATGCTGCTTGGACTGGAGTGGATTAAAGGGGCCACCTGGCATGGAGAGAGATCGTCACTCAGGAGGGGACGTGTTGTGTCACTGATCTATGCTGTCAGTGTCACTGTGAGAGTCAATTTCATATGTGTGCGCCGCCCATTTTCATTTCTTGCCCTCCTGAGAACTGTCCCTGAGCTACTTATAAAATAAGAAATGTTTTTTTCCCTTAATATCTACCTTATATCACATTGCTAATTGCATATTGTACTTGTTTGTAGCCTAAAGACTGAAATTTTCACTTAAAACTGTAATTTTGTAACTTTTGGAAATGTCAGTAAAAACGTTGCTGTGCCAGTAAATCTGGGGTGTCGTGTCAGGAAATTTCAATCTGGTAGGTTGGCAACACTGCTCTGTCTCCGCCTTCAGGAGTGTTGGGCAGGAGGCCTCCACAACGTTCCAGTCTTTACCAGGTATGTGATGATAAGGCATTTTTTTTAATTATCCAGAAATAAACATTACATTTCATTATGTCATAGATAAGAGGCAGAATTTAAACAAAGACACTCTGCACATAGTATAATCCTTTTAGTTAGGCCACATTTAAAATGGGAATTTTTTTTAAATTCAAAAATATAAATTGCAGTAAATGATGTCAGAGAAACAAGGCAGAAATATTACAGAGACACATGTAAGCTTTTTTTGTAGGCTGCACTTGAAGGAGAGACGAGACATTTTTTTTTTCATCCAGAAATAACCATTGTATTGGATTATGTCCGAGGCACAAAGGAGGAGTATTGTACAGTCAGCATTTCAGTTGGGGTGTAACACATTTGAGGATACACAGCATGCAGATTTCATCCTACAAAGCAATATCTTATGCCGCGTACACACGAGCGGACATTACGGCGGACTTTGCCCGGCGGACTGGATTTCGTCGGACAATTCGATGTGTGTGGGCTCCAGCGGACTTTGTTTTCTCAAAAGTTCGACGGAATTAGATTTGAAACTTGTTTTAAATTTATCCGTTGAAATCGAGTCCGGTCGAAAAGTCCGCCGTCTGTATGCTAGTTCGACGGACAAAAAGCCACGCTAGGGCAGCTATTGGCTACTGGCTATGAACTTCCTTGTTTTAGTCCGGTCGTACGTCATCACGTACGAATTCGACGGACTTTGGTGGATTGTGTGTAGGCAAGTCCGTTCATTCACAAAGTCCGTCGGAAAGTACGTCGAAAAGTCCGCCGGGCAAAGTCCGCCGTAATGTCCGCTCGTGTGTACGCGGCATAAGTGTATATAAAAAGGGAAGAAATATTGTCCACACTACATAGACAGCATTTCAGCTGTAGTACTAGCCAGCATAATAAGCCACGGAAAATATATTGTTTAAACCTAATCAGATATTGACCTTCTTTCCTTTGTCCGTTTATCCATGTGTTAAAAACTTCTGAACTCTACATGTTATGCACTCCTGACCCCTGTGCTCTGTGCATTATGTACTCCTGGACCCCTGTACTCTGTGTGTTATGTACTCCTGACCCCTGTGCTCTATGTGTTGTATACTCCTGACCCCTGTGCTCTATGTGTTATGTACTCCTGACCCCTGTGTTGTCTACTCCTGACCCCTGTGCTCTGTGTTTTATGTACTCCTGACCCCTGTGCTCTATGTGTTGTATACTCCTGACCCCTGTGCTCTGTGTTGTCTACTCCTGACCCCTGTGCTCTGTGTTTTATATACTCCTGACCCCTGTGCTCTGAGTGTTATGTACTCCTGACCCCTGTGCTCTATGTGTTGTATACTCCTGACCCCTGTGCTGTCTACTCCTGACCCCTGTGCTCTGTGTTTTATGTACTCCTGACCCCTGTGCTTTACGTACTTCTGACCCCTGTGCTCTGTGTTGTCTACTCCTGACCCCTGTTATGTATTCCTGACCCCGTGCTGTGTTTTATATACTCCTGACCCCTGTGCTCTGTGTGTTATGTACTCCTGAACCCCACGCTGTGTTTTATGTACTTCTGACCCCTGTGCGTTATGTACTCCTGACCCCCACACTGTGTTTAATGTACTTCTGACCTTTACATTTGTGTGTTATGTACTCCTTACCTCCATGCTGTGTTTTATGTACTTCTGACCCTTACACTTTATGTGTTATGTACTCCTGGCCCCCATGCTGTGTTTTATGTACTTCTGACCCCTGTGCTCTGTGTGTTATGTACTCCTGACCTCTACGCTCTGGGTTTTATGTACTCCTGATACCTGTTGTCTACTCCTGCGCTCTGTGCGTTGTCTTCTCCTAACTACTGTACTCTGTGTGTTGTCTACTCCTGACCCCTGTGCTGTATGTGTTATGTACTCTTGACCCCTGTGCTGTTTGTTGTGCACTCTTGACCGCTATGTTTTTCTGACCCCTGTGCTGTATGTGTAATGTACTCCTGACCCCTGTGCTCTGTGTGTTGTTTACTCCTGACCCCTGCACTCTGTGTTGTCTACTCCTGACCCCTATGCTCTGTGTGTTGTGAATCCCTGACCCCTGTGCTCTGTGCTATATACTCCTGACCCCTGTGCTCTGTGTATTATGTACTCATTGACTTGCTAAGCAGATCCTGACTGTTAATGAAGTGATTGAAGATCAAGACAAGGTGTAAGCTCTCTGCTTAACTTTAGTGTAAACAGAAGCATATGAAATGGTAGATTTCATTTTTGAAAGCAATTGTGCTGAGGTTTACATGTGTCTGAAATTCTTAACTGATCTGCCACAGGCAACGTAAATTTTTTTTTTGGTACAAGAAAGCTGAGGGTTTGTATAACCATGCCCCCCTCCCACTCTTAATGCAATTTGCCCATACCCACGGTTTACCATGCACTGCATTGCTGCTCTCCATAGAGTGCCCAACAGTTTCCGAGGTCTTTTAAAATCCAAGAAAAACCTGGGTGTATATTAAGGTGTGATTCTTCCCAGTGTGAGATCTCTGACGTAGCGGCAAATATGATCCATATAGAAGACGTTTCCCGCACTCAGGACACTAATACTCCTTGAGGGTTGCTGTGGGATCTCAAATGTCTGTTAAGATTGGGCTTCTTTGAATAACATTTCCCGCACTCAAGGCAGGAATACGGCTTCTCTCCCGTGTGAGACCTCAGATGTATAATAAATTCCGATTTCTGTAAATAACCTTTCCCGCACTCAGAGCAGCAATACGGAATCTCCCCTGTGTGAGATTTCTGATGTCTGACAAGTTCTGATCTCCGTGAAAAACATTTGCCGCACTCAGGGCAGGAAAACCGCTTTTCCCCCGTGTGAGATAACTGATGTGCGGTGAGATTGGATTTCTCTGAAAAACATTTGCCGCACTCTGGGCAGGAATGCGGCTTCTCCCCAGTGTGAGATCTAAGATGTCTGTCAAGGTGGGGCTTCTGTGAAAAA
Organism: Lithobates septentrionalis; assembly: GCA_037952835.1. Lineage (NCBI taxonomy): Eukaryota > Metazoa > Chordata > Amphibia > Anura > Ranidae > Lithobates > Lithobates septentrionalis. Next base: position 2,071,189 of record JBBDGP010000932.1, read on the forward strand.
CATTTCCCGCACTCAGGACAGGGATATGGTCTCTCACCTGTGTGCAATCTCTTATGTAAATAAAGATGGGACAAGCTTAAAAAGCCTTTACTGCACTCAGAGCAGGGATACAGCTTCTCCCCCGTGTGCAGTCTTTGATGTGTGTAAAGATGGGACTTGCGTGTAAAACCTTTCTGGCACACGAGGCAGGAATATGGCTTCACCCCCGTGTGAGATCTTTGATGTGCATCAAGTTCTGATTTCTGTGAATAACATTTCCCGCACTCTGGGCAGGAAAACTTCTCACCGGTGTGCAGTTTCTGATGTCTGGAAAAATAGGACGGAGTTGAAAAACATTTCCCGCACTCAGGGCAGGAATACGGCTTTAAACCCGGGTGAGATCTCTGATGCTTAACGAGTTCTGATTTCTGTGCACAACGTTTTCCACACTCAGGGCAGACATATGCCTTTTCCCCCATGTGTGTTCTCTTATGTCTGGAAAGAGTAACCTTCTGTGAAAAAGATTTCCCACACTGAGGGCAGGAATACGGCTTCTCAACCGTGTGAGATCTGTAATGTTTGATGAGTTCTGATTTCTGAAGAAACCATTTCCCGCACTCAGAACAGGAATGTGGCTTCTCACCTATTTGAGATTGCTGATGTTTACTAAGACTTAATTCAGAGCTAACACTTTCCCCACATTCCCCCAGATTTCCGGCGCCATCCCTCACAGTACGAGGTTGCTCAGAGTCAGAGGGATTCCATGGTCTATCCACACTGTGAAGTCCACCATCCATAGTGGAGCTCATTGTCTTTTCTCCTCCACAATCTCCTGTGATGTCCTCATCTTCCATTTTACAACCTGGAGATAAAGTGAGACGATCCTTTGAGGGTTTCTCCATGGCGTGTCCTGGAAAAATATAAAAACATCATCAATAGATATGAGAGGGTTAGTTCACTTCCATCAAGATTCCATCTGGATCAGGTAGATATGAGTGAGGAGATGTTCTCTGTGGAGGTCCCAACCAGCTGGGACTCTCCCCCCTCTTCAGTCAAAGAGCCTTTGGTCCTCCTCCCAGATCACTTCTACATTTACACAGCCTTGTCAGAAGAGCAGGAACCAATGGGGACTGGGAGGTCCATGCTCTTTACACAACTACAAGCCTAGGCACTGGGTCATGTGACCTCTGACAAACAAGAGGGTCAAAGTTCAGACTTGCAGACCTTTTACCATAGAACAAGTGACCACAGGCCTAGGCTTCTGGTGATATGTAGCATTCGAAGGAGCTTACCGCAGTATTTTCTCCTGGAAGATAACTGTATCATATTTGTGCTACGGCAACGAAAAATGAAGCACAACCAAATATTGACAGCTGAATCATCAAGATTCCATCTGGATCAGGTAGATATGAGTGAGAAGATGTTCTCTGTGGATGTCCCAACCAGCTGGGACTCTCCCCCCTCTTCAGTCAAAGGGCCTTTGGTCCCTACTGTAACTAGGAGTGACATGCAACCCAATACTGCCAGCTGAAACCCAGGATGGGTATCAGTACAGGGGGGGGGGACCATTATTTTCCGCCCTACACTGGACCAATCAGTGCGCAGTAACAGAGCAGAGATAAGAGAAGAATATATTATGGGTCACCTGTGCTGATCTCTGTAGGAGTGTCCTCCTCTATGGATGTCCTCGTCATTCCAGCCTCCTCCGTATATTGCTGATCATCCCTCACATACGTCTCTTCTACTTCACCCTCAACTTTTATGATAATCAGATCTTCACCCTAAACCAACAGAATGGCAGAAAATAACATCTGTAACATAGAAGTATTTATGATGTGAGATCACATAGAAAATATCATCTTGTAGAGTCCAAACATCGTCTCCACATGTCAGAGTGTTCAATCACTTTATGTTCCCGACCCTCAACTCCACCTACCTGATGATGGTGAGGGATGGTGTGATCTTCCTGTGTGGAATCCCGGGAATACAGAGGACGGGGACATCTCTCTGGTAGGTTTCTGTAGCTGGTTGACTTCATCGTGGTGTCCTGGTACAGATCTTTGTGTCCTTTTGGATACTCTGACTCTTCCATCACCCCATCCTCATCATCCTCCTCTTTTATCTCTTCTTTAACCTCAACTTTAGAATCTCTCAGGTTTCCACTCTGAATATATAATAAAATAATTATTGAAACAAACATGCATATGTATAACTCATAACTACCAATATTAATTCATTAAATACCCAATTATGTTGTGCGTAGTTGTGATCTTCCTGTGTTAAATCCCAGTAATACAGAGGATGGGGACATCTCTCTGGTGGGTTTCTGGCATTAGGTGTTTCCATTATATCCTTGTATCCATCTGAAAACTCCTCCATTACACCATACTCATCATCCTCCTCTTTGTACTCTTCTTTAAGAACAATATTAAAATCCTCAAGGTTTCGACTCTGAATATATAATAAAACATTAATTATAACAAACATTCTTGTATATGAATCATAACTACCGATGATTGTTCCTCATCTACCTGATGATGGTGAGGGATGGTGTGATCTTCCTGTGCAGAATCCCGGGAATACAGAGGACGGGGACATCTCTCTGGTGGGTTCCCATTACTGGATCCATCTGTAGGAAACACACACACTGACTGAATACATTGTTTCTATGTGTTTATCAGATGATGGGGGATCTAGGTGGACCCTCCGTACTGCTCTCTCCTTTACAATAAAGTCTCCTCTTACCCGGTGATGTGAGGGGCGGCTGATTGTCCATCATGACGTCCTTGTAGAGATCCTTGTGTCCTTCTAAATACTCCCACTCCTCCATGGAGAAATAGACAGTGACATCCTGACACCTTATAGGAACCTGACACACACAATGATACAGTCACCATCCAGACACATCCCTTGTCTGTTACTGGATAATGTCCCAGAATTCCCAGAATCCTCCTCACCTCTCCTTTCAGCAGCTCCATCATCTTCTTGGTGACTTCTAGAATCTTCTCCATGTTGTGTCTCTCAGGTTTTAGGGAGTCACATGGAGGCACTGTGATGGTCATATGATCACCTGACTTCACAAGAGGAAATCTCTGTATTGGAGAACCAATAGGAATATCATGTTAGAATCCCAGAATCCTCCTCACCTCTCCGGTCAGGTCTGTGTTTTATTACTAGAGATAAGAGTGATGTCATGTGACCTCCCAGAATCCTCCTCACCTCTCCGGTCAGGTCTGTGTTTTATTAATAGAGATAAGAGTGATGTCATGTGACCTCCCAGAATCCTCCTCACCTCTCCGGTCAGGTCTGTGTTTTATTAATAGAGATAAGAGTGATGTCATGTGACCTCCCAGAATCCTCCTCACCTCTCCGGTCAGGTCTGTGTTTTATTAATAGAGATAAGAGTGATGTCATGTGACCTCCCAGAATCCTCCTCACCTCTCCAGTCAGGTCTGTGTTTTATTAATAGAGATAAGAGTGATGTCATGTGACCTCCCAGAATCCTCCTCACCTCTCCGGTCAGGTCTGTGTTTTATTAATAGAGATAAGAGTGACGTCATGTGACCTCCCAGAATCCTCCTCACCTCTCCGGTCAGGTCTGTGTTTTATTAATAGAGATAAGAGTGATGTCATGTGACCTCCCAGAATCCTCCTCACCTCTCCGTCAGGTCTGTGTTTTATTAATAGAGATAAGAGTGATGTCATGTGACCTCCCAGAATCCTCCTCACCTCTCCGGTCAGGTCTGTTTTTTTAATAGAGATAAGAGTGATGTCATGTGACCTCCCAGAATCCTCCTCACCTCTCCGGTCAGGTCTGTTTTATTAATAGAGATAAGAGTGATGTCATGTGACCTCCCAGAATACTCCTCACCTCTCCGGTCAGCAGGTAGATGATCTCCAGGGTGAGGTTTAGTATCCTCTCAGTCATGTGACTCCGATCCTCCTCCATCCTCATTGATGTGGTCAGGTGATCTATGCGGGTTTCTCTGTAGATGGATAGCGGAGAATTATCTGGACTGTATCGGTTGTACAATATTAGGATGGGGATATAAGGGGTTACTGGGTGGGCTGCCCCCAGTGGGAATTAGAACATGTAGGTTGGGTTACTAAGGGGTCTATTTATGAGGAACATTTGCAATAATCATTCCTCAAGTGAATCTGCCTTTACTTGCTTTTTGTGCCAATTGGGCGAATATTCTTTCACTATGGGCATTAGTAAAATACCACACTGGGGCCACTAGATGGAGCTGAAGAGCACAGGAAATACACACGCCTTTGTAACAAGAGATATGATGTAACGATTCTGGAAAACACTTGAGGGAATTAGCAAGTGAATGTAACTGGTGATAGTAGGGGGATAGCAGTTGCTGTATGGGGGAGATAGTAGGGGAGAGCAGTTGCTGCACAGGGAGATAGCAGGGGAGAGCAGTTGCTGCACAGGTAGATAGCAGGGGAGAGCAGTTGCTGCACGGAGAGATAGCAGGGGAGAGCAGTTGTTGCATGGGGGAGATAGTAGGGGAGAGCAGTTGCTGCACAGGGAGATGGTGGGGGGGGAGTTGCTGCACAGGGAGATAGTAGGGGGAGAGCAGGTGCTGCACGGGGAGATAGTAGGGGAGAGCAGTTGCTGCACGGGGAGATAGTAGGGGAGAGCAGTTGCTGCACACGAAGATAGTAGAGGGGAGCAGTTGCTGCACGGGGAAATAGTAGGGAGAGAGCAGTTACTGCACGGGGAGATAGTAGGGGAGAGCATTTGCTGTACGGGGAGATAGTAGGGGAGAGCAGTTGCTGCACGGGGAAATAGTAGGGAGAGAGCAGTTACTGCACGGGGAGATAGTAGGGGAGAGCATTTGCTGTACGGGGAGATAGTAGGGGAGAGCAGTTGCTGCACGGGGCGATAGTAGGGGGAGAGCAGTTGCTGCACGGGGCGATAGTAGGGGGAGAGCAGTTGCTGCATGGGGGAGATAGAAGAGGGGAGCAGTTGCTGCATTGGGGAGATAGTAGAGGGGAGCAGTTGCCGCAAGGGGGAGATAGTAAAGGAGAGCAGTTGCTGCACAGGGAGATAGTAGGGGGAGAGTAGTTGCTGCAGGACATAACGATGGTAGGGCTGTAAAAAATAGAGGCAGGGTACAGCTATCGACCAATACAGCCGCAGCACACAGGAGGCTGATGACTGGCTGAATAAGTGACCAATCATCTCCAACTCCTTCGTAATCATCTTGGGTCTAACGGTTCAAAAATGATAACAACAATCAAATCACAACCTGTCTGGATAGATGACAAAAACCATACGGTGATATCTCGTGACATTATAAATAATAAATGTTCCCAAGGGCCGTATCCTTTTCATACTTTATGCTTGCACACAGTAAAACACCGTCATCACACCTTAATAAAATCCCCAAATTCCTCCAAAAGGCATATAGAGCCCCCATCCACCACCCACCCATAAATAGTTGTATCTAAGCCTTCATGACTCAACATAACCAGAATATTCGGCACTTTTACTTCTCCAACCCTCTGTTTCTGTAGGCTCCTCTGGGGGTTTGAGACAGGTCCATGCGGTCTCTTCTCCTCGATGCTTCAATAGTCACAGGTTCTCTGATGTCATCAAGGCCAATGCAGAGCCTCAATGGACAGGAGGAGGGACAGTCCACTGCTGGAGCGTAGGGAAGTAGGAGCAGAGTGATGACAGCCAGGGAAGCTGAGGATCGGGTAAGTAAAAGTTCTGTTCCTAGTTCCCTACACCTAAGCAGCTCATGGATTTGGGTGGCCCATTATGTAAGGGTTTAATGGCAATTTTTCTTTTCCTTGGAGATGGGCCTTAAAAAAAAAAACAAAAAAAAAAACATAGGTGAATCTGCATTTTTTTGTTCATAGAAACCGTAACCCCCCCCCCCCCCCACACACACACAAATATATCAACGTATAAAATTGCGTGTTCCCATATAATGGTGACTAACCTCAGTACCCAAAACGGTACAAAGATAATGCTTTAAAAGCTCTTACGGGTCGTCAGTTTAGAGCAGCCTTTCTCAACCCTTTAACCCTAGAGGAAACCCAAAAATAATTTTCAGGTCTCAAGGAACCCTTACTAAAACCAATTTATCAGGGGTCAATAGGAACAATGCCCCTTATACTGGTGGCCAATAGGAAGAATGTCCCCCTTAAAGTGGTGCTCAGAATACCACCCTTAAAGACAGCTAAAAAGATATTTGGTGTCATGCTGCTGGCTTTGCTAAGTGATGCTGAACCTTGAACTCTGTAGGCACCATCAAAAAGGTGGCTCATCAGCCACAGCTCAAGGAACCCCTAGCAACCCCTGGAGGAACCCTGGTTGAGAATGGCTGGTTTAGAGTCAGCCATGAGTAACGGCCCCACAATTATTGCTCTGGCATGCATGACAATGTGCAGCCAATAGCTCCCTCGAGGATAACTTAGTAGAAGTAGAACGACTAAGGCTATAGCCGAAACGCGTAAGCTTTATTGTTTTATTGTCACTCTGCTGTACCAATACACGACACTTCAAGGATTACAGTTTTGCCGACTCTCCTTATTTCTATTAGACCCCTATCGTCATCTATGAACCCTAATGAAGCTGAATAAATAAAAATCCGGCAATTAGCTTCTTTCCTGGCCAGAGTAACCAGAGAATGACAGCTCTGAACCTGGAAGTGATGAAATGCTCGTCTCTTCCGGGTACATTCACCGAGAACTGATCGCCCATCACTCCATTCGCCATGCTGGTCCCGGGCCTGCAGGAGGGGCAGTGGAGCACGGGGTACATGGCGGGGGTGGTCAGACGTGGGGGGGGGGTGATGGTGGGGGTCGAGGGGGAGGTTGTGGGTCCGTTTGGAGGAAGGGTGTGGAAGTGCGAATTTCAGAACAACTCGAATCTCATATCTCTTTGTAAGAGACTGTGAAGGTAAGAAGGTGCCATGTCTCCATTAAAAATTCAATAAAGATTATGATATTAAATAAAAGAAAAGAAAAATTAAATGAAGAGAATGTTCCGGCCCCGTAAGTGGGGGGAATGTTCTGCCCCCTGAAGGGGTTAATCTAGGTTTCCACCTTATATGTGTGTGTATCATCACCTGCTGGAGATAAAAGACGTCACAGTGACTATGGAGGAAGAGGACGGACATGACGGGGGGGTTACCGGGTGTAAATATAAAATAAGATCTAAATACCTCCTCTACTGCCACTTCCAGCAATGTCTCCTCTCTACTTCCTCCCGACTCACCTCTCACCCGGAACTTGATGTCTGTTCCTGACGTCACTTCCTGTCTACTATAGAGACTTCCTGTCTGGGTAGAAGTGAGATCACCACCTTGTGGACCTGGGAGGAACTCCACCCATGAGAAACGTCTCGTAGTGTGAACACGCCCTCCTGCTGTGTGTGTTTGTACACATCATTTCCTGTCTTCTATATAGACCTCCTGTCTGGGTCGAAGTAAGGTTGTGTGACAGCCGAACATAAGGAAGCAAAATGTTTTCGGAGTATGATTACGACCTTGATGAAGACAAACTTGGGATCCCAACTGTCCCTGGCACGGTGACCCTGAAGAAAGACTCCCAGAGCGTTATTGGGATAAGCATTGGTGGAGGAGCCCAGCACTGTCCTTGTCTTTACATCGTGCAGGTGTTTGACAATACCCCTGCCGCTCTAGACGGGACCATTGCAGCTGGAGATGAAATCACCGGGGTGAATGGAAAGTCCGTGAAAGGGAAAACTAAAGTCCAGGTGGCCAAAATGATTCAAAATGTTAAGGCGGATGTAACCATTCACTACAACAAGCTCCAAGCTGACCCCAAGCAGGGAAAGACTCTGGACATTGTACTCAAGAAGGTGAAGCATCGCCTGGTGGAGAACATGGGTTCAGGCACTGCTGATGCCCTTGGTTTAAGTCGTGCCATCCTGTGCAATGATGGTTTGGTGAAAAAACTGGAGGAGTTAGAAAAAACTTCAGAGTTTTATAAAGGCATGATGGAGCACACCAAACGTCTGCTGCGAGCATTTTTTGAACTCTCAAAAACACATCGAGCGTTTGGTGATGTGTTTTCCGTCATCGGAGTTCGAGAGCCTCAACCGGCGGCAAGTGAAGCTTTTGTTATGTTTGCCGACGCACACCGCAGCATTGAAAAATTCGGTATTAACCTTTTGAAGACCATAAAACCAATGCTGAATGACCTAAATACCTACCTTAACAAAGCCATTCCCGACACCAAGTTAACAATCCGGAAGTACCTCGATGTGAAGTTCGAGTACCTGTCATACTGCTTGAAGGTAAAAGAGATGGACGACGAGGAGCACAATAGCATAGCATTGGCGGAGCCTCTGTACCGCGTTAGCACTGGAAATTATGAGTACCGGTTGATCTTGAGGTGTCGTCAGGAAGCCCGCTCGCGTTTCGCGAAAAAGAGGAAAGATGTCTTGGAAAAGATAGAACTTCTGGACCAAAAACACGTTCAAGACATTGTATTTCAGCTTCAGCGGTTTGTCTCCGCCATGTCTAAGTATAATGACCAGTGCTATGAAGTCCTGAAGGAAGCAGATATATTTCCTATTGAGGTAGATCTGGCCCACACCACTCTCGCCTATGGCCAGGGGGATGCTTTTGCGGATGAAGATGGAGAGCTAGAGAAGAAGAAAGAAACGGATACCGAGGAGAAACTGATTGATGATGAATAGACTTTGAGGGCATGTTATGGGTGCAGTTCTCTCTTTCTGCTTAAAATATCTATTACGAAGATGAAAAATATGATCCTCTACAATCAATGGGAGGGGGTTTTGCAGATAAAATGTTCTATGTTGGGTAACTATAAAAATATGTATTAATTTTGTGAGATTAAACTAGATCTTCACCTCAGAGCTCAGAGGAACTGTAGTCCCAAGAAACATATCAGCGTGAATTTGGTCTTGTGGGTGGGTGTTTATGTATGGTGAATATTTACTAACTGTCCTCCTCTTCCTCATCTTCATCTCCCCCCTTCCACTCTTCACCTTCTCATCACCCCCATGTCCCTCTCTTTACTTGCCCTTCTTCATCTTCACCTCACTGTCCCCCTCATCACTCCCGTGGCTCCCATCTTCACCTCCATGCCTCCTCTTCACCCTCATATCCTCTTCACTATGCTGTCTTCCTCTTCATCCTCTCTTCTTCATGTCCCTGCCCCCCCCCCCCTTTACCTCCCTGTCCCCTCTTCACCTCCCCTTCCTCATCTTCACATCCTGGTACCCCTCATCACCCCTATGGCTCCCATCTTCACATCCATGCCCACTCTTCACCCTCATATTCTTCTCTTCACCCCCCTGTCCTATTTGTCATCTCCTCATCTATATCTCCCCACCCTCATCTTTACTTCCCTGTCCCCTTCATCACCCTCATGTTCCCTTCTTCACCAGCCCTTCTTCATCTTCACCACCATGCCCCCTCTTCATTAGACCTTCCTCATCTTCACCTCCATACCCCCTATTCGTCAGCCCTTTCTCATCTTCTCCTCCATGCTCCCTCTTCACCAGCCCTTCCTCATCTTCACCTCCATGCCCCCTCTTCACTAGCCCTTCCTCATCTTCACCTCCATACCTCCTATTCATCAGCCCTTTCTCATCTTCTCCTCTATGCTCCCTCTTCACCAGCCCTTCCTCATCTTCACCTCCATACCTCCTATTCATCAGCCCTTTCTCATCTTCTCCTCCATGCTCCCTCTTCACCAGCCCTTCCTCATCTTCACCTCCATACCTCCTATTCATCAGCCCTTTCTCATCTTCTCCTCCATGCTCCCTCTTCACCAGCCCTTCCTCATCTTCACCTCCATACCTCCTATTCATCAGCCCTTTCTCATCTTCTCCTCCATGCTCCCTCTTCACCAGCCCTTCTTCATCTTCACCTCCATGCCCCCTCATCTTCACCTCCATACCCCCTATTCACCAGCCCTTCCTCATTCTCACCTCCATGCTCCCTCTTCACCCACCCTTCCCCCTCTTCACCTTCCCATCCCACTTTCTCTCGCTCCCTCGTCATCCTTGTCCCCCTTTTCACCCCACTTTGTGCAGGGTGAAGGCTTTTTCATTGTTAAACCATGTGGAGAGGAGGTGACATATCGTTTACCAGCCGCCTGGCAACTGCCCTCTGTAAAGCGATCCACCGTGGATCCCTTTTCAGAGGGGCGGCAAAGGCTGCTGAATGTGTAAATGAGCCCCAAAATTTGTAATTATATAATAAAATACACAAATCATATTTATTAATGAGCAACACCTCCCTGTCTTTTTTTTGTATTTATTATGATAAATCTTCCTGCATATACAGTATTATAAAACTTTGTTGTAAAATATGTTATCAATATGCTTCTTGTAGAATTAATCATTTTAACCACCTCAATACCGGACACATCCCCTTCCCGCCCAGGCCGATTTTCAGCGCTGTCACCCTATGAATGACAATTACTCAGTTATGCAACACTGCACACAAATACAATTTGTATCCTTTTTTTTTTCCCCCCGACGGATAGAGCTCTCTTTTGGGCATATTTAAGGACCACTGCGTTTTTTTTTGTTTAATACATGAAAAAATCTAGGAAATTTTGAAAAAATATTCTTAGTTTGTGTTATAAAATTTTGCAAGCAAATAGTCTTTCTTCATAAATTTCGACCAAAATGTATTCTGCTACATTTCTTTGGTGAAAATAACCCAAATCAGTGTATATTATTTGTTCTGTAGGAAAGTTGTAGCGTCCACAAACTATGGGATAAATATCTGAAAGTTGATCAATCCTGAAGTACTGACTGCCGATCTCATTTCTTGAGGCCCTTAAAATGTTTAGGAGTGTGTCTATGGGAATGCTTGACCATTCTTCCAGAAGCGCATTTGTGAGGTCAGACACTGATGGAGGAGAAGGTCCTGGCTCGCAGTCTCCGCTCTGATTCATCCCTATGATGATTCTATCGGGTTGAGGTCACGACTCTTTCAGGCCAGTCAAGTTCCTCCACCCCCAAAATCCCTCATCCATGTCTTTATGGACCTTGATTTGTGCACTGGTCCAAATCATTTGGTGGAGGAACTCTTAAGGATTTTTGTTGGAACTTTTAAGGCGTCAGCTAGTCAAGTTCCTCCAACCCAAACTCGCTCATCCATGTCTTTATGGACCTTGATTTGTGCACTGGTCCAAATCATTTGGTGGAGGAACTCTTAAGGCAACAGCTAGTCAAGTTCCTCCAACCCAAACTCGCTCATCTATGTCTCTATGGACCTTGATTTGTGCACTGGTCCAAATCATTTGGTGGAGGAACTCTTAAGGATTTTTGTTGGAACTCTTAAGGCATCAGCTAGATAAGTTCCTCCAACCCAAACTCGCTCATCTATGTCTTTATGGACCTTGATTTGTGCACTGGTCGAAATCATTTGGTGGAGGAACTCTTAAGGCAACAGCTAGTCAAGTTCCTCCAACCCAAACTCGCTCATCCATGTCTTTATGGACCTTGATTTGTGCACTGGTCCAAATCATTTGGTGGAGGAACTCTTAAGGATTTTTGTTGGAACTTTTAAGGCGTCAGCTAGTCAAGTTCCTCCACTCCAAACTCGCTCATCCATGTCTTTATGGACCTTGATTTGTGCACTGGTCCAAATCATTTGGTGGAGGAACTCTTAAGGCAACAGCTAGTCAAGTTCCTCCAACCCAAACTCGCTCATCTATGTCTCTATGGACCTTGATTTGTGCACTGGTCCAAATCATTTGGTGGAGGAACTCTTAAGGATTTTTGTTGGAACTCTTAAGGCATCAGCTAGATAAGTTCCTCCAACCCAAACTCGCTCATCTATGTCTTTATGGACCTTGATTTGTGCACTGGTCCAAATCATTTGGTGGAGGAACTCTTAAGGCAACAGCTAGTCAAGTTCCTCCAACCCAAACTCGCTCATCCATGTCTTTATGGACCTTGATTTGTGCACTGGTCCAAATCATTTGGTGGAGGAACTCTTAAGAATTTTTGTTGGAACTCTTAGGCTCTGTTTCCACTACTGCGAGTTGTTGTGCGACTTGACACATGTGAAGTCGCGTGACAAGTCAAAATCCATGTATTTCAATGGTCCCCGTTCTAATTGGTGTGACTCAAGTCTCAGCGACTCCAATAAAAGGTTTTTGCACTACTTTGTTCCGACATCGGTGCGACTTGTTCTCACATGGTTTTCACCGGTCGCATGACATCGCATCACAAATCGCATAGCAAAGTCGCAGTGCAAATCGCGCGACTTTGGGGACCCAATAGTGGAAACATAGCCTTAAGGCAACAGCTAGTCAAGTTCCTCCACTCCAAACTCGCTCATCCATGTCTTTATGGACCTTGCTTTGTGCACTGGTGCACAGTCATGTTGGAACAGGAAGGGGACATCCCCAAACTGTTCCCACAAAGTTGGGAGCGTGAAATTGTCCAAAATGTCTTGGTATGCTGACGTCTTAAGAGTTCCCTTCGCTGGAACTAAGGGGTCAAGCCCAACCCCTGAAAAACAACCCCACACCATAATCCCCCTCCACCAAATGATGTGGACCAGTGCACAAAGCAAGGTCCATAAAGACATGGATGAGCGAGTTTGGGGTGGAGGAACTTGATTGGTCTGCACAGAGTCCAGACCTCAACCCAACAGAACACCTTTGGGATGAATTAGAGCGGAGACTGCGAGCCAGGTCTTCTCATCCAACATCAGTGCCTGACCTCACAAATGCCCTTCTGGAAGAATGGTCAAACATCCCCATAGACACACTCAGAAACCTTGTGGACAGCCTTACCAGAAGAGTCGAAGCTAATGTAGCTGCAAAGGGTGGGCGACCTCAATATTGAACCCTACGGACTAAGACTGAGATGTCATTAAAGTTCATGTGCGTGTAAAGGCAGGTGTCCCAATACTTTTGACAATATAGTGTAGGTTAGCGTAGTTATCACCTATAGTAGTCCCAGTTCCTATAAGACAAGCAAATATAGCCTACTTGTACAGGTCTGCCCCCAGAAATGCATAGATCACTAGCTTGCTGTCTTGCAGGAATGTAATCAGCGGGATGTGCAGGTGGGTCAGTGCAGGCCACAAGCGGAGACATGGTCAACAAACAGGCAAAGGATCGGTCCAGGCGGCAGGCAGAAACGTGGTCAAAAAAACAGGCCAGGGTTAGTACAGGCGGCAGGCAGGGGCAACACTGCACTGGTGTGGCAGTGATTAGTAACAATGTAACTGGTGTGGTGGGGATCAGGGACAATGTAACTGGTGTGGTGGTGATCAGGGACACTGTAACTGATGTGGTGGGGATCAGGGACACTGTAACTGGTTTGGTGGGGATCAGGGACACTGTAACTGGTGTGGTGGGGATCAGGGACACTGTAACTGGTGTGGTGGGGATCAGGGACAATGTAACTGGTGTGGTGGGGATCAGGGACACTGTAACTGGTGTGGTGGGGATCAGGGACACTGTGACTGATGTGGTGGGGATCAGGGACACTGTAACTGGTTTGGTGGGGATCAGGGACACTGTAACTGGTGTGGTGGGGATCAGGGACACTGTAACTGGTGTGGTGGGGATCAGGGACACTGTAACTGGTGTGGTGGGGATCAGGGACACTGTAACTGGTGTGGTGGTGATCAGGGACACTGTAACTGGTGTGGTGGGGATCAGGGACAATGTAACTGGTGTGGAGGTGATCAGGGACACTGTAACTGGTGTGGTGGTGATCAGGGACACTGTAACTGGTGTGGTGGGGATCAGGGACAATGTAACTGGTGTGGAGGTGATCAGGGACACTGTAACTGGTGTGGAGGTGATCAGGGACACTGTAACTGGTTTGGTGGGGATCAGGGACACTGTAACTGGTTTGGTGGGGATCAGGGACACTGTAACTGGTTTAGCAGTGATGGGGGGGGGGGGGGGGGACACTGTGATTCTGTGAGCGGCCTGGTGCCATGTGATCACTGTGAACGCATCATGAATGATAGCTTTGCTTACTTCTGTGACTGTGATCAATGTGATTGGTCACAGTCATCACATGGTACTGGGGCCACTCACAGAATAGTGGACACAGGCGGTTACAGATCGTGCCGCTGCGTGCCCAGGGGCGCTGTTCTGGGAGGACGTACGAAATAATGAGCACTTTACTTAGGGGCAGGGCATTCATTTAAACACTCCCTGTCTGGATAATGAACATAAATGGCTGAACAGAAAGTGGTTAATTGAATGCCACACCCCTAATTAAAGTGCATTCTCCACCTTGCTGGACACAGCAAAAACAAATGTCCCTAGAAAATATTTTTGAAATGTTGTCAACTATGTAGATCGGGTCATCTCCACTCTTACCAAGGGGGGTAGAAAAATAATGCTGCCTAGTCCAGTCTTTCTCAGACAGGGTTCCTCTAAAGGTTTCTAGGGGTTAAATTTCTGTCTCTTAAGTGGCATCTGTAAGAGGGCAGTCTTCCCACTAATGACAATGTAAGAATGTCCTTCTCCAACTGACCACTGATATAAGGGGGTCCTTTTCCCATAGGTCACCAATGTAGAGGACCACTACACTGACCACTGATATAAGGGGATCCTTCTCCCAATGGTCACCAATGTAGAGAACCACTACACTGACCACTGATATAAGCGGATCCTTCTCCCAATGGTCACCAATGTAAGGGACCTCTACACAGACCACTGATTTAAGGGGATCCTTCTCCCATTGGTCACCAATGTAATGGACCACTACACTGATTTAAGGGGATGCTTCTAACTTTGGTCACCAATGTAAGGGACCTCTACACAGACCACTGATACAGGGGATCTTTTTCCCATTGGTCACTAATGTAGGGGACCACTACACTGACTATTGATATAAGGGGATCCTTCTCCCAATGGTCACCAATGTAGAGGACCACTACACTGACCACTGATATAAGGGGATCCTTCTCCCAATGGTCACCAATGTAGAGGACCACTACACTGACCACTGATATAAGGGGATCCTTCTCCCAATGGTCACCAATGTAGAGGACCACTACACTGACCACTGATATAAGGGGATCCTTCTCCCAATGGTCACCAATGTAGAGGACCACTACACTGACCACTGATATAAGGGGATCCTTCTCCCAATGGTCACCAATGTAATGGACCACTACACTGACCACTGATTTAAGGGGATGCTTCTAACTTTGGTCACCAATGTAAGGGACCTCTACACAGACCACTGATACAGGGGGTCTTTTTCCCATTGGTCACCAATGTAGAGGACCACTACACTGACCACTGATATAAGGGGGTCCTTCTTCCATTGGTCATAAATATTAGGGGTCACTACACTGACCACCAGAGATGAGCTCCAGGTTTGGATTGAACCCAGATTCAGACAGAATTTAGCTTGCTTGTGGGTTCAGCGGATCTAAAAGGGTGTTTGGTTGTGTTGAACCTCTGACTGCCCTATTAATATCCCTGTAAAGAATGGCAGCTTTCGGCTCAAGCTGGTTGTTAGGGAGTCAGCAACCGCTGGAGTCCCAACAACTGATCATAAATCCTCAGGTCAGCCCATTCAGCTGTCAACTGGGGATTCCTGGCTGACAGGTGAATGTAATCAAAATTTTAAAAGAATTGCATTGAGTCCCCCCTTAAAAATGTATGCTGCACCCTTCAGGTCTGGTGTATAATTTTGAAAATTAAACCCTATACAAAGATAACAAGAGAAGAAAGTGTTGATGCCCCAAAACCTATATCAGTCCCTCATCTGAGCATGCAGCCTGGCTTCCCAGGAAAAGGTGGGGGGTGAGGAGTAAGCATGCCCCCTCCTAAACCATACCAGACCTCACCTCAACATGGGGGGGGGTTCAGATAAAGTCTATTCACTCCTGGTTGGAATCTTGAACAAGTCCAATGTATGAGCTGGTATCGGAGAACACCAGGAATCTGTACACGATAAGGCATCATCGGGCAATGTATATCTGTATGCAGAACACAGGGGGGGATATTGTAACTCTAGTTCATAGTCACCTGGAAATAATCCAAAGGAGAAGGTCCATCCAAACCATGAGATTGGTCAGAGACTAACCGGTATCATTCTGTCCATTGCCAGACTATGTATTGGTTACAGAGTGAAGGTTGGAGCTGCTCATACTATATGTAACCCTTATCTACATCATGAACATTTTCTTCAGCTTCTTCTGCCTCTTGGCTACCTTACCTGACCACTGCACTGGGGGGGGGGGGGGGGAGGTCCCCTTAATGTGCCTGTAAAGTGGAGCATCTGTAGCATGCATAGAACGAGTCAAAAAACGAGTCAAATCTCATTTAAAATGACTCGCCGCTACAATTGCCGGCACCCGGCTATTAAAAAAAAAAAAAGACGATGTGGCCTCTGCCCCCCCACCCCAAAGCACATTGTCCCCATGTTGATGGGAACAACGGCCTCTTCCCGACAACCCTGGGCTGTGGTGGTCAGGGGGCTTATCGAAATCTAAAAGCCCCCTTTAACAAGGGGGCCCCCAGATCCTGCCCCCACGTGAATGAGTATCGGGTACGTCGTATCCCTACCAATTCACCAAAAAAAGTGTCAAAAAGTAATAAACACAAGAGGCAGTTTTTGACAAATCCGTTATTAAAAAAATAAAAAAATTGCATCCCTTGATGTAAATCCATCGTCACTCACACCCGCCGACCCGAAAAATAAAAATGATTAAAAACGCTCCCACCTCCTGGGAGGCCTCTCGCTGAATGCCCCCTCTCCGACATGTCTTATATAGGGAATGGGCAGGGCCACCTAGCTACATCACCTGGTGGCCCCGCCTCCGCGTGACGTGCCCAACATGCACCAGACCATGACGTCAGAAGGGGTCGTGCCACCGGGTGACATAGCTAGGCAGCCCCGCCCCTTACCTACAGTATATAAGAAATGTCAAAGCGGAGAGGAGGCATTCGGCGGGAAGCCCCCCAGGGGGCGGGAGTGTTTTTAATTTTTTTCTATTTTTTGGCTATCGTGATTGACGATGGAGTTACATCAAGGGACACTTTTTACATTTTGTTACTAAAGGAATTGTCAAAAACTGTCTCTGTGTTTATTACTTTTTGATGAATGGGAAGGGGTACGATGTAACCAATACTCATTCACATGGGGGGATCTGGGGACCCCCTTGTTAAAGGGGCTTCAAGATTCCAATAAGCCCCCCACCCACAGACCCTGGGCTGTGGTTGTCGGGAAGAGGTCCTTGTTCCCATCAACAAAGGGACAAGGTGCTTTGGGGTAGGGGGGGGGGAAGAGCCACTGAGACCACTGCACTCTCTACCCTGGGCTGTATATGATATGCTCCTGACCACTGCACGCTATACACTGGGCTGTATATGATATACTCCTGACCACTGCACTCTGTACCCTGGGCTGTATATGATATACTGCTGACCACTGCTGTATATGATATACTCCTGACCACTGCACTCTGTACCCTGGGCCGTATATGATATACTCCTGACCACTGCACTCTGTACTCTAAGTTGTATATGATATACTCTGAGTCCTGACCACTGCAAACGTTATGCTACATTGTACAACAGTTGCCTCCTGCTCAGTAGTCAGGATGTTATTGAAGATCTTCCTAAAGGTCGGCTGTGTGTAGAAAAGCATAATGTGTTAGAAGAGTAACATTTTTGACCAACAATTGTGCTGAGGTTTATGTGTGTCTTCCTTGTGGCACAGTCGTTAAAGCATATTTTGCACATACAAAGATTGTGGAACACGTTACCGTCTACACAGTGAATAGGCTCAGGTTTTAAACCCCCAACATCTGTTAGTGCAGTTTTGCAAAACCCAAATGGCTTTGTCTACCCAAAACTGACCCCCCCCCAGGAAAAAAGAATAACTACAGCCCCGTACTTTACTGCCTGGAGCACATTGGTGCATACCTTGGATTAGAAAGTAGAGCTGTGAGGCCAGAAATCTGCTTCATGATTGGATAGGATATGGATCCTCCCTCATCTCATTCCTGGTCATGGAAATCTATGATATTACCAGTCTGGTATCAGAGTTTCGGCAAACCCGAGGATTAGATATTTTACTGTGTGAATGTGGATATTACTGCGCTAACTGAAAAGTAAGTAGAAGAAGCTGCTACACAAACATGTGACGAAAATGCTAAAAAGTGAATGAATATAAAATTTAGCGCTAGAAAATAAACACATATACATATGTTTGTGATAAATCCAAAAATTGTGTGATCATACATCAATGATAAAGATATGGAAAAGTTCAGTGCCTGTAAAGGTCCTGAAAAGGACCAATATAAAGTCCACCAAATAGTGGCTAATAAAAGATGTAATACACTGGAACACTCAGACAATGAGGGCATCAAAGGTGGTACATCTTCAATCAGAAAATAGGTAAAGTAAGTCTACTCTTACCAGAACAGGTGGACTCGAATGTCAGCGACAAGGAGTCATAAAGGCAGAACCTCTAAATACGACTCCAAGGAATGTTGTAAAAGGCCACCGTACCGGACTTCGGATGTTAAAAACACCAGGACTGGAACTCGGTTACAGGAGGTAAAACTGGACCACACAGGAACTCTCGTCCAAAAATATATGCAAAGAAAAAATGCCTCCATGTGGTGTAGGTCAAAAAATTGTTTTTTTTTAATTTTTAAATGCCCCAGTTGAAGTCCTTTTGAGACGAAACGCGTCAGCCTTGGCATTCTGCTTCTCACATTGCCCCCCATTTTTTATCAGTTTTTACTATTATATATGAATGCTGGTTTTTAGAAAAAAAAAAAAAAAAACCTTTTTTGACCTACACCACATGGAGGCATTTTTTCTTTGCTTTTTATCATTATTGTATGATCACACAATTTTAGATTTATCACAAACATATGTATATATGTGTTTATTTTCTAGCGCCACATTTTATAGTCATTAGATTTTCTACATACATGAGCAATGGTGGGAATGTACGTTTGATAAACAATTGTGCTAATATCATAGGACATAAAAAACAATTGGAACTACCATCATTTTATTCCTCAGGGCCTCTGCTTTCAAAAGCTAAATGTTTCAGGGTTTTTTAACTGATCATCACGCCCCGAAATGAGCATTTTTAACGTTAGAGCTTGTAAAGGAAATGTGCAAGTTCTGTATATAATTGTATTCTAATTTTGTATGTATTGCACACGGCACTAATAATGGTTTTCATTACATGTTTGCATTCTTTCAAGTCCTGATTAGAATTAGCCTTCATATGTTACGCCCCTTGTTACCATAAAAGTACAATTGTAACATCAATGTGATAGCTACGTAATCATGTGTATAAAAAAAAAACCCTTCAATTACGTCATTATAAAAACAGAACAGTTATGTGGAAAGATGCCAAGTGTTTTTTTTTTTGTGTCTGCTCCCTACTGCAGTAGTTATTATTAATTTGGAGCCACTAATCAATATGAGGATAGGAGATGCCTCTCTATAAAATACAGTGGAACCTTGCTTAACGAGTAACGAGGTTAACAAGCGTTTTGAAAGACGAGCAACTTTTAAAAAAAAATTCTGACTCGGTTTGCGAGTGTTGTCTCGCAAAACAAGCAGAATTCAAGCTAATGAGGCGTGCAGTACCACATTTGGCCAGAGGTGCGGGGGGGCGCCGGTGACACTCGGAACGGTTCGGAAATACTCAGGTCCACTCAGAAATACTCCGTTCCCGAGTGTTTCCGAGCATTTCCGAGCTGTCCCCGAGTATTTCCGAAGGCTCTCTGGCGCCCCCCACCATTTCTGGCCACATGCGGCATTGCATGCAATAGAAGTCAATGCGGAACGAATCATCTTCGTTTCCATTGACTTCTATGGGGAAACTCACTTTGATATGCGAGTGCTTTGGATTACAAGCATTCTCCTGGAAGAGATTATGCTTGTAATCCAAGGTTCCACTGTATCCAGAACAAGCTCCCCCTAGCTGCAGCCTGGTAATAACATTGCTAGGAGGTCTATTTATTGAGCTGCTGCATACTTCCCATCTTTAAATAAACGTCTCCCGACACGTAGGAGTCTATTCAGAGAAAAAAAATACCGTAATTTCACATTATGACCACTGGGTGGAGCCAATGATCATAGGAAATCACTGTATGAAAAATAAAATACAACCGACATTCATCACGGCTCAGTGAATGCGTGTCACATTTATGCAACAATCTTTTTAAAAAGAAGACCTGTAAGTGTTTGTGAAATCTTCCACCACAAAATGTACTCAGCCAATGAGAGGTAATGACTCCATTTTTATTTTTCTCCTGCTATCAATGGCCAACACGGTACAACACTTCATCCATGTCTTTGGTGATCTCTGATCTCCTTATCAACTGTTTATGTTTTTGCCTTTTTATTTGGAAATTAAATTTTATTATCCCCACATGGGTGTGGCCCCTTTCTCAATACTATGTTTCAATGGGAGAAACATTTACCAATCCAACCTCTAGATGGCACTGTTGTATCATTCATTCCATAGGACATCTTTGTCAAAAGGTCAGGCTATGGTTTAGGTCTATGAACTCTTTCTTCCATGATGAAGATCAGCCATGGAGTATATCTGAGGTGTATATCAGGGTGTGCTTCTTCCCCACATGTCCAGCAACATTCATATACAAGACATTTCCCGCACTCACTAATACACCTCAAGGGTTGTATGGGACCTCTGATGTACAGGAAGACCGGACTTCACTGAGGAACAATTCCCTCACTCAGGACAGGAATACGGCTTCTCCCCCCCGTGTGAGATCTCTGATGTCTGGAAAGATTGGACTTCTGTGAAAAACATTTCCCGCACACAAGACAGCAAAGTGGCTTCTCCCCCGTGTGACATCTCTGATGTTCGGAAAGATTGGATTTCTTTGAAAAACATTTCCCGCACTCAGAACAGGAATGTGGCCTCTCTCCTGTGTGAGATTTCTGATGGTCGTAAAGATTGGACTTCCTCGAAAAACATTTCCCGCACTCGGAACAGGAATACGTCTTCTTCCCCGTGTGCGATCTCTGATGCATATAAAGATGCGACGTCCGTGAAAAACATTTCCCGCACTCAGGACAGGAAAACGGCTTCTCACCCGTGTGCGATCTCCGATGTCTGTGAAGATTGGACTTTTGTGAAAAACATTTCCCGCACTCAGTACAGTAATAAGGCTTCTCCCCAGTGTGAGACCTCTGATGTTTGACAAGTTCTGATTTTTGGATGAAACTTTTCCCGCACTCAGGACAGGAATACGGTTTTTCTGCTATGTGAGACCTTTGATGCGTTACAAGCTGTGATTTTTCTACAAAACACTTCCCGCACTCAGTGCAGGAATGCGGCTGCTCACCTGTGTGCAATTTCAGATGTCTGCAAAGATGTGACTTATCTGAAAAACATTTCCCGCACTCAGGACAGGGGAACGGCTTTTCCCCTGTGTGAGACCTCTTATGTTTGAGAAGATGTGCTTTTTGTGCAAAACATTTCCCGCACTCAGAACAGGAATATGGCTTATCACCCGCGTGCACTCTCTGGTGTCTGTAAAGATTGTACCTCTCTGAAAAACATTTTCCGCACTCAGGACAGGAATACGCCTTCTCACCCGTGTGAGAGCTCTGATGTGTGGGAAGATGGGACATCGTTAAAAAAACTTTCCCCGGCTCAGGACAGGAATGCAGCTTCTCACCTGCGTGCGATCTCTGATGTCTATAAAGATGTGACTTCAATGAAAAACATTTCCCGCACTCGGGACAGAAATGTGGCTTCTCCCCCGTGTGGGATATCTGATGTCTGACAAGCTGTGATTTTTTTACAAAACATTTTCCGCACTCAGGACAGGAATACGGCTTCTCGCCTGTGTGAGATCTTATATGCACAATAAGACCGGAATTATAACGGAAACGCTTCCCACACTCAGGACAGGGAAACTTATTATTTCTTGAGAGGACAGCACTGTCCCTCATAGTCTGAGGTTCCTCGGGATAAGAGGAATACGATGGTCCGGCACCATCCCGCACAGTGTGAGGTTCCTCGGGATAACAGAAATACGATGGTCCGGCACCGTCCCGCACAGTCTGAGGTTCCTCGGGATAAGAGAAATACGATGGTCCGGCACCGTCCCGCACAGTCTGAAGTTCCTCGGGATAAGAGGAATACGATGGTCCGGCACCGTCCCGCACAGTCTGAGGTACCCCAGGATAAGAGGAATACGATGGTCCGGCACCGTCCCGCACAGTCTGAGGTTCCTCGGGATAAGAGGAATACGATGGGCCGGCACCGTCCCGCACAGTCTGAGGTTCCTTGGGATAAGAGAAATACGATGGTCCGGCACCGTCCCGCACAGTCTGAAGTTCCTCGGGATAAGAGGAATACGATGGTCCGACACCGTCCCGCACAGTCTGAGGTTCCTCGGGATAAGAGAAATACGATGGTCCGGCACCGTCCCGCACAGTCTGAAGTTCCTCGGGATAAGAGGAATACGATGGTCCGGCACCGTCCCGCACAGTCTGAGGTACCCCAGGATAAGAGGAATACGATGGTCCGGCACCGTCCCGCACAGTCTGAGGTTCCTCGGGATAAGAGGAATACGATGGTCCATCTACACTGTGTGGTGCCGGATGGACATTTGAGGTAGTCGGGTTTTCTCCTGGACTATACTGTGTGATGTCCTCATCTTCTACTTTACAGTCTGGAGACAAAGTGAGACAATCCTCTGAGGTTTTCCTCATCTCCCGTCCATCTACTAAAATAGAAATACAAAGATAATTACTAGACATGAGCAGATTGGTTCCCCTAAACCAGGACTCCGCCCACATCAGGCAGCTTTGTCTCTGAGGATCTTACAATTCCCCCCTCAAGTCAACTAGTAAATGGGTCCTCTGATCTCCTACCAGATCATTTCTTTATTCATGGACCTTAGTCAGAGAGTGAGGAAACAACGAGAACTGTCTTTTATAGGAGTGACAGTGATGAGGGGATTATAGGACGAGTGTCCCCACCCCCTCTATCACTCATTGCCATCTTCCCAACACAAGAAGTCCTGCACTTCCTTATTTAGTCCATGGTTTAGTCATGAATAACAGCGGGGCTGAGCCCCACCAGAGGTCAGAGAGTGAAGATGGGGGGAGAACAACCAAGATGAAGACTGGACTGATCCTGAAGACCACCATCATTGGGTTATTGACTCCTCCCTCAAGAACGCAGGGATCAGGAGTGCGTGAGGCTCAGAACGCAGGGATCAGGAGTGCGTGAGGCTCAGAACGCAGGGATCAGGAGTGCGTGAGGCTCAGAACGCAGGGATCAGGAGTGCGTGAGGCTCAGAACGCAGGGATCAGGAGTGCGTGAGGCTCAGAACGCAGGGATCAGGAGTGCGTGAGGCTCAGAACGTAGGGATCAGGAGTGCGTTAGGCTCAGAACGCAGGGATCAGGAGTGTGTTAGGCTCAGAACGCAGGGATCAGGAGTGTGTGAGGCTCAGAACGCAGGGATCAGGATTGTGTGAGGCTCAGAATGCAGGGATCAGGAGTGTGTTATGCTCAGAACGTAGGGATCAGGAGTGTGTTATGCTCAGAACGTAGGGATCAGGAGTGTGTTATGCTCAGAACGTAGGGATCAGGAGTGTCTTAGGCTCAGAATGCAGGGATCAGAAGTGTCTTAGGCTCAGAACGCAGGGATCAGGAGTGCGTTAGGCTCAGAACGCAGGGATCAGGAGTGCGTGAGGCTCAGAACGCAGGGATCAGGAGTGCGTGAGGCTCAGAACGCAGGGGGTCAGGATGGTGTGAGGCTCAGAATGCAGGGATCAGGAGTGTGTTATGCTCAGAACGTAGGGATCAGGAGTGTGTTAGGCTCAGAATGCAGGGATCAGGAGTGTGTTATGCTCAGAACGTAGGGATCAGGAGTGCGTGAGGCTCAGAACGCAGGGATCAGAAGTGTCTTAGGCTCAGAACGCAGGGATCAGACGTGTCTTAGGCTCAGAACGCAGGGATCAGAAGTGTCTTAGGCTCAGAACGCAGGGATCAGGAGTGCGTTAGGCTCAGAACGCAGGGATCAGGAGTGCGTGAGGCTCAGAACGCAGGGATCAGGAGTGCGTGAGGCTC
Source organism: Lithobates septentrionalis (assembly GCA_037952835.1). Taxonomy (NCBI): domain Eukaryota; kingdom Metazoa; phylum Chordata; class Amphibia; order Anura; family Ranidae; genus Lithobates; species Lithobates septentrionalis. Next base: position 2,095,232 of record JBBDGP010000932.1, read on the forward strand.
AGAACGCAGGGATCAGGAGTGCGTGAGGCTCAGAACGCAGGGATCAGGAGTGCGTGAGGCTCAGAACGCAGGGATCAGGAGTGCGTGAGGCTCAGAACGCAGGGATCAGGAGTGTCTTAGGCTCAGAAAGCAGGGATCGGGGGGGGGGGGTGATGTGAGGGGTGGCAGAGGACACTGCTATGGGGGTGGTCCTGCCTATGACAGTGGCCTCTGCACCCTTCACATCACCCCCCCCACCAACACACACAGTGGTGTTCTCGGTCACCCCTTCCCCCATATAGCAGTGACCTACCAGCCGAGAGCAGCGCGGTTCTGGACGGAGGACGGGTGCAGGAGCCAGCAGAGTGACTTTCCCTGTTGGCAAGCTGGTGATTGGTTGCCCTGTGTCCTAGCAACCAGTCACCAGCAGTCTAACTTCAGAGGATACTTTGGGCGGCTCCTCCTCCTGCCCTCTGCCCTGGGCTAGGCTGCCTCCTGCTCGCCGCTGTTCACTGATGACTTGTGGAGGCGATCGGGACCGGGATTCATGGTAGGGCCGGCCCTAACGAGTGGGCTGGGTAAACGACCCTGGCGGGCCGTAGTTTGAGGACCCCTGGTCTATCACATAAAATCACAATAAAATACAAATAAATTTTTGGTTGTAACATGACAAAATGTGGGAAATTTCAAGGAGTATGAATACTTTTTCAAGGCGCTGTATAGCAGTGGGTAGAGGGGAGAGAGCAGAAGTCAGCACTATGTAATGTAGGGTTGTCCCGATACCGATACTAGTATAGGTATCGACACCGATACCAAGCATTTGCCCAAGTACTTGTACTCGGGCAAATGCTCCCGATGCTTCCGCCGATACCTTGACTGTCAGCGGTGATGGGCGTGTGGGGGAGTTACAAGCTTCTCCCCCCGCGGCTTTCAGCTGCTTAGTGACATACAGCGGTGATCGGTGCTTGTAATTCCCCCACACGCGATCACCGCTGACTGTCACCTCCTCCTCCTTAGTCCTCCTCCGTTCCTCTGTCCCCCTCCGCTGTCCTGCTCCATTGCATTGTCCCCCCGCTGTCCTTCTTTGCTCTGTCCCCCTCCGCTGTCCCCATCCGTTCCTCTGTCCCCCCCGCTGTCCTCCTTCTTTGCTCTGTCCCCCTCCGCTGTCCCCATCCGTTCCTCTGTCCCCCCCGCTGTCCTCCTTCTTTGCTCTGTCCCCCTCCGCTGTCCCCATCCGTTCCTCTGTCCCCCCCGCTGTCCTCCTTCTTTGCTCTGTCCCCCTCCGCTGTCCCAATCCGTTCCTCTGTCCCCCCCCGCTGTCCTTCTTTGCTCTGTCCCCCTCCGCTGTCTCCATCCGTTCCTCTGTCCCCCCCGCTGTCCTCCTTCTTTGCTCTGTCCCCCTCCGCTGTCCCCATCTGTTCCTCTGTCCCCCCCGCTGTCCTCCTTCTTTGCTCTGTCCCCCTCCGCTGTCCCCATCCGTTCCTCTGTCGTCCCCCCCGCTGTCCTCCTTCTTTGCTCTGTCCCCCTCCGCTGTCTCCATCCGTTCCTCTGTCCCCCCCGCTGTCCTCCTTCTTTGCTCTGTCCCCCTCCGCTGTCCCCATCCGTTCCTCTGTCCCCCTCCGCTGTCCTCCTTCTTTGCTCTGTCCCCCTCCGCTGTCCCCATCCGTTCCTCTGTCCCCCTCCGCTGTGCCCATCCGTTCCGGCTTTCCGTTGTCCCCCTCTCTCTTCCTCTGTCCCCTCCGTTCTGCTGTCTCTCTCCGCTGTGTGAATGGACAGAGTCAGCTGACTCTGTCCATTCACATAACTGAAACATTGTAATCTCCTGTGATTACAATGTGTCAGTTTATGAATGGAGAGGAGCCGCTGTCTTCTCTCCATTCATTCTCAGTGCAGCTGAGGCTGCAGAGAAAGGGACTGGGGAATCTCTATCCTCTGTCTCTTTCTCTGTCTCAAGGGGGAGATATCAGAGGTCTGTTAAGACCCCTGATATCTCACCAAAGCCCCCCAACAGGGCTGATTAAAAAAAAAAAAAAAAAACACACACACATAGTGCAATAAAGAATAAAAAAAAAAAAATTGTAAAAAAATAATAAATGTAAATGAAAAAAACCAAAACAAAAACACACACACAGACACCGTTCACTATACCCCCACCCCACCCCCACAAAAAAAAAAAAAAACTGTCACGTGACATTAAAAAAAGTATCGGTAATCGGTATCGGCGAGTACTTGAAAAAAAGTATCGGTACTTGTACTCGGTCCTAAAAAAGTGGTATCGGGACAACCCTAATGTAATGTACAACATATTGTATAAGATACAACAGATAGGACTATATAGTATCTGCACTAAATAATGCACAAGATAGTGTTAATGACCCACCTGTGCTGATCTCTGTAGGAGTGTCCTCCTCTATAAATGTCCCCGTTATTCCATCCTCCTCCATAGACTGCTGATCATCCCTCACATACCTCTCTTCTTCTTCTTCTACTTTAACCTCAACTTTTATATCTATCAGATCTTCACCCTAAACCAAGAAAATGAGAGAAAATATCATCTGTAAAATATAAGCTCCCATAATACATCCACAAATCATCTCCACGAGTCCATGTTCTACATACTCCTTTCCACCAACCTTGTAACATTGAGGGATGGTGTGATCTTCCTGTGTGGAATCCCGGGAATACAGAGGACGGGGACATCTCTCTGGTGGGTTCCTGGTATTAGGTGGCTCCATCACATCCTTGTGTCCTTCTGAAAACTCCTCCATCACTCCATACTCCTCATCCTCCTCTTTATACTCTTCTTTAACAACAATATTATCATCAACAAAGTGTCCACTCTGTAATATATTATAAAACATTTATTATAACAAACATGTTTGTGTATAAAATATAACTACCATTAATTGTTCCTCATCTACCTGATCATGGTGGGGGACATTGTGACCTTCCTGTGTGGAATCCCGGGAATACAGAGGACGGGGACATCTCTCTGGTGGGTTCCCATTACTGGATCCATCTGTAGGAAACACACACACTGACTGAATACATTGTTTCTATGTGTTTATCAGATGATGGGGGATCTAGGTGGAGCCTCCGTACTGCTCTCTCCTTTACAATAAAGTCTCCTCTTACCCGGTGATGTGAGGGGCGGCTGATTGTCCATCATGACGTCCTTGTAGAGATTCTTGTGTCCTTCTAAATACTCCCACTCCTCCATGGAGAAATAGACAGTGACATCCTGACACCTTATAGGAACCTGACACACACAATGATACAGTCACCATCCAGACACATCCCTTGTCTGTTACTGGATAATGTCCCAGAATTCCCAGAATCCTCCTCACCTCTCCTGTCAGCAGCTCCATCATCTTCTTGGTGGCTTCTAGAATCTTCTCCATGTTGTGTCTCTCAGGTTTTAGGGAGTCACATGGAGGCACTGTGATGGTCATATGATCACCTGACTTCACAAGAGGAAATCTCTGTATTGGAGAACCAATAGGAATATCATGTTAGAATCCCAGAATCCTCCTCACCTCTCCGGTCAGGTCTGTGTTTTATTAATAGAGATAAGAGTGATGTCATGTGACCTCCCAGAATCCTCCTCACCTCTCCGGTCAGGTCTGTGTTTTATTAATAGAGATAAGAGTGATGTCATGTGACCTCCCAGAATCCTCCTCACCTCTCCGGTCAGGTCTGTGTTTTATTAATAGAGATAAGAGTGATGTCATGTGACCTCCCAGAATCCTCCTCACCTCTCCGGTCAGCAGGTAGATGATCTCCAGGGTGAGGTTTAGTATCCTCTCGGTCATGTGACTCCGGTCCTCCTCCATCCTCATTGATGTGGTCATGTGATGCGGGTTCCTCTGTAGACGGATAGCGGAGAATTATCAGGACTGTATTAGCTGTACAATTTTAGGATGGGGATTTAAGGGGTTAATAGGTGGGCTGCCCCCCAGTGGGAATTAGAACATGTAGATTGGGTTACCTAGGGGGTCTATCGATAAAAAACATTTGCATAATAATTTGTCAAGCAAATCTGCATGTATATTATTTTTATGCCAGTTTGGCAGGTACAAACATTCTTAAGATTTTTTTTTTTATCTTCTGAACAAATGTTCAATGTACCCAGCATTCTGTAAAGACAACACTTTAAAAGTTCCTACAGGTCATCAGTTTAGAGTCCGCTGTGAATAACAACCCCAGAATTATTGCTCTCAGTCTGACATGCAGGATGATTCATGGCCAAGAGCCCCCTATGTGATAGCATACTAGAAATGACAGGTCCTCCTTAAATAGACATCAGGGGTCTATTAGACCTCCAACATCACCTATCAACCCCCGTAAAGATGACCAATTGGTCACCCTCCAATCCATCAGTCATGCCAGTCCCAGGTCCGCAGGAGGGGCTTTAGAGTTTGAGATACTATTTGGGCTCAGAGAAGGGGGTTAGTATTTTCGGAGGAAGGGTGGGTAAGCGATCATTTCTTCCGGGTTCATTCACCTGAGATCGGAGAACTAATCTACCTCCACTCAATCCGCTGTGCTGGGCCTGCAAGAGGGGCAGTAGAGCCTGAGAGAGACATCAGGGGTGTATTAGACCCTTGACATCGCCTATGAGCCCCAATAAAGATGACCAAGTACACATCGGGCTTAATCAGCTGCATTGACCGGTGAATGACGGCTCTGAGCCTGGAAGTGATGAAATGCTCATCTCTTCTGGGTTCATTCATTGGAGAGGAGATCCGAGAACTGGTCACCCTCCACTCCATCTGCCATGCCGGTACCCGGCCTGCAGGAGGGGCAGTAGAGTCCGAGATACTATTTGGGCTCAGAGAAAGGGGATGGTATTTTCAAGGGAAGGGTGTGGAAGTGATGAAATGCTCGTCTCTTCTGAGTTCATTCACCAGAGAGGAGATCGGAGAACTGATCAACCTCCACTCCATCCCAGTTCCGGTGCCTGCAAGAGGGGCAGTAGAGTCCGAGATACTATTCGGGCTCAGAGAAGGAGGTTGGTAGTGATGAAATGCTCGTCTCTTCTGGGTTCATTCACCAGAGAGGAGATCGGAGAACTGATCACCCTCCATTCCATCCGCCATGCCAGTTCCGGGACTGCAAGAGGGGCAGTAGAGTCCGAAATAGTATACGGGCTCAGAGAAGGGGGTTGGTATTTACGGATAAAGGGTGTGGAAGTGATGAAATGCTGGTTTCATTCATCGGAGGGGAAATCGGAAAACTGATCTACCTCCACTCCATCCACCAAGCTGGTGCTGGGCCTGCAGGAGGGTCGGTAAAGTCCGAGATACTATTCAGGCTCATAGAAAAGGGTTTGGTATTTTAGGAGGAAGGGTGTGGAAATGATGAGTAGAGAGGGGCTCAGGCATGTTCAGACCGTAGTCCCAACCCCCCTGAGCAATCCCGCCACGAAGCCATCACTGCGCATTTATAGGCAGTGTGTGTATGTGCAGCTGTGGCCTGGGAAATACTTCACTGCCTATGATTGGCGGTGTGCAGTGACGGCTTCCTGGTGGAATTGCTCAGGTGGGTTGAGACTACGATCCGAACACGCCTGAGCCGATCCCTAGTGATGAAATGCTTGTCTCTTCTGCGTTCATTCACCATACGGGAGGTTTCAAGAACTGATCACCCTCCAACTCCATCAGCCATACCGAAGCCGGGCCCACAGGATGGACAGTAGAGTCCGAGATACTATTCATGCTCAGAGAAGGGGGTCGGTAGTGATGAAATCCTTGTCTCTTCTGGGTTCATTCACCAGAGAGGAGGTCAGAGAACTGATCACCCTCCACTCCATCAGCCATGCCGATGCCGGGCCCACAGGAAGGGCAGTAGAGTCCGAGATACAATTCGGACTCAGAGAAGGGGGTTGGTATTTTCGGAGGAAGGGTATGGAAGTGATGAAATGCTTGTCTCTTCTGGGTTCATTCACCAGAGAGGAGATCGGAGAACTGATCATCCTCCACGCCACCCTCCATGCCGGTCCTGCAGGATGGACAGTAGAGTCCGAGATACTACTCGGGCTCAGAGAAGGAGGTTGGTAGTGATGAAATGCTCGTCTCTTCTGGGTTCATTCACCAGAGAGGAGATCGGAGAACTGATCACCCTCCATTCCATCCGCCATGCCAGTTCCGGGACTGCAAGAGGGGCAGTAGAGTCCGAAATAGTATACAGGCTCAGAGAAGGGGGTTGGTATTTACGGATAAAGTGTGTGGAAGTGATGAAATGCTGGTTTCTTCTGGGTTCAGTCATCGGAGGGGAGATTGGAAAACTGATCTACCTCCACTCCATCTGCCAAGCTGGTGCTGGGCCTGCAGGAGGATGGGTAGTGTCCGAGATACTATTCGGGGTCATAGAAGGGGTTTTGGTATTTTAGGAGGAAGGGTGTGGAAATGATGAGTAGAGAGGGGCTCAGGCGTGTTCGGACCGTAGTCCCAACCCACCTGAGCAATCCCGCCAGGAAGCCATCACTGCGCATTTATAGGCAGTGTGTGTATGTGCAGCTGTGGCCTGGGAAATACTTCACTGCCTATGATTGGTCGGTGTGCAGTGACGGCTTCCTGGTGGAATTGCTCAGGTGGGTTGGGACTACGATCCGAACACGCCTGAGCCTATCCCTAGTGATGAAATGCACATCTCTTCTGGGTTCATTCACCATACAGGAGGTTTCAAGAACTGATCACCCTCCAACTCCATCAGCCATACCGAAGCCGGGCCCACAGGATGGACAGTAGAGTCCGAGATACTAATCATGCTCAGAGAAGGGGGTCGGTAGTGATGAAATCCTTGTCTCTTCTGGGTTCATTCACCAGAGAGGAGGTCAGAGAACTGATCACCCTCCACTCCATCAGCCATGCCGATGCCGGGCCCACAGGAAGGGCAGTAGAGTCCGAGATACAATTCGGACTCAGAGAAGGGGGTTGGTATTTTCGGAGGAAGGGTATGGAAGTGATGAAATGCTTGTCTCTTCTGGGTTCATTCACCAGAGAGGAGATCGGAGAACTGATCATCCTCCACGCCACCCTCCATGCCGGTCCTGCAGGATGGACAGTAGAGTCCGAGATACTACTCGGGCTCAGAGAAGGAGGTTGGTAGTGATGAAATGCTCGTCTCTTCTGGGTTCATTCACCAGAGAGGAGATCGGAGAACTGATCACCCTCCATTCCATCCGCCATGCCAGTTCCGGGACTGCAAGAGGGGCAGTAGAGTCCGAAATAGTATACGGGCTCAGAGAAGGGGGTTGGTAGTGATGAAATGCTCATCTCTTCTGGGTTCATTCACCAGAGAGGAGGTCGGAGAACTGATCACCCTCCACTCCATCAGCCATGCCGATGCCGGGCCCACAGGAAGGGCAGTAGAGTCCGAGATACAATTCAGACTCAGAGAAGGGGGTTGGAATTTTTTAAGGAAGGGTGTGTAAGTGATGAAATGCTCATCTCTTCGGGATTAATTCACCGGAGAGGAGATGGGAGAACTGATCACCCTCCACTCCATCCGCCATGCCGTTCCCGGGTCTGCGGGAGGGCCAGTAGAGCCCAGAATACATGGCGGAGATAGTCAGGTGCAGTGGGGGTTGGTATCTTCGAAGGAGAGGTGTGGAAGTGTGAATTTCAGTACAAACCGAATCCAAATCTCATCCCTCGTTAAAAGAGACTGCTAAGGTGAGAAGGTGACACATCTCCAAAATGAAGAGAAAGTTTTGGCCCCGTAAGTGGGGGAATGTTCTGACCCTGAAGGGGGTAATCCAGGTTTCCACATTATATATGTGTGTATCATCATCTGCTGGAGATAAAAGACATCACAGTGACTATGGAGGAAGAGGACGGACATGACGGGGGAGGTTACTGGGTGTAAATAGAAAATAAAATCTTATTACCTCCTCTACTGCCAGTTCCAACAATGTCTCCTCTCTACTTCCTCCCGATTCACCTCTCACCCAGAACTTCGTATTTATACCTGACATCACTTCCTGTCTTCCATAGAGACTTCCTAGCTGGGTAGAAGTGAGGAACTTCTACCACCTTGTGGAGCTAAGGGGAACTGCAGCCCAGAGAAACGCCTCGTAGTGAAATACGACAATGTTTTTGTACACATCACTTCCTGTCTTTATTTGACATCACTTCCTTCCTGCCTTTTTCATTGAAACTTCCTGGCCGGATCGTAGTGAGATTCGGTGACAGCTGAAGATCAAGGAGACGGGCATACTTGAAACGAAATGGAGTATGATTACGACCTTGATGAAGACAAACTTGGGATCCCAACTGTCCCTGGCACGGTGACCCTGAAGAAAGACTCCCAGAATGTTATCGGGGTGAGCATTGGTGGAGGAGCCCAGCACTGTCCTTGTCTTTACATCGTGCAGGTGTTTGACAATACCCCTGCCGCTCTAGACGGGACCATTGCAGCTGGAGATGAAATCACCGGGGTGAATGGAAAGTCTGTGAAAGGGAAAACTAAGGTCGAGGTGGCCAAAATGATCCAAAACGTCAAGGAGGAAGTAACCATTCACTACAACAAGCTCCAAGCTGACCCCAAGCAGGGAAAGACTCTGGACATTGTACTCAAGAAGGTGAAGCATCGCCTGGTGGAGAACATGGGTTCAGGCACTGCTGATGCCCTTGGTTTAAGTCGCGCCATCCTGTGCAATGATGGTTTGGTGAAAAAACTGGAGGAGTTGGAGAAAACCTCCGAGTTTTATAAAGGCATGATGGAGCACACCAAACGTCTGCTGCGAGCATTTTTCGAACTCTCACAAACACATCGAGCGTTTGGTGATGTGTTTTCCGTCATCGGAGTTCGAGAGCCTCAACCGGCCGCAAGTGAAGCTTTTGTTATGTTCGCCGACGCACACCGCAGCATTGAAAAATATGGTATTAACCTTTTGAAGACCATAAAACCAATGCTGAATGACCTAAATACCTACCTTAACAAAGCCATTCCCGACACCAAGTTAACAATCCGGAAGTACCTCGATGTGAAGTTCGAGTACCTGTCATACTGCTTGAAGGTAAAAGAGATGGACGACGAGGAGTACAGCAGCATAGCATTTGGGGAGCCTCTGTACCGCGTTAGCACCGGAAATTACGAGTATCGGTTGATCTTGAGGTGTCGTCAGGAGGCCCGCTCGCGTTTCGCGAAAATGAGGAAAGATGTCTTGGAAAAGATAGAACTTCTGGACCAAAAACACGTTCAAGACATTGTATTTCAGCTTCAGCGCTTTGTGTCCGCCATGTCTAAGTATAATGACCAGTGCTATGAAGTCCTGAAGGAAGCAGATATATTTCCTATTGAGGTCGATCTGGCCCACACCACTCTCGCCTATGGTCAGGGGGATGCTTTTGCGGATGAAGATGGAGAGCTGGAGAAGAAGAAAGAAACGGATACCGAGGAGAAACTGATTGATGATGAATAGACTTTGAGGGCATGTTATGGGTGCAGTTCTTTCTTTGTTCTACAATCAATAGGAAGGGGCTTTGTAGATAAAATGTTGGTTTGGGGACCTATAAAAATATGTATAAATATTGTGAAATTTAACGAGATCATCACCTTGTGGAGCTCAGAGGAATGGTAGTCCCAAGAAACGTCTCAGTGTGAACATGGTCTTGTGGGTGGGTGTGTATGATGAATATTTATAAGTTGTCCTCCTCTACATTGCCTCTTCCACATCTTCATCTTCCTGCCCCCCCCCCCTCAACTCCCCAACCTCTTTTTACCTCCTCATCACCCCCATGTCCCTCTCTTCACCCGCCCATCTTCATCTTCACCTCCATGCCCCCTCATATCTTTCTCTTCACTTTCCTTTCCTTCTCTTCATCCCGTCTTCCTCATCTCCATTGCCCCACCACCGTCTATACCCCACTTCCCATCTTCACCTCCTCATCACCCCCCATGTCCCTCTCTTTACCTGCCCTTCTTCCTCTTCACCTCCATGCCCCCTTATCACCCTCATATCCTTCTCTTCACCCTCTTGTCCTCCTCTTCTTCACGTTTTCCTCATTTTCATCTCCCCTCCCCCCTGTTCGCTCATCACCCCCATGTCCCCATCTCCACCTCTCCTTCCTACTCTTCATCCCCTTTTCACCCTTCATTACCTTCCCTACCCCTCTTCACCCCCCCCCCCATCATCCTTGTCCCCTTTTTCACCTCACTTTGTGCAGTGGTGAAGGTTTTTGATTGTTAAAACACGTGGCGAGGAGGTGACATATCGCCTCCCAGCCGTCTGTGAAAAGCAATCCACCATGGATTACTTTTTAGAGGGGTGGTGATTGCTACTGAATGTGTAAACGAGCTCTAAATGTTGTAATTATATAACCAAATAGATAAATTCTTTTCCTATTGAGCAATATCTTCTTGTCTGTCCTTATTATCATAAATCTTCCTGTCTATATAGTATGATAAAACTTTATTGTACAATAGATTATCAATATGCTTCTTGTAGAGCCACGCCCATTTGTTCCACCTTACTACCCAAAACTTTCATCCCCTTCATGCCCAGGCCAATTTTCAGAGACGTGGTCAGCAAAGGATCGGTCCAGGCAGACGTGGTCATTAAACAGGCCAGGGTGAGTACAGGTGGCAGGCAGGGGCCAACACTGCACTGGTGGGGTGTTAATCAGGGACACTGTAACTGGTGTGGTGGGGATCAGGGACACTAACTGGTGTGGTGGTGATCAGGGACACTGTAACTGGTGTGGTGGTGATCAGGGACACTGTAACTGGTGTGGTGGGGATCAGGGACACTGTAACTGGTGTGGTGGTGATCAGGGACACTTTAACTGGTGTGGTGGGGATCAGGGACACTGTAACTGGTGTGGTGGGGATCAGGGACACTTTAACTGGTGTGGTGGTGATCGGGGACAATGTAACTGGTGTGGAGGTGATCAGAGACACTGTAACTGGTGTGGAGGTGATTAGGGACACTGTGACAATATGCTTCTTGTAGAACCACGCCCATTTGTTCCACCTTATTACCCAAAACGTTCATCCTCTTCATGCCCAGGCCAATTTTCAGAGACGTGGTCAGCAAAGGATCCAGGCAGACGTGGTCATTAAACAGGCCAGGGTGAGTACAGATGGCAGGCAGGGGGCAACACTGCACTGGTGTGGTGGTGATCAGGGACACTAACTGGTGTGGTGGTGATCAGGGACACTGTAACTGGTGTGGTGGTGATCAGGGACACTGTAACTGGTGTGGTGGTGATCAGGGACCTGTATCTGGTGTGGTGGGGATCAGGGACACGGTAACTGGTGCAGCTGCGATCAGGGACACTGTAACTGGTGTGGTGGTGATCAGGGACACAGTAACTGGTTTGGTGGGGATCAGGGACCCGTGTATCTGGTGTGGTGGGGATCAGGGACACGGTAACTGGTGTGGTGGGGATCAGGGACACTGTAACTGGTGTGGTGGGGATCAGGGATACTGTAACTGGTGTGGTGGGGATCAGGGATACTGTAACTGGTGTGGTGGGGATCAGGGATACTGTAACTGGTGTGGTGGGGATCAGGGACACGGTAACTGGTGTGGTGGGGATCAGGGACACTGTAACTGGTGTGGTGGGGATCAGGGACACTGTAACTGGTGTGGTGGGGATCAGGGATACTGTAACTGGTGTGATGGGGATCAGGGATACTGTAACTGGTGTGGTGAGGATCAGGGATACTGTAACTGGTGTGGTGAGGATCAGGGATACTGTAACTGGTGTGGTGAGGATCAGGGACACAATAACTGGTGTGGCAGTGATCAGGGACACTGTAACTGGTGTGGTGATCAGGGACACTGTAACTGGCGTGGTGGTGATCAGGGACACAGTAACTGGTTTGGTGGGGATCAGGGACCTGTATCTGGTGTGGTGGGGATCAGGGACACTGTAACTGGTGTGGTGGGGATCAGGGACCTGTATCTGGTGTGGTGGGGATCAGGGACACTGTAACTGGTGTGGTGGGGATCAGGGACCTGTATCTGGTGTGGTGGGGATCAGGGACACTGTAACTGGTGTGGTGATCAGGGACACTGTAACTGGTGTGGAGGTGATCAGGGACACTGTAACTGGTGTGGTGTGGATCAGGGACACTGTAACTGGCGTGGTGGTGATCAGGGACACAGTAACTGGTTTGGTGGGGATCAGGGACCTGTATCTGGTGCGGTGGGGATCAGGGACATGGTAAATGGTGCAGCGGCGATCAGGGACACTGTAACTGGTGTGGTGGGGATCAGGGACACAATAACTAGTGTGGCGGTGATCAGGGACACTGTAACTGGTGTGGTGGGGATCAGGGACACAATAACTAGTGTGGCGGTGATCAGGGACACTGTAACTGGTGTGGTGGGGATCAGGGACAATGTAACTGGTGTGGTGGGGATCAGGGACATTGTAACTGGTGTGGTGGTGATCAGGGACACTGTACCTGGTGTGGTTGGGATCAGGGACACTGTACCTGGTGTGGAGGTGATCATGGACACTGTACCTGGTGTGGTGGTGATCAGGGACACTGTAACGGGTGTGGTGATCAGGAACACTGAAATTGGTGTGATGAAGATCAGGGACACTGTAACTGGTGTGGTGGGGATCAGGGACACTAACTGGTGTGGTGGTGATTAGGGACACCGTAACTGGTGTGCTGGGGATCAGTAACAATGTAACTGGTGTGGAGGTGATATGGGACACTGTAACTGGTGTGGTGGGGATCAGGGACACTGTAACTGGTGTGGTGGGGATCAGGGACACTGTAAATGGTGTGGTGGAAATCAGAGATCCTGTAACGGTGTGGTGGGGATCAAGGACATTGTAACTGGTGTGGTGGGGATCAGGGATACTTTAACTGGTGTGGTGGTGATCTGGAACACTGTAACTGGTGTGGTGGGGATTATGGATAGAGATGGGCTGAACACCCCTCTGTTCGGATCGCAGCAGAACTCTCGAACAGGGAAAAAGTTCTAACCCGAACGGGGAACACCATTGAAGTCTATGGGAGCCAAACAGGAAAAATCAAAGTGCCCATTTTGAAGGCTTATATGCAAGTATTTGGCCATGAAAGGGGTATGGGGATCTGGGTACTGCCCTAGGGGACATGTATCAATGCAATGAAACAATAAAAAAAATCCTTTAAATATAGTGGGGGGGGGGGGGGTCCCCTTAGTCTGCCTGTAAAGTGGCGCCTCTGTAGCACACATAGAACATGCTGCAGCAAAAATTACAAATGAAAAAAAAACGAATCACATCACTTAAAATAACTCGTGGTTGCAATTGCCGGCACCCGGCTATTTAAAAAAAAAAAGAGAAACAATGGCGTGGGGTCCCCTCCCAGTCCATACCAGGCCCTTTGGGTCTGGTATGATTTTAAGGGGAACCCCACACCAAAATGTAAAAAAAAACGGTGTGGGGGTCTCCTCCAAAATCCATACCAGACCCTTATCCGGGCATGCAGCCGGGCAAGTCAGGAAAGGGGGGTCAACTCAGACGTCACAAGGGGGTAGGCCACTAAGTGACGTTGCTGGGTGGCCCCTCCACTTACCTATTTAAGAAATGTCACCCAGCAGAGGAGGCATTCGGCGGTCAGCCATTGTTGTGGGCAGTGTTTTTTTTGGGGGGGTCCGACGGTGTTACAGGTAGTGATTGACATTAGATCTACATTGGGGGACTCTGTTTTTAAAAATTTTTTAACAAAGGACTTGTCAAAAACCGGCTTTACACTTTTTTTGATGAATGAGTATAGGGTACATTTACCCCATAATCCTTCACATGGGGGAGAGCGTGATCGAGATTCCAATAAGCCCCCTGCCCACAGACCCCCACAATCACTGGCCAGGGTTTTGGGGATGAGGCCCTTGTCCCCATCAACATGGGGACAAGGTGCCCTGGGGTGGGGGGGGCAGGGCCCATGTTGAGGGCATGTGACCTAGTATGGTCCAGGGGGGGGGGCGCTCGCTTGTCCCCCCCCTTTCCTGGCCTGCCAGGCTACATGCTTGGATAAGGGTCTGGTATGGGATTTGGGGGGACTCCACACCGTATTTTTTTTGCCATGGTGTTCCTCTTAAAATCCATGTGACCTGTTTTACCCTTTGTGTGCCGCTCAGGCTCCGTGGATAAGGGGTGTAAAGGCGGGTACCTCCGCATCTGCTGCTGAGTGAGCCCTGATGCCACACATCTAAGGAATCTTACAGAAGGGAATAGAGTGGCAACCTCAGCCTGGACTATTACCAGGACACCCCCCGGAGCTTAGTCATGAAAAAGCTCTGGGGGGAGCGAAACGCATTGAGGGCGTGGCCTGGTTGGAGTCCAGGCTGAGGTGGCCACTCTATCCCCCTCCATAGGATTCCTTAGATGTGCGGCATCAGGGATTGCCCCTTTCCTCCTTGAACCCTTTAAAATCCATACTCGACCTAAGGGTCTGGTATGGCCTGAGTGAGGACCCCACGCTGTTTTTTTTTTGTTTTTTTTTATATTGCCGGCCGGAAATTTAAATGGGGTTGGACTCATTTTTCTTTCTTTATAAATGTCAGTTTTGCTGCAGCAGGTTCTATACATGGTACAGATGCACCACTTTACAGACAGACTAAGGGGACCCCCTAGGCACTATATTTAAAAGAATTTCTTTATTTTTTGTTGCACTTTAAGCAAAAATCACTGCTCCTTTAAAAATTATTGTTTAAAAAAAAAAATTGCATTGCTACATGTCCCTCAGGACAGTACCCCGACCCCCCCTACACTTTCTATGACCAATAACTTGCATATAAGTCTTCAAAATGGGGACTTTTGATTCTTCATGTTCGGCTCCTATAGACTTCAATTGAGTTTGCGGTTCAGGGCCGAACTTTTCCCCTGTTCGGGAGCTCTGCTGTGAACGGAACAGGGGGGTGTTCGGCCCACCTCTACTCTTGACCACTGCATTCTTTATGCTATATTGTACAACAGTTGCTTGTTGCTCATTAGTCAGCATAGCATTGAAGGTCTTCCTAAAGGTCGGCTGTGTGTAGAGAAAAGCTTAATGTGATAGAAGAGTTCCATTTTTACTTACGATTGTGCTGAGGTTTATGTTTGTCTGTTAGAATCTCCCTTGTGGCACAATTATTAAAGCTTATCGAAGGAATTTGGAATATGTTATCATTCACACATATAGGCTTAGCTTTTAAGCCCCTCCCACTGTTAGCACAATTTTGCCAAACTCAAATACGCTGTACATCTGGATACCCAAAACTGAACCCCCCCCCCCCGGGAAAAAAAAAGAATTACGGCCCTGTCCTTTACTGCCTGGAGCACATTGGTGGATCCCCAAGATCTAATAGTGAAGATGTGAGTGAGGCCAGAAATCTGCTTCATGATTGGACACGATATGGATCCTTCCTCATCTCATTCCTGGTTATGGAAATCTATGATATTACCAGTCCGGTATCAGAGTATCGGCAAACCTGAGGTTAAGGGGAACATTGTTGCTACATAAGTTTATTGCAATAAGCCAGAGCAAAGAACAAGCAAGAAACCAGGGTTAAGGAGGCCCCCTTACACAGAGGATTAGATATTTTTGTAGGCACTTCCAGTGGTGGGAATTTCTAAAACATCAAATTACAATGCTTGGGGTAACCTTCCTCAATCTACCTACACTGGTGGAACCATTTGTCACAGAGACTAGCAGTTCCCTTCTGGAACATTCTGGTGAACATTATTGCCGCTTACACACGGTCGGAATTTCTGACAACAAATGTTCGATGTGAGCTTGTTGTCGGAAATTCCGACCGTGTGTAGGCTCCATTGGACATTTGTTGTCGGAATTTCCTGATTTTCAAATTTTCCGACATCAAAATCCGTTGTCGTAAATTCCGAGCGTGTGAAGACAATTCCGACGCACAAAATTCCACGCATGCTCTGAATCAAGCAGAAGAGCCGCACTGGCTATTGAACTTCCCTTTTATAGTGCCGTCGCACATGTTGTACGTCAGCGCGTTCCTGTCGATTTGGATTTCCGACATTTGTGTGACCATGTGTATGCAAGACAAGTTTGAGCCAACATCAGTCGGAAATAATTCCAGGATTTTGTTGGTGGAATGTCCGATCATGTTTGTGCGGCATAAATGCGCTCTCAAGCATCAACCCTGGAATGTGCGACCCCCCCGCCATGGTTCCCAGGCTCCACCATCCTACCAGCGAGCCCGGCTCTGGCATGATGTATGCGGTCCAAGTAGAGGAGTAGGAGACCAGGGAACGTCTTCTCGCTGATCACCCCTAGGGTTGCCATTTTTTCTTTAAGCCAAACCCAAACACTTTAGCAGTGCACTGTAATTTTCTTTTTCTTAATATACACTATAGGGTTGCCTCCACCCAAGAGAGTGCCTCTACCGAGGACAAGGCCCCCACCCTGGACAGGGCCTCCACCTAGGATAGTGCCTCCACCCAGGACAGTGCATCCACTCAAGATAGGGCCCCCACCCAGAACAGTGCCTCCACCCAAGACAGGGCCCCCATCTAGAATAGTGCCTCCACCCAGGACAAGACCGCCACATAGGACAGGGCCTCCACCTAGGATAGTGCCTCCACTCAGGACAGTGCCTCCAACCAAGATAGGGCCCCCACCCAGGACAGTGCCCCCACCCAGAACAGTGCCTCCACCCAAGACAGGGCCCCCACCTAGGATAGTGCCTCCACCCAGAACAGTGCCTCTACCCAGGACAGGGCCTCCACCTAGGATAGTGCTTTCACCCAGGACAGTGCCTCCACCTCAGACAGTGTCTCTACCTAGCACAGGGTCTCCACCCAGGCCAGAACCCCTACCCAGGACAGTGCCTCTTCCCAGACAGGGCCCCCACCCTGGTCAGTTCCTCCACCCAGGACAGTGCTTACACCTAGGACAGTGCATCCACCCAGGACAGGGCCTCCACCCAGGACAAGACCCCCACCCAGGACAAGGCCACCACCTAGGAAAGTGCCTCTACCCAGGACTAGACCCCCACCCAGGACAGGGCCTCCACCTAGGACAGCGCCTCCACTCAGAACAGTAACTCCATCCAAGATAGGGCCCCCACCCAGAACAGTGCCTCCACCCAAGACAGGGCCCCCACCTAGGATAGTACCTCCACCCAGGACAGTGCCTCTACCCAGGACAAGACCCCCACCCAGGACAGTGCCTCTACCCAGGACAAGGCCCCCACCCAGGACAGGGCCTCCCCCTAGGATAGTGCCTCCACCCAGGACAGTACCTCCACTCATGACAGTACCTCCACCCAAGATAGGGCCTCCATCCAAGACAGGGCCCCCACCCAGGACAGTGCCTCCACCCAGAACAGTGCCTCTACCCAGGACAGGGCCTCCACCTAGGACAGTGCCTTCACCTCAGACAGTGTCTCCACCTAGCACAGGGTCTCCACTCAGGCCAGAACCCCTAACCAGGGCAGTGCCTCCCCCCAGACAGGGCCCTCACCATGGTCAGTGCCTCCATCCAGGACAGTGCCTCCACCCAGGACAGAACCCCCACACAGGACAGTGCCTCCACACAGGACAAAGCCTCCACCCAGAACAGTGCCTCCACCCAGGAAAGGGCCCCCATCCAGGAGAGTGCCTCCAGCCAAGACAGGGCCCCCACCTAGGGTTACCACTTTTTCTTCAAGCCAAACCCAAACACTTTAGAATTTTTTTTTAGTATACTCTCTAGCAGTGTTTCTCAACTCCAATCCTCAAGGCTCCCCAACAGGTCATGTTTTCAGGATTTCCCTCAGACGAAACAGCTGTGGTAATTACTAAGGCAGTGAAACTGATCAAATCACCTGTGCAAAATAATGGAAGGACTGAAAACATGACCTGTTGGGGCGCCTTGAGGACTGGAGCTGAGAAACACTGCTCTATAGGATTGTAACTAGGGATGAGCCGAACACCCCCCTGTTCGGTTCGCACCAGAACATGCGAACAGGAAAAAAGTTCGCTCGAACACGCGAACACCGTTAAAGTCTATGGGACACGAACATTAATATTTAAAAGTGCTAATTTTAAAGGCTTATATGCAAGTTATTGTCATAAAAAGTGTTTGGGGACCTGGGTCCTGCCCCAGGGGACAAGGATCAATGCAAAAAAAAAGTTTTAAAAACGGCCGTTTTTTCAGGAGCAGTGATTTTAATAATGCTTAAAGTCAAACAATAAAAGTGTAATATCCCTTTAAATTTCGTAGCTGGGGGGTGTCTATAGTATGCCTGTAAAGGGGCGCATGTTTCCTGTGTTTAGAACAGTCTGACAGCAAAATGACATTTCGAAGGAAAAAAAGCCATTTAAAACTACCCGCGGCTATTGCATTGCCGACAATACACATAGAAGTTCATTGATAAAAACGGCATGGGAATTCCCCACAGGGCAACCCCGAACCAAAATTAAAAAAAAAAAAAATGACGTGGGAGACCCCCTAAATTCCATACCAGGCCCTTCAGGTCTGGTATGGATATTAAGGGGAACCCCGGCCAAAATTTAAAAAAAAAATGACGTGGGGTTCCCCCTAAATTCCATACCAGACCCTTCAGGTCTGGTATGGATTTTAAGGGGAACCCCCGCGCCAAAAAAAAAAAAAAAACGGCGTGGGGTCCCCCCAAAAATCCATACCAGACCCTTATCCGAGCACACAACCTGGCAGGCGGCAGGAAAAGAGGGGGGGACGAGAGTGCGGCCCCCCCTCCTGAACCGTACCAGGCCACATGCCCTCAACATTGGGAGGGTGCTTTGGGGTAGCCCCCCAAAACACCTTGTCCCCATGTTGATGAGGACAAGGGCCTCATCCCCACAACCCTGGCCGGTGGTTGTGGGGGTCTGCGGACGGGGGGCTTATCGGAATCTGGAAGCCCCCTTTAACAAGGGGACCCCCAGATCCCGGCCCCCCCCTGTGTGAAATGGTAAGGGGGTACTTACCCCTACCATTTCACTAAAAAACTATCAAAAATGTTAAAAATGACAAGAGACAGTTTTTGACAATTCCTTTATTTAAATGCTTCTTCTTTCTTCTATCTTCCTTCATCTTCTTCTGGTTCTTCTGGCTCTTCTGGCTCTTCTGGTTCTTCCTCCGGCGTTCTCGTCCAGCATCTCCTCCGCGGCGTCTTCTATCTTCTTCTCCTCGAGCCGCTCCGCACCCATGGCATGAGGGGAGGCTCCCGCTCTTCTCTTCATCTTCTTCTTCATCCTCTTCTCTTCTTTCTTCTTCTCTTCTTCATTTTCTTCTCCGGGCCGCTCCTCACCCATGCTGGCATGGAGGGAGGCTCCCGCTGTGTGACGGCGTCTCTTCGTCTGACGGCTCTTAAATAACGGGGGGCGGGGCCACCCGGTGACCCCGCCCCCTCTGACGCACGGTGACTTGACAGGGACTTCCCTGTGACGTCACGGGGAATGCCACAGGGAAGTCCCGTCATGTCCCGTGCGTCAGAGGGGGCGGGGTCACCGGATGGCCCCCCCATTATTTAAGAACCGTCAGACGAAGAGACGCCGTCACACAGCGGGAGCCTCCCTCCATGCCAGCATGGGTGAGGAGCGGCCCGGAGAAGAAAATTAAGAAGAGAAGAAGAAAGAAGAGAAGAGGATGAAGAAGAAGATGAAGAGAAGAGCTGGAGCCTCCCCTCATGCCATGGGTGCGGAGCGGCCCGAGGAGAAGAAGATAGAAGACGCCGCGGAGGAGATGCTGGACGAGAACGCCGGAGGAAGAACCAGAAGAACCAGAAGAAGATGAAGGAAGATAGAAGAAAGAAGCATTTAAATAAAGGAATTGTCAAAAACTGTCTCTTGTCATTTTTAACATTTTTGACAGTTTTTTAGTGAAATGGTAGGGGTAAGTACCCCCTTACCATTTCACACAGGGGGGGGGCCGGGATCTGGGGGTCCCCTTGTTAAAGGGGGCTTCCAGATTCCGATAAGCCGATAAGCCCCCCGCCCGCAGACCCCCACAACCACCGGCCAGGGTTGTGGGGATGAGGCCCTTGTCCTCATCAACATGGGGACAAGGTGTTTTGGGGGGCTACCCCAAAGCACCCTCCCAATGTTGAGGGCATGTGGCCTGGTACGGTTCAGGAGGGGGGGGCCGCACTCTCGTCCCCCCTCTTTTCCTGCGGCCTGCCAGGCTGCGTGCTCGGATAAGGGTCTGGTATAGATTTTTGGGGGGGACCCCACGCCGGTTTTTTTTTTTGGCGCGGGGTTCCCCTTAAAATCCATACCAGACCTGAAGGGTCTGGTATGGAATATAGGGGGAACCCCACGTCATTTTTAAAAAAAAATTTGGCTGGGGTTCCCCTTATTATCCATACCAGACCTGAAGGGCCTGGTATGGAATTTAGGGGGTCTCCCACGTCATTTTTTTTTAAAATTTTGGTTCGGGGTTGCCCTGTGGGGAATTCCCATGCCGTTTTTATCAATGAACTTCTATGTGTATTGTCGGCAATGCAATAGCCGCGGGTAGTTTTAAATGGCTTTTTTTCCTTTGAAATGTCATTTTGCTGTCAGACTGTTTTAAACACGGGAAACATGCGCCCCTTTACAGGCATACTATAGACACCCCCCAGGTACGAAATTTAAAGGGATATTACACTTTTATTGTTTGACTTTAAGCATTATTAAAATCACTGCTCCTGAAAAAACGGCCGTTTTTAAAACTTTTTTTTGCATTGATCCATGTCCCCTGGGGCAGGACCCAAACACTTTTTATGACAATAACTTGCATATAAGCCTTTAAAATTAGCACTTTTGATTTCTCCCATAGACTTTTAAAGGGTGTTCCGCGGCATTCGAATTTGCCGCGAACACCCCAAATTGTTCGCTGTTCGGCGAACTTGCGAACAGCCAATGTTCGAGTCGAACATGAGTTCGACTCGAACTCGAAGCTCATCCCTAATTGTAACAGACCTGAGACACCTTTGGGCACTCCAAAGAGAATAGTAATGCGGCATACATAGTGCCCCCTCACTGTTCTGTCAAGCTCTGTTCCAAGCCACATTCTTGTCTGAATAGTGTGTCTGCCTTTCAGATGGACTAAAACCCAGGCACATGATTCAAAACCCGGACTGTCCAAGTAAATCCCGGACAGGTGGCAACCCTAGATCCGTGGATCTCAACCCTGTCCTCAAGTACTCCCAACAGGCCATGTTTGCAGGTTTTCCTTCATTTTGCACAGCTGCTTTAAATCAGAGTCAATGGCTTGGTATTGGTATTTTGGACAGCTATTTTGTCTAACAGAAATTCCCAAAACATGGCCTGTTGAGGGTACTTGAGGACAGGGTTGAGAACCACTGGTCTAGATCACCCCTAGATAAAATGAATCCGGAGGTTTTGCATATTGTGTCTCTTCCAGGGTTAGCACTATGATTCCAGACCGCTGTGGCCAGGGAAGCCTCAA
This sequence comes from Lithobates septentrionalis, assembly GCA_037952835.1. Taxonomy (NCBI): domain Eukaryota; kingdom Metazoa; phylum Chordata; class Amphibia; order Anura; family Ranidae; genus Lithobates; species Lithobates septentrionalis. The sequence goes on from JBBDGP010000932.1 coordinate 2,116,565, forward strand.
ACTGAGTGCAATCTGCACTCCATTATCTTCAGTAGAAGGCAGGAAAGACACGAGAGGTCTTTCATGTCCCCCTGATGTCGCAACCCCTTGACCGGGCCTTTTCTGACACATGTAAAGAATCTGTATTTTTTTTTTTGCAAGTAAATCACTTAGAACCCCTATATATTATATATTTGTTAAGAGCAAAGACTCTAATGGATAAAATGGCGGGTGATGCCACACGGTATTTGGGCAGCTTTTTTTTAAACGCAATTATAGGGGGGGGGGGGGGGGGGGGATGCACTTTTGTGAATTTAATGCACAGAAACGTAATAAAATACTCAATTGTTTGGTAATATATAAAAAGATGATGTTATGCCGAGTAAATAGATACCAAACATGTCACGCTTTAACCACTTGCCACCCAAGCCAATTCTAGCATTTTTCTTCTACATATAAAAATCATAATTCTTTTGCTAGAAAATTACTTAGAACCCCCAAACATTATATACTTTTTTTTAAAAGCAGAAGCCCTAAAGCATAAAATGGTGGGTGTTGCACTTTTTTTTATGTCGCACGATATTTGTGCAGCGGTTTTCCAAATGCAATTTTTTGGGGAAAATTTGAATGCACAAAAAAAGTAATAAAATACATTACATTTAGTATTTTTTTTTTAATTGAAATGCATGTTTGATAAACTGTTGCCCTAATATCACAGGGCATTAAAAAAAAATTGAAGTTAGCACCATTTTATTCTCCAGGGCCTCTGCTTCCCGAAAATACACTATATTACCAAAAGTATTGGGACGCCTGCCTTTACACGCTCATGAACTTTAATGGCATCCCAGTCTCATGCCCCGTACACACGGTCGGACATTGATCGGACATTCCGACAACAAAATCCTAGGATTTTTCCGACGGATGTTGGCTCAAACTTGTCTTGCATACACACGGTCACACAAAGTTGTCGGAAAATCCGATCATTCTGAACACGTACGTCGGGACTATAAACGGGGCAGTAGCCAATAGCTTTCATCTCTTTATTTATTCTGAGCATGCGTGGCACTTTGTGCGTCGGATTTGTGTACACACGATCGGAAATTCCGACAACGGATTTTGTTGTCGGAAAATTTTATAGCCTGCTCTCAAACTTTGTGTGTCGGAAAATCTGATGGAAAATGTGTGATGGAGCCTACACACGGTCGGAATTTCCGACAATAAGGTCCTATCACACATTTTCCGTTGGAAAATCCGACCGCGTGTACAGGGCATTAGTCCGTAGGGTTCAATATTGAGTTGGCCCACTCTTTGCAGCTATAACAGCTTCAACTCTTCTGGGAAGGCTGCCCACACGGTTTAGGAGTGTGTCTATGGGAATGTTTGACCATTCTTCCAGAAGAGCATTTGTGAATTCAGGCACAGATGTTGGACGAGAAGGGCTTTCCAGAAGAGGTGAACCCTACGGACTAAGAGTGGGATGCCATTAAAGTTCATGCGCGTGTAAAGGCAGGTGTCCCAATACTTTTGGTAATATAGTTGTAGAGCTACCCCCCCCCCCCAAAGGAGCCGCTTAAGTATAATTGGTTCCTGTACTCTGCCTCTCAACCCCAATAACAGTCACAGCCCCCTCTGGCACACCTGGCAATAGTGTAATTGCAAGGACCAATGAGAAATACACACGTTATAATAAAACACAAAAATTATCTTTACTATTAAGGTTTCTGTGGAAAAGTAATGTATATATAGGTCAAGTGAGTCAAAAGAACAGGAATAACTAAGACCAAGAGTTCAATACTATATTCAGGCTGCTTTCAGCGGATTCCAGACCTGAGAATATCCCGAAGAGCAGAGGCAAACACTTCAGCAATGGCAACTCTATATCAGATTGGTTACCTCTACATTAGTTGGCTCTATGAGTCCAGGCAGGAGGAGAGCAGAAGAATGACCCTCTCTTATGTCAGACCTCTCTCTTCTGTCCCCTGACACCACAGGCCCGACTACAAACACTGTGCCGAAATCAACATTCAATGGCTTAAATCCCAAGGTAAACTATCCCGCACACCCACTACATATATGAACTCCACTCGTATCACGCAGTGAAGAGGAGAGGGAGGGGGGAGGAATCCCCTGCAGAAGCTGACAGGCTCTCTCTCCCTCTCAGGAGAGCTTATGTAAAAAGTCTGGCAGCGGCCAGCTTGGCAAGGCCGCTGGAGATGCGAGGCATCTGCTACACACTCCCCCCACCAAAGAACCTTTGGTCCCCCAAGGAAGGTAACAGTTCTTAACCTGGTACATGCTTTCAAGTACACATGGAGAGAAGCAGGTTAATGTAACAACGACAACCTTAACTTTTTTGTAGTGGTACCCCCACAGGGGCTGCTGAAAATTGTGGTCCACCTGTCCGTCTTTCACCTCTCATTCACTCTTGAGACAATGAACAGTCATATGCTGGTTTCTGTTGTTTTTTTTATTGAGGGGATTTGAACCTGGATCGGTAAGGGGTTTATGGGATGCCCAAAGATGAACAGTTGGATCAGTATATGATCAATTGGAACCTGGCCATAATGAGGTATTTTTTTTCCGATATGCCTCCATCTGACCACTAGGTGGAGCCAATGATCATAGGAAATCGCTGTATGAAATAAAATACATTCTAAATTCGTCACAGCCGGGGGAGTGCTTGTCAAACTTGTCCAACGTTTAAAAAAAAAAAAAAGGCCTCTAAGTGTTTGTGAAATCTTCCACCACAAAATGTACTCAGTCAGTGAAAGGTAATAATTCCATAATACACCACGAGGGTTGTGTGGGACCCCTGATGTACAGGAAGACAGGACTTCAGTGAGGAACAATTCCCTCACTCAGGACAGGAAAGTGGCTTCTTCCTCTTGTGAGATTTCTGATGTCTGTAAAGATTGGGCTTCTTTGAAAAACATTTCTCGCACTCAGGACAAGAATACAGCTTTTCCCCCGTGTGAGACCTATGATGATTGGCAAGTTCCGATTTTTCTACAAAACCTTTCCCGCACTCAGAACAGGAATACGGCTTCTCACTTATGTGCGTTCTCTGATGTCTGCAAAGACGGGACTGCTCTGAAAAACATTTCCCGCACTCAGGGCAGGAGTACGGCATGTCTCCCTTGTGCATTTTCTGATGTACGTAAAGATTGGACTTCCGTGCAAAACCTTTCCCGCACACAGGACAGGAATACAGCTTCTCCCCCGTGTGCGATTTCTGATGTCTATGAAGATTGGACTTTTGTGAAAAACATATCCCACACTCAGGACAGGAATACGGCTTTTCCCCCGTGTGAGACCTCTGATGTTTGACAAGTTCTAATTTTCGTGCAAAACTTTTCCCGCACTCAGAACAGGAATGTGGTTTTTCCCTTATGTGAGACCTTTTATGTCTCTCCAATTCTGATTTATCTATAAAACATTTCCCGCACTCAGAACAGGAATGCGGCAGCTCGCCTGTGTGCCATTTCAGATGTCTGCGAAGATATGACTTGTCTGAAAAACAATTCCCGCACTCAGGACAGGGGAACGGCTTTTCCCCCGTGTGAGACCTCTTATGTTTGACCAGATGTGCTTTTTGTGCAAAACTTTTCTCACACTCGGAACAGGAATACGGCTTCTCAACCGCATGTATTCTCTGATGTCTGTGAAGATTGTACTTGTCTGAAAAACATTTCCCGCACTCAGAACAGGAATGCGGTTCCTTCCCCACGTGAGACCTCTGATGTTTAATAAAATCTACATTACGTTTAAAATGTTTCCCGCACTCAGTACAGGAGAACAGCTTCTTTCCCGTATGAGATCTTTCATGCTCATTAAGTTTGGATCTAAAACGGAAACACTTTCCGCATTCAGTACAGAAAAACCTCTTATCTTTTGGAAGGACGGCATCGTCCCTCACAGTCTGAGGTTCCTCAGGATAAGAAGAATTCGATGGTTCGGCACCGTCCCTCACAGTCTGAGGTTCCTCAGGATAAGAGGAATACGATGGTCCGGCACCGTCCCGCACAGTCTGAGGTTCCTCAGGATAAGAGGAATACGATGGTCCATCTACACTGTGTGGTGCCGGATGGACATTTGAGGTAGTCGGGTTTTCTCCTGGACTATACTGTGTGATGTCCTCATCTTCTACTTCAATGTCTGGGGACGAAGTGAGACAATCCTCTGAGGTTTTCCTCATCTCCCGTCCATCTACTAAAATAGAAATACAAAGATTATTACTAGACATGAGCAGATTGGTTCCCCTAAACCAGGACTCCGCCCACATCAGGCAGCTTTGTCTCTGAGGATCTTACAATTCCCCCCTCAAGGTAACTAGTAAATGGGTCCTCTGATCTCCTACCAGTTCATTTCTTTATTCATGGACCTTAGTCAGAGAGTGAGGAAACAACGAGAACTGTCTTTTATAGGAGTGACAGTGATGAGGGGATTATAGGACGAGTGTCCCCACCCCCTCTATCACTCATTGCCATCTTCCCAACACAAGAAGTCCTGCACTTCCTTATTTAGTCCATGGTTTAGTCATGAATAACAGCGGGGCTGAGCCCCACCAGAGGTCAGAGTGTGAGAATGGGGGGAGAACAACCAAGATGAAGAATGGACTGATCCCGAAGACTCAAGACACGCAATGCCTATAGTGAAAATCAATATTTTTCTGCCAGCTGAACCCCAGAATCTCCAAAAATCCAGTCTAGATACATGAATTGTGTCTGCAGCACAGAGAAGGAAGATTATCCGAGAGAAATACAGGAAGAGGAACACAGCTCATGAAAGTGACCAGGGGATTACAGGCTGATATCACCCAGTCCCCGCCCTACTCTGGACCAATCAATGAGCAGTATGGGTGGAGGAATGTACTTATTGTTAATGACCCACCTGTGCTGATCTCTGTAGGAATGTCCACTTCTATAAATGTCAACGTTATTATTTCCTCCTCAATAGATTGCTGATCATCCCTCACATACACCTCTTCTTCTTCTGCATTACCGTCAACTATTGTATCTAACAGATTTTCACCCTAAACCAAGAAAATGATAGAAAATATCATCTGTAAATTAATAGGTCACATAAAAAATCCACACATTATCTCCACGAGTCCATGTTCTACTGTAGATGTTCCATTCCACCAACCTTGTAACTGTCAGATACAGTGTGACCTTCCTGTGTGGAATACAGAGGACGGGGACATCTCTCTGGTGGGTTCCCATTACTGGATCCATCTGTAGGAAACACACACACTGACTGAATACATTGTTTCTATGTGTTTATCAGATGATGGGGGATCTAGGTGGACCCTCCGTACTGCTCTCTCCTTTACAATAAAGTCTCCTCTTACCCGGTGATGTGAGGGGCGGCTGATTCTCCATCATGACGTCCTTGTAGAGATCCTTGTGTCCTTCTAAATCCTCCCTCTCCTCCATGGAGAAATAGACAGTGACATCCTGACACCTTATAGGAACCTGACACACACAATGATACAGTCACCGTCCAGACACATCCCTTGTCTGTTACTGGATAATGTCCCAGAATTCCCAGAATCCTCCTCACCTCTCCTGTCAGCAGCTCCATCATCTTCTTGGTGACTTCTAGAATCTTCTCCATGTTGTGTCTCTCAGGTTTTAGGGAGTCACATGGAGGCACGGTGATGGTCATATGATCACCTGACTTCACAAGAGGAAATCTCTGTATTGGAGAACCAATAGGAATATCATGTTAGAATCTCAGAATCCTCCTCACCTCTCCGGTCAGGTCTGTGTTTTATTAATAGAGATAAGAGTGATGTCATGTGACCTCCCAGAATCCTCCTCACCTCTCCGGTCAGGTCTGTGTTTTATTAATAGAGATAAGAGTGATGTCATGTGACCTCCCAGAATCCTCCTCACCTCTCCGGTCAGGTCTGTGTTTTATTAATAGAGATAAGAGTGATGTCATGTGACCTCCCAGAATCCTCCTCACCTCTCCGGTCAGGTCTGTGTTTTATTAATAGAGATAAGAGTGATGTCATATGACCTCCCAGAATCCTCCTCACCTCTCCGGTCAGGTCTGTGTTTTATTAATAGAGATAAGAGTGATGTCATGTGACCTCCCAGAATCCTCCTCACCTCTCCGGTCAGGTCTGTGTTTTATTAATAGAGATAAGAGTGATGTCATGTGACCTCCCAGAATCCTCCTCACCTCTCCGGTCAGCAGGCAGATGATCTCCAGGGTGAGGTTTAGTATCTTCTCAGTTATGTGACTCTGGTCCTCCTCCATCCTCATTGGTCATGTGATCTATACAGGTTTCCTGTAGACCAATAATTGATAACAGAGAATTATCTGGACTGTACTGGTTGTATAATATTAGGATGGGGATGTATGGGAGCTAATATGAGGGACAATTAGTTTGCTGGTTCCTGTGTATTTGGGGTCCAGGAACCTCTTCCCCCTATATCTAAATAATAGTTCTGCACCTGAAGGGGTTACTCTAGGTTTCCACACTATATATGTGTGTATCATCATCTGCTGGAGATAAAAGACATTACAGTGACTATAGAGGAAGAGGACGGACATGACGGGGGGGGGGGGGGGGGGTGGTTACTGGGTGTAAATAGAAAATAAGATCTTATTACCGTATCTGCTGCCAACTCCAACAATAAAGCCTCTTTATTTCTTGCCGACTCACCTCTCACCCGGAACTTCCTGTCTGTTCCTGACATCATTTCCTGTCTTCCATAGAGACTTCCTGTCTGGGTAGATGAGAGATCACCATCTTGTGGAGCTCAGAGGAACTGCAGCCCGGAGAAACATCTCGTAGTGATCCACTCCCACCAAGTGGGATAGAAATATATTACTGCCTAGTTCAGCTTTTCTCAGCCAGGGTTCCTCCAAAGGTTTCTAGGGGTTCCTTGAGCAATGAACAATTTCTGTCTCCCACTAACAACTGGCATCAATGATCTGCAAAAGGGGGCAGTCTTCCCACTCATGATACTATAAGAATGTCCTTATCCCATTGTACAATAATGTACAGGATCACTACACTGACCACTGATATATTTTGGTGAATCATAGGCTAAATATTAGCATGCAATGCCATGCTGTGGTTTCCAAAGCAAGCAAACTCCTTTCTTGTATTAAGAGAAGTATGGAGGTCAGAGAGAGAGAGACATCGTCTGTACAAATCATTAGTAAGACCTCATCTGGAATATGCAGTTCAGTTTTGGGCTCCAGTTCTCAAAAAGGATATCGGGGAACTGGAGAAAGTGCAGAGAAGGGCAACCAAACTGATAAGAGGCATGGAGGAGCTCAGCTATGAGGAAAGATTAGAGGAACTGAATTTATTCTCTCTTGAGAAGAGGAGAGTAATGCCGCGTACACACGAGCGGACTTTGTCCTGCGGACTTTATGATGGACTTTCTGAATGAACGGACTTGCCTACACACGAGCAACCAAAGTCCGACGGATTCGTACGTGATGACGTACGACCGGACTAAAACAAGGAAGTTCATAGCCAGTAGCCAATAGCTGCCCTAGCGATGGTTTTTGTCCGTCGGACTAGCATACAGACAAGCAGACTTTTTGACCGGACTCGAGTCCGTCGAAAAGATTTGAAACATGTTTCATTTCTAGGTCCATCAAACTTTTGGGGAAAAAAAGTCAGCTGGAGCCCACACACGATCGAATTGTCCGACGGACTCCGGTCCGCCGAACCAAGTATGCCGTAAAGTCCGGTCGTGTGTACGCGGCATAAGGGGGGATATGATCAACATGCACAAATACATAAGTGGTCCATATACATTTATTCATTTTAAGGTCATCACAGAGGACAAGGGGGCACTCTTTATGTCTAGAGGAAAAGAGATTTCATCTCCAAATATGGAAATGTGAAAATGTGGAATAGACTCTCTCCAGAGGTGGTTCTGGCCAGCTCAGTAGATTGCTTAAAAAAGTCTTGGATTCTTTCCCAAATGTACATAATATAACTGGGTACTGACCTTTATAGGTAAAGTTGATTCAAGGAAAATCAGATTGCCTCTTGGGGGATCAGGAAGGAATTTTTTTCCCCTGCTGGAGAACATTGCATCATGCTTTGCTGGGGTTTTTAGCCTTCCTCTGGATGAACTGTGAGTATAAGATTGTGTATATGGGATCGTATGGGGTTTTTTTTTGTTTTTATTGGTTGAACTAAATGGAATCCCATTGGTCACCAACGTAAAGGACCACTAAACTGAGCTCCGGGTGTTCAGCTGCGTCAAACCTGAAGTAGCAATAACACTATGAAATACGGTAGCTTCCGGCTTAAAGCGGAGTTCCACACAAAAATGGAACTTCTGCTTTTCGGAACCCTCCCCCCCTCCGGTGTCACATTTGGCACCTTTCAGGGGGGAGGGGGGTGCAGATACCTGTCTAAGACAGGTATTTGCACCCACTCCTGGCATAGACTCCCATGGGAGTCTACGCCTCTTCCCGTCCCCACCGCGCTGTCTCCTGGGAACACACAGCTCCCAGGAGAGAGCGGGGACCACTTGGGACGCGCAGCGCGACTCGCGCATGCGCAGTACGGAACCGGGAAGTGAAGCCGCAACGCTTCACTTCCTGATTCCATAACCTCGGATGGCGGCGGCAGCTGCCGACATCGCTGGACCCTGGGACAGGTAAGTGGCCATGTATTAAAAGTCAGCAGCTGCAGTATTTGTAGCTGCTGGCTTTTAATATTTTTTTTTTTGGCGGTGTGGGTGAACCCCCGCTTTAAGCTGGTTGTGACCAGCAACCGTCGGCATACCAAAAACTGATTACGTATACTCAGCCGGCCCATTCAACTGTTAACTGGGGATTCTTGGCTGACAGGTGAATATAAACAAAATAGAAAAAAATAGCTTGGAGTCCCCCTGAATAGAATCACACCCTTCAGGTCTAGTATAGAGTTTAAGAGGGGCCCCTATGCAAAAAAAGGAAGAAAATAAAGTGTGGGATTCCCCAAAATCTATAGCAGAAACTCACCTGAGCATGCAGCCTGGCTTCCCAAGAAAAGGTAGGAAAGGGTAGGGGGTGGGGAGTGAGTATGATCCCTAATAAACCATACCAGGCCACATACCCTCTCTCACCAATTCCATTCACTCCTGGTTGGAAAGTTGAACAAGTCCAGTGTATGAGCTCATATCGGAGAACATGAGGGATCTGTACAACATAAGGCATCAGGAAATGTATATCCGTCTGCAGAACACCGGGGAGATATTGGAACTCTAATTCATGGTCACCTGGAAATAATCAAAAGTCCATCCCAACCGTGAGATTAGTCAGAGACTAATCGGTATCATTCTGTGCTTTGCCAGACTAGGTCTTGGTTACAGAGAGAAGCTTGGTGCTGCTCATATTATATGTAACCCTCATCTACATCATGGACCTTTTCTTCAGCTTCTTAGTAAATAGGATAAAAATCTTCATAATCCTATAGAAGAGGTTGGGGTCCTGAGTAGTCATAGAAAGGCCCAGCGCGTCAATAGAGGTGGTCTGGTGACATGGAGAAGAAGACTCCGGTCAGTTTCTGGATCTCCATCATTGGAGACAGGGTGAGACAACAAATACAGCTGGATGATGGAGGAGTTGTTGGTGTCAATGGGGAAATGGACAGAACACGGGATGATGACACCGAAAGAACAATACGGCTTCATTCCACGATATGTCAAGTAGGGGTGCTGAAATTAATCGCTGCATCGATGCATCGCGATTCGGGTGTCCCTGATGTGGCATCGATGCATGCGACCCGAAAAATCAATTTCTTGCCCCGCCCTCTCCCGGGAGAGCCCTCCGTGAGTAAAGCTGTTACTAGTGTGTGTATATTCTGCTCATGTGACTCCCGGCAGCGGCTCCCTCCTCTCAGCCCCAGTTCACACTATAATGCGCTGCGGATCGCACAGGAGCGCTGTGCGTCCCTGTTCCCCGTTTCAGGGACAAATCAGGGCCGATTCTATGCCTGAAACGGAGCCAAAGACGCACAGCGTTATTGTGCAGTGCGCTCCGCAGCCGCCCTGGAGATATGTGAACCGGCTCCATAGGGAGCCAGTCACATTCTCCTGCTATGCGAATTAGATGTGCGGAAACGCACATCTAATTCGCATAGGTGTGAACCCGGGCTGAGTCTCTCCTGATGTCAGCCCCGCCCACTGACTGGAGCTATCAGGTCAGAAGAGAGGCGGGCGGGGCTGACATCAGAAGAGACGTGAGAGGAGGGAGGCACGGCCGGGAGTCACATGAGCGGAATATACACACACACTAGTAACAGTTTTACGCACGGAGCGCTCTCCGGGGAGAATTCCCTACTGACCTCAGGAGAGATGTGACAACCGGCGGAACACCGGCGGCTGGAATGGAGATCGGGGGGAGATGGTGAGCAGGCAGATCGCCCTGCTCATTACAGGCTGCCACCGGCAGAGCAGCATGTAAGTACAGAGGGGGAGGGCGCTGTGACACAAGTCCATATCATAGAATTGTCTTCTATGTGCCTTCATCACACCACAACTCTGCATTATTGCCCGCAGTCTCTGACCATCTCCTGTGCCATGTCCGCAGTCTTTGACCATATCCTGTGCCATGTCTGCAGTCTCTGACCATCTCCTGTGCCATGTCCGCAGTCTCTGACCCTCTCCTGTCCCATGTCCGCAGTCTCTGACCATCTCCTGTAGCATGTCCGCAGTCTCTGACCATCTCCTGTAGTATGTCCGCAGTCTCTGACCATCTCCTGTAGCATGTCCGCAGTCTCTGATCATCTCCGGTAGCATGTCTACAGTCTCTGACCATCTCCTGTGCCATGTCCGCAGTCTCAGACCATCTCCTGTGCCATGTCCGCGATCTCTGACCATCTCCTGTAGCATGTCCGCAGTCTCTGACAATCTCCTGTACCATGTCCGCAGTCTCTGACCATCTCCTGTGCCATTTCCGCAGTCTCTGACCATCTCCTGTGCCATATCCGCAGTCTCTGACCATCTCCTGTAGCATGTCCGCAGTCTCTGACCATCTCCTGTAGCATGTCTGCAGTCTCAGACCATCTCCTGTGCCATGTCCGCAATCTCTGACCATCTCCTGTAGCATGTCCGCAGTCTCTGACAATCTCCTGTACCATGTCCGCAGTCTCTGACCATCTCCTGTGCCATTTCCGCAGTCTCTGACCATCTCCTGTGCCATATCCGCAGTCTCTGACCATCTCCTGTAGCATGTCCGCAGTCTCTGACCATCTCCTGTAGCATGTCTGCAGTCTCTGATCATCTCCTGTAGCATGTCTGCAGTCTCTGATCATCTCCTGTAGCATGTTCGCAGTCTCTTGACCATCTCCTGTACCATGTCCGCAGTCTCTGATCATCTCCTGTAGCATGTCCGCAGTCTCTGATCATCTCCTGTAGCATGTCCGCAGTCTCAGATCATCTCCTGTAGCATGTCTGCAGTCTCTGATCATCTCCTGTAGCATGTCTGCAAGTAGGGAACGGTACAGGAGAGACTTTCCTCTCTAATTAATATGAGTAGAAGACCCGGAGAAAGCCTCCTTTGTGTTCTGAAAAAGCAGATGGAACTTCTCCTTGTGTGTTGTTCTCATTATTACTATTACTCTATACCCAGTGACAATATGACTAGGATGGTTCTAAAACTCTACTTTACCTGACCACTGCTCTTTATACACAGAGCTGTATATGGCATACTCCTGACCACTGCACTCTATACACGGGGCTGTATATGATATATTCCTGACCACTGCACTCTGTATGCCGGGCTGTATATGATATACTCCTGACCACTGCACTCTATACACAAGGCTGTATATGACATACACCTGACCACTGCACTCTATACATAGGGCTGTATATGACATACTCCTGACCACTACACTCTGTACCCTGGGCTGTATATGATATACTCCTGACCACTGCACTCTGTATGCCGGGCTGTATATGATATACTCCTGACCACTACACTCTGTATGCCAGACTGTATATGGCATACACCTGACCACGGCACTCTATACACAGGGCTCTATATGATATACTCCTGACCACTACACTCTATACACAGGGCTGTATATGATATATTCCTGACCACTACACTCTATACAGAGGGCTGTATATGATATACTCCTGACCACTACACTCTGTATGCCGGGCTGTATATAATATACTCCTGACCACTACACTCTGTATGCCGGGCTGTTTATGATATACTCCTGACCACTGCTCTCTGTATGCTGGGCTGTATGTGATATACTCCTGACCACTGCACTCTATACACAAGGCTGTATATGACATACACCTGACCACTGCACTCTATACACAGGGCTGTATATGACATATTCCTGACCACTACACTCTGTACACAGGGCTGTATATGAGATATTCCTGACCACTACACTCTATACACAGGGCTGTATACGACATACTCCTGACCACTACACTCTGTACACTGGGCTGTATATGATATACTCCCCACCACTGCACTCTGTATGCTGGGCTGTATATGATATATTCCTGACCACTACACTCTGTATGCCGGGCTGTATGTGATATACTCCTGACCACAGCACTCTATACACAGGGCTGTATATGACATACTCCTGACCACTACACTCTGTACCCTGGGCTGTATATGATATACTCCTGACCACTGCACTCTGTATGCCAGGCTGTATATGATATACTCCTGACCACTACACTCTGTATGCCGGGCTGTATATGACATACACCTGACCACTGCACTCTATACACAGGGCTGTATATGATATATTCCTGACCACTACACTCTGTATGCCGGGCTGTATATGACATACACCTGACCACTGCACTCTATACACAGGGCTGTATATGATATATTCCTGACCACTACACTCTGTTTGCCGGACTCTATATGATATACTCCTAACCACTGCACTCTATACACAGGGCTGTATATGATATACTCCTGATCACTACACTCTGTACGCTGGGCTGTATATGGCATACACCTGACCACTGCACTCTATACACAGGGTTGTATATGACATACTGCTGACCACTACACTCTGTATGCCGGGGTGTATATAATATACTCCTGACCACTACACTCTGTACCCTGGGCTGTATATGACATACTATAGTCCATACAATATAGTAAAATGTCCACAGGTGCTTCAATGAGTACCCCTGATTACTAAAGCAGCGTTACCATCATGACTTATTATGACCAGCTTTCATATGATAATAACACAAGAGAAGAATGAATGACAGATGGTGATAAAGGTCCAGAGAGACACAGGTGGCGATCCTAGTGTGGTATTGAAGATGCGCACCTCACACCAGAATCCTTAAGCCGCTCCTCACACTCCCCTTAGGGGTTCTCACTCACCAGAAAGCAGAACACATCAAGCCTTGATATGTCACCAACGGATGTCGTCCACGTCATGGAGGGGGGGTCAGAGCTCTACTGGATCTCCCACAGGTACTGTATGAAGATACCATAGAAGTCACCGCTGTATCTTGGGTTTCAAAAGACTGCACAGAGATTCGATCAGATTATCCAAGCAAGTAGCCTGGAGGCTAGGATGGGGAGGGGGGTAGGAGCGTGCAGCCCCCCTCCTGAACCATACCAGGCCACATGCCCTCAACACCCCACCCACCCCAAAGCACCTTGTCCCCATGTTGATGGCATGTGATCACTTTTATCGACGGCAGGAGTTGCCCACCCCCCCCCCCCTCCCGCCGCGTTCCGGTCGTCTCCGACACTTACCGGAGCCGTCGGTAGCGGTGGAGACGATCCGATCCTTTCCCCTCAGAGGCACTGTATTGAGTGAGGGAAAGATGGCCCCCACTCGACTCAACGACGTTGGATGACGGAAGCGACGTCAAACGTCTCTTCCGCCCAAAGGCCTTAAAGGGACTTCTTTATTGCATTTAAGTGTAAATATGAGATGTGAGGTCTTTTTGACCCCCAGATCTTACATTAAAGAGGACCTGTCCTGCTTATTTCTATTACAAGGGATGTTTACATTCCTTGTAATAGGAATAAAAGTGATCCGAATTTTTTTTTTTTTTTTTTTTTTATAGGCACAATTTTGAAGCATGACATGTTGGGTATCAATTTACTCAGCGTAACATTGTCTTACACAATGTAAAAAAAAAAAAAAAATTGGGCTAACTTTACTGTTTTTTTATTTTTTAATTCAATAAAAAAAAAATTTTCTAAAAAAATTGCGTTTGTAAGACTGCTGCGCAAATACAGTGTGACATAAAGTTTTACAACGACCGCCATTTTATTCTCTAGTGTGTCTGAAAAAAATATATATAATGTTTGGGGGTTCTAAGTAATTTTCTAGCAAAAAAAAACAACAACTGTTTTTCACTTGTAAACAAGTTTGAAAAATAGGCCTGGTCCTTAAGTGAATATACTCTGCACCGCACTGTATTATATATATATATATATATATATACTACACTGACTGCACTATATACCTTGCACTGTATTATATATACTACAACGACTGTACTATATATCCTCCACTGTATTATATATACTACACTGATTGCACTATATGTCCTCCACTGTATTATATATACTATACTGACTGCACTGTATAATATATATTATACTGATGGCACTATATACTCTCCACTGTATTGTATATACTACACTGACTTCACTGTATACTCTCCAATGTATTATATATACTACACTGACTTCACTGTATACTCTCCAATGTATTATATATACCACACTGACTGCACTATATACTCTGTAATATATTATATATACTACACTGACTGCACTATATATCCTCCACTGCATTATATATACTATACTGACTGCACTGTATAATATATACTATACTGATGGCACTATATACTCTCCACTGTATTATATATACTACACTGACTTCACTGTATACTCTCCAATGTATTATATATACTACACTGACTTCACTGTATACTCTCCAATGTATTATATATACCACACTGACTGCACTATATACTCTGTAATATATTATATATACTACACTGACTGCACTATATATCCTCCACTGCATTATATATACTACACTGACTGCACTATATATCCTCCACTGCATTATATATACTATACTGATGGCACTATATACTCTCCACTGTATTATATATACTACACTGACTGCACTATATACTCTGTAATGTATTATATATACTATACTGATGGCACTATATACTCTCCACTGTATTATGTATACTTCACTGACTGCACTATATACTCTGCAATGTATTATATACAGTATCTCACAAAAGTTAGTACACCCCTCACATTTTTGTAAATCTTTTCTTCTATCTTTTCATGTGACAACACTGAAGAAATGACACTTGGCTACAATGTAAAGTAGTGAGTGTACAGCTTGTATAACAGTGTAAATTTGCTGTTCCCTCAAAATAACTCAACACACAGCCATTAATGTCTAAACCGCTGGCAACAAAAGTCAGTACACCCCTAAGTGAAAATGTCCAAATTGGGCCCAAAGTGTCAATATTTTGTGTGGCCACCATTATTTTCCAGCACTGTCTTAACCCTCTTGGGCATGGAGGTCACCAGAGCTTCACAGGTTACCACTGGAGTCCTCTTCCACTTGCGCTCCTCTACCTTCCATTTGAGGATCCCCCACAGATGATGAATAGGGTTTAGGTCTGGAGACATGCTTGGCCAGTCCATCACCTTTACCCTCAGCTTCTTTAGCAAGGCAGTGGTGGTCTTGGAGGTGTGTTTGGGGTCGTTATCATGTTGGAATACTGCCCTGCGGTCCAGTCTCTGAAGGGTGAGGATCATGCTCTGCTTCAGTATATCACAGTACATGTTGGCATTCATGGTCCCCTCAATGATCTGTAGCCCCCCAGTGCCGGCAGCACTCATGCCGCCCCAGACCATGACACCCCCACCACCATGCTTGACTGTAGACAAGACACACTTGTCTTTGTCCTCCTCACCTGGTTGCTGCCACACACGCTTGTCACCATCTGAACCAAATAAGTTTATGAATCAGAAAAGGGCTGGCAACTCAGATGCTCTTGAATAAAAGTCCTGTATTGGGTTCCGATAAGTAATAAGTTTAAGTTTAATATGTTTATCTTGGTCTCATCAGACCACAGGACATGTTTCCAGTAATCCATGTCCTTAGTCTTCTTGTCTTCAGCAAACTGTTTGTGGACTTTCTTGTGCATCACCTTTAGAAGAGACTTCCTTCTGGGACGACAGCCATGCAGACCAATTTGATGCAGTGTGCGGCGTATGGTCTGAGCACTGACAGGCTGACCCCCCCCCCCCTACAACCTCTGCAGAAATGCTGGCAGCACTCATACGTCTATTTCCCAAAGACAACCTCTGGATATGATGCTGAGCACGTGACCTCAACTTCTTTGGTGGACCATGGTGAGGCCTGTTCTGAGTGGAACCTGTCCTGTTATACCGCTCTATGGTCTTGGCCTCCGTGCTGCAGCTCAGTTTCAGGGTCTTGGCAATCTTCTTATAGCCTAGGCCATCTTTATGTAGAGCAACAATTCTTTTCTTCAGATCCTCAGAGAGTTCTTTGCCATGAGGTGCCATGTTGAACTTCCAGTAACCAGTATGAGAGAGTGAGAGCGATAACACCAAATTTAACACACCTGCTCCCCATTCACACCTGAGACCTTGTAACACTAACGAGTCACATGACACCGGGGAGGGAAAGTGGCTAATTGGGCCCAATTTGGACATTTTCACTTAGGGGTGTACTGACTTTTGTTGCCGGCGGTTTAGACATTAATGGCTGTGTGTTGAGTTATTTTGAGGGGACAGCAAATTTACACTGTTATACAAGCTGTACACTCACTACTTTACATTGTAGACAAGTGTCATTTCTTCAGTGTTGTCACATGAAAAGATAGAAGAAAAGATTTACAAAAATGTGAGGGGTGTACTCACTTTTGTGAGATACTGTATACTATACTGATGGCACTATATACTCTTCACTGTATTATATATACAATAGTATTATTATTGCTTTTTTACACACCTTATCTCTCTATTTCCTATCACTTCATATCACCAAAACCCCCCCCCCCCCCCCTTTCGTTTCACTTATATTTCTCCTATTCACTACCATGGCACCTCTTTTTGTATGCTAACACCCTTTCCCTATTTATTTATTGATACAGAAGCCCCACGGGGCCAACACCTATTACTATACACCTGGCCCTATCGCCGCCTGCACAGCCATCACCTCAGCTCCCGGGGGGGCGGTCTTTCGCCTCCTGGTACCTCCGATGTATCTTTAATATCATTATTACCCATACTCTACATTAGCTACCCATAGGTAAGAATGATTGGACTATAAGTTCTATGTCCCTCTTCTCCCTATTCTTTGATCAATTACCATTGATGAAAGATTTTTATTTTATTTTATTATAGATACCTCCAATGTATAGCTGCTCCTGATGAGTGGAAACAACCCACGAAACGCGTCGAGCATGAATTTTTGATGCTATGCCACATTAATCATGGGTTTACTAGGGTTTTACTGTTTGAATCAATCATGTAACCTTATATGCTATTTTATTCCTTATTATGTCTTTTCATACATTAGGGATGTTGCCGGTTCATTATTTCATGTGTGCAATAACTTCTATTATATTACCTGGATTGTTATATGATTTACTTATCATGTCCTTCTTTATTCTGTATTGTACATATTGATCTATTACTATTAATGTTACCGGTATACAGTGCCTAATTATGGCTAACAATAAATATTTCTACTATTAATTGATTGATTGATTCAACCTAAGTGATGTGTATCATATAAAGTCCTATTTTTCCAATTCCCCTTTTCCTATTTTTTTCTCAACTAATATGGAATGGAGACCAATGCACGACATGTCATGGCCTCATATAAAGTTCCAACATTTTTTCTCTTTCTCTCAAATGTAATATTGGATGGATTCACACACTTATCTATGTTGCTATTTCCATGATTTTTTTGTTGACTAGTATCAAGTGCCAGCGGTAGGGCACTTGCTATACTGGAATTGTTACAATTTTTGTTTATTACTCTGTGAGGTCATTTTATGGGGGCTGCTGCTTTCAGCCCCGGGAGCTGCAACGCACACCGCGGTCACCCCCAGCCCCCATTCCGACCATTATGGTCGCCGGGGTTGCGGTTGCGCATGCGCTGTGCGTTGACGCCACGCCTACACGTCTTGCGTACGACGTCACCTCTGACGCCGCGGGCAGACGTGTTCTTCATCTGCGTGCACCACGAGGGAGGATAGGCGCCCATTTAAGAGCACTGGTCGCTCTGACATGGTCGCCTCCTCTCTCTTAGCACGCCACGTGACGTTGGTGGGGCTCTGCCGGCGGACAGATTTCTTTCACACCCCTACTCCCCTTGGTTTACACCAGATATGGTCTATCTTGGTCTACTTGGTTTGCACTGTCTATTCCCAATTGGATTTCCCCAGATACACTTGAACTTCAGGTAATCTTTATCCTATGGATGTTACCCTTGGCCTTATGGTGGCAAATGCACTTTCATAGTATTTTTACTATTTCTATGGTTACTATCTTCATATATCTTGACTACTTTACCTGGGGACCCTCCTTACTCTGCTACCTCTCTCACTTATTCTTTACTATTATTGCTTTTTTACACACCTTATCTCTCTATTTCCTATCACTTCATATCACCAAAACCCCCCCCCCCCCCTTTCGTTTCACTTATATTTCTCCTATTCACTACCATGGCACCTCTTTTTGTATGCTAACACCCTTTCCCTATTTATTTATTGATACAGAAGCCCCACGGGGCCAACACCTATTACTATACACCTGGCCCTATCGCCGCCTGCACAGCCATCACCTCAGCTCCCGGGGGGGCGGTCTTTCGCCTCCTGGTACCTCCGATGTATCTTTAATATCATTATTACCCATACTCTACATTAGCTACCCATAGGTAAGAATGATTGGACTATAAGTTCTATGTCCCTCTTCTCCCTATTCTTTGATCAATTACCATTGATGAAAGATTTTTATTTTATTTTATTATAGATACCTCCAATGTATAGCTGCTCCCGATGAGTGGAAACAACCCACGAAACGCGTCGAGCATGAATTTTTGATGCTATGCCACATTAACCACTTAAAGACCAGCCTCGTTTTGGATTTTAGGTGTTTACAAGTTTAAAACAGGTTTTTTTGCTAGAAAATTACTTAGAACCCCCAAACATTATATATTGTTTTTTTTCTAACATCCTAGAGAATACAATAGCGGTCATTGCAATACTTTTTTTTGCACCGTATTTGCGCAGCGGTCTTCTAAGCGCACTTTTTTTGGAAAAAATTCACTTTTTTGAAAAAAAAAATAAGACAACAGTAAAGTTAGCCCAATTTTTTTTTATATTGTGAAATATAATGTTACGCCAAGTAAATTGATACCCAACATGTCACGCTTCAAAATTGCGCCCGCTCGTGGAATAGCGTCAAACTTTTACCCTTAAAAATCTCCATAGGCGACGTTTAAAAAATTCTACAGATTGCATGTTTTGCGTTACAGAGGAGGTCTAGGGCTAGAATTATTGCTCTCACTCTACCGGTCGCGGCGATACCTCACATGTGTGGTTTGACCACTGTTTTCATATGCGGGCGCTACTCACGTATGCGTTCGCTTCTGCGTGCGAGCTCGTCGGGACAGGGCGCTTTAAAAAATTTTTTTTTTTTTTTTATTATTTATTTTATTTTATTTTATTTATTTTTTCACTGTTTTTAAAAAAAAAAAAATTTGGATCACTTTTATTCCTATTACAAGGAATGTAAACATCCCTTGTAATAGAAAAAAGCATGACAGGTCCTCTTAAATATGAGATCTGGGGTCAAAAAGTCCTCAGATCTCATATTTACACTAAAATGCAAAAAAAAAAAAAAAAAAAAAAAAAAAAAGTCGTTTAAAAAAATGACATTAAAAAAATTTGTGCCTTTAAGAGAGTGGGCGGAGCCGTCGAATGACGTCGCTCCGGCCGTCACATGGTATGGAGACGGGTGGGGGCCATCTTGGCCTCACTTGTCTCCATACCTCAGCAGGGAAAGGACCCGATCGCCTCCGCCGTTACCGACGGCTCCGGTAAGCGGCGGAAGGCGCGGGAGAGCGGCGGGAGGGGGGGTGGCACCTCTCCCGCCGCCGATAACGGTGATCTCGCGGCGAACCCGCCGCAGAGACCACCGTTATCGTGTACAGAATCGCTCACTGTAAAGATGGATATCTCGGTTGTGGCAGCAGCTGCTGCCGTTACCGAGATATCCATCTTCAAAAAAATGACGTATATATACAGTGAGCGGGGCTTAAGTGGTTAATCATGGGTTTACTAGGGTTTTACTGTTTGAATCAATCATGTAACCTTATATGCTATTTTATTCCTTATTATGTCTTTTCATACATTAGGGATGTTGCCGGTTCATTATTTCATGTGTGCAATAATTTCTACTATATTACCTGGATTGTTATATGATTTACTTATCATGTCCTTCTTTATTCTGTATTGTACATATTGATCTATTACTATTAATGTTACCGGTATACAGTGCCTAATTATGGCTAACAATAAATATTTCTACTATTAATTGATTGATTGATTCAACCTAAGTGATGTGTATCATATAAAGTCCTATTTTTCCAATTCCCCTTTTCCTATTTTTTTCTCAACTAATATGGAATGGAGACCAATGCACGACATGTCATGGCCTCATATAAAGTTCCAACATTTTTTCTCTTTCTCTCATATATACAATAGTAACCACACTATATACTGTGAACTGTATTAAAGATACTATACAGACTGCACTATATACTCTGAACCGTATTATATATACTACAGGTGCATGCTTTGGCCAATCAGCAGCCATCAATGCACTGCGATCTCGCCCCATATGTTCGTTTGTTCTACAACTCGAACATCCAGCCCATCCCTAACAGTGATCTCCTATGACCGTCAGCTCCATCTAGTGGCTAAAATGCATTTCTTTTTTTCCTGAAATACCTCCATTAGTAAAAAAAATAAAAAAAAAGTGCAATACAGCATTATGGCCACTAGATGGAGATAAACATCATAGGAAATCACAAATTCCAAAATTCATCACAGTTGGGTGAACGTTGGTCAAATTGGTTCAATAAATTAAAAAAAAAATAGCTCAGACCACAAAATGTACTCAGCCAATGAGAGGTAATGACTCCATTTTTATTTTTCTCCTGCTATCAATGGCCAACACGGTACAACACTTCATCCATGTCTTTGGTGATCTCTGATCTCCTTATGAACTGTTTACTAGGGGTGCTGAAATTAATCGCCGCATCGATGCATCGCGATTCGGGTGTCCCCGATGCGGCATCGATGCATGCGACCATAGTAATCGATTTCCGTGACGTCATTGCCCCGCCCCTCCCGGGAGAGCGCTCCGATCGTATCCCGTCATGTACAATGCCCGCCTCTCTCTCACTTCCAGCTCTTCTCACGTCAGCGGAGAATTCTCAGCCCCGCCCGCTGACTGTCACTATCAAATCAGAAGAGAGGCGGGCGGGGCTGAGAATTTCCTGCTGACGTCAGGAGAGACGCGAGACTTGAGAGCGGAGAGGCGGACCGGGCACGGGCAGTCACATCAGAGGTGCCTATGCTCAGGGCCCCTGATAAGGGGGTACAGGCAGCTCGTCCTCTTAGCACACCCACATAGTTCACTAGGCTTGCACTCCGGAGCGATGTCAGGACTCAGGGAGGGACTAATGAGGAACTTGAGATACCCATTGGCAGAGGAGGCAGCAGGAGGCGCTGTCGCCTATAGGCGGCACCGCCTCCTGCTGCCTTCTCAGCCAATGGGTGCACAGGGAGGCCTGTCCATCACATTCTTCGTCCCTCGATCTTCCTGACTTGGTGCAGGCACTGGATGCAGTGGGTTTCAATGGAGCTTCTGAGCAAACTTAATTTGCTGACTGAGGTGAGGAAGAGTTTTGTCCAAGTAGTCATAAAGACAAACTGAGGAGCTGTGACGGCATGTTTGGATGGATGCTGGGGAAAGCCCATGCAGTGATAGCTCAGTCTGGCAGAGAAGTGAGCAGAGGAAGTTTTCTTTTGTGAGATCGTCTGAGCTATCACTGCACTGGCATCCCTGGCATCCCTTCAGATGAGAACAATCAGCAGATAAGAAAAGTCAGAGGGGGATGATTCTTCTACAGGATTCCATATGGATTAAGGAGCACCAGTGCCCCCCTCCCCCACTTACTGGCAGTGCCCCCAAACTGCCCCCATTAGGCACCAGGACCCCTATCTCCCCTCACTAATCACTTGAGCCTCCTATCTCTCCCATCACTAAGCGCCAGGACCCCCCATCTCTCCCCACTAAGCTCCAGGACCCCCATCTCTCCCCACTAAGCACCCCCATGCCCCCCCACTAAGCGCCAGGACCCCCCATTTCCCTTAATTGAGCACCAGTGATCCCTTTTGTCCTCCTTGAAAAAAATTGAGATATTTATTATAGCAAAAAGTAAAAAAATATTGTGCTTTTTTCAAAATTGTTGCATTTTTTTGTTTATAGCGCAAAAAATAGAAAATTTTATTTGGGTACCACGTCGCACGACCGCGCAATTGTCAGTTAAAGTAACACAGTGCCGAATTGCCTAGTCATTCAGCAGCCAAATCAAGTGGTTAAGGGAGTGAGGTTATTTTTAATTCAAAGTTCCAGTAAATTTTTTTGTTTATTAAAAGTCGGCAGCTACAAAAAAAGTGTATCTTCTTTTAATAAAAAGACACTCACCTGTCCCACAATCCAGCGACGTGGCCACCCGAACCCTTCCTTCTCTCCCCCGCCTGTCCACGACGCTGGCAATACTACTGTGGGCATCCGGCTGTGACAGCTTGCAGCTTCACAGCTGGGTGCGCATGTCTCACTGCGCTGTCCTGAATGGCCAGGCAATCTTTTGGGACCTGTGATTTGTCCCAGAAGATAGCAGGGTGGAAGGGCCGCCTAGGCAGCCCAAGCAGAAGTGGGAGTTCGTCGGTAATCGTGATGCATCGTGATGCATCGTGGAATCGAATCGAATCGAATCGTTGACCAGATAATCGTAATCGAATCGAATCGTGAGACCAGTGAAGATGCGCACCTCTACTGTTTACGTTGTTTCCTTTTTATTTGGAAATTCAATTTTATTATCCCCACATGGGTGTGGCCCCTTTCTCAATACTATGTTTCAATGGGAGAAACATTTACCAATCCAACCTCTAGATGGCACTGTTGTATCATCCATTCCATAGGACAGCTTTGTCAAGAGGTCAGGCTATGGTTGAGGTCTATGAACTGTTTCTTACATGATGAAGATCAGCCATGGAGTATATCTGAGGTGTATATCAGAGTGTGCTTCTTCCCCACATGTCCAGCAACATTCATATACAAGACATTTCCCACATTCAAGGCACTAATACACCTCGAGGGTTGTGTGGGACCCCCTGATGTACAGGAAGACAGGACTTCAGTGAGGAACAATTCCCTCACTCAGGACAGGAAAGTGGCTTCTTCCTCGTGTGAGATCTCCGATGACTGTCAAGATGTGTCTTCTGTGAAAAACATTTCCCGCACTCAGGACAGGAATGCAGCTTCTCCCCCGTGTGGCACCTTTGGTGTCTGTTGAGATTGCGCTTGTCTGAAAAACATTTCCCGCACTCAGGACAGGAATATGGCTTCTCCCCGGTGTGAGATTTCTGATGTGTGAAAAGATCAGATTTCTGTATAAAACATTTCCCGCACTCAGAACAGGAAAACGGCTTTTCCCCCGTGTGAGTTTTCTGATGTCTGTAAAGACTGGACTTCCCTGAAAAACATTTCCCACACTCAGGACAGGAATGGAGATTCTCCCCCGTGTGGCACCTGTGATGTCTGCTGCAATTGCGCTTGTCTGAAAAACATTTCCCGCACTCAGGACAGGAATACGGCTTCTCCCCCGTGTGAGACCTCTGATGTATGAAAAGATCTGATTTCTGTATAAAAAATTTCCCGCACTCAGGACAGGAAAACGGCTTCTCACCCATGTGCGATCTCTGATGTACGGAAAGATGGGACTTCTTTGAAAAGCATTTCCCGCACTCGGGGCAGGAATATGGTTTCTCACCTGTGTGAGTTATTTTATGCACATTAAGATAAGATTTAAAAAGGAAACACTTCCCGCACTCAGTACAGGGAAACTTCTTCTCTCTTGGAAGGACAGCACTGTTCCTCACAGTCTGAGGTTCCTCAGGATAAGAGGAATACGATGGTCCGGCACCGTCCCTCACAGTCTGAGGTTCCTCAGAATAAGAGGAATACGATGGTCCGGCACCGTCCCTCACAGTCTGAGGTTCCTCAGGATAAGAGGAATACGATGGTCCGGCACCGTCCCTCACAGTCTGAGGTTCCTCAGGAATAGAGGAATACAATGGTCCGGCACCGTCCCGCACAGTCTGAGGTTCCTCAGGATAAGAGGAATATGATGGTCCGGCACCATCCCGCACAGTCTGAGGTTCCTCAGGATAAGAGGAATACGATGGTCCGGCACCCTCCCTCACAGTCTGAGGTTCCTCAGGATAAGAGGAATACGATGGTCCGGCACCGTCCCGCACAGTCTGAGGTTCCTCAGGATAAGAGGAATACGATGGTCCGGCACTGTCCCGCACAGTCTGAGGTTCCTCAGGATAAGAGGAATACGATGGTCCATCTACACTGTGTGGTGCCGGATGGACATTTGAGGTAGTCGGGTTTTCTCCTGGACTATACTGTGTGATGTCCTCATCTTCTACTTTACAGTCTGAAGACAAAGTGAGACAATCCTCTGAGGTTTTCCTCATCTCCCGTCCATCTACTAAAATAGAAATACAAAGATTATTACTAGACATGAGCTGATTGGTTCCCCTAAACCAGGACTCCGCCCACATCAGGCAGCTTTGTCTCTGAGGATCTTACAATTCCCCCCTCAAGGTAACTAGTAAATGGATCCTCTGATCTCCTACCAGTTCATTTCTTTATTCATGGACCTTAGTCAGAGAGTGAGGAAACAACGGGAACTGTCTTTTATAGGAGTGACAGTGATGAGGGGATTATAGGACGAGTGTCCCCACCTGTCAGGACCTGAATCACCCGTTGTAGCTCCAGAGTCCACCAGCAGGTGTCTCCCAGCAGCTAGCACTTTCTATCAATCAGTCTCCACCTGATGCTGGCTGCTGGGAGGGTATTTAGTCCCTCCTGTGCTATTACATTTCACATCACTATTTTGCTTTGCTAGTCAGATAATGCTTGCCATTTTTCCTGCTACTGATCATGTTCTTGCCCTGAATCCCGTACCCTGCACCCTGCTGCCTTGTACCTGCTCCCCTTAACCTCTTCAGCCCCGAAAGGTTTTACCCCCTTAATGACCTGGCCATTTTTTTTGCGATACGGCACACTGTACCCAAATAAAATTGATGTCTCCCCCCCCACAATTTCTTTTGGTGGTATTTGATCACCTCTGTGGTTTTTATTTTTTGCGCTAGAATCAAAAAAAGACAGACAATTTTGAAAAAAAAATATATTTTTTACTTTCTGCTATAAAACATCCAATAAATTAAAAAAAAAAATTGAATGTCTTCATCAATTTAGGCCAATATGTATTCTGCTACATATTTTTGTTAAAAAAAATCCCAATAAGCGTATATTGATTGGTTTGCGCAAAAGTTATAGCGTCTACAAACTATGGTATAGATTTATGGCATTTTTATTTATTTATTTTTTTCTTACTAATAATGGCAGCGATCAGCGACTTATGGCGGGATTGCGGCAGGCAAATCGGACACCTGACACTTTTTTGAGAACCAGTGACATTATTACAGTGATCAGTGCTAAAAATATGCACAGTCACTGTACTAGTGGCAGGGAAGGGGTTAGCACCAGGGGCTATCATAGGGTAATAATGTGTGTCCCTAGGGGGTGCTTACTAACTGTATGGGGGATGGACTCACTGGATGAACACAGAAATCCGTGTTCCTGATTAGCAGGAACACAAGATCACTGTGCTCATTCCTGTCAGAACGGCAAACTGCCTTGTTTACATAGAACGGCGATCTGCCCATCTCTCTGGGGAACGATCGCGGGTGGCCGGCGGACCCATTGATTGGCTTATCCTTTGTTCAAATATCATCGTATTGTGTTCCTTAAAAACAACCACACCATCTTTTTCCAGAGCAGCCTGTATTTCTCCTGAGGTTACCTGTGGGGTTTTTTCTTTGTATCCCGAACAGTTCCTGTGGCAGTTCTGGCTGAAATCTTTCTTGATCTACCTGACCTTGGCTTGGTATCAAGAGATCCCCCAAATTTTCCACTTATTAAGTGATTGAACAGTACTGAGTGGCATATTCAAGGCTTTGGGTATCTTTTTATATCCTTTTCCATCTTTGTAAAGTTTCATTACCTTGTTACGCAGGTCTTTTGACTGTTCTTTTCTACATCCTCGTGGCTTAGTATCTAGCCTGCTTAGTGCATCCATGTGAGAGCTAACAAAACTCATTGACTATTTATACACAGACACTGATTGTGATTTAAAAAGCCACAAATGTGAGAAATGAACCTTTAACCACGTAACAACCGAATGACGGCTACAGCGCGGCTTGATAACTCTGGGAGGGCGTACATTGACGTCCCCGCGCGCCCCTTGGGGCGTGCAGACAGGAGTATTCATGATCGCCGGGTCCGCATCACGGTAAATGGCCACTGACAGCGGCCGTTTACAACGTGATCGCTCAGTGAAATGACGGAGCGATCACATGTAAACAAACCGGCGTCATGTCCGGTTCCTCTCTCCCCTCCCTGTACCGATCGGTACAGTGTGAGCGGAGAGGGGGAGAGATCGGGTGCAGCAGCGCTGTGGGCTGGATCTGTAGTGCCCACAGCGCTGCTCTGTGCCCATTGCAGCCTCATCCAGCCATCCATTCATTCATGCTCAGCCATCCCTCTGTCATACTCATCAAGCCATCCATACTCAGCAATACTCATCCATCCATCCAATGTCAGCCCAGCCATCCATAATCAGCAATACTCATCCATCCATCCATGCTCAGCCATCCATACCCAGCAATACTCATCCATCCATCCATACTCCGTCATACCCAGCTGTACTCAGCCGTACCCATCCGTACTCAGCCATCCCATCCGTATTCAGCCATCCCATCCATACTCAGACATCCCATCCATACTCAGACATCCCATCCATACTCAGACATCCCATCCATACTCAGACATCACCAACCATACTCAGCCATCACCAACCATACCCAACCATACTCAGCCGTACCCAGCCGTCCTCAGCCATACCCAGCTGTCCTCAGCCATATCCAGCTGTCCTCAGCCATACCCAGCCATATTAAGCCGTACCCATCCGTACTCAGCCATCCCATCCGTACTCAGCCATCCCATCCGTACTCAGCCATCCCATCCGTACTCAGCCATCCCATCCGTACTCAGCCATCCCATCCATACTCAGCCATCCCATCCATACTCAGCCATCCCATCCATACCCAGCCGTCCTCAGCCATACCCAGCCGTCCTCAGCCATACCCAGCCGTCCTCAGCCATACCCAGCCGTCCTCAGCCATACCCAGCCGTCCTCAGCCATACCCAGCCGTCCTCAGCCATACCTAGCCGTCCTCAGCCATACCCAGCCGTCCTCAGCCATACCCAGCCTTCCTCAGCCGTACCCATCCGTACTCAGCCATCTCATCCGTACTCAACCATACTTAACCATACCCAGCCATACTTATTCATGCTCAGTCATCCTATCCATACTCAGCCATCCACATTTATGGCTCAACCATGCTCAGTCATCCCAATCCACGGCTCATCCATGCCACTACAGTGCCTTACAAAAGTGTAATAGGTAGTTCAATTAGATTTGAAATGTAAGCCCCTAGAACATCTGACGGTGCTCCCTGCACGTTGGGCCTCTGTATGTGGCCTGGCTGTGGAAAAGTCTCCCACATGTGGTATCGCCGTACTCAGGAGGAGAAGGAGAATCTATTTTGGGGTGTAATTTTTGCTATGTACATGCTATGTGTTAGAAATATTGTATAAATGGACAACTTTGTGTAAAAAAAAAAAATTGTGTTTTCATTTTCTTTTCACATTTTCCAAAAGCTTGTAAAAAAAAAAAATGACATATTCAAAAGACACATTATGCCTCATAGATTATACGTTGGGGTGTTTTCTTTTCAAAATGGGGTCATTTTTGGGGCGTTTCCATTGTCCTGGTGCTCCACGGCCTTCAAAAGGGGTGGTCAAGAAATATAAGAAATTATATGTGTAATTTATGTCCCTAGAACGCCTGAAGGTGCTCCCTGCATGTTGGGCCTCTCTATGTGGCCATGGTGTGTAAAAGTCTCACACATGTGGTATCGCCGTACTCAGGAGGAATAGTAGAATGTGTTTTAGGGTGTAATTTGTGGTATGCATATGCTGTGTGTGAGAAATAACCTGCTAATATGACAATTTTGTAAAAATAAAATAAAAAATAAATCTTGATTTTGCAAAGAATTGTGGAAAAAAATTACAACTTCAAAAAACTCACCATGCCTCTCACTAAATACCTTGCAATGTCTACATTCCAAAAAGGGGTCATTTGGGGGGTATTTGTACTTTCCTGGCATGTTAGGGTCTCAAGAAATGAGAGAGGCCATCAGTACTTCAGATGTGATCAATTTTCAGAGATTGGCACCATAGCTTGTGGACTCTCTAACTTTCACAAAGACCAAATAATATACACTGATTTGGGTTATTTTTTACCAAAGATATGTAGCAGTATAAATTTTGGCCAATATTTATAAAGAAAAATGACTAATTTGCAAAATTTTATAACAGAAACAAAGAAAAATGAATTTTTTTAAAAAGAATTTTCAGTCTTTTTTCTTTTATAACGCAAAAAATAAAGAACACAGCGGTGATTAAATACCACCAAAAGAAAGCTCTATTTGTGTGAAAAAAAGGACAAAAATTTCATATGGGTACAGTATTACATGACTTAGTAATTGTCATTCAAAATATGAGAGCACCGAAAGCTGAAAATTGGTCTGGTTGGGAAGGGGGTTTAAGTGCCCAGTGGGTAAGTAGTTAATTGCCATTTTAACCTGTGTGTGCCACCTTCTGTGTCTGTACCAAGGCCAAAGATTCCGGGGTATGTTAACTTTTGATCAGGGCCATTTGGGTGATTTCTGTTGTCATTATGATTTAAAAAGGATCCAAAAAAACGAAGTGATAATAAATGGCTTAATGTGATCGCTAACCTTAAATAAAGGACAGTTCTTTGGCACGATCGGTCATATTTTCAATATTAATGCCAAAATTACACAATATCTGCCAGGGTGTGCAAACTTTTGAGCACAACTGTATGTAATGTACAACATAGAGTATATAGTGCAGGGGTCAGGAGTATGTAAAGTTCAATATAAATTATATAGTGTATTGGAGCTCAGTAATCAGTGGCGGCTGAAATGTTTACTTAACTGAGACAAGTTGCAGAGGTCCCACACCGCTGCCTCCCATCTCCTGAGACTGCACTCAGTGACTTGGGTCTGAGACTATACAGACATATCCCTCCACCCGGCACAGACAGCAAATAACAGAGCAAGTAACCCCGGTAGAATTGTTCTGTCAGGGATCTTGCTATACCCGGGCATGGGGTAAAAGGCCCATGCCCCAGATGCCTTGGATGATCAGTACCTAAAAATTGCTGCCAGCTGAACCCCAGAATCTCCATAAATCCAGTCTAGATACATAAATTGTGTCTGCAGCACAGAGAAGGAAGATTATCCGAGAGAAATACAGGAATACAGGACGGGGAACACAGCTCAGGAAAGTGAACAGGGTATTACAGGCTGATATCACCCAGTCCCCGCCCTACTCTGGACCAATCAGTGAGCAGTATAGGTGGAGGAATGGATTTAGTATTAATGACCCACCTGTGCTGATCTCTGTAGGAGTGTCCTCCTCTATAAATGTCCCCGTTATTCCATCCTCCTCCATAGACTGCTGATCATCCCTCACATACCTCTCTTCTTCTTCTGCTTTGATTTCAACTTTTATATCTATCAGATCTTCACCCTAAACCAAGAGAATGAAAGAAAATATTATCGGTAAAATATAAGCTCACAAAAAAAATCTGCACATCATCTCCATGAGTCCATGTCCTAGATGTTCCGTCCCACCAACCTTGTAACTGTGAGGGATGATGTGACCTTCCTGCGTGGAATCCCAGGAATACAGAGGACGGGGACATCTCTCTGGTGGCTTCCTGGCATTAGGTGGCTCCATCATATCCTTGTGTCCTTCAGTAAACGTCTCCATCACTCCATACTCCTCATCCTCCTCTTTAACATCAATATTGTTATCCCCGAGGTTCCCACTCTGAATATATAAATAGACAGTGACATCCTGACACCTTATAGGAACCTGACACACACAATGATACAGTCACCATCCAGACACATCCCTTGTCTGTTACTGGATAATGTCCCAGAATTCCCAGAATCCTCCTCACCTCTCCTGTCAGCAGCTCCATCATCTTCTTGGTGACTTCTAGAATCTTCTCCATGTTGTGTCTCTCAGGTTTTAGGGAGTCACATGGAGGCACTGTGATGGTCATATGATCACCCGACTTCAGAAGCGGAAATCTCTGTATCTGTATAAGAATATCATGTTAGAATCCCAGAATCCTCCTCACCTCTCCGGTCAGGTCTGTGTTTTATTAATAGAGATAAGAGTGATGTCATGTGACCTCCCAGAATCCTCCTCACCTCTCCGGTCAGGTCTGTGTTTTATTAATAGAGATAAGAGTGATGTCATGTGACCTCCCAGAATCCTCCTCCCCTCTCCGGTCAGGTCTGTGTTTTATTAATAGAGATAAGAGTGATGTCATGTGACCTCCCAGAATCCTCCTCACCTCTCCGGTCAGGTCTGTGTTTTATTAATAGAGATAAGAGTGATGTCATGTGACCTCCCAGAATCCTCCTCACCTCTCCGGTCAGCAGGTAGATGATCTCCAGGGTGAAGTTTAGTATCTTCTCAGTCATGTGACTCCGATCCTCCTCCATCCTCGTTTATCATGTGATCTATACAGGTTTCCTGTAGACTAATAATTGATAACAGAGAATTATCTGGACTGTACTGGTTGTATATTATTAGGATGGGAATGTATGGGAGATAATATGAGGGACATTCAGTTTACTGTTCCCTCCCGTATTTGGGGTCCAAAAACATCTTCTTATATCTAAATAACACCTCTCCAATTTGAAGAGAATGTTCCGGCCTCATAAGTGGGGAAATGTTCTGACCCTGAAGGGGTTAATCTAGGTTTCCACACTATATATGTGTGTATCATCATCTGCTGGAGATAAAAGACGTCACAGTGACTATGGAGGAAGAGGACGGAACATGACGGGGGTTACTGGGTGTAAATAGAAAATAAGATCTTATTACCTCCTCTGCTGCCACTTCCAGCAATGTCTCCTCTCTACTTCCCCCCGATTCACCTCTCACCCGGAACTTCCTGTCTGTACCTGACATCACTTCCTGTCTTCCATAGAGACTTCCTGTCTGGGTAGA
The DNA here is from genome assembly GCA_037952835.1 of Lithobates septentrionalis. Classification (NCBI taxonomy): domain Eukaryota; kingdom Metazoa; phylum Chordata; class Amphibia; order Anura; family Ranidae; genus Lithobates; species Lithobates septentrionalis. Next base: position 2,148,164 of record JBBDGP010000932.1, read on the forward strand.
AGTGAGATCACCACCTTGTGGAGCTCAGAGGAACTGCATCCCCGAGAAACGTCTCGTAGTGTGAACACGGCCTTGTGCTGTGTGTGTATGTACTGTATATATCCTTATAGATTGGGTCATCTCCACTCCCACCAAGGGGGGGAGAAATATATTACTGCCAAGTCCAGCCTAGACATCAACCCCTAGACATAAGTTTCTTGGGGTTCCTTGAACAATGAACAATTGTGCTCTTTTAGTAACAACAATTTGTGGATGATGTAAGAATGTTCTTCTCCCACTGACCATTGGGGTTCCTTCTTTCATTGGTCACCAATGTAAGGGACCACTACACTGACCACTGATATAAGGGGATCCTTCTCCCATTGGTCAGCAATGAAAGGGACTGCTACACTGACCACAGATTTAAAGGGGTCCTACTCCCATTAATCGCCAATGGAAGGGGCTGCTACACGAAGCACTGATATAAGGGGATCCTTCTCCCATTGGTCACCAATGTAACGGACCACTACACTGACCTCTGATATAAAGGGATCCTTCTCCCAATGGTCACCAATGTAGAGGACCACTACACTGACCACTGATATAAGGGGATCCTTCTCCCATTGGTCACCAATGTAGAGGACCACTACACTGACCACTGATATAAGGGGATCCTTCTCCCATTGGTCGCCAATGTAACGGACCACTACACTGACCTTTGATATAAGGGGATCCTTCTCCCAATGGTCACCAATGTAGAGGACCACTACACTGACCACTGATATAAGGGAATCCTTCTCCCATTGGTTACCAATGTAAGGGACTTCTACACTGACCACTGATATAAAGGGATCCTTCTCCCATTGGTCGCCAATGTAACAGACCACTACACTGACCTCTGATATAAGGGGATCCTTCTCCTAATTGTCACCAATATAGAGGACCACAAAACTGACCACTGATATAAGGGGGTCCTTCTCCCAATGGTCGCCAATGTAGAGGACCACTACACTGACCACTGATATAAGGGAGTTCTACTCCCATTGGTCACCAACGTAAGGGACCACTACAGTGAGCTCTACAGTGACCCTCACCTGAGCTTGCAGCCTGGCTTCCCAGAAAAAGGTAGGTGGTGGGGAGTGAGCAAGATCCCTAATAAACCATACCAGGCCACATACCCTCAACATGGGGGGGGGGAATCTCTTGCCAAGTCCATTCACTCCTGGTTGGAAAGTTGAACAAGTCCAATGTATGAGCTAGTATAGGGGAACATGAGGGACCTGTACAACATAAGGCATCTGGAAATGTTTATCTGTCTGCAGAACGCAGGGGAGACATTGGAACTCTAATTCATGATCAACCGGAAATAATCCAAAGAAGGTCCATCCAAACCGTGAGATTGGTCAGAGACTAATTGCTATCATTCTGGGCATTGCCAGACTAGGTCTTGGTTACAGAGTGAAGGTTGAAGCTGCTCATACTATATGTAACCCTCATCTACATCATGGACCTTTTCTTCAGCTTCTTAGTAAATATGACAGAAATCTTCACAATCCTATAGAAGAGGTTGGGGTCCTGAGTAGTCATAGAAAGGCTCAGCACTTCAATAGTAGAAGGGGTGGTCTGGTGACATAGAGAAGAAGACTCCGGTCAGTTTCTGGATCTCAATCATTGGAGACAGGGTGAGACAACAAATACAGCTGGATGGTGGAGGAGTTGTTGGTGTCAGTGGGGAAATGGACAGAACACGGGATGATGACACTGAAAGAATAATACGGCTTCATTCCACGATATGTCAAGGAGGGAACGGTACAGGAGAGACTTTCCTCTCTAATTAATGTCAGTAGAAGACCTGGAGAAAGCCTGCTCTGTGTTCTGAAAGAGCAGATGGAACTTCTTCTTGTGTGCTGTTATTTTTATTACTCTAAACCTATGGTCTCCAAACTGTGGCCCAGGGGCCAGATGCGGCCATTTGCTTGCCTTTATCCGACCCTTGGCGCATTATTCATCCCAAGGATATGAGACACCATTCTGCCCACTGACACCAACAATGGGGCAAAGTTCCTGCCACTGACACTAACAATGGGGCACTATTCCTCCCCATAATAACAAAAATGGGGCACTGTTTACTCCCACTGATGCCAGAAAGAAGTTCGTTCCATCTAATGGCCAAATGCCGTATTTCACTTTTGAAATAAATGTTTGGTTTAATTAACCTCTGTTCTTCGATGTGTGCTGGACTCATAAGTGCATGAAAGTGACCTGTGTTATGTGTCTGATGAAGGAAACTAACTTTTCATAGAACATTTGTTGGAGGAATGTGAGAAGCATTTGCCTAGGAGGGAGAAATTATGGTTATGATTTAATTAACGCCGTGATCTCCTATGACCGTCAGCTCCCTCTAGTGGCTAAAATGCATTACTTTTTTCCTGAAATATCTCCATTAGTAAATAAAAAGTGCAATACAGAATTATGGCCACTAGATGGAGATACAAATCATAGGAAATCACTGTAGGGAAAACAAAAATTCATCACAGTTGGGTGAACGTTGGTCAAACTGGTTCAATAAATAAAAAAAAAAAAAATAGCTCAGACCACAAAATGTACTCAGCCAATGAGAGGTAAGAACTCCAATTTTATTTTTCTCCTGCTATCAATGGCCAACACGGTACAACACTTCATCCATGTCTTTAGTGATCTCTGATCTCCTTATCAACGGTTTATGTTGTTGTTTTTTTATTTAGGAAGTTTTATTATCCCCACATGGGTGTGGCCCCTTTCCCAATACTATGTTTCAATGGGAGAAACATTTACCAATCCACCCTCTAGATGGCAGCGTTGTATCATTCATTCCATAGGACATCTTTGTCAAGAGGTCAGGCTATGGTTGAGGTCTATGAACTGTTTCTTACATGATGAAGATCAGCCATGGAGTATATCTGAGGTGTATATCAGGGTGTGCTTCTTCCCCACATGTCCAGCAACATTCATATACAAGACATTTCCCGCACTCAAGGCACTAATACACCTCGAGGGTTGTGTGGGACCCCCTGATGTACAGAAAGACAGGACTTCAGTGAGGAACATTTCCCTCACACAGGACAGGAATGTGGCTTCTCCCTCGTGTGCAATCTCTGATGTCTGTAAAGATGTGCCTTCCTTGAGAAACATTTCCCGCACTCAAGACAGGGAAACGGCTTCTCCCCCGCGTGACATCTCTGATGTCTGGAAAGACCGGACTTATAGGGAAAACATTTCCCGCACTCAGGACAGCAATACGGCTTCTCTCCGGTGTGAGATCTGTGATGTCTATAAAGATCGGACTTCTGTGAAAAGCATTTCCCGCACTCAGGACAGGAATACGGCTTCTCCTCCGCGTGAGATCTCTGATGTGTGCAAAGATGTGACTTCCTTGGAAAGCATTTCCCGCACTCAGGATAGGAAAGTGGCTTCTCCCTCGTGTGCACACTCTGATGTCTGAAAAGATGTGACTTCCTTAAGAAACATTTCCCGCACTCAGGACAGGGAAATGGCCTCTCACCCGTGTGAGTCCTCAGGTGTGCGTAAAGATCTGACTTCCTTGAAAAACATTTCTTGCACTCAGTACAAGAAAGTGGCTTCTCCCCTGTGTGAGAGCTCTGATGTCTGAAAAGATGGGACATCTGTGTAAAACATTTCTCGCACTCAGGACAGGAATACGGCCTTTCCCCCGTGTGAGATCTCTGATGTCTGTAAAGACTGGACTTCTCTAAAAAACATTTCCCGCACTCAGGACAGGAATGCAGCTTATCCCCTGTGTGGCACCTTTGGTGTCTGTTGAGATTGGACTTGTCTGAAAAACATTTCTCGCACTCGGGACAAGAATACGGCTTCTCCCCCGTGTGAAACCTCTGATGTGTGACAAGTTCTGACTTCTGTATAAAACATTTCCCGCACTCAGGACAGGAAAAAGGCTTCTCACCCGTGTGCAATCTCTGATGTATGGAAATAGAGGACTTCTTTGAAAAACATTTCCCGCACTCAGGGCAGGAAAACCTCTTGTCTGTTGGAAGGACGGCACCGTCCCGCACAGTCTGAGGTTCCTCAGGATAAGAGGAATACGATGGTCTGGCACCATCCCTCACAGTCTGAGGTTCCTCAGGATAAGAGGAATACGATGGTCCGGCACCGTCCCGCACAGTCTGAGGTTCCTCAGGATAAGAGGAATACGATGGTCCGGCACCGTCCCGCACAGTCTGAGGTTCCTCAGGATAAGAGGAATTCGATGGTCCGGCACCGTCCCGCACAGTCTGAGGTTCCTCAGGATAAGAGGAATACGATGGTCCGGCACCGTCCCTCACAGTCTGAGGTTCCTCGGGATAAGAGGAATACGATGGTCCGGCACCGTCCCTCACAGTCTGAGGTTCCTCAGGATAAGAGGAATACGATGGTCCGGCACCGTCCCGCACAGTCTGAGGTTCCTCGGGATAAGAGGAATACGATGGTCCATCTACACTGTGTGGTGCCGGATGGACATTTGAGGTAGTCGGGTTTTCTCCTGGACTATACTGTGTGATGTCCTCATCTTCTACTTTACAGTCTGGAGACAAAGTGAGACAATCCTCTGAGGTTTTCCTCATCTCCCGTCCATCTACTAAAATAGAAATACAAAGATAATTACTAGACATGAGCTGATTGGTTCCCCTAAACCAGGACTCCGCCCACATCAGGCAGCTTTGTCTCTGAGGATCTTACAATTCCCCCCTCAAGGTAACTAGTAAATGGGTCTTCTGATCATTTACCAGTTCATTTCTTTATTCATGGACCTTAGTCAGAGAGTGAGGAAACAACGAGAACTGTCTTTTATAGGAGTGACAGTGATGAGGGGATTATAGGACGAGTGTCCCCACCTGTCAGGACCTGAATCACCTGCTGGTGGCACTTTGGTACCCTGGGCGGAGAGTTGTAGCTTCAGAGTCCACCAGCAGGTGTCTCTCAGCAGCCAGCAGTTTCTATCAATCAGTCTCCACCTGATGCTGGCTGCTGGGAGGGTATTTAGTCCCTCCTCTGCTATTAAATTTTACATCACTATTTTGCTTTGCTAGTCAGATGCTGCTTGCCATTTTTCCTGCTACTGATCATGTTCTTGCCCTGAATCCTGTACCCAGCACCCCACTGCCTTATATCTACTCCTCTTAATTAGAATGATGTAATGTACAAAGTAGAGTATATAGTGCAGGGGTCAGGAGTATGTAATGTACAATATAAATTATATAGCGTATTGGTATTTAGTAATCAGTGGTGGCTTAAATGTTTTCATAAGACAAGTTGCAGAGGTCCCACACCGCTGCCTCCCATATCCTGAGACTGCACTCAGTGACTTGGGTCTGAGACTATACAGACATATCCCTCCATCCGGCACAACCAGCAGACAACAGAGCAAGTAACCCCGGGAGAATTGTTCTATTAGAGTTCTTGTTATACTCAGGGTATGGGACAAAGGCACATGCCTCTGAACCCCAGAATCTCCATAAATCCAGTCTAGATACATAAATTGTGTCTGCAGTAGGGGTGCAACGGATCAAAAATCTCACGGATCGGATCGATCCTCGGATCATTTTCGGATCAGCAAAAAACAAAAAAAACACACAAATCTTGTTACACCCACCGGAGTTTTAGATTTAAAAGCTATTTTCAACACAAAACCGAGCTTATATGCATAAATACAGTATTTGTGCATATAAGCTCGGTTTTGTGTTGAAAATAGCTTTTAAATCTAAAACTCCGGTGGGTGTAAGAAGATGTCCGCTTGCCCCCTTCTCACTCTATCATTATTGTACTGTGCAGGAGTGTGGGGTGTAGCAAGATGGCGGCGACGAAACATCACTTCCTCTCGAGACAGCGGCCGCTTCCGGGTGTACCAAGATGGCCGCCGTTCCGGAGCTAGGCCAAAGCCGCGGCCTTTCCTATGGCTGAGGCCGCAGAGTGCTCCGCGGATCGCGGGTGTGCCGATCCGCGGAGGGTGATCCGTATGGATCATGGATCGGCAACGATCCGTTGCACCCCTAGTCTGCAGCACAGAGAAGGAAGATTATCTGAGAGAAATACAGGAATACAGGACGGGGAACACAGCTCAGGAAAGTGACCAGGGGATTACAGGCTGATATCACCCAGCCCCCACCCTACTCTGGACCAATCAGAGAGCAGTATGGGTAGAGGAATGTATTTAGTGTTAATGACCCACCTGTGCTGATCTCTGTAGGAGTGTCCTCCTCTATAAATGTCCCCGTTATTCCATCCTCCTCCATAGACTGCTGATCATCCCTCATATACCTTTCTTCTTCTTCTTCTGATTTAATTTCAACTTTTATATCTGTCAGAGCTTTACCCTAAACCAAGAGAATGAGAGAAAATAACATCTAAAATATAAGCTCACATAACAAATCCACACATCATCTCCATGAGTCCATGTCCTAGATGTTCCATCCTACCAACCTTGTAATTGTGAGGGATGGTGTGACCTTCTTGGGTGGAATCCCGGGAATACAGAGGACGGGGACATCTCTCTGGTGGGTTCTTGGTATTAGGTGGCTCCATCATATCCTTGTGTCCTTCTGAAAACTCCTCCATCACTCCATACTCCTCATCCTCCTCTTTATACTCTTCTTTAACATCAATATTATCATCCCCAAGGTTTCCACTCTGAATATATAAATAGACAGTGACATCCTGACACCTTATAGGAACCTGACACACACAATGATACAGTCACCATCCAGACACATCCCTTGTCTGTTACTGGATAATGTCCCAGAATTCCCAGAATCCTCCTCACCTCTCCTGTCAGCAGCTCCATCATCTTCTTGGTGACTTCTAGAATCTTCTCCATGTTGTGTCTCTCAGGTTTTAGGAAGTCGCATGGAGGCATTGTGATGGTCATATGATCACCTGACTTCACAAGAGGAAATCTCTGTATTGGAAAACCAATAGGAATATCATGTGACCTCCCAGAATCCTCCTCACCTCTCCGGTCAGGTCTGTGTTTTATTAATAGAGATAAGAGTGATGTCATGTGACCTCCCAGAATCCTCCTCACCTCTCCGGTCAGGTCTGTGTTTTATTAATAGAGATAAGAGTGATGTCATGTGACCTCCCAGAATCCTCCTCACCTCTCCGGTCAGGTCTGTGTTTTATTAATAGAGATAAGAGTGATGTCATGTGACCTCCCAGAATCCTCCACACCTCTCCGGTCAGGTCTGTGTTTATTAATAGAGATAAGAGTGATGTCATGTGACCTCCCAGAATCCTCCTCACCTCTCCGGTCAGGTCTGTGTTTTATTAATAGAGATAAGAGTGATGTCATGTGACCTCCCAGAATCCTCCTCACCTCTCTGGTCAGGTCTGTGTTTTATTAATAGAGATAAGAGTGATGTCATGTGACCTCCCAGAATCCTCCTCACCTCTCCGGTCAGCAGGTAGATGATCTCCAGGGTGAGGTTTAGTATCCTCTCAGTCATGTGACTCCGGTCCTCCTCCATCCTCATTGGTCATGTGATCTATACAGGTTTCCTGTAGACCAAAAATTGATAACAGAGAATTATCTGGACTGCACTGGTTGTAGAATATTAGGATGGGGATGTATGGGGGATAATATGAGGGACATTCAGTTTACGGTTTCCTGTGTATTTGGGGTCCAGGAATATCTTCCCCTTATATCTAAATAAAAACCCTATTCTCCACACTTCTCCAAGAGGGGGAACGTTCTGCCCTTGAATGGGTTAATCTAGGTTCCCACACTATATATGTGTGTATCATCATCTGCTGGAGATAAAAGACGTCACAGTGACTATGGAGGAAGAGGACGGACATGACGGGGGGTTACTGGGTGTAAATAGAAAATAAGATCTTATTACCTCCTCTGCTGCCACTTCCAGGAAGGTCTCCTCTCTACTTCCTCCCGACTCACCTCTCGATCACACAGGGTGCAATTACAGGGACAGCACCTCTACACTACAGAGCAGGAGAAAACAGAGAAAGGAAATCTGGCAGTAGGATCAGGCAGCACAAAGCCCACATAGACTGCCCCAAAAAGATCTACAGAAAAACAGGTTCCCCCACCCCTCAGCAGCCCAAGTATTGGGACCTCATTTCAGGAGAGCCTGAACCTGAACGGCAGCACCAGTTCTTTTGGGTGAGGCAGAGGCTGGCGAATCCATGAACCCATGTGGCCTTGAGCACAGAAAAGAGAATGGGGGGCGTTGCTCTCTCAATAGAGTTATAATGGTCCTGTAGGTTGGCCGGCGGCAGAGCAACCAATCATGTGTATGCTGCCATGAAAGCTGCATGGACATGAGGGGGTGGGGTTACTGGGTGTAAATAGAAAATAAGATCTTATTACCTCCTCCGCTGCCACTTCCAGTAATGTCTCCTCTCTACTTCCTCCCCACTCACCACTCACCTGGAACTTCTTATTTGTACCTGACATCACTTCCTGTCTGTGCCTGACATCACTTCTTATCTTCCATAGAGACTTCCTGTCTCTATGGTAGAAGTGAGATCACCATCTTGTGGAGCTCAGAGGAACTGCAACCCAGAGAAACATACTGTAGTGTGAACACGGCCTTGTTCTGTGTGTGTATGTACTGTATATCCTTTTAGATAAGCTCATTTCCACTCCCACCAAGGGGGTAGAGATATATTATTGCCTAGTCCAACCTTTCTCAGCCAGGGTTCCTCCAAAGGTTTCTAGGGGTTCCTTGAGCAAAGAACAATTTCTGTCTCTCAGTAACAACTGACATCAATGATCTGTAAGGGGGGCAGTCAGAAAAAAACAAAGGAGACCCATAGTGGTGAGTGATTCAGACTATGCGGAGCATGGGTCTCCTTTTATGTTTTCTCTGAGTGAGAAGTACAAGGATGCACCATCAGAAGAGTCCAGAGAAACGGTCTTGAGAGTTCCGTTTGTACTTTGCATGGAAGTTATTGAACATCTTTGGGCATTTTTGAACCTGATCTGCTATTGAATTATGCGGCTTTTAGACCACTACACTGACTACTGATATCAGGGGGTTCTTCTCCCATTGGTCACCATTGTAAGGGACCACTACACTGACCACTGATATAAGAGGCTCATTCTCCCACTAGTCACCATTGTAAGGGACCACTACACTGACCCCTGAATGCAAAGAGAGGGGATTGTCCCAAGTGTTACCTCTTTCTACCTGTGTTTCAATAAACAGTTTGTGGCTGAGTACTGCCTAGTTTGTGGTTGCAAGTGGTTGGGAGATCTGATATCTATATTCAGACTGGAAGGAAGCGGTATATGATGAAAGCACTCAAGCGGAGTGTTGGACGTTTTATTACAGGGTCCTTCTCCCATTTGTCACCAATGTAAGGGACCACTACACTGACTACTGATATCAGGGGGTTCTTCTCCCATTGGTTACCATTGTAAGGGACTACTACACTGACCACTGATATAAGAGGCTCATTCTCCCGCTAGTCACCATTGTAAGGGACCACTACACTGACCCCTGAATGCAAAGAGAGGGGATTGTCCCAAGTGTTACCTCTTTGCACCTGTGTTTCAATAAACAGTTTGTGGCTGAGTACTGCCTAGTTTGTGGTTGCAAGTGTTTGGAAGATCTGATATCTATATGCAGACTGGAAGGAAGCGGTATATGACGAAAGCACTCAATCGGAGTGTGGGACATTTTATTACAGGGTCCTTCTCCCATTTGTCACCAATGTAAGGGACCACTATACTGACCACTGATAAAAGGAGGTCCTTCTCCCATTGGTCACCAATGTAAGAGACAGCACACAGACCCCTCCAAAGGTTCCCAAAAATACATACATAGGAGTTGGGAGGTGATCTCCCCTCCAAGAATTTGCTACCACGCCCACCCCGACTTTTTTTGACAGCTACTTGTTTATTAGCCCAGAAAATGAGCATTTTTGATTCACTTCCCATTGATTTCAATGGGGTTCAACTTCGGCATGTGAACTTCTTAGAAATTCACTTCTCCAATTCCATTGAGTGGCCCCATGTGTTCTTACACTCCCTGAAAATGAATAGCTTACTCCCTATGCTAGAATCACCATTGAGGTACTTGTACTATATATTGCTATATCTGCTTTTATGCGTCTCTTCTCCAGGGTGAATACGTTTAATATTTGTAGTTGTTCCTCGTAACTGAGGTCCTCCAGTTCCCTTATTAGCTTGGTTGCCCTTCTCTGGACTCTCTCCGCTTCCAGCACATCCTTCCTGAGGACCGGTGACCAGAACTGGACGGCATACTCAAGATGTGGCTGAACCAGAGTTTTATAAAATAGCAGGATTATGATTTTATCTCTGGAGTAAATCCCCTTTTTTATGCAGAATAATAGTCGACTTGCTTTGTTTGCGGCAGCTTGACATTACATGCCGTTGCTGAGTCTGTCATCTACTAAGACCCCCAGATCTGTTTCCATCCTGGATTCCTTCCCCCAGAGGTTCTCCCCCTAGCGAGTAACTTGCATTTAAATTTTTAGCCCCCAAGCACATTCATTTACATTTTTCAACATTAAACCTCATTTGCCATGTAGTTGCTTACCCCATTATTTTATTGACATCTTCGTGTAAGGTTTCTATATCCTGCTGTGAAGTTATTGCCCTGCTTAGCTTTGTATCATCAGCAAACACTGAGATTGAACTATTTATCCCATCTTCTACATCATTTATGACTTGATTAAACAGAATTGGTCCCAGGACAGATCCTTGGGGGACCCCCACTTACCACACAAGACCATTCTGGGTACTCACTATTTACCACCACGCTTTGGACGTGCTCCTGTAACCAGTTTTCTATCCAGGTACACACCTTGTGGTCCATGCCTACAGACCTCAATTTATAAACTAAGCCTTTATGTACTACTAACGGTACTGTTTTCTTCAGCAAATTCTTGGATATAGTCCCTTATCATCCCCTCCAATAGCTTACATACTATCGATGTTAGGCTGACTGTTCTGTAGTTTCCAGGTATATATCTCTGCCATTTTTTAAATAATGATACCACGTTGGCCTTTAGCTAATCAGCTGGTACCATTCCTGTCAGTATGCAGTCCATGACATTTAGGAATAAATATAACCTAACTGAGTTCTTTGAAGACTCTCAAGTGGAAGCCATCTGGTCCTGGTGATTTATTTGCGTTAAGCTTTTCAAGGTTTTTTCAGGCAATGCCTTCTGTTAGCCACCAGGGTATATCCTGTGATGCATTACTAATGACACAGTCTTAGTTACTATATCTCTCATTTTCCTTTGTAAAAACTGAGGAGAAGAATGCATTTAGTACAGTTGCCTTATCCTTGGTATCTGTAACCAGCATCCCCTGATCATCCTTTATGGGCCCAATACACTCTCACCTCATCTTTTTACTGTTAATATATTTTAACAATTTTAGGGGATTTATTTACTATCTGTGTCTCTCGTGGTCTATTTTAGCTGTCCTGATTGCGCTCTTAAACTTCTTATTGCATTCCTTGTAGTGTTGGAATGCTGACAATAACCCCTCTGTCTTATGTTTTTTTTAATGGCCATTTTTTTCTCTTTAATGCCTTTTTACGTAAAAGTTTAGCCACCCAGGTTTAACCTTCGTGGAATACACTGTATAATACCATTATTTAATATGTTCCTAAAGTACTCCCATTTCTCCTCAGAGTTCAATGTTTCTAGTGTTTGGTCCCATTTAACCACTTGCCACAAAATCATGTACCTGTACGTCATTCAGGTCCAAGTGGTCATACCGGGGTGATAAGCAGCTGCAGGCATCTCCCTGGTAACGTTTTTTAGAGCCAACGGTCGGCTTTCTTGTAATGACAACAGATGCGGCTAAACTTATTACAAGCAGTGGGAGGGGAAGCGCCCCCTCCTGCTGCCTCCGCTCGCTCACCTGGGTCTCCCATCCCACCGGAATCTGCTTTGATCGGGTCTCCGATGTAGTAACCCGGAAGCAACGTCACAAAGTCACTTCCAGTTTACTTGAGTCGTAAAGGCGCCAGTTTAAAAAATGTGAAAGTATTTAAAATGGCGGATCTTGGAGTTTTGAATACTTTCAAGTGCAGAGGAGGGGTTTGGGGTCTTAAAGACCCCGATCCCTCCATAAAGAGGACCTGTCACTGCCTCTTACTGTCACATGGGGTGTTTACATTCATTATAGACCCCAGATCTCTCCATAAAGATGACCTGTCACCGTCTATTACTGTCACATGGCATGTTTACATTCATTATAGACCCCAGATCTCTCCATAAAGAGGACCTTTCACATGCCTATTACTTTCACAAGGAATGTTTACGGAAAACATCACATTTGACCACTAGATGGCGCTAATCCCAATGAAACTTAGAGCCATTTAATGCCCAAATTCCGTATTTTACATTCTAAATTAAAGTGACACTAAAGCTTTGTTTTTGTTTTTTTAACAAACAGTGGTGCTTTATTGAAAAAAAAGTAAGAAAGCAAAATACAGATTACAGATGTACATAGATCGACATGTTAGAGTATCTTCTTGTCATATGCAGTAAGTATTACATTGAATTTTAACTGTAATGCCCTGTACACACGGTCGGATTTTCCGATGGAAAATGTCCGATCAGAGCGTGTTGTCGGAAATTCCGACCGTGTGTGGGCTCCATCGGACATTTTCCATCGGATTTTCCGACACACAAAGTTGGAGAGCAGGAGATAAAATTTTCCGACAACAAAATCCGTTGTCGGAAATTCCGATCGTGTGTACACAAATCGGACGGACAAAGTGCCACGCATGCTCAGAATAAATAAAGAGATGAAAGCTATTGGCCACTGCCCCGTTTATAGTCCCGACGTACGTGTTTTACGTCACCGCGTTTAGAACGATCGTTTTTTCCGACAACTTTGTGCGACCGTGTGTAGACAAAACAAGTTTGAGCCAACATCCGTCGGAAAAAATCCTAGGATTTTGTTGTCGGAATTTCCGAACAAAGTCCGACCGTGTGTACGCCCTATAAGAGTGTATATAGTCCACCAATGTTCACAACCTAACAGGATTAGCGATTTCTAAGTGTATGGCACAGCACATAGTATAACAAGAATATTTGAGACATCAATTCTGTCGAGGTCAGACGACCCTCTACCCTTAATGATATATAATACCCTGTTTCCCCGAAAATAAGACCTAGTGTGATTGTCGGTGATGGCTGCAATATAAGCCCTACCTCCCAAATAAGCCCTAGTTAAAGTCCTTGTAGGTCTTATTTTCAGGGTAGGGGTTATTTTCGGGGAAACAGGGTAGGGCTTATTTGGGGGGTAGGGCTTATATTGCAGCCATTACCAACACTCACGCTAGGTCTTATTTTCGGGGAAACAGGGTATGTGCTCAGGTCAAAGTCCAAGGAGCCCAGACCTTCTCAAACTTCCAATGGCAACCCCTATTAGAGTAAGTCATTTTGTATAGAGGCAGGGCTGCGTTGACCATCGCCTCCCATGCCGCCACCTCTGGTCTAAAAGGAGGTAGCCATTTCAGCAGTATTTCCTTTTTGGCATAGTACAGGAGGTGCGATATAAGCAGCTTCAAATGGTGAGGACGCTGGTCGTCCTCATGGATTCCTAGTAGAGCAAGGGAGGGAGCGGGTATTAAGGCAAGTTGTGTTCTAGTATTAATTTCGGCGTACACCGCCTCCCAATATGGTAATATTGAGGGGCACTCCCAGAACATATGTAAGTAAGTACCCTGCTGCACTCTACAGCGGGGGGCATACTGAGTCTCGCTCCGGAAAGATTCTGTTTAGTCTCTCAGGGGTATAATATACACGATGTAGAAATTTGACCTGTATCAGCTTATCCCGAGACGAAATTACAAGCTTTGGGCTCAACTCCAAGCAATCCTCCCAATCTAATGATGGGATACCCCTCTTCCAAAACTCCCACAGCTTCTCCATCCTGGGAAGATCAGTGCACAATAGAGCGCCGTACAAGGCCGATAGTGGTTTGCGTAGATCTCCTGATGTCAAAAGCTCCTCAATGGAGTTGCTCTTGAGGATCAGAGATCTGGGGAATTGAGCATTAGCGGCATGCCGCAAAAGCTTTGTTTTTTTTAAATAACAAAGATGTCATACTTACCTCCACTGTGCAGCTCGTTTTGCCACAGAGTGGCCCTGAACATCCTCTTCTGGAGTCCCTCGGTGGCTCCTCCCTGCATTAGATATGCATTGAGGTGAAAAACCTCCAAGGTTTAAAACCCCTTTAATGTTTGGTTTAATTAACTTCTGTTCTTCGATGTGTACTGTACTCATAAGTGCATGAATGTGATCTGAGTTATGTGTCTGATGAAGGAAACTAAGGGGGCTTTTCATAGAACATTTGTTGGAGGAATGTGAGAAGCATTTGCCTAGGAGTGAGAAATTTTTGGTAAAAGAGGCCGCAATGATGTGAACTTGAGAAGGGACGGGTTTTGAACGTCAAGTTGAAAAAGGTCTCTCAAAGGTAAACACTGAAGTGGTAAAAAAAATAAAAAAATAAAAAAAAAGAGAAATTATGGCTATAATTTAATTAACACAGTGATCTCCTATGACCGTCAGCTCCATCTAGTGGCTAAAATGCATTACTTTTTTCCTGAAATACCTCCATTTGTAAAATAAAAAAATGCAATACAGCATTATGGCCACTAGATGGAGCTAAAATTCATGGGAAATCCCTGTAGGGAAATTTTCTTTCAAAAATTCATCACAGCTGGGCGAACGCTGGCCATATTGGTTCAATTCATTTTTAAAAAATAGCTTAGACCACAAAATGTACTCAGCCAATGAGAGGTAATGACTCCATTTTTATTTTTCTCCTGCTATCAATGGCCAACACGGTACAACACTTCATCCATGTCTTTGGTGATCTCTGATCTCCTTATCAACTGTTTCTTACATGATGAAGATCAGCCATGGAGTATATCTGAGGTGTATATCAGGGTGTGCTTCTTCCCCACATGTCCAGCAACATTCATATACAAGACATTTCCCGCACTCACTAATACACCTCGAGGGTTGTGTGGGACCCCTGATGTACAGGAAGACAGGACTTCAGTGAGGAACAATTCCCTCACTCAGGACAGGGAAGTGGCTTCTCAACCAGGTGTAATCTCTGATGTCTGTTAAGCTCGGTCTTCTTCGAAAAACATTTCCCGCACTCAAGACAGGAATGAGGCTTCTCCCCCGTGTGAGATCTCTGATGTCTGTAAAGACTGGACCTTTCTGAAAAACATTTCCCGCACTCAGAACAGGCAAACGGCTTCTCCCCCATGTGGGACCTTTGGTGTCTGTTGAGATTGGACTTGTCTGAAAAACATTTCCCGCACTCAGGACAAGAATACGGCTTCTCCCCCGTGTGA
Source organism: Lithobates septentrionalis (assembly GCA_037952835.1). NCBI lineage: Eukaryota > Metazoa > Chordata > Amphibia > Anura > Ranidae > Lithobates > Lithobates septentrionalis. The sequence goes on from JBBDGP010000932.1 coordinate 2,163,517, forward strand.
AACCTCTGATGCGTGACAAGTTCTGATTTCTGTGTAAAACATTTCCCGCACTCAGAACAGGAAAATGGCTTCTCACCCCTGTGCAATCTCTGATGTGTGTAAATATTGCACTTAAAGGAAAAACATTTCCCGCACTCAGGACAGGAATACGGCTTCTCCCCCGTGTGAGATCTCTGATGTGTGGAAAGATAGGACTTCTTTGAAAAACATTTCCCGCACTCAGTACAGGAATAGGGCCTCTCCCCTGTGTGAGACATTTTATGCACGTCAAGATGGGATTTAAAACGGAAACACTTCCCGCACTCAGTACAGGAAAACCTCTTATCTGTTGGAAGGACGGCACCGTCCCGCACAGTCTGAGGTTCCTCAGGATAAGAGGAATACGATGGTCCGGCACCGTCCCGCACAGTCTGAGGTTCCTCAGGATAAGAGGAATACGATGGTCCGGCACCGTCCCGCACAGTCTGAGGTTCCTCAGGATAAGAGGAATACGATGGTCCGGCACCGTCCCTCACAGTCTGAGGTTCCTCAGGATAAGAGGAATACGATGGTCCGGCACCGTCCCGCACAGTCTGAGGTTCCTCAGGATAAGAGGAATACGATGGTCCGGCACCGTCCCTCACAGTCTGAGGTTCCTCAGGATAAGAGGAATACGATGGTCCGGCACCGTCCCGCACAGTCTGAGGTTCCTCAGGATAAGAGGAATACGATGGTCCATCTACACTGTGTGGTGCCGGATGGACATTTGAGGTAGTCGGGTTTTCTCCTGGACTATACTGTGTGATGTCCTCATCTTCTACTTTACAGTCTGGAGACAAAGTGAGACAATCCTCTGAGGTTTTCCTCATCTCCCGTCCATCTACTAAAATAGAAATACAAAGATTATTACTAGACATGAGCTGATTGGTTCCCCTAAACCAGGACTCCGCCCACATCAGGCAGCTTTGTCTCTGAGGAACACCTGGTAAATGATTTCCCTTCACCTCCAATTAGCTCACTTCCCTATTTATAGACTCAGACAGTGCAAACTTAATTTTATAATCTGGACCAATCAGAGAGCAGTATGGGTAGAGGAATGTATTTAGTGTTAATGACCCACCTGTGCTGATCTCTGTAGGAGTGTCCTCCTCTATAAATGTCCCCGTTATTCCATCCTCCTCCATAGACTGCTGATCATCCCTCACATACGTCTCTTCTTCTTCTGCTTTAATTTCAACTTTTATATCTATCAGATCTTCACCCTAAACCAAGAAAATGACAGAAAATAACATCTGTAACATATAAACTTACAAAATAAATCCACATATCATTTCCAGGAGTCCATGTTCTAGATGCTCCATCCACCTACCTTGTAACTGTCAGATAAGGTGTGCTCTTCCTGTGTGGAATCCCGGGAATACAGGTGACGGGGACATCTCTCTGGTGGGTTCCTGGTATTAGGTGGCTCGATCATATCCTTGTGTCCTTCTGAAAACTCCTCCATCACTCCATACTCCTCATCCTCCTCCTTATACTCTTCTTTAACAACAATATTATCATCCCCGAGGTTTCCACTCTGAATATATAAATAGACAGTGACATCCTGACACCTTATAGGAACCTGACACACACAATGATACAGTCACCATCCAGACACATCCCTTGTCTGTTACTGGATAATGTCCCAGAATTCCCAGAATCCTCCTCACCTCTCCTGTCAGCAGCTCCATCATCTTCTTGGTGACTTCTAGAATCTTCTCCATGTTGTGTCTCTCAGGTTTTAGGGAGTCACATGGAGGCACTGTGATGGTCATATGATCACCTGACTTCACAAGAGGAAATCTCTGTATTGGAGAACCAATAGGAATATCATGTTAGAATCCCAGAATCCTCCTCACCTCTCCGGTCAGGTCTGTGTTTTATTAATAGAGATAAGAGTGATGTCATGTGACCTCCCAGAATCCTCCTCACCTCTCCGGTCAGGTCTGTGTTTTATTAATAGAGATAAGAGTGATGTCATGTGACCTCCCAGAATCCTCCTCACCTCTCCAGTCAGGTCTGTGTTTTATTAATAGAGATAAGAGTGATGTCATGTGACCTCCGAGAATCCTCCTCACCTCTCTGGTCAGGTCTGCGTTTTATTAATAGAGATAAGAGTGATGTCATGTGACCTCCCAGAATCCTCCTCACCTCTCCGGTCAGCAGGTAGATGATCTCCAGGGTGAGGTTTAGTATCCTCTCAGTCATGTGACTTTGGTCCTCCTCCATCCTCATTGGTCATGTGATCTATACAGGTTCCCTGTAGACCAATAATTGATCATGGAGAATTATCTGGACTGTACTGGTTGTACAATATTAGAATGGGGGGATAATATGAGGGTTTCTATCATGGAAGAGCGATCCCCAGTGGGATTACACACAGAAGAATATTCAGTTTAGTGTTTGCATTTATGAGGTCCAGGAACCTCTTAGCCTTTGCCCTTTATGTTTAAATAAAACCCCTGTCATCTACACATCTCCAAACTGCAGACAAAGTTACGGCCCCATAAGTGGGGAAAGATTCAGACCCTGAAGGGGGTAATCTAGGTTTCCACACTATATATGTGTGTATGATCATCTGCTGGAGATAAAAGACATCACAGTGACTATGGAGGAAGAGGACAGACATGACGGGGGGGGGTTACTGGGTGTAAATAGAAAACATTCCTTCCAACTTACTGAGATGAAGAAGAAAGACACCTTTTGCCACTAAATATTAATTCAGAGACCACACCCCCTTTTATACAAACTATGATGACTTAAAGCTAAATGCCAAATAAAAGTATTCTCTGCACAGAAGTAGGTCAATCTTTTCCTCTCCGTATACACCACCAATCACGGCTCTGATGGAGACCAAATACTGGATGAAGTCTTCTTCAGAAATTCTTTCTTCTCCAAAGTGTCCATCTCCCGGTCCCCATTCTCCATGGACTTCCATGTCACTACCATGTCTTTTTACCATATTCTGTAGTGATGAGGAGATCAGCAGGAGGAAGCACAGAGCTCTGTTGAGGACCAGGAGATCGGCACTCCCCAGTCATGTCGGTTCATGAAGAAGACTTCAGCCAGCATCGGAGCTCCGTTCATAGAGGTAAGAATTTACCTTTGTGTGTACATCAGACTGAAAAGAAAGACGTTTAAAGGGGAAAGATGGACAGAGGGATTTGGTTGCTAATAATGGACAGTGATGGGAGCTATGATAAAATAAGATGGTATTACCTCCTCAGCTGGCAGTTCCAGCGATGTCTCCTCTCTACTACCTCTCACATGAACTGTCCCATTCGTATGTACAATCACTTCCTGTGTACATGCTACATCACTTCCTGTCTGATTTCCAAAGAGACTTCCTGTCTGGGTAGATGTGAGATCACCACCTTGTGGAACTCAGAGGAACTGCAGCCCCGAGAAACATCTCATAGCGTGAACACGGCCTTGTGCTTTGTGTGAATTTACTGTATATCCCTATAGATGGACAATTACCGTCTCCGATTTGCCAAGAAAATCACACTTTTTAGCTATTTGTCCCAGGCTGCGTCCCGAGAATCACAGTGTAAAGTGGAAATGTGCTTGGGGCCAGGCAATGGGAGACCAATCAGTGTCTAGAATAGAGCTGCAAGCGGCCAATGAGCCTGTAGTGATTAGCAGTGGGTTGATATCAGAGAACCCTACTGCCCCGTCCCCCTTCTCCTACTCCCTGCCTCCTTCATTACCCTCCTGTCCCCCTCCTCATCCTTCTGTCCCATTCTTCAACCCCCCCCCCCCCCCCCCCCGTCATCTCCATCTCTCTGCCCCTTTGTTTACCCGCTTCCTCTTCTTCACTTCTTTGTCCCACTCATCACCCTCCTGTCCCCATTTCCACCTCCTCCTCCTCCATTTGTCACAAAGACCAGCAGTAGTCTTCTGGAATATTCTGGAGAAGAATTAGTGCGCTCTCAGACTTCATCCCCAGAATTTGCGACCCTCCCTTGCCATGGTTCCAGGCTCCGCAATCCCACCTGCAGGTCCTGTACCGGCATAGCGGGTGCCGTTGGGTAGAGGAGATGGAGAGCAGAGAACATCAGCTCCCTGAACCTCCCTAGATAAAATGAACTCAGATGTTGATTAGGTCACCTCCAGGTTTAGTTCTATCATTCCTGGCCGCTGTGGCCACAGAAGCTTAAAATGGAGCCCAATCTGCTCGCCATTATCTTCTTCACTTCTTTGTCCCCCTCATCACCCTCCTGTCCCCATTTCCACCTCCTTCTCCATTTGTCACAAAGACCAGCAGTAGTCTTCTGGAATATTCTGGAGAAGAATTAGTGTGCTCTCAGACATCATCCCCAGAATTTGCGACCCCCCCGCCATGGTTCCAGGCTCCGCCATCCCACCTGCAGGTCCTGTACCGGCATAGCGGGTGCCGTTGGGTAGAGGAGATGGAGACCAGAGAACATCAGCTCCCTGAACCTCCCTAGATAAAATGAACTCAGATGTTGATTAGGTCACCTCCAGGTTTAGTTCTATCATTCCTGGTTGCTGTGGCCACAGAAGCTTAAAATGGAACCCAATCTTCTCGCCATTATCTTCAGTGGAGGGCAGGAGAGACATGAGGGGGTCTAATAGAACCTTGATGCCTCATTAAAGAGAGCCTGTGACAACAAAATGCTATCACATACTGTAGTGGGGTAATGGTCTCTTATGTGATAGCAATAAAGTTAAAGTGTAAAAAGTGTAAAAGAATTAAAGGTACACCCAAGCACTTAAACCTCATCCCCATACATTTTTAAGCCTCTATGTACATGCACATGCAGTACCTATGTGAACGCACATGTCGTGGGCACCTACAAACGAAAATGCTAATTGCGTTACACATGTTAGACATTGCCGTACACACGTGAGTGCAAAAATTTATAGTTAACACTAAACAAAGGTGAGGTAGGGGCTTTTAACATGTGGCCTAAGGGCAATTTTTGGGTGCCAAAGTTTGCTGTCATTGCACCAGCACACGCAATTTTAAGGCTGGACATGTTTGGTATCTATTTACTCGGCACAACCTCATGTTTTATATTTTACCAAAAACTTGGGTAATATATTGTGTTTGCGTCCAATAAAATTACATTTAGTTCATTTTTACTCATATTTACATATGTTTGATAAACCATTGTACTAATATTATAATGGCATAAAAAAAATTGGGACTACCACTATTTTATTACCCAGGGCCTCTGCTTTAAAAACATTTTGGGGGTTTTTAACTAACCTTCAGGCCCTAAGTGTGTATTTTAACACGTGTAAACAAAAAAAAAATGCAAAAAACAGCTCAGTCAGTGAAAGGGTTATTGCAAACTTGATTGACTCATTCTCCTGTGATCACACAAATATTAGAGCTTCCTCTACAACCTGATCATAGTATTGCTGGGAGGTCTATTTATTTAGATGCTTCATACTTCCCTTTACTACTTGGTGGTTTAACCGTCTCCTGTCCGGCCACTGTGTGTAAATGGCCGAAAAGGGAGCAGTGCCAATGCAGGTGGACGTACCCATCTTCCTGATCACTGCCACAGTAGTCCAGGTGTCTATTATCACTGGCACACCAGTCACAGTGTCCCTGATCACCACACCAGTCATAGTGTCCCTAAACACCTCCACACCAGTTACAGTGTCCCTGATCACCGCCACGCCAGTTACATTTCCGTTGATCACTGCAACAACAAGTGCCAGTGTCCCTGATTACCACCACACCAGTCATATTGCCCCTAATCACTGCCACACCAGTCCCAGTATCCCTGATCACTACACCAGTCATATTGTCCATTTTCACCGCCACACCAGTTACAGTGTCCCTGATCACCACCACACCAGTTATAGTGTCCCTGATCACCACCACACCAGTTACATTGTCAATAATCACCACCACACTAGTTACAGTGTTCCTGAACACCACCACACCAGCCCCAATGTTCCTGATTATCACACACAACAGTCATATTGTCCATAATCACTGAAACACCAGTTACAGTGTCCCCAATCCCAGCCATACCAGTCATACTGTCCGTGATCACCACCACACCAGTTACAGTGTCTACGATCACCTCCACATCAGTTATAAGGTCCCTGATCAACGCTACACCAGTTACAGTGTCCCTGATCACCACCACACCAGTTACAGTGTCCCTGATCACCACCACACCAGTCATATTGTTCCTGATCACCACCACAGCAGTCATATTGTCCATAATCACCGTCATACCGGTCTCAATTCCCCTGATCATCATCACAGCAGTTATATTGTCCATAATTACTGCCACACCAGTTACATTGTCCCTGACCACCGCCACACCAGTTACAGTGTCCCTGGTCACCACCACACCAGTTACAGTGTCCCTGGTCACCACCACACCAGTTACAGTGTCCCTGGTCACCACCACACCAGTTACAGTGTCCCTGATCCCCACCACACCAGTGACAGTGTCCCTGGTCACCACCACACCAGTTACAGTGTCCCTGGTCACCACAACACCAGTTACAGTGTCCCTGGTCACCACAACACCAGTTACAGTGTCCCTGGTCACCACCACACCAGTTACAGTGTCCCTGATCACCGCCCCACCAGTTACAGTGTCCCTGCTCACCAGCACATCAGTTAATGTCCCTGATAACCACCACAGCAGTCATATTGTCACTATTAGGACTTGTTCACATGTGCAATGCTTTCTGAAGAGCCATCTGTGTTCAGATGGCTCTTCAGAGAGCATTGAGCAGGCAGTGAGGAGGCACAGTAATGCCTCCTCTCTACCTGCTTTAACCCTTTGGACCCCACACAACCACCCCCATTTACTTCAATGAGTCATGACCAGTGGGTGTACATGGGGGAATGATTCCTGCCACAGCTGCAATGCAAAGCATCACAAAGCCTCGGCAGCAAAGGAAGTAATGGTTGGGGGGCAGAAAAACTGTGGCTCAAACACAAGGCCCCCCCCCAACCTCAAATGTGAACGAGCCGTAATAGTGCAGCCAGTCATAGTTGGTGTCCCTGATTGTTGCCTATACTAACCCAGGCCTGTTTATTGACCATGCTTCTGCCTAGACTGATCTTTTGTCTGTTTGCTGACCATGTCTCTGCCTGCGGGCTGAACCGACCGATCTGCAAGGCTAATTATGTTCCTGCAAGACAATCCCAGCCATCCCCTGTGGACAACTGCATTCCTGGAAGCACGGGAACTCTTTTGTTATTCCTTTCTTTAGCCTCCTGTACTTTCTGGCCAGTGAACAAGGCCAGTCTTCAAAAGACTCAAATGCTTTCTAGAAATCACCTTGGGGTGTTTACTTTCCAAAATGTGGTCATTTTGTGGGTGTTTCCACTGTCCTGGTGCTCCAGGGCCTCCAAAAATGTGATATATGGTCAGGAAATTAGATAAGTAATGTATGCCTCTAGAAAGTCTGATGGTGAACAGAAGAATGTTTTTGGTGTAATTGTAAGTATGCTCATAATGTGTGTGAGAAATATAATTATTACGTTGAATATATAATTATCAATTGGCAGCTTTGTGCAAAAAATACATTTTGATTTTCTTTCCTGCATTTCCAAATCCTTGTGGCTAAAAAAATGACATTTTCTAAAGGTTAACTATGCCTTTTGGAAAGTACCTTGGAGTGTTTGCTTTCCAAAGTGGGGTCATTTTGGGGGTCTTTCCACTGTCCTGGTGCTCAAGGGCCTCCAAAACTGTCATAGGTAGTCAGGAGCAATTTATGCTCTTTGAAAGCCCAAAGGTGCTCCTTGGATTTTGGGCCCCTCTATGCATCAAAGCTGTGAAAGAGTCTCAGACATGTGGGATCCTCATACTCAGGAGGAATATCAGAATGTGTTTTGGGGTGAAATTCTAAGAATTTTCATGCTGTGTGTGAGAAATAACTTATTAAACTGACAACTTTGTGCAAACAAAAATATTTTCGTTTTCTTTCCAAAATGTGGTCATTTTGTGTTTTTTTCCCACTGCTCTGGTGCTCCAGGGCCTCCAAAAATGTGATAGGCAGTCAGGAAATTAGATGTATAATTTATGCCTGAATATGAAGGTGCTCCTTGGATTTTAGGCCCCACTGTGTGGCTAGGCTGTGAAAAAGTCTCACACGTGTGGTAGCCCCATACTCAGGAGGAGCAGCAGAATGTATTTTGGGTGTAATTCCAAATATGCCTATGATGTGTGGGAGAAATATTGTGTAAAAATATACATTTTGATTTTCTTTCCTGCATCTCCAAAACCCTGTGGTAAAAATGACATTTACTAAAGGCTAACTATGCCTTTCAGAAAATACCTTGGACAATTTTGTTATCATTTTCTTTCTGCATTTTCCAAAAGCTTGTGGCAAAAAAAAGAAGTCTTCAAAATACTCACAATGCCTTTTAGAAAAAATATTGAGGTTTCTTTCCAAAATGTTTCCACTGTTCTGGTGCTCCAGGGCCTCCAAAACTGTCATAGGTAGTCAGGAAATTTGAAGGTGTTCCTTGGATTTGGGGCCCCTCTATGCATCTAGGCTGCGAAATCTAGATGTGTGGTTTCCTAATACTCAGGAGGAGTATCAAAATGTGTTTTGGGGTGCAATTATCAGTATGCCCATGCCGTGTGTGAGAAATAACCTATTAAACTGACAACTTTGTGTAAAAAAATTTAATTTTCATTTCATTTTCTTTCTGCATTTTCCAAAAGCTTGTGGCAAAAAAATGAAGTCTTCAAAATACAATGCCTTTTAGAAAAACATTGGGGTGTTTGCTTTCCAAAATGTGGTCATTTTGTGGGTGTTTCCACTGTTCTGGTGCTCCAGGGCCTCCAAAAATGTGGTAGGTTGTCAGGAAATTAGATGTGTATTTTATACCCCTAAAAAGTCTGAAGGTGCTCCTTGGATTTTGAGCCTCTCTCTATGCATCTAGGCTGCTAAAGAGTCTCAGACATGTGGTATCCCCATACTCAGGAGCAGTATCAGAATGTGTTTTGGGTGTAATTATAAGTATGCAGATGCCGTGTGTCAGAAATAACTTAGTAAACTTCTCTCTATGCTTGTAGCAAAAAAAAAGTCTTCATAAGACTCACAATGCCTTTTAGAAAATGGATTGGGGTGTTTGCTTTCCATAATGTGGTCATTTTATGGGTGTTTCCACTGTTCTGGTGCTCCAGTGCCTCCAAAATTTTGATAGGTAGTCAGGAGATTTGATTTGTAATTTATGCTCTTTGAAAGCCCAAAGGTGCTCTTTGGATTTTGGGCCCTTCTATGCATCTAGGCTGCTAAAGAGTCTCAGACATGTGGTATCCCCATACTCAGGAGCAGTATCAGAATGTGTTTTGGGGTGTAATTATAAGTATGCAGATGCCGTGTGTCAGAAATAACTTAGTAAATTGAAAACTTTGTGTAAAAAATGTAATTTTCATTTTCTTGTGGCAAAAAAAGTCTTCAAAAGACTCACCATGCCTTTTAGAAAAAACATTGGGGAGTTTGCTTTCCAAAATGTGGTCATTTGGTGAGTGTCTCTACTGTTCTAGTGCTCCAGGGCCTCCAAAGAGGTGATAGGTAATCAGAAAACTGGATGCATAATTTATGCCTGAATATGAAGGTGCTCCTTGGATTTTGGGCCCCTTTGTGTGGCTAGGCTGTGAAAGAGTCTCAGACATGTGGTATCCTCATACTCAAGAGGAGTGTCAGAATGTGTCTTGGAGTGTAATTATAAGTATGCCCATGCCGTGTGTGAGAAATAAGTTGTGAAAATTACAACATTGTGGAAAAAAAGCTAGTTTTATTAAATTTTTTCATCTTCCAAAAAAACTGTCAATAAAACATTTACAATTTCAGAAACAAACTTTAATTCGCAAAAATTGCCCGAATAAGCCCTACCAGATTTCGAACGTCTTTGATAGACAAACTACTTAACGAGCAAAAGTACTACTCAATTAAAGACATCTACAGAACAGTAAATTTTCTCTTTACCTAACCTCTACACCTCACATCTGTACAATCTTGGAGTAAAGAGTAGACTTACCTGGAGAGGATATCCTGGATAATATCCTGGAAGGCTGTACTGTAATGCCCCGTACACACGGTCGGACTTTGTTCGGACATTCCGACAACAAAATCCTAGGATTTTTTCCGACGGATGTTGGCTCAAACTTGTCTTGCATACACACGGTCACACAAAGTTGTCGGAAAATCCGATCGTTCTGAACGCGGTGACGTAAAACACATACGTCGGGACTATAAACGGGGCAGTGGCCAATAGCTTTCATCTCTTTATTTATTCTGAGCATGTGTGGCACTTTGTCCGTCGGATTTGTGTACACACGATCGGAATTTCCGACAACGGATTTTGTTGTCGGAAAATTTTATATCCTGCTCTCAAACTTTGTGTGTCGGAAAATCCGATGGAAAATGTCCGATGGAGCCCACACACGATCGGAATTTTCGACAACACGCTCCGATCGGACATTTTCCATCGGAAAATCCGAACGTGTGTACGGGGCATAAGTCAAAAACTGGTGACAAATGAATCCTGCAGGAAAACTCAGTTCAAACTTCTACACAGAGCCTATGTTCCTTTTTCCACTAAACACTCTACACCTCCGGGGGCAACTTGTCCTTGGTGTTCAGCCTCGAGACATCTTTATTCCACCGCCTCTGGACATGCTCAGTCATCTCAGACTACTGGGATCGAGTCCTAACATTTATCTTTGGGATAACCAACTACCAACCACTTAAGGACCCCTTGCTTCTTCTGTTTGGATGTACAGAGACGTGTAACCTCTCAGATGAACTTAAAACCTTAAAGCTCCAGAACAACCACCAGTGGACTCTCATTTGTCTCCTAGTTGCTCGTAGAAACATCTTTAAGCATTGGATCTCTGCAACAACGCCCACCATCTCGGAAATCAAGAGAGACCTTAAAACACTTTTATTTAGAGAAAAACTGGATACTACAATGCAAAAAGTCAGCTATATTAAACGCTTTGAATCCAGATGGCGTCCCTTCATTGACAACAGCTTAACGACATCTGAGGAATCATCACTACAATCCCCATTCATATGCACCTAGTGGTATTATGACTCATACAGTTAATTCACCATAACCAATTAATCAATCAACAAGTTTTTGTTGTATCTATTAAGCGATCTGATTACCAATTTATATCTGTATAAAATTAAATATACTGATTATCCCTTGAACTTCTGGCAACCCGGCAAGCTCGGGAGGCTATTGGTCCAAGATATTCTTTCTCCTCTTCCTTCTCTATCGTCTATTCTATACTTTCTTCTATCTCCTATCATTTTTGTTCTTATATTTGTAACAACATGCCAACAGTTACTTGTTTTTTTTTTTTTTTACAACAATCAAAGGCCTGAGGCCCCCTTTTTCTGTAACCACTTACCTACAGGGCACTTTCACCCCCTCCCTGCCCAGGCCATTTTTCAGCTTTCAGCGTTGTCACACTTTCAATGACAATTGAGCCGCAATTCTACACTGTAACCATGTGAAATTTTTATCATTTTCTTCACACAAACAAAGCTTTCTTTTGGTGGAATTTAATCACTGCCGGGATTTTTCTTTTTTACAAAAAAAAAAAAGCCAGAAAATTTTTGAAAAAAAAAAGTTTTTCTCAGTTTCTGTCAGTAAATATTGTAAATAAGTAATTTTTCTCCTTCACTAATGTGCGCTGATGAGGTGGCACTTATGGGCACTGATGGGGAGGCACTAATATTCTGAAATTATGGGCACTGATAGGCAGCACTAATAGGCACTAATGGGCGGAACTGATGGGCTTTACTGATGGGCACTGACTGGCATCACTAATGGGCACTGATTGCTGGCACCGGTGGGCACTGACTACTGGCACTAGTTGCTGGCACCTCTGGCACTCTAATGTTATCATCAGTGCCCTGATTACATCTCTAGCTGTCCCCTGTGAGGAGAGGCTGCTGATTGGCTCTCCTCGCTACACACTGTCAGTGTGAGGTGAGGAGCGCCAATTACCGGCACTTCCTTGTTTATATGTGACTGGCTGTGCAGATCACATGGTTAAAGAGCCGCGTAAGCAGCTCTTTACAGAGATCGGGGCTGCGACGTGTCCTAGCAACACGGCACGCCCGCGCTGGAACGAGAGCTGCACCATCCCGCTGTCGACGTTTGACGGTAGGCGGCAAGTGGTTAACTTTGTGAGACAGTCATAACATACTTTATTCTACTTTGTCATTTGAAATACTCAATAACACATATTATATATATATATATACACATATATATATATATATATATATATATATATATATATATATATATATATATATATAAACTTGCCATGACTCCTACTAAAAACCTCAAACTGTCCACTTTCAAAAAAAAGGGGTCATGGGTGGGGGGGTTGCACTGCCCTGGAATTTTAAGGTCTCCAAAAATAAGATAGGCCATCAGTATATCAGGATTGATCAGTCTTCAGATATATATCGTAGTTTGTAGAGAGATGATTTATTTTATAACAGAAAGTAACAAAAGCATGGGGTTTTTTAAATAACATTTTTTTGGTATTTTTCCAACATTTTCGGTATGTTTATATAGCAAAAAAACGTGGTGATTAAAAGAAGGAAAAGAAGTTCCATCTGTCTCAAAAATGATAAAAAATTGAGTTAGGGTACAGAGTTGCATGTCTGAGTAATTGGCATTCAAAGTATGACAGTGCTGAGAACTGAAGATTGGCCTGCACTGGAAGGGGATGAAAGTGTCCAGTATTGAGGTGGATAATTAACTTACTTTCTTCAATGTCTACTGTTCTCATAAGTGCATGAGTATGATATCTCCACTATTGGTATGAAACCACGTCTGAGAAGAAAACGAAGTCTATTTATAAAAAAAAAATCTTTGTTGGGCAAATGTCACAAACATTCATCCAGCCATGACAAACTCTGGCTATATTTTGATTAACACATGATGAAGATAAGCCATGTAGTATATCTGAGGTGTATATCAGGGTGTGCTTCTTCCCGACATGTCCAGCAACATTCATATAGAAGACATTTCCCGCACCCAAGGCACTGATAAACCTCGAGGGTTGTGTGGGACCCCCTGATGTACAGGAAGACAGGACTTCAGTGAGGAACAATTCCCTCACTCAGGACAGGAAAGTGGCTTCTCCCCCGTGTGAGATCTCTGATGTCTGTAAAGATTGGACTTCTGTGAAAAACATTTCCCGCATTCAGGACAGGAATATGGCTTCTCCCCCGTGTGAGCTCTCTGATGTGTAATAATATGTGACTTTAATGAAAAACATTTCCCGCACTCAGGACAGGAATAAGGCTTCTCCCCTGTGTGCGATCTCTGATGTACATTAAGATAGGACTGCCTAGAAAAACATTTCCCGCACTCAGGGCAGGGATACGGCTTCTCCCCCGTGTGAATCATCTGATGTCTGGCAAGTTCTGGTTTTCGTGAAAAACACGATCCACACTCAAGACAGGTATGCTGCTTCTCACCTGTGTGTGATTTCTTATGTCTGCAAAGACTGGACCTATCTGCAAAAAATGTTCCGCACTCACGACAGCAATAGGGCTTCTCCCCTGTGTGCGTTCTCTGATGAGTATCAAGACCGGCCTTCTCTGAAAAACATTTCCCGCACTCAGAACAGGAATACAGCTTCTCCCCCGTGTGTGATATCTGATGTCTGGAAAGATGTGAATTTGTTGCAAAACATTTCCCGCAGACGGGACAGGAATAAGGCTTCTCCCCCGTGTGCAATCTCAGATGTCTGTTACGAGAAGACTTATCTGAAAAATATTTCCCGCATTCAGAGCAGGAGTACGGCTTCTCACCTGTGTGAGAGATCTGATGTATGACAAGTTCTGATTTTTGTTCAAAACATTTCTCGCACACAGGACAGGAAAGAAACTTTTCACCGGTGTGCAATCTTTGATGTTTGTAAAGTCTTGACTTCATTAAAAAACATTTCCCACACTCAAGACAGGAATGCGGCTTCTCACCCGTGTGAGACATTTGATGTCTGACAAGCCGTGATTTTTTTCCAAAACATTTCCCGCACTCAGTACAGGAAAACCTCTTATTTTTTGAAAGTTTGGCACCATCCCTCACAGCCTGAGGTTCCTCAGGATAAGAGGAAATCGATGGTCCGGCACCGTCCCTCACAGTCTGAGGTTCCTCAGGATAAGAGGAATACGATGGTCCGGCACCGTCCCTCACAGTCTGAGGTTCCTCAGGATAAGAGGAATTCGATGGTCCGGCACAGTCCCGCACAGTCTGAGGTTCCTCAGGATAAGAGGAATACGATGGTCTGGCACCGTCCCTCACAGTCTGAGGTTCCTCAGGATAAGAGGAATACGATGGTCTGGCACCGTCCCTCACAGTCTGAGGTTCCTCAGGATAAGAGGAATACGATGGTCCGGCACCGTCCCTCACAGTCTTAGGTTCCTCAGGATAAGAGGAATTCGATGGTCCGGCACCGTCCCTCACAGTCTGAGGTTCCTCAGGATAAGAGGAATACGATGGTCCCGCACCGTCCCTCACAGTCTGAGGTTCCTCAGGATAAGAGGAATACGATGGTCCGGCACCGTCCCGCACAGTCTGAGGTTCCTCAGGATAAGAGGAATACGATGGTCCATCTACACTGTGTGGTGCCGGATGGACATTTGAGGTAGTCGGGTTTTCTCCTGGACTATACTGTGTGATGTCCTCATCTTCTACTTCACAGTCTGGAGACAAAGTGAGACAATCCTCTGAGGTTTTCCTCATCTCCCGTCCATCTACTAAAATATAAATAAAAAGATTATTACTAGACCTGAGCAGATTGGTTCCCCTAAACCAGGACTCCGCCCACATCAGGCAGCTTTGTCTCTGAGGATCTTACAATTCCCCCCTCAAGGTAACTAGTAAATGGGTCCTCTGATCTCCTACCAGTTAATTTCTTGATTCATGGACCTTAGTCAGAGAGTGGGGAAACAATGAGAACTGTCTTTTATAGGAGTGACAGTGATGAGGGGATTATTGGACGAGTGTCCCCACCCCCTCTATCCCTCATTGCCATCTTCCCAACACAAGAAGTCCTACAATTCCTTATTTAGTCCATGATTTAGTCATGAATAACAGCGGGGCTGAGCCCCACCAGAGGTCAGAGAGTGAGGATGGTGGGGAGAACAGCTAAGATGAAGACTGGACTGACACCTATGGTGAATATCAACATTTTGCTGCCAGCTGAACCCCAGAATTTCCATAAATTAAGTCTAATATTAATATGTAATCCTATGAGCCTCCACTGATTTCTAGACAAAATAAAAAACTAAAAACTAATACTCTTTTTGATGATCAGCTGCTAGCGTTACACATGTCTCATATATTATGCATGAATCAAACGAAGATATATAAATACGCTGCACTATCAAGAATGTAAATGTGTGTGATATATAACATAAAAGTGCAATCCATGCAATATTGCAAATAAAGTAATGATGTGCATACACCTAAAATGTTACATATGGCAGCCAAAAAAATATATTATACAAAAATGTATAATTAATATTATACATGCATCACAGTGAGTATATATAGCTGGACATATACTCAAAGATAAAGTGCTACAATGTGCTAGTGCAATATTCAAAGATTCCAAGAGAAATACAGGAATACAAGATGGGGAGCACAGCTCAGGAAAGTGACCAGGGGATTACAGGCTGATATCACCCAGTCCCCGCCCTACTCTGGACCAATCAGTGAGCAGTATGGGTGGAGGAATGGATTTAGTGTTAATGACCCACCTGTACTGATCTCTGTAGGAGTGTCCTCCTCTATAAATGTCCCCGTTATTCCATCCTCCTCCATAAACTGCTGATCGTCCCTCACATACATCTCTTCTTCTTCTGATTTAACCTCAAATTCTATATCGATTGGATCTCCACTCTAAACCAAGAAAATTAGAGAAAATATCATCTGTAAGATATCAGCTTTAATATTGTGAGATCACATAAAAAATCCGCACATTGTCTCCATGAGTCTGTGTTTTATAAATTCCATCCCACCAACCTTGCAATAGGGAGGGGTGGTGTGACCTTCCTGTGTGGAATCCCGGGAATACAGAGTACAGGGACATCTCTCTGGTGGGTTCCTGGCATTAGGTGGCTCCATCATATCCTTGTGTCCTTCTGAAATCATCTCCATCACTCCATACTCCTCTTTGAACTCTTTTTTAACATCAATATTATCATCCCTGAGGTTTCCACTCTAAATAAGTAATAAAACATTCATTGGAATATGCATGCCTATGTATAAAGTATAACTACCAGAGCTTGTTCTTCATCTACCTGATGATGGTGAGGGATGGTGTGATCTTCCTGTGTGGAGTCCCGGGAATACAGAGGACGGGGACATCTCTCTGGTGGGTTTCTGTAGCTGGATGACTCCATCATGTTGTCCTGGTACAGATCTTTTTGACCTTCCTCCATCACCCCATCCTCATCATCCTCCTCTTTTATCTCTTCTTTAACATCAACTTTAGAATCTCTCAGGTTTCCAATCTGAATATATAATAAAAATTACACCAATTGTAACAATGCAGATAATGTACAGATCCTAGTGATTCTACCAGTGATTGTGACAAAACATGGCAACAAGTAAACCAATGAAATTCCCCCCTATTCAAAAGTCTGCATCCCCTTCTTAATCTTGTGTATTGCCCCCTTTAGCATCAATGATGGCATGCAGTCTTTTGTAATAGTTGTCTATGAGGCCCCAAATTCTTGCAGGTGGTAGAGCTGCCCATTCGTCTTGGCACAATGCCTCCAAAGTCTTTGGTCTTCTTGCATGAAGGAGCACCTTTGAGAACTCCCCAGAGTCTTCTGTAATAGTTGTCTATGAGACCCCAAATTCTTGCAGGTGTTAGAGCTGCCCATTCGTCAGGGCACAATGCCTCCAAAGTCTTTGGTCTTCTTGCATGAAGGAGCACCTTTGAGATCTCCCGAGAGTCTTCTATAATAGTTGTCTATGAGGCCCCAAATTCTTGTAGGTGGTAGAGCTGCCCATTCATCTTGGCACAATGCCTCCAAAAGTCTTTGGTCTTCTTGCATGAAGGAGCACCTTTGAGATCTCCCCAGAGCGGCTCGATGATATTAAGATCAGGAGATGGCTACTCCAGAACCTTCACCTTTTTCTGCTGTAACCACTGGAGGGTCCGCTTGGCCTTGTGATTTGGGTTATTGCCGTGCTGCAAAATTCCAAGAGCATTCCATGGAGAGCTTTCCTGCAGGAGAATGCAAATTCCCTCTCCAGTATTTTCTGGTAACATGCATTCATCTTTTCACAAGATTCCCTGTGTCTTTAGAACTCACGCACCCCCAAAACATCAGTGAGCCACCACCATGCTTCACAGTGGGTATAGTATTATTGTCACTATAGACCATATGACTATGTGACCATAAAGCTCTATTTTTGGTCTGGTCACTCCAGATTACAGTGTGCCAGAAGCTGTGAGGTGTGTCAAGGTGTTGTCGGCCATATTGTAAATGTGCTTTTTTTTGTGGCATTGGCGCAGTAAAGGCTTCTTTCTGGAAAAGCGACCAGGCAGCTCATTTTTATTCAAGTATTGTCGTATTGTGCTCCTTGAAACAACCACCATGTCTTTCTCCAGAGCAGTGTCAGGGCTGGGCTCTCAGCAGCTCCCTTCTCTGAGCTGAGGTTGCTCGGCTGTCGGTTAATTGCCAGCATTCATAGCTCCACAGTGGCTCACCTTGTGATCATTTCCTGCTCATCAGTCCCGCCTACAGCCAGCCCCTTCTGGCTATTTAAACTGCCTTGCTCAGTCCTTTCGTGCCTTCGCCTTGGCCAACATGTCTGGAGATTCTTTGCCGTGTTCCCGTGAAAAACTTTGCCCGGCTGATGTCCCTTCTGGCTTCTGTTCTTCTGCCTCGGACTACGATGATCTCTGGTTTCCTGATTTACTGGCTTGTCTGACTATGCGCTTTGGCTTCCGAACCCTGGCTATGTTTTGACTTATGCCGCGTACACGCGAGCGGACTTTACGGCAGACTTTGCCCGGCGGACTTTTCGACGTACTTTACGACGGACTTTCTGAATGAACGAACTTGCCTACACACAATCCACCAAAGTCCGTCGAATTCGTACGTGATGACGTACAACCGGACTAAAACAAGGAAGTTCATAGCCAGTAGCCAATAGCTGCCCTAGCGTGGCTTTTTGTCCGTCGAACTAGCATACAGACGGCGGACTTTTCGACCGGACTCGATTTCGACGGATTAATTTAAAACTTGTTTCAAATCTAAGTCCGTCCAACTTTTGAGAAAACAAAGTCCGCTGGAGCCCACACACATCGAATTGTCCGACGAAATCCAGTCCGCCGGGCAAAGTCCGTCGTAAAGTCCGCTCGTGTGTACGCGGCATAAGTTTACTGTTCTGTACCATTTTTACCTTTTCATTAAAATGTGTGATTTTTGCTGCATTTTCTGTCTCAGTCTGATTCATGGTTCCTGACAAGCAGCCAGTAATCCTCCCGAGGTTACCTGTGGGGTTTTTCTTTGTATCCCGAACAATTCTTCTGGCAGTTGTGACTGCAATCTTTCTTGGTCTACCTGACCTTGGCTTGGTATCAAAAGATCCCTGAATTTTCCACTTCTTAATAAGTGATTGAACAGTACCGACTGGCATATTCAAGGCTTTGGATATCTGTTTATATCCTTTCCATCTTTATAAAGTTCAATGACCTTGTTACGCAGGTCTTATAACAGTTCTTTTCTGCTACCCCCCTCGTTTAGTATCTAGCTAGCCTGTTCAGTGCAATAATATGAGAGCTAACAAACTCATTGACAATTTATACACAGACACTAATTGCAATTTAAAAAGCCACGGATGTGGAAAATTAACCTTTTAATTGCCATTGTAACCTGTGTGTATCACCTTGTGTGTCTGAACCAAGGCCAAACATTTCAGGGGGGAGACTTTTCATTAGGACCATTTGGAGGATTTCTGTTATTATTATTTGAAAAGGAGCCAAACAACCATGTGATAATAAATGGCTTCATATGATCACTATCATTAATAAAAGACCTTTTTTTGGCATGATCAGTCATATCACTAATACCAATGCCAAAATTCCACTATTTCTGCCAGGGGAAGCAAACTTTTGAGCACAACTGTAACAATAATTGACAATCACCTACCTGATGATGGTGAGGGATGGTGTGACCTTCCTGCGTGGAATCCTGTGAATACAGAGGACGGGGACATCTCTCTGGTGGGTTCCTGGTATTAGGTGACTCCATCATATCCTTGTGTATATCTGAAAGTTCCTTCATCACGCCATACTCCTCATCCTCCTCTGTATACTCTTCTTTAATAATACTATTATTATTGAGGTTTCCACTCTGAATATATAATAAGACATAAATTGTAACAAACATGCTTGGGAATAAATTATAACTACCCATAATTGTTCCTCATCTACCTGATGATGGTGAGGGATGGTGTGACCTTCCTGTGCAGAATCCCGGGAATACAGAGGACGGGGACATCTCTCTGGTGGGTTCCCATTACTGGATCCATCTGTAGGAAACACACACACTGACTGAATACATTGTTTCTATGTGTTTATCAGATGATGGGGGATCTAGGTGGACCCTCCGTACTGCTCTCTCCTTTACAATAAAGTCTCCTCTTACCCGGTGATGTGAGGGGCGGCTGATTGTCCATCATGACGTCCTTGTAGAGATCCTTGTGTCCTTCTAAATACTCCCACTCCTCCATGGAGAAATAGACAGTGACATCCTGACACCTTATAGGAACCTGACACACACAATGATACAGTCACCATCCAGACACATCCCTTGTCTGTTACTGGATAATGTCCCAGAATTCCCAGCACCGCTCACCTCTCCTCCATGATCTCTCTGGTGACTTCTAGAATCTTCTTTGTATTTCTCTATTCTATCAGGGAGGGAGGTGGAGGCAATGTGATGGTCATATGATCTCCAGACTTCACAGGAGGAAAACTCTAGATTTAAACACAAATAGTAAAATCAAAATAAATCCCCAAAATCCTCCTCATCTTACTCTCTACATTTTATTAAAGCCACACTTCAGGTTGGGGTAGAAATGACCAACACTGACCTCCCACTTCATAGGTGAAAAACTTGTTGTAGGCATTCTGACATCCTTACATACAATGCAGGAGCAAGAGTCCTGCCAGGTACGTGAGGCTGGTACGGGTCCACCCACATCCTAAGAGCATCTGAATAATAAGAAAAGAGCTGGATGGAGGGACATTGGGAGGAGGAGCTGTGAGGTCAGTGTGATGTCATAGGATTCTCTGACTCTGGATGGAGGGACATTGGGAGGAGGAGCTGTGAGGTCAGTGTGATGTCATAGGATTCTCTGACTCTGGATGGAGGGACATTGGGAGGAGGAGCTGTGAGGTCAGTGTGATGTCATAGGATTCTCTGACTCTGGATGGAGGGACATTGAGAGGATTAGCTGTGAGGTCAGTGTGATGTCATAGGATTCTCTGACTCTGGATGGAGGGACATTGGGAGGAGGAGCTGTGAGGTCAGTGTGATGTCATAGGATTCTCTGGCTCTGGATGGAGGGACATTAAGAGGAGGAGCTGCGAGGTCAGTGTGATGTCATATGATTCTCTGACTCTGGATGGAGGGACATTGGGAGGAGGAGCTGTGAGGTCAGTGTGACTCTGAACTCTCCGATACTTACTACTTAACTCTGCATTACTTACTACTGACCTCTGATCTCTCCTTTACTTGCCACTGACCTCTCAGATACTTACTACTGACCTCTGAGCTCCCTGTTGAATAATACTGATCTCTGAACTCTCCATTACTTACTACTGAACTCTGAACTCCTCTACACTACTGACCTCTCAGATACTTACTACTGACCTCTGAACTCTCCGATACTTACTACTGACCCCAGAGTCATTTCCCACAGAGTTCAGAGGTCAGTACTAAGGGAGGTACAGTTCAGAGGTCAGTACTAAGGGAGGTACAGTTCAGAGGTCAGTAGTAGGTGAGGCAGAGTTCAGAGGTCAGTAGTAGGTGAGGCAGAGTTCAGAGGTAAGTAGCAGATTAGGCAGAGTTCAGTACTACCCTGTTTCCCCGAAAATAAGACCTAGCGTGATTGTCGGTGATGGCTGCAATATAAGCCCTACCCACCAAATAAGCCCTAACCTGTTTCCCCGAAAATAAGCCCTACCCTGAAAATAAGAACTACAAGGACTTTAACTAGGGCTTATTTGGGGGGTAGGACCTATATTGCAGCCATCACCGACAATCACACTAGGTCTTATTTTCGGGGAAACAGGGTAGGTTAGGCAGAGTTCAGGGGTCAGTAGTAAGTGACTGTCTGTCTCACCTCTGCACTGATAACCTCTGCTCTCCTTCTTCCTGGACTAATTTCTCTGTGGAAGTGCAGTCCTCCCCCTTTTCCTATTCCCTGATCCAGGAGGCGGAGCTAAATTACATTGAATCATAACTCCACCTACTGGACAAGGAAGTAGAAGGGGGAGGAGAGTCGGAGCTGCAGTACCCTGAGTATTGTGCGGAGTCCAGAGAGAAGAACAGAAGTAAGACGATCCTCATTCTGTGTCTCCCCTGCAGCAGTGCTTGTCATGGGCGGCTACAGAGGAAACAATGTGTGTTTATACCGGGGAGTGGGCGGGTAGTAAAGGCCGGCACAGCTAGTAGGGGGTGGGGGTATGATTGACTGATTGGCTTTATACCAGGGAGGATGTGGGGTTTAAAGGACTGCACAGGGAGTAGGGGGTGGGGGTATTGTAGTGGTATAGTATAGTGGGTAGATAATTAATTAGTAGTTATTATAATGATGATGTGAGTAATCTTTACGCAGCAACCCAATTCTTCCAGAGAGATTCTTCCACTTTATTGACTTCCAACACAGAACAAAGTCTTGCAACAGATGACAAAATCCAACAGAGTAACTATGACAATGAATACTAGCCTTCAGAGTCCCATGTTTCCTAGACCTGTGCCTTCATAATCACACAGACACACAGTGAATAGACCGAACGCCATGTTATATTACCTATACACTGAATGGCTGAGCAATTTGATTGGCCGTTTCCATTAGGCCTTTGATCTGCTTCTGTCTTTCAGACAACGTGGCCTGCACCACCTTAACACCCTTTTGACTGGTCCTGGAATGCCTACATCCCTAACTTGTACATATATATAATAATAATATAAAATCCCGCATAAATCTACCAACATATTACAACAAGTATGATTAACTGTGATTGGCTTTATACCGAAGGGGAAGGGGTGGGTACTAAAGGCCGGTACAGGGAGTAGGGAGGCGGGGCTATGACTGACTATAATAGGCCTTATACTGGGGTGGGTACTACCCTGTTTCCCCGAAAATAAGACCTAGCGTGATTGTCAGTGATGGCTGCAATATAAGCCCTACCCCCCAAATAAGCCCTACCCTGAAAATAAGACCTACAAGGGCTTTAACTAGGGCTTATTTGGGGGGTAGGGCTTATATTGCAGCCATCACCGACAATTACGCTAGGTCTTATTTTCGGGGAAACAGGGTAAAAGTTGTCAAAGGGAGTAGGGGCGGGGCTATGATCAACTGCAATTGGCTTTATACCAGGGAAGGGGTGGGTATTAAAGGCCGGTACAGGGAGTAGGGAGGCTTGGCTATGACTGACTGTGATTTGCTTTATACTTAGGAGGGGGTGGGATCTAAAGGTCTGCATGGGGATTAGGGAGATGGGGCAATGATTGACTGTGATCGGCTTATAGCCCCACCCCCTACTGCCGCACTGGCCTTTAGCGCCTGCTCCCTCCCCAGTATAAAGCCAATCACAGTCAGTTATAGCTCAGCCGGTCCCCCTACCCCCTGTGCCAACCTTCAGTACCCGCCTCCTCCCCGCAATAAACAGCGTTTCCTCTGTAGCTGCCTGTGACAAGCACAGCCGCAGGGGAGACACAGAGAGGGGGAACGGAACAGCGTTTTACCCCTTCTGGCTAATTTAGTGGAGCTGGTGATGGAACATGTTTTGGCACTGGGCTCCAGGACTCAGCCTTAATGGGTGGGACACCGGGACTGAAACCAAATCTCGAGACAGTCCCACCCAAAACGGGGCAGTTGGGAGGTGTGATAAAAGTGGTATAGTCCATTAGTATAGACTGATGAGGTAAGGTGATTGGATAGGAAAGGTGACACATCTCCAACATGAAGAGAATGTTCCGGCCCCGTAAGAAATGTTCTGTCTCTGAAGGTGTTAATCTAGGTTTCCACACTATATAGGTGTGTATCATCATCTGCTGGGGATAAAAGACGTCACAGTGACTATGGAGGAAGAGGACGGACATGACGGGGGTTACTGGTAAGGATGAGCTCCAGCGCGTTCACACTCTCCACGTGCCGAGCCCGCCAGGAAGTCGGCACGGCGCTGCGCTAATCACAGGCAGAGAGACATTTCCCGATTTCTGCAGCCGCACATCGGGAAAATGTCTCACTGCCTGTGTTTAGCGCAGCACCGTGCCGACTTCCTGGCGGGCTCTGCACGTGGAGTGTGCGAACGCGCTGGAGCTCATCCTTAGTTACCGGGAGTAAACAGAAAATAAGATCTTATTACCTCCTCTGCTGCCACTTCCAGCGATGTCTCCTCTCTACTTCCTCCCACCTAACCTTTCACCCGGAACTTCCTGTCTCTACCTGACATCACTTCCTGCCTGTTCCTGACATCACTTCCTGTCTGTCTTCCATAGACACTTTCTGTCTCAACAGAAGTGAGATCACCACCTTGTGGAGTTTAGAGGAACTGCAGGCCAAGGAAATGTCTCGTAGTGTGAACACGGCCTTGTGCTGTGTGTATGTACTGTACTGTAGTGTATATCCTTATAGATGGGGTCATCCCCACTCCCACCAAGGGGGAGAGAAATATATTACTGCCTAGTTCAGCCTTTCTCAGCCAGGGTTCCTCCAAAGGTTTCTAGGGGTTCCTTGAGCAATGAACAATTTCACTCTCTCATAGGTGCCAACAGTGCAGAATTTACTGGGACAGTCCCTAAAATCCAATCCATGTCCAGCTTTGTTATTGTCCCGGGCAGAATCATGAAAATTGCCTCTGATCCGGGCCGCACTGTCATCCCTCCCCTACCTCCTCCAGGAAGTGCTGCAGATTAATCAGTGTTGAGAGGGGGCATGGCCAGCAATGGGTGATGAGCAGCCCATTGGCAATAGAGAATGATCGACCGGTTACTGTCACACACACTGTCCATGCCGCCACCGTGGGACAGGGCTCCAGGAGATAGGAAGAGGCTCGCTGTGCTGTGTATTCACAAATCCCTTCCCCAATGAGGGATGAGCAGGCGGGGCTATAAGCTCCCCTGTGCTCGTAAAGTGGGAGCAGTAGCAAGCTGTACTGAGAGCTCACGGAGCTCAGGTGGCTAGCAGGGCAAGGTATGTGCTGCCTTTTCTCCATAGACTGTTCCTAAACCCTGACCTGGCTGCTTGATGCTTTTAGGCCTGGTACATTTGAATGGACATCCGTGTCGGCATTTACCGCAGAAAAAAGCGCATGCAGCATTTTAATTTTAAAAATGCAGTGTCCTTGAAATCGCATTCCCCAAAATGCATGGCATTTTTAGATGCGTGGGCCTCCATACACTGCCCTACATCCTACTGACCTTTGTACGCTGCTCTACATACTACTGACCTCTGTACACTGCTCTACATCCTACTGACCTCTGTACACTGCTCTACATACTACTGACCTCTGTACACTGCTCTACATCCTACTGACCTCTGTACACTGCCCTACATCCTACTGACCTCTGTACACTACCCTACATACTACTGACCTCTGTACACTGCCCTACATCCTACTGACCTCTGTACACTGCTCTACATCCTACTGACCTCTGTACACTGCTCTACATACTACTGACCTCTGTACACTGCTCTACATCCTACTGACCTCTGTACACTGCCCTACATCCTACTGACCTCTGTACACTACCCTACATACTACTGACCTCTGTACACTGCCCTACATCCTACTGACCTCTGTACACTGCTCTACATCCTACTGACCTCTGTACACTGCCCTACATCCTACTGACCTCTGTACACTGCTCTACATCCTACTGACCTCTGTACACTGCTCTACTTCCTACTGACCTCTGTACATTGACCTACATCCTACTGACCTCTGTACACTGTCCTACATCCTTCTGACCTCTGTACATTGACGTACATCCTACTGACCTCTGTACACTACCCTACATACTACTGACCTCTGTACACTGCCCTACATCCTACTGACCTCTGTACACTGCTCTACATCCTACTAACCTCTGTACATTGACCTACATCCTACTGACCTCTGTACACTGTCCTACATCCTTCTGACCTCTGTACATAGCCCTACATCCTACTGACCTCTGTACACTGCCCTACATCCTACTGACCTCTGTACACTGCCCTACATCCTACTGACCTCTGTACATAGCCCTACATCCTACTGACCTCTGTACACTGCCCTACATCCTACTGACCTCTGTACACTGTCCTACATCCTACTGATCTCCGTACACTGCCCTACATCCTTCTGACCTCTGTACATTGACCTACATCCTTCTGACCTCTGTACATAGCCCTACATCCTACTGACCTCTGTAAACTGTCCTACTGACCTCTGTACACTACCCTACATCCTACTGACCTCTGTACACTGCTCTACATCCTACTGACCTTTGTACACTGTCCTACTGTCCTCTGTACACTACCCTACATCCTACTGACCTCTGTACACTGCCCTACATTCTTCTGACCTCTGTACATTGACCTACATCCTACTGATCTCTGTACATTGCTCTACATCCTAGTGACCTCTGTACACTGTCCTACATACTACTGACCTCTGTACACTGTCCTACATCCTACTGACTTCCGTACACTGCCCTATATCATACTGACCTCCACACTACTGACCCCTGTACACTGTCCTACATCCTACTGACCTCTGTACACTGTCCTACATCCCACTGACCTCTGTACACTGCCCTACATACTACTGACCTCTGTACACTGTCCTACATCCCACTGACCTCTGTACACTGCCCTACATACTACTGACCTCTGTACACTGCTCTACATCCTACTGACCTCTGTACACTGCCCTACATCCTACTGACCTCTGTACACTGCCCAACATACTTCATGTGCTGCATTTTCTCTGCCTACAGAAAAGAAATGTCCCTAAAATTCTTTGGGAACGTTGGAAACTCTGCTCTCTTAGTATCAATGATTTCATTACGATGTATGAATGTCCATCTCCCACTGATATATTGGGATCCTTCTCCTATTGGTCACTAATGTAAGAGACCAATAAACAGACCACTTGGAATGAGGTCCAGGTTTTAACTAAACCTATGCTTGGATAGAATTTGTCTTGTTTAAAGACCTAAATGAGTATTAAGCCAAGTCAAACCTCGAACTGCAATGTTACAACCACTGCTAAATATGGCAGCTTCCCACTCAGGTTCCCCGAGGTGTCATCACCTATATAAAGGAAGGGCGGGTATAGCGGAGACATCAAACATGGCTATGTGACCATATTCAAGCAATGATGTAACGCCCATCTGCTTATATGGTTGGGGATTTCCCGCCATGAAATTTAATGGGCCAGCTGATGTCATTGGTTGGTAAGGACGCAGAGGGTGCAAGGAGCTGCTGCTTCCTTAGCAACCATTGACAGTTGGAAACAGCAGCTACAAAAACTGTAGCTGCCAACTTATAATAAACAAACACTCACAATCCAGCACTGGGCTCACCAGACCTGTTTTCTTGGTGGACCACCCGCCAATCTCGCCTGCCCCACCGGGGAGGCGGAGTATGAGCGCAAGCGGCAGGACCCAACAGATGGTGAACTATGCCTGGGCAGGGCGAAACCAGAGGAAACTCCAGGGGAGGTCCACAGCAGTCCCAACTTGCAAATCGGTCCTCCGACCTGGGTATAGGGGCGAAAGACTAATCGAACCATCTAGTAGCTGGTTCCCTCCGAAGTTTCCCTCAGGATAACTGGCACTCTCGGCATGACTTTTATCCGGTAAAGCGAATGATTAGAGGTCTTGGGGCTGAAAGGATCTCAAACTTGAAATGGGAGGGGAAGAATAGGGCAGGTGGAGCATGAGCGAGCGTGGCAGGACCTAAAAGATGGTGAACTATGCCTTCACAGGGCAAAGCCAGATGCGGCGCTGGCATCTTAACTGTGGACAGCTTGTGGCTTCACATTCGGGTGCCCACTGAGCATATGCAAGCCGCGCTGCACATCGTGAATGGTCCCGCAGTCTATCACGTGTCCCAAAAGACTGCAGGGAGGAGAACCTTTGCATTTCTCGCCTAGGCGGTTGGAGCGGGTACCTGTCAAAGCCAGGTACCTGCTCCCCCCCCACCACCCAGGGCAGCACAGTGGTGTAGTGGTTAGCACATTCACCTAGCAGCAATAGGGTCGCTGGTTCAAATCCCGATCACGACACCATCTGCCTGGAGTTTGCATGTTCTCCCTGTGCCTGCATGGGTTTCCTCCGGGTACTCCGGTTTCCTCCCACACTCCAAAGACATGCTGGTAGGTTAATTAGATCCTGTTGAAAAATTGGCCAAATATGTGTATGTGTTTGTAAGCGTGTCGGGACCCCATGGGGCAAAGGACCGTGATATACTGCAGATGGACACCGGCAGCAAAAAAAAGCGATTCAGTTCGCATATGTAGCGCTATACAAGTTACTCACTCACTCAGAAAAAATTGGCAATTGTTCAAGAAGAGTGGGGACGAAGCCTTCCCCTTTTGGGTGGATCTCCGATTTAACGTCAGCTAGGTGGGATTACCTTCCTGTGGCCAAACATTAGAGCGCCCCCTAGATGCAGCCTGGTAATAACATTGCTAGGAGGTCTATTTATTTAACCGCTACATAATTTCCATCTTTCTATAAAAGTCTCCTGACATTTAGGGGTCTATTCATAAAAAATGTGCATAGCCATTCGCCCCGAGAAAGTGTCATTACTTCTGTGTGAAGGGGGGTAAAAAAAATAATGTTATTTGGCTATTTGCTGGTCGAATATTTAAAATGGAAAATACCACTTTCGGCCACTAGAAGGGACCAATTCCTATGATACGTAGCGCCATCTAGTCCCTAAATTTGGTATTTTCTGTTTTAAATCAATGGTTGGTTTATTGGTTCAACAATCTTATGTCCTTTATAGTCTACTGTACTCATAAGTGCATGAGTATGATCTCATCATCTGTATGAAACCATCTCTGACAGAGGAAACTAAGGACTCTATTTATAAAAAGATGCGTTGCACGATTGAGACAATCATTGCCCAACTGTGATAAATTCTGGCCAGAATTTAATTAAACAGGGATTTCCTATGATCATCAACTCCATCTAGTGGCGTATTTCCTGAAATACCTTGACCAGAAAAAAAAAATAAAGCAATATTACATTATGACCACTAGATGGAGCCAATGGTCATAGGAAATCACTGTATGAAATAAAATACGACCAAAGTTCGTCATGGCTGGATGAATGCTGTTTACATTCATTACATCAACTAATTATGTTATAAAACAGACCTGTAAGTCTTTGTGAAATCTTCCACCACAAAATGTACTCAGCCAATGAGAGGTAAAGACTCCATTTTTATTGTAAAAGGCCTAGAGGGCCGTCTTTTAAGTGGTGGGGTTAACGTGTTTCGTCCTGGAAGACGACTTGAGAAAACAGACCTCTTGCAAGAGTTTACACCACAAAATGTACTCAGCCAATGAGGTAATGACTCCATTTTTATTTTTCTCCTTCTATCAATGGCCAACACGGTACAACACTTCATCCATGTCTTTGGTGATCTCTGATCTCCTTATCAATTGTTTCTTACATGATGATCAGCCATGGAGTATATCTGTCCAGCAACATTCATATACAAGACATTTCCCGCCCTCAAGGCACTAATACATCTCGAGGGTTGTGCGGGACCCCTGATATACAGGACAGGACTTCAGCGAGGAACAATTCCCTCACTTATGACAGGAATATGGCTTATCCCCAGTGTGCAAACTCTGATGTTTGTAAAGATAGGACTTCTGTGAAAAACATTTCCCGCACTCAGGACAAGAATACGGCTTCTCTCCCATGTGCAATCTCTGATGTACGGAAAGATTGTACTTCTTTGAAAAGCATTTCCCGCACTCAGAACAGGAATATGGCTTCTCCCCTGTGTGAGATCTCTGATGTCTGACAAGTTCTGATTTTTGTACAAAACATTTCCCGCATTCAGAACAAAAATACGGCTTCTCTCCCGTGTGAGATCTCTGATGTATGTGAAGACTGAACTTTTGTGAAAAACATTTCCCGCACTCAGGACAGGAATACGGCTTCTCCCCCGTGTGCGATCTCTGATGTGTGGAAAGACTGGACTTCTGTGAAAAACATTTCCCGCACTCAGGACAGGGAAATGGCTTCTCCCCCATGTGAGACTTTTGATGTGCGTAAAGACTGGATGTCATTGAAAAACATTTCCCGCACTCAGGACAGGAATACGGCTTCTCTCCCGTGTGAGACCTTTGATGTACGTAAAGACTGGAGGTCACTGAAAAACATTTCCCGCACTCAGG
This sequence comes from Lithobates septentrionalis, assembly GCA_037952835.1. NCBI lineage: Eukaryota > Metazoa > Chordata > Amphibia > Anura > Ranidae > Lithobates > Lithobates septentrionalis. Next base: position 2,193,204 of record JBBDGP010000932.1, read on the forward strand.
ACAGGAATAGGGCTTCTCTCCCGTGTGAGACCTTTGATGTACGTAAAGACTGGAGGTCACTGAAAAACATTTCCCGCACTCAGGACAGGAATACGGCTTCTCTCCCGTGTGCGATCTCTGATGTGTGTAAAGATAGGTCTTCCTTGAAAAACATTTCCCGCACTCCAAACAAGAATGCAGCTTCTTCCCCGTGTGTATCATCTGATGTCTGACAAGTTCTGATTTTCGTGTAAAACACATTCCACACTTAAGACAGGAATACTGGTTCTTGTCCGTGTGCAATTTCTGATGTCTGCAAAGACTGAAACGATTTGAAAAAGATGTTCCACACTCATGACAGCAATATGGCTTCTCACCTGTGTGCAATCTCTGATGATCATCAAGACCGGCCTTCTCTGAAAAACATTTTCCGCACTCAGCGCAGGAAAGTGACTTTTCCCCCGTGTGCAATCTCTGATGTCTGCAAAGACTGGACTTCTCTGAAAAAAATTTCCCACACTCAGAACAGGAATACAGCTTCTCCCCCGTGTGTGATTTTTGATGTCTGGAAAGATGTGAATTTGTTGCAAAACGTTTACCGCACTCGGGACAGGAATGCGGCTTCTCCCCCGTGTGCAATCTCAGATGTCGCTTATGAGAAGACTTGAGTGAAAAACATTTCCCGCACTCAGAGCAGGAGTATGGCTTCTCACCTGTGTGAGACATCTTATGTTTGACAAGTTCTGATTCTTGTTCAAAACATTTTCCGCACACCGGACAGGAAAGTGACTTTTCAACCATGTGAGATCTCTGATGTCTGACAAGCTGTGATTTTTTAACAAAACATTTCCCGCACACAGAACAGGGAAACGGCTTCTCACCTGTGTGAGATCTTATATGCATATTAAGACCAGATCTAAAATGGAAACACTTCCCGCACTCAGTACAGGAAAACCTCTTATCTGTTGGAAGGACGGCACTGTCCCTCACAGTCTGAGGTTCCTCAGGATAAGAGGAATTCGATAGTCCGGCACCGTCCCTCACAGTCTGAGGTTCCTCAGGATAAGAGGAATACGATGGTCCGGCACCGTCCCGCACAGTCTGAGGTTCCTCGGGATAAGAGGAATACGATGGTCCGGCACCGTCCCGCACAGTCTGAGGTTCCTCAGGATAAGAGGAATACGATGGTCCATCTACACTGTGTGGTGCCGGATGGACATTTGAGGTAGTCGGGTTTTCTCCTGGACTATACTGTGTGATGTCCTCATCTTCTACTTTACAGTCTGGAGACAAAGTGAGACAATCCTCTGAGGTTTTCCTCATCTCCCGTCCATCTACTAAAATAGAAATACAAAGATTATTACTAGACATGAGCTGATTGGTTCCCCTAAACCAGGACTCCGCCCACATCAGGCAGCTTTGTCTCTGAGGATCTTACAATTCCCCCCTCAAGGTAACTAGTAAATGGATCCTCTGATCTCCTACCAGTTCATTTCTTTATTCATGGACCTTAGTCAGAGAGTGAGGAAACAACGAGAACTGTCTTTTATAAGAGTGACAGTGATGAGGGGATTATAGGACGAGTGTCCCCACCCCCTCTATCACTCATTGCCATCTTCCCAAAACAAGAAGTCCTGCACTACCTTATTTAGTCCATGATTTAGTCATGAATAACAGCGGGGCTGAGCCCCACCAGAGGTCAGAGAGTGAGGATGGGGGGAGAACAACCAAGATGAAGACTGGACTGATCCTGAAGACCCCCATCATTGGGTTATTGACTCCTCCCTCATTATTACTTTCTGTTTAAGGTTCCAAAGTTGGAGGATGTTATCACATTATTATCAACAAGTAAAAGTCTGTGCTCCAATCAAATCATCAGATATAAAATGTCCAGCTGGTAGGAAATGGGTGTAACAAAAGAGAATACATATTATGTGTATATATAGCAGAGGGTAGAGAGGAGAGAGCAGAAGTCAGGACTATGTAATGTACAACATATATAAATATTATATAGTGTAAAAGTCTGGACTCATAATATTGGTATTCGGTAATCCGTGGTGGATTAAATGTTTACATGAGACAAGTTGCAGAGGTCCCACACCGCTGCCTCCCATCTCCTGAGACTGCACTCAGTGACTTGGGTCTGAGACTATACAGACATATCCCTCCACCCGGCACAGCCAGCAAATAACAGAGCAAGTAACCCCGGGAGAATTGTTCTGTTAGAGATCTTGCTAGACCCGGGATATGGGAAAGGAAACCCAAGACACATACCACAGGTGTCTAGGTCAAGCAATGCCTATGGTGAAAATAAACATTGTGCTGCCAGCTGAACCCCAGAATCTCCATAAATCCAGTCTAGATACATAAATTGTGTCTGCAGCACAGAGAAGGAAGATTATCCGAGAGAAATACAGGACGGGGAACACAGCTCAGGAAAGTGACCAGAGGATTAAAGGGCTGATATCACCCAGTTCTTGCCCTATTCTGCACCAATCAGTGAGCAGTATGGGTGGAGGAATAGATTCAGAATTAATGACCCACCTGTGCTGATCTCTGTAGGAGTGTCCTCCTCTATAAATGTCCCCGTTATTCCATCCTCCTCCATAGACTGCTGATCATCCCTCACATATGTCTCTTCTTCTGATTTAACCTCAAATTCTATATCGATTGGATCTCCACTCTAAACCAAGAAAATGAGAGAGAATATTATCTGTAAAATATAAGCTTTAATATTGTGATATCGCATAAGAAATCCACACATCGTCCCCATAAATCTGTGTTTTATAAGCTCCATCCCACTAACCTTGCAATAGAGAAAGATGGTGTGACCTTCCTGTGTGGAATCCCGGGAATACAGAGGATGAGGACATCTCTCTGGGGGGTTCCTGGTATTAGGTGGCTCCATCATATCCTTGTGTCCTTCTGAAATCTCCTCCATCACTCCATACTCCTCATCCTCCTCCTTATACTCTTCTTTAACATCAATATTATCATCCCCGAGGTTTCCACTCTAAACAAGTAATAAAACATTCATTGTAATATGCATGCCTAGGTATAAAGTATAACTACCAGAGATTGTTCTTAGTCTACCTGATGATGGTGAGGGACAGTGTGGTCTCCCTGTGTGGAATCCCGGGAATACAGAGGACGGGGACATCTCTCTGGTGGGTTCCTGATATTAGGTGGATCCATCATATCCTTGTGTCCTCCTGAAAGCTCCTTCATCACTCCATACTCCTCATCCTCCTCCTTATACTCTTCTTTAACAATATTTTTATCGCCGAGGTTTCCACTCTGAATATATAATAAAAATTCATTGTAACACACATGGCTGTATATGAATCATAAGTACAATTGTTCTCAACAGTTTGCCTCCCCTTGGAGAATTGGTAATATACAGGAGTGAGCAGCAAAACACATTTCTTGTCTTTCTTATGGGGTTCCTATTCCTAGCTGTAGGTGATAACAGAATGGCCCAATCATAGAACAAAATATGGCAACAAGTAAACCAATGAAATCCCCCCCCCCTCCCCGTTCAAAAGTCTGTATGCCCTTATTTCTTATCCTGTGTATTGCCCCCTTTAGCATCAATGATAGCATGCAGTCTTCTGTAATAGTTGTCTATGAGGCCCCAAATTCTTGCAGGTGGTAGAGCTGCCCATCCGTCTTGGCTCAATGCCTCCAAAGTCTTTGGTCTTCTTGCATGAAGCGCACGTTTGAGAGATCTCCCCAGAGATATTAAGGTCAGGAGATGGCTACTCCAGAACCTTAACGTTTCTCTGCTGTAACCACTGGAGGGTCCGCTTGACCTTGTGATTAGGGTCATCGCAGAGCAGTGTCAGGGCTTGGCTCTCAGCAGCTCCTTTCTCTGTGCTGAGGTTGCCCGGCTGTCGGTTAATTGCCAGCACTCATCGCTCCACAGTGGCTCACCTGGTGATCATTTCCTGCTCGTCAGTCCCGCCTACAGCCAGCCCCTTCTGGCTATTTAAACTGCCTTGCTCAGTCCTTTCGTGCCTTCGCCTTGGCCAACATGTCTGGAGATTCTTTGCCGTGTTCCTGTGAAAGACTTTGCCCGGCTGATGTCCCTTCTGGTTCCTGATCCTGTTCTTCTGCCTCGGACTACGCTGATCTCTGGTTTCCTGATTTACTGGCTTGTCTGACTATGCGCTTTGGCTTCCGAACCCTGGCTATGTTTTGACTATGTTTACTGTTCTATACCATTTTTACCTTTACATTAAAATGTGTGATTTTTTACTGCATTCTCTGTCTCAGTCTGATTCATGGTTCCTGACAAGCAGCCAGTATTTCTCCTGAGGTTACCTGTGGGTTTCTCCATCACACCATACTCCTCATCCTCCTCTTTAATAATACTATTATTATTGAGGTTTCCACTCTGAATATATAATAAGACATAAATTGTAACAAGCTGGTGTATAAATTATAATTACCAATAATTGTTCCTCATCTTCCTGATGCTCGTAAGGGGTGGTGTGATCTTCCTGTGTGGAATCCCGGGAATACAGAGGACGGGGACATCTCTCTGGTGGGTTCCCATTACTGGATCCATCTGTAGGAAACACACACACTGACTGAATACATTGTTTCTATGTGTTTATCAGATGATGGGGGATCTAGGTGGAGCCTCCGTACTGCTCTGTCCTTTACAATAAAGTCTCCTCTTACCCGGTGATGTGAGGGGTGGCTGATTGTCCATCATGACGTCCTTGTAGAGATCCTTGTGTCCTTCTAAACGCTCCCACTCCTCCATGGAGAAATAGACAGTGACATCCTGACACCTTATAGGAATCTGACACACACAATGATACAGTCACCATCCAGACACATCCCTTGTCTGTTACTGGATAATGTCCCAGAATTCCCAGCACCGCTCACCTCTCCTCCATGATCTCTCTGGTGACTTCTAGAATCTTCTGTTTATTTCTCTATTCTATCAGGGAGGGAGGTGGAGGCAATGTGATGGTCATATGATCTCCAGACATCGCAGGTTAAAAACTCTAGATGTGAAGACAAATAGTAAAATCAAATAACATTCCCAGATTGTCCTCCTCACCTGACTCTCTCTATTTTATTAAAGCCACACTTAAGGCTGAGGTACAATTTATTCACCCCCACTGCATAGGTGAAAAACTTGTTGTAGGCACTATGACATCATTACATACAATGCAGCAGCAAGAGTCCCACCTTGTACATAAGGATGGCACGGTCCACCCACATCCTAAGAGCATCGAAAAAATAAGAAAAGAGCTGGATGGAGGGACATTGGGTGGAGGAGCTGCGAGGTCAGTGTGATGTCATAGGATTCTCTGACTCTGGATGGAGGGACATTGGGAGGAGGAGCTGTGAGGTCAGTGTGACTCTGAATTCTCCATTACTTACTACTGACCTCTAAGTAGGTTAGGCAGAGTTCAGAGGTCAGTACTAAGTGAGGCAGAGTTCCGGGGTCAGTAGTAAGTGACTGTCTGTCTCACCTCTGCACTGATGACCTCTGCTCTCCTTCTCCTTGGACTCATTTCTCTGGGGAACTGCAGCTCTGGCTCCTCCTCCTTCTCCTATTCCCTGGTCCAGTAGGTGCAGATAAATAACAACTTATAATATCCCCACCTACTGGGTCATGTTATGGGAGGGGGTGAGGAGTCGGAGCTGCAGTACCCTGAGTATTGTGCAGAGTCCAGAGAGAACAGTAAGTAAAGCTGATCCTCTTTCTGTGTCGCCCCTGCAGCTGTCCTTGTCATGGGCGGCTACAGAGGAAACAATGAGTGTTTATACCAGGGAGGGGGCGGGTAGTATAGGCTTGCACAGGGAGTATGGAGGTGGGGCTATGATTGACTTTATACAGGGGAGGGGGCGGGTACTAAAGCTGGAACAGGGAGTAAGAAGAGCAGGCTCTAATTGACTGTGATTGGCTTTATACCTGGAAGGGGGCGGGTTCTAAAGTCCTGCATGGGGAGTAGGGGGGCGAGGCTATGATTGACTGTGATTGGCTTTAAACCAGGAAGGGGGCGGGTTCTAATGTCCTGCATGGGGAGTGGGCGAGGCTATGATTGACTGTGATTGGCTTTATACTAGGAAGGGGGCGGGTTCTAACGTGCTGCATGGGGAGTAGGGTAGCAAGGCTATGACTAACTATGATTGGCTTTATACCAGGAAGGGAGCGGGTTCTAATGTCCTGCATGGGGAGTGGGCGAGGCTATGATTGACTGTGATTGGCTTTATACCAGAAAGGGGTTGAGTTCTAAAGTCCTGCATGGGGAGTGGGGGGGGGGGGGGCTAGGCTATGGTTGACTGTGATTGGCTTTATACCAGGAAGGGGGTGGGTTTGAAAGTCCTGCATGGGGAGTAGGGGGTGGGGGTATGATTGACTGTGATTGGCTTTATACGGGAGAGGGGGTGGGTACTAAAGGCCAGCAAAGGGAGTAGGAGGGCAGGGATACGATTGACTGTGATTGGCTTTATATCAGGATAGGGGCGGGTTCTAAAGGCCTTCACAGGGAGTAGGGGGTGGGGGTATGATTGACTGTGATTGGCTTTATATCGGGGAGCAGGGAGGGGCTCAGGCGTTTTTCGGATCCTAGTCCCAACCCACCTGAGCAATCCGGCCAGGAAGCCGTCACTGCCAACCGCCAATCATGAGCAGCCTAGTCAGGGTGTGCGTATGTGCAGCTGTGGGCCGGGAAATACCTCACTGCCCATGATTGGTCGGTGTGCAGTGATGGCTTCCTGGCCGGTAGGGATGAGCTTCGAGTTCGAGTTGAACTCATGTTCGACTCAAACATTGGCTGTTCGCAAGTTCGCCGAACAGCGAACAATTTGGGGTGTTCGCGGCAAATTCAAATGCCGCGGTACACCCTTTAAAAGTCTATGGGAGAAATCAAAAGTGCTAATTTTAAAGGCTTATATGCAAGTTATTGTCATAAAAAGTGTTTGGGGACCTGGGTCCTGCCCCAGGGGACATGGATCAATGCAAAAAAAAGTTTTAAAAACTGAAGTTTTTTCAGGAGCAGTGATTTTAATAATGCTTAAAGTCAAACAATAAAAGTGTAATATCCCTTTAAATTTCGTAGCTGGGGGGTGTCTATAGTATGCCTGTAAAGGGGCGCATGTTTCCCGTGTTTAGAACAATCTGACAGCAAAATTACATTTCGAAAGAAAAAACCCATTTAAAACTACTCGCGGCTATTGCATTGCCGACAATACACATAGAAGTTCATTGATAAAAACGGCATGGGAGTTCCCTGAACCAAAAAAAAAAAAAAAAAAATGACGTGGGAGTCCCCCTAAGTTCCATACCAGGCCCTTCAGGTCTGGTATGGATTTTAAGGGGAACCCCGCGGCAAAAAAAAAAAAAACGGCGTGGGGTCCCCCCAAAAATTCATACCAGACCCTTATCCGAGCATGCAACCTGGCAGGCCGCAGGAAAAGAGGGGGGGGACGAGAGTGCGGCCCCCCCCTCCTGAACCGTACCAGGCCACATGCCCTCAACATTGGGAGGGTGCTTTGGGGTAGCCCCCCAAAACACCTTGTCCCCATGTTGATGAGGACAAGGGTCTCATCCCCACAACCCTGGCCGGTGGTTGTGGGGGTCTGCGGGCGGGGGGCTTATCGGAATCTGGAAGCCCCCTTTAACAAGGGGACCCCCAGATCCCGGCCCCCCCCCTGTGTGAAATGGTAAGTGGCTACTTACCCCTACCATTTCACTAAAAAACTGTCAAAAATGACAAGAGACAGTTTGACAATTCCTTTATTTAAATGCTTCTTCTTTCTTCTACCTTCCTTCATCTTCTGCTTCTTCCTCCGGCGTTCTCGTCCAGCATCTCCTCCGCGGCGTCTTCTATCTTCTTCTCCTCGGGCCGCTCCGCACCCATGGCATGGGGGGAGGTTCCCGCTCTTCTCTTCATCTTCATCTTCTTCTCTTCTTTATTTTCTTCTCCGGGCGGCTCCGCATCCATGCTGGCATGGAGGGAGGCTCCCGCTGTGTGACAGCGTCTCCTCGTCTGACGGTTCTTAAATAACGGGGGGCGGGGCCACCCGGTGACCCCGCACCCCTCTGACGCACAGGACACGACGGGACTTCCCTGTGGCATTCCCCGTGACGTCACAGGGAAGTCCCGTCAAGTCACCGTGCGTCAGAGGGGGGCGGGGTCACCGGGTGGCCCCGCCGCCGTTATTTAAGAACCGTCAGACGAGGAGACGCCGTCACACAGCGGGAGCCTCCCTCCATGCCAGCATGGGTGCGGAGCGGCCCGGAGAAGAAAATGAAGAAGAGAAGAAAAGAAGAAGATGAAGAAGATGAAGAGAAGAGCGGGAGCATCCCCCCATGCCATGGGTGCGGAGCGGCCCGAGGAGAAGAAGATAGAAGACGCCACGGAGGAGATGCTGGACGAGAACGCCGGAGGAAGAACCAGAAGAGCAAGATGAAGGAAGATAGAAGAAAGAAGAAGCATTTAAATTAAGGAATTGTCAAAAACTGTCTCTTGTCATTTTTAACATTTTTGACAGTTTTTTAGTGAAATGGTAGGGGTAAGTACCCCCTTACCATTTCACACGGGGGGGCCGGGATCTGGGGGTCCCCTTGTTAAAGGGGGGTTCCAGATTCCGATAAGCCCCCCGCCCGCAGACCCCCACAACCACCGGCCAGGGTTGTGGGGATGAGGCCCTTGTCCTCATCAACATGGGGACAAGGTGTTTTGGGGGGCTACCCCAAAGCACCCTCCCAATGTTGAGGGCATGTGGCCTGGTACGGTTCAGGAGGGGGGGGAGCGCACTCTCGTCCCCCCTCTTTTCCTGCGGCCTGCCAGGTTGCGTGCTCGGATAAGGGTCTGGTATGGATTTTTGGGGGGACCCCACGCCGTTTTTTTTTTTTGCCGCGGGGTTCCCCTTAAAATCCATACCAGACCTGAAGGGTCTGGTATGAAATTTAGGGGGAACCCCGCGTCATTTTTTTTTTAAATTTTGGCCGGGGTTCCCCTTAATATCCATACCAGACCTGAAGGGCCTGGTATGGAATTTAGGGGGACTCCCACGTAATTTTTTTTTAAATTTTGGTTCGGGGTTCCCCTGTGGGGAATTCCCATGCCGTTTTTATCAATGAACTTCTACGTGTATTGTCGGCAATGCAATAGCCGCGAGTAGTTTTAAATGGGTTTTTTCCTTCAAAATGTCATTTTGCTGTCAGACTGTTCTAAACACGGGAAACATGCGCCCCTTTACAGGCATACTATAGACACCCCCCAGCTACGAAATTTAAAGGGATATTACACTTTTATTGTTTGACTTTAAGCATTATTAAAATCACTGCTCCTGAAAAAACGGACGGTTTTAAAACTTTTTTTTTGCATTGATCCATGTCCCCTGGGGCAGGACCCGGGTCCCCAAACACTTTTTATGACAATAACTTGCATATAAGCCTTTAAAATTAGCACTTTTGATTATTCATGTTCGTGTCCCATAGACTTTAACGGTGTTCGCGTGTTCGAACAAACTTTTTTCCTGTTCGCATGTTCTGGTGCGAACCGAACAGGGGGGTGGTCGGCTCATCCCTACTGGCTGGATTGCTCAGGTGGGTTACGATCTGCACCTGCCCAAGCCCATCCCTACCGGGGAGGGGTTGGATATTAAAGGCTTGCACAAAAAGTAGGGAGATGGAGCTATGATTAACTGTGATTGGCTTTATACCGGTGGAAGGGGTGGGTACTAAAGGTGGGGCTATGACTGACTGTGATTGGCTTTATACCAGTGGAAGGGGTGGGTACTAAAGGTGGGGCTATGACTGACTGTGATTGGCTTTATACTGGGGAAGGGGTGGGTACTCAAGGTGGGGCTATGGCTGACTGTAATTGGCTTATACTGGGGAGGGGTGGGTACTAAATGTGGGGCTATGACTGACTGTGATAGGCTTTATACTGGGGAAGGGGTGGGTACTAAAGGTGGGGCTATGACTGACTGTGATTGGCTTTATACTGGGGAGGGGTGGGTACTAAAGGTCTGCACAAGGGGTAGCAAGGCTCTGCTATGATTGGCTTCATACTGGGGAGGGGGTGGGTTCTAAAGGCCTGCATGGGGATTAGGGAGATAGTTCAGTGATTAACTGTGATTGGCTTGTAGCCCCACCCCCTACTGCCATGCTGGCCTGCTCCCTCCCCCAGTATAAAGTCAATCACATTCAATCATAGCCCCGCCTCCTACTCCCTGTGCCTGCTTTCAGTACCCGCCCCCTTCCTGGCATAAGCAGTGTTTTGTCTGTAGCTGCCTGTGACAAGTACAGCTGCAGGGGAGACACGGAGAGGGGGAACGTAACAGCATTTTGTCCCTTCTGGCTAATTTAGTGGAGCCCAGCGATGGAACATGTTCTGGCACTGGGCTCAAGGGCTCAGCCCTGATTGGTGGGACACCGGGACTAGATCCAAATCTCGGGACGGTCCCACCCAATATGGGGCAGTTGGGAGGTTTGATAAAAGTGGTATAATCCGTTAGTATAGACTAATGAGGTGAGAAGGTGATTGGTGGGAAAGGTGACACATCTCCAAAATGAAGAGAATGTTCCGGCCCCATGAAACTTCCGTCCTGAACGCAATTTTTTGCTTTAAAAAAAATGCTTCTAACCTCAACTGCTTCTAAAGGACTATAAACCCCTGAATGTACATGTATCCATACGATAACATTGAGGAGAGTTCAGGGGCTTATGCAAAAAAAATGCCAAAATGCTCCTAAACGTCCGTTTACCAGCTGCAGTGTACACGAGGCCTAAGTGAAGGAATGTTCTGACCCTGAAGGGGTTCATTTAGGTTTCCACACTGTATAATGGAAAATTGAATACTTACCTTTGCGTAATTTTCCTTTCCTGGTGTCTATCCATGGTAGCATACGCATGGTTGGTCGCTCCACCCCCGGCCAACCCACAGGACCAATGCTATAAAAGAGAGCGACGCCCCCCCTGCCCTGCCCTCATTCTCATAACTAGACTCAATCCAGCCACAAGAATTAGAACAAGGGAGGGGAATGTGCTACCATGGATAGGCATCAGGAAAGGAAAATTACGGAAAGGTAAGTATTCAATTTTCCATTTCCCTGGTGCCTTCATGGCAGCATACGCATGATAAATAACCCGCTACCAGGGAGGGAATGCTGAAGAAAACAGAATTTTTAATTGACTATTACGAAAACGGGAAGTGAGACTAGCTGGATCTAGGCTGTAGTGAGCCATAAACGTGGAAAACAAGGACGGTGTGTGGGGGGGGGGGGGGGGGGGTAGTCGCTCTCTTTTATAATGGTCCTGTGGGTTGGCTGGGAGTGGAAGGACCAACCATGCGTATGCTACCATGAAGGCACCAGGAAATGTGTGTATCATCATCTGCTGGAGATAAAAGACGTTACAGTAGTGACTATGGAGGAAGAGGACGGAACATTAAGGGGGGGGGGTTACTGGGTGTAAATAGAAAATAAGATCTTATTACCTCCTCTACTGCCACTTCCATCAACGTCTTCTCTCTACTTCCTCCCGACTCACCTCTCACCCGGAACTTCCTGTCTGTACCTGACATCACTTCCTATCTGTCTTCCATAGAGACTGTCTCTCAATAGAAGTGAGATCACCACCTTGTGGAGTTCAGAGGAACTGCAGCCCTGAGAAATGTCTCGTAGTGTGAACATGGCCTTGTGCTGTGTGTGTATGTACTGTATATCCTTATAAATGGGGTCATCTCCACTCCCACTAAGGGGGGTAGAAATATATTACTGCCCAGCCCAGACTTCCTCAGCCAGGGTTCCTCCAAAGGTTTCTAGGAGTTCCTTGAGCAATGAACCATTTCGCTCTCTCATAGTTGCCAACAGTGCCAAATTTCCCAGGCAGTCCTGAAAATCCAATCCATTTCCCACTATGTTATTGTCCAGGGCAGTTTTAATGAAAATTGGCCTCTGTCCCGGGCTGCATTGTCATCCCTCCCCAGATTGATCAATGCTGAGAGGAGGCTAGGTTTGCCACCTTTTCTTCAAGTCAAACCCAAACACTTCAGCGTCGCACAGCAATTTTTTTTCATAGTATGCATAGATAAACTATGCATAGATGTTGCTATTAAATAACATTTCTAAACATATGAAGTCCCCCTTTACATCAGAGTCCACAGAGTTCCCCTTTTACATCTGAATCTGCAGAGCTCCCCTTTTACATCTGAATCTGCAGAGCTCCCCTTCTACATCTGAATCTGCAGAGCTCCCCTTCTACATCTGAATCTGCAGAGCTCCCCTTTTACATCTGAATCTGCAGAGCTCCCCTTCTACATCTGAATCTGCAGAGCTCCCCTTCTACATCTGAATCTGCAGAGCTCCCCTTCTACATCTGAATCTGCAGAGTTCCCCTTTTACATCTGAATCTGCAGAGCTCCCCTTTTACATCTGAATCTGCAGAGCTCCCATTCTACATCTGAATCTGCAGAGCTCCCCTTCTACATCTGAATCTGCAGAGTTCCCCTTTTACATCTGAATCTGCAGAGCTCTCCTTTTACATCTGAATCTGCAGAGCTCCCCTTTTACATCTGAATCTGCAGAGCTCCCATTCTACATCTGAATCTGCAGAGCTCCCCTTCTACATCTGAATCTGCAGAGTTCCCCTTTTACATCTGAATCTGCAGAGCTCCCCTTCTACATCTGAATCTGCAGAGCTCCCCTTCTACATCTGAATCTGCAGAGCTCCCCTTCTACATCTGAATCTGCAGAGCTCCCCTTCTACATCTGAATCTGCAGAGCTCCCCTTCTACATCTGAATCTGCAGAGCTCCCCTTCTACATCTGAATCTGCAGAGCTCTCCTTTTACATCTGAATCTGCAGAGCTCCCCTTCTACATCTGAATCTGCAGAGCTCCCCTTCTACATCTGAATCTGCAGAGCTCCCCTTTTACATCTGAATCTGCAGAGCTCTCCTTTTACATCTGAATCTGCAGAGCTCCCCTTCTACATCTGAATCTGCAGAGCTCTCCTTTTACATCTGAATCTACAGAGCTCCCCTTCTACATCTGAACTCGCAGAGTTCCCTTTCACTGTAAGGGGGGACTCTGCAGACTCTGATTTAAAAGAACTCTGGGGACTCTAACACAAGGGATGCTCTGGTGTACGGAGAGGACTCTGATGTAAAGGGGAGCACTGTGGCCTCTGATGTAAAGGGGAACTCTGATGTAAGGGGTGCTCTGAGAACCCTGATTTACCTTATTGTACTCACTTAGAGGCAGGAGAGAGAAGGGGGGAGACTTAGTCTGATCTGAATAATGTGTCCGGACAGTCTGAAACCCGGACGCATGATTCCAAACCCGAACTGTCCGGGTGAATCCCGAACAAGTGGCAACCCTAGAGGGGGCAAGGCCAGCCATGGGTGATGAGCCGCCCATTGGCACTGCAGAATGACCAACCCGGGTACACAGTCACACACACACTGTGCATGCCGCCGCTGTGGGACAGGACTCTAGGAGACAGGCAGCGGCTCGCTATGTATTCCCAATTCTATTCCTAGCACGGGAGGAGCGGGCCGTGCCGTGAGCTCCACTGGCTCTCTGACCCTGCCCCATACTATGCTGCCTGTATGCTCAGGACGCCGCAGGGTAGGAGCTGCTGACAGTGGGAGCAAAAGCAGGCTGTGCTGAGAGCCCGCGGATGGTGAGCGGAGATCGGCTGGCCAGCAGGACCGGGTATGTGCTGCCTTTTCCCCATAGACTGTTCCTAAACCCTGACCAGGCCGTGGTGTTGCTCTATTTAGGGCCACACCGGCACACGTCAACACTGCTGGATTCTTTTAGGCCTGGTTCACATCTATGAGGGATTGCGTAGAAAAACGGCAGCCCGTTCATTTGGGGAGGAAGCCTTCCCCTTTTGGGTGGAGCTCCGATTTAACGTGAGCTAGATGGGATCTCCTGTGGCCACACTCCCAAACATTAGAGCTCCCCCTAGCTGCAGCCTGGTAATAACATTGCTAGGAGGTCTATTCATTTAGCCGCTACATACTTTCCATCTTTCTATAAAAGTCTCCTGACATTTAGCGGTCTATTCATAAAAAATGTGCATAGCCATTCGCCCAGAGAAAGTGCATATACATTCCTTCTGTGTGAAGGGGGGTAAAAAAATTATAGCTATTTGCTGGTCGAATATTTTTCATTGATTTAAAATGGAAAATACCACTTTCGGCCACTAGATGGGACCAATTCCTATGATACCTAGCGCCATCTAGTCCCTAAATTTGGTATTTTCTGTTTTAAATCAATGGTTGGTTTATTGGTTCAACAATCTTATGTCCTTTATAGTCTACTGTACTCATAAGTGCATGAGTATGATCTCATCATCTGTATGAAACCATCTCTGACAGAGGAAACTAAGGACTCTATTTATAAAAAGATGCGTTGGACGATTGAGACAACCATTGCCCAACCGTGATATATTCTGGCTATAATTTAATTAAAGCAGTGATTTCCTATGATCATCAACTCCATCTAGTGGCCATAATGAGGTATTTTTCCTGAAATACCTCCACCAGAAAAAAAATAAAAGCAATATTACGTTATGACCATTAGATGGAGGCAATGATCATAGGAATATACTGTATGAAATAAAATACGGCCAAAGTTCGTCATGGCTGGATGAATGCTTTTTACATTCATTCAACTAATTATGTTATAAAACAGACCTGTAAGTGTTTGTGAAATCTTCCACCACGAAATGTACTCAGCCAATGAGAGGTAAAGACTCCATTTTTATTTTAAAAGGCCTAGGAGGACCACATTTTAAGTAGTGGGGTTAACGTGTTTCGTCCTGGAAGACGACTTGAGAAAACAGACCTCTTGCAAGAGTTTACACCACAAAATGTACTCAGCCAATGAGAGGTAAGGACTCCATTTTTATTTTTCTCCTGCTATCAATGGCCAACACGGTACAACACTTCATCCATGTCTTTGGTGATCTCTGATCTCCTTATCAACTGTTTACGTTGTTGCCTTTTTATTTGGAAATTAAATTTTATTATCCCCAGATGGGTGTGGCCCCTTTCTCAATACTATGTTTCAATGGGAGAAACATTTACCAATCCAACCTCTAGATGGCACTGTTGTATCATCCATTCCATAGGACATCTTTGTCAAAAGGTCAGGCTATGGTTGAGGTCTATGAACTGTTTCTTCCATGATGAAGATCAGCCATGGAGTATATCTGAGGTGTATATCAGGGTGTGCTTCTTCCCCACATGTCCAGCAACATTCATATACAAGACATTTCCCGCACTCACTAATACACCCGCACTCACTAATACACCTCAAGGGTTGTGTGGGACCCCTGATGTACAGGAAGACAGGACTTCAGTGAGGAACATTTCCCTCAGTCAGGACAGGAATATGGCTTCTCCCCCGTGTGAGATCTCTGATGTCTATAAAGACTGTACTTCTGTGAAAAACATTTCCCGCACTCAGGACAGGAATACGGCCTCTCTCCCATGTGTGATCTCTGATGTCTGTAAAGATCGGACTTCTGTGAAAAACATTTCCCGCACTCAGGACAGGAATTAGGCTTCTCACCCGTGTGCGATCTCTGATGTCTGTAAAGATTTGACTTCTCTGAAAAACATGTCCCGCACTCAGGACAGGAATACGGCTTCTCCCCCGTGTGCGATTTCTGATGTGTGGAAAGAGTGAGCTTCCGTGAAAAACATTTCCCGCACTCAGGACAGGAGTACGGCTTCACCCCCGTGTGCGATCTCTGATGTGTGGAAAGACTGGACTTGTGTGAAAAACATTTCCCGCACTCAGGACAGGGAAATGGCTTCTCCCCCATGTGAGACCTTTGATGTGCGTAAAGACTGGACATCTTTGAAAAACATTTCCCGCACTCAGGACAGAAATACGGCTTCTCCCCCGTGTGAGACCTTTGATGTACGTGAAGACTGGACGTCACTGAAAAACATTTCCCGCACTCAGAACAGGAATACGGCTTCTCCCCTGTGTGCGATCTTTGATGTGTGGAAAGATGCGACTTCAATGAAAAACATTTCCCGCACTCAGGACAAGAATACGGCTTCTCCCCCGTGTGCGATCTTTGATGTGTGGAAAGATGCGACTTCCTAGAAAAATATTTCCCGCACTCAAGACAGGAATACGGCTTTTCGCCCGTGTGAGATCTCTGATGGGTGCCAAGACTGGAGCTATCTGAAAAACATGTTCCGCACTCATAACAGCAATATGGCCTCTCACCTGTGTGCAATCTCTGATGTCTGCAAAGACTGGACTTCTCTGAAAATAATTTCCCGCACTCAGAACAGGAATACAGCTTCTCCCCCGTGTGTGATTTTTGATGTCTGGAGAGATGTGTATTTGTTGCAAAACGTTTTCCGCACTCGGGACAGGAATGCGGCTTCTCCCCCGTGTGCAATCTCAGATGTCGCTTTTGAGAAGACTTGAGTGAAAAACATTTCCCGCACTGAGAGCAGGAGTATGGCTTCTCACCTGTGTGAGACATCTTATGTTTGACAAGTTCTGATTCTTGTTCAAAACATTTTCCGCACACGAGACAGGAAAGTGACTTTTCACCCATGTGAGATCTCTGATGCCTGACAAGCTGTGATTTTTTAACAAAACATTTCCTGCACTCAGAACAGGAAAACCTCTTATTTGTTGGAAGGACAGCACTGTCCCTCACAGTCTGAGGTTCCTCAGGATAAGAGGAATACGATGGTCCGGCACCGTCCCGCACAGTCTGAGGTTCCTCAGGATAAGAGGAATACGATGGTCCGGCACTGTCCCGCACAGTCTGAGGTTCCTCAGGATAAGAGGAATACGATGGTCCATCTACACTGTGTGGTGCCGGATGGACATTTGAGGTAGTCGGGTTTTCTCCTGGACTATACTGTGTGATGTCCTCATCTTCTACTTTACAGTCTGGAGACAAAGTGAGACAATCCTCTGAGGTTTTCCTCATCTCCCGTCCATCTACTAAAATAGAAATACAAAGATTATTACTAGACATGAGCAGATTGGTTCCCCTAAACCAGGACTCCGCCCACATCAGGCAGCTTTGTCTCTGAGGATCTTACAATTCCCCCCTCAAGGTAACTAGTAAATGGGTCCTCTGATCTCCTACCAGTTCATTTCTTTATTCATGGACCTTAGTCAGAGAGTGAGGAAACAACGAGAACTGTCTTTTATAGGAGTGACAGTGATGAGGGGATTATAGGACGAGTGTCCCCACCCCCTCTATCACTCATTGCCATCTTCCCAACACAAGAAGTCCTGCACTTCCTTATTTAGTCCATGATTTAGTCATGAATAACAGCGGGGCTGAGCCCCACCAGAGGTCAGAGAGTGAGGATGGGGGGAGAACAACCAAGATGAAGACTGGACTGATCCTGAAGACCACCATCATTGGGTTATTGACTCCTCCCTCATTATCACTTTCTGTTTAAGGCTCCAAAGTTGGGGGATGTTATCACATTATTATCAACATGTAAAAGTCTGTGCTCCAATCACATCATCAGATATAAAATGTCCAGCTGGTAGGAAATGGGTGTAACAAAAGAGAATACATATTATGTGTATATATAGCAGTGGGTAGAGAGCAGAAGTCAGGACTATGTAATGTACAACATAGAGTATATAGTGCAGGGGTCAGGACTTATAATATTGGTGGCTTAATGTTTATTTGAGACAAGTTGCAGAGGTCCCACACCGCTGCCTCCCATCTCCTGAGACTGCACTCAGTGACTTGGGTCTGAGACTATACAGACATATCCCTCCACCCGGCACAGCCAGCAAATAACAGAGCAAGTAACCCGGGAGAATTACTCTGTCAGAGATGTTGCTATAACCTGGCATGGGGCAGAAGACTCAAGGTACATACTCCAGGTGTCTAGGCTAAGCAATGCCTATGGTGAAATTCAAAATTTTGCTGCCAGCTGAACCCCAGAATCTCCATAAATCCAGTCTAGATACATAAATTGTGTCTGCAGCACAGAGAAGGAAGATTATCCGAGAGAAATACAGGAATACAGGACGGGGAACACAGCTCAGGAAAGTGACCAGGGGATTACAGGCTGATATCACCCAGTCCCCGCCCTACTCTGGACCAATCAGTGAGCAGTATGGGAGGAGGAATGTATTTAGTGTTGATGACCCACCTGTGCTGATCTCTGTAGGAGTGTCCTCCTCTATAAATGTCCCCGTTATTCCATCCTCCTCCATAGACTGCTGATCATCCCTCACACACGTCTCTTCTTCTTCTGCTTTAACCCCAAATTCTATATCGATTGGATCTCCACTCTAAACCAAGAAAATGAGAGAAAATATCATCTGTAAGATATAAGCTTTATTATTGTGACATCATATATAAAAAAAATACACATCCTCTACACAAGTCCATGTTCTAGATTCTCCATCCCACCAACCTTGTAACAGTGAGGGATGGTGTGATCCTCCTGTGTGGAATCCCGGGAATACAGAGGACGGGGACATCTCTCTGGTGGGTTCCTGGTATTAGGTGGCTCCATCATATCCTTGTGTCCTTCTGAAAACCCTTCCATCACTCCATACTCCTCATTCTCCTCTTTATACTCTTCCTTAACATCAATATTATCATCCCCGAGGTTTCCACTCTGAATATATAATAAAACATTCATTGTACCAAACATGCTGTGTATAAATCATAACTACTAATAATTGTTCATCATCTACCTGATGATGGTGGGGGATGGTGTGACCTTCCTGTGTGGAATCCCGGGAATACAGAGGACGGGGACATCTCTCTGGTGGGTTTCTGTAGCTGGATGACTCTTCCATGGTGTCCTGGTATAAATCTTTGTAAACTTTTAGATACTCCGACTCCTCCATCATCTCATCCTCCTCTTTTATCTCTTCTTTAATCTCAACTTTAGAATCTCTCAGGTTTCCACTCTGTATATATAATAAAAATGACATCAATGGTAACAATGCAGATAATGTACAGATCCTAATGATACTATCAGTGATTGTTCCTCATCTACCTGATGATGGTGAGGGATGGTGTGATCTTCCTGTGTGGAATCCCGGGAATACAGAGGACGGGGACATCTCTCTGGTGGGTTCCCATTACTGGATCCATCTGTAGGAAACACACACACTGACTGAATACATTGTTTCTATGTGTTTATCAGATGATGGGGGATCTAGGTGGACCCTCCGTACTGCTCTCTCCTTTATGCGGAATAAACTCTGACGGTCTTTCCAGCGGAGTTCTGCTGAAACTGTCTTGCCTACACATGATCACGCCAAAGTCCGACCGCCTAGAACGCGGTGACGTACAACACGTATGACGGGACTAGAAAAAGGAAGTTCAATAGCCAGTAGCCAATAGCTGCCGTCTCATACCGTATTCAGAGCATGCATCGTTTTTGGTCCATCGGAACAGCATACATACAGACGATCGGTTTTCCCGAAGGGGATCGATTCCGTCGGAAATGTTTAAAACATGTTCTATTTCTAGGTCCGTCAGAATTTTCGAGAAAAAAAGTCAGATGAGGCCCATAGACGATCGAAATATCCAATGAAAAGATTTCGTCGGACTTTTTCTGCCGGAAAGTCCGACCGTGTGTACGCGGCAGAGTAAAGTCTCCTCTTACCTTGTGATGTGAGGGGCGGCTGATTGTCCATCATGACGTCCTTCCCAGCACCGCTCACCTCTCCTGTCAGCAGCTCGATGATCTCTCTGGTGACTTCTAGAATCTTCTTTTTATTTCTCTATTCTATCAGGGAGGGAGGTGGAGGCAATGTGATGGTCAGATGATCTCCAGACTTCACAGGAGGAAAACTCTAGATCTGAACACAAATAGTAAAATCAAATGACATTCCCAGAATCCTCCTCACCTCACTGGTCAGGTCTTTCTTTATTTAAACCCCACTTCATGCTGAGGTTTCTGATATTACATACAATGCAGGTCCAACAGCCCTACTTTGAAAGTGAGGAGGCCAGGGGTCGGCACACATCCTAAGAGCATCAGAAAAAAAAAGAGTTGGATAGAGGGATATTAGGAGGAGGAGCTGTGAGTTCAGTGTGATGTCATAGGATTCTCTAACTCTGATTGGAGGGACATTGGGAGGAGGAGCTGTGCGAGGTGCTGTGTGAGGTTTCTGTACATAGAATCATTTCTCCCGGGTGCGTCCCTCTTCTCCTAAACTGAAAGATGAATGTTGCCTTTGGGCTTTGCCAGGACACATCATATTCCCCATTCAGCTCTCCTTCCTCTCTGTAACATGTGCTTTCTACCAATCCTTCTGACAGCTGTCTCCTCTCTCCTTAATCTCTCTTTCCCTCACCCCTCTTCTCCACCCCACAGCCTGTATATATCACCCTCACTTCTGTCCTCTCCCTATTACTGCACTCACCAACTACTGATAATACTAAACCCACATTCTAATAAAACCTCCAGGACACTGAGGCATGTCCCTTCATATAAATCACACTCCCATATTACCTCCCTCACCCTTCTGCTACTCCTAACCTCTGGATATTAAACAACAAACCCTGGATCTCCATCATTTAACTGTGCCAAAATCTCCCATCACCCCTCTGGCAGCAGCTGCAATCCACACAATTTAGTTTCTATCCCTCTTCTTCCTCAAACCATCTTCCCCTTCTCTTGCGCCCTTTGGAACGCCTTCTCTGTCTGTAATAAACTCACTTCTGTCCATGACCTCTTTATCACTAACTATTTGCTGTTACTGAAACCTGGCTTCATGAATCCGACTCTGCTTCTCCTGCTTCCCTCTCCCATGATGGCCTTCTCTGAACTCCCTCCCTCAGACCCAGTGGACAGAAGGGAGGTGGAGTGGGAATCCTTCTAGCCCCACATAGCATCTTTCAGGTACTTCACCCACCTCCCTCTCTGTCACTCTCCTCATTTGAGGCACATTGTATTTGTCTATTTTCACCAGTTTCTTTAAGAAATGCTGTGCTATCGGCATGGATCGGTATCAACCTTTCTTGATGACTTCTATGCCTGGCTACTCTACTTTGTCTCTTCTAAAATCCCCACAATCATTCTCGAAGACTTTAAAGTGGTTGTAAACCCTTACAGACCACTTTTACCTATAGGTAAGCCTAGATTAAGGCTTACCTGTAGGTGCTTGAAATATCTCCTAAACCTACATGGTTTAGGAGATATTTGCAAAAAGACAGGCACCCATGTCTACGACGCATGCGCCATAGACAATGGCGCGCAGGCACACTGAGCGTGCCATTTTCTAACGGCGACCATGCCGTTAGTGGCGGCTCCCGTGCGCATGCGCGGGAGTGATGTCATCGCGGCTCCAGCCAATCACAGCACCGGAGCCGCGATACCTGGAAGGAAGATGGACGCTTCGTGGAAGAGGGTACAGTGGTGATATCGCAGGCTCCTGTGTCAGGTAAGTGACACATAATGGGCTACTATGCGATGCATAGTAGCCCATTATGCTTTACCTTTTCTGGGAAACAAAGAGGAAGTAAACCCATCAGGGGTTACTTCCTCTTCAACATCCCAGTTAATACTAATACTCCTGCTACTTCTAAACTTCTCAGTCTAACCTCCTCTTTTGACCTGAAGCAATGGATACACGCTTCTACTCATTCTGATGGCAACACCCTTGACCTTGTATTCTCCTACCTATGCACTCTGTGCAACCTCTCCAACAATCCTTTTCCTCTCTCTGATCACCACCTTATTAATTTCACTCTCTCCTTGTCTTATCATATCTCGTCTCCCTCACAGCCATCTAACAGTTACCCGTAGAAACCTTTGCCACCTAACCCACCTGAACCCATCTCTGCTACTGACCACCTCTATGACAAAATCTCACCCCGTCCTGCCCCAACCTAACCACTCCTGTCTACAATAGATCCCTGTCCTCCACCTTGGATGAGCTCGCCCCCCTCACAGAATCAGGCCCTGACCCCTACAACATTGGCAAACAGATGACACCAGAAGTCTGTGGCGTAAGACTAAGGGGTCAATTCACTAAGAGCTCAATAATGGCTAATATTATGCAGTAAAATACGGCACCCGGTAACAATTGTGCAAGTGTTCAACTCACTAAGAATTTGGAGTTAAATACCGAATGCCGTATTTGTTCGGATTAGCGGTAATTACCACATTGAGCTGGTTGCTAAAGAGCGGCCACAAAGCATTGGCTCCATTCTGCACACTGATGCTCTCCTGTCGATACTCGTCAGTGTACCAGCCAGTGTATCCTCCACTGTACCAGTATACCAACCAGTGTACACACCACTGCACAAGCCCATGTACCCACCACTGTTCCAGTGTACCAGACAGTTTTTCTGCCACTGTATCAGTGTACCAGCCAGTGTACCCACCACTCTACCAGCTCATGTACCCACCACTGTACCAGCCAGCGTACCCGCCACTGTACCAATATACCAGCCAGCATACCCGTGTACCAGCCAGTGTACCCACCACTCTAACAGCCCATGTACCCATCACTGTACCAGCCAGTGTACCCGCCACTGTACCAGTATAAAAGCCAGTGTACCCACCACTGTACCAGTGTAGCAGCCAGTGTACCCACCACTCTACCAGCCCATGTACCCCCCACTGTTCCAGTATACCAGCCAGTTTTCCCGCCACTATACCAGTGTACTAGCCAGTTTTCCCACCACTGTACCAGCGTACCAGCCAGTGTTCCTGCCATTCTACCAGTGTACCCACCACTGTACCAGTGTACCCACCACTGTACTAGCCCGTGTTCTCGCCACTGTACCAGTATACCAGCCAGTGTACCCCCCACTGTACCAGCATACCCACCATTGTAGCAGTGTACCGGCCAGTGTACCCGCCACTGTACATACCAGTGTGCCCGCCACTGTACCATCCAATGTACTCACCATTGTACCAGCCACTGTACCATCTAGTGTACCAGCCAGTGTACCCACCACTGTACTAGCCAGTATATCCACCACTGTACCAGCCCGTGTACAATACCACTGTACCAGCCAGTGTACCCACCACTGTATCAATGTACCAGCCAGTGTACCCATTATTGTACCACTGTACCATCCAGTGTATACACCACTGTACCATTATAGCAGCCACTGTTCCAGCCAGTGTACCCACCACTGTAACAGCCAATGTACACACCACTGTACCAGTGTACCAGCCAGTGTACCCACCACTGTACCAGTGCACAAGCCAGTGTACCCACCACTTTACCAGCCAGTGTACCCACCACTGTACAATGTAGCAGTGTAGCCACCACTGTACTAGCCACTGTTCCAGCCAGTGTACCACCAAGTGTACCCACCACTGTACCAGTATACCAGCCACTGTATCAGCCAGTGTATCCACCACTGTAGCAGCCAGTGTACCCACCAGCGATATCCGCCAGCAGTACCCACAAGTGATACCTGCCAGCAGTACCCACCAGCAGTACCAACTCTGGAGGACAGCCAGCAGCAGCTACCACCCATACCTGCCTGGGGGACAGCAGATTAAGTGTCCTCCACTGTCCTCTGGTTTACATACATGTCTTCCACCCCTCTCTGCCAATCCCTCCACTGGCTTCCACTCACCCGAAAAAAACAAAATTCAATATAGCAACAACATCACCAAAGTCATCTACAACTCGGCCCCCAGCTACATCACTAACCTCGTCTTACATTACCAACAAAATCTTTCTTTTCATTTCTCCCAAGACCTTCTGCTCGCTATGCTCCCATGTTACCTCCTCCCATACTCATCTCCAGGACTTTTCCAGAGCTTCTCCCATCCTATGGAGGTCCCTACTCCAATCTGTCCGATTATCTCCTACTCTGTCCAATTTTAGCCAATCCCTGAAAACTTTTTTCTTCAGAGAAGCCTATCCCGCCCCCACCTAACTGGACTTTTATTTTCTCCATCAGCCCATCCCCCATAGTTATTGCCTTTTGTATCCTTTGACCCTCCCTTTAAGATTGTAAGCTCTAAATAGCAGGGCCCTCTGATTCCTCCTGTATTATATTATAACTGTACTGTCTGTCCTCGTGTTGTGCAAACTGTTGGCACGATATAAATCCTGTATAATAATATATATGTGTGTATCATCATCTGCTGGAGATAAAAGACATCACAGTGACTATGGAGGAAGAGGACGGACATGACGGGGGGGTTACTGGGTGTAATTAGAAAATAAGATCTTATTACCTCTTCTGCTGCCGATTTCAGCCACGTCACCTCTACCTCGTATCACAAGGAGCTTCCTGCCTGTACCTGACATCACTTCCTGTCTTCCATAGAGACTTCTTGTCTAGATAGAAGTGAGAAGATCACCACCTTGTGGAGCCCAGAGGAACTGTGATCCCGAGAAAGGTCTCGTAGTGTGAACACGGCCTTGTGCGGTGTGTGTATGTACTGTATATCCTTATAGATGTGTAGTGCTTCCCTCCGCAGGAGCCACTGATGATTTCTGGTTCTTTCTAACACAGTACAGATAAATGAAGCAGGAAAGGTGGGACTTTAAATGAGGTTGTTGACATTGTGGAGGTAGCCTCATTCAAAGTCCCAAATATCCCCTTTTTTTCTCATACAGTACAGAGGCCACCAATCACACAAGCACCAGTCCATTCACTCCGGCTCCAATAAACAGTCTAGGGGATCGTCTATTTGTAATGAATTGCTTGTAGAACTCGGGGTTTGGGATACTCTAAAACTGCTAGCAACCCTCACAGCTGGGGACCTTGAGGTATCTATCTGAACAGTCTTAGACCCTCACAGCTGAGGACCATGAGTCTCTTTGTGTCATCGCAACGGCACAGTTATTGGCATCCAGTGCAATCTCAGGAACCCCGCACAGTGCAGGAGGGCGCTCTTCTTTTAGCTCACAGATGAGATTCTTGCTGAGGACCGGGGAATGGCCGGTATCTGAACGCTATGAGATGTGGTCTCAGTCCAAGCAGCCTCTGGCACCCAGTGTGGGGACAAGGTCATCCACCGCCAAGGGCGAAGATGGCAAATTGTTCCCCTCCCCCACAAGATGGGAGGGGCCAATAGTGGCATGCAGAGCACAATGTATGTAATGTTTGTGGCATGGGCAAAATAGCACCAATAGTTGTGGTACATTGCAGCAAACTGAAGAGTTTGCATTGCACGCAGTTGCAGTGTAACCCCATTCCATTTAATTTTTGCTGCATCTCTTCCTTCATGTGGGAGTCTGAGGAGGAAGGGGGAGGTCTGGTGGGGTATATATATATACTCACAAACATTGATAAGTATGTCAAATCTCCTGCAGAGCTCCAGTACTTCCACCAAGGAAGGCACATAGGAGGATTTTTTTTTCTCTTGGTGGAAGTACTGGAACTCTGTAGGGGATTTGACATACTTATCAATGTTTGTGAATATATATATATATATATATATATATATATATATATATATATATATATATATATATATATATATATATATATATATACCGTATTTATCGGCATATAACACGCACTTTTTTACCCTAAAATTCAGGGAAAAATCGCGGGTGCGTGTTATACGCCGATCCCCTGCGATCCTGAGCTCCAAAATCGCCGACCGCGATTTGAAAATGGCGCCGCCGGCCCCCCAAATACACGGAGCCGGTCCTCGGCTCTTCTCGGCCACTTTCGGCTTCACTCGAGCGCCGCCCGAACCTAGTCGAGTGTAGTTCGGATAGCTCCGCTCACAGTCATGCCCATCCCGGGCGGGACTACGAGTGGAGCCGAAAGTGCACGAGAGCCGCCGAGAAGAGCCGAAGACCGGCTCTGTGTATTGCAGCGTCGGCAGCGCCATTTTAAAGCTCTGGATCGCAGGGGAGCGGCGCCATTTTCAAGCTGCGAGCTGCAAGGCTGCACTGGGGCAAGGCTGCACTGGGATAAGGCTGCAATGGACACTGGGGAAGGCTGCACTGACAAGGCTGCACTGACAAGGCTGCACTGACAAGGCTGCACTGACAAGGCTGCACTGACATGGCATAGTTGCCAACAGTCCCGATTTTCCCGGGACAATCCCGATTTTGGGACCCTCGTCCCGATTGGAGAGTGTCCCGAATTCGGGATTTCCCATAAGGAAAATCGGGAATGTTGGTTTTTGTTTTTTTTTTGTTCTTTTGGAGCAGCGGGCTCCAGCAAAATGGCGGCCGGCGCCGCCGCTCTCTCTTCCTCTAGTGTTCAGTGGAGAGGGGAAGGGGGCTCGATCCGTGCAGCCAATGAAGCGCCTTCTTTAACTGCACGGCCCCTCCCCTCTCCACTGAAGCGAGCAGAAGATACGGCGTCTTCGCCGTGTCTTGCTGAAAGCTCCCAGCCCCGTACTGTGCAAGCTCTGCGCCTGCGCAGTGCAGGGGGTCCTCCATTGCCGAGTGGAACTATCTCGGCAGAACACCGGCCGCTCCAGTACTGAGCGGGGGCCGGGCAGCATTGAGGGGGCTGCACTAACTGAGGGGGGCTGCACTACCTGAGGTGGGCGGCACTGAGGGGGGGGCTGCACTAACTGAGGGGGGGGTGCACTGAGGGGGCTGCACTAACTGAGGGGGGCTGCACTAATAGAGGGGGGGGCTGCACTAACTGAGGGGGGCTGCACTGAGAGGGGGCTGCACTAACTGAGGGGGGGGGCTGCACTAATAGAGGGGGGCTGCACTAATAAAGGGGGGCTGCACTGTGGGGGGTTGCACTAATCGAGGGGGGGCTGCACTGAGGGGGGGCTGCAATAATAGAGGGGGGGCTGCACTGAGGGGGGTCTGCACTGAGGGGGGCTGCAATAATAGAGGGGGGGCTGCACTGAGGGGGGTCTGCACTGATGGAGGGGGTCTTCACTGAGGGGGTCTAGACAGACTGGCGGGGGCACCTGATGCAAGGACAGACTCTGGCGGGGGCACCTGATGCAAGGACAGACTCTGGTGGGGGCACCTGATGCAAGGACAGACTCTGCTGGTGGCACCTGATGCAAGGACAGACTCTGCTGGTGGCACCTGATGCAAGGACAGACTCTGCTGGTGGCAGGCGACGTGGCTAGTGACACGCTCAGGGATCCCACTGATTCGGCATTATGGTGAGTTAAACTATTTAATTTTATATTACAATGTAATAATAGAAATAATGCGCTTCAATCATCCTGACACCATAACAATCATGGTGCCGGAATGATTGAAGCGTTAACACCAGGTGTTTGGAGTATCTTTATCTGCTGATTGTTAAACTTTCTAGAATACACATATTTTTATTGTGTAGGATCTGGGGCTGCTGTCCCTTCATTTCCCTCTCCCCCTTTCCTTCTCCCCCTTTCCCTCTCCATCCCTCATTCATCTCAGACTCTAACCACACCCTCTTGAGCCACGCCCATTTAAGCCACGTCCACTGTTCACATAAGCTACGCCCACTTTTCACATAAGCCACACCCACTTTTTACATAAGCCACACCCATTTTTCGCCGTGACGCGCTTCGCGCGCCGCACGTATCAGATTTTTGCTAAGCCACACCTACAAACGAATGCCCCACCCCCTAATTATTGTACGGCTCCGCCTACAGCCAAAAAAGTGTCCCACATATTTTTTTTTCAATGTTGGCAACTATGACATGGCTGCACTGGGGCAAGGCTGCACTGATGGGCATTTAAATGCAAGTTTTTTTCCCTTAAACTTCCCTCCTAAAAGTTTTTTTTTCCTTAAAATTCACTCCTAAACTTGGGGTGCGCGTTATACGCCGGTGCGTGTTATACGCCGATAAATATATATATATGATATGATAAAATGCATATGTATACATATAAAGAGTGTTATATTATGGTAGCATTCTCTGATTTCAGAGTGATGATTCATATCCCTGAAGAAGATAATAGAAACGTCGTTGGATACAGTACCCAATCCATGTCATTGCTGAGGGCAAGATGGGATCTCTCTTCTGTGGTCACACTCTAAACATTAGAGCTCCCCCTAGCTGCAGCCTGGTAATAACATTGCTAGGAGGTCTATTCATTTAGCTGCTACATACTTCCCATCTTTATATAAACGTCTCCTGACATTTATGGTTGTACATCTTATCTATGCTAATATCCCCAAGAGAGGAATGTCCTCGTGGGACATAAATCATGTGTCTGGATTTCAATAAACAGTTATTCCTTTGGTTTTACCTCAACACCTTGTCAGTGTATGATGCTTGGGGCAAAGAGCTTGTATTTTCTACTGGTCTGCTTGAAGGTTTTAGAGGGCAGGAGGCACTCAGTTGGGGTGCCAGGCCATCACATTCTCTCTTAAACATGTACTAGTCACCCCCATACTTAAAAAGCCCTTACTGGACCCCACCATTCCTAACAACCTACGCCCACTCTCCTTGCTCCCCTTTTCCTCTAAACTGCTTGAACGTCTGGTCTACAACCGACTGAGCGACCATCTCACTGAGAATACCTTCTAGATCCCCTTCAGTCTGGATTTCGCTCTCCACAGAAACTGTTCTCCTAAAACTCACAATTGATCTACTAACGGTTAGATCCAATGGACACTATTCTGTATTCCTACTCCTGGACCTCTCTGCTGCCTTTGACACAGTGGACCACCCCCTCCTCCCCAAAAAAACTCCACTCCATTGGTCTCTGTGACTGTAATATTCATTGGTTCTCATCACACCGATCTCACCGCACCTTCTGCGTCACTTACAATTCTACTTCCTCCTCTCCTCTTCCTTTCTCTGTCGGGGTCCCCCAAGGTTCTGTACTTGGACCTCTCCTATTCCCATCTACACCTCCTCCCTGTGTCAGCTTATAGCCTCCATGACTTCCAATACCATTTCTACGCTGATTACACCCAAATCTATCCCTCTACCCCTCAACTCACTCCATCAGTCTACTCACACATCACTAAATTACTGACAGACATATCAGTCTGGATGTCACACCACTTCCTCAAACTCAATCTATCCAAAGCTGAGCTCATAATATCCCCCCCCCCCCCCCCACGTGCGCCTTCCCTACTTCTCTGTCAAGGTCGATGGCACAACCATCAACCCGTCTCCCCATGCCAGGGTGCTAGGTGTAATCCTGGACTCTGAAATCTCCGTTCGCCCTCACATCCACTCACTGTCCAAAGCTTTCCGCCTCAACCTCTCCAAAATACGCCCCTTCCTAACCAATGACACCACAAACCTGCTAACCCACTCCCTGGTCACCTCTGTCCTCAACTACTGCAACTCCCTCCTCATTGGATTACCTTTACATAGGATCATCCCCTTCAGTACATCATAAATGCTGCTGTCATATTTGTCCACCTTACCAACCGTTCAATGTCTGCTACCCCTCTCTACCAATCCCTCCACTGGCCTCCATTCAGTGTCCTCCACTCCTCTCTACCAATCCCTCCACTGGTCTCCATTCAGTGTCCTCCACCCCTCTCTGCCAATCCCTCCACTGACCTCCATTCAGTGTCCTCCACCCCTCTCTGCCAATCCCTCCACTGGTCTCCATTCAGTGTCCTCCACCCCTCTCTACCAATCCCTCCACTGGTTTCCATTCAGTGTCCTCCTCCCCTCTCTACCAATCCCTCCACTGGTCTCCATTCAGTGTCCTCCACCCCTCTCTACCAATCCCTCCACTGGTTTCCATTCAGTGTCCTCCTCCCCTCTCTACCAATCCCTCCACTGGCCTCCATTCAGTGTCCTCCACCCCTCTCTGCCAATCCCTCCACTGGCTTCCATTCAGTGTCCTCCACCCCTCTCTGCCAATCCCACCACTGGTCTCCATTCAGTGTCCTCCACCCCTCTCTGTCAATCCCTCCACTGGCTTCCATTCAGTGTCCTCCACCCCTCCCTGCCAATCCCTCCACTGGTCTCCATTCAGTGTCCTCCACCCCTCTCTGCCAATCCCTCCACTGGCTTCCATTCAGTGTCCTCCACCCCTCTCTACCAATCCCTCCACTGGTTTCCATTCAGTGTCCTCCTCCCCTCTCTACCAATCCCACCACTGGTCTCCATTCAGTGTCCTCCACCCCTCTCTACCAATCCCTCCACTGGTTTCCATTCAGTGTCCTCCACCCCTCTCTGCCAATCCCTCCACTGGGCTCCATTCAGTGTCCTCCACCCCTCTCTGCCAATCCCTCCACTGGCCTCCATTCAGTGTCCTCCACCCCTCTCTGCCAATCCCTCCACTGGGCTCCATTCAGTGTCCTCCACCCCTCTCTACCAATCCCTCCACTGGGCTCCACTGAGTGTCCTCCACCCCTCTCTGCCAATCCCTCCACTGGTCTCCATTCAGTGTCCTCCACCCCTCTCTACCAATCCCTCCACTGGTCTCCATTCAGTGTCCTCCACCCCTCTCTGCCATTCCCTTCACTGGCTTTTATTCAGTGTCCTCCACCCCTCTCTACCAATCCCTCCACTGGGCTCCACTGAGTGTCCTCCACCCCTCTCTGCCAATCCCTCCACTGGTCTCCATTCAGTGTCCTCCACCCCTCTCTACCAATCCCTCCACTGGTCTCCATTCAGTGTCCTCCACCCCTCTCTGCCATTCCCTTCACTGGCTTTTATTCAGTGTCATCCACCCCTCTCTGCCAATCCCTCCACTGGCTCCCACTCACCCAACAAACAAAATTCAATATAGCAACAACATCACCAAAGTCTGCAAAAAAGAAGGAAAGTGGGACTTTGAATGAGATGGGTGACTTTGTGGAGGCAAAGTTGAGAAAATTGCAAATTTTATTCACGAAGAGCGTTAGAGAAAATATGGCAATATTAAAACCACATATACAGTCAGTACAATAATTCATATTAGCTCCACCCACACATAACATACAAGTGTGGCATGGGTAAAAGATTGCATAAGTATGATATCTCTAAAACAGTTCAATAATACATTGCATGGGGTAAATTCACATATGTGTGACATATAGACAGCACCAGCAGCAGGAGTATGGATGTAGGAAACAAAAAAACAAAAACATAATTGATAAATAAACGAGTATCAAAATTAATAATCTACTGCAGACCAGGATCAATGTGTCCATTACAGACACAGGTCAGCATCACTTGTGCCCGACGCGTTTCGTGTAGAGACACTCCTCAGGGGCAGATCCTCAAATATGTCTGCAGAGTATAAAGAAAAAAAATGGTGACATAGGTCTGGTTCAAATTGGTAATATAAAGATAGGGCAAACTAGCCCGTCCTAAATACTCACAGAGGGTCCAGTACGGTAAAATGCTGCAGCCATGTGATCAGAGTCCCAAAACAGTCTTTTTTTTTGTTTCCTGCATCCATACTCCTGCTGCTGGTGCTGTCTATATGTCACACATATGTGAATTTACCCCATGCAATGTATTATTGAACTGTTTTAGAAATATCATACTTATGCAATCTTTTACCCATGCCACACTTGTATGTTATGTGTGGGTGGAGCTAATATGAATTATTGTACTGACTGTATATGTGGTTTTATTATTGCCATATTTTCTCTAACGCTCTTCATGAATAAAATTTGCAAATTTCTCAACTTTGCCTCCACAAAGTCATCCATCTCATTCAAAGTCCCACTTTCCTTCTTTTTTTGCACACATTTTAGGAATGGAGGCGCCCCGCATATGTGCCTCATTTAAAGTCCCAAATCCCCCCCCCCCCCTTCTATTCAACATCACCAAAGTCATTCACAACTTGGTCCCCAGCTACATCACTAACCTCGTCTCACAATACCAACCAAATCCTTCTTTTCATTTCTCCCAAGACCTTCTGCTCGCTATGCTCCCATGTCACCTCCTCCCATGCTCATCTCCAGGACTTTTCCAGAGCTTCTCCCATCCTATGGAGGTCCCTACTCCAATCTGTCCAGTTATCTCCTACTCTGTCCAATTTTAGCCGATCCCTGAAAACTTTTTTCTTCAGAGAAACCTATCCCGCCCCCACCTAACTGGACTTTTATTTTCTCCATCAGCCCATCCCCCACAGTTATTGCCTTTTGAATCACTTGACCCTCCCTTTAAGATTGTAAGCTCTAAGGATCAGGGCCCTCTGATTCCTCCTGTATTATATTATATTGTAACTGTACTGTCCTCCCTCATGTTGTGCAAACTGTTGGCACGATATAAATCCTGTATAATAATAATATATGTGTGTATCATCATCTGCTGGAGATAAAAGACGTCACAGTGACTATGGAGGAAGAGGACGGACATGACGGGGGTTAAAAAATAGAAAATAAGATCTTATTACCTCCTCTACTACCGATTTTAGCCACATCACCTCTACCTCGTATCACAAGGAACTTCCTGCCTGTAGCTGACATCACTTCCTGTCTTCCATAGAGACTTCCTGTCTAGATAGATGTGAGATCACCATCTTGTGGAGATCAGAGGAACTGCAGCCCTGAGAAACATCTCGTAGTGTGAACACGTCCTTGTGCTGTGTGTGTATGTACTGTATATCCTTATAGATGTGTAGTGCTCCTCCTGCAGGATCATCTGATGATATCTGGTTGTTTCTCATACAGTACAGATACATGAAGCAGGAAAGGTGGGACTTTAAATGAGGTTGTTGACATTGTGGAGGTAGCCTCATTCAAAGTCCCAAAAATCCCCTCTTTTTCTCATACAGTACAGAGGCCACCAATCACCCAAGCACCAGTCCATTCACTCCGGCTCCAATAAACAGTCTAGGGGATCGTCTATTTGTAATGAATTGCTTGTAGAACTCAGGGTTTGGAATACTCCAAAACTGCTAGCAACCCTCACAGCTGGGGACCGTGAGGTATCTATCTGAACAGTCTTAGACCCTCACAGCTGAGGACCATGAGTCTCTTTGAGGCATCCGGTTACCCTGCGCAATGGCACAGTTATTGGCATCCAGTGTAATCTCAGGAACCCCGCACAGTGCAGGAGGGCGCTCTTCTTTTAGCTCACAGATGAGATTCTTGCTGAGGACCGGGGAATGGCTGGTATCTGAACCCTATGAGATGTGGTCTCAGTCCAAGCAGCCTCTGGCACCCAGTGTCGGGACAAGGTCATCCCCCGCCCAGGGCGAATATGGCAAATTGTTCCCCTCCCTCACAAAGGGGAGGGGCCAATAGCGGCATGCAGAGCACAATGTATGTAATGTTTGTGGCTTGGGCAAAATAGCACCAATAGTTGTGGTACATTGCAGCAAACTGAAGAGTTTTCATTGCACGCAGTTGCAGTGTGACCCCATTCCATTAAATTTTTGCTGCATCTCTTCCTTCATGTGGGGGTCTGAGGAGGTGGGGGGAGGTCTTGGGGATGATCTGAGGAGGAAGGGGGTGGGAGGAGGACAGGGGGGTCTGAGGAGGAGTGAGGAAGTCTGGTGGGGGTCTGAAGAGGAGGTCTAAGAGGCGATTGAGGAGGAAAGAGGAAGTCTGGTGGGGGGGTCTGAGGAGGAGGTCTGGGTAATGATCTGAGGAAAAGGGGGGGTGGGAGGAGGACAGGGGGGTCTGAGGAGGAGCAAGGAAGTCTGGTGGGGGTCTGAAGAGGAGGTCTAAGAGGGGAATGTGGAGGAAAGAGCAAGTCTGGGGGGGGTCTGAGGGTGATCTGAAGAGGAAGGGGGGTGGGAGGAGGACAGGGGGGTCTGAGCAGGAGTGAGGAAGTCTGGTGGGGGTCTGAAGAGGAGGTCTAGGAGGGGATTGAGGAAAGAGGTCTAGAGGATGATCTGGGATGGGGGTCTGAGGAGGAAGGGGAGGTCTGGGGGACTATCTGAGGAGGAGGGGGCGTGGGAAGATTACAGGGGGGTCTGAGGAGGAGAGAGGAAGTCCGGTGGGGTCCAAAAAGGAGAGAGGAGATCTGGGGGGAGGGGGGGTCTGAGGATCATATCAAATATTCAAATATATATATATATATATATATATATATATATATATATATATATACTCACAAACATTAATACATGTGAAATCTCCTGCAGAGCTCCAGTACTTCCACCAAGGAAGGCGCATAGGAGGATTTTTTTTTCTCTTGGTGGAAGTACTGGAGCTCTGCAGGAGATTTGACATACTTATCCATGTTTGTGAGTATATATATATATATATATATATATATATATATATATATATATATATATATATATTTGATATGATGCAATGCATATGTATACATATGAAGAGTGTTATATTATGGTAGAATTCTCTGATTTCAGAGCGGTGATTCATATCCCTGAAGAAGATAATCGTAACGTCGTTATACGGTGTACAGTACCCAATCCATGTCATTGCTGAGGGCAAGATGGGATCTCTCTCCTGTGGTCACATTCTAAACATTAGAGCTCCCCCTAGCTGCAGCCTGGTAATAACATAGCTAGGAGGTCTATTCATTCAGCTGCTACATACTTCCCCTCTTTATATAAACGTCTCCTGGCATTTAAGGGTCTATATAACCCCTTATCTACTGGGCAATTTTACCCCCTTCCTGCCCAGGCCAATTTTCATCGCTGTCACACTTTGAATGACAGTTGCGCGATCATGTAACACTGTACCCAAATTACATTTTTAGCATTTTTTTTTTTTTTAGACAGATAGAGCTTTCTTTTGGTGCTATTTATTAGCCACTGAGGTTTTATTTTTTTGCTAAATAAATGAAAAAGTCCATGAATAAAAAAAAACAGTTTTTCTTAGTTTTTGTTATAAAATTTTGTAAATAAGTAATTTTTCGTCTTCACTGATGGGCACTGATGAAGTGACACTGATTGGCAGCACTTGTGGGCACCGTTGGGGCTGCACTGATAATCAGTGCTGATGTCCCCCTGGGTACCGATTATCGGCTCTCCTCCGGTGACGCGCTGTCAGCATAAGGAGAGGACTTCCGATCGCCAGCAAATCCTGATTACACTGTGATTGGACACAGCTGATCACGTGGTAAAGAGCCGCTGTCATTGGCTCTTTACCCCAATCTGTGTCCAGCTGTGTCCCAAGGACACACCGATTACAGAGCGCACTGCCTGCATGCCGCAGTAGGCATGTGGAGGGGGGGCACGATCATTGGCTGTCATCCTTAAATGACATCCCGGCAATGTGAGACTGAGCTGCAGCCATCTTTCAGCGAAAGCGTGGTCGTAAAGAGGTGAAAAAAAAAGGCAGAGCCCAGTGAATGCGTACTAATCGTCTCTGTGAATTGGGGTAACAAATGAAGTTTGAATGTTTTCCTCTGATTTAAAATGGAAAATGTTGCATTTGGCCACTAGATGGAGCTAATGCCTGTGATACTTAGTGCCATATAATAGCCAAATGCAGTTTCCTCTGTATTACATTAATGGTTTGGTTGGTATAATATTGCTGGTTTAATTCACTTATGTAATTTAATGTGACAAGCATTCACCCAGCTGTGCCGAATTCTGGCCTTATGTTCATTAACACAGCAATTTCTTATGACCGTCATCTCAATTATGGGGCAATAATGCGGTATTATTACTGCAGTGCCACATTATTGCCACTAGACGGAGCCAATGATCATAGGAAATCACTGACATAAAATATGACCAATACTGGTGACGGCTGGGGGAATGCGCGTCACATTTGTTCTGGACTTCTATTGATAGGCAACTCCTATCCTCATATTGATTAGCGGTTCCAAATATATAACTACTGCAGTAGGGAACAGACACAAAAGATACACTCCGC
Organism: Lithobates septentrionalis; assembly: GCA_037952835.1. Lineage (NCBI taxonomy): Eukaryota > Metazoa > Chordata > Amphibia > Anura > Ranidae > Lithobates > Lithobates septentrionalis. The sequence continues at coordinate 2,228,771 of JBBDGP010000932.1, forward strand.
ATCTTCCCAAATAACTGTTCTGTTTTATTATGACACAATTGAAGGTTTTTATACACATGATTACGTAGCTATCACATTAATATTACAATTGTACTTTTATGGTAACAAGGGGCGTAACATAGGCAGGCTAATTCTAATCAGGACTGGAAAGAATGCAAACATGTCATGAAAACATTATTAGTGCCGTGTGCAATACATACAAAATACAATACAATTCTATACAGAACTTACACATTTCCTTTACACATTCATTCTACAAAGTTTATAGAGACAGACCTGTAAGTGTTTGTGAAATCTTCCATCACAAAATGTACTCAGCCAATGAGAGGTAATGACTCCATTTTTATTTTAAAAGGCCTAGAGGACACCTTTTAAGGACGACTTTAGAAAAACCCTAGTTAGACTTACCGGTAACGGTATTTCTACGAGTCTTTCAGGACAGCACCTGGAGAGAGCGCAGCTCCACCCACTTTTCCCAGGAAACACTGCAGTCAGTTTTTTCTTTAAAGACCGGACACTTCCACCATGGCCTCAGTTGTTCATAGAGTACCTCCACCCATGCTGAAATTAGATAAGCAGAACATAGCAATAACACCACATTTTTATAAACCAATTAGGGCGGGTCATCGGTGCTGTCCTGAAAGACTCGTAGAAATACCGTTACCGGTAAGTCTAACTAGGGTTTTTCTCCCCTCGTCTTTCAGGACAGCACCTGGAGATGATAAAAGAGTACTTACTCTAGGGTGGGACCACCGCCTGCAGGACCTTCCTGCCAAACGATTGATCCGCTGCTGATAGCAAGCCCAACCTGTAGTGGCGGGTGAAGGTGGAGAAGCTTGTCCACGTGGCCGCTTTACAGATCCGGCCTGGAGAAGCCCCTGCTCTTTCTGCCCAGGACGTTGCTACTGCCCTTGTTGAATGGGCCATTACCCCTGTGGGAGGATCAGCCCCTGCAGCCCTGTAGGCTTCACTGATCGCCATTCTAAGCCATCTGCCTATAGTGCTTTTAGAAGCACAATGACCCTTGCGTGATCCAGAAAAAAGAATAAAAAGAGAATTTGTCTTCCTAAACTCTCTCGTAATCTCTAAATAATGGAGTAAACATCTCCTCACATCCAGGGTATGAAAAGCCTCCTCTTTAGAGTTGGATGGTGTAGGACAAAAAGTAGGTAAAACTATCTCTTGTGCCCTATGAAAAAAGGTTGCGACCTTTGGCAAGAAGCCCGGGTCAGTTTTCAGCACTACCCGGTCTGAAAATATCAAACAAAAGGGTTCTACTATAGATAGAGCCTGTAACTCACTAATTCTTCTGGCTGAGGTAACTGCCACCAAAAGAACCAGCTTAAGCGTCCATACTTTTAAAGTTGCTTCCTGTGGTGGCTCAAAGGGTGATCTAATCAACCCTTGTAGCACCAGAGATAAATCCCATTTAGGAAAGGATTTGAAAGGTACCGGCCTAAGCCTGGCCAATGCTTTGAAAAATCTCACTATAAATGGTTCTTGAGATAACTTTCTCTCAAGAAACACCGACAAGGCAGCTACCTGGACCTTCAGGGTACTGGCTGCCAGCCCCATCTCCATACCCTCATTGAGAAACTCTAAAATTGAGGGCAACTCCTGTGGTGAACATTTTTTAGTCATGCACCAGGAATTAAACCGCTTCCATGTCTTAAAATAAATACCCCTGGTAACCTTCTTTCGGCTATTTAACAGGGTTGATACCAGCTTATCTGAGAAGCCCCTTCTTTTTAGCAACTGCTCCTCAGTAACCAACCTGTCAGCCTGAGCTGATTGACATTTGGATGCTGAAGGGGTCCCTGGGATAGCAGATCCTTTCGAAGTGGGAGAACCCAATGTGGTTCCACTGCCAACCTCTGTATGGTTGCAAACCAGGGCCTCTTGGGCCAAAAAGGAGCCACTAGGATCAAACTTGTGGTCTCTCGCTGTAGTTTTTTCAACACCCAAGGGATCATTTGAAAGGGGGGAAAGGCGTAGCACAAGTGGAAGTTCCATGGTTGTGCCAGCGCATCCAAACCTCTCGCCTGATCTTGCCTGTTTAGTGAGTAATAGGCTCTCACCTTTGCATTCTTGTGGGATGCGAACAGGTCTATCTGAGGAGTTCCCCATTTCATTGTTAATTCCTGGAATACCTCCTTGTTCAGACTCCATTCTGCCTCTAGTATCCTTTCTCTGCTTAGAAAGTCTGCCACTAGATTCAGCTCTCCTTTTAGGTGTACAGCTGTTAGGGACTTTACGTTGCCTTCCGCCCAGGATAGCAACTGAACTGACAAGGCTAGCAAGACCTTGCTTCTCGTGCCCCCCTGTCTTGTAACATATGCCACTGCTGTGGCATTGTCTGATAGCACCTGAACATGGTGCCCCCGGACTATTTCCTCGAAAGCCCATAGTCCTAGGAGAATAGCCCTTAATTTCCTCCAATTGGAGGATCTCCTGGCTTCCCTTTTTGTCCAATTGCCTTGAGCCATCTGTCCTTCCAGGTGGGCTCCCCACCCCCAGGAACTCGCATCTGTTGTTAATCTCCTCTCCTGGGGAAAAAACCAGAGCAGGCCCTTGTTCAGATTGGAGTGGCTCCTCCACCACCAGAGCTTCCTCTGAACTCGGGGAGATATCGTTATCATCTTTTCTAGGGACTCTCCATAAGACCAACTTTTCAAAATTGTCTGTTGAAGTTCCCTTGCGTGCAAACGTGCCCACTGTACTGCAGGTATTGCTGCAGTAAGGAGCCCCAAAACAGACATCACTGCCCTGATAGAAATTGGCAGGTTTGTCTGGGCCTTTTTTACAGCGTTCTGAAGCTTTACTATCTTCTCCTCTGGGAGATACATTTTTCCCTGTATGGAGTCGATAGTGTAACCTAGAAAGGTTATTGCCTGTCATGGGATCATGTTCGACTTTTCCTAGTTTATTAACCACCCCAGGCTCTCCAGATGCCTCCTTGTCCTTTGTAGATCTCTCTCCAATATGTGCCTTGATTTGGCAAATATTAGCAGATCGTCTAAATATGGGACAATCGAGATTCCTTCTATTCTGAGAGGGGCTAAGGCCTCTGCCTGAATTTTTGTAAATATCCTCGGAGAGGATGACAGCCCGAAAGGGAGAGCTCTGAATTGCAGATGTAGGACAGATCCCCCCATCCTGATCGCAAATCTGAGGTGCTTCTGTGATCTATGGATACCATAAAGCAGTCTGGGGTCAGGAGACCCTTTACCGAAAAGATCGTATCCATCTTGAACTTTTTGTACCTGACCGCTCTGTTGAGTATCTTCAGGTTCAGGATCAATCTGAACTTGCCTGAAGGCTTCTTCACCAGAAAGATGTGTGAATAGCACCCCTGTTCTACCTCGTTGGGGGGAACATTTACTACCACCTTTTGCTGAATTAACTCCTGCAGAATTGCTGACATAGCCGTAAGCTTCTCCGGGTCTCTGGGAGCCTGAGTTAAATAAAATCGAACCGGAGGGGGTTGGGCAAACTCCAGTCCGTAACCCTCCCTTATAGTTTTTAGGATAAATGGACTGTCTGTTATCCTCTGCCACTGTGGGAAGAAGGTTTGTAACCTTGCTCCCACAGACTGGGGACCGTCACTGGCTCTTTGTATTTGGGGTAGGGGGGCGAAAGAGTACCCCTGACTTGCCCCTGCCTCTCTGAGACCTCCAAGGTCTTTTATATCCTGTCTCCTTTGAGTCTGTGGTTTTCCGAAAAGGACGAAAATTTTTGTTGCCCTGAGGAACCACCTTTTTCTTAATGGGGAAGGCCTTCTTTTTGTCAGCCGTTCTCTCAAGAATGGCTTCAAGACCTGGGCCAAAAACCAAATCCCCCTCAAAGGGTAAACCGCATAACTTGGCTTTAGAGGCTGTGTCCCCGGTCCAAGTCTTGACCCACAGAGCTCTGCGCGTTGAGTTGATTAGGGCAGATGATCTGGCTGACATCCTAACTGATTCTGCCGAAGCATCTGCTATATATCCAACGGCTTTCATAAGCACTGGTAAGGTCTCTAAAAGATCCTTACGAGGTGTACCTGCCTCGATATGAACCTTCAGTTGTTCCAACCAGTGCTTCAGGTTTCTGGCTACCACTGTTGATGCCATAGCTGGCTTTAAATTTGCTAGGGTGGAATCCCAAGCTTTCTTTAGCAGGGAGTCAGCCCTCTTGTCCATGGGGTCCTTGAGGATACCCATGTCCTCAAACGCGAGGTCAGTGTTTCTCGACACCTGAGAGAAGGCCGCATCCAGTCTAGGCTTTTTGTTCCAGACCTGTGCGCTATCTTCCTCAAAGGGAAACCTGCGTTTGAGGGATCTAGAAAAGAAGGGGGCCCTCTCTGGGTCCTTCCATTCTCTCTTAACTGTTTCTGACAGAAACTTGTGCACCGGAAACATCCTGTGTTTCACTTCACCCATGCCTTGAAACATCTTATCGTGTAACGACAGCTGGGCCTTGTCCTCTGTAATATTTAGAGTAGTGTGGATAGTTTTTAGTAGATCATCCACCTCCTCTAGAGACAATTTATATCGAGAAGAAGAAGAAGAAGATTCTTTCTCTTCCTCTGCTTCTTCCTCTGATTCCGTAGCCACGCTACGATTTTCCTCCTCCGAGTCACTGTCACCCCTATAAGCGGAAACAGAAGACTGGGAACGAGGTACTGAGCTGCCTGCGGCTGGACGTTTGTCAAGGTAGGATTTAAATGACTCAAAAGTCTCCGCCAAATCCTTCCTAAATGAGCTCAGTAAGTCCTGCTGAACCACAGGTACACTAGGAGTGGTTTCCTCCTTCACTAAGTCTGCAATGCACCCCTTGCATAACACTTTTGCCCAAGACTCTTTAAGCACATTTTTACAAGATGGGCATTTTCTTTTAACAGGAAAAGACGAATGCTTGGTCTTTTCTTTTGCCTTCTGAAATACACAAACAGAAAAACACCTATAAACAGCATGCTGAAAAAAAGAGTGGAAGAGCTAACACTTTAACCCCCCTCCTTCACTCAGCCAGTAAATCCCCCCACAGATTTACTTCACAATCTTAAAACACATTTACTTCCTGCTTCAATACACAGGAAGAATGCCGCAGGCTCTTTAAAACATCTACCAAAGAGGGAACTAAAACATGCCCATAGAGTAAGTTACAGAGACACGCTGTCCCCGCTTACCTGGGCCTGGCTGACTTGTGTGGCTCCTGCCACCACCGATTGTTCCTCCTCCATATTGACAGGATTTGCAATGGCGTTTGGTGCTTGTTTTTTAAACTTTCCGGGTCCACTCGCTGCTGCGAGGGCCGGAAATGACGTCAGCCGGAAGAGACCTGCCCTCCCCTCCTGCGTTCCAGCGGCCGGAACCGGAAGCCGCGTCGCGCCGCTGGAGGTCCTGCCCCCGGCCGTAGTGACGCGCTCGCCACCGGAACCCGGAAGGCTGAGCGATGGGGTTGAAGAGGAGACGCCGCTCCTTCCAAGCCAGCCGCCGGTCTAAAGGAGCTGGAACCCCCCGCAGCCTGACCCTCGCCGGGTATGAAGAGGGGAGGACGCCGGAGCAACCCCCGCACGTGAAGGGAGGAAGCTGGGCTGGCCTGCCACAAACAAGAACAGACACACCGGTATGCCCCAAACTCTCTCCACCTGGAGACAGCGCAGCACACCCCTGGTTCCCTGCAGCGCTTCCACCATGGCGGAGGAAACACTACAACTGAGGCCATGGTGGAAGTGTCCGGTCTTTAAAGAAAAAACTGACTGCAGTGTTTCCTGGGAAAAGTGGGTGGAGCTGCGCTCTCTCCAGGTGCTGTCCTGAAAGACGAGGGGAGAAAACAGACCTCTTGCAGAGTTTACACCACAAAATGTACTCAGCCAATGAGAGGTAATGACTCCATTTTTATTTTTCTCCTGCTATCAATGGCCAACATGGTACAACACTTCATCCATGTCTTTGGTGATCTCTGATCTCCTTATCAACTGTTTCTTCCATGATGAAGATCAGCCATGGAGTATATCTGAGGTGTATATCAGGGTGAGCTTCTTCCCCACATGTCCAGCAACATTCATATACAAGACATTTCCTGCACTAAAGGTACTAATACACCTCGAGGGTTGTGTGGGACCCCTGATGTACAGGAAGACAGGACTTTAGTGGGGAACATTTCCCTCACTCAGGACAGGAAAGTGGCTTCTCCCCCCATGTGAGATCTCTGATGTCTGGAAAAATGGACTTATCTGAAAAACAATTGATGTTTAAAAGGATGTGAATTTTGTATAAAACATTTCCTGCACTCGGTACAGAAATACGACTTTTATCCCCTGAGAGTCCTCTGATGTGTGTAAAGATTGCTCTTTGGTTTAAAACATTTCCTGCACTAAGGACAGGAAAATGGCTCCTCCCCTGTGTGACATCTCTGATGTTCGACAAGATGTGATTTTTGCATAAAACATTTCCTGCACTCAGAAAAGTAATATGGCTTCTCTTCCACGTGAGATCTCTGATGGTCGACAAGATGTGACTTTTGTATAAAACATTTCCCGCACTTAGTACAGGAATGCGGCTTTTGTCTTGTATGCAATCTCTGATGTATGTAAAGATTGCTCTTTTGAGAAAAACATTTCCCACACTCAGGACAGGAATATGGCTTCTCACCTGTGTATGATCTATGATGTCTGTAAAGAGTAGACATCTGTGAAAAAACATTTCCTGCACTTAGAACAGGAATACGGCTTCTCCCCCCGTGTGCACTCTCTGGTGTCTATAAAATTTGTACTTATCTGAAAAGCATTTCCCCCATTCAGGACAGGAATATGGCTTCTCTCCTGTGTTAGATCTATTATGCACATTAATCTATCTAGTATCTAGAACGTAAACACTTCCCGCATTCAGTACCGGGAAATCTTTTATCTGTTGGAAGGATGGCACCGTCCCTCACAGTCTGAGGTTCCTCAGGATAAGAGGAATACGATGGTCCGGCACCGTCCCTCACAGTCTGAGGTTCCTCAGGATAAAAGGAATACGATGGTCCGGCACCGTCCCTCACAGTCTGAGGTTCCTCAGGATAAGAGGAATACGATGGTCCGGCACCTTCCCTCACAGTCTGAGGTTCCTCAGGATAAGAGGAATACGATGGTCCGGCACCGTCCCTCACAGTCTGAGGTTCCTCAGGATAAGAGGAATACGATGGTCCGGCACCGTCCCGCACAGTCTGAGGTTCCTCAGGATAAGAGGAATACGATGGTCCGGCACCGTCCCGCACAGTCTGAGGTTCCTCAGGATAAGAGGAATGCGATGGTCCGGCACCGTCCCGTACAGTCTGAGGTTCCTCAGGATAAGAGGAATACGATGGTCCGGCACCGTCCCTCACAGTCTGAGGTTCCTCAGGATAAGAGGAATACGATGGTCCGGCACCGTCCCGCACAGTCTGAGGTTCCTCAGGATAAGAGGAATATGATGGTCCGGCACCGTCCCGCACAGTCTGAGGTTCCTCAGGATAAGAGGAATACGATGGTTAGAATTAGAATTTATTCTACAGCATCTAAAATTCAAATTTCAGAAGACGGTTATATTCTTTCTATTTTGTTCAATAGTTTTTTTCTATTCTATTTGTTTCTGTTCTATTCTATAATTTTTTATTCTATTTTACCTGTCACAACAAAATGCTATCACATAGGGGGCTATTGGTCCCTTATCTGATAGTAATAAAATTAATAAAAAAAAAGTAAATTACTCATGATGAAGATCAGCCATGGAGTATATCTGAGGTGTATATCAGGGTGTGCTTCTTCCCCACATGTCCAGCAACATTCATATACAAGACATTTCCCACACTCACTAATACACCTCAAGGGTTGTGTGGAACCCCTGGTGTACAAGAAGACAGGACTTCAGTGAGGAACAATTCCCTCACTCAGGACAGGAAAGTGTCTTCTCCCCCGTGTGAGATCTTTGATGTGCAGAAAGATTGGGCTTATATGAAAAACATTTTCCGCACTCAGGACAGGAATATGGCTTCTCCCCCGTGTGCACTCTCTGATGTGCAGAAAGATTGGTCTTCTGTGAAAAACATTTCCCGCACTCAGGACAGGAATACGGCTTCTCCCCTGTGTGCAATTTCTGATGTCTGGAAAGATGGAACTTCTCTGTAAAACATTTCCCGCACTCAGGACAGGAATACGGCTTTTCCCCCGTGTGAGATCTCTGATGGGTGGAAATATGGGACTTCACTGAAAAACATTTCCCGCACTCAGTACAGGAATACGGCTTTTCCCCCGTGTGAGATCTCTGATGGGTGGAAAGAGTTGACTTCTTAAAAAAACATTTTCCGCACTCAGGACAGGAATACAGCTTTTCCCCCGTGTGCAACCTCTGATGATAGGAAAGATCGGTCTTCTGTGAAAAACATTTCCCGCACTCAGTACAGCAATACGGCTTTTCCCCCGTGTGAGATCTCTGATGTCTGGAAAGATGGAACTTCTCTGTAAAACATTTCCCGCACTCAGGACAGGAATACGACTTTTCTCCCATGTGAGATCTCTGATGTGTGGAAAGAGCGGACTTCTTTGAAAAACATTTCCCACACTCAGAACAGGAATATGGCTTTTCCCCCGTGTGGAATCTCTGATGTCCAGAAAGAAGAGACTTTTGTGAAAAACATTTCCCGCACTCAGGACAGGGATACGGCTTTTCCCCCGTGTGCACTCTCTGATGTGTGGAAAGAGCGGACTTCTTTAAAAAACATTTCCCGCACTCACGACAGGGATACGGCTTTTCCCCCGTGTGCACTCTCTGATGTGTGGAAAGAGCGGACTTCACTGTAAAACATTTCCCGCACTCAGGACAGGAATACGGCTTTTCCCCCGTGTGCAATCTCTGATGTCCAGAAAGAAGAGACTTTCGTGAAAAACATTTCCCGCACTCAGGACAGGGATACGGCTTTTCCCCCGTGTGAGATCTCTGATGTATGGAAAGAACGGGCTTCGTTAAAAAACATTTCCCGCACTCAGTACAGGGATACAGCTTTTCCCCCGTGTGCAATCTCTGATGTCCAGAAAGAAGAGACTTTCGTGAAAAACATTTCCCGCACTCAGGACAGGGATACGGCTTTTCCCTTGTGTGAGATCTCTGATGTGTGGAAAGAGCGGACTTCACTGTAAAACATTTCCCACACTCAGGACAGGAATACGGCTTTTCCCCCGTGTGCAATCTCTGATGTCCAGAAAGAAGAGACTTTCGTGAAAAACATTTCCCGCACTCAGGACAGGGATACGGCTTTCCCCCGTGTGAGATCTCTGATGTATGGAAAGATTGGACTTCTCTGTAAAACATTTCCCGCACTCAGGACAGGGATATGGCTTCTCCGCTGTGTGAGATCTCTGATGTCGGTAAAGATTGGACCTCTGTGTAAAACTTTTCCCGCACTCAGGGCAGGAATACGGCTTTTCCCCCGTGTGAGATCTCTGATGTGTGGAAAGATTGGACTTCTCTGTAAAACATTTCCCGCACTCAGGACAGGGATATGGCTTCTCCGCTGTGTGAGATCTCTGATGTCGGTAAAGATTGGACCTCTGTGTAAAACTTTTCCCGCACTCAGGACAGGAATACGGCTTTTGCCCCGTGTGAGATCTTTTATGCTCATTAAGACCCGATTTGAAACGGAAACTCTTCCCGCACTCAGTAAAGGGAAAGTTCTTATCTGTTGGAAGAACGGCACTGTCCCTCACAGTCTGAGGTTCCTCAGGATAAGAGGAATACGATGGTCCGGCACCGTCCCGCACAGTCTGAGGTTCCTCAGGATAAGAGGAATACGATGGTCCGGCACCGTCCCGCACAGTCTGAGGTTCCTCAGGATAAGAGGAATACGATGGTCCGGCACCGTCCCGCACAGTCTGAAGTTCCTCAGGATAAGAGGAATACGATGGTCCGGCACCGTCCCTCACAGTCTGAGGTTCCTCAGGATAAGAGGAATACGATGGTCCGGCACCGTCCCGCACAGTCTGAGGTTCCTCAGGATAAGAGGAATACGATGGTCCGGCACCGTCCCGCACAGTCTGAAGTTCCTCAGGATAAGAGGAATACGATGGTCCGGCACCGTCCCGCACAGTCTGAGGTTCCTCAGGATAAGAGGAATACGATGGTCCGGCACCGTCCCTCACAGTCTGAGGTTCCTCAGGATAAGAGGAATACGATGGTCCGGCACCGTCCCGCACAGTCTGAGGTTCCTCAGGATAAGAGGAATACGATGGTCCGGCACCGCCCCTCACAGTCTGAGGTTCCTCAGGATAAGAGGAATACGATGGTCCGGCACCGTCCCGCACAGTCTGAGGTTCCTCAGGATAAGAGGAATACGATGGTCCATCTACACTGTGTGGTGCCGGATGGACATTTGAGGTAGTCGGGTTTTCTCCTGGACTATACTGTGTGATGTCCTCATCTTCTACTTTACAGTCTGGAGACAAAGTGAGACAATCCTCTGAGGTTTTCCTCATCTCCCGTCCATCTACTAAAATAGAAATACAAAGATTATTACTAAACATGAGCTGATTGGTTCCCCTAAACCAGGACTCCGCCCACATCAGGCAGCTTTGTCTCTGAGGATCTTACAATTCCCTCCTCAAGGTAACTAGTAAATGGGTCCTCTGATCTCCTACCAGTTCATTTCTTTATTCATGGACCTTAGTCAGAGAGTGAGGAAACAACGAGAACTGTCTTTTATAGGAGTGACAGTGATGAGGGGATTATAGGACGAGTGTCCCCTCCCCCTCTATTACTCATTGCCATCTTCCCAACACAAGAAGTCCTGCACTTCCTTATTTAGTCCATGATTTAGTGATGAATAACAGTGGGGCTGAGCCCCACCAGAGGTCAGAGAGTGAGGATGGGGGAGAGCAACCAAGATGAAGACTGGACTGATCCTGAAGGCCACCATCATTGGGTTATTGACTCCTCCCTCATTATCACTTTCTGTTTAAGGTTCCAAAGTTGGAGGATGTTATCACATTATTATCAACATGTAAAAGTCTGTGCTCCAATCACATCATTAGATATAAAATGTCCAGCTGGTAGGAAATGGGTGTAACAAAAGAGAATACATATTATGTGTATATATAGCAGAGGGGAGAGGGAAGAGAGCAGAAGTCAGGATTATGTAATATACAACATAGAGTATATAGTGTAGGGGTCAGGACTTATAATATTGGTGGCTTAATGTTTACATGAGACAAGTTGCAGAGGTCCCACACCGCTGCCTCCCATCTCCTGAGACTGCACTCAGTGACTTGGGTCTGAGACTATACAGACATATCCCTCCACCCGGCACAGCCAGCAAATAACAGAGCAAGTAACCCCGGGAGAATTGTTTGGTCAGAGGTCTTGCTATACCCTGGCATGGGGCAGAAGACTCAAGATACATACCCCAGGTGTCTAGGCTAAGCAACGCCTATGGTGATAATCAACATTTTTCTGCCAGCTGAACCCCAGAATCTCCATAAATCCAGTCTAGATACATAAATTGTGTCTGCAGCACAGAGAAGGAAGATTATCTGAGAGAAAATACAGGAATACAGGACGGGGAACACAGCTCAGGAAAGTGACCAGGGGATTACAGGCTGATATCACCCAGTCCCCGCCCTACTCTGGGCCAATCAGTGAGCAGTATAGGTGGAGGAATGTATTTAGTGTTAATGACCCACCTGTGCTGATCTCTGTAGGAGTGTCCTCCTCTATAAATGTCCCCGTTATTCCATCCTCCTCCATAGACTGCTGATCATCCCTCACATACCTCTCTTCTTCTTCTGATTTAACCTCAAATTCTATATCGATTGGATCTCCACTCTAAACCAAGAAAATGAGAGAGAATATCATCTGTAAGATATAAGATTTATTATTGTGACATCACATAAGAAATATACACAAGTCCATGTACTAGATGTTCCGTCCCACCAACCTTGCAACAGTGAGGGATGGTGTGACCTTCCTGTGTGGAATCCCGGGAATACAGAGGACGGGGACATCTCTCTGGTGGGTTCCTGGTATTAGGTGGCTCCATCATATCATCCTTGTGTTCTTCCGAAAACTCCTTCATCACTCCATACTCCTCATCCTCCTCTTTATACTCTTCTTTAGGAACAATATTATCATGCCTGAGGTTTTCACTCTGCATTATATTAAAACATTTATGGTAACATACATGCTTGTGTATAAAGTATAACTACCAGTGATTGTCAACCATCTACCTGATGATGGTGAGGGATGGTGTGACCTTCCTGTGTGGAATCCCGGGAATACAGAGGACGGGGACATCTCTCTGGTGGGTTCCCATTACTGGATCCATCTGTAGGAAACACACACACTGACTGAATACATTGTTTCTATGTGTTTATCAGATGATGGGGGATCTAGGTGGACCCTCCGTACTGCTCTCTCCTTTACAATAAAGTCTCCTCTTACCCGGTGATGTGAGGGGCGGCTGATTGTCCATCATGACGTCCTTGTAGAGATCCTTGTGTCCTTCTAAATACTCCCACTCCTCCATGGAGAAATAGACAGTGACATCCTGACACCTTATAGGAACCTGACACACACAATGATACAGTCACCATCCAGACACATCCCTTGTCTGTTACTGGATAATGTCCCAGAATTCCCAGCACCGCTCACCTCTCCATGATCTCTCTGGTGACTTCTAGAATCCTCGTTTTATTTCTCTATTCTGTTTTGAACACAAATAATAAAATCAAATGACATTTTCAGAATCCTCCTCACCTGACTCTCTCCATTTTATTAAAGCCACACTTCAGGTTGAGGTATATATATATATATAGCCACATCAACCCCACCTCCATTGGTTTAAAACATGTTGTAGGCATTTTGATACAATACAGGAGCAAGAGTCCTGCCATGTACATGAAGATGGCACAGGTCCACCCACATCCTAAGAGCATCGGAATAATAAGAAAAGAGCCGGATGGAGGGACATTGGGAGGAGGAGCTGTGAGGTCAGTGTGACTCTGAACTCTTCAATACTTACTACTGACTTCTGAACTCTCTGTTACTTACTACTGACCTCTAAATCACTTGCCACGGAGTTCAGGGTTCAGCAGTAGGTTAGGCAGAGTTCAGAGGTCAGTACTAAGTAAGCCATAGTTCAGGGGTCTGTAGTACGTTAGGCAGAGTTCAGGGGTCAGTAGTAGGTGAGGCAGAGTTTAGAGGTAAGTAGTAGGTGAGGAAAAGTTCAGAGGTCAGTAGTAGGTGAGGCGGAGTTCAGGGGTCAGTAGTAGGTTAGGCAGAGTTCAGGGGTCAGTAGTAGGTGAGGAAAAGTTCAGAGGTCAGTAGTAGGTGAGGCAGAGTTCAGAGGTCAGTACTAGATTAGGCAGAGTTCAGGGGTCAGTAGTAAGTGACTGTCTGTCTCACCTCTGCACTGATGACCTCTGCTCTCCTTCTTCCTGGACTCATTTCTCGGGGGAACTGCAGCTCGGGCTCCTCCCCCTCCCCTATTCCCTTATCCAGTAGGTGGAGCTAAATTACATTGAATCTTAACTCCACCTACTGGGTCAGGGAATAGAGGGGGGTGAGGAGTCTGAGCTGCAGTACCCTGAGTATTGTGCGGAGTCAAGTAAAAAGAACAGAAGTAAGCCAATCCTCTTTCTGTGTCTCCCCTGCAGCAGTGCTTGTCATGGGCGGCTACAGAGGAAACAATGTGTGTTTATACCAGGGAGGGGGCGGGTAGTAAAGGCCGGCACAGGGAGTATGGAGGTGGGGCTATGATTGACTGTGATTGGCTTCATACCGGGGAGGAAGAGGGTACTAAAGGCCAGCAAAGGGAGTAAGGGGGGCAGGGCTATGATTGACTGTATTGGCATTATACCAGGGAGGGGGTGGCTACTAAAGGCCGGTACAGGGAGTAGAAAGGTAGGGCTATGATTGACTGTGGTTGGCTTTGCACAGGGGAGGGGGCGGGTACTAAGGCTGGGACAGGGAGTAAGGAGAGGAGGCTATAACTGACTGTGATTGGCTTTATACCTGGAAGGGGGCGGGTTCTAAAGTTCTGCATGGGGAGTAACGGGTGAGGCTATGATTAACTGTGATCAGCTTTATACTGGGAAGGGGGCGGGTTCTAAAGGCTTGCATGAGGAGTAGGGAGGCGGAGCTATGATTGGCTTTATAACGGGGAGGAAGAGGGGACCAAAGGCCTGCATGGGGAGTAGGGAGTGGGGTATGGTTGACTGTGAACTCTATACCGGGGAATGGGTGGGTACTAAAGGCGGGTACAGGGAGTAGGGAGGCGGGGCTATGACTATGATAGGCTTTATACCGGGGAAAGGGTGGGTACTAAAGGCCGGTACATAGAGTAGGGAGGCGGGGCTATGACTATGATAGGCTTTATACCAGGGAAGGGATGGGTACTAAAGGCCTGTACAGGAAGTAGGGAGGCGGGGCTATGACTATGATAGGCTTTATACTGGGGAGGGGGCGGGTACTAAAGGCCAGTACAGGGAGTGGGTAGGCGGGGCTATGACTATGATAGGTTTTATACTGGGGAGGGGGCGGGTACTAAAGACCTGCATGGGGAGTAGGGGGGCAGGGATAAGATTGACTGTGATTTGCTTTATATCAGGATGGGGGCGGGTTCTAAAGGCATGCACAGGGAGTAGTGGGTGGGTCTATGATTGACTGATTGGCTTTATACCGGAAAGGGGGTGGGTTCTAAAGTCCTGCATGGTGAGAGGGGGGGGACAAAGGGGTGGCTACTAAAGGCCGCTACAGGGAGTAGGGAGGCGGGGCTATAGTTGACTGTGATTGGCTTTATAACAGGGAAGGGGTGGGTACTAAAGGCCTGCACAGGGGGTAGTGAGGTGGGGCTATGATTGGCTTTATACTGGGAAGGGGGCGGGACTGTGATTGTCTTATAGCCCTGCCCCCTACTACCTTGCTGGCCTTTAGCACCCGCTCCCTCCCCAGTATAAAGCCAATCACAGTCAGTTAAAGCCCGGCCGGTCCCCCTAACCCCTGTGCCGACCTTTAGAACCCGCCTCCTCCCTGACATAAACAATGTTTCCTCTGTAGCTGCCTATGACAAGTACAGCTGCAGGGGAGACACCGAGAGTGTTTTGTCCCTTCTAGCTGACTAGTGGAGCCCAGTGATGGAACATGTTCTAGCGTTGGGGTCCAGGATTCAGCCCTGATTGGTGGGACACCGGTACTAAATCCAAATCTCGGGACAGTCCCACCCAATACGGGGCAGTTGGTAGGTATGATAAAAGTGGAATTATCCGTTAGTATAGAGTAGACTGATGAGGTGAGAAGGTGATTGGTTGGAAAGGTGACACATCTCCAAAATTCAGAGAATGTTCCGTTCCGTAAGTGGGGGAATGTTCTAACCCTGAAGGGGTTAATCTAGGTTTCCACACTATATATATGTGTATCATCATCTGCTGGAGATAAAAGACATCACAGTGACTATGGAGGAAGAGGACGGAACATGACGGGGGGATTATTGGGTGTAAATAGAAAATAAGATCTTATTACCTCCTCTACTGCTACTTCCAACAATGTCTTCTCTCTACTTCCTCCCAACTCACCTCTCACCCGGAACTTCTTGTCGGTACCTGACATCACTTCCTGTCTGTCTTCCATAGAGACTTTCTTTAGAAGTGAGATCACCACCTTGTGGAGCTCAGAGGAGCTGCAGCCCCGAGAAACGTCTCATAGTGTGAACACGGCTTTGTAAAACCATGGATTGCGAGCATAATTTGTTCCAGATACATGCTTGTAATCCAAAGCACTTGTAGATCAAAGCAAATTTCCCCATAAGAAATAATGGAAACTCAAATAATTTGTTCCACGACCATTTATTCATAGGTCCTTCAGTTTATAGTCCATATAAAAAGATTATAGCAATGTGACCAAGTTGTGTAACCATAAAATGTCCATCCACAAATGGAAGCCTCCACAGGGATTAGAAGCAAAATCCAGCAGGAGCTACAGAGTATAAAAGAGAAGAGAGGCACCTCTAAGTGTAGCAATATGTTGCTAAATGTTGTACCTTCATTAAACGTAACCATATTGCTACACTTAGAGGCGCCTCTCTTCTTTTTTATACTTAGTTGTGACATGACGCTACTTCTATATCAAGACGTCGCTTGTATATCAAGTCAAAGTGTGTTCAAAAGTGTTGCTTGTCTTGCAAAACGCTCTCAAACCAAGGTTTTACTGTATATCCTTATAGATGGAGTCATCTCCACTCCCACCAAGGGGGAGAGAAATATATTACTGCCTAATCCAGCCTTTCTCCGCCAGGGTTCCTCCAGAGGTTTCTAGGGGTTCCTTTAACAATGAACAATTTCGCTTTCTTTTTATCAATGATTTCATGACAATGTAAAAATGTCCTTCTCCCACTGTTAATAGTGGGTCCTTCGCCCATTGATCACCAATTTAGGAACCATAACACTGAGATCACTGATAAAAGGGGATCCTTCTACAATTGGTCACCAATGTGAGGCACCACTACACTGACCACTGAGATAAGAGGATCCTTCTCCATTGGTCACCAATGTAAGGAACCTGTTAACTGACCACTGATATTAGGGGGTCCTTCGCAATTGGTCACCAATTTAGGGACCACAACACTGACATAAGGGGATCCTTCTACAATTGGTCACCAATGTAAGGGACCACTAAACTGACCACTGAGATAAGGGGATCCTTCTCCCATTGGTCACCAATGTGAGAGACCACTAAACAGAGATAAGGGGGTTCTTCTCCCATTGGTTACTACTAGAATCCACTACACTGACCGCTGATATAAGGGGTTCCTTCTCCCATTGGTCACCAAATGTGAGGGACCACTACACTTACCGCTGATATAAGGGGGTTCTTCTCCTTTTAGTCACCAGTGTAAGAGACCAAAAAACGGACCACTTGGAATGAGACCCGGGTTTCAAAGAAACCCATGTTTGGACAGAATTTGGCTTGTTTACAGACCTAAATGGGTATTCAGCCGAAGTCGAACCTCCAACTGCAGTGTTAAAACCACTGGGAAATGTAGCAGCTTCACGTTCAGGTTCCCAGAGATGTCATTGTCTATATAAAGGAAAGGGATAGGTATATAAAGGCAGTACAACCAGCCTTCCTGTACCGGGCCCAGGCCCCGTCATTTCAAAAGAGGGGCCCAGGCACCTGCTACCCTGTTTCCCCGAAAATAAGACCTAGCGTGATTGTCAGTGATGGCTGCAATATAAACCCTACCCTTCAAATAAGCCCTACCCTGTTTCCCAGAAAATAAACCCTACCCTGAAAATAAGACCTACAAGGACTTTAACTAGGGCTTATTTGGGGGGTAGGGCTTATATTGCAGCCATCACCGACAATCACGCTAGGTCTTATTTTCGGGGAAACAGGGTAAGCAGAAGCGATGGCTGTACTGCCTTATTTCCAACTCTTGTGGCTCCCACTGCAGCTCTGCCAGCTTCTCCTGCTCTTCTCTTCCTCCATCTGCACTGCAGGGGGATTGTTATCTGCATCTCCACCCCCCATGCTGCCCGGGCCTTCCTGTGTACCCCCTTCCCCTGCAGCATTGCCAGCTTTCCTCCTCTCCCACCATCAGCTACTGAGGGCACACAGGGGGATGTGTCAGGATGGAGAGCTGGGAGTGTGCGGTAAATATGTCTTATTTACCAGCCCCTTCCTTTCCTAAATAAACACAGTGCGAAATTGGCACCGGTCACTCACTGTGTCCATTCATCACCGAAGCATAGTAAACTGTTTACTATGCTTCACTATGTGAATGAACTGGGAGCCTCAGAGCACTTCCCATCCATTCACTGTCCAGTGCAGCTGAGGATCTCTGTTTACACCCCTGACATTTTACCAAAGGCCCCCCCCCCCTCCCCAACAAGGCCCTGTAGGAGCCGTTGGTTCGGATGGGTCCTCTGTTCTTTGCCTTGGCCACTTTGAGAACTTCAGCCCCTTTGACACACCAGGTTGAGTGAACAATGCATGCAATATTACAGAAAATCACTAAAAGTAATATTTAGTACCCAGTAGTAAAGAAAACAGGCACAGAACCAGTTAGTAAGGTGCAACCTTAATATATTGTCACCTGATATGGTTGGTAATGAAGAAGCACAGAAATGGATTGAAAATGGTAATAACACAATTTAGCATACAGAGTGATCAGCAATAAGGACTAGGCATAAGATGACACTTGGCATCCAGATCAACATTAACAGCAGCAGGATGACCTATGGTGCGGCAGTGAACAGGAATAAAGCTTGATTTACCAAAGACAGGAACTATACTGCCAAAGTGCATTGATGGCGACTATGCTAGGCCCAAACCAACTGGGGAATAGAAAATGAAGGAAATGGGAGAAGGGAACAAAGGAACTTGCAGGAAGGATAGTTTTACAGGAGGGGCGGTCCTTTATGCTGTTCTTCTGCTGGCTATCGTTGGGGCCCTTTAGGAAGCATTGGTGCACACACTCTTGTCTCCAATGACCAGTGTAGGGGTTTTGTTTTTGCGTTTTATTTGGAGAACTTGGAGAGGAGAAGGGAATTATTAGGATACTCCATATTAACTGTTCACAGGTGAGGACAACTCTCTCAATAGAACTGTGTAGCAGATTATCTGTAGGACCATACAGCACCTGTACGGAATAAACAAGTCCCTTTGTAGCAGAAGGAGCTCTGGGCACTTTGCCTCTTCAAGACACTAGCCAGTGTCCCCTTTAGCTTACTTTGAGCAAGTGACTTCTAGAACCAGGAGGAGATTCAACAGCACTTGTCCCCAGGATCCCCTGTGAGGGTCTGTACTCACGAGGCTCCTGAAGCATCAGCGGCAGCCTTCCTCAGTAGTACCAGACAGGATCGGCAGGCATCCTTCCCTAGTCAGCTGTTACAAGAACCATGGGCTGCAGCTTCAATGTTTCAAGCCCCTGGGTCGTCCAGCTGAGGCTGCATGGCAGCCTGTGCCTGAGGAGGGGCAGCAGCCCCCTCCCTACCCGGACCTCTCTCTGTAGAGGAAGACTCAGAGCCCATGTGCTCATCAAATAAAAAATACAATCGCCCATCATGCTTGGGGCGCCTCCCCAGGGCTGTATAGACATTCATGCTCTCATCTGCTACCGTAGGTTTCCTCCCACTGTCCAGTACATTCCATAGCTACTAGACCAGTGTGAAACATCTCAAGACAGCATGAGCAGCACCAGAGCACACTGAGCAGACTCTACCAATCAATCACAGCCTCTGTTAAGCAGACAGAACATGAATTTACCCAGCTGGCTCCCTGTTAAGCAGATAAACCAAAAACTATATACACTCACTCTAACACCTACCTAGGAGGGCACTATATCCACCCCCCGCCAAAAATAGGCCATGTTGGCTTGGGCAGCCACCCCTACAAAAATATATGTACAAAAATCTATGTGGAGTATCCCGCAAACTTGGAAAGGGGGGAAAAGGGAATTAACAATTGAACAAGGCCATGGGGCATACCCCAAATGTGGCCACCTACCTAGGAGGGCACTACATAAAGAAGTCAATGTCTTCTCCTCTATGTTTCTGTACTCCAGCACCTGGCTACACTAACCACTGCACTCTGTATGTTGGGCCATATAGGACATACTCCTGAACAGTGACCACTGCGCTCTCTCTTCAAGCTGGGCTGTAAATGGCAAACTCCTGACCACTGCACTCTATACCCCGGGCTATATATGATATACTCCTGACCACTGCACTCTGTACAATGGGCTGTATAGAGTATAATATACTCCTGACCACTGCACTCTATACCCCAGGCTGTATATGATATACTCCTGACCACTGCACTTTGTACACAGGGCTGTATATGATATACTCCTGACCACTGCACTCTATACACAAGGCTGTATATGATATACTCATGACCACTGCACTCTATACACAGGGCTGTATATGATATACTCATGACCACTGCACTGTGGGCCATTATTCACAATTACTGTATATACTCGAGTATAAGTCGATCCGAGTATAAGTCAAGGCCCTAATTTACCACAAAAAAATGGGAAAAACGTATTGACCCGAGTATAAGACGAGGGTGAGAAATGCAGCAGCTACTGTAAGTGGAAAAAGAGGGCCAACAATGCCCATCTGCAGCTGTATACCTCCATGTGTCCTGTGTATGTGTCCTGTGCATATGTCATATGTATATGTGCATGTGTCATGTGTATATGTGCATGTGTCATGTACCTGTGTATATGTGTATGTGTCATGTACCTGTGTCCTGTGTATATGTGCATGTGTCATGTGTATATGTGCATGTACCTGTGTCCTGTGTATATGTGCATGTGTCATGTGTCCTGTGTATATGTGCATGTGTCATGTGTCCTGTGTATATGTGCATGTGTCCTGTGTATATGTGCATGTGTCATGTACCTGTGTCCTGTGTATATGTGCATGTGTCATGTGTATATGTACCTGTGTGCATGTGTGTGCATCCTACCTGTGTCCTGTGCATCCTCCGTGTGCCGCTCTGCACCGATCAGCGTGTGCGGCGGCCATTCACTGTTCAAAAGCCGCGCCTCCTCCTCGTCCATGATAGGCAGAAAACTCAATTTCCCAGCAGTCAGCGGTCAGCCTATCACGGGCGTTCTCTCATCCTCATACCACGAACGAGGATGAGAGAATGTCCGTGATAGGCTGTACACTGACTGCCTAACACAGACGAGGAGGCGCGGCTTTTAGACAGTGAGAGCCGCTGCCGAGTGCTATGTAGCACACGCTGGCCGCCGTCTGCCTGCATGACACGCTGATCATGTAGGCAGACGGCGGTGACTCAAGTATAAGTCGAAGGGGGCACTTTCAGCCCCAAAAAAGGGGCTGAGAAATTCGACTTATACTCGAGTATATATGGTAACTCTAAACTGTGGACACCAAGCTGTGACAGTTTACAGCTTCACAGCCAGGTGCCCAGTGCGTGAATTGTCCCGCAATCTTCTGGAACCTATCATGTGTCCCAGAAGACTGCGGCGAAGGGAGGAGGGGAGAACTTAGGCTCTGATCACCTAAGTTGGAGCGGCTGTGGGAGCGGGTACCTGTCAAAACCAGGTACCTGCTCCCCCCCACCCAAAAAAAATCTGCCAATTCTTCAAGAGGAGGGGGGCAGGGAGTCTTAAAGTGGTTCTAAAGCCTAAACATTTTTTATCTTAATGCATTCCTTGCATCAGATAAAAAATGTTTAGGCATCAGCATGCCCCCTCACCCATCGTTTACTTACCTGAGCCCTCATTCGATCCAGTACCGTGCAGCTCTGAAATCTTCCACCACAAAATGTATTCAGCCAATGAGAGGTAATGACTCCATTTTTATTTTAAAAAGCCTAGAAGATCGCCTTTTAAGTGGTGGGGTTAACGTGTTTCGTCCTGGAAGACGACTTGAGAAAACAGACCTCTTGCAAGAGTTTACACCACAAAAATGTACTCAGCCAATGAGAGGTAATGACTCCATTTTTATTTTTCTCCTGCTATCAATGGCCAACACGGTACAACACTTCATCCATGTCTTTGGTGATCTCTGATCTCCTTATCAACTGTTTCTTCCATGATGAAGATCAGCCATGGAGTATATCTGAGGTGTATATCAGGGTGTGCTTCTTCCCCACATGTCCAGCAACATTCATATACAAGGCATTTCCCGCACTCACTAATACACCTCGAGGGTTGTGTGGGACCCCTGATGTACAGGAACACAGGACTTCAATGAGGAACAATTCCCTCATTCAGGACAGGAAAGTGGCTTCTCCCCTGTGTGAGATCTCTGATGTCTGGAAAGACTGCACTTCTGTGAAAAACATTTCCCGCATTCAGGACAGGAATACGGCTTTTCCCCCGTGTGAGATCTCTCATGCTTGACAAGTTCTGATTTTTGTACAAAACATTTCCCGCACTCAGGACAGGAATATGGCTTCTCACCTGTGTGAGACCTCTGATGTTTGACAACTTGTGATTTTTCTACAAAACCTTTCCCACACTCAGAACAGGAAAACGGCTTCTCACCCGTGTGCAATTTCTGATGTCTGCAAAGATGGGACTTCTCCGAAAAACATTTCCCACACTCAGGACAGGAGTATGGCTTATTCCCCGTGTGCAATCTCTGATGAGTGGAAAGATTGGACTTCTGCGCAAAACATTTTCCGCACTCAGGACAGGAATATGGCTTCTCACCCTTGTGGGATATCTGATGTCTTTGAAGATTGGACTTTTGAGAAAAACATTTCTCGCACTCAGGACAAGAATACGGCTTCTCCCCTGTGTGAGACCTCTGATGTATGACAAGTTCTGATTTTTGTACAAAAAATTTCCCACAATCAGGACAGGAATATGTTTTTTTCACTGTGTGAGACCTTTCATGTTTGACCAGTTCTGATTTTTCTACAAAACATCTCCCACACTCAGAACAGGAATACGGCTTCTCACCCGTGTGCAATTTCAGTCTGCAAATATGTGACTTATCTGAAAAACATTTCCCGCACTCAAGGCAGGAATGCGGCTCCTCCCTTGTGTGCAGTCTCTGATGAGTGTGAAGACTGGACTTCACTGAAAAACATTTCCCGCACTCAGGACAGGAATAAGGCTTTCCCCCCATGTGAGATCTTTTATGCACAATAAGTCTGGAGTGGAAACGGAAACATTTCCCGCACTCAGTACAGGAAAACCTCTTATCTGTTGGAAGGACGGCACCGTCCCTCACCGTCTGAGGTTCCTCAGGATAAGAGGAATACGATGGTCCGGCACCTTCCCTCACAGTCTGAGGTTCCTCGGGATAAGAGGAATACGATGGTCCGGCACCGTCCCTCACAGTCTGAGGTTCCTCAGGATAAGAGGAATACGATGGTCCGGCACCGTCCCGCACAGTCTGAGGTTCCTCGGGATAAGAGGAATATGATGGTCCGGCACCGTCCCTCACAGTCTGAGGTTCCTCAGGATAAGAGGAATACGATGGTCCGGCACCGTCCCGCACAGTCTGAGGTTCCTCAGGATAAGAGGAATACGATGGTCCGGCACCGTCCCTCACAGTCTGAGGTTCCTCAGGATAAGAGGAATACGATGGTCCATCTACACTGTGTGGTGCCGGATGGACATTTGAGGTAGTCGGGTTTTCTCCTGGACTATACTGTGTGATGTCCTCATCTTCTACTTTACAGTCTGGAGACAAAGTGAGACAATCCTCTGAGGTTTTCCTCATCTCCCGTCCATCTACTAAAATAGAGATACAAAGATTATTACTAGACATGAGCAGATTGGTTCCCCTAAACCAGGACTCCGCCCACATCAGGCAACTTTGTCTCTGAGGATCTTACAATTCCCCCCTCAAGGTAACTAGTAAATGGGTCCTCTGATCTCCTACCAGTTCATTTCTTTATTCATGGACCTTAGTCAGAGAGTGAGGAAACAACGAGAACTGTCTTTTATAGGAGTGACAGTGATGAGGGGATTATAGGACGAGTGTCCCCACCCCCTCTATCACTCATTACCATCTTCCCAACACAAGAAGTCCTGCACTTCCTTATTTAGTCCTGAAAAACAACAAGGCTGAGCCCCACCAGAGATCAGAGAGTGAGGATGGGAAGAACAACCAAGATGAAGACTGGACTGATCCCGAAGACTCAAGACACATATCCCAGATGCCTAAGTCCAGCAATACCTATAGTGAAAAATCAACATTTTGCTTCTGGGTGAACCCCAAAATCTATATAAATCCAGTTGAGATACATCAATTGTTTCTGCAGCACAGAGAAGGAAGATTATCTGAGAAAAATACAGGAATACAGAGGACGGGGACATCTCTCTGGTGGGTTCCCATTACTGGATCCATCTGTAGGAAACACACACACTGACTGAATACATTGTTTCTATGTGTTTATCAGATGATGGGGGATCTAGGTGGAGCCTCCGTACTGCTCTCTCCTTTACAATAAAGTCTCCTCTTACCCGGTGATGTGAGGGGCGGCTGATTGTCCATCATGACGTCCTTGTAGAGATCCTTGTGTCCTTCTAAATACTCCCACTCCTCCATGGAGAAATAGACAGTGACATCCTGACACCTTATAGGAACCTGACACACACAATGATACAGTCACCATCCAGACACATCCCTTGTCTGTTACTGGATAATGTCCCAGAATTCCCAGAATCCTCCTCACCTCTCCTGTCAGCAGCTCCATCATCTTCTTGGTGACTTCTAGAATCTTCTCCATGTTGTGTCTCTCAGGTTTTAGGGAGTCACATGGAGGCACTGTGATGGTCATATGATCACCTGACTTCACAAGAGGAAATCTCTGTATTGGAGAACCAATAGGAATATCATGTTAGAATCCCAGAATCCTCCTCACCTCTCCGGTCAGGTCTGTGTTTTATTAATAGAGATAAGAGTGATGTCATGTGACCTCCCAGAATCCCCCTCACCTCTCCGGTCAGGTCTGTTTTATTTATAGAGATAAGAGTGATGTCATGTGACCTCCCAGAATCCTCCTCACCTCTCCGGTCAGGTCTGTGTTTTATTAATAGAGATAAGAGTGATGTCATGTGACCTCCCAGAATCCTCCTCACCTCTCCGGTCAGGTCTGTGTTTTATTAATAGAGATAAGAGTGATGTCATGTGACCTCCCAGAATCCCCCTCACCTCTCCGGTCAGGTCTGTGTTTTATTATTAGAGATAAGAGTGATGTCATGTGACCTCCCAGAATCCTCCTCACCTCTCCGGTCAGGTCTGTGTTTTATTAATAGAGATAAGAGTGATGCCATGTGACCTCCCAGAATCCTCCTCACCTCTCCGGTCAGCAGGTAGATGATCTCCAGGGTGATGTTTAGTATCGTCTCAGTCATGTGACTCCGGTCCTCCTCCATCCTCATTCGTACCATCATGTGATCTGTACTGGTTTCTGCCAAGACAGGTAAGAAAGATAACTGAGATATATATATATATATATATATATATATATATATATATATACATATATATATATATATATATATATATATATAAGTTGGGAAATGTTCTGACTCTGAAGGGGTTAATCTAGGTTTCCACACTATATATGTGTGTATCATCATCTGCTGGAGATAAAAGACATCACAGTGACTATGGAGGAAGAGGACGGACATGACGGGGGGATTACTGGGTGTAAATAGAAAATAATATCTTATTACCTCCTCTGCTGCCAGTTCCAGCAATGTCTTCTCTCTACTTCCTCCCGACTCAACGCTTTCTCTCGGGAAAACATCCAATTTATACCTGACATCACTTCCTGTCTGTAGCTGGCATCACTTCCTGTCTTCCATAGTGACTTAATGTCTGGGTAAAAGTGAGATCACCATCTTGTGGAGTTTAGCGGAACTGCATCCCAGGGAAATGTCTCGTAATGTGAGCCTTGTGCTGTGTGTGTATGTTCTGTATATCCTTATAGATGGTGTCATCTCCACTCCCACCAAGGGAGGTAGAAATATATTACTCCCTAGTCCAGCCTTTCTCAGCCAGGGTTCCTCCAAAGGTTTCTAGGGTTGGTGAATGGCTGAACTGAATAGGTTTTCAGCGAAGTCGAACATCCAACTGCAGAATTATTACCACTGCTAGGGATGTTCACCTGCTTAGCACACAGTCAATAGATTGTTAAGGAGTAGGGCCAGGAAGCCGGCTTCTGTGTCCTTAACAACGAATGAGTCACCAGCTGAATGAAAAATAAAAACATTGCCGCATTTCCCGGGAATAGGAAATTTAAAAAAAAACAAAACATTGTGGGGGTCCCCCAAAACGCAATACCAGATCCTTATCCGAACATTCAGCCTGGCAGCTCAGGAAAGGGGGTAGCATGAGTGAGCATCCCCCCTCGTGAAGCATACCAGGCCACATGCCCTCAACATGGAGGGGTGATTTGAGGCAGGGGGGCTTTGCCCCCCCGCGTCAAAGCACCATGTCCCCATGTTGATGAGGACAAGGGGCTCTTCCCTACAACCCTGGGCAGTGGTTGTGTGGGTCTGCGGGCAGGGGGCCTATGTGAATGAGTAGGGGTACATAGTACCCCTACTCATTCACCAAAAAAAGTTTTTTTTCAGAACTTAGTTTCCAAACTTTGCAATACATGATTATCATATTGGAAAAAATACGCAATTTCTTTGCCTAATGTGAACGATGATGTTACGCCAAGTAAATATATACTTAACTTGTCACATTTTAAAATTGCACACACTCGTGGAATGGCTACAGACTACAGTAATTAAAAATCTCTATGGGCGACACTTTTAAAAATTTTACCGGTTACCTCTTTAGAGTTACAGATGAAGACTAGTGCTAGAAAAATTGCTCTCGCTCTAACGATCATGGCGATACCTCGCGTGTGGTTTGAACACTATTTGTATTTGCGGGCGTGACTTACCTATGCATATTTTCTTTGGCGCGCCAGCTTGGAGGGATAGGGCGCTTTTAAAAAAATATTTTTTGTTTCTTATTTTTACACTGTCCCTTTAAAAAAAAAAAATCCTGATCGCTTTTATTGCTGTCACAAGGAATGTAAACATCCCTTGTGACAGTAATAGGTAGTGACAGGTCTTCTTTATGGAGAAATCTGGGGTCTATAATGAATGTAAACATCTCATGTGACAGTAATAGGCGGTGACAGGTCCTCTTTATGGAGAGATTTGGAGACTATAATGAATGTAAACATCCGATGTGACAGTAAGAGACGGTGACAGGTCCTCTTTATGGAGAGATTTGGAGACTATAATGAATGTAAACATCCGATGTGACAGGTCCTCTTTATGGAGAGATCTGGGGTCTATAATGAATGTAAACATCCCGTGTGACCGTAATAGACGGTGACAGGTCCTCTTTATGGAGAGATCTGGGGTCTATAATTTTTATTTATTTATTATTTATTTCAGGTACTTATATAGCACCGTCAGTTTATGCAGCGCTTTACATATACATTGTACATTGTACATTCACATCAGTCCCTACCCTCAAGGAGCTTACAATCTAAGTTCCCTAACTCACATTCATACATACTAGGGCCAATTTAGACAGGATCCAATTAACCTACCAGCATGTCTTTGGAGTGTGGGAGGAAACCGGAGTACCCGGAGGAAACCCACGCAGGCACAGGGAGAACATGCAAACTCCAGGCAGGTAGTGTCGTGGTTGGGATTCGAACCAGCGACCCTTCTTACTACCCACTACGCCACTGTGCCGCCCTACTAATAATGAATGTAAACATCACATGTGACAGTAATAAGTGGTGACAGGTCCTCTTTATGAAAAGATCTGGGGTCTATAATGAATGTAAACATCCCATGTGACAGTAATAGGCAGTGACAGGTCCTCTTTATGGAGAGATCTGGGGTCTATAATGAATGTAAACATCCCATGTGACAGTAATATGAGGTGACAGGTCCTCTTTATGGAGAGATCTGGGGTCTATAATGAATTTAAACATCCCATGTGACAGTAATAGGCAGTGACATGTCCTCTTTATGGAGAGATCTGGGGTCTATGATGAATGTAAACAGAAACTCAACCAAAAATCCAGAAAAAAAAAAAAAAAAACATGACACAAATGTTATAAATGGAGTTGCAGTTCAGTGAGTAAAATAAGTATTTGATCCCCAAGCAAAACCTGACTTAGTAGTTGGTGGAGAAACCCTTGTAGGCAAGCCTAGAGGTCAGATGTTCCTTGTAGTTGGTGACTAGGTTTGCACACATCTCAGGAGGGATTTTGGTCCACTCTTCTTTACAAATCTTCTCTAAATCTTGGCTGTCGCTTGGCCACGCGAAGTTTCAGCTCCCTCCATAAATTTTATATAGGATTAAGGTCTGGAGACTGGCTAGGCCACTCCATAACCTTAATGTGCTTCTTCTTGAGCTACTACTTTGTTGCCTTGCCGGTATGTTTTGGGTCATTGTCATGCTGGAAGACCCATCCACGACCTATCTTCGGTGTTCTGGCTAAGGGAAGGTTTCAAGATTTTTCAATACATGGCCTCGTCCATTGGGGCCATGAATGTGGCAAAGTCAATCTGTAGCTTTGGCAGAGAAACATCCCCAAAGCATCATGTTTCCACCTCCACGCTTGACTGTAGGGATGTGTTCTTAGGGTCATAGTCAGCAATTTTCTTCTTCCAAATACGGTGAATCAAGTTAACGCCAAAGAGCTCAATTTTGGTTTCATCTGACCACAGCACTTTCTCCCCAATCCTTCTCCGAGTCATTTAGATGTTCATTAACATGACTGTACTTGTGCCTTCTTGAGGCGGGGGGACTCGCCGTGTTTGGAGGCAGAGAAATGCTGACTATGACCCTAAGAACACCATCCCTACAGTCAAACACGGAGGTGGAAACACGATGCTTTGGGGATGTTTCTCTGCTAAAGGTACAGACCGACTTTGCCGCATTGAGGGTCCAATGGACGGAATCATGTATTGTAAAATCTAGGACGA
Source organism: Lithobates septentrionalis (assembly GCA_037952835.1). Classification (NCBI taxonomy): domain Eukaryota; kingdom Metazoa; phylum Chordata; class Amphibia; order Anura; family Ranidae; genus Lithobates; species Lithobates septentrionalis. The sequence goes on from JBBDGP010000932.1 coordinate 2,257,214, forward strand.
GAACCTTCTTCCCCCAGATGGGTCGTGGATGGGTCTTCCAGCATGACAATGACGCGCTGTGAAGCAGTAACCAGCATGGCTCCTACCACCTTCTTGCATCTTCCTGCTGATACACCGCTGCAGCCCGGTGGGACGCCTCCCTGGATAAGTTCCTGGACTCTCCAGTGACCCCAGCCACTCCTTAGAGACACATATGCCTGTTTCTCACAGACACCATGTGAGTAGACATTTGGCTGTTATTTAATAAATTCAGTTTTATCCATTGTGGCAGACCTAGCCGGGACAGAGGCTTTTGGAGAGGACTGAATGTGAGCCTCTTGCCTACAGATTATGGGCCCTGGCATTTGGGGTACCCTTGAGGTGTTGTTACTTTGGCTTCGGGTCCTTGTCCCCCAGGACACACAGACTCTGGGGACCCTGTATTTGCCATATTAGCAATAGTGACTGAGTAATACTGTTGGGACACATACTGTGAGGAGATGATAATATCAACTCCACTCACCTGTGTGATGTCTGCTATAATGTGTTTAATGTAAATGAGTCTAGTCTGGCTTACCACAGGTTCTAAGGGTATTCCACACATTGTTGTTTGTTCTAGTTAACCCTGTGTTGATGTTTATGGTAATGTGTATTGAATAGTCAATGAGCTAGGAGTCTGGGTAAATGATTTAGTAAACTAGCTCATGTTAATTAGGTTACAGTTGTATTGTTAGAGTAATATGAGCAGGAGGGGGAACCTCCTCTAATGGCATATAAAGTCTTGTAATTTTGATTCTAAATAAACAGTCCATGTTAGCAGTGAAACAAGTGTCGCCTTGTTTTGTGCTTTGTGAGCGGTTGGAATATCTGATATCTGTATCCAGACTGGGAGGAAGTGGTATATGACAGAAGCACTCAAGCGGAGTGTGGGACGTTCCGTGACATCCATATACTGCACTTAGTCCGGGGCACCTTGTTTCCTTTACTCAATATTGAGTTGGCCCACCCTTTGCAGCTTATAACAGCTTCAACTCTTCTGGGAAGGTTGTCCACAAGGTTTAGGAGTGTGTCTATGGGAATGTTTGACCATTCTTCCAGAAGCGCATTTCTGAGGTCAGGCACTGATGTTGGATGAGAAGACCTGGCTCTCATTCTCCGCTTTAATTCATCCCAAAGGTGTTCTATCGGGTTGAGGTCAGGACTCTGTGCCGGCCAGCAAAGTTTCTCCACCCCAAACTCGCTCATCCATGTCTTGAAGGACCTTGCTTTGGTCCAAATCATTTGGTGGAGGGGGGATTATGGTGTGGGGTGCTTGATTCCTTAGTCCCAGTGAAGGGAACTCTTGAGGTGTCAGCATACCAAGACATTTTGGAAAATGTTATGCTCCCAACTTTGTTCATATTAAGAAAGATGCTATCATATCTCTGGCTGTCCGTGGAGTCTTTCCTGTCTTTGGGCCTAGTGACGGTGTTAAAATCACCTCCAAAGACAACTTGCCGAGATGTAAAAAGGAAAAGCAATCCTAAAAGTAATGAAAAGTAATCCTTGTAAAGAGGCATTTCCTGTCCCACCTAGTTTGTGGTCCATAAATATTTATTAAACGTAGATCATGCCCCTTCACAGAGACGTCCAGGACCCTACAACCTCCAATCTCTACCTAAATAACCCGCCGACACGTTACTATGCCATTAAAAAGTACTGCAACTCCGCTGTAAGGCTCAGCCACAAGAGACCAGAAGGAGAGCCCAAGCTTCCACTACTTCTTTGCCAGGTAGACATCGGCAAGGCTACTTAGCCGAGTCTCTTGCAAAAATAAAATATCAGCATCCATCTCACTGAGCAAAAATAAGGCCGTATTACAAGCCCTTACAGATTTTATAACATTAATCATTGCCACCATTATCGGTGTGGGAACTGCCATCAGGGTGATTGAGAAAGATGTCTCATAGCATGAGCTCCCTCCCCCCTTACTGGAGACCCTGACCTCATCAGAGTACCCTCTACCTCCTCCTCCCCCTCAGATGAGGTCCCAAACTTGTTTTCCAGAGGTAGGTCATCTACCTCCAAAGATGAACTCGAGGAGGCGGAGGACAGGACTACCTTATTCACTGCCAGCACTACCTTACCTTTGTGCACCGGTCTAAATCATTTGGTGGAGGGAGGATTATGGTATGGGGTTGTTTTTCAGGGGTTGGGCTTGGCCCCTTAGTTCCAGTGAAGGGAACTTTTAAGGCGTCGGCATACCAAGACATTTTGGACAATTTCATGCTCCCAAATTTGTGGGAGCAGTTTGGGGACGGCCCCTTCCTGTTCCAACATGACTGATCACCAGTGCACAGAGCAAGATCCATAAAGTGATGGATGAGCGAGTTTGGGGGGAAGGAACTTGACTGACCTCAACCCCATAGAACACTTTTGGGATGAATTCAAGTGAAGACTGCGATCCAGGCCTTCTCGTCCAACATAAGTGCCTGACCTCACAAATGCGCTTCTGGAAGGATGGTCAAACTTTCTCATAGACACACTCCTAAACCTTGTGGACAGCCTTCCTAAAAGAGTTGAAGCTGTTATAGCTGCAAAGGTTGGGCCAACCCAATATTGAACCCTACGGACTAAGACTGGGATGCCATTAAAGTTCATGTGCGTGTAAAGGCAGGTGTCCCAATGCTTTTGGTAATAGAGTGTATATATGATGTAAAAGTCAAAATAGTGGAACTGATACTGAGCCACCAAAATGTGATCAAAATACAAAATAAAACAAACAGCTAATAGTGCAAGAAATGTCCAAATAGTGAACGTGAACAAATTTTCATCTAACAGAAATCTGCTGAACTGTTCAGCGAATCCAAAGAGCTCACTCACCAGATATCAAACAGACTTCAGCATTGAAACAGGGAACAATACACCCAAAGTGTTGCCAGATGTTCCTCCACAGTGATATCCCTCCACGAATCTAAGCACTCCCCGGAAGTTGAACCAAGAAAGGCCTTGAGCTGCTGGTGTGCAGTATGACGATTATGTAGTCCGGGGGACTGGCTGTGCGATCAATTCCAATGTGATATACGCTGTGTAAAAGAAGCTCACTGATGGGAGCCAAAGTAGTGCTCATGTAGTATAGTAGTTTTTAGATAAAAGAAGGTACATGTACTCAAGCATAAAAACGTACAAAGAAAATACGTCGCTCCTACCACGAAGACGCGGCAGTGATGGCAACATCAGCGCGTAGGCCCCTCCCAACGCGTTTCGTGCTCAAACACGTTTTTAAGGGATAGCCGGAACGCGTTTTAACAATTTATATGTTTTTATGGCCATTTTTATGCTTGTGGTCATGTACCTTCAACCTGCCATCAGGGTGATTGAGGTAGACATTTCTTAGCCTTAACATTCAAAAGGCAGCCACAACTAAAAGCGTTGATTGGGACAGTCTCGTGTGGACAAATTCTCAATAACTACACGTTAACAATAAATCGACATATGATTTTATCTTATTGATTTCTTCTGAGAATTTGTCCACACGAGACTGTCCCGATCAGCGTTTCTACTTGTTTTCACACCTCTCCTGGTGTGCACACCCACACAGCTGCTCTTTGGGCTCCCGTAGGACATTTATATGGTTCCCAGTGCAATCCATGTCCCAGTTTCCTGGCGCCAGACATTTTTGTTGTTTCATTTCTTAGCCTGATCTCCCTCCCTCCTTACTAAAGACCCTGACCTCTTCAGAGTACCCTCTATCCCATCCTCTTCCATCTGAGACATGGATTTAGAAGACTCCTCCTCCCCCTCTCAGATAAGGTCCCAAACTTGTTTTCCAGAGGTAGGTCATCTACCAAAGATGAACTTGAGGTAGAAGACAGGACTACCTTATTCCTCCTTCTCCCCACCTTAGTCCACTCTCCCTTTCACCCTGAAGAAGCATCACCCTGAAAAGCCCTAGCTTTATTATCAGCAGTGGCAACTTCCTCCTCCCTCACCCTAGAGCTCCCACCAGAGGTCTTATGCTGCCTCGGGGGAAGGTCCTGATGAAGCTGCCACCTCAGACCTGCACGAATCTGCCCCTTTAGCAGCCTCAGCTAATCTAGAAGGCTTAGATACATTTGAAACACTAGACCCTTGAGACACTACTGGGGAAGAACACACAACTAAAGAAGACACCAACACAGAACACTGACACCTGCAGCTCAAGGGCTATTTTGGTTCAACTTCCAGCGAGTGCATAGATTGGTGGAGAGACATCGCTGTGAAGTAACATCTGGCAACACTTTGGGTGTATTGTTCCCTGTTTCAATGCTGAAGTCTGTTTGATATCTGGTGAGTGTCCATACTCACCATTTGAGGAGCTTTTTGGATTCACTGAACAGTTCAGCAGATTTCTGTTAGATGACAATTTGTTCACGTTCACTAATTGGACATTTCTTGCACTATTAGCAGTTTGTTTTATTTTGATCACATTTTGGTGGCTCAGTTCCACTATTTGGACTTTCTTCACTCATTAAGGGCTCGTTTACACTTGCTATAAAACATGGCCTGCTCCTGGACTGGACTTAGGTCGAAGCGATAACTCCAAGGCCAATAATAAATTACCAGTTATCTCCTCCGATTCCGCAACATGGCTAGTTGACGAACGGCCGTTCAGAAACTAACTGAAAAGCGCAACATGAAAAGCGCAAATCAACACTCACCAAACTTCTACCAACACGAAAATTAGCAGAAGGAGCCCAAAGGGTGGCGCCTGACAATTGAACTTCCTCTTCATCGGCTCGTAGTACGTCTAGTACGTCACTACGTTCGTGTTTGTTGGCTGACAATTGTGTCACGTGTGTATGCAAGACAAAATCCAGGCACACGCCCTTCCGACAAAAGTCTGATGCTTTGTCTGCAGAAAATCCGATCGGTGTGTACGAGGCTTTACGACAAAAAAAAAAAAATCCTACTCTAGCACCTACCTACCTAGAGGGTGCTACATATGGATATTGAAGTTTGTCGTCATTGCACCGGCACACACAATTTTTTTTTTCCCCATTCAATAAATGTTTTATTATCATTTTATTTATAGCAAGATTGCAGTCATAAAATCAGGGAACAGTAAAAGGTAGAAATACGATTGGTCAGGAAAATGACGTGTCTGGAATGTGGAGGCGGAGTCGTTATTAATTTGTGTACAATACAATACACAACATGTTACATTATTAGAACAAAGTATTGTAGAAGCGATCACACCATCTCCAGGGCCTCTGCTTTCAGAAAATACACATTTGGGGGGTTTTACCTAATCTTCAGGCCTAAAAACGTGCATTTTAACATGGGTGCAAAAACAGCTCTGGTAGTGAAAGGGTATATTTATCTCCTGCTATCAATGGCCGACACGGTACAACACTTCATCCATGTCTTTGGTGATCTCTGATCTCCTTATCAACTTTCTTCCATGATGAAGATCAGCCATGGAGTATATCTGAGGTGTATATCAGGGTGTGCTTCTTCCCCACATGTCCAGCAACATTCATATACAAAACATTTCCCACACTCACTAATACACCTCGAGGGTTGTGTGGGACCCCTGATGTACAGGAAGACAGGACTTCACTGAGGACCAATTCCCTCACTCAGGACAGGAACGTGGCTTCTTCCCCGTGTGAGATCTCTGATGTACGTAAAGACTGGACTTCACTGAAAAACATTTTCCACACTCAGGACAGGAATATGGCTTCTCCCCCGTATGCGATCTCTGATGTATATAAAGATTGGACTTCCTTGAAAAACATTTCCCACACTCAGGACAGGAATACGGCTTCTCCCCCGTGTGCAGGCTCTGATGTCTGGCAAGTTCTGACTTTCGGGTAAAACACGACCCGCACTCACGACAGGAATACGGCTTCTCGCCCGTGTGAGACTTCTGATGTCTGTAAAGACTGGATCGATTCGAAAACCGCGTCCCGCACTCACGACAGGAATATGGCTTCTCACCTGTGTGCGAACTCTGGTGCTCATAAAGGCAGGACTTTTCTGAAAAACATTTTCCGCACTCAAGACAAGAAAGTGGCTTCTCTCCCGTGTGCAATCTCTGATGTCTGTCAAGACTGGACTTCTCTGAAAAGCATTTCCCGCACTCAGGACAGGAATACTGCTTCTCCCCCGTGTGCGATTTCTGATGTCTGTAAAGATGTGAGTTCCTTGCAAAACACTTCCCGCACTCAGGACAGGAATATGGCTTCTCCCCCGTGTGCAATCTCTGATGTCTGTTATGAGAGGACTTGTCTGAAAAACATTTCCCACACTCAGAACAAAAATATGGTTTTTCTCCTGTATGAGACCTTTGATGTATGACAAGTTGTGCTTTCGTTATAAAACATTTCCCGCACTCAGAACAGGAATACGGCTTCTCACCCGTGTGAGACATCTGATGTATGACAAGTTCAGACTTTTGTGCACAACACATTCCGCACTCAGGACAGGAATATAGCTTCTCACTTGTGTGTAATCTCTGATGTCTGTAAAGACTGGACCTGTTTGAAAAACTTGTTCCGCACTGATGACAGGAATATGGCTTCTCACCCGTGTGCGATCTCTGATGATTATAAAGACTGGACTTCTCTAAGAAACATTTTCCACACTCGAGACAGGAAAGTGACTTTTCACCCGTGTGCAATCTTTCGTGTCTGTAAAGACTGGACTTCAATGAAAAACATTTTCCGCACTCGGGACAGGAATGCGGCTTTTCCCCCGTGTGCAATATCTGATGTCTATAAAGATGTGACTTCAATGAAAAACATTTTCCGCACTCAGGACAGGAATGCGGCTTCTCCCCCGTGTGAGATATCTGATGTCTGACAAGCTGTGATTTTTTTACAAAACCTTTCCCGCACTCAGGGCAGGGATGTGGCTTCTCACCTGTGTGAGATCTTATATGCATGATAAGACCAGATTTAAAACGGAAACACTTCCCGCACTCAGTACAGGGAAACCTCTTATCTTTTGAAAGTTTGGCACCGTCCCTCACAGTCTGAGGTTCCTCAGGATAAGAGGAATATGATGGTCCGGCACCGTCCCGCACAGTCTGAGGTTCCTCAGGATAAGAGGAATACGATGGTCCGGCACCGTCCCTCACAGTCTGAGGTTCCTCAGGATAAGAGGAATACGATGGTCCCGCACCGTCCCTCACAGTCTGAGGTTCCTCAGGATAAGAGGAATACGATGGTCCGGCACCGACCCGCACAGTCTGAGGTTCCTCAGGATAAGAGGAATACGATGGTCCCGCACCGTCCCTCACAGTCTGAGGTTCCTCAGGATAAGAGGAATACGATGGTCCCGCACCGTCCCTCACAGTCTGAGGTTCCTCAGGATAAGAGGAATACGATGGTCCGGCACCGTCCCGCACAGTCTGAGGTTCCTCAGGATAAGAGGAATACGATGGTCCATCTACACTGTGTGGTGCCGGATGGACATTTGAGGTAGTCGGGTTTTCTCCTGGACTATACTGTGTGATGTCCTCATCTTCTACTTTACAGTCTGGAGACAAAGTGAGACAATCCTCTGAGGTTTTCCTCATCTCCCGTCCATCTACTAAAATAGAAATACAAAGATTATTACTAGACATGAGCAGATTGGTTCCCCTAAACCAGGACTCCGCCCACATCAGGCAGCTTTGTCTCTGAGGATCTTACAATTCCCCCCTCAAGGTAACTAGTAAATGGGTCCTCTGATCTCCTACCAGATCATTTCTTTATTCATGGACCTTAGTCAGAGAGTGAGGAAACAACGAGAACTGTCTTTTATAGGAGTGACAGTGATGAGGGGATTATAGGACGAGTGTCCCCACCCCCTCTATCACTCATTGCCATCTTCCCAACACAAGAAGTCCTGCACTTCCTTATTTAGTCCATGATTTAGTCATGAATAACAGCGGGGCTGAGCCCCACCAGAGGTCAGAGAGTGAGGATGGGGGGAGAACAACCAAGATGAAGACTGGACTGATCCTGAAGACCACCATCATTGGGTTATTGACTCCTCCCTCATTATCACTTTCTGTTTAAGATTCCAAAGTTGGAGGATGTTATCACATTATTATTAACATGTAAAAGTCTGTGCTACAATCAAATCATCAGATATAAAATGTCCAGCTGGTAGGAAATGGGTGTAACAAAAGAGAATACATATTATGTGTATATATAGCAGTGGGTAGAGGGGAGAAAGGAGAAGTCAGGAGTATGTAATGTACAACATAGAGCAGGAGTCAGGAGTATGTAATGTGCAATATAAAATGTTATCGTGTAAGGGTCAGGACTCATAATATTGGTGTTCAGTAATCAGTGGAAGTTTAAATGTTTACTGGAGACAAGTTGCAGAGGTCCCACACTGCTGCCTCCCATCTCCTGAGACTGCACTCAGTGACTTGTGTCTGAGACTATACAGACATATCCCTCCACCCGGCACAGCCAGCAAATAACAGAGCAAGTAACCCCGGGAGAAGTGTTCTGTCAGAGATACTGCTATACCCAGGTATTGGGCAGAAGACCCAAGAAACATGCACCAGGTGCCTAGATTGAGCAACACAAACATTTTTCTGCCAGCTGAACCCCAGAATCTCCATAAATCCAGTCTAGATACATAAATTGTGTCTGCAGCACAGAGAAGGAAGATTATCCAAGAGAAATACAGGAATACAAGATGGGGAACACAGCTCAGGAAAGTGACCAGGGGATTACAGGCTGATATCACCCAGTCCCCGCCCTACTCTGGACCAATCAGTGAGCAGTATGGGTGGAGGAATGTATTTAGTGTTAATAACCCACCTGTCTCTGTTATTCCATCCTCCTCCATAGACTGCTGATCATCCCTCACATACCTCTCTTCTTCTTCTGATTTAACCTCAAATTCTAGATCGATTGGATCTCCACTCTAAACCAAGAAAATGAGAGAGAATATCATCTGTAAAATATAAGCTTTATTATTGTGACATCTTATATTAACATCTACATATCATCTCCACGAATCCATGTTCTAGATGCTCTGTCCCACCAACCTTGCAACAGTGAGGGATGGTGTGGTCTTCCTGTGTGGAATCCCGGGAATACAGAGGACGGGGACATCTCTTTGGTGGGTTTATGTTATTAGGTGGCTCCAACATATCCATGTATCCTTCTGAAATCTCCTCCATCACTCCATACTCCTCATTCTCTTTTTTAAACTCTTCTTTAACATCAATATTATCATCCCTGAGGTTTCCACTCTGCAATATAGTATAAAACATTCATTGTAATAAACATGCTGTGTATAAATCATAACTACCAATAACTGTCAATCATCTACCTGATGATGGTGAGGGATGATGTGACCTTCCTGTGTGGAATCCCGGGAATACAGAGGACGGGGACATCTCTCTGGTGGGTTTCTGTAGCTGGATGACTCCACCATGGTGTCCTGGTACAGATCTTTGTGTTCTTTTGGAACCTCAGATGCCTCCATCACCCCATCTTCATCCTTCTTAATCTCTTCTCTAACCTCAACTTTAGAATCTCTCAGGTTTCCACTCTGAATATATAATAAAAATGACATCAATGGTAACAATGCAGATAATGTACAGATCCTAATGATACTATCAGTGATTGTTCCTCATCTACCTGATGATGGTGAGGGATGGTGTGATCTTCCTGTGTGGAATCCCGGGAATACAGAGGACGGGGACATCTCTCTGGTGGGTTCCTGGTATTAGGTGGCTCCATTATGACATCCATTAGTCCTCCTGAAAACTCCTTCATCACACCATATTCCTCATCCTCCTCTTTATACTCTTCTTTAGGAACAATATTATCATGCCTGAGGTTTTCACTCTGGAATGTATTGCAAAACATTTATTGTAACAAACATGCTTATGAATAAAGTATAACTATCAGTGATTGTCAATCATCTACCTGATGATGGTGAGGGGTGTTGTGATCTTCCTGTGTGGAATACAGAGGACGGGGACATCTCTCTGGTGGATTCCTGGTATTAAGCGGCTCCATCATACCCTTGTGTCCTCCTGAAAGCTCCTTCATCACCCTATACTCTTCATTCTCCTCTTTATACTCTGCTTTAACAGCAATATTATTTTTCCTGAGGTTTTCACTCTGCAATATAATATAAAACATTCCTTGTAATAAGCAAGCTTGTGTATAAATTATAACTATCAGTGATTGTTCCTCATCTACCTGATGATGGTGAGGGATGGTGTGATCTTCCTGTGTGGAATCCCGGGAATACAGAGGACGGGGACATCTCTCTGGTGGGTTCCCATTACTGGATCCATCTGTAGGAAACACACACACTGACTGAATACATTGTTTCTATGTGTTTATCAGATGATGGGGGATCTAGGTGGAGCCTCCGTACTGCTCTCTCCTTTACAATAAAGTCTCCTCTTACCCGGTGATGTGAGGGGCGGCTGATTGTCCATCATGACGTCCTTCCCGGCACCGCTCACCTCTCCTCGATGATCTCTCTGGTGACTTTTAGAATGTTCGTTTTACTTCTCTAATCTCTCAGGGAGGGAGGTGGAGGCAATGTGATGGTCATATGATCTCCAGACTTCACAGGAGGAAAACTCTAGATTTGAACACAAATAGTAAAATCAAACGACATTCCCAGAATCCTCTTCACCTGACTCTACATTTGAGCATCGGAAAAAAAAGGAAAATAGACGGCTGGAGGGACATCGGGAGAAGGAGCTGTGAGGTCAGTGTGACTCTGAACTGTCCGTTATTTACTACTGACCTCTAAACTCTCTGTTACTTACTACTGACCTCTCCGAAATTACTGACCCTCGAACCCTCCATTACTTACTACTGACCTCTGAACTCTCCGTAATGTACTACTGATCATGGAACTCTCCATTACTTACTACTGACCTCGGAACTCTCCAAAATGTACTACTCACCTTTGAACCCTATATAACTTACTGCTGACCTCTCTGATACTACTGTCCTCTGAACTCTTTGATACTACTGACCTCTGAACTCTCCGAAATTTACTGCTGACCTCTGAACTCTCTGATACTTACTACTGACCTCTGAACTTTCCGTAATGTACTACTGATCTTGGAACTCTCCATCACTTACTACTGACCTCTGAACTCTCTGATACTACTGTCCTCTGAACTTACCGTAATGTACTACTGACCTCTGAACCCTACATAACTTACTGCTGACCTCTGAACTCTCCGTTACTTACCTCTGAACTCTCTGTAATGTACTACTGACCTCTGAACTCTCTGTAATGTACTACTGACCTCTGAACTCTCTGTAATGTACTACTGACCTCTGAACTCTCTGTAATGTACTACTGACCTCTGAACTCTCTGATACTTACTACTAACCTCTGAAATCTCCGTTTTATACTACTGACCTCTGAACTCTTCAATAATTAATACTGACCTCTCCAATACTTACCACAGCCTTCAGATGTGAGTAGTAACACAGAGTTCAGAGGTTAGTGCAAAGTCAAGTAGAATTCAGAGGTCATTTGTGACACAGAGTACAGAAGTAAGTGACCGTCTGCCTCACCTCTGCACTGCTGATCTCTGTTTTCCTTCTCCCTCGACTCGGCACAATACTCCGGGTATTGCAGCTCCAGCTCTTTTCCCTTTTCTCATATTCCCTGGTCCAGTAGGCCTGCACAGGGAGTAGGGAGGATTGACTATGGTTGGCTTATAGCCCCGCCTCCCTTCTCCCTGTCCGGGTCTTTAGAACCTGCCCCCTCCCCAGTATAGAGCCAATCACAGTCAGTCATAGCCTCGCCCCCCTACTACCTGTGCAGACCTTTAGTACCCCCCAAATGCAGGACGCTCTCTCCCACCAGCAGCAGGCTCTCCCCTTCTTCAGCAGAGCTAATGTCTTGCTTGTGAAATGACAGGTAAGTTACGGACTAGTCTGGTTGGTCCCCCTCCTTACCCGTCTCAATGCAGCGCTACTTAAAGGAGCAGCTAGTGTAGGGATCAGCCTCAGTACAGGGAGCAACCCACAGCTTACAGAATGGGACAGCAGGAGAGAGGTATATACAGTCCACCACTGAGCACCACGGTCCCCCAGTCCATCCCACGGTCCCCCCGTCCATCCCACTGTCCCCCCTTCCATCCCATGGTCCCCCCATCCACCCCACAATCCCCCTGTCCACCCCACCGTCCCCCTGTCCACCCCACCGTCCCCCTGTCCACTCCACCATCCCCCTGTCCACCCCACCATCCTCCTGTCCACCCCACGGTCCCCCTGTCCATCCCACCGTCCCCCTGTCCATCCCACCGTCCCCCTGTCCATCCCACCGTCCCCCTGTCCATCCCACCGTCCCCTTGTCCACCCCACCGTCCCCTTGTCCCCATCCCACCTTCTCCCCTCCTTTCCTCCCACCCCACCATCCAATTGTCCCCCCGTCCATCCCACTGTCTCTCCATATATCCCACTGTCCCCCTGTCCATCCCGCTGCCCCTTTGACCACTCTGCAGACCCCCCCCCCCCATCCACCCCGCTGCCCTCCCCTGTGCATCCCCCTGGAGTGGGGTTCTTTGGGGTGCCTTAGATATGATGGACTGATTTGGAGCATTGAGATAGAATGGGCGACTTTGGTGTGGTGTTGATAGTGTGAGTTGCTATAGGTGGGATGAACTGTCAGTGTAAGGTGGGGGGGGGGGTGCAGTAGAAAGTAAGGGGTGTTGTAAGGTAGGGTGGGTTTAATTTAGGCCCCTTCCACGGTTAACCCAATGTGGACACACCCGCTGCCCGCCATGGTGTACACAGCACACCGTGTTACTACTCTCCTTTAAGCCACGAAAAGGTGTCCGAGGTCTTTTACAATCCTATTGTCTATATTGTGTATACGAGAAAAAAATAATTTTTTTGCTGTCCGCCAGAAAAGTGTTCGGGTTTAGCTTGAAGAAAAAGTGGCAACCCGAGTCGAGGTGATTGGTGAGAAAGGTGACACATGTCCAAAATGCAGAGAATGTTCCGGCCCCGTAAGTGTAGAAATGTTCTGCTCATGAAGGGGTTAATCTAGGTTTCCACACTATATATGTGAGTATCATCATCTGCTGGAGATAAAAGACGTCACAGTGACTATGGAGGAAGAGGACGGAACATGACGGGGGGGGGGGGGGTTACTGGGTGTAAATAGAAAATAAGATCTTATTACCTCCTCTGCTGCCACTTCCAGCAATGTCTCCTCTCTACTTCCTCCCGACTCACCTCTCACCCAGAACTTCCTGTCTTTAACTGATATCACTTCCTGTCTTCCATAGAGACTTGCTGTCTCTATGGTATAAGTGAGATCACCACCTTGTGGAGCTCAGAGGAACTGCAGCCATTGCAGTTGTATCTTACCTGCATGCAAACAAGAAATAGATTGCAATAGGCTGCAGAAGATCTGCTTTGGAAAAAAAAAAAAAGATGTCAAAAGGAAGAGGTCGGCTTAAAAATAAACAGAAAAGGTAATAGATGCTAATAGGCTGCAGGAGATCTGCTGAAGAATAGAAAAATAAAACAAACAAATCCGCACCCCTATAGACATCTGATAGAAGATACAATCTCGGGTCTCAGTGGTGATTGGAGCCCAGAGGGACTCTGGAGTAAAACCTGAACATCCCGCACACCTCCCTCTCTGGGGTCACCTCCGCTCACATCTCCTCCCCCTCCCCCACCAGATGTACACTTTATATACCAGAAAAAAAGGAAATAGATGCTAATAGTCTGCAGGAGATCTGCTAGAAAAAGAAGAAATTGATGTTAATGGATTGCTAAAGATCTGATGAGGAAAAAAAAACGAAATTGATGTTGATAGGCTGCAGGAAAACTGCTGAGATCCCTCTGGGGTCACCTCCGCTCAGATTTCTGTCCCCTTTCCCTTCCCCCTCCCCTCCACAGGATGTACACTTTATATACCAGAAAAAGGTAATAGATGCTAATAGTCTGCAGGGGATCTGCTGAAAAAGGAAATTAATTCTTCTATCTTCCTTCATCTTCTTCTTCTTCTGGTTCTTCTGGCTCTTCCTCCGGCGTTCTCATCCAGCATCTCCTGCGCGGCGTCTTCTATCTTCTTCTCCTCGGGCCGCTCCGCACCCATGGCATGGGGGGAGGCTCCCGCTCTTCTCTTCATCTTCTTCTTCATCCTCTTCTCTTCTTCCTTCTTCTCTTCTTCTCTTCTTCATTTTCTTCTCCGGGCCGCTCCGCACCCATGCTGGCATGGAGGGAGGCTCCCGCTGTGTGACGGCGTCTCCTCGTCTGAACTTCTATGTGTATTCTCGGCAATGCAATAGCCGCGAGTAGTTTTAAATGGGTTTTTTCCTTCGAAATGTCATTTTGCTGTCAGACTGTTCTAAACACGGGAAACATGCGCCCCTTTACAGGCATACTATAGACACCCCCCAGCTACGAAATTTAAAGGGATATTACACTTTTATTGTTTGACTTTAAGCATTATTAAAATCTCTGCTCCTGAAAAAACAGCCGTTTTTAAAACTTTTTTTTGCATTGATCCATGTCCCCTGGGGCAGGACCCAGGTCCCCAAACACTTTTTATGACAATAACTTGCATATAAGCCTTTAAAATTAGCACTTTTGATTATTCATGTTCGTGTCCCATAGACTTTAACGGTGTTCGCGTGTTAGAGCGAACTTTTTTCGTGTTCGCATGTTCTGGTGCGAACCGAACAGGGGGGTGTTCGGCTCATCCCTAGTAGGAGGAGAACCAGGATAATGCAGAATCACGGAGGCCAAGGGAGTGTAATTTGCTGAGGAGCAGCAGGTGGTCAACTGTGTCAAAGGCAGCAGAGAGGTCTAAAAGTATGAGTATGGAGTAGTGGCCATTGGTTTCGGCAGTTATTAGGTCATTGGTGAGTTTTAGTAGGGCAGTTTCAGTAGAATGTTGTAAGCGGAAGCCAGACTGTAGGGGGTTGAGAAGGTTGTTGTCCGTGAGGTAGCGGCTCATTTGGTCATGAACAAGGCGTTCGATGAGCTTGGAGGCAAACGGCAGAAGGGAGATAGGTCTTAAGTTATTCAAACAGGTGGGGTCTAGTGAGGGGTTTTTGAGTATGGGGGTAACCAGTGCATGTTTGAGCGGGGAAGGAAAGGTGCCAGAGGAGAGGGAGAGGTTGAATACTTTATTAATCCCAAAGGGAAGTTGCTATATGTGCATCAGTGAGCCTTGGCCGATCATGACCCTGTCACCGGTTGGCCGGATTTCCTTCCTTGGACCTGTTTTGATTGGTCCTGAACACTGCAGATCAGGAACATCCCACGAGAGCTACAGATTTGGAGTTGCTCTGACCCAATCATCTATCCATTACAACTTGGTCCTTGTCAAAGTCCCTCAAATCCTTACACTTGCTTATTTTTCTGCTTTGATCACATCAACTTCAGGGACAAACATGTTCACATGCTGCCTAATATATCCCATCCACTTTCAGATGTCATTGATATCAGTGTTATTCACGTTACCAGTTATAATGTTATGGCAGATCGGTGTGTGAGGTTTGTGGGACCTTTCATCTGAGCTCTCGCTTTAGATATCCCCCCCCCCCCAGGTCTGAGATCATCTGAGCCTGAGGACCAAGTTTTGGTGTCGGATACCAATGTGGGGGATGAATCCTAATTGGTTTTAAATCAAATAAAGATCAAAATATTAGTTCGGGGGGTGGAATTTATTTCTTCTGATCGGACGTATTATAATCTATGAGAACATATACAATTGTATGTTTCAGTTGTACAGGACCCCCCAGGGACCAACAACATGATTATACGGGGCCTTCTTCATTCAAATAAAATGGAAAATGACCGTGGATGATGTCAGAGAAAAGAGGCAGAAATATTACTGAGACACGCTGCACATCATGAAACCTTTTTATTAGGCCGCATTTAAAGAAGGGAGACAAAGCATTTTTCTATCTCCTAATAACAATGATAAAATCAGAGCCACAAAGCAGAAATATAATAGAGACACAATGCACATCATGTAAGCCTTTTTATTAGGCCGCATTTAAAGAAGGGGGACAAAGCATTTTTCTATCTCCTAATAACAATGATAATATCAGAGACACAAAGCAGAAATATAACAGAGACACCCCGCACAGTATGTAAGTCTTTATAATGGGCTGAATTTGAAAAAAAAAAAGAGATAAATGAGAGATAAAGCATTTTTTTATCCAAAAATAAACAGGACATTTGATGATGTCAGAGACACAATGAACAGATATTACAGAGACTTCCTTCACATCTTGTAAGCCTTTTTATTAGGCCGCATTTAACCCCTTCAATACCGGGCACTTTCACCTCCCTTCCTGCCCAGGACAATTTTCAGCTTTCAGCGCTGTCGCACTTTGAATGACAATTGCGCAGTCATGCAACGCTGTACCCAAACTAAATTTTTATCATTTTCTTCCCACAAATAGAGCTTTCTTTTGGTGGTATTTGATCACCACTGCAGTTTTTATTTTTTGCTAAACAAACTAAAAAAGACCATTTTTGGAAAAAAAAGTTTTACTTAGTTGCTGTCATGAAATTTTGTTTTCCCCTTCACTGACGCTCACTGATGAGGCGGCACTGATGAGGCACTAATGAGTTGGCACTGATAAGGTGGCACTGATATGTAGAATTGATGGGCACTGATATGCATCATTGATGGGCACTGATAGACAGCACTGATAGGTGCCACTTACAGGCGGCTGTGATGGGCACTGACAGGCGGCACTGATTGGCACTGACAGGTGGCACTGATGGTGCACTTATGGTCAGCACTGATGATGAGGTACTGATGAGGTACTGACAGGTGTTAATGCGCTGGGCACTGATTGGCACTGTGGTGGGCTCTGACTGACACTGTGGTGGGCACTGATTGGCACTGTGGTGGGCACTGGCAGACTTTATTATTGGGGCACTGCTGGGCACTGATTGGCACATCTGAGAGGGCTGTGCTGATAATCAATTTGGTGATTATCAGCACAGACCCCCCCCCCCCCAACAAGGAGAGCTGCGGATTGACTCTCCCTGTCAGTGCCGTTTACCGTCACTTCCTGGTTCACGCGATAATCAGCTGTGATTGGTCACAGCTGATCAAGTGGTAAGAAGCCTCTGACAGAGGCTTCTTATCACAATCGGAGATGCGGTGTATCAGACTGACACGCAATCGCCGCGTTGAATGCCCCTGTGGGCGCACACCAGCATGTTATCCTGCTGGACGTCATATCCTGCTGACGCCCAGTCAGGATAACAGAACCCCTTCCCGGCCGTCAATCTGCTATAGGCCGGGCGGTGGTTAAAGAATGGACCTCATTTCTCCCTCTACTATAAGCTCATGGTCACTTCAATGACCATAAGCTTATATCAGAATTGTTCAGCTGACTCTGCTGAACAATTCTATAACTCTGATCAGCGGATTACAACCCGCTGATCAGAGTTATTAACCCCTAATAACTGGTGAGTGTGAACACCCTGAAGGAGAGTGTGACACACAGACTTTGGTGTGGGATGTATAACTCTGTATCATAGCAGGACTACCATCTGGGTTTTCTGGGACTTCTCACACCATCTGTCAACTGCTTATTCCTTGTGTGTCATTACCACATGAAAGCTGATCATAATTTTTTGACAGTAGCGCTGCTGTAATAATTACAGGCACCTGAGTTGGACTTTTGCACCTTTTTATTACTATTTTACTGATTGTCTTATGCATTTGCATTTTAAGCGGCAGCTGTTTTATATGTTGTATGCAGTGTTGACATTTAACTGTTGCAACTGTGGACGTTCTTTATTTTTTGAAACCTGATATTTCTATAGTGAGATAGTGGAAGGAGGCCTAGGATTTCACTGTATTTTTTTTATTAATTCGCTATTGTCACAACTCACAAGTGGGTGGGTTCGGGGTGCAATGCTATGCACCCTAGCCCAACCTTTTTCAAGCCAATTACAGCCTCAGGCTTTAATCATGTGGCTTGAAAAAAAAAAACTCATACAAACGTATAAGTCCGGCACCCTGCATGGGAGCGGGGCCCCAGCGCCCCTAATGGACCGGCCGCTCCTGATAAGACCCCTTTCACATGGAGCGGACTCTGAAAAAGCAGATCTGCCTTCTCAGGGGGGGGATCTGTCTGCTGATCCCCGCTGAGCAGGCGGATGACAGGTCCATGTCTGCTCCGCTGATGCAGAGCGGACACAGCTCGCTATTCTCTATGTGGCGTTCGGATGGAAACGGACCGCCTGTCCAATTCCATCTGCTGCCATCCGATCCGATCTGCTAGATGGATGGGGAATGGAATCCCCATCCGTCTGTTTTTAGCTGACTGGATCAGATGCAGGCGGGTGTAAACGGACACATGTCCATTTACATCAGTCTCTCCATAGAGAACAATGGGTGGTCCGATTGGGCCCACCTGAAAAACAGACAGGCAGACCCAATCGTTGTGCTTGTGTGAAAGGGGCCTAATGCCTTGTCCCTGAGCTCACACTGTCTGCGTTTGGGGTCATGTACCTACACCCACACAGATTGGGAACAGCAGCTATGCCTGTGCAGCCTTTGCATCCCAATTGACATGAATGGGACTGCCTGTACGGTGATGCACAGAACACCTGTGCATCCCTGTGTGGGCAAACATGGCCCCCCATGGGCATACACTTTAGTATGCCACATGTGAACGAGGCTTTAGTACTAATTTAGCAGGAAGTTACGTTGTGTTTATGTGCAATATTAATGAGTTTAGTGTATTTTTAGTGAAAATAGCGATATGATGAACATTTCGCGCAATTATTGCGGGGCCCAAAAAATCAGTAGCACTTTTTTTTATTCTACTAGCCATGTGCTTTTAGAAAATGTCTAGTTTGAGGGGTCTTTTCAAATTCTGAAAGCTGTATGTGAAGAAAGAAAACCTCCAGATTTTTTGAGAAATTTTTGGGTACGTTCGATTTTCATCATTTTGCAAAAAGGCGCAATTTAAAATTTACAAATATTTCTTATTTATTAACTCCATACAGGTTAAGCTTTTATATTTAGTAGGGATTTAGCAGGAATTTTGTAAAATTAGCTGTGTTTTATCTGCTAATAATGGTTTTAGTGTATTTTTTGCGTATATATTGGTCCGATAAACATTTGCGCAAATAGTGTGGTGTCTAAAAAATCAATAGCACTTTCTTTTTATTCTAGAGGTCATATGCTTTCATAAAATATATGGTTTTGGGGGTCTTTCACAAATTCTGAAAGCTGTAAGGGAAACATGAAAACCTTCAGATTTTTAGAGAAATTTGGATATTTACACTTTTGCGTCTGTTCAATTTTCACCATTTCGCAAAAAGGCGCAATTAAAAAAGTTACAAATATTTGTTATTTATTCACTCAATACAAGTTACGCTTTTATATTTAGTTGGAATTTTGTAAAATTTGCTGTGTTTTTATCTGCTAATAATGGTTTTAGTGTACTTTTTGCAAATATATTGGTTTGATAAACATTTGCGCAAATACCGCGAGGTCTAAAAAATCAGTAGCACCTTCTTTTTATTCTACTTATCATGTGCTTTCAGAAAATATATGGTTTGGGGGGTCTTCCACAAATTCTGAAAGCTATAAGTGAAAAATAAAAAACAAAGGAAAAATTGCAAAAATGGTCTGGCCACCTGAGTGTACAAAATGGAGCACAGGGCCTGGCAGCGAAAGGGTTAAAGAAGGGAGACAAAGCATTTTTTGCATCTCCAAAAAAAAAAATGATAATAGAAGCACAAAGCAGAAATATAACAGAGACACCCTGCACATCAAGCGAGTCTTTATCATGGGCTGCATTGAAAATGAGAGACAAAGCATTTTGTTATCCAGAAATAAAAATGACATTTGATGATGTCAGAGACACAAAGCAGAAATATTATAAAGACGCCCCACATAGTGTAAGCCTTTTTATTAGGCCGCATTTAAAGGGAGATAAAAAAATCTTTATCTCTAAAAAAAAATGACAACGGATAATATCAGACATAAAGCAGAAATATAACAGACACCCTGCACATCAAGTGAGCCTTTTTAATAGGCCGCATTTAATTAGGGCAGCTAAAGGATTTTTTTTTATCTCCAAATAACAATGATAATATCAAAGGCACAAAGCAGAAATATAACAGAGACACCATGCACATCAGCAGCCCTTTTTAGTTTAGGCCAGATTTAAAAAGGGCAACTGATTTTTTTTATCTTAAAGATAAAAAATGCTGTGGATTATGTGTAAGAAACAATGCAGAAATATTACACAGACCAGGGCTTGACAAATTTGCTTGGAATCTAGGAGCCAGCTAAAAAAGTTAGGAGCCAGGTTTTTTTTAAACGACCGACAAAGCTTTATTTTCAATATAAAAAATAACTAATCTTAAATTTACACAGAAAAAGACCGCCCCGCTAGAGGCCCGAATAGCGTCACTAAAACGACGGTAAAGCAGCGCTAAAAATAGCGCCGCTTTACCGCCGACGCCCCCCCGCGGCTCGGTGTGAAAGGGCTCTAAGGGTCCGATCAGGTCCGCCTGAAAAACAGACAGGCGAACCTGATCAGACAGCCCGTGTGAAAGGGGCCAAGCAGGGAGATAACAAATAAATTAATTTTAATTAGGAAAAAAATAAATAAAAAGTTTTTATATAAATATAAATAAATAAAAATAAAATCTTTTACGAAAAAAAAAATAAAGGCTATCCCCACATTCACTTCCTTCTCTTCTTCACTTTGGGAAGGAGATGGGCAGTGAAAACAGGCAGGTATTTCGCATTAGCATTGCATTAGCTTTGCTGGTTGCAATACCAACGGCCACCACAAGATGGCGCCAGATTTCAGAAGGCCTCCAGAACTACCGAAGAAGGCCGCAAAGCCGGGGCCTCAATTACCGGCTGGCGCGGCCCGACGCGATCGCAGGGGGGGGTCTATGTCCGCCAGGTCGCTAATTCTAGTCGCAAATGCGACCTGGCGCCCGGGGTTTGTCGAGCCCTGACACAGACACATGTAAGCCTTTTTAGCAGGTAGATATGAAGAGGGAGAGACAGACAATTTTTTATTCAGCAATAACAATTGCTATGGATTATGTCAGAGACACAAAGCAGGAATATTGTAAGTCAGTACTAAATCAGTTGAGGTAGAACACATTTTGAAAGGAATACAAAGCATACAGATTTTTCTGGCCCTGTGCTGTGTGTTATGTACTCCTGACCCCTGTGCTTGGTGTGTTATGTATTCCTGACCGCTGCTCTCAGTTTGTTATGTACTCCTGACACCTGTGCTCTGTGTGTTAAGTACTCCTGATCCCTGTGTGTTATGTACTCCTAACGCCTGCACTCTGTGTGCTATGTACTCCTGTGCTCTATATTCCGGACCCCTGTGCTGTGTGTTATGTACTCCTGACCCCTGTGCTCTGTGTGTTATGTACTCCTGACCCCTGTGCTCTGTGTGTTATATACTCCTGACCCCTGCACTCTGTGTGTTAAGTACTCCTGATCCCTGTGTGTTATGTACTCCTGACACCTGTGCTCTGTGTGTTATGTACTCCTGACCCGTGTTTGTGTGTTATGTACTCCTGACCCCTGCACTTTGTGTGTTATATACTCCTAACGCCTGCACTCTGTGTGCTATGTACTCCTGTGCTCTATATTCCGGACCCCTGTGCTGTGTGTTATGTACTCCTGACCCCTGTGCTCTGTGTGTTATGTATTCCTGACCCCTGTGCTCTGTGTGTTATATACTCCTGACCTCTGTGTTCTGTGTGTTATATACTCCAGTGCTCTGTGTTATGTACTCCTGACCCCTGTGCGTTATGTACTCCTGCGCTCTGTTCCTTAAGCACTCCTGACCACAGCCCTGTGTTTCTTAGGCTTGTCTGACCGCTGCGCCCTGTGCATTATGCACCCCCCATCACTGTGTTCTTTGCATTACACTGCACTCCTGCCATGTTTGCGTTAGGTACTCTTGACCCCTGAACTCTGTGCATGATTTACTCCTAAATAGACACTATTCTCGCATGTGGCACAG
Organism: Lithobates septentrionalis; assembly: GCA_037952835.1. Lineage (NCBI taxonomy): Eukaryota > Metazoa > Chordata > Amphibia > Anura > Ranidae > Lithobates > Lithobates septentrionalis. The sequence continues at coordinate 2,279,178 of JBBDGP010000932.1, forward strand.
CAGTTAATGCTTATTTCATGGGTACAACCATACCCCTCCCACTCTTAATGTAATTTGGCCATGCCCACTGTTCACAATAATCTGCATTATTGCTCTAATCAGAGCTCCCAGGTGTATTGCAATCCTAGCAACACCCCTGGGTGTATATCAAGGTGTGCTTCTTTCCAGTGTGAGATCTCTGATGTATGGCAAAATATAATTCATATAGAAGACATTTCATGCACTCGGGACACTAATACACCTTGAGAGTTTTGTGGGTTCTCTGATGATGACTGTTAAGACTAGACTTCTTTGAATAACTTTTCCCACACTCAGGGCAAGAATACGGCTTCTCTCCCGTGTGGCATCTTTGATGTACAACAAGTTCTGTTTTCCGCAAATAACATTTCCCACACTCAGAGCAGCAATGCGGCTTCTCCCCAGTATGAGATTTTTGATGTCTGACAAGTTCTGATTTCCGTGAACAACATTTCCCGCACTCAATACAGGAAAATAGTTTCCCTGTGTGGCATAACCGATGTACAGTAAGATGAGATTTCTGTGAATAACATTTTCCGCACTCAGGGCAGGAATACGGCTTCTCTCCCGTGTGAATTCTCTGATGGTTGTCAAGATTAGGCTTCTGTGAAAAACGTTTCCCGCACTCAGAACAAGAATATGGTTTCTCACCCGTGTGAGTCCGCTGATGTAGGTAAAGATGGGCTACATCTGAAAAACCTTTACTGCACTCAGAGCAGGGATACAGCTTCTCACCCGTATGCAGTCTTTGATGGTTATAAAGTTTGGACTTGCGTGAAAAACATTTCCCGCACTCAGGGCAGGAATACGGCTTCTCCCCCGTGTGAGATCTCTGATGTATCACAAGTTCTGAGTTCCGTGAATAACTTTTCCCGCAGTCAATGCAGGAATATGGCTTTACACCTGTGTGGGATCTTTGATGTACTGCAAGTTTTGATTTCTGGGCAAGCTGTTTTCCACACTCAGAGCAGGCATAGGGCTTTTCCCCTGTGTGTGTTCTCTGATGTCTGGAAAGATATCCCTTCTGTGAGAAACATTTCCCGCACTCAGAGCAGGAAAAAGGCTTCTCCCCCGTGTGAGATCGGTAATGCAGGATGAGTGTTGATTTATAAAGAAAACATTTCCCACACTCAGAACAAGAATGCGACTTCTCACCTGTTTGAGATCTCTGATGCCTAGCAAGACTTAATTCAGAGCTAAAACTTTCCCCACATTCCCCCTGAATCCCGGCACCTTCCCTCACAGTACGAGGTTGCTCAGAGTCAGAGGGATTCCATGGTCTATCCACACTGTGAAGTCCACCATCCATAGTGGAGCTCATTGTCTTTTCTCCTCCACAATCTCCTGTGATGTCCTCATCTTCCATTTTACAACCTGGAGATAAAGTGAGACGATCCTTTGAGGGTTTCTCCATGGCGTGTCCTGGAAAAATATAAAAAACATCATCAATAGATATGAGAGGGTTAGTTCACTTCCATCAACATTCCATCTGGATCAGGTAGATATGAGTGAGGAGATGTTCTCTGTGGATGTCCCAAAGAGCTGGGACTCTCCCCCCTCTTCAGTCAAAGGGCCTTTGGTCCTCCTCCCAGATCACTTCTACATTTACACAGCCTTGCCAGAAGAGCAGGAACCAATGAAGACTGGGAGGTCCATGCTCTTTACACAACCACAAGTGTAGGTCGATCAGTGTGCAGTAACAGAGCAGAGATAAGAGAAGAATATATTATGGGTCACCTGTGCTGATCTCTGTAGGAGTGTCCTCCTCTATGAATGTCCTCGTCATTCCAGCCTCCTCCGTATATTGCTGATCATCCCTCACATACGTCTCTTCTACTTCATCCTCAACTTTCATGTTCATCAGATCTTCACCCTAAACCAACAGAATGGCAGAAAATAACATCTGTAACATAGAAGTATTTATGATGTGAGATCACATAGAAAATATCATCTTGTAGAGTCCAAACATCATCTCCACATGTCAGAGTGTTCAATCACTTTTATTGTAAAGGTTTTTTTTAAATTAAAAAACATGTTACGCTTGCCTGCTCTGTGCAAGCGTTTTGCACATAGCGGCCCCGATCTGGGGTCCCCTGGCAGCACTCCTCTTCATCGAGTGCCCCCACGGAAAGTCACTTTCCATGGGGGCACTCATGCGGGCGTGCTCCCCAGTCCTGCTGCTGCGTCCATTGACACAGACAGCAGGACTCGGCCCCGGCCCCCAGCTCCCATGTCACAGGATTTGATTATTATCCCAGAGGTTTCCACTCTGAATATATAATAAGACATTCCTTACAACAAACATGTTTATGTATAATACATAACTACCTATAATTGTTACTCATCTACCTGATCAGGTTTGGCATAGTTGTGCTTTTCCTGTGTGGAATCCCGGGAATACAGAGGACGGGGACATCTCTCTGGTGGGGTTCTGTAGCTGGATGACTCCACCATGGTGTCATGGTACAGATCTTTTTGTTCTTCCTCCATCACCCCATCCTCATCATCCTCCTCTTTTATCTCTTCTTTAACATCAACTTTAGAATCTCTCAGGTTTCCACTCTGAATATATAATAAAAATGACATCAATTTTAACAATGCAGATAATGTACAGATCCTAATGATACTATCAGTGATTGTTCCTCATCTACCTGATGATGGTGAGGGATGGTGTGATCTTCCTGTGTGGAATCCCGGGAATACAGAGGACGGGGACATCTCTCTGGTGGGTTCCCATTACTGGATCCATCTGTAGGAAACACACACACTGACTGAATACATTGTTTCTATGTGTTTATCAGATGATGGGGGATCTAGGTGGAGCCTCCGTACTGCTCTCTCCTTTACAATAAAGTCTCCTCTTACCCGGTGATGTGAGGGGTGGCTGATTGTCCATCATGACGTCCTTGTAGAGATCCTTGTGTCCTTCTAAATACTCCCACTCCTCCATGGAGAAATAGACAGTGACATCCTGACACCTTATAGGAACCTGACACACACAATGATACAGTCACCATCCAGACACATCCCTTGTCTGTTACTGGATAATGTCCCAGAATTCCCAGAATCCTCCTCACCTCTCCTGTCAGCAGCTCCATCATCTTCTTGGTGACTTCTAGAATCTTCTCCATGTTGTGTCCCTCAGGTTTTAGGGAGTCACATGGAGGCACTGTGATGGTCATATGATCACCTGACTTCACCAGAGGAAATCTCTGTATTGAAGAACCAATAGGAATATCATGTTAGAATCCCAGAATCCTCCTCACCTCTCCGGTCAGGTCTGTGTTTTTATTAATAAAGATAAGAGTGATGTCATGTGACCTCCCAGAATCCTCCTCACCTCTCTGGTCAGGTCTGTGTTTTATTAATAGAGATAAGAGTGATGTCATGTGACCTCCCAGAATCCTCCTCACCTCTCCGGTCAGGTTTGTGCTTTATTAATAGAGATAAGAGTGATGTCATGTGACCTCCCAGAATCCTCCTCACCTCTCCGGTCAGGTCTGTGTTTTATTAATAGAGATAAGAGTGATGTCATGTGACCTCCCAGAATCCTCCTCACCTCTCTGGTCAGGTCTGTGTTTTATTAATAGAGATAAGAGTGATGTCATGTGACCTCCCAGAATCCTCCTCACCTCTCCAGTCAGCAGGTAGATGATCTCCAGGGTGAGGTTTAGTATCCTCTCAGTCATGTGACTCAGATCCTCCTCCATCCTCATTGGTCATGTGATCTGTAAAGGTTTCCTGTAGACCAATAATTGATAAGAGAATTATCTGGACTGTACTGGTTGTATAATATTAGGGTGGGAATGTATGGGGGATAATATGAGGGTTTTTATCTTCAAGAAACGATCCCCAGTAGGATTACACACAGAGACACATTTAGTTTAGTGCTTGATATGTTTTTTGGGGTCCAGTAGCCTCCTATTATTTGGCCTTTATGTCTACATAAAACGCCTATCCTGTGTACATCACCAAAATGAAGAGAATGTTCCGGCCCCATAAGTGGGGAAATGTTCTGACCCAAAAGGGGTTAATCTAGGTTTCCACACTATATATGTGTGTAGTGCTGGTAGATTTGCAATCTACCATCTGATAGGTAAATTTAGTAAATTGTTTGTTAAGGGAAGTTAGATTTGCCTCTGTTCCAGCTTGGCAAACATTGCATGTGTTTTCATACTGGGCCGGTGGGTGCTCTTCTCTCCCGGAGACAACTCGGTGGAGGTGGTCCTCCGAGTGGGATTCTGGCTGGGAGAGGGTATTTATGGGACAGACGCCATGTTTAGGGGTCGTTTTACAGCCACCTGCTGGCCCTCCTGGCCGACAGGTATGCGTTAGAGTGCTACCTCGTGGTCCTCCGTTCCGGAGGCCCGCGTCGCTGTGGCGCATGGGTGGGAGCAGAGGCTTGTCTGGGGCCTACCGCAGCAGCCGAGGAATGCTCCTGAGCTGTCTATCCAGAGTGAAGAAGCTGGACAACCGGGGAGATCCCAGGGGAGGACCCGTCATGGAAGGATCATGCAGAGTGCTGGTCTGGAGAGAGGCCTGGTGACTCGGTTGGAGGACGTATCCTAAAGTAACTTTACAGCATAGTGTTGCCGGGTTTGGCTTAAAGGTTCAAGCACTGTGACTGACATTCACCGCAAAACCAATACATCCTGTGGCAGAGGATCGTACGGGTTCATCCCAAGCAAGTCTGTGGCAGAGACTTTTGTTCGTGCTACGTACTGGCTGCTAGGCAAGTGAGAGAGGCCTATCCAGGCGAGCAAAGAGTGTGTCCACAAGGGGAGCGCATTTTATTGTAATATCCAACTCTAACGGACATTTGTCAAGAATCCCACAGAAAGGTATTTGAGTTTTCCCTACAGTTTCCCTTCTGCCTCTTTCCTGCTATTTCCTTCGTTAACTGTTCAATAAAGCATTGAAAACGTATTCAAGTGTTGGTGCTTGTATCGTCCGGAGGTAAACTCAATGGAACCCTAGACCCGGTGCCGGTGAAACAGAGGGAAGGAGAGTGAAGGTAACAAGCCCGCTTAAACCAGCAGCTCCGCCGAGAGTTGTTGCTACATGTGTGTATTGGGTTTGGTATCCTTTCAGTCATGTGACCCCGGTCCTCCTCCATCCTCATCCGTGCATCATGTGATCTATACTGGTTTCTGCAAAGACAGGTATGGAAAATCTCTGATATATATATATATATATATATATATATATATATATATATATATATAAAAAGAGTTGGGGGAATGTTGTGACCCTGAAGGGGTTAATCTAGGTTTCCACACTATATATGTGTGTATCATCATCTGTTGGAGATAAAAGACGTCACAGTGACTATGGAGGAAGAGGACGGACATGACGGGGGGTTACTGGGTGTAAATAGAAAATAAGATCTTATTACCTCCTCTACTGCCACTTTCAACAATGTCTTCCCTCTACTTCCTCCCAACTCACCTCTCACATCTTGTTTATAACTGAGATCACTTCCTGCCTTTACCTGACATCACTTCCTGTTTTCCATAGAGACTTCCTGTCTGGTAGAAGTGAGATCACCCCCTTGTGGAGCTTAGAGAGACTGCAGCCCAGAGAAACGTCTCATAATGTGAACACGGCCTAATCCACAAACCGATTACAGATTTAATATATACATAGTCCGGGCCTCCAGTACAGATCCTCGGGATCCTTTATTACATCTCATGGATATAAAACATCTGGACAGGGACTCTAACATGTTTCGCTCACTGGGGGCTTTCCTCAATACTTCCCATCATATAAAACCACACACATTTCTAAACACTGTTCTATCCTGAGCTCCAGACAGAGGATCGCATCACCTCCTGTGTATAATTATATCGCAATGTCTGAATATGGAGTCAATGAACCAATCAGTGCTTGCACGCAGACAAGAAATATATGTCAATAAGCTGTGGAAGATCTGCTGAAAATAAACAGGAAAAAAGATGCTGATAGGTTGCAGGAAACCTGCAGAAAAAATAGGAAATAGATGCAAATAGGTTGTAGAAGATCTGTTAAAAAAAAGATACTAATAGGTTGCAGAAGATCTGCTGAATAATAAAAAAAAAAAAAAAGCCAAGACCAAACATCCAAAGATATCTAATATAGCTAATTTATTATAAAAAAAATAACATTCTAGTGGTGATTGAGGACCAGAGGGACTCTGGAGTAAAACCTGAACATCAGGACATCTCCCTCTGGGGTCACCTCCGGTGCAGATCTCCTCCCCCATCCACAGAATCTACACTTTATATATCAGATTTCCTGCAACCTATTAGCATTTATTTCTCTTTTTTTGTTGTTGTTGAATTTTCCTAGCAGCCTATTTACACCTGGGTCTTGCCACCTGTTTAGCCTCATTTAATTTTTGGCGGTCTGTTTACCCCGGGTAAATTGTTGTCACTGGAGGGGCCAATGAAGGGACCAAGCATATGGGCGATGTGAGGGAATTCCCGTATGAGGAATGGTTGTGTCTGGAGAAAAGAGGGAGGGACTTTCTTTTTCCCCTGTACTTCGAAGTTGACGTTAACAGAGGTTCGTCTGTGTACGCTTCCTAGACAGACATCTCCTATAATGACCCATCCTAGGTCCAGTCTCAGAGCATTGTGGGAACAATAATCCAAGCTCTTGCTATAGATATCTATCCCAAGAATCATTTTAGCCTGAGGACCAAGTTTTGACATTGGATATACACTGAATCAAAAGTATGGGGGGGGGGGGGGGGGGTGAATCCTGGCATTTGGTGGATTTTGTTTTTTTTCCAAATAAAGGTCAAAAAACTTGTTATAGAGATATAGAACTTATTTCTTCTGATCGTACGGCATGAGCACATAAAAAAAGGACGTTTTTATTTTGTACAGGACCGACTGCCCGCCGAGGGACAATATGATTATATGGGGCCTTCTCAGTTATGGACATTGTCAGAAACAACAGGCAGAAATATTACAGAGACATGCTGCACATCATGTAAACCTTTTTTAGTAGGCCACATTTGACAAGGGGAGAGAGGACATTAGGAAGCCATGGGGTGCGTGACGAAACGCATTGACCTCATCACGTTTTACCTGGAAACCGAGGGTTTAGGTGTTTTTACTGTAGATGTGATGCCGATGTTGTTTCTTAGAGGGGCAGTGTATAATTAAAGTGGCAAACTACGCCCAGTACACAGGAAAGTTGTGCACTTTACTTGTGAGTGTATTTCTATTGGGTTTTATTTTATTTTGGCCAATAAAGTTTATGAGTTCAAAACATATTACATGATGATGGCTTTCGATTTTTTCAGAGCAACATGGATTAACCACTTTCCTACCGGGCCCAGGCCAATTTCCAGCTTTCAGCTCTGTCGCACTTTGAATTACAATTGCGAAGTCAATCATAGTTGTAAATACTGCCGTGTACTCGGCTGGAAAGGCCAAGGCCGTTTTTTTTTTATCTCAGCCTTTCCTGCAAAGAGGAGAGATGTGGGGTCTTATAGACCTCACATCTCTCCATTAAGAGGACCTGTCGTGCCATATTCCTTTTACAAGGGATGTTTACATTCCTTGTAATAGGAATAAAAGTGATAAAAAATATATACATTTTAAAGGGAAAGTGTAAAAAAATAAAATAAAAAAAATAAACAATAAATAAAAATTTAAAGTGCCCCCATCCCCGAGTTTTTGTCTTCGTACGTATGTCGCGCCCACATAGGTAAATGGCGCTCAAACCACATGTGAGGCATCGCCACGAACGTCAGAGCGAGAGCAACAATTCTAGCCCAAGACCTCCTTTGTAACTCTAAACATGTAACCTGTAAAAATCTTTAAAGGGTCGCCTTTGGAGATTTTGAAGTACCAAAGTCTGACGCCATTCCACAAGTGTGCGCAATTTTAAAGCGTGACATGTTAGGTATCTATTTACTCGGCGTAACATAATCTTTCACAAAAAAATTGGGCTAACTTTAGTGTTTTTGTTTTTCTTTATTCATGCGTTTGAAAAATTGATGCGCAAATCTGTGTGGTATTAAAAGTTGCAACAACCACCATTTGATTCCCTAGGGCAGTGATGGCGAACCTAGGCACCTCAGATGTTTTGGAACTACATTTCCCATGATGCTGCTGCGCTCTGCAGTGTAGTTGAGCATCAGGGGAAATGTAGTTCCAAAACATCTGGGTTGCCAAGGTTCGCCATCACTGCCCTAGGGTATCTCCTAAAAAAAAAATATATGTTTGGGGGTTTCGAGTAATTTTCTAACAAAAAAAAACATGATTTTTACATATAGGAGAGGAGTGCCAGAATAGGCCTGGTATGGAAGTAGTTAAAGAGAAGGTCGAGCCTTGCTGAAAAAAATCAGTAGATACAAATACTGTAGCTGTTGACTTTTAATATTAGGGCACTTACCTGTCCAGGGTTCCCGCGATGGCGGTACCCCAGCCATTCGGCTCTCAGGTGCTGCTGCCGCATAAGAAGGGAACCCAGCAGTGAAGCCTTTCGGGGGGGGCTGAACTTCCAGGAGATCGGGCCGCGGCCCCGTTCTTGGAAGGGGACCTGTCACAAAACAGGCCCCCCCCCCCCCGAAAGGTGCCAAATGTGGCACCGGAGGGGGGAGGAAGAGTGTAAGGAGAAGTTTCACTTGTGGGTGGAACTCCGCTTTAAGGAAGAAGCTGGTGGTACATTTGGAGTCTGGAGGTATATTCATTAAGAAGAGAGCTGTTAATACATCTGGAGAGTCCTATGAAGGTCTGAAGCCCTAGTTAAAGGGAAAAGTGCAGATTGACCTATTTTCATTATAAGTGGATATTTAAAGGTGTAGCAGGTGGTTTGGCTAACAGAACACACTGAAGTTGATTTACTTAAACTGGAGAGTAAAAAATCAGGTGCAACTGTGCACAGTAGCCAATCGGCTTTTAACTTCAGCTTGTTCAATTAAGCTTTGACAATAAAACCTGGAAGCTGGTTGGTTTCTATGCACAGCTGTGTGACAGGAGTCACAAAGTCAAAGCATTGCTTAGATATGGATTTCATGGTCTTCGATGTAGGAGCCGATCCGTCTGCTATTGGGGGCTCCTGCTATTGCGTGAAGGTGTTCTGTGTTTATACTTATGATAATGTGTATATTGTGTCTTCTGAGCTGAAGACGACAAGTCTGACCTGAAAGGTCAGACCTCTGAGCCACCTAGGCTGGTTAAATGACCAGTTAATTAGCTCATGTTAATTTATCTTTCTGGTTACAGTTTGTATTGTTAGGGTAATATGATCAGGAGGGGGAACCTCCTTCTCAAGTGTATAAAAGCCTGTACTCTTGTTCAAATAAACAGTTCCAGCTTTGCAGCCAAACGAGTCCTGCCTAGTTCTTGGTTGTAATATGAGGCTATAATATCTAATATCTATATTCATACTGGAGGAAGCGGTATATGACGGAAGCGCTCAAGCGGAGCGTGGGACGTTCCGTTACATGCTGCACCAAATTTAGCATTTTGCAGTTTTAGTAAATTAACCCCACTGAGGTGATATTTGATTATGGATTCATACAGACACAAGATTGTTTTCTTGCAGCACTTTATTTGGCGTATTAACTCAGGTAGGCTCGATATCAGCTAACATCAGTTTTTTTAATCATTGTTCTGAGGTTTATACATGTCTGAGTTTTTCACTTGTGGCACAAATTATTCATATAGAAAACATTTGCTACATTCGGGACACTAATTGATGGTTGTGTAGGTTCTCCGATGTTTGCCAAGATAAGACTCCTTTGAATAACATTTCATTCATTCTCCCCTGTGTGATATTTTTGATGTCTGACAAGTTTTGATTTCTGTGAATAACACTTCCCGCACTCAAGGCAGGAAAATGGCTTTTCCCCTGTGTGGTAGAATTGATGTACAATAAAACTGGACTTCTGTGAATAACATTTCCCACACTCAGGGCAGGAATACGGCTTCTCCCCAGTGTGAGATCTTAGATGTTTGTCAAGATGGGATTTCTGTGAAAAACATTTCCCGCACTCTGGACAGGAAAACGGCTTCTTCCCCGTGTGCAACTTTTTATGCATGTAAAGACCAGAGTGGTGTGAAAAATGCTTCCCGCACTCAGGGCAGGAATACCGCTTCTCCTGTGTGTGAGATCTTTGGTGTTTATCGAATTCTGATTTCTGTGTATAACATTTCCCACACTTTGGGCAGGAAAACTTCTCAGCAGTGTGCAATTTCTGATGTATGGAAAGATAGGAATTATGTAAAAAACGTTTCCCGCACTCGAGGCAGGCATAAGGCTTTAAATGTGTGTGAGATCTTTGATGTATTTCGAATTCTGTTTTCTGTGCACAACGTTTTCCACACTCAGGGCAGACATATGGCTTTCCCTCCGTGTGTAATTTCTGATGTTTGGAAAGGTGAGAATTCTGTGAAAAACGTTTCCCACACTCAGAGCAGGAAAACGGCTTCTCCAACGTGTGAGATCTCTGATGTTTGGAAAGGTGAGCCTTCTGTGAAAAACATTTCCCGCACTCAGAGCAGGTAAACGGCTTCTCCCCCGTGTGAGATCTGTAATGTATGATGAATGTTGATTTATGAAGAAAACACTTCCCACACTCAGAACAGGAATACGGCTTCTCGCCTGTTTGAGATCTCTTACGTTTAGTAATTCGCACCTTAAAGCTAAAATTCTCCCCACATTCCCCCTGAATTCCGGCACCATCCCTCACAGTACGAGGTTGCTCAGAGTCAGAGGGATTCCATGGTCTATCCACACTGTGAAGTCCACCATTTAGAGTGGAGCTCATTGTCTTTTCTCCGGCACAATCTCCTGTGATGTCCACATCTTGTATTCTCCACAAAATGGGACGATCCCTTGAGGGTTTCTCCATGGCGCGTCCTGGAGAAATATAAAAACATCATCAATAGATATGAGAGGGTTAGTTCACTTCCATCAACATTCCATCTGGATCAGGTAGATATGAGTGAGCAGATGTTCTCTGTGGGTGTCCCATGCTGATTTATTATGGCTCACCTGTGCTGATGTCTGTAGGAGTGTCCTCCTCTATGAATGTCCTCGTCATTCCAGCCTCCTCCGTATATTGCTGATCATCCCTCACATACGTCTCTTCTACTTCACCCTCAACTTTCATGTTCATCAGATCTTCACCCTAAACCAACAGAATGGAAAAAAACAACATCTGTAACATAGAAGTATTTATGATGTGAGATCACATAGAAAATATTATCTTGTAGAGTCCAAACATCATCTCCACATGTCAGAGTGTTCAATCACTTTATGTTCCCGACCCTCAACTCCACCTACCTGATGATGGTGAGGGATGGTGTGATCTTCCTGTGTGGAATCCCGGGAATACAGAGGACGGGGACATCTCTCTGGTGGGTTCCTATTACTAGGTTGCTCCATCATATCCTTGGGTTCTTCTGAAAATGTGTCCATCACACCGTACTCCTCATGCTCATCTTTATACTCTTCTTTGATACCAATAATATCATTCTCAAGGTTTCCACTCTAAAATGTACAACAACACATTCATTGAAGCAAAAAAAAGCCTGTGTATAAATCATAACTACCAATAATTAATATTCTTCGACCTGATGATGGTGAGGGATGGTGTGATCTTCCTGTGTGGAATCCCGGGAATACAGAGGACGGGGACATCTCTCTGGTGGGTTCCCATTACTGGATCCATCTGTAGGAAACACACACACTGACTGAATACATTGTTTCTATGTGTTTATCAGATGATGGGGGATCTAGGTGGAGTCTCCGTACTGCTCTCTCCTTTACAATAAAGTCTCCTCTTACCCGGTGATGTGAGGGGCGGCTGATTGTCCATCATGACGTCCTTGTAGAGATCCTTGTGTCCTTCTAAATACTCCCACTCCTCCATGGAGAAATAGACAGTGACATCCTGACACCTTATAGGAACCTGACACACACAATGATACAGTCACCATCCAGACACATCCCTTGTCTGTTACTGGATAATGTCCCAGAATTCCCAGAATCCTCCTCACCTCTCCTGTCAGCAGCTCCATCATCTTCTTGGTGACTTCTAGAATCTTCTCCATGTTGTTTCTCTCAGGTTTTAGGGAGTCACATGGAGGCACTGTGATGGTCATATGATCACCTGACTTCACAAGAGGAAATCTCTGTATTGGAGAACAAATGGGAATATCATGTTAGAGTCCCAGAATCCTCCTCACCTCTCCGGTCAGGTCTGTGTTTTATTAATAGAGATAAGAGTGATGTCATGTGACCTCCCAGAATCCTCCTCACCTCACCGGTCAGGTCTGTGTTTTATTAATAGAGATAAGAGTGATGTCATGTGACCTCCCAGAATCCTCCTCACCTCTCTGGTCAGGTCTGTGTTTTATTAATAGAGATAAGAGTGATGTCATGTGACCTCCCAGAATCCTCCTCACCTCTCCGGTCAGGTCTGTGTTTTATTAATAGAGATAAGAGTGATGTCATGTGACCTCCCAGAATCCTCCTCACCTCTCCGGTCAGCAGGTAGATGATCTCCAGGGTGAGGTTTAATATCCTCTCAGTCACGTGACTCCAGTTCTCCTCCATCCTTATTGATGTGATCTATACCGGTTTCTCTATAGAGGGATTGAGGCAAATTATCTGGACTGTATTTGTTGTACAATATTAGGATGAGAATATAAGGGGTTAATAGTTGGGTTGCCCCCAGTGGGAACTGTCAGATGTAGATTGGGTTACTTAGTGTTTTTTGTGCCCCGCAAATCTGTTATATTTTGTCCTACCTCCACCTCCATTGTTGGCTGATCTCATACCCCCTCTTATAGTCAGAGGTGGGATTATCCACACTCCATCATTAGCTGCTGACCCGGGTCAAAAGCTGTGCCCAGAGCATTAAGGGTTGGGCGCCAAAGCTAATCAACTAGAAATTCCACTATCATTAAAATTTTGGAAATTGGGGTCAGGTTTCAGTACAACCCGAATTCAAATGTTATTATAATAGAGTGCTAGGGTGAGAAGGTGACACATCTCCAAAATGAAGAGAATGTTCCCGCTGCTCACCCTCTTGTGGAGCATGATAAACGAGAGATTTACGGGACAATGGGAAGCTGTACAGGGAGGTGGTGCATACAAAAGGTAATGAGACAACAACGGAGTTGGGAGGTCCTCTCTAAGACCCCCTCTCATAGTGAGGGTTGTGCTTCTCCACCTCCTACCCCATTAGTTGAATGATCTCACACCCGGAGTTATGCACCTCCTCTCCCCATTACTGGATTATTTCAGACCCCCCCTCTTATAAAGAAGGCAGGGTTATCAATTAGGGATGGACACCAAAATGATTTAACCATAAATGCCACCAAAATTCAAATCCTTGAAATTGGGGTCACATTTCAGCACAACTCGAATCTCATCCCTCGTTACAAGAGATTGCTAAAGCGAGAAGGTGACACATATCTAAAATAAAGTAAAAATCTTTTGGCCCGGTAAGTGGGGAAATGTTCTGACCCTGAAGGGATTCATTTACGTTTCCACACTATATATGTGTGTATCATCATCTGCTGGAGATAAAAGACGTCACAGTGACTATGGAGGAAGAGGACGGGACATGACGGGGGGGTTACTGGGTGTAAATAGAAAATAAGATCTTATTACCTCCTCCACTGCCACTTCCAGCAATGTGTCCTCTCTACTTCCTCCCAACTAACCTCTCACCCGGAACTTCCTATTTATAGCTGACATTACTTCCTGTCTTCCATAGAGACTTCTTGTCTGGGTAAAGGTGAGATCGCCACCTTGTGAAGCTCAAAGGAACTGCAGTCCCGAGAAACATCTGTGTGAATTCGCAGCCACTCCTTGCCTTATTCATCATACCCCATCATAGAAAACCAGACACATGTCTATACATTTTTTATATTCTAAGCTCAAGAAGAAGGTTTGCATATTACCAGCAGATGTCCTGCAGTCTATTAGCAGCTATTTGTTTTTTTCTTTTGCAGATTTCCAGCAGCCTGTTGACCTCTGTTCCTTGTCTGCGTACACATGAGAAGCAAATGTGTCATTTTTTATATTTTTTTCAGGAGGTCTCTAGCAGCCCATTGGCTTGGGGGTCAACCTTTTTCAGCACAGAGAAACCCCTAAAATATCTTTCGAGTCTGAGGGAACCCCTGCTAAAAATGATGTATAACTCATGATACATTCGTTTGATGGTCAGTGGAGAAGAGTGGTACTTACACTTGTTGTCACTGGGAAGAATTACCCCCTTACAGATAGTTAAAAGGATCAGTGGTGTCAGAGGGAACTTATCTGGGAGGCAGAAGTTGCTCATTGCTCAATGAACCCCTAGCAACCTCTGGAGGAACCCTAGGATTCCATGGAACCCTGGTTGAGAAACCCTGTATATAAAGGATGGAATATTGTGCATACCACATAGGTGTTATTTCTACCATTTATGATGAACCCTTTGTTAAAACCACACGCAAAGTGCATTCAGCAGTGATCACCACAGGTAATCTCTGTTTGTGCAGACAGCGAGGAATAGCTGCAGCCGCCGGCGACGTGTCATTATTTGTGTTTTTTCAGGACAAATATTTACATTAAAGAGTATTTTTTACACTATATAAAGAAAGGGGTATTGTGCACACTGCATATGTTGCTCAATGACACCCTATCAACCTCTGGGGAAACCCAAGGGTTCCATGAAACCCCGGTTGAGAAACCCTGATATAAAGGATGGAATATTACACATAACGCATAGGTATTATTTCTACCATTTCTGATGGACCTTATTGTCAAAAGCACACCCAACATAGTGTTGCAGTAGCAAAATTAATTTAAACTGTATCTGTTTAGAAGATTACTATTAATATCTTCACAATTTATTTTAGCGTTCATTGTGTAAGGGCCCAAAAAAGAGGAATAATTTATATTTCTCAGATTGCAGAAGAAGTAATATGCCAGACACAGAGTAAGTTGTATTTCTATCATTTTCTTACTACATCCCCATTTATTTTGAAGGAATATAAAAAGTATATGTTTTTTTTTTTTTATTTTGATAGAAGTGACACGCACACAGCATACACATTCTACAATTTATGTTTCACCTCATTTTATAAACCAGATTCCTTGTTAGCTTTGGAGTATCCAAAGAAGAAAAGAAGATTTCTGATCCATTAAAATTGAAGGAATTTGGTACATGCTGCATGAGCATAATCTTAATATATTTCTGGGAAGCCTCTTTGATAAAACATCTGATCTCATGGAGCTTTTATGGACAAAGAACATAAAAAATGTTTCGTTTTCACTTTGAATAAAGAAGGAATTTTGAGCCTACTGCATGGACAATATTGCAAAAAATCTCTTTAACCACTTGCTTACAGGGCACATAAGCCCCCCTCCTGTCCAGACCAATTTTCAGCTTTCAGCGCTGATGCACTTTGACTGACAATTGCGCGGTCATACAACACTGTACCCAAATGACATTTTTATCATTTTTTCCCCACAAATAGAGCTTTCTTTTGCCAGTATTTGATCACCTCTGCGGTTTTTATTTTTTGTTAACAGAATTTAAAAAGACCAATATTTTAAAAAAATTGTTTATATTTTTTATATTTTGTTATAAAATTTTGCAAAAGGTAATGTTTCTCCTTCATTGATGTACACTGATGAGGCGGCACTGATGGGTACCGATAGGTGGCAGTGATGGGCACTGATGGGTGGCAATAATGGGCACTGATCGGCACTGGTTGGTTACACTGATAGGCAGCACTGCTAGGTGGCACTGATTGGCACCACTGGTGGGCATTGATAGGTGGCACTTGTGGGCATTGATAGGTGGCACTCATGGGCATTGGTAGGTGGCACCTGTGGGCACTAGCAGGTGGCAATGGCAGGTGGCACTGGCAGGGGGTACTGGTGGCACAGATGAGGCAGAATTGCCTCTTCCTCTTCGGGACCAATGTGCCTTGCAGATAAGTCGGTGATTGGCTTTTTTTCTCCTCACGCTGTCAGCTTTTGTTTAGATCATGTGATCAGCTGTCATTGGCTGACAGCTGATCACGTGGTAAGGGGCCGGGATCGGCCCCTTACTCGGATCTGTGATCACCCGAGTCTCAGTGACATGTGATCACAGTGCGCGCCCGGCAGGGGGCGTGCGGGGAGCGTGCAAAGGGGAGGCCGTCAAGTGACGGCCTCCCGGAAATTCAGGTCCGCGCTGTGGCTGTCATTCAGCTATAGCACGGACGCCAAGAGGTTAAAAACAACTATATAAATTGGCCGCATTTTGAACAGGAAAGACACCAGGTAGCTTAAAAATCAAAACACCGATATTGGAGAGCATTTTTTTTTTTTGGTTCAATAAGTTTTTTTGCAGAAGGTTACCTATATTGCCCCAGAACTGGCGCATAAGAGACAAAAACAACAAAAGGAAATACAACATAAACCGAGGAGGGCAGCCTCTTACATAACAGTGACAGAAATCCTGAGTGCAACATACATAATTTGGGGTAACCCCCATAAGTGCAGGAATAACCAGAACAAAATGCATTAACTCTGCATTAAGATCGTCTTGGGCCTCTGGTAAGAGAAGAAAAACAGAGATAAATAAGAAAGAGAGTAGAATAAGGGAGAATAAGAGAAAGTAGGGAAGAGGGAGAAGGAAAAAGGAGAGGGGGACCCGGGACCATCCAGCAAACTAGTCAGAGCCGATCTATACTAGCTAGAGGGAGTTCGGGGAAGGCATATTCCAGCCATGGCTCCCAAACTTTAAGGAACTTGGCATGCGTGTCTTTGAGTATACTAGACATTTGTTCATTGACCATAATTGACGTCAATCGGTTTTTCACTTCCTGAAAAGGGACCGTGTTTTTTTTTCCATGCTTGAGCAATCGTCCTTTTGGTCACTATGAACAGATAGGTTGCCAATTTCTGTTGACGAGCAAACAAACCCGGGATGGGGCAATGTAATAGTGCAAATTTGGCCTCTTTACGGACATTTAAATGGAACAGAGAAAACAACAAAGGGGAGCATTATTTAACCCAAAACAGGTCAGCAAAATATCTAACAGACTCCATGCACAGTATGTAAGCATTTTTACCAGTCTGCAGGTTGATGTGGAGAGACCAGGCAAGTTTCTTTATAGAAATCACTTTCAGACTCCACTATCTCAGAGAGAATAGCCAAAAATATTCTGCATTAATGGAGCACAGGAATAGGCTGAAAAATGGGGGACAAAGATCATGGTTCAGCCTTCATCGAGCACTATAAAATTTACAGATGAAGAGCAACTACGGAAATATTAGGTGTGGCGCCGTGACAGTGCCGCAGGAGCATAATACACTGTGAAAAATCACTGAGGAGCTATGCAGGACACACCAGTAGCTCAACTGCAGAGTGAGCAAGCTTAGACCATGGGTCCAGGGAGTTGTCTATTGTCAGGGTGCCCACATCTGCTCTTGATCCCATTTAATCATTGATCATATAGGTTATGCCAGGGGTCATCAACCAATGGGCCGCGGCCCACTACAAGGCCGTGGCCTTTCTGCAGTCGGGCCGTGGGTGCAGGCGGCCGGCATGAGACACCTGGGCGAGCGGGTGGCATGAAAGCGCTGGGCGAGTGGCATGAGACAGCCGAGTGGCCGGCGTGAGAGCTAGGTGGATGTAATAAGCAAGCAGGCAAGCAGAGATGACATAATCTCTCTCCGCCCAAGGCATCACTGCTCTTCCGTCCTCACAGCCGTTGTCCTGTCAACCTCAGTGTCGGAGGTGTGGCGGGGAGCAGAGAGATGACATCTCTCACTGCCCGCCCCGCATCACCGCTCTCCTGCCTTCATTCGGAACCAACCACTGCACAGAGGCCTGCGTCTGTGCTAAATGGATCAATGCTGCCACCAATGCAATGGTGGCAAGCAGCATGGCAAGTGACATTCCGAATCTGGTAACAGGCAACGTGGCAAGCGACAATCCACATCTTGTGGCAGATGACAATCCACACCTGGTGGCAGGCAGGGTGGCAAGTGACAATCCACACCTTATGGCAGGCAGCGTGGCAGGTGTTGTGGCAATCCACATCTTGTGGCAGACAGCGTGGCAAGTGACAATCCACTTCTTGTGGCAGGCAGCGTGGCAGGTGACAATCCACATCTTGTGGCAGGCAGCGTGGCAAGGGACAATCCACATCTGGTGGCAGGCAGCATGGCAAGTGACATTCCACACCTGGTGGCAGGTAGCGTGGCAAGTGACCTTCTGCATCTGGTGGAAGGCAGAATGGCAAGTGACATTCCGCATCTGGTGGCAGGTAGCGTGGCAAGTGACCTTCTGCATCTGGTGGCAGGCAGCATGGCAAGTGACATTCCGCATCTGGTGGCAGACAGCGCGGCAAGTGACATTCCGCATCTGATGGTAGGGGACAGTGGCAAGTGACACGCTCAGGGCTCCCACTGATTCTGCATTATGGTGAGTTGAACTATTTTATTTACTATTACAAAGTAATAATAGAAATAATGTGCTTCAATCACCCTGACACCATATCAAGCATGGTGCTGGGATGATTGAAGCGCTAACACTAGCCATTGCCCGCGAAAAATCGTTTACCCCATTGCTGAGGGCAATGTTATCCTCAATGATCAGTAAGTCTTCACCCCAACCCTCCTCCTCCTGCTCTTCCAGTGACAGGTGCTGCCTCACAGGGAAAGAGTTAGTATAGAGACCCCTGTCACTCTCTGGGAAAGCTATTGAGAGGTTCTTCTGTCGTACCTCTAGCAGATGGCACATTTTTTTGCTCCCACTGTAATAGCACTATGACCCTAGCTTTTCCCTCTTATAGCATGGATCAAAATGGGTGGCCAACCATTTATGGTCCCTCTCTTTGATGGCCCAAATCCTGGGGTTTGCCACCAATTCTTAGTTGCAGAGGAACCAGAGTTCCTCCATGTCACTGATGTCAATGTTATCCTCAACCATCCCACCCCACCTAAGTACAGCTTTCAGTGTATGGGAGAGACTGAATTGTACTCCTGAAAACTTGCCCCATGTCTTTCTCCACACCACTGACAACCCAACCTACCTTCTCATGTTCCTCCAGTGACTGGTGCAACCTCACAGCAACAGAGTCAGTATAAAGTGGACCATGAGACAGCAGGAAGTTCTCCTCTTCCACCAGAGCCTGGTCTATTACACTATGCAGTATGTGCTCCAGCACAGCAAGAACACCAGAAGGATCACGTCACTGATCCCCACCACATCACAGCTTACCACTCTGTCTTCGAATGGTGACAAAACTGGCACACACTTCCTGAATAAGGAGCCACTGAAGTGTTGAGAAAAAAAACCCAGATCTCTAGAGCCAGTCCTTCTCCCATATTCAAACAAGTACTCATTTAAAGTCCACTAATGCATGTGCAGCCACTTCAGCGTGACCCCTGCGCTCTGTGCGTTATGTACTTCCGACCCTGTGCTCTGTGCGTTATGTACTCCTGGCTCCTGTGCTCTGTGCATTATGAACTCCTGACCTCTGCGCTGTGTGTTTTGAACTCCTGACCCCTATGCTCTGTGCATTATGAACTCCTGACCCCTGCGCTCTGTGTGTTTTAAACTCTAGACCTCTGCGCTCTGTGTGTTATGAACTCCTGACCCCTATGCTCTGTGCATTATGAACTCCTGACCCCTGGGCTCTGTGTGTTTTGAACTCCTGACCCCTGCGCTCTGTGTGTTTTGAACTCCTGACCCCTGCGATCTGTGTGTTTTGAACTCCTGACCCCTGTGCTCTGTGCATTATGAACTCCTGATCCCTGCACTATTTGTGTTATGAACTCCTGACCCCTGTGCATTATGAACTCCTGACACTTACACTTTGTACAATATTAACTCCTGACCCCTGCGCTCTGTGTGTTTTGAACTCCTGACCCCTGAACTCTGTGTGTTATGAACTCCTGACCTCCGTGTGTTTTGAACTCCTGACCCCTGTGCTCTGTGCATTATTAACTCCTGACACTTGCGCTCAGTGTTATGAACTCCTGTCCCCTGTGCTGTGTTCTGTACTCCTGACTTCTGTGCCCTGTGCATTATGCACCCCCCCAACTACTTGCCATCAAACTCCTGTACTCTGGGAGTTATGCACTCCCGCACAATGTGTTCTACGTACTCTGGACCCCTGCATTCACCACAGTACTCTGTACATTACAGACTCCCATACCATATTGTACATTACATGCTACTAACCAAAATGCTGTCTCAACAGTTGCTGGTTGCCAAGCAGTCTTCTTTAAGGTAGGCTCAGTGTAAGCTCTTTGCGAATATCAGTACACACAAAAGCATATGTAATGGAAATGTTTGTTTCTTTTTTTTTTTTAATCATTGTGCTGAGGTTTACACATGTCTGAGATTCTCGCTGTGGCACCTATGAATCATACAGAAGACATTTCCTACATTCGGGACACTAATCGAGGGTTGTGTGGGTTCTCCGATGTTTGCCAAGATAAGACTTATTTTGCATAACATTTCACTCAGGGCAGGAATACGGCTTCTTCTCTGTGTGAGATTTTTGATGTCTGACAAGTTCTGATTTCTGAGAATAAGATTTCCCGCACTGAAGGCAGGAAAATGGCTTTTCCCCTGTGTGGTATAACTGATGTACATTGAAATGGGACTTCTGTGAAAAACGTTTTCCGCATTCAGGGCAGGAATACGGCTTCTCCCCCGTGTGCGATCTCTGATGTCTGATAAGATGGGTCTTCTGTGAAAAACATTTGCCACAGTCAGAGCAGGAATATGGCTTCTTTCCCGTGTGCAATCTTTGATGTATGTAAAGACTGGACCTGCGTGAAAAACATTTCTCGCACACGGGGCAGGAATAAGGCTTCTCCTCTGAGTGGGATCTTTGATGTTTATCAAGTTCTGATTTCTGTGTATAACTTTTCCCACACTTTGGGCAGAAAAACTTCTCAGCAGTGTGCAATTTCTGATGTATGGAAAAATAGGACTTATGTGAAAAACTTTTCCCGCACTCAGGGCAGGTATACGGCTTTAAATGTGTGTGAGATCTTTGATGTGTTTCAAGTTCTGATTTCTGTGCACAACGTTTTCCACACTCGGGGCAGACATATGGCTTTTCCCCCGTGTGTAATCTCTGATGCCTGGAAAGATGAGCCTTCTGTGAAAAACACTTCCCGCATTCAGAGCAGGAAAATGGCTTCTCCCCGGTGTGAGATCTGTAATGTTTTAGAAATGTTGATTTATGAAGAAACCATTTCCCGCACTCAGAACAGGAATACTGCTTCTCACCTGCTTGAGATTTCTGATGTTTAGCAAGACTTAATTCAGAGCTAAAGTCTTCCCAACATTCCATCTGAATCCCGGCACCATCCCTCACAGTACGAGGTTGCTCTGAGTCAGAGGGATTCCATGGTCTAACCACACTGTGAAGTCCACCATCCATAGTTGAGCTCATTGTCTTTTCTCCTCCACAATCTCCTGTGATGTCCTCATCTTCCATTCTATAACCTGGAGATAACGTAGGATGATACGTCGAGGGTTTCTTCATGGCGCGTCCTTTAAGAAAATAAAAACATGATTGATTGATATGAGAAGGACCACCCTAATAGTGACAGATCAGCAGCAAATCTGATCTGTTACTTTTAGATCAACAGTTTAGCTGCAAAAATATGAGAGAGTTAGGTCACCTAAATCAAGATTCCATCTGGATCAGGTAGATATGAGTGAGCAGATGTTCTCTGTGGATGTCCCAACCAGCTGGGACTCTCCCCCCTCTTCAGTCAAAGGGCCTTTGGTCCTCCTCCCAGATCACTTCTACATTTACACAGCCTTGTCAGTAGAGCAGGAACCAATGGGGACTGGGAGGTGCTTGCTCTTTACCACATAACCACAGTAAGGATGTGGAAGGGAGTTCCACATCCTTACCACACTAATGCCGTGTACACACGGTCAGACTTTTCAGCTACAAAAGTCTGACAGACTTTCTAACGAACGGACTTGCCTACACACGATCACACCAAAGTCCGACTGATTCGTACGTGATGACGTACACCGGACTAAAATAAGGAAGTTGATAGCGAGTAGCCAATAGCTGCCCTAGCGTCGGTTTTTGTCCGTTGGACTAGCATACAGACGAGCGGATTTCTGGGTCCGGCGTAGTTACGACGTAAAGATTTGAAGCATGTTCCAAATCTAAAGTCCGTCAGATTTGCGACTGGAAAAGTCCGCTGAAGGTCCGATGAAGCCCACACACGATCGGATTGTCCGCCGGATTTGGTCCGTCGGCGTCCGTCAGACCAGTCCGGTCGAAAAGTCCGACCGTGTGTACGCCCCATTACACTAAAGAATAGACATGTGCAATTCGTTTAGTTCCGAACTAGTTTTTTTTAACGAATTTTGACAAATTCGTTAATATCTGAAATTTCCGAAATTCCAAATTTTTCAATTTCCAAAAATTTCCGAAATTTCCGAATTTCTGAAATTTTGTAAATTTGTCATTTCAGAAATTTGTAATTTCAAAAATTCGTCATTTCGGAAAATCATATTTTCAAATTTCCGAATTTCCAAAATTACGAAATTTTGAAAATTCGAATATTCGAAACTTCATAAATTTAAAAATTCAAAAATTTGGAAATTTGAAAATCCAAGAACGAGAATGAAAATTCGAAAGAATGAAGATCTGAAAATTCGAAAACCCGAAAATCTGAAATAATAACTAATAATAAATCTTAAATTATTAGGTATTGGAATTTCCTTTCAACTTTGGCTGTTAGTGAACGTAACGAGTACAAATTTTATAAAGTTACGAATTATCTGAAATAACAAATGACAAAAAAAGCCAAATTTGAAAGGAAATTCCAATACCTATAATTTAATAGTTATTATTTCGAATTTTACTGATTTTCTTTTTTTTCAGATTTTCAAACGTTTTAATTTTCGAAAATCCGAAAATTCAGAAATCCGAAAATTCGATATTCGGAAATTTGAAAATTCGGAAATTTGAAAATCCGAATTTCTGAATTTTCAAATTTCCAAAAAAAAAACAAAAAAACGAATGAAACGAAAAAAAAATGAAATTTTTTGTCAGTGCACACACATGTCTACTAAAGAACACCTTACGTCCTCCCAGAACCCCGTCTCCCACGCTCCGTGACCGCTGTGTCCTTCGAACACAGCTGATCATAGATTGCGGTAAAGGGCCAATCACAGTAACACGTGATCAGTTGTGTCTAATCATCAATCGTGTAAACAAACTTGCCCGTTATCGGCAGTCCTTTCATCCCATGCTGTGTCAATGTGAGGAAAGTACAGCCAATACTTGGCAAGGCTGTCAGTACTTTGTTTACACTGATCATCAGTGCCCCGATTAGCAGAGCAGCCCCATCAGTGCAGCCTATCAGTGCAGCTACTCAGTGCCCATCAGTGCAGTCAGTGTCCATCAGTGTAGCCTATTGCTGTCCATCAGTGCAGCTTATCAGTGCCCATCAGTGCCGCCTATCTGTGCCCCTCAGTGCAGCCTCATCAGAGCCTCCTCATCAGTGCCCATCATGGACTATCAGTGCAGCTTATCAGTGCCCACCAGTGCCGCCTCATCAGTGCCCCTCAGTACAGCCTCATCAGTGACCATCATGGACTATCAGTGCAGCCTCATCAGAACCCATCAGTACACCCTCATCAGTGCCTCCTCATCGGTGACCATCATGGACTATCAGTGCAGCTTATCAGTGCCCACCAGTAACACCTCATCAGTGCCCCCTCATCGGTGACCATCATGGACTATCAGTGCAGTCTCATCAGAACCCATCAGTACAGCCTCATCAGTGCCTCCTCATCAGTGACCATAATGGACTATCAGTGCAGCCTCATCAGAACCCATCAGTACACCCCCATCAGTGCCTCCTCATCGGTGACCATCATGGACTATCAGTGCAGTCTCATCAGAACCCATCAGTACAGCCTCATCAGTGCCTCCTCATCGGTGGCCATCATGGACTATCAGTGCAGCCTCATCAGAACCCATCAGTACAGCCTCATCAGTGCCTCCTCATCGGTGACCATCATGGACTATCAGTGCAGCTTATCACTGCCCATCAGTGCAGCCTCAATAATGCCCATCAGTGCCGCCTATCAGTGCCCCTCAGTGCAGCCTCATCAGTGCCTCCTCATCAGTGACCATCATAGACTATCAGTGCAGATTATCAGTGCCGCCTCATCAGTAAAGAAGAAAAATTACTTATTTGCAAAATTTTATAGCAGAAACTAAGAAAAATTGTTGGCCTTTTTTGTTTATTTAGCAAAAAATAAAAACCCCAGTGGTGCTTAAATACCAAATGAAAGCTCTACCTGTCTCAAAAAAAAAAATGATAAAAATGTCATATGGGTACAGTGTTGCATGACCGCGCAATTGTCATTCAAAGTGTGACAGCGCTGAAAGCTGAAAGTTGCCCTGGGCAAGAAGGGGGGGGAAGGGCCCGGTATTGAAGTGGTTAAGTTTGAACTGTTTCTTATCCAACTTCATAGTGTGACCGCGTGTCTTCTGTAGAGACCTCAGGTGAAATCGTTTCCTCCCAATCCTAAAGTTCCAATTCAAATATTGCGATCATATTCCCTTCTCAATCATCTCTTCTCCAGGGAGAATACGTTTGTAGTCATTCCTCATAACTGAGGTCCTCCGGCCGCTTTATTAGCTTTGTTGCCCTTCTCTGGATTCTCTCCATTTCCAGGACGTTCCTCCTGAGGACTGGTGACCAGAGCTGGTCAGAATACTCCAGATTGCGGCTGAACCAGAGTTTTGTATTGTGGTAGAATTTTAGTTAATCTCGTTTTTTAATGCATGCTAATAGTCTGCTGGCCTTGCTTGCCGCAGCTTGGCATTGCACGTTATTGCTGAGTCTGATCCGCTAGGCTCACCAGATCATTTTTCATCTTCGATTCCCCCAAAGGTTCTCCCCCTAGCGAGTAACTCGCATTCATATTTTAACTCCAGAGGGCATTACTTTTACATTTTTCAATATTAAACCTCATCTGCCATATAGCTGCCCACCCTTCTATTTTATTGAGGTCTCCTTGTAGACTTACTTAATCCTGTTGGGAAGTTATTGCCCGGCTTAGCTTTATATCATCTGCAAACACCGAGATTGAAGTATTTATTCCAAAATCTTTATCATTTATAAACAAATTAAAGAGAATTGGTCCCAGGACCGAGCCCTGCTCACTCTGGACCATTGAGAAAATATGCCATTGATCACTACTCTCTGGGCGAGCTCCTGCAACCTAGTTTTCTATCCAGGTACAAACAATATCATCAATGCCAAAAGACCTTAATTCATAAATTAAGCGTTTATGGGGTACTGTATCAAATGCCTTAGCGAAATCCAAATATGTCCACAGTTCTTACTCTATCCAGTATCCAATGACATTCCCCTCAAAGAATGTTAAAAAGTTGGTCTGGCAAGAACGATTTTTCATTTTTTAAATCCATGTTGGTTACTACTACTGATGTTATTCCCATCATCAGATTATTAGATATAGTCTTTTATCATTACTTCCAATGGTTTACATACTATTGATGTTTGGCTGACTGGTCTGTAATTAACAGGTATTCATGGCCTTTTCTTGAATGTTGGTACCACATTTGCTTTTCACCAATTAACTGGTACCAGTTCAGTTATTAAGCGGTCCTTAAATATCAGGAAGTCTGTCCGAAGAAGGACCAACCTAAGTAAGGCTCAGTCTGTGTTATCATATCTGTGCTACTGTAACTAGGAGTGACACACAACCTAATACTGCCAGCTGAACCCCAGGACGGGTATCCGTACAGGGAGGTGACCATTATCAACCTGTTATTGGCTGATATTTCTTAGCTCCAGCCCTACTCTGGACCAATCAGTGTGCAGTAAGAGAGCAGAGATAAGAGAAGAATATATTATGGGTCACCTGTGCTGATCTCTGTAGGAGTGTCCTCCTCTATGAATGTCCTCATCATTCCAGTCTCCTCCATATATTGCTGGTCATCCCTCACATACGTCTCTTCTACTTCACCCTCAACTTTTATGATAATCAGATCTTCACCCTAAACCAACAGAATGGAAGAAAATAACATCTGTAACATAGAAGTATTTATGATGTGAGATCACATAGAAAATATCATCTTGTAGAGTCCAAACATCATCACCACATGTCAGAGTGTTCAATCACTTTATGTTCCCGACCCTCAACTCCACCTACCTGATGATGGTGAGGGATGGTGTGACCTTCCTTGTCCATCGCACCATACTCCTCTTCCTCCTCTTCTTTGATACCAATATTATGTTTCTCAAGGTTTCTGCTCTAAAATGTATAACAACACATTCACTGTAGCCAAAAAGGCCTGTGTATAAATCATAACTTCCAATAATTGTTCCTCATCTACCTGATGATGGTGGGGGATGGTGTGACCTTCCTGTGTGGAATCCCGGGAATACAGAGGACGGGGACATCTCTCTGGTGGGTTCCCATTACTGGATCCATCTGTAGGAAACACACACACTGACTGAATACATTGTTTCTATGTGTTTATCAGATGATGGGGGATCTAGGTGGAGCCTCCGTACTGCTCTCTCCTTTACAATAAAGTCTCCTCTTACCCGGTGATGTGAGGGGCGGCTGATTGTCCATCATGATGTCCTTGTAGAGATCCTTGTGCCCTTCTAAATACTCCCACTCCTCCATGGAGAAATAGACAGTGACATCCTGACACCTTATAGGAACCTGACACACACAATGATACAGTCACCATTCAGACACATCCCTTGTCTGTTACTGGATAATGTCCCAGAATTCCCAGAATCCTCCTCACCTCTCCTGTCAGCAGCTCCATCATCTTCTTGGTGACTTCTAGAATCTTCTCCATGTTGTGTCTCTCAGGTTTTAGGGAGTCACATGGAGGCACTGTGATGGTCATATGATCACCTGACTTCACAAGAGGAAATCTCTGTATTGGAGAACCAATAGGAATATCATGTTAGAATCCCAGAATCCTCCTCACCTCTCCGGTCAGGTCTGTGTTTTATTAATAGAGATAAGAGTGATGTCATGTGACCTCCCAGAATCCTCCTCACCTCTCCGGTCAGGTCTGTGTTTTATTAATAGAGATAAGAGTGATGTCATGTGACCTCCCAGAATCCTCCTCACCTCTCCAATCAGGTCTGTGTTTTATTAATAGAGATAAGAGTGATGTCATGTGACCTCCCAGAATCCTCCTCACCTCTCCGGTCAGCAGGTAGATGATCTCCAGGATAAGGTTTAGTATCTCCTCAGTCATGTGACTCCGGTCCTCCTCCATCCTCGGTGATGTGGTCATGTGATCTATGTGGGTTTCTCTGTAGACGAATAGCAGAGAATTATCGGGACTGTATTATATTGGACAATATTAGGAATGGGGCTATAAGGGAATAATAGGCAGGCTGTCCCCAGTGGGAACTGGCACATGTAGATTGGGGGAAGTTAGTGTTTGTCCTGTTTCTTGCTCCCCTCAAACCTGTTATATTTTGTCCTACCTCCTCCCGCATTATTGGCCGATCACATACCCCTTCTTATAGTCAGGGGTGGGATTATTTACACTCTATCTCCATTATTTGCTGCTGAACCGGGTCAAAGCTGTGTGTAGGACATTATGGGTAAGCACCAAAGCTAATCAACTAGAAATTCCACCAAAATTCAGATCCTGAAAATCAGAGTCAGATTTCAGTACAACCTGAATTGGAATCTCATTCTTCGTTACAAGAGACTGCTAAGGTGAGAAGGTGACACATCTCAAAAATGAAGAGAATGTTCCGGCTCCATAAGTTGGGAAATGGTCTGACCCTGAAGGGGTTAATATAGGTTTCCACACTATATATGTGTGTATCATCATCTAATGGAGATAAATGGAAATGGAGGAAGCCCTAGGGGTGGGATTTTAAAGGCACTACCATAACAACAGTATATAAAAAAGTATAAAGTTTATTGTACATAGAAAAAGCACATAATGAAAGAAAAATAATCACATAAAAAGGGATGCATAATGGTGTACAAACGTTAAGCAGAAAGACTAGATACACAATCCTAAACCCAACTACGTTTCAGAGATGGACTGTAGTCTCCTTCATCAGGGGTTTTCATAGGAAGTACAGTGTCTAGGAGATGTTAAAATGCACAATGATCAGTAAATAGATCCTAAAGCATAGTGCTACATATTGATCAAACAAAACATACATAATACTTCCATCATAATGGCTAAAGAAGTACATAAATGCATCCAAACAATCTTTAAAAAAAAAAAATGTGAGGAATATTTGAAACGAGAGGTCTCCCATAGATCACATCCACCGGACAGCGATCAGTATAAAATAGAAAAGATTAGTGTAGAGGGAGGGGAAGCAATGGCGTCCCTGGGGGGGGGGGGGGGGCAGAGGGGGCCCTGACCCCCCCCCAACATTATGCTGTGCCCCACCATGTGCCCCCCAATTAAAAAAACATTTTTATTTTTTTTTTTACAAAAAGACAATGTCTAAGAAGGAGAGCGTCCCCAGTCAGCTCCTGCGGGTGATTCCTCCCCCCTCCCTCTGCTCGCTGACACTGCATAATGCAAGCACTCACATGCCAGACCAGCGCTGTCAATAGCAGGGGCAGACACATAAAGAGAAAAATTATTGTTACAGGGGAGGGGGAGAGGAGGAAAAGAGAAGGCAA
The DNA here is from genome assembly GCA_037952835.1 of Lithobates septentrionalis. Lineage (NCBI taxonomy): Eukaryota > Metazoa > Chordata > Amphibia > Anura > Ranidae > Lithobates > Lithobates septentrionalis. The sequence continues at coordinate 2,307,865 of JBBDGP010000932.1, forward strand.
AGCCAGACCATCAAGTAGTGGAAGGGAGGGGGAAGAGCAGAGAGCTGGTATGTATATTATTTCTCCATTCCTCCCGAATTGAAGCCCTCCAAAAAGGGTCTAAAGCAAACTGCATCATTTAATCCAGGGGGACGGGTAGCTTTCAAGGTATATATCCAGCGCAGTTCGAGCTGGAGGAGACTCTTATTCCAGTCCCCCCCTCTCAAAGTGGGGTGGATATGATCAAGGATCAGAAACTTAATTCTGGGAAAGATACCTGAATGAACCAGGATAGTGTGTCTCCCAAGGGGCAGGTCAGGGTCACAGACCTGCATACTATGAATATGACGATATGCTCTTTTCCGGAAAGGGAGCTTGGTCTTCCCGATATAAAAGCACCCGCAATCACATTTGAGAAGGTAGACAACCCCAAAAGTTTGGCAGTTCGGGGTTTGAAAATCTGCCCATTGGGTAGAATAGGGCTCCTGCTGGTATCCATATATCTGTAATAGCCACATGTACCGCACATATAGATGTGCCCCTGTATTTGCAGTGAACCACCCCCTTATCTCCCCTATATTCACTTTTTACCAACCTGGAGGCCATTGAGTTGGCTCTTCTAAAAGTGAAGAGAGGTGTCTCTGGTAATAAACGTCTTAAACTGGGGTCCATTGTGAGAGTGTGCCAATATTTAGAGACAATTTTTCGGATTTCAATATGTTGATTACATTATTTTAGGTTATTATTCGCAAGGAACTGTCTGACTCTTTTTTGCATCTGGGAATAGAGGAGATCTTGTCTACTTCGGGCAGTAGCCCGTCGGAATGCTTTTTTCAAAGACGTTTTAGAGTAAACCCCTCAGCAGCAACCTGTCACGCAATTTCCCTGCCTCAAGTGAAAAAAACGTCATCATTGGTACAGTTGTGTCTCACCCTTAAATATTGACTGTATGGTATAGACCCAATTAAGGTCTCGGGGTGGAAGCTGGAGGCATGCAGAATATTATTCCCTGCGGTTGTTTTGCGGTACAGGCTGCTGCTGAGTGTACCGTCATAGTTCCTAGAGACCTGCACATCTCTGATGAGATCATCTTGCCGCGCTGGTGGGACGCCGCTGCGTCATGCCCCTCCGTGGCACTCGCGCCGGGCGTCGGTGCTCGTGCGCTGCTCGGCCTGCACTTTTGTGCGGTCTCCTTCGCTGTGTGGAGGTGCGGCGCAGTGACAGCTCAGGGGGCCCGTCCATGGGGGCTGGGTTTGGAGCAACTAATACCCAGCTGTTCGGCACTTTAAAGAAGGAGACTACAGTCCATCTCTGAAACGTGGTTGGGTTTAGGATTGTGTATCTTGTCTTTCTGCTAAACGTTTGTACTCCATTATGCATCCCTTTTTATGTGATTATTTTTTTTCATTATGTGCTTTTCCTATGTACAATAAACTTTATACATTTTTTATATATTGTTATTATGGTAGTGCCTTTAAAATCCCACTCCTAGGGGGTTCCTCCATTTCCATATGTATTTGGGATGTGGCACACCTTTATTGTAAGCAGTTCTATTTGGATATCCTTGTTTCATTTCTGCTGGAGATAAAAAACGTCACAGTGACTATGGAGGAAGAGGACGGACATGACGGGGGGTTACTGGGTGTAAATAGAAAATAATATGATATTATTACCTCCTCTACTGCCACTTCCAGCAATGTCTCCTTTCTACTTCCTCCCGACTCACCTCTCACCCGGGAACTTCCTATTTATACCTGACATCACTTCCTGTCTTCCATAGAGACTTCCTGTCTTGGTAGAAGTGAGATCACCACCTTGTGGAGCCTAGAAGAACTGCAGCCCCATCAAGTACAGACAGGAAGTTATGCCGGGTATAAATAGAAAGTTCCGGGTGAGGGTGAATCGGGAGGTAGTAGAGAGGAGACATTGCTGGAAGTGGCAGTGGAGGGGGAAATAATATCTTATTTTCTATTTACAGCCAGTAACCCACCGTCATGTCCGTCCTCTTCCTCCATAGTCACTGTGAGGTCTTTTATCTCCAGCAGATGATGATGCACACATGATCCTCCTTTTCCTTCTGTATTGAAATTGTACTGTCTCCCTTTATATTGTACCTGCTGACCGGTAGGGTTGCCACATCATCCCTTTAATCCAGGACACATATTAATTACAGGTATACCCCACTTTTAAGTACACAATGGAGTTTATTTACTAAAGCTGGAAAGTGCAAAATCAGGCTCCCTTCTGCATAGAAACCAATGAGCTTCTAACCCCAGATTGTTCAATTAAGCTTTGGTAATAAAACCTGAAAGCTCATTGGTTTTTATGCAGAAGTGAGCCTGATTTTGCACTCTCCAGTTTTAGTAAATAAACCCCATTGTGTATGTAGCACTTACCCCCGAAGGAACTGCTGGTTTAAATTGGGTCTTTGCCGTCACCCCTTACCTACAGTTCACCATATCAGAGACTTAGAGTCTATATTGGGCCTTACGCCCATCAATGTATGCACCAGTCACTTAGTTCTTTTTTTCTTCAATGCTTTCATGAAAAAAAAACTTAAAAGAAGTAGCAGTAAAGAGGTTGAAGGGGAGTTGCAGATACATTTTTTTCTCTTGTGGCAGATCACTTACAGACTCTTCAGAATAAAGGACAAACACAGCTTTCTCTCTGTAAATCTTGTATGGCTGGGTAGATCTCTGCCACAGATCTAGCAACCTGCAAGATGTCTGGACAAGCCTCTCTCACAGACTTAGCAGCCAGTATACGCCTGGATAAGCCTCTCTCACAAACTTAGCAGCCAGACAGTTAGTTACCTTGATTGAATTGTAGAGCAGCTTCTTCACAGTACCAGAACCTTTAAGCTGACCCGGCAGTACTGTAAGGGTAGTTTAAATGTAGAACAGATTCTTCACAGTACCAGAACCTTTAAGCCGACCCGGAAGTACTGTAAGGATAGGTTAGAGGTTGCATCCTCCAAGTAGGTTACCAGGCCCTTCTGAGAGACCAGCCTTCATCCTGGCTCTCTCCAGCAAGGGTCCTCCCCTGGGTTTCCTCAGCTTGGCTCGGCTTCTTCCTAGCAGGCAAGACCGCCTAAGGACCACCTCTGCGGTAGTAGGCCCCAAACAGTGACGTAGCCCTCCAGCCTGGAGGGCCACGAGTTCAGGACTCCCCAAGCACATGGCATCTGTCCCATAAATACTCTCTCCCAGAATGCATAGTGGCAGGAACCTCCTACTGGGCTGTTTCTGGAAAAAGAATATTCATTACAGTTTCACTAAGTTGTTATTTGCACACAGTCCTGTGGTACCAGTGACACCTACTGGCAACAGTGGGAATTGCACAACCAAGTCAATTCCAGAACATATCCAGTAAACTATATACATTTAATCTGAGCTGGTTACAGCTCAGCCAAAAACTAAATTTACATACGAGCACCTGGTCAACAGGAGCTGGGTGCTACAAGTACTTGAAAGTTGGGTATGCCTATACACAGGTTCTGAGGCTGGTTTAATGCAGATAAGGCACCAAGTGAGTTTAATTACCACCTTAATCAGCCACAGAACCTGAGTAATTAATGTGTGTCCTGGATTAAAGGGATGATGTGGCAACTCTACTGACCGGAGAGGTGAGGAGGGTTCTGGGAGGTCACATGACATCATTCTTATGTCTATTAATAAAACACAGACCTGACCAGAGAGGTGAGGAGGATTCTGGGAGGTCACATGACATCACTCTTATCTCTATTAATAAAACACAGACCTAACTGGAGAGGTGAGGAGGATTCTGGGATTCTAACATGATATTCCTATTGGTTCTCCAATACAGAGATTTCCTCTTGTGAAGTCAGGTGATCATATGACCATCACAGTGCCTCCATGTGACTCCCTAAAACCTGAGAGACACAACATGGAGAAGATTCTAGAAGTCACCAAGAAAATGATGGAGCTGCTGACAGGAGAGGTGAGGAGGATTCTGGGAATTCTGGGACATTATCCAGTAACAGACAAGGGATGTGTCTGGATGGTGACTGTATCATTGTGTGTGTCAGGTTCCTATAAGGTGTCAGGATGTCACTGTCTATTTCTCCATGGAGGAGTGGGAGTATTTAGAAGGACACAAGGATCTCTACAAGGACATCATGATGGAGAATCAGCCGCCCCTCACATCACCGGGTAAGAGGAGACTTTATTGTAAAGGAGAGAGCAGTGGAGGATATGGTGGGCTCTAGGCCACATATGGTAGCAAAGCGGGCTAGAAATTTAGATGATACACTGGTCCAATCTGAATTTATCAGAATGCAGAACAGCAACTGGCTTACCGATATGCCCAGACTTAAGGGAATGTATCCTTGTGGCCACTGTGGAATGTGTCGTTATGTCGAACGCTCAGGGGTGTTCACTGACTCTGAAAGAAAACATGAATTTGAGATTCAACATTTTATTAACTGTGCCACCACACGGGTACTCTACATTCTCGAGTGCCCGTGTAAAAAACGATATGTTGGCAAGACGAAACGTCAACTTCGAATCAGGATTAGTGAACACCTCAAAAGCATAAGACTGAAGGAGGAGACACCAGTGGCACAACATTTCTTATTGTGCCATGATGGTAAATCCTCAGGTTTGAGGTTTAAGGGATTTTTTGCCATCGATCTAAACAAGCTGGCCATACCGTAAATTAAAACTGTAAACCTTTTCCTCGCGCAGCCTCATTATGATGATTGTACTCGGTGGAAAAATTATGTTTATTATGTAATACCCTTGTACTACTCTACTTTCTATCTTACCTTTTCTCTCTTGTCTTTTTTAACCAATGCAATAAGTTCTGTCACCACAAGATGACCTTCAAATTGTATCTTGACGTACTAGATGCTGATTGGACACTTGTTCCTTTAAAAATGATCGTGACAACCTACGTAGTACATCCTGAAGAAGCACACGGTCACGGTTGACATAGGTAGCGCCAGACCAGCCCCATGCTCTATCATGCGTCCCAGCTAATGTGCGTGGTTTCCCCGCACCACCATCTTTCCTTGGTCCACTTGGATAGGACTGCCCTGTATTGACTTATGAGCCACCATAGTCAACCTCCCTGGACAGCTGATCAGAAACCTCAGTGCATAGCCGAGATATATCGGATTACGATCGCCCTGCACCGAGTGGACACTCCCAAAGCCTAATCAATCCGTCAATATCTATATCCACTTCAGTGACACTCTTGGGGAAGTACGGATTGGATAGAATCACGGCGGTTTCAGCCATTACTACGGAGTGGTGAGAGCCTTCGGGCTGTGTTATAAATTTACCGTCTCTCTCCCTACCCGTTCCCCCTTATCTATGAAGTGAATATTGAGTGTACCTACATGAACTGTGCATTGTCGGCTACGTCAATGATGTTAAATGATAATTGAAATCTGACATTGCATGAATAACTGTGCCTAAACAATACATTGACTCTATCCTGATCGGCTTACACCTAATGCTGCACGCCTGTCAATAGATGACAGTACTAGACTAGTCTACTACTACTGTGCTCAGTGACATCATTATTAACCAATTCACCAGGAATTCCATCAACTCATGGACACCAGTATCAACATAAGTCCTAAATGGGCATTCAGCAATTAAAAAACTGGCAAATTTAGTTTAGATACTATTTATCACATGAACATGAAATCTCTGGGTTTAATTCATGTCAGGGCTGGGCTCAGCCCTTCCTTCTCTGAGCTGGCCGCTCAGTTGTCGGCTAATTGCCAGCTCCTATCTCTCCACAGTTACTCAGATGTTGATGATATCCTGCTCATCAGTCCTGCCTACTTAAGCCGTTCAGCCCAGTGGATCTCTGCCTTCGCCTTGGTCAACATCACAGAAACTCCTGTTCAAGACTTGTTTCGCTGACATCCTTTCTGGCTCCAGATCCTGCTTGCTGTTCCACTACATTGATCCCTGACTTCTGGCTTGGCTGACTATCAGTTCCGGTTACTGAACTTTGGCTATGTTTTGACTACGTTTGTTCTTTTTACTTTTATTATTAAACAAGTGTGATTTAACTGTACTTCTGTCTCGGCCTGATTTCATGGTTTCTGACAATTCAATACTAATAGCAGCACCATTTATTTCCATTGTGACTGGGTATGCATGTGTGTGTATGCGTGGGGCCCTTAGTTCTGGCGCCATATTGTGACAACGTTGTCAACCTTGTATGTGTGTTTTTTATTATAGGGTATGTTGGGGAATAATTCCATATCAATGTCACTGTTTTACATTTAGTGTTTTTTTAACCTACTATTGATACATTAATAAAGCTAATTACATTTCTATATATGGTATACCGTGGCTGATCCTCCTGATTGCTTTCTTCGCACATCTATTTGCCCCACTCCCCAAATTTTCTGCAGTACGGAGGGTCCACCTAGATCCTCCATCATCTGATAAATACAGAGAAACAATGTATTCAGTCAGTGTGTGTTTCCTACAGATGGATCCAGTAATGGGAACCCACCAGAGAGATGTCCCCGTCCTCTGTATTCCCGGGATTCCACACAGGAAGGTCACACCATCCCTCACCATCATCGGGTAGGTGGAGTTGAGGGTCGGGAACATAAAGTGATTGAACACTCTGACATGTGGAGACGATGTGTGGGCTCTACAAGATGATATTTTCTATGTGATCTCACATCATAAATACTTCTATGTTACAGATGTTATTTTCTGCCATTCTGTTGGTTTAGGTTTAAGATCTGATGAACATGAAAGTTGAGGGTGAAGTAGAAGAGACGTATGTGAGGGATGATCAGCAATATACGGAGGAGGCTGGAATGAGGAGGACATTCATAGAGGAGGACACTCCTACAGAGATCAGTACAGGTGACCCGTCATGTATTCTTCTCTTATCTCTGCTCTGTTACTGCACATATCTGTTACTGTAACATATCACCAGAAGCCTAGGTCTATGGTCACTTGTTCTATTGCTAAAGGGTCGGAAAAGTCTGAACTTTAACCCTCTTTTTTTATCAGAGATCACATGACCCAGTGCCTAGGCTTGTGGTTGTGTAAAGAGCATGGACCTCCCAGTCCCCATTGGTTCCTGCTCTTCTGACAAGGCTGTGTAAATGTAGAAGTGATCTGGGAGGAGGACCAAAGGCTCTTTGACTGAAGAGGGGGGAGAGTCCCACCTGATTGGGACATCCGCAGAGAACATCTGCTCACTCATATCTACCTGATCCAGATGGAATCTTGATGGAAGTGAACTAACCCTCTCATATCTATTGATGATGTTTTTATATTTTTCCAGGACACGCCATGGAGAAACCCTCAAAGGATCGTCTCACTTTATCTCCAGGTTGTGAAATGGAAAATGAGGACATCACAGGAGATTGTGGAGGAGAAAAGACAATGACTATCAATGGTGGACTTCAATGTATGGAAAGACCCTTGAATGCAAATGAAGGGGAGGTTTTCACAAACTGAGGCTCCACACTGTCTGGGAATCATCACTCATTTCTTAGATCAAGGTAAGGGGCGTATGTACAGGGGTCGCTGCAGGAGATCTGTCAGGATGAAGGGTGGGCGGGAAGAGTGGTTGGTAAATGTGTCATTCACCGGCCCCTTTCTTGTCTTAATGAATAGAGTAGTGATCGGTACTGATCACTGACTCTTTTTTTTTTCTCATTCGTAGCATAGGAAGAAACTGTGTTTCCTATGCTTCAGTTTATGAATGAACAGGAAGCCTCTGTATAGGGCTATTCCTAGTCATTCATTCTGTGCAGCTGAGGTTGCACTGAAAGGGACTGATAAATCTGTCCTCAGTCCCTTTCTCTGTCTCAAAAGTGAGACATCGGGTTTCTTTTTAGACCCCTGATATTTCACTAAAGCCCCCACAACAGGGGTCCTAAAAAAGAAGAAAAAATAAAATTGTAAAACAAAACAAAATGGTTAAAACACAATAAATAATAAAACAACAAAAATAAAAAAAATGACTGACACCAGTGGCAGAACTACCAGGGTCGCAAAGGTCGCACTTGCGACTTGGCTCTGGCATTCCGCCACCGTGGGGGGGGGGGGCAAGACGGCAGGAAGGTGGCCTGCTATGAGACCGTAATAAAGGATCCCACAATGGAAGTAAAGGCCCCCCCAGAATAAGTAGGAAGGGCCCCAGTCAGGAGCCAGGGAGGCCCTTCATGGTTTTGACATGGGAATTTATAGATAGGCAACTCCTATCCTCATATTGATTAGCGGTTCCAAATTAATAATAACTACTACAGTAGGGAACAGACACAAAAGATACACTCCGCATCTTCCCACATAACTGTTGTGCTTTATTATGACGCAATTGAACGTTTTTATACACATGATTACGTAGCTGTCACATTAATATTACAATCGCACATTTATGGTAACAAGGGGCGTAACATAGGCAGGCTAATTCTAATCAGGACTGGAAAGAATGCAAACATTGAATAAAAACATTATTAGTGCCGTGTGCAATACATACAAAATACAATACAATTCTATACAGAACTTACACATTTCCTTTACAGTTTCTTGCACAGCGGGCCATGAAGGTTCTAGTTACGAGAAATATGTTTCATTGACTATAATATTCAAAATATCAGTCAAAGGGAGATATTATTCCTTCTGATAGTATGAGCTATGAGCTGCATGAGGATGCAAAATGGTATGTCCTGGCCTTATAGAAAACCCAAGGGACTGGCTAAACAGACCCGGCTTATGGCAGGTATGTGATGTTTTGGACTCGCCGTGATTGGGATGATACCTTGGAAATCCTAACCCTTGACACAGCGATCAGAACTAGGTGGTCCAAATAGCCTGTGGTCTCCTCAAGAGTCAAGATCTCTCTCCTCACACCAGGTGAGGCACCACCTCCAAATGTGATTGGCCAAACAGGATAAGTCCATCCCTCATCTTTCCCCTATCAATTAAAAAGCATAGAAAATGAACTTAGCCTACAATTAAAAATCCATATTGACAACGTGCTAAGCTGGGTTAAGGAAAGCATAGGGAGTGCCACTCATAAAGTGCATAAGCACAGAATAGTGCATGGCTTGCAGGTATTCGCAGGTCTACTTGAGTCCATGGTGTTGCAGTTTTTGAGGGTATATTTTCTTATGTGCTCTGCTTGTGTGTATACACCTGTAGATCCAAAAATCCTTTTTTAACTGTCTGCAGAAACGAATTGTAAGCAAGCTTGCAAACCGTTAATGCCAAAGTTACTTTTTTTCTATAAAAGTGGTATTGCCATGTATCTGATTAGGGAGCCCAAGATGATAAGAGTGGCCTTTTGCACAATACCCATCGAAGCACCTCTGGTAGTTGGAGAAAGGGACTGGTAGAGCACCTTAAGGGTACAGGTGCCAGGAAGCTGGAGCCGTGAACTTCATATTGGATGTGAAAGGGACCTACCAAGTAGAGATATGAAGTTAGGTCAGCAGCAGCCAGGTGGATAGGTACAGGATTATGAGAAGGGAGGGTCAAGTGGAAACAAAAGGTAATAACTGTGGGGGGTGATCTGATGGAGAAAATGAAAATACAGTTGTTAGGTGTGGGTAGGGAAGGCTTCTCTGAAGAGAAGGGTTTTCAGGGATTGTCTAAAAGCTAATAGAGTAGGAGATAAGCGGACAGATTGGGGTAGGGAGTTCCATAGGACTGGAGAGGCTCCTGTAGGCAAGCATGGGAGGAGGTGACGAGGGAGTTAGAGAGCAGGAGGTCTTGAGAGAAATGAAAAGAACGAGTAGGTTGGTATTTAGAGACTAGGCTAGTGATGTAGCTGGGGGCGAAATTGTGGATGGCTTTGTAAGTGGTTGTTAGTATTTTGAATTTAATTTGTTGGGTGAGTGGAAGTCAGTGGAGGGATTGACGGAGAGGAATAGCAGACACAGAGCGATTGGTAAGGTGGGTGGGTCTGGCAGCAGCATTCATGATGGATTGAAGAGGTGATAGACTATGTAGAGGTAAGCCAATGAGGATGGAGTTGCAGTAGTCGAGGTGAGAGATGACCAGGGAGTGAATTAAGAGCTTTGTTGTGTCATTGGTTAGAAAGGGGCATATTTTGGAGATGTTGCGGAGGTTGAGGCGGCAGGATTTGGACAGTGATTGGATTAGGTGCTTAAAGGAGAGTTCAGCGTCCAGGACTACACCTAAAACCTTGGTATGCGGGGATGGGTGTATAGTTGTGCCATCGATTTTGACAGAGAGATCAGGGGAAGGGAAAGGGGCATGAGGGGGGAGGAAAAATTATAAGTTCGGTTTTGGATAGATTGAGTTTGAGGAAGTGGTGTGACATCCAGACTGATATATCTGATAGTAAATTAGTGATACGTGAGGAGACAGAGGGAGTGAGCTGAGGGGTAGAGAAATAGATTTGGGTGTCATCAGCGTAGAGATGGTATTGGAAGCCATCAGCTGACCCAGGGAGGAGGTGTAGATTGAAAATAGGAGGGGTCCAAGAACGGAACCTTGGGGGACCCCAACAGAGAAAGGAAGAGAAGAGGAGGAAGTAGAGTTGTAAGAAACGCTAAAGGTGCGGTTGGATAAGTAGGAAGAGAACCAGCGAAGAGTACAGTCACGGAGACCAAAGGCGTGGAGTTTTTTGAGGAGGAGGAGGTGGTCAACTGTATCAAAGGCAGCAGAGAGGTCCAGGAGTAGGAGTATAAAATAGTGTAGATTGGTTTTGGCCATTAGTAGATCATTTTTTAGTTTTAGGAGAGCAGTTTCTGTGGAGTGTTGAGGACGAAATCCAGACTGAAGGGGATCAAGAAGGCCATTATCAGCAAGGTGGACGCTCAGTCGGTTGTAGACGAGACGTTCAAGGAGTTTGGATAAGAAGGGGAGCAAGGAGATGGGGCGTAGGTTGTTAAGATTGGTTGGGTCCAGTGAGGGCTTTTTAAGTATGGGTCTGACAAGTGCATGTTTTAGAGAGTTGGGGAAGATGCCAGAAGAGAGGGAGAGATTGAAGATGTGGGTTAGAGAGTGTAGAATAGAGCCAGAGGGTGAACGTAGCATTTGCTTAAACTTTTAAAACAAAGCCATGTGATGCTGTGAAAAAAAGAAGATTATGTTATTAAACAGGTGTGACACTAGCCAATTGGTACGAAGTTGATGGCTTTAGGTTTTTTTATTCTTTATTTATACAATCCACAAAGAAGAAGAATACATTCCAAGACAAAGTATGATAACAAATGGGTAGGACCCCACTGTCGCCACTTTTCTCACAGCGCTGTTTTTTATACGGATTTACATGTGAGTGTATATCTTTTTATTTTAATAAATTACATTTTTTATACGGATTCACACTATGTGGCCATTCCTTCCTTTTTCCATTTGTTAACACCATTGTTTGGCTTCCAAACATCGTCCTGAGGAATATGATAACGTGTGGTTCGTTCCATCTACTTCGCCCCTCTGGGTTCTGGCATCGTTTAGAGGGATACAGCAACTTGTGGGTTAATCCATAACCATCGCCTCTCCGAGCCATCTATAGCCACTCACCACCTAAGCTTTATCCGACCCAACTCGGTGTATGCCCTTTTGGGTCCATCCCATCTGGTAAGCCTCTTCATTTTCGGTGGTGGTGTGTTTATCTTCATTTTAGATGCCATATATATCTACTTGAAGTGTTTAGTTCCTGGAGACTCCCTATCTATACATATACGGATGACTCTTCTTCACTATTTACATTTGGAACTATTATTTTAACGTTTTGTCATATTGGACGTTTTTTATTTCAATAGCGCTACACTTATTGTGTTTTTTTCCATTAAAGTTCATGTGCGTGTAAAGGCAGGTGTCACAATACTTTTGGTAATATAGTGTACTTCTCGCTATGAACAAAACCCAAGCACATTTGTCCATCACTGGTCACGATGCTGAACATTCATTGTGGTTTCTTCTATATGGAAAATAAACGGCTGAACAGAAAGCCGTTTATTGGGATAAGGGGGAGATTTCAGGGACAGTTGGATGGGTTGAAAAAATGGTTGGACTAGAGGGCAATTAGGTTGATAGATATCATGAGGTGAGCAGCATCTAGTTCCTCTTTCACCATTAGACAAGAGCAGTGACACCCCCTCTTTCTGTCTCCTAGAGGGACCCAACCAGCTGTGACACCCCCTCCTTCTCTCTCCTAGAGGGACCCAACCAGCAGTGACACCCCCTCCTTCTTTCTCCTAGAGGGACACAACCAGCAGTGACACCCCCTCCTTCTCTCTCCTAGAGGGACCCAACCAGCAGTGACACCCCCTCCTTCTCTCTCCTAGAGGGAACCAACCGGCCGTGACATCCCCTCCTTCTCTTTCCTAGATAGACCCAACCAGCAGTGACGCCCCCTCCTTCTCTCTCCTAGAAGGGACCCAACCAGCAGTGACACCCCCTCCTTCTCTCTCCTAGAGGGACCCAACCAGCAGTGACACCCCCTCCTTCTCTCTCCTAGAGGGACCCAACCGGCCGTGACATCCCCTCCTTCTCTTTCCTAGATAGACCCAACCAGCAGTGACGCCCCCTCCTTCTCTCTCCTAGAGGGACCCAACCAGCAGTGATGCCCCCTCCTTCTCTCTCCTAGAGGGACCCAACTAGCAGTGCTACCCCCTCCTTCTCTCTCCTAGGAGGGACCCAACCAGCAGTGACACCCCCTCCTTCTCTCTCCTAGAGGGACCCAACCAGCAGTGACACCCCCTCCTTCTCTCTCCTAGAGGGACCCAACCAGCAGTGACACCCCCTCCTTCTCTCTCCTAGAGGGACCCAACCAGCAGTGACACCCCCTCCTTCTGTCTCCTAGGGGGACCCAACCAGCAGTGACACCCCTTCTTCTCTCTCCTAGAGGGACCCAACCAGCAGTGACACCCCCTCCTTCTCTCTCCTAGAGGAACCCAAACCAGCAGTGACGCCCCCTCCTCCTCTCTCCTGGAGGAACCCAAATAGCCGTGACACCCCCTCCTTCTCTCTCCTAGAGGGACCCAACCAGCAGTGACACCCCCTCCTTCTCTCTCCTAGAGGGACCCAACCAGCAGTGACACCCCCTCCTTCTCTCTCCTAGAGGGACCCAACCAGCAGTGACACCCCCTCCTTCTCTCTCCTAGAGGAACCCAACCAGCAGTGACACCCCCTCCTCCTCTCTCCTAGAGGAACCCAAATAGCCGTGACACCCCCTCCTTCCCTCTCATAGAGGAACCCAACCAGCAGTGACACCCCCTCCTTCTCTCTCATAGAGGAACCCAACCAGCAGTGACACCCCCTCCTTCTCTCTCCTAGAGGGACCCAACCAGCAGTGACACCCCCTCCTCCTCTCTACTAGAGGGACCCAACCAGCAGTGACACCCCCTCCTTCTCTCTCCTAGAGGGACCCCACCATCAGTGACACCCCCTCCTCTCTCCTAGCAGAGGAAGACAGAACTTTGAAGTCTTTAGTGATCTCGGATTTCCTTATAAAGTGTTTCTTCCATGATAAAGATCAGAGGAGCGCTCAGCCACGTGTTTTCTGAGGTGTAAATCAAGGTGGGCTTCTTCTAGTGTGAGATCTTTGATATGATCGATATAGAAGACATTTGCCGCACTCAGGACACTAATACACCTCAAGGGTTGTGTGGGTTCTCTGATGTTTGGAAAGACGAGACTTCTGTGAATAACTTTTCCCACACTCAGGGCAGGAATACGGCTTCTCACCCCTGTGGGACCTCAGATGTGCATGAAGATGGACCTTCTCTAAAAAACTTTTCCCGCACTTCGTACAAAAATAAGGCTTCTCTCCTGTGTGAGATTTTTGATGTCTGAGAAGCGCAAATTTCCGTGGATAACATTTCCCGCAATCAGGGCAGGAAAACAGCTTTTCCTGTGTGTGGCATATCTGATGTTCAATAAGATTGGATTTCCTCGAAAAACTTTTTCCGCACTCGGGACAGGAATACGGCTTCTCGCCCGTGTGAGACCTCTGATGTTCAGTAAGGTTGAACTTCCGTGAAAAACATTTGCCGCACTCAGAGCAGGAATACAGCTTCTCCCCCGTGTGGAATCTTTGATGTAATACAAGGTCTGATTTCCATGCGTAGCATTTTGCGCACACGGGGCAGGAATATGGCTTTTCACCCACATGTGCTCTCTGATGTCTGAAAAGACTGGCCTTATCTGAAAAACATTTCCCGCACTCAGAACAGGAATACGGCTTCTCCCCCGTGTGAGATCTCTGATGTACAGAAAGACTTATTTCAGAGCTAAAACGTTCCCCACATTTAGAACAGAAACATTTCTGCTCTGCCCTAAATCCGGCCCCATCCCTCACAGTACGAGGTTGCTCAGAGTCAGAGGAATTCCATGGTCTATCCACACTGTGAAGTCCACCATCCATAGTGGAGCTCATTGTCTTTTCTCCTCCACAATCTCCTGTGATGTCCTCATCTTCCATTTTACAACCTGGAGATAAAGTGAGAAGATCCTTCGAGGGTTTCTTAGTGGCACACCCTGGAAGAAAATAAAAAGATAAATTCGATAGATATGAGAAGGACCAGCCTAATAGAAACGGATCAGCAGCAAATCTGATCTGTTAAGCCTTGTACACACGATCAGATTATTGGACGAATTTTCGTCAGTTTTTAGTTGCATGCTGGTGTCATATCGAAAGTAAAGAGGTTACTCACCATAGGAAAAAAAATTCGGCCAAAAACAGTACTAATGAAACGAAAATCGGACGTTGTGGTTGTAATAGAATGTATAAACAACTGACTCCATCTTAGATTTTCTTTCATTCACATAAAGAGTGTGTGTGTGAGAGTTTTACCATAATCAGCCTAAAAGTTTGCATAGAAGCGCACCCTATGAGAAATTGTGGTTAGGCCCAATTTGTGTCAGCAAAAGTCATTAGCTATTTCTTGTTATCTAGTCAAGCCTCCTAACTCTTGATAAGAAAGTACTGAGTGTAAGTATGTAAAAACCCTTAGACATGTATTTTTACTGATATAAAAATACTACTGTTGTATTCAATACAATTCAGAGATCTTATGAACACACTCCAGCTTGTTTCCCGTGTCTCATGTGGTCTCTCACGGATCCGAGGATCCAGATGGTCTGCCTGAATTAACCAAGGATGGTCATCCAGAACCAGAATTCCTTTCAGTGGTCACATCAGACAAAAATTTTGGAGCCTGCACATCCAGTTTTCGTCCGCCGAAAATTCGTAATCGGCTGTCAAAAACACCATACTAACGATCAGAAAATCGGCAAATCGTATTTCGGACCAAATTTAACTTCCGATTTTCTGATCGTGTACACAGGCTTTTACTTGTAGATCAGCAGATAAGCAGCAAATCTGATCTGTTACTTGTAGATCAGCAGCAAATCTGGTCTGTTACTTGTAGATCAGCAGCAAATCTGATCTGTTACTTGTAGATCAGCAGCAAATCTGATCTGTTACTTGTAGATCAGCAGCAAATCTGGTCTGTTACTTGTAGCTCAGCAGCAAATCTGATCTGTTAAGCCTTGTACACACGATCAGATTATTGGACGAATTTTCGTCAGTTTTTAGTTGCATGCTAGTCTCATATCGAAAGTGAAGAGGTTACTCGATACCGAGAAATGACGTATCTTCCTCAGGGGGAATGCCCCCTGAGGAAGATACGCCATTTCCCGGTATCGGCACGCGTTGGGGAGGGGACAGGACGGTGTGTGAGACGGCGGATTGTTCTCACACTATCTAGTTTCCTCTGTTTTCTATATGGATATATGTGCAAGCAAACAGCCAAGGACCTGAATGCTGACAATAAATACATTTTTACAATTTTATCATCTGTAATGAGAATCAGAAGTATGGATTAAATCGGAATGGACTTTTTGTTGCGTTCCTTTTATGGCACATTAATGCATGATCTTTTTCTCCACAAGAGCACTTTAAACATGATTTATTCTATTTTATATTGGTTAAGATTGATGCACTTTGTATAGAGTCGTGTATAGGTACACAGATTGTCACTGGAATTATCGCATAGGATTGCAATTTTTAAATTGAATAAGATTGCAATATATGTATAATATTTTATACATTGGGTTCATACATTTTATAATATTACTTTGTTGGAGATAACAGTGTTAGTATTGAATATGATGACTACATGACTACATTTGGATAGCGCAGCATTTTATTAGCAAATCTGATCTGTTTCTTGTAGATAAGCAGCCAATCTGATTTGTTAGACCCCATACACACTATTCGATTTTCTGAAGATTCTTGTCTTCAGATTTACCAAAACCATATAAATGTAAGGTCAAACCTTAAGAATTTCAATTTGTATGCAATCAGGCAGGCCCTTGCACTACATGGTTTCGGTAAATCTGAAAACAAAAATCTGCGGAAAATCTAATAGTGTGTATGGGGTCTAACAGATCAGCAGCAAATCGAATCCTCCCAGTTATTACCTTTTGTATCTGCACAGATGTGTCCGAGGACTACAACCTAGGAGCTGTCCTGCAGCATGGTCCATCATCCCTTGTGGGGCACACTGGTAAGCACCAGGTGGCTCTGTAGACTTTGTTCCTTGGCCCTTCTTGGGGGGGTCACATCCCCACCAATTTGCAGACTGCACAGAGGATCCACAATCCCGGGCATACATTATACCAAGAAAGGCTCAATCTGTGTTATCATATCTGTGCTACTGTAACTAGGAGTGACCCACAACCTAATACTGCCAGCTGAACCCCAGGACGGGTATCAGTACAGGGAGGGGACCATTATCAACCTATTATTGGCTGATATCACTCAGCTCCCGCCCTACTCTGGACCAATCAGTGAGCAGTAACAGACCAGAGATAAGAGAACAATATATTATGGGTCACCTGTGCTGATCTCTGTAGGAGTGTCCTCCTCTATGAATGTCCTCATCATTCCAGCCTCCTCCATATATTGCTGATCATCCCTCACATACGTCTCTTCTACTTCACCCTCAACTTTTATGATAATCAGATCTTCACCCTAAACCAACAGAATGGCAGAAAATAACATCTGTAATATAGAAGTATTTATGATGTGAGATCACATAGAAAATATCATCTTGTAGAGTCCAAACATCGTCTCCACATGTCAGAGTGTTCAATCACTTTATGTTCCCGACCCTCAACTCCACCTACCTGATGATGGTGAGGGATGGTGTGATCTTCCT
This sequence comes from Lithobates septentrionalis, assembly GCA_037952835.1. Classification (NCBI taxonomy): domain Eukaryota; kingdom Metazoa; phylum Chordata; class Amphibia; order Anura; family Ranidae; genus Lithobates; species Lithobates septentrionalis. Next base: position 2,324,999 of record JBBDGP010000932.1, read on the forward strand.
GTGTGGAATCCCGGGAATACAGAGGACGGGGACATCTCTCTGGTGGGTTCCCATTACTGGATCCATCTGTAGGAAACACACACACTGACTGAATACATTGTTTCTATGTGTTTATCAGATGATGGGGGATCTAGGTGGAGCCTCCGTACTGCTCTCTCCTTTACAATAAAGTCTCCTCTTACCCGGTGATGTGAGGGGTGGCTGATTGTCCATCATGACGTCCTTGTAGAGATCCTTGTGTCCTTCTAAATACTCCCACTCCTCCATGGAGAAATAGACAGTGACATCCTGACACCTTATAGGAACCTGACACACACAATGATACAGTCACCATCCAGACACATCCCTTGTCTGTTACTGGATAATGTCCCAGAATTCCCAGAATCCTCCTCACCTCTCCTGTCAGCAGCTCCATCATCTTCTTGGTGACTTCTAGAATCTTCTCCATGTTGTGTCTCTCAGGTTTTAGGGAGTCACATGGAGGCACTGTGATGGTCATATGATCACCTGACTTCACAAGAGGAAATCTCTGTATTGGGGAACCAATAGGAATATCATGTTAGAATCCCAGCATCCTCCTCACCTCTCCGGTCAGGTCTGTGTTTTATTATTAGAGATAAGAGTGATGTCATGTGACCTCCCAGAATCCTCCTCACCTCTCCGGTCAGGTCTGTGTTTTATTATTAGAGATAAGAGTGATGTCATGTGACCTCCCAGAATCCTCCTCACCTCTCCGGTCAGGTCTGTGTTTTAGTATTAGAGATAAGAGTGATGTCATGTGACCTCCCAGAATCCTCCTCACCTCTCCGGTCAGGTCTGTGTTTTATTAATAGAGGTAAGAGTGATGTCATGTGACCTCCCAGAATCCTCCTCACCTCTCCGGTCAGGTCTGTGTTTTATTAATAGAGATAAGAGTGATGTCATGTGACCTCCCAGAATCCTCCTCACCTCTCCGGTCAGCAGGTAGATGATCTCCAGGGTGAGTTTTAGTATCCTCTCAGTCATGTGACTCCGGTCCTCCTCCATCCTCGTTAATGTGGTCATGTGATCTATGCGAGTACCTCTGTAGATGATAATAGATAATTATCTGGACTGTATTGGTTGTTATCCACCTTTTCCCTATTGGCTGATCTCAGACCCCCTCTCATAGTTAGGGGTGGGGTTATCCACAGCCCATCCGCTTTACTGGCTGCTGTGAGGTTCCTGACCAGAGACAGAGGCTGACTAGGACATTATGGGTGAACACCAAAGTAAATTTTTCATACCCCCCTAAAAGAGAGCTTAACAAACTATATGCAGTTGTATCATCATCTGCTGGAGATAAAAGACATCACAGTGATTATGGAGGAAGAGGACGGAACATGACGGGGGGGGGGTTACTGAGTGTAAATAGAAAATAATATCTTATTACCTCCTCTGCTGCCACTTCCAGCAATGTCTCCTCTCTACTTCCTCCCGACTCACCTCTCACCCAGAACTTCTTGTCTGTCCCTGACATCACTTCCTGTCTGTACCTGACATCACTTCCTGTCTTCCATAGAGACTTCCTGTCTGGGTAGAAGTGAGATCACCATCTTGTGGAGCTCCGAGGAACTGCAGCCCTGAGAAACGTCTTATAATGTGAACACGGCCTTGTGCTGTGTGTTAAATGTACCAGTTGATTAACCTGGATAATGCTTAACGAAAAATGGAAAATTGAATACTCACCTTTCCGTAATTTTCCTTTTCTGGTGCCTACCCGTGGCAGCATATCAATGGTCGAGGGCGGAGCAACCAACCATTGGTATGCTGCCATGGGGGCACCAGGAAAATGGAAAATTGAATACTCACCTTTCCGTAATTTTTCTTTCCTGGTGCCTACCCATGGCAGCATACCAATAGTTGGTACCATTGGTATGCTGCCATGGAGGCACCAGGAAAAATGGTCCTACAAGACAAACAATTGATTTTTGAAAAGGTCTGGAACCCCTTGAATTCTATACTTATATCTCCCTTCTGGATAATGGTGGACTTGTGGGGATGGCAGAAGCAAAGTGGACCCTTTCTACCTTTCTTTCTAGCCCTAGCCCTTTTTTTATCCTCTTTCCTTTACCTTTTTCTCTCCCTCTTCTTAGTAACATTGTTATACTCTTTATGTTGAGTTCTGTGCTCACATCTGTATACCAATGGGAGGTTTTATATGCAATTTCTGTTTGAATAGACGTTCTTGTCCATTCTGGCTTTATCAAGAGAGGAATTTCTCATGGTTGGTGGTGTGATATTTAGACTCGGTTCACACTAGAGTGACTCCAAAATTGCGCGACTTCGAAAGTGACTTCGACGTGTGACTCTGATGCGACTTTACACTCTCTGGCACTTAATATGATTATTGGTAATTAGTATATTATATTTGAATTATTAATTATTTTATATATATTTATATTTATATATATATTTTATTTTTTTTTGTCCACCCTTGTAACTAGTTGTTTGTGATTGTCTACTACAGAATGCTTACTTCTTTTACTTGGTATGTTTTTTCTTACAAGTTCGAATTAAACTACAACTAGCTAACTCCAAGTAGTACAGGATAAGTCGCTTAGATTGGAACGGGTGCCGCTGAAATCAAAGGGCTGCCACTTTATGTGTCCAAAGTAAGTAAAATTATAGGGGTCTGATAATGTTGCATTTTATATATATATATAGATATATATATAGATATATATATATATGTATATAGAGACTGTCGCTGTAAGAATTTATATTATGCTTGATTTGTTTTTTCCTTCTTAGATGGCTTGTTTCCACTCCTGGGAATTAGAAACTGTTGGATATGTGATGACACAAACTACTGATAAGAACCCAGAAAGCTGCTCAAAATAGGCCTTCGTAACCAAAACCAGTCTGAACTGACCAGATACTGCTGAATTCTATTTTTTTGCCAGTCACATGATGTAACCACCCATTTAACTGTTCCCTTTGCTACTAAGAAGATATGAATGCTGATTGGACTAAACTATACGATCACACCTATAACACGCCTAGTGCTTATGCATATTCATACGTATATATTGTTAAACTTGATGTTTTTAAAGCGGAGTTCCACCCAAAAGTGGAACTTCCGCTCATCGGATTCCTCCCCCCCTCCGGTGTCACAATTGGCACCTTTCAGGGGGGAGGGGGGTGCAGATACCTGTATCTACACCCACCTCCGGGAATGGACTCCCGCGGGAGTCACGCCCCCTCCCGCACTCCCCCGCTGTCTCCTGGGAAAGACACAGGTCCCAGGAGATAGCGGGGACCATTGAGAACTCGCAGCGCGACTCGCGCATGCGCAGTAGGGAACCCGGAAGTGAAGCTGCAACGCTTCACTTCCCGATTCCCTCACTCAGAATGGCAGCGGCAGCACCCGAGGATCGAGGGACTGTTCGGTCTCGGGTGCATACAACGCTGGACCCCTGGACAGGTGAGTGACCTTATTTTAAAAGTCAGCAGCTACAGTATTTGCAGCTGCTGACATCTAAAAAAAAAAATTTTCGCCGGACTCCCGCTTTAGGTGAGAGACACTTCCTTCTTTGTTCAGCCTGGTAGTGCTGAATATCGGTGTGTGTTGTGTCTCTCCACTGCAGTGTAGACAATAAAAAACACCGACTTATCTTATCTTAAGATCTGGACTCACAATCTCATCATCTGAATGTCTTGTTTGGAGACTCCCTAACCTGGTTTAACAAAAGTCACATGACAAGTCGCACTAGTGTGAATGAAGCCTTAGGCGTGAGATCACTTACCATGGGTTTATCTCTTTTCTCAACATGTTCTTTAGGCTCCATTTATACCTAGGCGATTTGAATCGCAGGCGGATTTCCCCCCGATTCTGCCCACTGTTCCAGAGCAAAAATGCCGGATGCGTTTCCGACGCCATTACATCTCAATGGCACCACCAATCGCAGTACGATTTTGCCATGGTTGTCGCGTGAAAAATTGTGCTGCAAACGTGGCAAACTGCAATGCGTGACGCTGTTGCCCAAAATAAGCTCCTGCTCCTTTTTGAGTGACAAGCTTCACGCGTTGTAATTTTGCCACGCCATTTAAACAGCGGAAAAAATTGCACCCTAATTGGGGAGCCATTAGGAAGCAAAAACATTGCAAATGCGTCCTACAATTTGCCACAATTGTGGAATCGCGGGCAGAATCGCAGCAATTCTGCCCATGATTCAAATCACCTTGGTGTGAATGGAGCCTTAGGATGTATTATACGGAATGCTTCCTAGAGCCAGGCAAAGTCATCTGACGGCTGTTAGAGGTGGGCATAACTGAGAAAATGTGTTTTGTTTCAGTTTAATTTGTTAAGTAAATCATTTTATTTTGTCATAATCGTTATGTTAGAAAGATTCTCTTTCAGAATGATTCGTTCATTTTGGGAGAGTATATATTTATTGTTCCAAATTGAGTCATATTTTTTTGAAAATCTGTTATTCTTTTGTTATTTCGGAAGATTGGCTATATATTCGTTTTAACGTAATTAATGAATTCATACATAATTATTCATTATGTTATTAAGTTGAATTCATTTCCTTATTCCCAACAAATAGTCTCTGAAGTGCAACCCCATTTTGTACAGAGTGCATGGTTTAGGGGTGCGCTATGCACAGTGTGCAACCCCAGTCCACCTCATCTCCCCTGTAGTGTGGCCCTGTGGTGTCTCCTCTGTAGTGGAGCCCCAGTTGTGTCTTCATTGTAGTGGGGCCCCTGTGCTGTCTCCTCTGTAATGGAGCCCCTGTGGTGTCTCCTCCGTAGTGGAGCTCCTGTGGTTTTTCCTCTGTAGTGGAGCTCCTGTGGTTTCTCCTCTGCAGTGGAGCTCCTGTGGTGTCTCCTCTGTAGTGGAGCTCCTGTGGTGTCTCCTCTGTAGTGGAGCTCCTGTGGTGTCTCCTCTGTAGTGGAGCTCCTGTGATGTCTCCTCTGTAGTGGAGCCTCTGTGGTTCCTCATCTGTAGTGGGGCCACTGTGGTTTCTCCTCTGTAGTGGAGCTCCTGTGGTGTCTGCTGTGTAGTGGGGCCACTGTGGTGTCTTTTCTGCAGTGGAGCTCCTGTGGTTTCTTCTCTTTGGTGGGGCCCCTGTGGTGTCTCCCCTGTAGTGGGGCCCCTGTGGTGTCTCCTCTGTAGTGGAGCTCCTGTGGTCTCTCCTCTGTAGTGGAGCTTCTGTGATGTCCTCTGTATTGGGGCTCCTGTGGTGTCTCCTCAGTAGTGAAGCTCCTGTGGTGTCTCCCCTGTAGTGGAGCTCCTGTGGTGTATTCTCTGTGGTGGGGCCCCTGTGGTGTCTCCTCTGTAGTGGGGCCCCTGTGGTGTCTCCTCTGTAGTGGGGCTCCTGTTGTGTCTCCTTAGAAGTGCAGCTCCTGTGGTGTCTCCTCTGTAGTGGGGCCCCTGTGGTGTCTCCTCTGTAGTGGGGCTCCTGTTGTGTCTCCTTAGGAGTGCAGCTCCTGTGGTGTCTCCTCTGTAGTGGAGCCCCTGTGATGTCTTCTGTATTGGGGCTCCTGTTGTGTCTCCTCAGTAGTGGAGCCCCTGTGATGTCTTCTGTATTGGGGCTCCTGTTTTGTCTCCTCTGTAGTGGAGCTTCTGTGGTGTCTCCTCTGTAGTGGAACTCGGTGGATGTCTTCTGTATTGGGGCTCCTGTAGTGTCTCCTCTGTAGTGGAGCTTCTGTGATGTCTCCTCTGTAGTGGAGCTCCTGTGACGTCTTCTGTATTGGGGCTCCTGTGGTGTCTCCTCAGTAGTGGAGCTCCTGTGGTGTCTCCTCTGTAGTGGGGCCCCTGTGATGTCTCCTCTGTAGTGGAGCTTCTGTGATGTCTCCTCTGTAGTGGAACTCCTGTGACGTCTTCTGTATTGGGGCCCCTGTGGTGTCTCCTCTGTAGTGGGGCCCCTGTGATGTCTCCTCTGCAGTGGAGCTCCTGTGATGTCTCCTTTGTAGTGGAACTCCTGTGATGTCTTCTCTCTAGTGGAACTCCTGTGGTGTATTCTCTGTAGTGGAGCTCCTGTGGTGTCTCCTCAGTAGTGGAATTCCTGTGGTGTCTCCTCAGTAGTGGAGCTCCTGTGGTGTCTTCGCTGTGGTGGGGCTCCTGTGGTGTCTCCTCAGTAGTGGAGCTCCTGTGGTGTCTTCGCTGTGGTGGGGCTCCTGTGGTGTCTCCTCTGTAGTGGGGCCCCTGTGATGTCTCCTCTGCAGTGGAGCTCCTGTGATGTCTCCTCTGTAGTGGAACTCCTGTGATGTCTTCTCTCTAGTGGAACTCCTGTGATGTCTTCTGTAGTGGAGTTCCTGTGGTGTCTCCTCAGTAGTGGAATTCCTGTGGTGTCTCCTCAGTAGTGGAGCTCCTGTGGTATCTTCGCTGTGGTGGGGCTCCTGTGGTGTCTCCTCTGTAGTGGGGCCCCTGTGATGTCTCCTCTGCAGTGGAGCTCCTGTGATGTCTCCTCTGTAGTGGAACTCCTGTGATGTCTTCTCTCTAGTGGAACTCCTGTGATGTCTTCTGTAGTGGAGTTCCTGTGGTGTCTCCTCAGTAGTGGAATTCCTGTGGTGTCTCCTCTGTAGTGGAGCCCCCGTGATCTCCCCTTTCAGGGCCCACATTGAAGAAGGTACTCTCTCTCTATTTTACCTCCTCAGGTCTTTCACAGACACATTTGGCCCCCAGGCAAGGAGAACATGAGGTAGAGCTCTCCACCAAGCAGATGCCTATAACATGCTGCAGCTCACCAATCACAAATCGGTACCACTCATTGCCACCTGAAGATTCCTCCAATGGGCTCCGCCCATTCTCTAACATCTGACCGATCGCAGTCAATCTGCACTCGGACCTCAGCCACCCGCCAATGAACACCGATCGCCGCCCAACAACAGCGCAGCTCCACTGGTCGACTCCACTTATGAGCCGCCACTAAATGTTAGCGCACTTACACGGGGGGCTGAGGGGAGCGGAGGGTGAGAGCCGGAGATGGCGGAATGGAGTTCTGCCACTTCCAGGTGCAAAACTGGGCGCGAGGGCCACATGCCAAGACCTGGTGGGCTGGATTCGGCCCGCGGGCCTTGTGTTTGACATATGCGTTATAGAGTCGTAATCCTCCATCACCACATCCTGGAGATCGGGAGCCATTTCCACCCTTCCTTCTCTGCTGGGGTTCTTTACATCCATATATAATGAAAGAGGAGGGGGTGATTTCCCCGTCCCATCTGTACTGGTGCCCGGAGCCCGGGGCCCGGGGCCCCATCCTGTTCTGCCTGACTGCTCTGTTGCAGTAGAGGTGGATTGCTTGCTGCTGGGTACATCTGATGAGGACAGTGAGGGGAGCGACCCACGTCATCCATTCTACCACTTCCTGAGCCTTCTATGGATGAATGGGGGCATCACAGGGATTGCAAAGCAACTCATCAAAAGGTAGATAAAGGTTTTTCCAAGTCAATGCCCACCCTCCTCCAGACAAGAAATACATGTCAATAGGCTGCAGGAAAAGAAAATAGATGCTAATAGCCTGCAGGAGATCTGCTGAAAAAGGAGGCCATTGATACAAATAGGTTGCAGGAGATCTATTAAAAGGAAGAGATGCTAATAGTATGCAGGGGATCTGCATTCTGGACTATTAGCATTTCCCTTTTTAGCAGATCTCCTGCATCCTATTAGCATCTATTTCTTTCTTTCTTTTTTTTCTTTTTCTTTTTTTCTTTTTTTTTTAATCAGACCTCTTGCAGACTATTATCATCTATTTGCTTTTTCAGCAGATCTCCTGTAGACTATTAGAAGATACAATCTCCGGTCTCAGTGGTGATTGGAGCCCAGAGGGACTCTGGAGTAAAACCTGAACATCCCGCACACCTCCCCCTCTGGGGTCACCTCTGGTCACATCTCCTCCCCCCACCCATCCACAGGATGTACACTTTATGGACCAGAAAAAAGGAAATAGATGCTAATAGTCTGCAGGAGATCTGCTAAAAAAATAGATTCTAATAGGATGCAGGAGATCTGCTAAAAGAAAAAAAAAAAAAAAAGAGGAATAGATGCTAATAGGATGCTGGAGATCTGGATTCTAGACTATTAGCATCTATTTCATTTTTCAGCAGATCTACTGGCATTCTATTAGCATCTATTTAATTTTCAGCGGATCTCCTGCATCCTATTAGCATCTATTTTTTCCTTTCCTTCTAGCAGATCTCCTGCAGACTATTAGCATTTATTTCCTTTTTTTAGAGGGGGAGGTGTGCTGGATGTTCAGGTTTTACTCCAGAGTCCCTCTGGACTCCAATTACCACTGAGACCTGAGATTGTATCTTCTATCAGAGGTCTATAGGGGGCGTGGCTTATGATTTCCAGCTGATCTCCTGCAGCCTATTAGCATGTATTTCATTTTTTCTTTTAGCAGATTTCCTGCATCCTATTAGCAAAAAAACAAAAAAAAAACAAATAGATGCTAATAGGATGCAGAGATCTGCTGAAAAATGAAAATAATGCTAACAGTCTGCAGGAAATCTGCTAAAAAAAAAAAAAGAAAATAAATAGATGCTAATAGGCTGCACGAGATCTGCCGGAAATCATAAGCCACACCCCTTATAGACATCTGATAGAAGATACAATCTGAGATCTCAGTGGTGATTGGAGCCCAGAGGGACTCTGGAGTAAAACCTGAACATCCCGCACACCTCCCCCTCTGAAAAAAGGAAATAGATGCTAATAGTCTGCAGGAGATCTGCTAGAAGTAAAAAAAGAAATAGATGCTAATAAGATGCAGGAGATCCGCTGAAAATGAAATAGATGCTAATAGAATGCCAGTAAAACCTGAACATCCTGCACACCTCCCCCTCTGGGGTCACCTCCCCTCACATCTCCTCCCCCTCCCCCACCTATCCACAGGATGTACACTTTATATACCAGAAAAAAGAAATAGATGCTAATAGTCTGCGGGAGATCTGTTGGGAAAAAGAAGAAATTGATGCTAATAGTCTGCAGGAGATCTGTTGGGAAAAAGAAAAAAATTGATGCTAATAGTCTGCAGGAGATCTGCTGAAAAAAATTAAATAGATGCTAATAGGATGCAGGAAATCTGCTGGAAATAATAAGCCACACCCCTATAGACCTCTGATAGAAGATACAATCTCAGGTCTCGGTGATTGGAGCCCAGAGGGACTCTGGAGTAAAACCTGAACATCCCGCACACCTCCCCCTCTGGGGTCACCTCTGCTCACATCTCCTCCCCCTCCCCCACCCATCCACTGGATGTACACTTTATGGACCAGAAAAAAAGGAAATAGATGCTAACAGTGTGCAGGAGATCTGCTGGAAAAGAAGAAATTGATGCTAATAGGCCGCAGAAGATCTGCTGAAAATAAAAAATGAAATAGATGCTAATAGTCTGCAGGAGATCCGCTGCAAACTGAAATAGCTGCTAATAGTCTACAGGAGATTTGCTGAAAAAGGAAATAGATGATAATAGTCTGCAGGAGATCTGCTGGCAAAAAGAAGAAATTGATGCTAATAGATTAATAAAGATCTGCTGAGGGAAAAAAAATACAAAATTGATGCTGATAGGCTGCAGGAGAACTGCTGAGATTCCCCTGGGCTCACCTCCGCTCAGATATCTGCCCCCCCTTCCCCCACCCCTCCACAGGATGTACACTTTATATACCAGAAAAAGGTAATAGATGCTAATAGTCTGCAGGGGATCTGCTGGAAAAGGAAATTAATGCTAACAGTCTGCTTGAAATCTCCTTAAAAAAAAAAAGAAATAAATGCTAATAGGCTGCAGAAGATCTGCTAAAGTATAGGATAATAAAACAAACAAATCCCCTATAGACATCTGATAGAAGATACAATCTGGTGAATGGAGCCCAGAGGGACTCTGGAATAAAACCTGAACATCCAACACACCTCACCCTCTGGAAAAAGGAAATCAATGTTAATAGTCTGCAGGAGATTTGCAATAAAGAAAGAAATAGATGCTAATAGGATGCAGGAGATCCACTGAAAAATTAAATAGATGCCAATAGAATGCCAGGAGATCTGCTGAAAAATGAAATAGCTGCTAATAGTCTACAGGAGATCTGCTGAAAAAGGAAATAGATGATAATAGTCTGCAAAAGGTTTGATAAAAAAAAAAAGAGAAAGAAATAGATACTAATAGGTTGCAGGAAATCTGCTGGAAATCATAAGCCACGCCTCTATAGACATCTGATAGAAGATACAATCTCAGGTCTCAGTGGTGATTGGAGCCCAGAGGGACTCTGGAGTAAAACCTGAACATCCCCCACACCTCCCCCTCTGGGGTCACCTCCGCTCACATCTGCTCCCCCTCCCCCACCCATCCACAGGATGTACACTATATATACCAGAAAAGGGAAATAGATGCTAAAAGTCTGCAGGAGATCTGCTGAAAAAAAAAAAAGAAGAAAGAAATAGATTCTAATAGGATGCAGGAGAGCCGCTGAAAAATGAATAGATGCTAATAGGATGCAGGAGATCTGCTTAAAAAAAATCAATGCTAATAGGATGCAGGAGATCTGCTGAAAATGAAATAGATGCTAATAGAATGCAGGAGATCTGCTGAAAAATGAAATAGATGCTAATAGGATATCCACCACATCTCCCTCTGGGGTCACCTCTGGTCAGATCTCCTCCTCTCTCCTCGGGATGTACTTTATACACCAGGGGAAAAAAAAGAGGACACATCACCCTGAACCCCTCCAGGAAATGTTTGGACATGTTGTATGGTCGCATCACTTTAGAGTTCATACCCTCACAGACATGCTCCCCTATACCTACCCGCAAAGGACGGGCGCTACACCCAACATACTGCATATACAAATTTTTTTTCAGCAGATCTCCTGACGCCTATTAGCATCTATTTCCTTTAAAATATTTTCCCAGCAGATCTCTTGCAGCCTATTAGTATCTATGTCATTCTTTCAGCGGATACACAGGTTGTGACGGTGTCATTGGATGTATGCATCAGATGCTGTTATTATAATCACACACAGCACAAGGCCGTGTTCACACTACGAGACGTTTCTCGGGGGCTGCAGTTCCTCTGAGCTCCACAAGGTGGCGATCTCACTTCTACACAGACAGGAAGTCTCTATGGAAGAAAGGAAGTGATGTCAGGTACAGACAGGAAGTTCCGGGTGAGAGGTGAGTCGGGAGGAAGTAGAGAGGAGACATTGCTGAAACTGGCAGCAGAGGAGGTAATAAGATCTTATTTTTTATTTACACCCAGTAACCCTATGGTTGCCACCTCATCCCTTTAAACCCGAACACATATGAATTACACGGGTTCTGTGGCTGATTAAGGTGGTAATTAAACTCACTTGGTGCCGTATCTGCATTTAATTAGCCTCAGAACCTGTGTAATTCAAAGGTGTTAAGTAAGGATGAGCTCCGGCGTGTTCGCATGCTGAACGTGCCGAGCCCGCCAGGAAGTCGGCACGGCGCAGCGCTAATCACAGGTAGGGAGACATTTCCCGATCTCTGCAGCCGCACATCGGGAAATGTCTCACTGATTGTGATTAGCGCTTCGCTGTACCGGCTTCCTGGCGGGCTCGGCACGTTCAGCATGCGAACACGCCGGAGCTCATCCTTAGTGTTAAGGTTTAAAGGGATGAGGTGGCAGCTCTAAGTAAACCCCCCCCCCCCCCCCCCCGTCATGTCCGTCCTCTTTTGTAATGATGGAATTTAGAGTTGGTTTGTACTGGGATTTGACTTCAACTTCCAGCATTTGAAATTTGGTGGAATTTGAGGTTGATAAACTTGATGCTCGCCCATAATGCCTTGCTCAGCCTTTTCACCCTGTTCAGTAGTCAACAATGGAGGAAGGAGGTAGATAACCCCCACCTCTCAGTATAAGAGGGGGTCTGAGATCATCCAGTAAGGGGTAGGAGGTGGACAACCCTATCCTTCACTATAGAAGGGGGTCTGAGATCATCCATTAAGGGGTAGGAGGTGGACAACCCTATCCTTCACTATAGGAAGGGGGTCTGAGATCATCCATTAAGGGGTAGGAGGTGGACAACCCTATCCTTCACTATAGGAAGGGGGTCTGAGATCATCCAGTAAGGGGTAGGAGGTGGACAACCCTATCCTTCACTATAGGAAGGGGGTCTGAGATCATCCATTAAGGGGTAGGAGGTGGACAACCCTATCCTTCACTATAGGAAGGGGGTCTGAGATCATCCAGTAAGGGGTAGGAGGTGGACAACCCTATCCTTCACTATAGGAAGGGGGTCTGAGATCATCCAGTAAGGGGTAGGAGGTGGACAACCCTATCCTTCACTATAGGAAGGGGGTCTGAGATCATCTAATAAAGGGCGTTTCCTCTCCTCTTGGAGAACCCCGTATTTCAATGCCCACCTTCCCCCTCCTTCTGTCCATCCCCAGGTCGCCCAGATGCCAACTCCACATCTGTACCCAGTACCTTAGTAAGTCCAGAGGGTCCTATTGGAGAATCCAGGGTGTCTTCAGCAGGTGCTTAGTAGGAAACTAGGGTCACCAGAACCATATTGGCTTGGGAATCTCAGCAGAGACTCCAACCTCTCTCACCCAACTGAGAAAAACGCCATTTATTTTTTTCCCCCACCTTTTTCCTTAAACTGGAAGTCCTTTCTCGGGCGACTCTTTAAATCTGATTTAAGGCCCTTTCCTCATAGATTTTCTGGTACACACAACTTAGACACTGGGCCAGTGTCTCTCCGAGTTAAAGGCCTATCTACTACCTTAGCTGTTTTCAAGCGTACTTGTCTATAAACTCCCCTCGTACCAAAACTCATCTCAATAGTCTACTCGCAACTTAACCGATTACTCTGTCCTTCCACGCATACCTACAATATGTAGCAAAATGGGAAGAGGACCTACAGTATGTGCCAGAAAAATCAGAAAAAGATTGGCAAGGTCTACTATTGCCACTTGTAGCAATAATGTCACCACCCTTGAGTCAGCCTATAAGGTGCTAACTAGGGGGTACCTGGTACCTTCCAGACTCACTCATATGTTCTCTTCTTTGTTTTAGAGGAGGCCAGTCCACAGGTGACATCTTCCATGTATGGTGGACCTGCCCGATGCTGGGTCACATATGGACCAGAGTATTCACTCTTCTACACAGCTTTGGCTGGCACTTTTGACATTTTAAGTGCCCGGGCATTAATAAAGCACTGTTTAAGCTGACTCACTTTGTCCTTCTAGCTTCCAGATTAACGATTACATGGGCTTGGAAAAAAAAGTTTTCTTGTTTTCTGAGATGGAATCCCGAATTGATGGCTTTTTTGTAAACGAGCAATTGACCAGTACTCTAATAACCATGGTAAATTACACATCCTAATGTTGTACAATCAATAAAGTTCAGATAATTCTCCTCTGTCTACAGAGAAACCCGCATAGATCACCTGACCACATCAATGAGGATGGAGGAGGACCGGAGTCACATGACTGAGAAGATACTAAACCTCACCCTGGAGATCATCTACCTGCTGAACGGAGAGGTGAGGAGGATTCTGGGAGGTCACATGACATCACTCTTATCTCTATTAATAAAACACAGACCTGACCGGAGAGGTGAGGAGGATTCTGGGAGGTCACATGACATCACTCTTATCTCTATTAATAAAACACAGACCTGACTGGAGAGGTGAGGAGGATTCTGGGAGGTCACATGACATCACTCTTATCTCTATTAATAAAACACAGACCTGACCGGAGAGGTGAGGAGGATTCTGGGAGGTCACATGACATCACTCTTATCTCTATTAATAAAACACAGACCTGACCGGAGAGGTGAGGAGGATTCTGGGAGGTCACATGACATCACTCTTATCTCTATTAATAAAACACAGACCTGACCGGAGAGGTGAGGAGGATTCTGGGATTCTAACATGATATTCCTATTGGTTCCTCAATACAGAGATTTCCTCTTGTGAAGTCAGGTGATCATATGACCATCACAGTGCCTCCATGTGACTCCCTAAAACCTGAGAGACACAACATGGAGAAGATTCTAGAAGTCACCAAGAAGATGATGGAGCTGCTGACAGGAGAGGTGAGGAGGATTCTGGGAATTCTGGGACATTATCCAGTAACAGACAAGGGATGTGTCTGGATGGTGACTGTATCATTGTGTGTGTCAGGTTCCTATAAGGTGTCAGGATGTCACTGTCTATTTCTCCATGGAGGAGTGGGAGTATTTAGAAGGACACAAGGATCTCTACAAGGACGTCATGATGGACAATCAGCCGCCCCTCACATCACCGGGTAAGAGGAGACTTTATTGTAAAGGAGAGAGCAGTACGGAGGCTCCACCTAGATCCCCCATCATCTGATAAACACATAGAAACAATGTATTCAGTCAGTGTGTGTGTTTCCTACAGATGGATCCAGTAATGGGAACCCACCAGAGAGATGTCCCCGTCCTCTGTATTCCCGGGATTCCACACAGGAAGGTCACATCATCCCTCACCATCATCAGGTAGATGAGGAACAGTCATTGGTAGAGGTGGTTTATGCACAAGTTTGTTTGTTATAACGAATTCTTTATTATATATTCAGAGTGGAAACCTCAGGAAATACAATATTGATGTTAAAGAAGAATTTAAAAAGGAGGATGAACAGTGTAGGACAATAAATGAGTTTTCTGAAGGACACAAGGATCTCATCATCCCTCACCATCATCAGGTAGGTGGAGTTGAGGGTCGGGAACATAAAGTGATTGAACACTCTGACATGTGGAGGCGATGTTTGGACTCTACAAGATGATATTTTCTATGTGATCTCACATCATAAATACTTCTATGTTACAGATGTTATTTTCTGCCATTCTGTTGGTTTAGGGTGAAGATCTGATGAACATGAAAGTTGAGGGTGAAGTAGAAGAGACGTATGTGAGGGATGATCAGCAATATACGGAGGAGGCTGGAATGACGAGGACATTCATAGAGGAGGACACTCCTACAGAGATCAGCACAGGTAAGTCATAATATATTTTGGGAAAGGGTCCCATCTGGTTGAGAAGATCATCTGCTCACTCATATCTACCTGATCCAGATGGAATCTTGATGGAAGTGAACTAACCCTCTCATATCTATTGATGATGTTTTTATATTTTTCCAGGACACGCCATGGAGAAACCCTCAAAGGATCGTCTCACTTTATCTCCAGGTTGTAAAATGGAAGATGAGGACATCACAGGAGATTGTGGAGGAGAAAAGACAATGAGCTCCACTATGGATGGTGGACTTCACAGTGTGGATAGACCATGGAATCCCTCTGACTCTGAGCAACCTCGTACTGTGAGGGATGGTGCCGGGATTCAGGGGCAATGTGGGGAAAGTTTTAGCTTTAAATTAAGTCTTACTAAACATCAGAGATCTCAAACAGGCATGAAGCCACATCCCTGTTCTGAGTGCGGGAAACGCTTTCCTTATAAATCGCAACTCGTCACGCATTACAGATCTCACACGGGTGAGAAGCCGTATTCCTGTGATGAGTGCGGGAAATGTTTCCTTCACAAATCGCAACTCATCACACATTACAGATCGCACACGGGGGAAAAGCCTTATTCTTGTCTTGAGTGCGGGAGATTTTTTTCACACAAGCCCTATCTTACCAAACACTTGAGATCACACACGGGTGAGAAGCCACACTCCTGTTCTGAGTGCGGAAAATGTTTTTCACATGAGTCCAGTCTTTACAAGCATCAGAGGTTACACACGGGGGAAAAGCCGTATGTCTGCCCCGAGTGTGGAAAACGTTGTGCGCAGAAATCAGAACTTGAGACGCATCAAAGATCCCACACAGGGAAAAAGCCGTATAGCTGCCCTGAGTGCGGGAAATGTTTTTCACATAAATCATATTTTTCCAAACATCAGAAATTGCACACTGCTGAGAGGTTTTCCTGCCCAGACTGCGGGAAATGTTATACACAGAAATCGGAACTTGATACACATCAAAGATCTCACACAGGGGAGAAGCCGTATTCCTGTGCTGAGTGCGGGAAGCGTTTTTCTATTAAGGCCAAGCTTTACATACATCAAAGATTTCACACGGGTGAGAAGCTATATTCCTGCTCTGAGTGCGGGAAATGTTTTACAAATGTGTCCCGTCTAAATGCACATCAGAGATCTCACACGGGTGAGAAGCCGTATTCATGCCCTGAGTGCGGGAAATGTTTTTCACAGAAGGATTATCTTAACTTGCATCAAAGATTGCACACGGGGGAGAAGTCACATTCCTGCCCTGAGTGTGGAAAATGTTTTTCACAGAAGATCTATCTAAGTAAACATCAGGTATGCCATGGCGGAGAAAAGCTGTTTTCCTGCCCTGAATGCGGGAAATGTTTTTCGTGGAAATCGGCACTGGTCAGACATCGAAAATCCCACACGGGGGAGAAGCCGTATTCCTGCAGTATGTGCGGGAAATGTTATTCACAGAAATCAGACCTTGTTATACATCTGAGATCTCACACGGGGGAAAGGCCGTATTCATGCCCTGAGTGCGGGAAATGTTACTCACAGAAGTCTTATCTTAACAGACACCAGAGGACCCACACAACCCCCGAAGTGTATTAGTGTCCTGAGTGCGGGAATTGTCTTCTATATGAATGATATTATATCAAAGATCTCACACTGGGAGGAAGCACACCTTTAATGACCATCCAGTAGTGTTGCTAAGATTGCAGAACACCTGGGGCACCTTTTGGAGCTCTAAGGAGAGCGGGTATGGCCAAACTGCTCTAAAAGTGGGGGGGGGGGGGGGTGGTGGTATATAAAACCTGAGCTTTCTTGTACCCTCTAGCATTGGTGGTCAGACACTATAGCTGGCTTCTGTGTTCTTCACCTATAGCAGCCCCCTTTCCCATAAGGCAAGCAGGACTACTGGTACTCAGTTGCCCCCAGGACTTATACATAATTCTATAGTGCCTGGCCACCATGCCGGGGCAGGCGTGAACTGAGCACAGCAAACAGGTACTTGCGGTTGGCAGACAGGCAGAGCCGTCCAGTGACAGTCCAGGTTCAGAGTAGACAGAGTTAAAAGAGTAGTCAGGGTCAAATCCAAAGACAGGCAGAGTTCTGAGTGTAGTCACAATCTGATCCAAGGTCATCAACAAGGCAATCCAAACTAGCTGGCAGGGCTCGGGCGAAGATGAAGGACAAGGCCGGAAAACAGGGAGCTTGAAGCACGTGTTGCAAACACTATCACATGCCTGACGCTGAAGGCTTGGCAGGCTTAAAACAGGTTTGAACACCACCCAGAGGCCAGATCTAGCAATCACCATGCAGGTGGACAAACAGACAGGGAGAGTGATGCTCAGCCAAAATCAAGATGCCAGACCGATGAAAGCGGCTTCAGCGCAGCTCCATCCAGGCCACGCCACCAACGGGTTTCGTCCCACCCACAGGGCTTACTCATGGAGCCATGACAAGGGCGTGGTCTGGATGGATTTGGACGGAAGCCACTTTTAGCAGTCTGACACTTGGGCTTTGCTGGTGTGTGGCATCATGCCTTTGTTCCCCGTAAAGTGCTTGCATAGAGCCAGAACGGGCTCGCTTCACACCTGCACCCGCCAGTGCGAGTCATCCACGTCTAAGAAAGGGAACCTGGAGCGGCACCCGAAGCTTTCTACAGTCGCAGTATTTTCTAGGTTAATTTATTGATCTTATAAACCTTTGCACAGAGGAGAAATCCTCAGAATGGTGGACATTTCTGATTATTCTCAAACGTTTTCAATAAAGCTTTACCTTCCATAGCAAGGAATCTTTCTTTCTGAAAGGGGAGATGTCTATCCATCACTATACTAAAGTTCTGCCGGACTTACTCTACTAGGAGAGAGTAGGAGGAGGTGTCAATGCTGGTTGGGTCCCTCTAGGAGAGAGAAGGAGGGGGTGTCACTGCTGGTTGGGTCCCTCTAGGAGAGAGGAGGAGGGGGTGTCACTGCTGGTTGGGTCCCTCTAGGAGAGAGAAGGAGGGGGTGTCACTGCTGGTTGGGTCCCTCTAGGAGAGAGAAGAAGAGGGTGTCACTGCTGGTTGGGTCCCTCTAGGAGAGAGATGGAGGGGGTGTCACTGCTGGTTGGGTCCCTCTAGGAGAGAGAACAAGGAGGTGTCACTGCTGGTTGGGTCCCTCTAGGAGAGAGAAGGAGGGGGTGTCACTGCTGGTTGAGTCCCTCTAGGAGAGAGAAGGAGGGGGTGTCACTGCTGGTTGGGTCCCTCTAGGAGAGAGAAGGAAGGGGTGTCACTGCTGGTTGGGTCCCTCTAGGAGAGAGAAGGAGGGGGTGTCACTGCTGGTTGGGTCCCTCTAGGAGAGAGAAGGACGGGGTGTCACTGCTGGTTGGGTCCCTCTAGGAGAGAGAAGGAGGGGGTGTCACTGCTGGTTGAGTCCTTCTAGGAGAGAGAAGGAGGGGGTGTCACTGCTGGTTGAGTCCCTCTAGGAGAGAGGAGGAGGGGGTGTCACTGCTGGTTGGGTCCCTGAAGGAGGGGGTGTCACTGCTGGTTGGGTCCCTCTAGGAGAGAGAAGGAGGGGGTGTCACTGCCGGTTGGGTCCCTCTAGGAGAGAGAAGGAGGGGGTGTCACTGCTGGTTGAGTCCTTCTAGGAGAGAGAAGGAGGGGGTGTCACTGCTGGTTGAGTCCTTCTAGGAGAGAGAAGGAGGGGGTGTCACTGCCGGTTGGGTCCCTCTAGGAGAGAGAAGGAGGGGGTGTCACTGCTGGTTGAGTCCCTCTAGGAGAGAGAAGAAGGGGGTGTCACTGCTGGTTGGGTCCCTCTAGGAGAGAGAAGGAGGGGGTGTCACTGCTGGTTGGGTTCCTCTAGGAGAGAGAAGGAGGGGGTGTCACTGCTGGTTGGGCCCTCTAGGAGAGAGGAGGAGGGGTGTCACTGCTGGTTGGGCCCTCTAGGAGAGAGAAGGATGGGGTGTCACTGCTGGTTGGGTCCCTCTAGGAGAAAGAAGGAGGGGGTGTCACTGCTGGTTGGGTCCCTCTAGGAGAGAGAAGGAGGGGGTGTCACTGCTGGTTGGGTCCCTCTAGGAGAGAGAAGGGGGTGTCACTGAATCATGATTTTTCACATTATACAAAAGAAAAATTGGGCTACCTTTACTGGTTAGTTTTTTTTTTTTTTTTGTTTTTTTTTAGTTCATTAAAGTATTTTTTTCCAAAAAAATTGCATTTGAAAGACCGCTGCGCAAATACAGTGTGACATAAAATATTGCAACAAACACCATTTTATTCTCTAGGGTCTCTACTAAAAAATATATATATATATATAATGTTTGGGGGTTCTAAGTAATGTCTAGCAATTTCTAGCAAAAAAAAATAAAAATATTTTAACTTGAAAACAACAACTGTCAGAAAAAGGTTTAGTGTTTAAGTGGTTAAACGTTCCTAATTTACATACAGAAGTCTATTCCTTTGATGTAAAAGACAAATTGATACAATGTTTAGACTTAACATTCCACTGATAGAATGTTTCTAAAACTTGGCAGACTGCCTAGACTTTGACTTCTGAGGCTGAAAGCAGAGAGAAAATTCTCTGCATACCAAAGATAGGGAAACCCTTTGTCAAGAACGCAACAGGGAAAAAAATCAGCACTGTGACCATGTGGCTGGGGGACAGGAACCAAGATTCTCTAAGCTCTTCAGGGGCAGGCTGGGAAGTGCTTAACCTCACGTCATCTTGCGCAAGAAACAGTTGTGTGTAACAATGACACTATCCCTTGGTCCACTCCTCACACACCCGCCTTCCCTCCCACACATCCTCATCTTGGTGTGCAAAGGTTTTTAGTCTTCAAAACGACAGAAGAGTGTGCCGCCACTTCAGGTGGTCCTACCCAACCACTGCTCAGGTGGCTTATATTCAGCACCAACACCAGCTTCCTGCCAACTGTCTGGTATGTGATATGTCCACCCTGTGGAATTCAACCGTCCCCATGCTGTAGTGGCTGCACATCCATCAGTGGGCTGTAAATGTTTGCTTGTGTGAGTCCAATAACATTTCCAGGCATCCTTACCATTTCCTGCAAACACTGCCAACCTTTCACCATTATCATCTCCTGCCACCTCTGATGGCTTACCATCCATTACCATCTCTAGCATCATTGTCATCTCCTGCAACCTCGGCTGACCTGCCATATTTGCTATCTCTTTCCATTACCACCTTCTGCCACTTCTGATGGCTTACTATCCATTAACATCTCCTGGCATCATTACCTTCTCCTGCAACTACCACCATTACCAACTTCTGTCACCTCTAATGGTCCACCATTTTTAACGTCTCCTGCAACTACTGCTGACCTGCCACCATTACTATCTTCTGCCACCTCTGATGGTCTGCCATCCATTAACATCTTTCATCATTACCATCCCCTGCAACCTCTGATGACCTGCCACCATTACCATCTTCTACCACCTCTGATGGCCTACCATCCATTAACATTTCCTGGCATCATTAACGTCTACTGCAACCACTCCTGACCTGCCTCTACTACCTTCTTCTGCCACCTCTGATGGCCTGCCATCCATTAACATCTTTTGTCATTATTACCATCTCCTAAAACCAATGCCGATCTGCCACCATTATCATCTCCCGCCACCCCTGATGGCCTGCCATCCATTAACATCTTCTGACATTATTACCATCTCTTCCATCCACTGCTGACCTGCCACCATTACCATCTCTTGAAATTACCATCTTCTGCCACCTGTGATGGCCTGCCATCCATTAACATCTTCTGGCATCATTACCATCTACTGCTACCACTCCTAACCAGCCACGATTACCATCTTCTGCCACCTCTGATGGCCTACCATCCATTAACATCTCCTGGCATCATAACGTCTACTGCAACCACTCCTGACCTGCCTCTACTACCTTCTTCTGCCACCTCTGATGGCCTGCCATCCATTAACATCTTTTGTCATTATTACCATCTCCTAAAACCAATGCCGATCTGCCACCATTATCATCTCCCGCCACCCCTGATGGCCTGCCATCCATTAACATCTTCTGACATTATTACCATCTCTTCCATCCACTGCTGACCTGCCACCATTACCATCTCTTGAAATTACCATCTTCTGCCTCCTGTGATGGCCTGCCATCCATTAACATCTTTTGGCATCATTACCATCTACTGCAACCACTCCTAACCAGCCACGATTACCATCTTCTGCCACCTCCGATGGCTCGCCATCCATTTAGATCTCCTGGCATCATTACCATCTACTGCACGCACTCCTGACCAGCCACTATTACCATCTTCTGCCACCTCTGATGGCCTGCTATCCATTAACATCTCTTGGCATCATTACCATCTCCGGCAACCAAAGCCAACCTGCCACCATTACCATCTTCTGCCACCTCTGATGGCCTGCCATCCATTAACATCTCCTGGCATCATTACCATCTACTGCAACCACTCCTGACCGGCCACCATTTCCATCTCCTGCTACCTCTGATGGCCTGCCATCCATTAACATCTCCTGGCATCATTACCATTTCCATCTTCTGCTACCTCTGATGGCCTACCATCCATTAACATCTCCTGGCATCATTACCATCTCCTGCGACTTCTGCTGTCCTGCCACCATTACCATCTCCTACTTCTTCTGCTGACCTGCCACCATTACCATCTCCTGCCACCTCTGCTGACCTGCCACCATTACCATCTCCTGCCACCTCGAATGGCCTACCCTCCATTAACTTCTCCTGGCATTATTACAATCTTCTGCTACCTCGAAACGATCAGGTGGCTACAGAATGGAATCCTGCTACCAGAGCTTTGGTTTTAATGCACATCTATAGAAGGGGAACTCTTTGTGACAGCAGGAAAGAATGTATCCGGATAGAAAAATTGTACATTCAATATTTTTTTAAATGTGATGTAGCATGCAGTAAAGGACTTTGGGAGAGTACCCCAATGTGTTACCAGTAAGCATTTGGATAAAAGTCGTTAAGGTATTCCCAACAAAAACCCTGTCAAGGCATTTGTGGCATGTATTGACTAAATACAG
The DNA here is from genome assembly GCA_037952835.1 of Lithobates septentrionalis. Taxonomy (NCBI): domain Eukaryota; kingdom Metazoa; phylum Chordata; class Amphibia; order Anura; family Ranidae; genus Lithobates; species Lithobates septentrionalis. The sequence goes on from JBBDGP010000932.1 coordinate 2,346,975, forward strand.
GAAAACTCACAAAGTGCTACGCTACAAAAACATTTTATTACAAATTGTAGTTTGAGCTACCTGACAGGTAGCCATACAAGGCAAAGAAGTGGATTTGCCGGACCCCAGAAGAGCCATTTTTGAGTAGCATTGCAAAGCAACAGGAATCTGATGTGCTTGTGGTGGTCAATATTCACCGATCAACCATAACATGACCCCTAACAGGTAAAATGAGTACCATTGGTTATCTCATTGCAATGGCACCTGAAAGTGGGTGGGATATATTACACAGCAAGTGAACGTGTTGTCCCTGAAGTTAATGTGTTCAAAGCAGAAAAAATGGGAAAGTGTAAGGATTTGAGGGACTTTGACATGAGCCAAATTGTAATATCTAGATGACTGGGTCAGAGCAACTCCAAATCTGCAGCTCTTGTGGGATGTTCCCGGTCTGCAGTGGTCAGGACCGACCAAAGGTGGTCCAAGGAAGGAGAACCGGCCAACTGGTGACAGGGTCATGGGCGGCCAATGCTCATTGATGGAGGTGGGGAGGGAAAGCTTGTTCATGGAGGTGGGGAGGGAAGGCTCATTGATGGAGGTGGGGGAGGGAAGGCTTATTGATGGAGGTGGGGAGGGAATGCTCAATGATGAAGGTGGGAAGGGAAGGCTCATTGGTGGGGGTGGGGAGGGAGGGCTCATTGATGGAGGTGGGGTGAGGCTCATTGATTGGGGTGGGGGGGAAGGCTCATCGATGGAGGTGAGGAGGGAAGGCTCATTGATAGAGGTGGGGAGGGAAGGCTCATTGATGGGGGTAGGGAGGGAAGACTGGCCCATGTAATCCGATCCTGGGGCTCCAATTGGCTGGAAAAGAGTATTGCAGTTTGTTGTATGTGGGGCTGTGTAGCTGCAAACGGATCAGGGTGCCCATGTTGGCCACAACCAAAAGCACCTACAATGAGCATGTGAGCCTCAAAATTGGACCACGGAGCAATGGAAGAAGGTAGCCTGGTCTGATGGATTCAAGAATGATTTGAGGAACACAGTTATGAGATTGAGATGTTCACTTACCGTCCAAATTCTCCAGGTCTTAATCCAATCGAGCATCTGTTGGATGTGCTTGAAAAAAAGTCTCATCTATAGAGGCCCCACCTCACAACTTACAGGACTTAAAGAATCTGTTACTGATGGCTTGGTGCCACCACAGCATACCATCAGAGGTCTAGTGGACTCTATGCCTCAATGGGTTTTGGTGGGTGGTCATAAGGTCACCCACCAGATCAGTACACATGATCAGTGTACAAACATTGTTATATTTAACACATCATAAATTGATATCATATTACATAGATCATCATTTGACTGTATATAAGTTCCACACTAAATATCGTTCTGCCAGGAAACAGCACCCCTGTCAACAAAGTATTCCGCATAGTTCATTCGGTTTTGACGTGCACTGGCACTTGGTAGCCGAGGGCGTGCAGGCGCCAAGTTAAGCAGACCTTCACTGTCATTTCTCCATTCTCCAGGCTCAAATGTTCCATCCATGGTGTCCTCTCTGTCAATGGACGATGCAGGCATGTAGGTGACAGTTGTGCGCCTTAGGAAGTTGTGTAAAATACAACAGCATTCAACAATCAGGTCAATTTTCTCCATACCGAGGTTTATGGCCGTGTGAAAAACTCGAAACCTGTATGACATTACCCCAAAGGCATTTTCAACAACGCTTCTAGCTCTGGACAGACGGTAATTGAAAATTTTTTGCTCTGGTGTTATATTTCTCTTTGGAAAAGGTTTCAGTATGTGCTCGTGAAGAGCAAAGGCATCATCTGCCGCAAAGACAAAATTGAGTCCTTCCACAGTCTCTTGGTTGGTCGGCAGGTGTAAATTGCCGGTTTTTAGCCGTCTCTGAAACTCATTTCGGTCAATAACGCCTCCATCGGAGTTACTCCCATTTTTGCCAATGTCCAGGTAGAGAAACTCGTACTTGGCATTGACGACAGCCAAGAGTATGATGCTGAAGAACCCTTTGTAATTGTAGTAATACGATCCTGAATGTGCGGGTGGGATAATCCGAATATGTCTCCCACCGAGTGCTCCTCCGCAGTTCGGAAAGTTCCACAGATCATTAAATTCTTCAGCAGTTGCTTTCCACTCCACTGAATTGCTGGGGAACTGAAATTGAAAAAATACCCCGTTATTGTTTATGAACCAATTAAAACATTTCTTTTTTCACCTTTTCCCTAGAAATCTGCAAACCCAAACTCACGGCAGCAAGATTTACAAGTTGTGGTGACAAACTGAATGAAAAAATTAAAACTGAATGATGATACCACATCATCACTTCTTATGGAAGCAACAAATGCCCTTAACCCATTTTCTTCCACCAATGTATGCTGTGTTTGCCGTGCTGCTCGCGCCCATCAGTGTACCCAGCACCAGTATGGCAGGTGCTGCTAGGTAGAGAGGAGGGAGTCTAGCCAAAGTCCAATATTTCCCAGGCTCTGCAGACCCATGACCAGCATGGCGGGTGCCGCCAGTAGACATGTGCACACTGAAATATTTTGTTTCGGAATTTCGTTTTCGTCCGAAAAATAAATTTATTTAGTTACTCCCGAAATTCGTTTTTATTTAATTTGTTTTTCGTTAAAAATTGCATTCGTCCGAAAATCCAAATTAAGGTTGAATCTGTCATTGAAGGCTAATGGTGTCTGTCGAATGTTCAAAGAAGATTCGACGGAGCAGCTAAACTGTACAACGCCGTATAGTTTACCTGCTCCGTCGAATCTTCTTAGAACTTTCAACAGACGCCATAAGCCAAAGTACGTGTGTACTTAGTTCTAGCTATTTTACTGCTCCTTCTCTTTGGTTACAATCAGCCAATAACATTCATCATCATCATTATTTTTATTTTACTTCCCCAACCCAATTCCTCAGCAATCTTTTCTCCCCTACGTCGAATCTTTTCTCCCCTACGTCGAATCTTTTCTCTCGATGTAGAATAATCTTGGACTAATAGAGTTAAGGTTAGGCACATTCGATCACAGGTTTGATGGACACAGATTGTAATTGCCATCATCATGTCGAATCTCCTATCTATATCGAACTGTTGTAGCAACGAAAATGAAAATAAAGCATTTGTTTATGTCGGATCTTTCGTTTTTCGGATCCTGCACTTTCGTTATCGTTTGTTAAAACGATAACGAAAATACCTGAAATTCGGACGTAAATGCATTCGGACGAAAACGAATGCACATGTCTAGCCACCAGGTAGCGGGGAGGGAGACTAGCGAACATCCATGTTTCCCCAGCTCTGCAAGTGCATCAGTACACCAAACACTGGCATGGTGGGTGTTGCCAGATAGAAGGGAGAGAGACTAGCAAATGTCCATATTTCCTGAGCTCTGCACACCCATTGGCACACCTGGGACTGGTATGGTGGGTGCGGGTGCCCCTGGATAGAGATGAGGGAGACTAGTAAAAGTCCATGTTTCCCAGGCTCTGCACACCCATTGCCACACCCAGCACTGGCATGGCAGGTGCCACTGGGTAGAGAGGGGGGAGACTAGTGAACGTCCATGTTTCCCATGCTCTACATGCTTATTGGCACACCCAGCACCGACATGGCGGGTGCCGATGGGTAGAGGGGAGGGAGACTAGCGAACAACCATGTTCCTTGGGCTCAGCACGCCCATTGGCACACCTGAGACCGGCATGGCGGGTGCCCTTTGGTAAAGGTGAGGGAGACAAGCGAAAATGAATGTTTCTCAGGCTCTGCACACCCATTGATAAACCCAGTACTGGTATGGCTGTTGCCACCGGGTAGAAGCAAGGGAGACTAGCGAACATCCATGTTTCCTGGACTCTGCACACCTATTGGCACACCCAGCACAGGCATGGCGGGTGCCACCGGATAGAGGCGAGAGAGACTAGTAAACGTCCATGCTTCCTGGGCTCTGCACACCCAGGACTGGCATAGCGGGTGCCACCACATTGAGGTGAGTAAGAGTAGCGAACGCCCATGTTTCCTGGGCTCTGCACACCCACTGGCACACTCAGCACTGGAATGGTGGGTGCCGATGGGTAGAGTGGAGGGAGACTAGCGAACGTCCATGTTTCCTAGTCTCTGCACACCCATTGTCACACCCAGCACTGGCATGGTCGGTGCCACCAGTTAGAGTCGAGGAAGACTAGCGAACATCCATGTTTTCTGGGCTCTGCACAACCACTGGCACACCCAGCATCAGCATGGCGGGTGCCATCAGGTAGAGATGAGGTAGACTAGTGAACTTCCATGTTTCCCAGACACTGCATCCCCATTGGAACATCCAGCACCAGCATGGCGGGTGCCACTGGGTAGAGGTGAGGGAAACTAGCAAATGTCCATGTTTCCCAGGCTCTGCACATCCATTGTCACACCCAGCACTGGCATACCGGCTGGGGAAGAATCGAATACAGTGTGTTCTGCCCTCCATTAGCTTCTTAGAGGACAGTTAAGAGATTAGGGGTCCTTTATTCCCCAATGTCTCATTAAAGGAGAATGTGTCACCCAAAAAATGCATTACATAGGGGACTTTTTTGTCCCCATGTGATGAAAAGAAGGTTAATTTAAAAAGTTAAAAACAAAAATAAAGGTTCACCCAAGCACCTAAAATTCCCCAACAAAAATATTTTGAGCCCCCTCCCATCCCCACATACATTCCCCCAAAGTCACCGACGTATGCCATAATATATCGGTGGCAGTAACAGGGTTAAGGGTGTTTGATACCTCCAGAAGAAATGTTGATGTAGAATTGCCCCCTAAAACATTTTTTGAGCTAACCATCCCCACATATGAACATGAATGCAAGCATCGGGGGCGTCTACACACGAAAATGTTGATTAGCGATCTGTTATCGGCTTTAACAGACTGATCAGTGTACCATGTGACCGCTGTAACCAATCACAGCAGGTCACATGACAGTTGTAAACAAATGGATGGCTTCCTTTCATGCCATTCATTGTGTACATGAAAACAGTTGACATGTTTCAGCCTATAAGACCTTAGTCATAAGACTAAGGCATGGGTCTTCAAACTATGGCCCTCCAGTTGTTCAGGAACTACAATTCCCATCATGCCTAGTCATGTCTGTGAATGTCAGAGTTTTACAATGCCTCATGGGATGTGTAGTTCTGCAACAGCTGGAGGGCCGTAGTTTGAAGATCCCTGGACTAAGGCCTTATAGGCTGAAACGCGTCAACTGTTTCCATCTGCATTTGTTCATTGTGCCTTTTCAATAAAAACAAAGATTTTTTAAAGAGCAACAACAGGAGTGCAGATCATTTTTTCAACACTGCGATATTGTGGCGGACAGTCAGACACTAAGTGACACTTTTTTGGGGACCAGTGACACCAATACAGTGATCAGTGCTAAAAAAAATATGCACTGTCTCTGTACTAATGACACTGGCAGGTAAGGGGCTAACATCAGGGGCGATCAAAGAGTTATATGTGTCCCCTGGCAGTGCTTTCCAACTGTGTGGGGGGATGCTTTGACTGGGGGAAGACAGAGATTGGTGTTCCTGCTTAGCGGAAACACACGATCTCCATTTTCCCCTCTGACAGACCGTCATTCTGTCTCTCCTCAGAACGATCAGCCGGTCCCAGCGGACATCGCGTCCACCGGACCCGCTGATTGGCTCCCGAATGTGTCCAAGCACAGCGGGAGCAGGTCACCAGACCCCGTGCACGAAATCAGGTACGTGATTTTGCGCAGGAGGGCCGCCCTGCCGCAGTATCTCTGCGTGGAGGGGGCGCTCCAGAAGTGGTTAATTTCTTAATTTTTTCAACAAATCGTGACAAAAAAAGACAACTTCAAAAGAACTCACCATACCTTTTACTAAATACCTTGGACTGTCTACTTTCCAAAAAAGGGGGTCGTTTTGGGGGGTATTTGTACTATCCCATAGTTTGTGGATGCTATAACTTTCCTACAGAACAAATAATATACACTGATTTGGGTTATTTTCACCAAATAAATGGAGCAGAATACACTTTGGCCAACATTTACGAAGAAAGATTATTTATTTGCAAAATTTTATAACAGAAACGATGAAAAACACTTTTTTTTTTAAATTTTCGGTCTTTTTTTTTTTTAGCAAAAAATAAAACCTCACCAAGTGGTGATTAAATACCACCAATAGAAAGCTCTACTTGTGTGAAAAAAAAAATGATAAAAATGTCAAATGTGTACAAGGTTACATGACTCTGCGATTGTCATTCAAAGTGTGACAGCGCTGAAAGCTGAAAATTGTCCTGGGCAGGAAGGGGGTGAAAGTGCCCAGTATTAACCTCCTCCTGCCCGCGCTATAGTCATATGACGGCTACAGCGCAGGCCTTAACTGCCGGGAGGCCATCACATAAAGGCCTCCCAGGCATTAAACTGCCCGTGTGCCCCCCTGTGGGGCGCGCTCGGCGCGCTCTGTGATCTCCGAGTCTATGAGACTCGGGTGATCACAGATCGGAGTAAGGGGCCAGTCCCGACCCCTTACCACGCGATCAGCTGTCAGCCAATGACAGCTGATCATATGATGTAAACAAAAGTTCGGTAATCGTTTTTCTCTTTTTTTTTTCCCCCACATTGTCAACTGTCAGTGCGAGGGAAGAAAAAGCCGATCACCGGCTTCTGTCAGAGGGACATCGGTTCCTCACACAGAGAGCCGTGGCTGCCTCAACTGTGCCACCTATCAGTACCCACCAGTGCCACCTAACTTTGCCCAACAGTGCTACCTATCAATGCCCACCAGGGCTGCCAATCAATGCCCACCAGTGCCTCATCATCAGTGCCACCAATCAGTGCTGCCTATCAGTGTCACCTACCAGTGCCCATCAGTGCCACCCATCAGTGATCATCACTGCCACTTATCAGTGCCGCCTATCAGTGTCACCTATCAGTGCCCTTCAGTGCCACCTCTCAGTGCCCATCAGTGCAGCCTATCAGTGTCCATCAGTACAGCCTATCAGTGCCCAGTGCCACCTATCAGTGCCCATCAGTACAGCCAATCAGTGCAGCCTATCAGTGCCACCTATCAGTGACCATCAGTACCCATCAATGAAGGAGAAAAATTACCTGTTTCCAAAATTTTATAACAAACTATGAAACAGTTACTGTATTTATCGGCGTATAACACGCACTTTTTTTCTCCTTAAAATCAGGGGAAAATCGTGTGTGCGTGTTATACGCCGATCCCCCGCTGATTGTGAGCCTTTTGGTGGCCCTCGGCGGCTTTCGACTTTTCTCGGCGGCTTTCGACTTTTCTCTGTGGCTTTTGGCCATTCTCGGCGGCTTTCGCAGTCCCGCGTGAGCCGCCGAAAGCCGAGTGCGTCCGAAAGCCACCGAGAACGGCTGAAAGCCGCCGAGAGCGGATTTCTGCAAACAAAGGGCAAGGCTACAGATGGACACTGACAAGACTACAGATGGACACTGACAAGGCTGCAGATGGACACTGATGAGGCTGCATTGATGGACATTTAAATGTAAGTTTTTTTCCTTAAACTTCCCTCCTAAAAGTTTTTTTCCTTAAAATTCCCTCCTAAAATTGGGGTGCGTGTTATACGCCACCACGTGTTATATGCCGAAAAAATGATAAAAATGGCATGTTAGGTACAGTGTTGTATGACCGCGCAATTGTCATTCAAAGTGTGACAGCGCTGAAAGCTGAAAATTGGCCTGGGCAGGAAGGGGGTGAGAGTGCCCGGTATCGATATGCCCACCCACGAGCGCCAACAGAGTTCATGGTCACAAGACTCTCGGTACGCTCATTTATAGCTGAATATGTGTTATATGCATCTCGCACTAGCGGTGCCGGTAATTCTTAATGGAACCCCAAACGCAACTATCAGAGATGCGGCCAAAACTAAACGCGCGAGGCTCAGCATCTGAAAAAAAAAGGTGCAGGAGCTTCTTTGGCGCGTTTTGTCACGCGTAGGGCAGCCCAAGTGAGGGAACAAATGTGCGACAAATGTACTAAACTAAGCGCAGAAAAAACCCCGCACATTAACGCAACATTTTCTATTTGCTTGCTTATCGCTTTATAACCGTAATGCCAGCAGACAAATTAGATACTGGCACCCCAAACGCAAATAGCAGACGCGTGGTATAAAAACCCGTAAGGCTCAATGCCCGGAAAAAGGTGCAGGAGCTTCACACGTAGGGCAGCCCAATTCAAGTAAATGGGCTGCCCTATGCTGTCCCACGACACGTGTACCAAAGAAAAGCGCCCCCCCCCCCCCCAAAAAAAAACCGCACATTAGCGCAAAGCGACGTTAGCGCATTATAATCATAATGCCAGTAGACCAATTTGATATCATCTTACCTTTAAATATTCCGCTTGCAAGACCCTCACAATAGCGGCACACGTCTCCGGAATGATCCTCCCAAGCGATTGCGCCGATATTCCCGTGGAGAACTTCAGATCTTCTAAACTTCGGCCGGTCGCCAAAAACCGCAGCGTCGCGACCAGCCTCTGCTCCGCGCTAATTGCTTGCCGCATCAAGGTCTCTTTCTTCCTTATCAGCGGTTCCACCAGATTTAACAGCAGCTCGAAGGATTCCCCTGACATGCGCAGATAGTTGCGAAAGTCGTCGGGGTCGTTCTCTTTCAAGCTGTTCATCGGAGACGCCTGCGAAGATTTCTCCCGGTTCAGCGACAGATTTTTGCACCACACTCTGTGCTTTCTTTTCTTCCTCTTCTTTTTCTGCAAGGCCAGGACTCCGAGCATCACCATGGCCAACGTGGACTTGCTGTTCTCACTCATGCAAGCCATGGTTCCGATAGCGAAAACGTTCTCCAAAAAGAGCGGTTAAATGTGCGAAGTCTAAAAGAAGAAACCTCTGGTATCCCGCTTATCGTATCCTCGGGGTGAGTACTGAACAAGGTTACAGTCAGAAATTGAAGGAAAAAAACATTGCAAATAAAAAACTGTGGATGTGCCTTTAAGAAATTCTGATACAGTGACTGGGGAAGGTGCTATCGAATGAACGTTTACATTTTCGTTTCGATTTTTCGATCAATTTTCTATTCAACCATGACCAGCTTTTAGTCATACCCGAGCTTTGTATCTCAGTAGGCGTGTGTCCTCCTGGCTCCCGATCCAGGAGGACAACCCATCCGTTGATCTCCAGGACAAGAGCCGCTGATTTGGGGACCTTCCAAGCTCTACAATAAGTGAAGTCCACAGAGTTTTCCTTCATTGGCCTCCTGTCTCTGCCATGTCTCTGTCCCTTTGAAGATCTCTGGAGCGATTCTCAAAACTCAGGAACTGAGAAAGCCCCTCAGGCTTCGTGTTCTCACCACTGCAGGCTCTGAAGACTAAAGGGATCTTCCTGGCCTTACAACGAGTGGAGTCCTCAGAGTCCTCCTTCACTGGCTTGCCGCCTCTGTGCCTCAGAGGATCTTCAGAGAGATTTCCGAAACTCAGGAACTAAGAGAGCTTCTTCAGGCTTTGTGTTCCCACCACTGCAGGCCCTGAAGACAAAATCCACAAATGAAAGGACCTTCCTGGCTGTACAATGAGTGGAGTCCTTAGAGTTCTCCTTCACTGGTTCCCCGCCGCTGCCATGTCTCCGTCCTTCAGAGTATCTTCAGAGAGATTTCCCGAAAATCAGGAACTGAGAGAGCTCCTCAGGCTTCGTGCTCCCACCACTGCAGGCCCTGAAGACAAAAGCCACAAATGAAAGGACCTTCCTGGCTGTACAATGAGTGGAGTCCTTAGAGTTCTTCTTCACTTGTTCCCCGGCTCTGCCATGTCTCCGTCCTTCAGAGTATCTTCAGAGAGATTTCCCGAAAATCAGGAACTGAGAGAGCTCCTCAGGCTTCGTGTTCCCACCACTGCAGGCCCTGAAGACAAAAGCCACAAATAAAAGGACCTTCCTGGCTGTACAATGAGTGGAGTCCTTAGAGTTCTCCTTCACTGGTTCCCCGCCGCTGCCATGTCTCCGTCCTTCAGAGTATCTTCAGAGAGATTTCCCGAAAATCAGGAACTGAGAGAGCTCCTCAGGCTTCATGTTCCCACCACTGCAGGCCCTGAAGACAAAAGCCACAAATGAAAGGACCTTCCTGGCTGCACAATGAGTGGAGTCCTTAGAGTTCTTCTTCACTTGTTCCCCGGCTCTGCCATGTCTCCGTCCTTCAGAGTATCTTCAGAGAGATTTCCCGAAAATCAGGAACTGAGAGAGCTCCTCAGGCTTCGTGTTCCCACCACTGCAGGCCCTGAAGACAAAAGCCACAAATGAAAGGACCTTCCTGGCTGCACAATGAGTGGAGTCCTTAGAGTTCTTCTTCACTTGTTCCCCGGCTCTGCCATGTCTCCGTCCTTCAGAGTATCTTCAGAGAGATTTCCCGAAAATCAGGAACTGAGAGGGCCCCTCAGGCTTTTTTTTCCCACCACTGCAGGCCCTGAAGACAAAAGCCACAGGATCCTGAGAGACCATGCACCTCTCAGGGGGTGTGGCTGGTTGCTCAGCAACATCCTTCACAAGCCCTCTTCCCTCCCCTCTCATGCCTGAACCTTTCAGGACTCTTTTAAGGCCTGTGGGAGGGACAAGAAGGCGGTCCTCTTGCTGTGACTGACGGAAGAGAGGCTTGTGCTTTGGCCAGGCGCTGTCTGTAAATTTAAAGGGATAGCTACGTGGAGTCTGGAGCGTGCATTAACCCCTAACATCTGCTGGGACTTGTGGTTCCTTCATATAGAGTGCTGATAGGATCTGCTGGGACTTGAGGTTCCTTCATATAGAGTGCTGATAGGATCTGCTGGGACTTGTAGTTCATATTGTGTTTTGCCAAAGTCTTCTGAGACTTGTAGTTTCCCCGTAGATCTGCTGGGACTTGTGGTCCCTTCCTATTATGAGCTGCTAAGATCTGCTTGGATTTGTGGTTCCTTCCTATTGTGTACTACTAAGGTCAGCTGGGACTTGTTGTTACTTCATATAAAGTGCTGATAGGCTTTGCTGGGACTTGTGGTTCCTTCTTATTGTGCGCTGCTAAGGTCCGCTGAGACTTGTAGTTCATATTGTGTTTTGCTAAGGTCTTCTGAGACTTGTAGTCAATGATGTGGCAACCCTACTCCCCGAGGTTCTGCTGGGACTTGTGGTTCCTTCCTATTATGAGCTGCTAAGATCTGCTGGAACCTGTGGTTCCTATCTATTGTATGCTGTTAAGGTCTGCTGGGACTTGTGGTTCCTTCCCATCGTGTGCTGGTAAGGTCAGCTTGGACTTGTAGTTCTTTTTCATAGAGTGCTGATAGGATCTGCTGGGACTTGTGGTTCCTTCTTGGTGTGTGCTGCTAAGGTCCGCTGAGACTTGTAGTTCATATTGTGTTTTGCTAAGGTCTTCTAAAACTTGCAGTCTCTCCGAAGATCTGCTGGGACTTGTGGTTCCTTCCTATTATGCGTTGCCAAAGTCTGCTGGGACCTGTGGTTCCTTCAAATAGAGTGCTGATAGGATCTGCTGGGACTTGTGCTTCCTTCATATAGAATGCTGCTAGGATCGGCTGGGACTTGTGGTTCCTTCTTAGTGTGTGCTGCTAAGGTCCGCTGAGACTTGTAGTTCATATTGTGTTTTGCTAAGGTCTTCTGAGACTTGTAGTCTCTCCAAAGATCTGCTGGGACTTGTGGTTCCTATCTATTGTATGCTGTTAAGTCTGCTGGGACTTGTGGTTCCTTCCTATCGTGTGCTGCTAAGGTCAGCTGGGACTTGTGGTTCCTTTATATAGAGTGCTGATAGGAAGGAACCACAAGTCCCAGCAGATCCTATCAGCACTCTATATAAAGGAACCACAGGTCCCAGCTGACCTTAGCAGCACACGATAGGAAGGAACCACAAGTCCCAGCAGATCCTATCATGTGCTGCTAAGGCCTGCTGAGACTTGTAGTTCATATTGTGTTTTGCTAAGGTCTTCTGAGACTTGTAGTCTTTCTGAAGATCTGCTGGGACTTGTGGTTCCTTCCTATTATGAGCTGCTAAGAACTGCTGGGACCTGTGGTTCCTATTTATTGTATGCTGTTAAGGTCTGCTGGGACTTGTGGTTCCTTCCTATCGTGTGCTGCTAAGGTCAGCTGGGACTTGTGGTTCCTTTATATAGAGTGCTGATAGGCTTTGCTGGGACTTGTGGTTCCTTCTTATTGTGCGCTGCTAAGGTCCGCTGAGACTTGTAGTTCATATTGTGTTTTGCTAAGGTCTTCTGAGACTTGTAGTCAATGATGTGGCAACCCTACTCCCCGAGGTTCTGCTGGGACTTGTGGTTCCTTCCTATTATGAGCTGCTAAGATCTGCTGGAACCTGTGGTTCCTATCTATTGTATGCTGTTAAGGTCTGCTGGGACTTGTGGTTCCTTCCCATCGTGTGCTGGTAAGGTCAGCTTGGACTTGTAGTTCTTTTTCATAGAGTGCTGATAGGATCTGCTGGGACTTGTGGTTCCTTCTTGGTGTGTGCTGCTAAGGTCCGCTGAGACTTGTAGTTCATATTGTGTTTTGCTAAGGTCTTCTAAAACTTGCAGTCTCTCCGAAGATCTGCTGGGACTTGTGGTTCCTTCCTATTATGCGTTGCCAAAGTCTGCTGGGACCTGTGGTTCCTTCAAATAGAGTGCTGTGACTGACGGAAGAGAGGCTTGTGCTTTGGCCAGGCGCTGTCTGTAAATTTAAAGGGATAGCTACGTGGAGTCTGGAGCGTGCATTAACCCCTAACATCTGCTGGGACTTGTGGTTCCTTCATATAGAGTGCTGATAGGATCTGCTGGGACTTGAGGTTCCTTCATATAGAGTGCTGATAGGATCTGCTGGGACTTGTAGTTCATATTGTGTTTTGCCAAAGTCTTCTGAGACTTGTAGTTTCCCCGTAGATCTGCTGGGACTTGTGGTCCCTTCCTATTATGAGCTGCTAAGATCTGCTTGGATTTGTGGTTCCTTCCTATTGTGTGCTGCTAAGGTCAGCTGGGACTTGTGGTTCCTTTATATAGAGTGCTGATAGGAAGGAACCACAAGTCCCAGCAGATCCTATCAGCACTCTATATAAAGGAACCACAGGTCCCAGCTGACCTTAGCAGCACACGATAGGAAGGAACCACAAGTCCCAGCAGATCCTATCATGTGCTGCTAAGGCCTGCTGAGACTTGTAGTTCATATTGTGTTTTGCTAAGGTCTTCTGAGACTTGTAGTCTTTCTGAAGATCTGCTGGGACTTGTGGTTCCTTCCTATTATGAGCTGCTAAGAACTGCTGGGACCTGTGGTTCCTATTTATTGTATGCTGTTAAGGTCTGCTGGGACTTGTGGTTCCTTCCTATCGTGTGCTGCTAAGGTCAGCTGGGACTTGTGGTTCCTTTATATAGAGTGCTGATAGGATCTGCTGGGACTTGTGGTTCCTTCCTATCATGTGCTACTAAGGCCTGCTGAGACTTGTAGTTCATATTGTCTTTTGCTAAGGTCTTCTGAGACTTGTAGTCTTTCTGAAGATCTGCTGGGACCAGCAGATCCTATCATGTGCTGCTAAGGCCTGCTGAGACTTGTAGTTCATATTGTGTTTTGCTAAGGTCTTCTGAGACTTGTAGTCTTTCTGAACATCTGCTGGGACTTGTGGTTCCTTCCTATTATGAGCTGCTAAGATCTGCTGGGACCTGTGGTTCCTATTTATTGTATGCTGTTAAGGTCTGCTGGGACTTGTGGTTCCTTCCTATCGTGTGCTGCTAAGGTCTGCTGGGACCTGTGGTTCCTTTAAATAGAGTGCTGATAGGATCTGCTGGGACTTATGGTTCCTTCAAATAGAGTGCTGCTAGGATCTGCTGGGACTTGCGGTTCCTTCTTAGTGTGTGCTGCCAAGGTCTTCTGATACTTGTATTTCATATTGTGTTTTGCTAAGTTATTCTGAGACTTGTAGTCTCCCCATAGATCTGCTGGGACTTGTGGTTCATTCCCACTATGAGCTGCTAAGGTCTGCTGGGACTTGTGGTTCCTTCTTATCATGTGCTACTAAGATCTGCTTGGATTTGTGTTTCCTTCCTATTGTGTGCTGCTAAGGTCAACTGGAGCTTGTGGTTCCTATCATGTTCTGATAAGGTCTGCAGGGACTTGTAGTCCCTCTCTTACTGGTCCTACCCTTTGCTGTACCTCAGATTGTTGTTGGGGGTCCCCTGATGTTCAGTGGCAACAGGCCTACAGCATGAGTAAGTAAACATGGCAGGTAGAAGGATGTCCTCATGGCAGCCAGGAGCGTTCACGGGGACCAGACTAAGTAATGGTGGCAGCATCTGAGATTTTTTTTTAAAGACCTGAGGTGGTGAAAGGAGAAGCTATATATGCAGCAAAGAACAAAAAACATCTTAAATGGTGCCAAGATCCCCCACAAATGTATTCAGCAAAATCTGCCTAAGGGGCTGGGTAGCTGCTGCTGGTCCAGGAAGGATTTGATTGCAAAAAATATCAGCCGGTCAACGGTATCTGTGGACAGACGCACTCTTTTGTCTATCACAAAGCTTCCCAAAGCACTGAATGCACGTTCAGAGGGCATGCCAGTTGCATACTGGGAAAGCTCTTGCCAGTGGTCCATCCTCGTGACCCAGTAGTCGAGGGGGGTCATCCATTTGGAGGGGCTCTGTATCCATTCTTGCCCCCAGATAATTGGCCACCGTGTGACGCAGACCTTGCCGATAGGTGATTGCAGCAGACCAGCCCTGGGCCGCTCAGGTGTTCTCCTTTCCACTACTCCTCCCTTCACCAACAGGAGGCTCAATGTCACCTGCAAAAGTGTGAGAAAGGTTCCTCCATAGCACATCCTCCAGATGTTTCATACTGTGCTCCCTCTGCGAGGGCAGGATGGGCTCTGCAACTTTTCCCTTGAAACGCGGATCAAGGAGAGTTGCCAGCCAGTAATGGTCCCTCACCTTAATGCCACCAATCCTAGGGTCCTTTCGTAGGCGCTGGAGCATAACGGAGCCTATGTGTGGCAAATTAGTGGAGGCGAAGCAACCTGAGTCCTTGGGGTTGCTAGGGATGACATTGTCCTGAGCTGCCTCCCCACAGCCACATACAACTCCGGGGAAACTAGGAGGCACATCACCCACCACTGCAGGACTGGCCTATGTTATCTTCAGCCTCAAAGCCCCCACAGCAACCAAAATCCTCTTCCCCTCCTCCTGTGCTTGCTGTTGCCTCACATGGATGGTGTCTGCATAGAGCAGTCCCTGAGATGAAAGAAGGTCCTCCTGTTCCTCCCGCTGCTCAGCCTTGAGTGCCCTGTCCACAATTCCACAGTGTATGCTCCAGCAGGAACACGACTGGTACAGTGTCACGATTCAGCATTCTTGTGGCCTCCTCAAAGGGTGACACTACAGTGCATGTGTCCTGTGACAGTAGCCACTGGCATGGGGGAAAGGAGCCCAGCTTCTCTGAGCCTGTCCTTGTGCCATGCTCGCACAGGTGATGGCCCTTTGCTGCATGTGTAGCCTGCACCCAGGGGTGCTGTTAAAAATCATGGGGGTCCTTATAGCCTACCTAACAGGGCCCCCTCTCAGCCTGGGTGGATGTGTGGGTGCAGCTGTATGATCCCGAACATGGCTCCAGCTGCATGAACAAACCACTCATTCACGTGGCCTGAGCACCCTTGTGAATAACCCATTATTATGTTTTTTTTTTTTAATTTTCATTTTTTTTACAATATTATCAGCCCTGGGGGGGAATGGGGGGCTTTGATGAAATACAGATCCCTTATTTCTCACTTTCGAGATAGAGAAAGTGATTGAGGACACAAATCCCCAATCCTTTTTTCTGCAGCTTCAGCTGCTACAGAATGAATGAACAGGAAGCACTCAATACAGAGGCTCCCTGTTTATTCATAAACCAAAGCATAGTAAACACGAGGGGGGGACATGGAGATCAAAGCTGCAGATGATGGGGATCCTGGACAGGAGAGGGGGTGATCGGAGCAGCGGAAGGGAGGGCCATTTCCTGAAACCAATCCCCCTGTGGCTCCCCCTGCAGCACCTGATAGTCTGTGGGGGGGGGGGGGGGTAGGAGAAGCCAGCTATGCTGCAGGGAGGGAGAACTGCCTGCACCATAAAGCTGCCCGGGCACCCCGTTCAACTGATGGGACTTGAGCCCCATACAGGAGGGCCAGTGCTACCCCTTTATCAGCGGCCCTGCCTGCATTATAGCAAAGTTGAGTCCCATCTGTTGGTTTGGGGCAGGTGGAATTCCTGGTGAACTTCACCCAGTCAAACATTGGCCTACATAGGACCACCTGAACTGGTTACAAGCTCTTCTTAAATGCTTCAGAAGATCTTGCAACCCTGTGTACCCATCCAGGAACCACTACACCACCAGATTGACGACATGTGCCAGGCAAGGCATGTGTGTCAACTTTCTCTGCCGCAGGGCGGACAGCAGGTTGCTGCCATTATCACACACCACCATTCCTGGCACAAGTTCCTGTGGGGATAATCACCTCTGAGAGTGACCCTGCAGAGCTGAAAGAATCTTTATCCCAGTATGGCTCCTGTCCCTTAGGTAAACCAGCTGTTGTACTGCGCTCCTCCTGTGAGCTCTCTCCTGACCCCTTGGATTCCTGGGAATTTTCTTTATTCAGGTCCCCCAGCTAAGCCTAGCTTGCACCCTCTTTGTCTTTTGCTGGCTCTTTCCCTGGCTTCAACAGGGGTCTCCTCCTGGCTGGACCATTGTATGGCTTCCTTGCAGCAGCATGCTGCAGACTACTCTTGCTGCTCAGGCTCAAACTATTTATGGACTCTTCCCCCACCTTCTGGGCACACCTTTCAAGGGTTGGTGGAAGTCACATAAATATTCAGGCTGTGGCCTCTGCCCTCCCACCCACTATGTTCTGGAAAACTCTAGATAGTTCCGGAATACAGAAGAAAGTAGCAGAGCAGCAGCCTGTAAAACTCTGAGCAGCTCTAACCAATCAACTCTTGTTCTACTGATTACACTACAGTGGAACCAAACTAAATTTACCTAACAATCCTACCTAAATCCAGGAGGGTGATACACATAGCCTCTAGAACACTTAAAGAGGACCTGTGGTTCAGAGGACAACTCAGGAAAGAGGGCATTGATTAGGAGGAGAAAGGACTGAAGGCGGTTGAACAAGCTCCAGCATTGAGCCCCATAATGCATCCTTTCTGGCTGCCAGCAGAGTCACCCACTGGGCTATCAGTGATACCTAGCATCCCAGCCTGTACTTGATGGACCACGTGTCTGTAGTCATGTGCACCTTGCAGCTGACCATGTTGTCCAACAACATGGAAACCTTGCCTTCCATGTGCTGTGAAGCTTGTGTTGGAGACTGCGCTGGACTGACTGGATTGGTCACTGGTCCTGAGTGGGTATTCCTGCAGGTAAAAAGGAAGGAATGCCTTCCATTGGGTAGTGCCCAGTGATGGATGGTGGCAATAGGCCCTTTCAGGGATTGGGCTGCTGCCTTTTCTGTGCGACCTTAAGGTCGTTTCAGCATGCAG
The DNA here is from genome assembly GCA_037952835.1 of Lithobates septentrionalis. Lineage (NCBI taxonomy): Eukaryota > Metazoa > Chordata > Amphibia > Anura > Ranidae > Lithobates > Lithobates septentrionalis. The sequence continues at coordinate 2,364,441 of JBBDGP010000932.1, forward strand.
ACATGGATAAAAAGAAAGCGGTGCCCGGTGTCCAGAGAAATGTGACTTCTAAAATATGGTTCATGGACCTTTATTAAAAATGAGCAACATGTACATCAGGACATGGACACCAGGTGCACAGAGTTGGTTATTATTAATTTTGTTTTTGGGGTCACCCAAGCGCAGCGCATAACTTGTAAATTTATGGACACCAGGTGCGCCTTTCTTTTTACCTAAGTCTATGTGCTGGTGGAGGGCAGGGATGGCCTTACGCGTGAAGAAATGGTGGCTGGAAACCCGCCCTATTGCTGGAGGAGGCTGAGATAGCAGGCATAGTTTATAGTTGAGGTAGAGGTGGAACAGGAGGAGCTGGAAGGAGAAGGAGTGAGGACCTTTTCCTGATGTGTAGCTTTCTGATGCTCTTCCCAACGAGCTGCTTGGTAAGATGTCAGATGTCTTTCCTGCATGCGATACCCAAATGGGTGATGCTCTTGCCATACTTAATCCACTGGAGGCATAGACAACAAAAACAATGGTGTGGTCTACTACTGAAAAAGGTCCACACAGCTGAGTTCTGGGGAGCTGACTGAGGGACAATTGTGCCTTGCACCCATGGAGCTCTGCCAACTGGTGGAATAGGGCGGCTGCTCCCACCACTTCTCTGCCAACTGCTCCTGGATAACATCCTGCCTTGTTGGGATTGTGCTCCTTCCTCACTTTCCCTCTCTGCTCTATGGGGCACTCAGGTGCACTCAGAGACCTCCTCATGCCTGAAGCCAACTTGGCAATATGCTGCAGGAACATTGTCCATAAGTGGAGTCCCCTCCCCGGGCTTTTCGGTGATGGAAGAGGAAGAGCATAAGGACACTTGGTTTACCACTCCACCACCTTCTCTGTGTGCTGTGGCTGTATAGCATGCCTAGCACCCAAAATAAGGGCAAACATGCGCATCTGCCTGCAGATGATGGACCATGGCCATGACCAACACTTTGGCCTGCGGATAAAGAGGCTGCTCACACCGTCAGAGCTGCACAGGAACCTCTGCCTCTCCTTGTGGTGCTTAAATAAAATAAAGCTAAAACCGACAGGAAAGTACAATCAAAAAAAATAACTCCAGCACTCCCCCCCCCCCCCCCCCCATTACGTACTGTGAACAAAAAGTACAAAACAACACAAATTTTAAAAAAACAAAGGAACAGCAGCAACATGCTATACCCGTGTTTCCCTTAAATGTTGGCTTTCCTTAATTCACACTAAATCCACCAACTTGTTGAAAAATATCTAGGGTTGCACCAATACTAGTATCAGTATCAGTGCCGATACTGAGCATTTGCCCGAATTCTTGTACAAATGCTCCGATGCTTAATAAAGCAGCTGACAGCCGCTTCTCCCTCCCATGGCTTTCAGCCACTTTATTGAAATCTATACAGGGAGATCGATGATTATATCTCCTCCCCAGGGCTGCACCAATCATCCCTGACTGTCCCCCACCATGCTCTGGTCCCTCTCTGTGCACCGCGGCCCCCCTCCGTGCTCTGGTCTCCTTCTTTGTTCCTCGGTCCCCCTCCGTGCTCCGGTCCCCCTCTGTGCTCCCCGGTGCCCCTCCGTGCTCTGGTCTCCTGGTCTCCTTCTGTGCTCCTCGGTCCCCCTCCATGCTCTGGTCCCCCTCTGTGCTCCCCAGTCCCCCTCTGTGCTCTGGTCTCCTTCTATGCTCCTGTCAGGATGGAGAGTGGAGGAAGGAGCCGGTAAATATGTCATTTACTGTCTCCTTCCTTTTCCGAATGCACAGAGTCAGTGATCACTGACTCTGTTCATTCATAGCTGTCACCGAGCATCATAAACTGTGTTTGAGATGCTTCAGTTTACGAATGGACAGGAGCCTCTGTCTCCTCTTCATTCATCTTCAGTGCAGCTGAGGCTGCAGAGAAAGGGACTGGGGAATCTGTGTCCCCAGTCCCTTTCCGTGTCTCAAAAGGGAGATGTCAAAGACCCCTGATATCTCAAAAAAGCCCCCCCCCCCCCCCCCCCCCCCCAACAGGGCTAATAAAAAAAATTGTAATAAATAAATATTGAAAAGGTTACATTGTAAAAATGATAAAAAATAAAATAAAAAACACACTGGCAACGTCCACGCGTCATCAGTGCTGCATATTAGTGCCACTGTCACATGGCATTAAAAAAAGTATCAGTAATCGGTATTGACGGGTACTAGAAAAAAGTATTGGTACTTGTACTCGGTCTTAAAAAAGTGGTATCGGGACAACCCTAAAAATATCTACTGGGAAAGGCAACCTTTTATAAACTTTGCTGTGAATCAACAGTGGCCAAAGTCTTGCACCTGACCAGGCTTCAGGTGCATGACTTTGGCCAATGATGGCTCAAGCAATGCATTGTGGGAAGTTCAGCAGGAGGAATTCATTCTGAGTGTCCTTAAAGTTTAGATCGTGTCTGAATTTCTGAAATGGGGAATGTTCAATCCCACTTTTCTGTTCATCTCTAGCAGACAACTAGGAGTTAGGATAACCGTAGACCAGTGTTTCTTAACTCCAGTCCTCAAAGCGCCCCAACAGGTCACGTTTTCAGGCTTTCCATTATTTTTAACAAACAAGAAATACCGCGCTGTGATACAATAAACCAATTAATTGTGTTGACAAGAAGTCAAAAAAATCGAAATCCTAAAGAGCTGCTGCTAGAAGTGAGATACACACATGCTTAAATAGATAATAAGTAGCAGCGCTAAATAAACTAAATAACATACACCAGTGATATTAAAATCAATAATATAAAAAACAATATGAGACGTCCATGAATGTGAGTAAGTAGTGCTGCAAGGATCAACCAAAAAGTTTGCAATACAGTCCAAAATAGTAAATTTCGTCCTCCACCGCACCACCAGTGATAAAAAAATGCTCGCTTACCAGATGGCAAGCTATAAACGCTTGCGACCTACACCCAGCCAGGGCCTTTATCCAAATGAGGGGCCACAGGAAAACTCCAGGTAAAACCCTTCTAGATGGTCAGCATGGGGATCGCCAAACTCATCAGCCAAAGACCGTGACAAGATGGAATACGGTGGTGTTCAGATGTTCCCAGAACAAAAAAAGATCACCATAGCATAATACTGTTTATGCATAATTTATTTGAATAAAAGAAAGCCACTTACAATGTGTTGAAGCAGTAAAAACAAATCAGCCGGCCGGCTTGTACGGACACCCGTCCCTCGAACACACCACGCGAGACGTCAGCATGTCAGCTCCTCCTGACGTGCGTTTCGTCACACAATGACGTCGTATATTGATTTTAATATCACTGGTGTATGTTATTTAGTTTATTTTGCGCTGCTACTTATTATCTATTTTCCAATTTTTTCCACAGGTGAGTTGATCCGTTTCACTTACCTCAGTAATTACCACAGCCGTTTCATCTGAGGGAAATCCTGAAAACATGACCTGTTGGGGTGCCTTGAGGACTTGTCTCCAAAATCAGATGTCAGGTCGGTAGGGGCAGCCATAGTTGGAATGGCTCCTAGCAGGCCCTTGAAGTTCCACCTTCACATATGGGTTCTGCTTCTGTGCGCTGCAAACACAACTATCTTGTGCTGCCATGCTGGGGTTCATGTTCTCTTTTATATTCCCCCTCCCCCTTGAAGGACCTCCCACTCCAACGCCAGACTAATCCTTCACCATCACATCCTGGGGTTAAGGAACCATTTCTACCCTTTCCTTTCTGCTGGGGTTCATTGCATCCATGTACTAAATTTGAGGCATGTTAAAAAAGGAGGGTTGATTCCCCATCCCATCTCTACTGGGGTATGGCTCCTCTACCTGATCTGCCTGGCTTACAGTTGCCTCCTCATCCCTTTAAACCCAAACACCTTTGATTTACACAGGTTCTGAGGCTAATTAAATATAGATAAGTCACCAAGTGAGTTTAATTACCACCTTAATCAGGCACAGAACCTGTGTAATTCATATGTGTTTGGGTTTAAAGGGATGAGGTGGCAACCATAGCCTGGCTTCTCCGCTGCAGTAGAGATGGACAGCTTTCTGCTGGGTACATCTGATGACGACAGTGAGGGAATTACCAATGTCACCCATTCTAACAGCGACTGAGTCTTCCTTGGATGAATGGGGACATCACAGGGCTTGCAAAGCCACATGGTTCACACTAGAAGACGTTTAACGGGGCTGCAGTTCCTCTGACTTCCACAAGATGGTGATCTCACCTGTACCCAGATAAGACATCTCTATGGAAGACAGGAAGTGATGTCAGGTACAGACAGGAAGTTCGGGTGAAAGGTGAGTCGGGAGGAAGTAGAGAAGAGACATTGTTGGAAGTGGCAGCAGAGGAGGTAATAAGATCTTATTTTATATTTACACCCAGTAACCCCCCCCGTCATGTCCGTCCTCTTCCTCCATAGCAGCAAAAATGTTTCTTCCTTAATCAAAATCATATCTTCTAACTGTCCGGATTTTGAGGGACTGTCCCTGATTTGGAGCAGTGTCCCTCTTTCCCTCTCATTTCTCCCTCATTTTGATCTGATCTCTATAGTTGTATATAAAGTGCACTTTTTATCTTTCAAATAGTGTTTCCCAGAGCTAAACCTTTCGTTCAAATTCTAAATTGCTGCATTTGTAAATTTTAAAGCCAATATAAAGTAATAGTAGTGGTAAAAAAAAGCCCTTGTAGATTTAATTAACCTTTTTTTTGGTTAATTCTCCTTTAAGGGGGTGTGGTAGGGGGTGTGTCCTATGCCTATATAGTTTGCAAGTAGGTGTCCGTCATTCCCATCTTAAAATGTTGGGAGGTATGTCAAAATGTAAACAGAAAGTGTAATTTCTGATCAGGGAGGTAGGACAAAATATATAACAGGTTTTCCGAGGGCAAGAAACACGACAAACACCAATCTACATGTGCCAATTCTCACTGGGGGCAGCACGACTTTTAACCTCTTATATCCCCATCCTAATCTTGTACAACCAATACAGTCCAGATAATTCTCCGCTATCCATCTACAGAGAAACCTGCATAGATCACATGACCAGATCAATGAGGATGGAGGAGGACCGTAGTCACATGACTGAGAAGATACTAAACTTCACCCTGGAGATCATCTACCTGCTGACCGGAGAGGTGAGGAGGATTCTGGGAGATCACATGACATCACTCTTATCTCTATTAATAAAACACAGACCTGACCGGAGAGGTGAGGAGGATTCTGGGAGGTCACATGACATCACTCTTATCTCTATTAATAAAACACAGACCTGACCGGAGAGGTGAGGAGGATTCTGGGAGGTCACATGACATCACTCTTATCTCTATTAATAAAACACAGACCTGACCGGAGAGGTGAGGAGGATTCTGGGAGGTCACATGACATCACTCTTATCTCTATTAATAAAACACAGACCTGACCGGAGAGGTGAGGAGGATTCTGGGAGGTCACATGACATCACTCTTATCCCTAATAATAAAACACAGACCTGACCGGAGAGGTGAGGAGGATTCTGGGAGGTCACATGACATCACTCTTATCTCTAATAATAAAACACAGACCTGACCGGAGAGGTGAGGAGGAATCTGGGAATGTATATATTGATAATGTTTATTTTGTTCTTCTACTCAGGATTATGAAATAGTAAAAAAGACATCTCGTGAGCCTTTAAAACACAACAGCTCTCCCGATAAGTCGTCCCCCACCACAGTGGCCCCACTAGACCCCTTGAGACTCAATAAAAATAATGACCAGAAGATTCTAGAAGTCACCAAGAAGATGATGGAGCTGCTGACAGGAGAGGTGAGGAGGATTCTGGGAATTCTGGGACATTATCCAGTAACAGACAAGGGATGTGTCTGGATGGTGACTGTATCATTGTGTGTGTCAGGTTCCTATAAGGTGTCAGGATGTCACTGTCTATTTCTCCATGGAGGAGTGGGAGTATTTAGAAGGACACAAGGATCTCTACAAGGACGTCATGATGGACAATCAGCCGCCCCTCACATCACCGGGTAAGAGGAGACTTTATTGTAAAGGAGAGAGCAGTACGGAGGGTCCACCTAGATCCCCCATCATCTGATAAACATTGTTTCTATGTGTTTATCAGATGATGGGGGATCTAGGTGGACCCTCCGTACTGCTCTCTCCTTTACAATAAAGTCTCCTCTTACCCCGTGATGTGAGGGGCGGCTGATTGTCCATCATGATGTCCTTGTAGAGATCCTATAATAGGAAACCACCAGAGAGATGTCCCCGTCCTCTGTATTCCACACAGGAAGATCACACCATCCCTCACTGTGATCAGGTAGATGATTTATTGCTAGTTATGATTACAAGCTTTTTTACTACAATGAATTTATTATTATATATTTTAGAGTGAAAACCTTGAGATTTATAATATTGATATCAAAGAAGAGTATAAAGAGGAGGATGACGATTATGGGGTGATGGAGGAGTTTTCAGAAGAACCCAAGGATGTGATGGAGGCACCTACTAGCAGGAACCCACCAGAGAGATGTCCCCGTCCTCTGTATTCCCGGGATTCCACACAGGAAGATCACACCATCCCCCACCATCATCAGGTAGATGATTATCAACTATTGGTAGTTATGATTTACAAACAAGCTTGTTTCTTATAATAAATGTTTTAATTTTATGCTTAGAGTGGAATCCTCGGGGATTATAATACTGTTGTTAAAGAAGAGTATAAAGAGGAAGATGAGGAGTATGATGTAATGAAGGAACTTTTTGAAGGACACCGGGATCTCTTTAAAGATGGTATGGTGGAACTACCTAATACCAGGAACCCACCAGAGAGATGTCCCTGTCCTCTGTATTCCCGGGATTCCACACAGGAAGATCACACCATCCCTCACCATCATCAGGTAGGTGGAGTTGAGGGTCGGGAACATAAAGTGATTGAACACTCTGACATGTGGAGGCGATGTTTGGACTCTACAAGATGATATTTTCTATGTGATCTCACATCATAAATACTTCTATGTTACAGATGTTATTTTCTGCCATTCTGTTGGTTTAGGGTGAAGATCTGATGAACATGAAAGTTGAGGGTGAAGTAGAAGAGACGTATGTGAGGGATGATCAGCAATATATGGAGGAGGCTGGAATGACGAGGACATTCATAGAGGAGGACACTCCTACAGAGATCAGCACAGGTGACCCATAATATATTCTTCTCTTATCTCCGCTCTGTTACTGAACACTGATTGGTCCAGAGTAGGGCGGGAGCTGAGTGATATCAGCCAATAATAGGTTGATGATGGTCACCTCCCTGTACTGATACCCATCCTGGGGTTCAGCTGGCAGTATTAGGTTGTGTGTCACTCCTAGTTACAGTAGCACAGATATGATAACACAGATTGAGCCTTTCTTAGGTTGGTCCCTCTTCTTCCAGCAGACTTATCGTTAAATGTTAACATAAAATGTATTAATAAAAATATTAATTACAATAACTACAAGGAGGGAATAAAAGGACTGAAACACTTACCCATCCAGCGTAAAATACTGCTCCAAGCTCCCTCTAGTGCTACATTATCACCAGAAGCCTAGGTCTATGGTCATTGTTCTATGGTAAAGAGTCTTCAAGTAAAGACTTTGTCCCTCTTGTTTATCAGAGGTCACATGACCCAGTGCCTAGGCTTGTGGTTGTGTAAAGAGCATGGACCTCCCAGTCCCCATTGGTTCCTGCTCTTCTGACAAGGCTGTGTAAATGTAGAAGTGATCTGGGAGGACCAAAGGCCCTTTGACTGAAGAGGGGGGAGAGTCCCCAGCTGGTTGGGACATCCACAGAGAACATCTGCTCACTCATATCTACCTGATCCAGATGGAATGTTGATGGAAGTGAACTAACCCTCTCATATCTATTGATGATGTTTTTATATTTTTCCAGGACACGCCATGGAGAAACCCTCAAAGGATCGTCTCACTTTATCTCCAGGTTGTAGAATGGAAGATGAGGACATCACAGGAGATTGTGGAGGAGAAAAGACAATGATCTCCACTATGGATGGTGGACTTCACAGTGTGGATAGACCATGGAATCCCTCTGACTCTGAGCAACCTCGTACTGTGAGGGATGGTGCCGGAATTCAGGGGGAGAAGGGAAGTTTCTGTCCTGAATGTGGGGAAAGTTTTAGCTCTGCATTTAGTCTTATTATACATCGGAGATCTCACATGGAGGAAAAACCTAATTTCTGTTCTGAGTGTGGGAAATGTTTTCCCAATAAATCAGAACTGGACAGACATCAGAGATCTCACACGGGAGAGAAGCCGTATTCCTGTACTGAGTGCTGGAAATTTTTTTCACAGAAGGCCCATCTACTTACACATCAGAAACTGCACACTGGGGAAAAGCCGTATTCCTGCCACGAGTGTGGGAAATGTTTTTTAGCTAAGGCCAATTTTTTGAGACATCAAAAATATCACATGGGGGAGAAGCCGCACTTTTGTTCTGAGTGCGGGAAATGTTTCCTTTCTAAATCAGCCCTGGCTAGACATTACAGCTCTCACACGGGGGAGAAGCCGTATTCTTGTTCTGAGTGCAGGAAATTTTTTTCAAGCAGGAGCCATCTATCTAGACATCAGAAACTGCACACTGGTGAAAAGCCGTATTCCTGCTATGAGTGTGGGAAATGTTTTTCAGAGAAGGATCATTTTTTGAGGCATCAGAGATCTCACACGGGGGAGAAGCCGTATTCCTGCCCTGAGTGCGGGAAATGTTTTGCCAATAAATCAGAACTGACCAGACATTATAGATCTCACACAGGAGAGAAGCCGTATTCTTGTCCTGAGTGTGGGAAAATTTTCTCACAGAGGACCCATCTATCCACACATCAGAGATCGCACACTGGTGAAAAGCCGTATCCCTGCCATGAGTGTGGTAAATGTTTTACAAATAAGGCCACTCTTTTGAGACATCAGAGATCCTGCATGGGGGAGAAGCCGTATTCCTGCCCTGAGTGCGAAAAATGTTATGCCCAGAAATCAGATCTTGTTAAACATCAAAGATCCCACACAGGTGAAAAGCCGTATTCCTGTCCTGAGTGTGGGAAATGTTTTTCCCAGAAGTCCCATCTTTACAGACACCAGAGAACCCATGCAACCTTCGAGGTGAATTAGTGTCCTGAGTGCGGGAAATGCCTTCTATATGGATCATATTTTGCCATACATCAGAGATCTCACACTGGAAAGAAGCACACCATGATATACACCTTAGAAAACACGTGTCTGAGCGCTCCTCTGATCTTTATCATGGAAGAAACACTTTATAAGGAAATCAGAGATCACTAAAGACTTCAAAGTTCTGTCTGACCTCCTCTGCTAGGAGAGAGAAGGAGGGGGTGTCACTGCTGGTTGGGTCCCTCTAGGAGAGAGAAGGAGGGGGTGTCACTGCTGGTTGGGTCCCTCTAGGAGAGAGAAGGAGGGGGTGTCACTGCTGGTTGGGTCCCTCTAGGAGAGAGAAGGAGGAGGTGTCACTGCTGGTTGGGTCCCTCTAGGAGAGAGAAGGAGGGGGTGTCACTGCTGGTTGGGTCCCTCTAGGAGAGAGAAGGAGGAGGTGTCACTGCTGGTTGGGTCCCTCTAGGAGAGAGAAGGAGGAGGTGTCACTGCTGGTTGGGTCCCTCTAGGAGAGAGAAGGAGGGGTGTCACTGCTGGTTGGGTCCCTCTAGGAGAGAGAAGGAGGGGGTGTCACTGCTGGTTGGGTCCCTCTAGGAGAGAGAAGGAGGGGGTGTCACTGCTGGTTGGGTCCCTCTAGGAGAGAGAACGAGGGGGTGTCACTGCTGGATGGGTCCCTCTAGGAGAGAGAAGGAGTGGGTGTCACTGCTGGTTGGGTCCCTCTAGGAGAGAGAAGGAGGGGGTGTCACTGCTGGTTGGGTCCCTCTAGGAGAGAGAAGGAGGGGGTGTCACCGCTGGTTGGGACCCTCTATGAGAGAGAAGGAGGGGGTGTCACTGCTGGTTGGGCCCCTCTAGGAGAGAGAAGGAGGGGGCGTCACTGCTGTTTTGGTCCCTCTAGGAGAGAGAAGGAGGGGGCATCACTGCTGTTTGGGTCCCTCTAGGAGAGAGAAGGAGGGGGTGTCACTGCTGGTTGGGTCCCTCTAGGAGAGAGAAGGAGGGGGTGTCACCGCTGGTTGGGTCCCTCTAGGAGAGAGAAGGAGGGGGTGTCACTGCTGGTTGGGTCCCTCTAGGAGAGAGGAGGGGGTGTCACTGCTGGTTGGGTCCCTCTAGGAGAGAGAAGGAGGAGGTGTCACTGCTGGTTGGGTCCCTCTAGGAGAGAGAAGGAGGGGGTGTCACTGCTGGTTGGGTCCCTCTAGGAGAGAGAACGAGGGGGTGTCACTGCTGGATGGGTCCCTCTAGGAGAGAGAAGGAGTGGGTGTCACTGCTGGTTGGGCCCCTCTAGGAGAGAGAAGGAGGGGGTGTCACTGCTGGTTGGGTCCCTCTAGGAGAGAGAAGGAGGGGGTGTCACTGCTGGTTGGGTCCCTCTAGGAGAGAGAAGGAGGGGGTGTCACTGCTGGTTGGGTCCCTCTAGGAGAGAGAAGGAGTGGGTGTCACTGCTGGTTGGGTCCCTCTAGGAGAGAGAAGGAGGGGGTGTCACTGCTGGTTGGGTCCCTCTAGGAGGGAGAAGGAGGAGGTGTCATTGTTGGTTGGGTCCCTCTAGGAGAGAGAAGGAGGGGGTGTTACTGCTGGTTGGGTCCCTCTAGGAGAGAGGAGGAGGGGGTGTCACTGCTGGTTGGGTCCCTCTAGGAGGGAGAAGGAGGAGGTGTCACTGCTGGTTGGGTCCCTCTAGGAGAGAGAAGGGGGTGTCACTGCTGGTTGGGTCCCTCTAGGAGAGAGAAGGAGGGGGTGTCACTGCTGGTTGGGTCCCTCTAGGAGAGAGAAGGAGGGGGTGTCACTGCTGGTTGGGTCCCTCTAGGAGAGAGAAGGAGGGGGTGTCACTGCTGGTTGGGTCCCTCTAGGGGAGAGAAGGAGGGGGTGTCACTGTTGGTTGGGTCTCTCTAGGAGAGAGAAGGAGGGGGTGTCACTGCTGGTTGGGTCCCTCTAGGAGAGAGAAGGAGGGGGTGTCACTGCTGGTTGGGTCCCTCTATGAGAGAGAAGGAGGGGGTGTCACTGCTGGTTGGGTCCCTCTAGGGTAGAGAAGGAGAGGGTGTCACTGCTGGTTGGGTCCCTCTAGGAGAGAGAAGGAGGGGGTGTCACTGCTGGTTGGGTCCCTCTAGGAGAGAGAAGGAGGGGATGTCACTGCTGGTTGGGTCCCTCTAGGAGAGAGAAGGAGGGGGTGTCACTGCTGGTTGGGTCCCTCTAGGAGAGAGAAGGAGGGGGTGTCACTGCTGGTTGGGTCCCTCTAGGAGGGAGAAGGAGGAGGTGTCACTGCTGGTTGGGTCCCTCTAGGAGAGAGAAGAAGGGGGTGTCACTGCTGGTTGGGTCCCTCTAGGAGAGAGAAGGAGGGGGTGTCACTGCTAGTTGGGTCCCTCTAGGAGAGAGAAGGAGGGGGTGTCACTGCTGGTTGGGCCCCTCTAGGATTGAGAAGGAGGGGGTGTCACTGCTGGTTGGGCCCCTCTAGGAGAGAGAAGGAGGGGGTGTCACTGCTGGTTGGGTCCCTCTAGGAGAGAGGAGGAGGGGGTGTCACTGCTGGTTGGGTCCCTCTAGGAGAGAGGAGGAGGGGGTGTCACCGCTGGTTGGGTCCCTCTAGGAGAGAGAAGGAGGGGGTGTCACCGCTGGTTGGGACCCTCTATGAGAGAGGAGGGGGTGTCACCGCTGGTTGGGCCCCTCTAGGAGAGAGAAGGAGGGGGCGTCACTGCTGTTTTGGTCCCTCTAGGAGAGAGAAGGAGGGGGCATCACTGCTGTTTGGGTCCCTCTAGGAGAGAGAAGGAGGGGGTGTCACTGCTGGTTGGGTCCCTCTAGGAGAGAGGAGGAGGGGGTGTCATTGCTGGTTGGGTCCCTCTAGGAGAGAGGAGGGGGTGTCACCGCTGGTTGGGTCCCTCTAGGAGAGAGAAGGAGGGGGTGTCACTGCTGGTTGGGTCCCTCTAGGAGAGAGGAGGAGGGGGTGTCATTGCTGGTTGGGTCCCTCTAGGAGAGAGAAGGAGGGGGTGTCACCGCTGGTTGGGTCCCTCTAGGAGAGAGAAGGAGGGGGTGTCACTGCTGGTTGGGTCCCTCTAGGAGAGAGAAGGAGGGGGTGTCACTGCTGGTTGGGTCCCTCTAGGAGAGAGAAGGAGGGGGTGTCACCGCTGGTTGGGTCCCTCTAGGAGAGAGAAGGAGGGGGTGTCACTGCTGGTTGGGTCCCTCTAGGAGAGAGAAGGAGGGGGTGTCACCGCTGGTTGGGTCCCTCTAGGAGAGAGAAGGAGGGGGTGTCACTGCTGGTTGGGTCCCTCTAGGAGAGAGAAGGAGGGGGTGTCACCGCTGGTTGGGTCCCTCTAGGAGAGAGAAGGAGGGGGTGTCACTGCTGGTTGGGTCCCTCTAGGAGAGAGAAGGAGGGGGGTGTCACTGCTGGTTGGGTCGCTCTAGGAGAGAGAAGGAGGGGGTGTCACTGCTGGTTGGGTTCCTCTAGGAGAGAGAAGGAGGGGGTGTCACTGCTGGTTGGGTCCCTCTAGGATAGAGAAGGAGGGGGTGTCACTGCTGGTTGGGTCCCTCTAGGAGAGAGAAGGAGGGGGTGTCACTGCTGGTTGGGTCCCTCTAGGAGAGAGGAGGAGGGGGTGTCATTGCTGGTTGGGTCCCTCTAGGAGAGAGAAGGAGGGGGTGTCACTGCTGGTTGGGTCCCTCTAGGAGAGAGAAGGAGGGGGTGTCACTGCTGGTTGGGTCCCTCTAGGAGAGAGAAGGAGGGGGTGTCACTGCTGGTTGGGTCCCTCTAGGAGAGAGAAGGAGGGGGTGTCACTGCTGGTTGGGTCCCTCTAGGAGAGAGGAGGAGGGGGTGTCATTGCTGGTTGGGTCCCTCTAGGAGAGAGAAGGAGGGGGTGTCACCGCTGGTTGGGTCCCTCTAGGAGAGAGAAGGAGGGGGTGTCACTGCTGGTTGGGTCCCTCTAGGAGAGAGAAGGAGGGGGTGTCACTGCTGGTTGGGTCCCTCTGGTAGAGAGAAGTAGAGGGGGCGTCACTGCTGTTTTGGTCCCTCTAGGAGAGAGAAGGAGGGGGCGTCACTGCTGTTTGGGTCCCTCTAGGAGAGAGGAGGGGGTGTCACTGCTGGTTGGGTCCCTCTAGGAGAGAGGAGGAGGGGGTGTCATTGCTGGTTGGGTCCCTCTAGGAGAGAGAAGGAGGGGGTGTCACCGCTGGTTGGGTCCCTCTAGGAGAGAGAAGGAGGGGGTGTCACTGCTGGTTGGGTCCCTCTAGGAGAGAGGAGGAGGGGGTGTCATTGCTGGTTGGGTCCCTCTAGGAGAGAGAAGGAGGGGGTGTCACCGCTGGTTGGGTCCCTCTAGGAGAGAGAAGGAGGGGGTGTCACTGCTGGTTGGGTCCCTCTAGGAGAGAGAAGGAGGGGGTGTCACTGCTGGTTGGGTCCCTCTGGTAGAGAGAAGGAGGGGGTGTCACTGCTGGTTGGCTCCCTCTAGCAGTGTAGTCTGATCTCCCCTGATCTTCAGCAGAAGCTTCAATGGAAGACGTCATGGTGAGAGAGGATGTAGATATTGCTTGTGGAAGAAGAGAAGGGGAGATCAGACTACATGACAGGACTGACACTTTTGGTGCAGTAGTTATCAGCTTGCGGAAGAATCTTAATTTGCTTGGAGAGAGCCACCTGCTGGGAGAAAGTGGGAAATATGATATTAACTGATGTAAAATTTTATATGTAAGTGATAGCATTTTTTAATATGAAACAAATGAAGATTAAAAGATTCCATGCTTAAACTCATGATATTCTTTGTAAGTTGATTGATAAAAGTCTGCCTTCAGATTTGTATGATGAAATGTCCTTCTCTTTTCCTTTATTCCTTCTTCTAACACTACAAGTAAGGCCCATCCTGTAGGTTTTAGTTTTATGCCGCGTACACACGGTCGGACTTTTCAGCTACAAAAGTCCGACAGCCTGTCCGACAGACTTTCGGCGGACTTGCGGCAGACTTTCTAACAAAAGGACTTGCCTACATACGATCACACAAAAGTCAGACGGATTCGTACGTGATGACATACACCGGACTAAAATAAGGAAGTTGATAGCCAGTAGCCAATAGCTGCCCTAGCGTGGGAGTTTGTCCGTCGGACTAGGATACAGACGAGCGGATTTCTGGGTCCGGCGGAGTTACGACGTAAAGATTTGAAGCATGTTCCAAATCTAAAGTCCGTCAGATTTGCGGCTGGAAAAGTCCGCTGAAAGTCCGGGGAAGCCCACACACGATCGGATTGTCAGCCGTATTTTGTCCGTCGGCGTCCGTCTGACTTTTGTAAACGAAAAGTCCGACCGTGTGTACGCGGCATTAGTCTTAATCTTGTGTCTTAGTAGTTTGGTTTTACCGGCTTGTACTTGTTGGAACAGCCGACTCTCCCCCTTCTCATAAATCTCAGGACGTCTGTAGTATACTCCAATGGTAAGTCCATCAGTTCATAGACCCAAGTATCATTCCACCCGTAATTCCTTCTCTGCACCATCATCACCTCCAACCACAAGATCATCTTTTTTCCTCACTTTCTCATCCCATCTAACATAGAGAAACCCCCCTCCATCTTTTCTATGTCCCGTGTCCCTCTAAACAGGAGGATCAGCATGAATACAAACAGCCCAGTCTTGTGAGGAGTCTAGCCGTGTTTCTGGAACACCAAATACATTCTCATTTCCATCTATCATTTCACCCACAATTTATCCTCCGCACCATCACAACCTCTAACCACAAGTTCATCTTTCCTCCTCACTTTCACATCACATCTTACATAGAAAACCTCCCACCCTCCATCTTTCCCGTGTCCATCTAAACAAGAGCATCAGCATGAATATAAACAGCCCAGTCTTGTGAGGAGTCAACCCGTGTTTCTGGAACACCAACTACGTTCCCATCACTGAAACCACTAACCTCTCCCATTCTGCTCGGCAGGTTGCTGGATTCTGTGTATTGATATTCATTATTATCTCGCAGCATCATTTTTTTAAAACTTTATTTATGATTGAGGAAGCTCACTGATTTATCCTGCTAGTGGTAATATGCAAAAGTCGCAGAACTCTACCCTCTTTAGAACAGGCTCCTTACAAAATATCCTGTTAGCTTTTCATGCTGCTCAATTTGTAAAGGTATTGATGTTGGACAGACTCCAACCCTTGATCAATCCTCTCTGGAGGTGTCTATTCTGTGAGGAGGTCTTGCCTACTAAAGTGGCCATGGGTCATATGGACCAGTCTGTTCTGATGGCTGGGTCAGGGTTTAGGATTTACACCATCCACTATCAACCCTCCACTATCTACCATCCACTATCCTCTATCCACCTTTCACTGTCGACCATCCATTATCTGCCCTCCACTATCCACCATGCCATATCCACCATCCACTATCCGCCATCCATAGCCTAGGAACCCCTGTTTTGTAGCCTCATTGCCTCAGATTTGGTGATGAGGTCACTATTGTGCTGCTCACTGCAGTGCAAGGATCTCCTTGCTTCTGCTCCATTCTGTGGATCTGGGCTTCCTCCACCTCTATCATTCCTCCACCTCTATTATCCAGAAGTTTAATCATTACCTCACCCATCATCAGTGGGGAGGAAGCAAGACCCTGCCTCTACCAAGATGGACACCTCCACATAGGGCAGAACAAGGCATGGTTAGTCAGTAGAGGAGGAATGGATCAGCTACAGAGAGACCACAGGAAACACTGACGATGATTGTGTTGTCCTCTGGGCACAGCTTGCACAACACAGGTCTTTAACATGATTACATAATGTGGGATCTTCATTCTTCACCACACAAGTGTTTGAATGGATTCCTTCCCCTGGTTCTCCAAGGCACAGGTCCCATTTTAGAAGAAGCTTCCACCTCTGTCCTCCAACCAGCGTTCCATCAATAATACACCTGACTGTCTGTAGGCAACGTATCTCCCTGCCGATTCTCCTTCAGATGTCTGACATTTGTTGCTTACAAGTTAAAATCCGTATTTTTTGCTAGAAAATTACTTAGAACCCCCAAACATTATATATATTTTTTAGCAGAGACCCTAGAGAATAAAATGTAGATTGTTGCAATATTTAATGTCACACCGTATCTGCCGTATCTGCCGTATCTGCGAAGTAGTCTTTCAAACGCAATTTTTTGGGAAAAAAGACACTTTCATGAAAGAAATAAACGAAACAGTAAAGTTATCCCAATTTTATATAATGTGAAAGAGGATGTTACGCAGAGTAAATAGATACCGAACATGTCATGCTTTGAAATTGCGCACACTTGTGGAATGGCGACAAACTATGGTACCTAAAAATCTCCATAGGCGACCTTTAAAAAAAAATGTAATGGTTACCAGGTTAGAGTTATGCCGCGTACACACGGTCGGATTTTCCAACGGGAAATGTTGGATGTGAGCTTGTTGTCGGAAAGTCCCACCATGTGTATGCTCCATCGAACATTTGCTTTCAGACTTTCCGCCAACAAATGTTTGATAGCAGGTTCTCAAATTTTTCTGGGGTCTATAATGAATGTAAACATCCAATGTGACAGTAATAGGTGGTGACAGGTCCTCTTTATGGAGAGATCTGAGGTCTATAATGAATGTAAACATCCCATGTGACAGTAATAGGTGGTGACAGGTCCTCTTTATGGAGAGATCTGGGGTCTATAATCGATGTAAACATCCCATGTGACAGTAATAGGGGGTGACAGGTCCTCTTTATGGAGAGATCTGGGGTCTATAATGAATGTAAACATCCCATGTGACAGTAATAGGAGGTGACAGGTCCTCTTTATGGAGAGATCTGGGGTCTATAATCGATGTAAACATCCCATGTGACAGTAATAGGTGGTGACAGGTCCTCTTTATGGAGAGATCTGGGGACTATAATCGATGTAAACATCCCATGTGACAGTAATAGGAGGTGACAGGTCCTCTTTATGGAGAGATCTGGGGTCTATAATCGATGTAAACATCCCATGTGACAGTAATAGGCGGTGACAGGTCCTCTTTATGGAGAGATCTGGGGTCTATAATGAATGTAAACATCCCATGTGACAGTAATAGGAGGTGACAGGTCCTCTTTATGGAGAGATCTGGGGTCTATAATCGATGTAAACATCCCATGTGACAGTAATAGGTGGTGACAGGTCCTCTTTATGGAGAGATCTGGGGACTATAATCGATGTAAACATCCCATGTGACAGTAATAGGAGGTGACAGGTCCTCTTTATGGAGAGATCTGGGGTCTATAATCGATGTAAACATCCCATGTGACAGTAATAGGCGGTGACAGGTCCTCTTTATGGAGAGATCTGGGGTCTATAATGAATGTAAACATCCCATGTGACAGTAATAGGTGGTGACAGGTCCTCTTTATGGAGAGATCTGGGGACTATAATCGATGTAAACATCCCATGTGACAGTAATAGGAGGTGACAGGTCCTCTTTATGGAGAGATCTGGGGTCTATAATGAATGTAAACATCCCTTGTGACAGTAATAGGAGGTGACAGGTCCTCTTTATGGAGAGATCTGGGGTCTATAATGAATCTAAACATCCCATGTGACAGTAATAGGAGGTGACAGGTCCTCTTTATGGAGAGATCTGGGGTCTATAATGAATGTAAACATCCCATGTGACAGTAATAGGTGGTGACGGGTCCTCTTTATGGAGGGATCGGGGGGCTAAAAGACCCCAAATCCCTCCTTTGCACTTAAAAGTATTCAGATTGCCAAAAACTGTGATTCTGAATACTGTTATTTTTTTTTAAATCGGCGCCATTGGAAGCCGAGTAAACCGGAAGCGACGTTGTGACGTCGCTTCCGTGTTTTTACATAGGAGACTCGATCAAAGGCATTTCCGGCTTCGTTCCAGTCTCAACCTAGCCGGCAGACGTCGTCCCCTCCCGCTCCTTTAGGATAACAGTCGAGTGGCTTTTAGCCGCATAGTTTGTGATCACTAAAGAGCCAACCGATGGCTCTAAAAAAACAGTACCGGGGTGATGCCTGCAGCTGCAGGTATCACCCCGGTTTGACCCCTTCAAGCCACGAACGCAAATTTGCGTGCGGCCGGCGCTAAGGCGTTAAAGATCAAAGGAGCTACAATCTCACTGCTCATCCCAATCAGTAATATATTTCTCTCCCTCTTGGTGGGAGTGGAGATGACCCCATCTATAAGGATATACAGTACTACATACACACACATCACAAGGTCGTGTTCACACTACGATACGTTTCTTTGCAGTTCCTCTGAGCTCCACAAGGTGGTGATCTCACTTTTTCCCAGACAGGAAGTCTCTATGGAAGACAGAAAGTGATGTCAGGTATAAATATGAAGTTCCGGGTGAGAGGTGAGTCGGGAGGAAGTAGAGAGGAGACATTACTGGAAGGGGTAGCAGAGGAGGTAATAATCTTATTTTCTATTTACACCCAGTAACCCCCCGTCATGTCCGTCCTCTTCCTCCATAGTCACTGTGATGTCTTTTATTCCCAGCAGTTGATGATACACACATATATAGTGTAGAAACCTAGATTTACACAATTAAAGAAAGATCCTATTGATCGTTTCTGATCTGCAGATCTAAAACTAAGCAAAAATAGTGATAAAATAGAAAGTGTGACTTCTAATCAGGGAAGTAGGACAAAATATAACAGGTTTACTAGGGGCAAGGAACACAACAAACTCCAGTCTACGTGTGCCCACTGGGGGGCAATTAACCTCTTACAGTATATCCCCATCCTAATATTGTACAATCAATACAGTCCAGATAATTCTCCTGTCAGGTCACCCGAGGCCAGGTGACAGATGCGCACTGTTGGGGTCAGGAGCGCACCACTGACGTGGACCCTTCAGCTGACTGCTGCCGATGGAGCTCTGGGTGGTTCAGGAAAGCAGGTCCACTGGAGCACTGACACGGATCACACTGGGAGCTAGAGCATGGGATTCCCCAGGGCACTGAGTCCAGGGGACAGCAGGTTTTCACCAGAGCCTCTGATGGTGAGAATGGCCTTGGCTGCAGCTGACTCCAGGTTGCGGGCCCCCAGGGTCTCCCAGCTCACACTCACGGCTGACTACTGGTGGATAGACAGGAAGCAGCAGTCCAGGACAACAAGGGATAGTCAGAGGACAAGCCAAGGGTCGGGTCAATGAGCAGACAGGGAAGGTCAGGAGAACACGCCAAAGGTTGGGGTATCAAGCTATTAGGGATAGTCAAGAGAACAAGCCAAGGTCGGTATACGGAATCAGATGTAAAGCACACAGCAGGAAGCACACCGAAAGCCAAACACACTAATATTGATTGGCAAATCATGCTTGTAGTGCACGGTGTTAAATAGTGTTTCCTGTTAGAGGTTGGGGTGGAGCCATGCTGAGGGAAGATTACTTAAGCGCACAGTCTCTAAGCTGAACACAAGCAGAGAGGTCAGCAGACAGACAGGGCCTGACACATTACTGCAGATTCATGACATCTCCACTATCCATCTACAGAGAAACCCGCATAGATCACATGACCGCATCAATGAGGATGGAGGAGGACCGGAGTCACATGACTGAGAAGATACTAAACCTCACCCTGGAGATCATCTACCTGCTGACCGGAGAGGTGAGGAGGATTCTGGGAGGTCACATGACATCACTCTTATCTCTATTAATAAAACACAGATCTGACCGGAGAGGTGAGGAGGATTCTGGGATTCTAACATGATATTCCTATTGGTTCCCCAATACAGAGATTTCTTGTGAAGTCAGGTGATCATATGACCATCACAGTGCCTCCATGTGACTCCCTAAAACCTGAGAGACACAACATGGAGAAGATTCTAGAAGTCACCAAGAAGATGATGGAGCTGCTGACAGGAGAGGTGAGGAGGATTCTGGGAATTCTGGGACATTATCCAGTAACAGACAAGGGATGTGTCTGGATGGTGACTGTATCATTGTGTGTGTCAGGTTCCTATAAGGTGTCAGGATGTCACTGTCTATTTCTCCATGGAGGAGTGGGAGTATTTAGAAGGACACAAGGATCTCTACAAGGACGTCATGATGGACAATCAGCCGCCCCTCACATCACCGGGTAAGAGGAGATTTTATTGTAAAGGAGAGAGCAGTACGGAGGCTCCACCTAGATCCCCCATCATCTGATAAACACATAGAAACAATGTATTCAGTCAGTGTGTGTGTTTCCTACAGATGGATCCAGTAATGGGAACCCACCAGAGAGATGTCCCCGTCCTCTGTATTCCCGGGATTCCACACAGGAAGGTCACACCATCCCTCACCATCATCAGGTAGATAAGGAACAATTATTGGTAGTTATGTTTTTTTACACAAGATTATTTGTTACATAATTTTTTTTACATTTTTTAAATATATTTAGAATGGAAACCTCAGGGATTATAATGTTATTATTAAAGAAGAGGATAAGGAGGAGCATGGTGTAATGGAGTTTTCAGAAGGACACACTGAACTCTATAAGGACGCAATGAAGGAGCCAACTGAGAGATGTCCCCGTCCTCTGTATTCCCTTAAATCCACACAGGAAGGTCACACCATCCCTCACCATCATCAGGTAGGTGGAGTTGAGGGTCGGGAACATAAAGTGATTGGACACGCTGGCATGGAGAGACGATGTGTGGACTCTACAAGATGCACGTTGGCACCAATGACAAAGTCTGAGGCAGATGGAGTGTCCTAAAGAACGATTTTAGGGACTTAGGAGCTAAATTGAGGAAAAGGACCTCCAAGGTAGTGTTCTCAGGAATACTACCGGTACATCGAGCCACACCAGAAAGGCAGAGGGAGATTAGGGAAGTAAACAAGTGGCTGAAGAGCTGGTGTAGTAAGGAGGGGTTTGGGTTTCTGGAGGACTGGGCCAACTTCTCAGTCGATAACCGGTACTATAGAAGGGACGGACTGCACCTAAATGAGGAGGGTGCAGATCTGCTGGGAGTGAAGATGGCCGAAAAGTTAGAGGGGTTTTTAAACTAGGCGAAGAGGGGGGGAGGGCCCAGAGGTAGAGATAGTCAGCGTGGAATATATTCCAGAGGGTAGTATTGGGGGCATTAAGTGGTAGGTTGACTAAAGCACATAAAGCCAAGGTAAGTATAGTAACAAGTCCTAGTTGCAATCTTGGAACACCCAATAAGAGGACAGTATGGGACCGGTCTAAACTATGTGGCATGTTTACCAATGCCAGGAGCCTGGTGGACAAGATGGGTGAACTAGAGATACTGTTGTACGAGGAGGATTTGGATTTTGTGGGAATTTTAGAGACCTGGTTCAACAGCTCCTGACTGGCTGGCAACCATTCAAGGGTATACCCTATACCGCAAGGATAGAGAGGGTAATAAAGAGGGAGGGGTATGCCTGTATATCAAGAATAATGTACAAGTGAATGTGAGAGATGACATCACTAAGGAAGCTAGGAACAAGGTGGAATCCTTATGGGTAGAGCTCCAAAGGGATGAAGCTAAGGGGAAAATAATACTGGGAGTATGCTATAGGCCCCCAACCTGAGGGAAGAAGAGGAGACAGATCTCCTATCACAAGTTGGATTAGCAGCAAGAATGGGAAGTGTTATCATAATGGGGGGGATTTTAATTATTCAGACGTAGACTGGGTGCATTCATCTAAGGCTCGCCAGTTCCTAAATGTCTTGCAGGACAATTTCATGGGTCAGATGGTACACGCACCAACTAGAAATAAAGCGTTACTAGATCTACTGATTACCAACATACAGACCTGATCACGGATGTGGAAATACGGGGCAATTTAGGAAACAGCCATCACAGGTCAATTGGCTTCAGTATAAATCACACAAATAGGAAACATAAGGGGAATACAAAGACACTGAATTTCAAAAGAGCCAACTTCCCTAAACTACAAACCTTGCTGGAAGGCATAAATTGGGATAAAATATTAGGAACAAAGAACGAGGAGAGATGGGTTTGCTTTAAGAGCATATTAAATAAGGGCATTAGCCAGTGCATCCCATTGGGTAATACATTTAAAAGAGCGAACAAAAGTCCTGGATGGCTTAACGCCAATGTAAAAATGCATATAAAAGCAAAGGAGAAGGCCTTCAAAAAATACAAGGTTGAGGGATCATCATCAGCAGTGGCATCGTTAAGGGGTGGCAATTGAGGCTGGGGCCCATAGCCCTGAGTCCTACAGTGAGAGTGTCCTGGGTTCTCTGACACAGCGCTTCCCGCAAACCCTGGGCACTTTTACTGAGTACTTTGCTCTCGGTGTTTCATTGACAGCCAAAGAAGGGAGATCAGTGTGAGAGTGAGTCTCCTCCCTTGCTCTGCCCATATCATAGATTCGGGATGAACTTTCTCACACAGAGCTCCTAATCAGGTGAGTGCAGACCGAGGGGGAGGGGGGAAAGTCTGTATACCCAGCATCTCCCCTCTCTGTATACCCAGCCTCTCCCTTCTCTGTATACCCAGCATCTCCCCTCTCTGTATACCCAGCATCTCCCCTCTCTGTATACCCAGCCTCTCCCCTCTCTATACCTGGCCTCTCCCCTCTCTGTATACCCAGCCTCTCCCCTCTCTGTATACCCAGCCTCTCCCTTCTCTGTATACCCAGCCTCTCCCTTCTCTGTATACCCAGCCTCTCCCCTCTCTGTATACCCAACCTCTCCCTTCTCTGGTGATCCTGATGTAAGGGGGGCTTTCTGGGGATGTAATGAGGGGTGTTTGGGTACCCTGATTTAATGATAATATATAATGTTACACACACATTATATACATGTACATATACTTTCTTTACTTCGCTGCTATGGACTTTATCCCCAGATCTTTTGTAGACCTAGCAACACCCCTGATCATCAGCATTCAGACTTTATAAAGAATGCAACAAGAAATGTAAGGGTGCAATAAGGACGGCTAAGATAGAACATAAAAGACACATAGCGGAGGAGTGCAAAAAAAAAAATCCCAAGAAATTCTTTAAGTATGTAAACAGTAAAAAAGGAGGACAGACCATATTGGCCCCATAAAGAATGAGGAAGGACATCTGGTTACAAAGGATGGGGAGATGGCGAAGGTATTGAATTTATTCTTCTCCTCAGTCTTCACGAGGGAATCGGGGGGCTTCAGTAGCCAAAACTGCAGTGTTTATCCTCATTCTTTACTGTAAGAGCAGCAAGGATGTGAAATTTCCTTCCACAGGCGGTGGTCTCAGCGATAGTTTCAAAAAATGATTAGATAAGCACCTGAACGACCAAAATATACATACATTTCTATGTGATCTCACATCATAAATACTTCTATGTTACAGATGTTATTTTCTGCCATTCTGTTGGTTTAGGGTGAAGATCTGATGAACATGAAAGTTGAGGGTGAAGTAGAAGAGACGTATGTGAGGGATGATCAGCAATATACGGAGGAGGCTGGAATGATGAGGACATTCATAGAGGAGGACACTCCTACAGAGATCAGCACAGGTGACCCATCATATATTCTTCTCTTATCTCTGCTCTGTTACTGCTCACTGAGTAACATATCACCAGAAGCCTAGGCCTGTGGTCACTAGTTCTATGGTAAAGGGTCTGCAGGTCTGAACTTTGATCCTCTTGTCTATCAGAGATCACATGACCCAGTGCCTAGGATTGTGGTTGTGTGAAGCGCATGCCCCTCCCTGTCCCCATTGGTTCCTGCTCTTCTGACAAGGCTGTGTAAATGTAGAAGTGATCTGGGAGGAGGACCAAAGGATCTTTGACTGAAGAGGGGGGAGAGTCCCAGCTGGTTGGGACCTCCACAGTGAACATCTGCTCATTCATATCTACCTGATCCAGATGGAATGTTGATGGAAGTGAACTAACCCTCTCATATCTATTGATGATGTTTTTATATTTTTCCAGGACACGCCATGGAGAAACCCTCAAAGGATCGTCTCACTTTATCTCCAGGTTGTAAAATGGAAGATGAGGACATCACAGGAGATTGTGGAGGAGAAAAGACAATGATCTCCACTATGGATGGTGGACTTCACAGTGTGGATAGACCATGGAATCCCTCTGACTCTGAGCAACCTCGTACTGTGAGGGATGGTGCCGGAATTCAGGGGGAGAAGACATTTCCCTGTAACGATTGTGGGGAAAGTTTTAGCTCTGAATCTGATCTTATTATACATCAGAGATCTCACACCAGTGAAAAACTTAATTGCTGTTCAGAGTGCGGGAAATGTTTTCCCCATAAATCAGGACTAGTCAGACATCAGAGATCTCACACAGGGGAAAAACCATATTCCTGTCCTGAGTGTACGAAAACATTTTCGCAGAAGACCGGTCTTTACACACACCGGAGATCGCACACGGGTGAAAAGCCGTATTCCTGCCCTGAGTGCGGGAAATGTTTTTCAGATCAGGCCAGTTTTTTGAGACATCAGAGATCTCACTCAGGGCAGAAGCCGCATTCCTGCCCTGAGTGCGGAAAATGTTTTACAAGGAAATCAGTACTTGTGATACATCAAAGATCTCACACGGGGGAGAAGCCGTATTCCTGCTCTGAGTGCGGGAAATGTTTTCCCTATAAATCAGACCTGTCCAGACATTACAAATCTCACACAGGGGAGAAGCCGCATTCCTGCCCCAACTGCGGGAAATGTTTTCAAAATAGACCAGACCTTGTTAAACATCAAAGATCTCACACAGGGGAGAAGCCGTATTCTTGTCCTGAGTGCGGGAAAACATTTTCCCAGAAGATCCATCTATCTACACATCAGAGATTGCACACTGGTGAAAAGCCGTATTTTTGCCTTGAGTGTGGGAAATATTTTGCAGATAAGGCCAATTTTTCGAGACATCAGAGATCTCACACGGGCGAGAAGCCGTATTCCTGCTCTGTGTGCGGGAAATGTTTTCAAGAGAGATCAGACCTTGGTAAACATCAAAGATCTCACACGGGTGAGAAGCTGCATTCATGCCCTGAGTGTGGAAAATGTTATACATGGAAATCAGACCTTGTTATACATCAAAGGTCTCACACGGGGGAGAAACCGTATCCTTGCTCTGAGTGCGGGAAATGTTTTTTCCATAAATCAGATCTGGCAAGACATGGCAGATCTCACACAGGGGAGAGGCCGTTTTCCTGTCCTGAGTGCGGGAAATGTTTTTTACAGAAGGCCCATCTTTACAGACATCAGAGAACCCACACAACCCCTGAGGTGAATTAGTGTCATGAGTGCGGGAAATGTCTTCTATATGGATCATATGCTGCCTTACATCAGAGATCTCACACTGGGAAGAAGCTCACCTTGATATACACCTCAGAAAACACGTGGCTGAGCGCTCCTCTGATCTCTATCATGGAAGAAACACTTTATAAGGAAATCAGAGATCACTAAAGACTTCAAAGTTCTGTCTGACCTCCTCTGCTAGGAGAGAGAAGGAGGGGGTGTCACTGCTGGTTGGGTCCCTCTAGGAGAGAGAAGGAGGGGGTGTCACTGCCGGTTGGGTCCCTCTAGGAGAGAGAAGGAGGGGGTGTCACTGCTGGTTGGGTCCCTCTAGGAGAGAGAAGGAGGAGGTGTCACTGCTGGTTGGGTCCCTCTAGGAGAGAGGAGGAGGGGGTGTCACTGCTGGTTGGGTCCCTCTAGGAGAGAGAAGGAGGGGGTGTCACTGCTGGTTGGGTCCCTCTAGGAGAGAGAAGGAGGGGGTGTCACTGCTGGTTGGGTCCCTCTAGGAGAGAGAAGGAGGAGGTGTCACTGCTGGTTGGGTCCTTCTAGGAGAGAGAAGGAGGGGGTGTCACTGCTGGTTGGGTCCCTCTAGGAGAGAGAAGGAGGGGGTGTCACTGCTGGTTGGGTCCCTCTAGGAGAGAGAAGGAGGGGGTGTCACTGCTGGTTGGGTCCCTCTAGGAGAGAGAAGGAGGGGGTGTCACTGCTGGTTGGGTCCCTCTAGGAGAGAGAAGGTGGGGATGTCACTGCTGGTTGGGTCCCTCTAGGAGAGAGAAGGAGGGGGTGTCACTGCTGGTTGGGTCCCTCTAGGAGAGAGAAGGAGGGGGTGTCACTGCTGGTTGGGTCCCTCTAGGAGAGAGAAGGAGGGATGTCACTGCTGGTTGGGTCCCTCTAGGAGAGAGAAGGAGGGGGTGTCACTGCTGGTTGGGTCCTTCTAGGAGAGAGAAGGAGGGGGTGTCACTGCTGGTTGGGTCCCTCTAGAAGAGAGAAGGAGGGGGTGTCACTGCTGGTTGGGTCCCTCTAGGAGAGAGAAGGAGGGATGTCACTGCTGGTTGGGTCCCTCTAGGAGAGAGAAGGAGGAGGTGTCACTGCTGGTTGGGTCCTTCTAGGAGAGAGAAGGAGGGGGTGTCACTGCTGGTTGGGTCCCTCTAGGAGAGAGAAGGAGGGGATGTCACTGCTGGTTGGGTCCCTCTAGGAGAGAGAAGGAGGAGGTGTCACTGCTGGTTGGGTCCTTCTAGGAGAGAGAAGGAGGGGGTGTCACTGCTGGTTGGGTCCCTCTAGAAGAGAGAAGGAGGGGGTGTCACTGCTGGTTGGGTCCCTCTAGGAGAGAGGAGGAGGGGGTGTCACTGCTGGTTGGGTCCCTCTAGGAGAGAGAAGAAGGGGGTGTCACTGCTGGTTGGGTCCCTCTAGGAGAGAGAAGGAGGGGGTGTCACTGCTGGTTGGGTCCCTGAAGGAGGGGGTGTCACTGCTGGTCGGGTTCCTCTAGGAGAGAGAAGGAGGGGGTGTCACTGCTGGTTGGGTCCCTCTAGGAGAGAGAAGGAGGGGGTGTCACTGCTGGTTGGGTCCCTCTAGGAGAGAGAAGGAGGGGGTGTCACTGCTGGTTGGGTCCCTCTAGGAGAGAGAAGGAGTGAGTGTCACTGCTGGTTGGGTCCCTCTAGGAGAGAGAAGGAGGGGGTGTCACTGCTGGTTGGGTCCCTCTAGGACAGAGAAGGAGGGGGTGTCACTGCTGGTTGGGTCCCTCTAGGACAGAGAAGGAGGGGGTGTCACTGCTGGTTGGGTCCCTCTAGGAGAGAGAAGGAGGGGGTGTCACTGCTGGTTGGGTCCCTCTAGGAGAGAGAAGGAGGGGGTGTCACTGCTGGTTGGGTCCCTCTAGGACAGAGAAGGAGGGGGTGTCACTGCTGGTTGGGTCCCTCTAGGAGAGAGAAGGAGGGGGTGTCACTGCTGGTTGGGTCCCTCTAGGAGAGAGAAGGAGGGGGTGTCACTGCTGGTTGGGTCCCTCTAGGAGAGAGAAGGAGGGGGTGTCACTGCTGGTTGGGTCCCTCTAGGAGAGAGAAGGAGGGGATGTCACTGCTGGTTGGGTCCCTCTAGGAGAGAGAAGGAGGAGGTGTCACTGCTGGTTGGGTCCTTCTAGGAGAGAGAAGGAGGGGGTGTCACTGCTGGTTGGGTCCCTCTAGGAGAGAGAAGGAGGGGGTGTCACTGCTGGTTGGGTCCCTCTAGGAGAGAGAAGGAGGGGGTGTCACTGCTGGTTGGGTCCCTCTAGGAGAGAGAAGGAGGGGGTGTCACTGCTGGTTGGGTCCCTCTAGGAGAGAGAAGGAGTGAGTGTCACTGCTGGTTGGGTCCCTCTAGGAGAGAGAAGGAGGGGGTGTCACTGCTGGTTGGGTCTCTCTAGGAGAGAGAAGGAGGGGGTGTCACTGCTGGTTGGGTCCCTCTAGGAGAGAGAAGGAGGGGGTGTCACTGCTGGTTGGGTCCCTCTAGAAGAGAGAAGGAGGGGGTGTCACTGCTGGTTGGGTCCCTCTAGGAGAGAGAAGGAGGGGGTGTCACTGCTGGTTGGGTCCCTCTAGGAGAGAGAAGGAGGGGTGTCACTGCTGGTTGGGTCCCTCTAGGAGAGAGAAGGAGGGGGTGTCATGGCTGGTTGGGTCCCTCTAGGAGAGAGGAGGGGGTGTCACTGCTGGTTGGGTCCCTCTAGGAGAGAGAAGGAGGGGGTGTCACGGCTGGTTGGGTCCCTCTAGGAGAGAGGAGGGGGTGTCACGGCTGGTTGGGTCCCTCTAGCAGTGTAGTCTGATCTTCAGCAGAAGCTTCAATGGAAGACGTCATGGTGAGAGAGGATGTAGATATTGCTTGTGGAAGAAGAGAAGGGGAGATCAGACTACATGACAGGACTGACCATTTTGTTGCAGTAGTTATCAGCTTGCGGAAGAATTTTAATTTGCTTGGAGAGAGCCACCTGCTGGGAGAAAGTGGGAAATTTGATATTAACTGATGTAAAATGTTATATTTAAGTGATAACATTTTTTAATATGAAACAAATGAAGATTCAAAGTTTCCGTGCTTAAACTCAGGATATTGTTTGTAAGTTGATTGATAAAAATCGGCCTTCAGATTTATATAATGAAATGTTCTTTTCTTTTCCTTTATTCCTTCTTCTAACACTACAGGTAAGGTCCATCCTGTAGGTTTTAGTTTTAGTCTTAATCTTGTGTCTTAGTAGTTTGGTTTTACCGGCTTGTACTTGTTGGAACATCCGACTCTCCCCCTTCTCATAAATCTCAGGACGTCTGTAGTAGACTCCAATGATAAGTCCATCAGTTCATAGACCCATCTATCATTCCTCCCGTAATTCCTCCTCTGCACCATCACCACCCAGGGCCGATCCTAGGGTCAAAGGCGCCTGGGTGCAGAAATATTTCTCGCGCCCCCACATGGGCGTGGTCATCTTACTAACTCCTCCCCTTTACAAATGTTTCAATGGCAACAACTCCACCTCTCCATCTGTAAGCCCCACCACTTTGCTTTGACAATAACTTAGTCAACGGCTTTGACAAGTCAAAATAAATGTTTCATTTATAGACAATTCTGTGTCAAGTGCTTGTAAATCAAATAGTGTAGCAATAAACAAAATTTGGAATATAAATATGAGCTGAACAATAATAAAATTTTGAACAGAAAATAGCTCAGGCTCAGGCAGCTCTTTCAGAAGTGCTCCGCTGTCCGCTCGCTCCCCTCCCCTCCCTCTGAGCCACGCTGATTCTGAAGATGGCAAAGGTGGGTGGAGCCGAGCTAGTTTTCCAGCTGCGGCGCACTCTAAATGCTGGGGCGGCCGTGGCGCACTCTGAATGCTGGGGCGGCCGTGGCGCGCTCTGAATGCTGGGGCGGCCACAGTGCGCTCTGAATGCTGGGGCGGCCTCTGATGTCACTGGTTGCTAGGTGCCGGGCGATTCTAGCAATCAGTGCAGTAGAGTGAGCGGCGTGCCACAGCTTCGGCGCCCCTTCTCTTACAGCGCCGGGGCACGGTGCACCCGCCTAGGTTCGTCCCTGTCACCACCTCCAACCACAATATCATCTTTCTTCCTCACTTTCTCATCACATCTAACATAGAGAAACCCCTTCCATCTTTTCTATGTCCCATGTCCCTAAACAAGAGGATCGGCATGAATACAAACAGCCCAGCCTTGTGAGGAATCAAGCCGTGTTTCTGGAACACCAACCACATCTCCAACCACAAGATCATCTTTCTTCCTCACTTTCACATCACATCTAACATAGAGAACCCCCCCTCCATCTCTTCTATGTCCTGTGTCCCTCTAAACAAGAGGATCAGCATGAATACAAACAGCCCAGTCTTGTGAGGAGTCAAGCCGTGTTTCTGGAACACCAACTACATTCTCATTCCCATCTATCATTTCACCCATAATTCCTCCTCCGCACCATCAAAACCTCCAACCACGAGTTCATCTTTCTTCCTCACTGTCACATCACATCTTACATAGAGAACCCCCCTCCATCTTTTCTGTGTCCCGTGTCCAGGGCCACCATCAGGGGGGTACAGCCGTTACAACTTTAAGGGGCCCGCCCGGGCCAGAAGAAGGCAGGACGGGTGAAGGGGATTTGTGCTGTGCAGTAGAGAAATGATCTCACAGTTTCTGCAGTTCTCGTGTCATTGATTTTAGACATCAACCTCTTTACTGCCACCTCTGGCTACTGTGTGCATGTGCACCCCTCGTGTGACAGTGATCTGCTTGTACTATGCTTCTCAGCAACATGTCACATATATACAGGTGTGTGGGTGGGGGGAGCGCTGACATATATACAGGTGTGTGTGTGTTTTTGGGGGGGGCGCTGACATATTTACAGGTGTATGGGGGGGTACTGACATATAAACAGGTGTATGTGGGGACGGGCTGACATATATACAGGTGTGTGTGGGGGGGTGCTGACATATATACAGGAGTGTGTGTGTGGGGGGGACGCTGACATATATACAGGTGTGTGGGGGGGGCGCTGACATATATACAGGTGTGTAGGGGGGGTGCTGACATATATACAGGTGTGTGGAGGGGGAGTGCTGACATATATACAGGTGTGTGGAGGGGGAGTGCTGACATATATACAGGTGTGTGTGGGGGGCGCTGACATATATACAGGTGTGGGGGTGCTGACATATATACAGGTGTGTGTGGGGGGGGGGGCGCTGACATACTGTATATACAGGTGTGTGTGTGGAAGGATGCTGACATATATACAGGTGTGGGGAGGGCGCTGACATATATACAGGAGTGTGTGTGGGTGCGCTGACATATATACAGGTGTGTGTGTGTGGGGGGCGCTGACATATATACAGGTGTGTGTGGGGGGGGGCTGAGTGCCTACAGGTGAGGTGGCTGGTTTGCGGATTCGATAGGATGGCCCATAGGCAAGCCCTGGGGAATGTTGGTGGTCAGGCTCGGGGGGGTGGGTGGCCCAGGTCTAAAGCTGTGTAAGGGGCCCAAAAATTTCTGATGACTGCCCTGCCCGTGTCCCTCTAAACAAGAGCATCAGCATGAATATAAACAGCCCAGTCTTGTGAGGAGTCAAGCCGTGTTTCTGGAACACCAACTACGTTCTCATCACTGAAACTACTAACATCTCCTATTCTGCTCGGCAGGTTGCTGGATTCTGTATATTGATATTCATTATTATCTTGCAACATAGTTTTGTTTAAACTTTATTTATGATTGAGGAAATTCACTGGTTTATCTTGCTAGTGGTAACATGCAAAAGTCACAGAACTCTACCCTCTTTAGAACAGGCTCCTTACAAATTTTCCTGTTAGCTTTTCATGCTGCTCAATTTGTAAAGGTATTGATGTTGGACAGACTCCAACCCTTGATCAATCCTCTCTGGAGGTGTCTACTCTGTGAGGAGGTCTTGCCTACTGAAGTGGCCACGGGTCATCTGGACCAGTCTGTTCTGATGGCTGAGTCAGGGTTTTGGATTTCCAACATCAGTGTATCATCCTCAGCATAGAAAGTACAAACACTGCATGACTGCCATGAGGTAGAATCCTACCCTAGGGCATTCTGTACAACCAGGACTTGCTATTGTATATCTGCACGTAGCTCACAATGTGTACTATCACAAGGGGTAAAAGCACGGCTCAGGTAAAGGTACCTTGTGTAAGGCAGTAACCCTAACCAAGGTCCTTAGAGTAGCCCAGAAGAACCCACCCCAGGGTAGGCCTTGCGTGTGACCCACACTTGGCACCCAACAAGGAGAGAAACATGGAGGTGTGTCACCTACCTACCCTACATAAAGGACAAGGCTGCATTAGGAGTCAAAAGAAATGGTGACCTTGAGGAGTAGTACGGCTCACGTAAAGGTACCTCATGTGTAATGTAGTGATCCTATCCAAGGTGCTTAGCACAGCCCAGAAGAACCCAACCCAGGTTAGGCCTTCCATGTGACCCACACTTGGCTCTCAATGAGGAGGGGAACATTGAGAGAGTGTCACGTGCCTACCTACCCTACAAGAAGGAAAAGGCCACATTAGGAGTCCAGATAAATGGTTGGTGCCTACCAGTCAACTTGGCCATATATTTCCAACTCCATTTAATGCTTTCTGCCACTTCCCCTGCATTGTGAAAGGGAGGAAAGCCTATGGCCATAGGTGTTCCCCCTGCAGCTATGCCTCCAGTTCGTAGCTCCTCCATCAGGATAAGTGGAAAAGAGATAGTCACAGATCACATCTTTAAACTGGGGCGTCTTGGACTCCCTCTACAATGAAGGCAGTGGATCCATCAAATTTTCTTCATGTATTGAGGAGAGGGGAAACTCCCCTCTTGAAGCCTCCCACCAAATACCTTCTTCTCGCCACCAGCACTCAAACTCTCCTCCTGCCTTTCAGCACTCAAACCCTCCTCCTGCCTTTCAGCACTCAAACCCTCCTCCTGCCTTTCAGCACCCCAAACCTCCTCCTCACTTCCAGCACCCCAACCCTCCTCCTAGAGACCAGCACTCCAATGCTCCTCCTCACTTTCAGCGCTCCAACGCTTCTCCTCACTTTCAGTACTCCTATGCTCCTCCTCACCTCCAGCATCCCAACCCTCCTCCTCACCTCCAGCACCCCAACTCTCCTCACCACCAGCACTCCAACGCTCCTCCTCACTTCCAGCACTCCAATGCTCCTCCTCACTTTCAGCACTCCAACGCTCTTCCAGCATTCCAACCCTCCTTCTCACTTCCAGAACCCCAACCATCCTCCTCACCACCAGCACTCCAACTCTCCTCCTCACTTCCAGCACTCCAACGCTTCTCCTCACTTTCAGTACTCCTATGCTCCTCCTCACCTCCAGCATCCCAACCCTCCTCCTCACCTCCAGCACCCCAACTCTCCTCACCACCAGCACTCCAACTCTCCTCCTCACTTCCAGCACTCCAACGCTTCTCCTCACTTTCAGTACTCCTATGCTCCTCCTCACCTCCAGCATCCCAACCCTCCTCCTCACCTCCAGCACCCCAACTCTCCTCACCACCAGCACTCCAACGCTCCACCTCACTTCCAGCACTCCAATGCTCCTCCTCACTTTCAGCACTCCAACACTCTTCCAGCATTCCAACCCTCCTTCTCACTTCCAGAACCCCAACCATCCTCCTCACCACCAGCACTCCAACTCTCCTCCTCACTTCCAGCACTCCAACGCTCCTCCTCACTTTCAGTACTCCTATGCTCCTCCTCACCTCCAGCATCCCAACCCTCCTCCTCACCTCCAGCACCCCAACTCTCCTCACCACCAGCACTCCAACTCTCCTCCTCACTTCCAGCACTCCAACGCTTCTCCTCACTTTCAGTACTCCTATGCTCCTCCTCACCTCCAGCATCCCAACCCTCCTCCTCACCTCCAGCACCCCAACTCTCCTCACCACCAGCACTCCAACGCTCCACCTCACTTCCAGCACTCCAATGCTCCTCCTCACTTTCAGCACTCCAACACTCTTCCAGCATTCCAACCCTCCTTCTCACTTCCAGAACCCCAACCATCCTCCTCACCACCAGCACTCCAACTCTCCTCCTCACTTCCAGCACTCCAACGCTCCTCCTCACTTTCAGCACTCCAATGCTCCTCCTCACTTTCAGCACTCCAATGCTCCTCGTCACATCCAGCACTCCAACGCTCCTCCTCACTTCCAGAACTCCAACGCTCCTCCTCACTTTCAGCTCTCCAATGCTCCTCCTCACTTTCAGCACTCCAATGCTTCTCCTCACTTCTGTTGTAATATGGTGGTAGATTTATGTGAGATTTTATATTATTATTGTATATATGTACACATACAGTACAAGATTGACCAGGCCACGTTGGTATCTGTTAATCTAATTACACATATCAAAGGGGACTTGTTGATCAAAGGGGAAGTGGCCAAACAAGATTTACTCCACATATCAAAGGGGACAGATAGTGACTCTGGGCTATGTTAATGTTCTGTTTACGGCAAGGGGTCATTGTCTGTCACTCTGAAAGACAGAAGCAGATCAAAGGCCTAATGGAAATGGCCAATCAAATTGCTTAGCCATTCAGTGTATAGGTAATATAACATGGCATTCGGTCTATTCACTGTGTGTCTGTGATTATGAAGGAACAGGTCTAGGAAACATGGGACAATGAAGGCTAGCATTCGTTGTCATATTAACTCTGTTGGATTTTGTCATCTGTTGCAAGACTTTGTTCTGTGTTGGAAGTCAATAAAGATCTCTCTGGAAGAATTGGGTTGCTGCGGAAGATTATCATAACTACTAATTAATTATCTACCCACTATACTATACTATATCACTACAACTTCCAGCACCCCAACCCTCTGCCTCATCTGAGTCTTACTTGTATAAATGGGGACACACGGCTTGTAAAGCCAAATGGGAAGGTTTTCATCGAGGTAAATAGGTTTTTCCAAGCAAATTTTTCCTTAGCACATCACAAAATTTAGAGGACAATTATACAGTAACTGTAATCACGTTTTCTGCAAGATCTTTATATTGTAAAGCGCTGAGCAAACTGTTATGCAGCGTACACACGAGCAGACTTTTCGACCGGACTGGCCCGACGGACCGAGTCCGTCAGACAATTCGACCAGGTGTGGGCTCCATCGGACCTGCAGCGGACTTTTTCTGTCGAAAATCTGACGGACTTTTGAAATGCAAATTTGGCTGCACACAGAGCACACAGCCATATCTCCTGTTTCTAATAATAATAACAATTTCGTCTAATGATATAAATGCATCTCACCTTCTGATCGTATGCCATCCTCTGGTGTAGCCTTCCTCTGGTGTGTGCCCCTTCCTTACAAACAGACACAACACATCCTTACGTTCTCAGCTCCAGCCTCACACTGCCAGCGAGACCCCCCCCCTGCCGAGCAGTGTCCTGGCTCTTTATTAGCATAACAGGAAGTCCCAAAACTCGAGGGTTGGGCTTCTGACAGCCAAACACCTCTTACAAAGCTTGTGACCTCACAGGAAATGAACACAGGATGTGAATGACCATATAAGGATTTAACAACACAACAAAATACATACAACCAAATGACGATGACTAGAGTTCCTCGTATATGAAAGATTATCTGCAGGTGTACGTTATTTTAGTCCGGTCGTACTTCATCACGTACGAATCCGTCGGACTTTAGTGTGACCGTTCGTTCGACAGTCCATCGGAAGTCTGTCGGAAAGACCGTCGGACCAGTCCGGTCAAAATGTCCGCCCATGTGTACACGGCCTTAGTGCTATATAAATTCTGTATAATATTACCCTTTCATGCCTATTGCCGCGTACACACAATCGGAAATTCATCCAGCAAAAGACGGATGAGAGCTTTTGGTCGGAAAATGCGACCGCGTGTATGCTCCATCGGACTTTTGCTGGTTGAATTCCAGCCAGCAAAAAATTGAGAGCATGTTCTCAATTTTGCGGTCGGAAAAAGTTCCGATCGAAAATTCCGATCATCTGTAGCAATTCCGACGCGCAAAATTCCTACTCATGCTCGGAAACAATTCGACGCATGCTCGGAAGCATTGAACTTCATTTTCTCGGCTCTTCGTAGTGTTGTACGTCACCGCGTTCTTGACGGTCGAAAGTTCAGCGAACTTTTGTGTGACCGTGTGTATGCAAGCCAAGCTTGAGCGGAATTCCGTCGGAAAAACCATCCAAGATTTTTCTGTCAGAAAATCACGGGGCATGTGTACTGGGCATAAGCCTATTTCTGACATTTGATGCTTACAAGTTAAAATCCGTATTTTTGTGCTAGAAAATTACTTAGCACCCTCAAACATTATTTATGTATATATTTTTTAGCAGAGACCCTAGAGAAAAAAATGGCGATTGCTGCAATATTTTATGTCACACAGTATTTGAGCAGCGTCTTTCAAATGCAATTTTTGGGGAAAAAAAGACACCTTCATAAAATAAAAAAAAACGAAACAGTAAAGTTATCCTAATTTTATATAATGTGAAAGAGGTAAATAGATACTGAACATGTCATGCTTTGAAATTGCGCACATTCTGTCATTTTTTTTTAAATCGGTGCCATTGGCAGTCGAGTAAACCGGAAGGGATGTTGTGATGTTGCTTCCGTGTATTTACATAGGAGACTCGATCAAAGCCATTTCCTGCTTCGGTCGAGTCTCAACCTAGCCGGCAGACGCGCCGGTTCGTGGATCGGGTCTCCCGGTGGGACGGAAGGCCGGGGAAGAGTGGCGGGAAGGGGTTCGTCCCCTCCCGCTCCTTTAGGATAACACCCAAGCGGCTTTTAGCCGCATTCGTTTTTATCACTAAAGAGCCAACCGCTGGCTCTAAAAAAACAGTAACGGGGTGATGCCTGCAGCTTAACCCCTTCAAGCCACGAACACAAATTTGCTTGGGCCGGCGCTAAGGGGTTAAAGTTCAAAGGAGCTACAATCTCACTGCTCATCCCAATCAGTAATATTTTTCTCTCCCCCTTGGTGGGAGTGGAGAGGACCCCATCTATAAGGATATACAGTACATACACACACAGCACAAGGCCGTGTTCACACTACGGGACATTTCTTTGCAGTTCCTCTGAGCTCCACAAGATGGTGATCTCACTTTTTCCCAGACAGGAAGTCTCCATGGAAGACAGGAAGTGATGTCAGGTATAAGTAGGACATCTTGGTGAGAGGTGAGTCGGGAGGAAGTAGAGCGAAGACAACGCTGGAAGTGATAGCAGAGGAGGTAATAAGATCTTATTTTCTATTTACACCCAGTAACTGGGAGCTAGAGCATGGGATTCCCCAGGGCACGGAGTCTAGGAGCCAGCAGGTTTTGACCAGAGCCTCTGATGGTGAGAATGGCCTTCGCTGCAGCTGACTCCAGGTCACGGGCCCCCAGGGTCTCCCAGCTCACACTCACGGCTGGCTACTGGTGGATAGACAGGAAGCAACAGTCCAGGACAACAAGGGATAGTCAGAGGACAAGCCAAAGGTTGGGTCAACGAGCAGACAGGGAAGGTCAGGAGAACACGCCAAAGGTTGGGGTATCAAGCGGACAGGGATAGTCAAGAGAACAAGCCAAGGTCGGTATATGGAATCAGATGTAAAGCACACAGCAGGAACCACACAGAAAGCCAAACACACTAATATTGATTGGCAAAGCAGGCTTGTAGTGCACGGTGTTAAATAGTGTTTCCTGTTAGAGGTTGGGGTGGAGCCATGCTGAGGGAATATTACTCACATAGGTGAAAGCCGCACAGTCTCTAAGCTGAACACAAGCAGAGAGGTCAGCAGACAGACAGGGCCTGACACATTACTGCAGATTCATGACACCTCCACTATCCATCTACAGAGAAACCCGCATAGATCACATGACCGCATCAATGAGGATGGAGGAGGACCGGAGTCACATGACTGAGAGGATACTAAACCTCACCCTGGAGATCATCTACCTGCTGGCCGGAGAGGTGAGGAGGATTCTGGGAGGTCACATGACATCACTCTTATCTCTATTAATAAAACACAGACCTGGCCGGAGAGGTGAGGAGGATTCTGGGAGGTCACATGACATCACTTTTATCTCTATTAATAAAACACAGACCTGACCAGAGAGGTGAGGAGGATTCTGGGAGGTCACATGACATCACTCATCTCTATTAATAAAACACAGACCTGACCAGAGAGGTGAGGAGGATTCTGAGATTCTAACATGATATTCCTATTGGTTCTCCAATACAGAGATTTACCCTTCTGAAGTCAGGTGATCATATGACCATCACAGTGCCTCCATGTGACTCCCTAAAACCCGAGAGACACAACATGGAGAAGATTCTAGAAGTCACCCAGAAAATGATGGAGCTGCTGACAGGAGAGGTGAGCGGTGCCGGGAATTCTGGTACATTATCCAGTAACAGACAAGGGATGTGTCTGGATGGTGACTGTATCATTGTGTGTGTCAGGTTCCTATAAGGTGTCAGGATGTCACTGTCTATTTCTCCATGGAGGAGTGGGAGTATTTAGAAGGACACAAGGATCTCTACAAGGACGTCATGATGGACAATCAGCCGCCCCTCACATCACCGGGTAAGAGGAGACTTTATTGTAAAGGAGAGAGCAGTACGGAGGGTCCACCTAGATCCCCCATCATCTGATAAACACATAGAAACAATGTATTCAGTCAGTGTGTGTGTTTCCTACAGATGGATCCAGTAATGGGAACCCACCAGAGAGATGTCCCCGTCCTCTGTATTCCCGGGATTCCACACAGAAAGGTCACACCATCCCTCATCATCAGGTAGGTGGAGTTGAGGGTCGGGAACATAAAGTGATTGGACACGCTGACATGGAGAGACGATGTGTGGACTCTACAAGATGCACGTTGGCACCAATGATAAAATCAGAGGCAGATGGAGTGTCCTAAAGAACGATTTTAGAGCCTTGGAAGCTAAATTGAGGAAAAGGACCTCCAAGGTAGTATTCTCAGAAATACTACTGATACATCGAGCCACACCAGAAAGACAGAGGGAGATTAGGGAAGTAAACAAATGGCTGAGGAGCTGGTGTAGTAAGGAGGGGTTTGGGTTCCTGGAGGACTGGGCCGACTTCTCAGTCAGTCACCCGTACTATAGAAGGGATGGACTGCACCTAAATGAGGAGGATCTCATTGAGATCTGCTGGGAGTGAAGATGGCCGAAAAGTTAGAGGGGTTTTTAAACTAGGCAACGGGGGAGGGCCCAGAGGTAGAGATAGTCAGCGTGGAATATATTCCAGAGGGTAGTATTGGGGCATTAGTGGTAGGTTGATTAAAGCACATAAACCCAAGGTAAGTATAGTAACAAGTCCTAGTTGCAATCTCGGAACACCCAATAAGAGGACAGTATGCGACCGGTCTAAACTACGTGGCATGTTTACCAATGCCAGGAGCCTGGTGGACAAGATGGGTGAACTAGAGATACTGTTGTACGAGGAGGATTTGGATTTTGTGGGAATTTCAGAGACCTGGTTCAACAGCTCTCATGACTGGCTGGAAACCATTCAAGGGTATATCCTTAATCACAAGGATAGAGAGGGTAAAAAAGGGGAGGGGTATGCCTATATATCAAGAATAATGTACAAGTGAATGAGAGAGATGACATCACTAAGAGAGCTAGGGAAGAGGTGTAATCCTTATGGATAGAGCTTCAAAGGGATGAAGCTAAGGGGAAAATAATACTGGGAGTATGCTATAGGCCCCCTAACCTGAGGGATGAAGGAGAGATGGACCTCCTATCACAAGTTGGATTAGCAGCAAGGATGGCAAGTGTTATCATAATGGGGGATTTTAATTATCCAGACATAGACTGGGAAGAGGGAACCACACATTCGTCTAAGGCTCGCCAGTTCCTAAATGTCTTGCAGGACAATTTTATGGGTCAGATGGTAGACGCACCAACTAGAAATAAAGCGTTACTTGATCTACTGATTACCAACAATACCGACCTGATCACAGATGTGGAAATACGGGGCAATTTAGGTAACAGCGATCACAGGTCAATTGGCTTCAGTTTAAATCGCACAAATAGGAAGCATAAAGGGAATACAAAGACACTGAATTTCAAAAGAGTCAACTTCCCTAAACTACGAACCTTGCTAGAAAGCATAAATTGGGATAAAAGCTTAGGAACAAAGAACATGGAGGAGAGATGGGTTTGCTTTAAGAGCATATTAAATAAGAGCATTAGCCAATCCATCCCATTGGGTAATAAATTTAAAAGAGTGAAAAAAAGTCCTGGATGGCTTAACTCCAATGTAAAAATGCATATAAAAGCAAAGGAGAAGGCCTTCAAAAAATACAAGGTTGAGGGATCATCATCAGCATTCAGACTTTATAAAGAATGCAACAATAAATGTAAGGGTGCAATTAGGGCGGCTAAGATAGAACATGAAAGACATATAGCAGAGGAGAGCAAAAAAAATCCCAAGAAATTCTTTAAGTATGTAAACAGTCCGGCTGATTATATTCCCCTTAACATTGAACCCCTCTTTTCACTAGTCAAAACCAAACTACGTACTTGGGCCCGTCTACCACTAGGAGTATGGGGTCGCATAAATCTGATAAAAATGGTCCTTCTCCCAAAAATCCTTTACATATTGTGGCATACCCCACTCTATCTCCCATTAAAACACTTTAAGTCTCTTGAAGCTTTACTCAAACCCTTTGTGTGGGGGACTAGCAGACATAAAATCGCATGGTTAGCGCTTAAAAACCCGACAGACATGGGGGGAATGGCCCTACCGGATCTGAACCTTTGTTACATTGCATCACAATTATCACAACTATTCCACATAGACAAGACAGACAACGTACGCTTCCTGACCCTTCTTTGCTCCAAAAGTGTGCAACTCACAGGCGACTCTCTGTACGCAATATCGGCGGGATCCAGGAATACTGAAATGGGGGGAGACAAGAAGTCCTTGCTATACCATTATAGACGTATTTGGGACTTGCCTCCACCAAATTAGAAATACCAAGACTGCACGATCATACACCGATATGGCACAACAGAGATATGTCAGAATTCATTAACATACCGGACTCGGAGCTGTGGGAGTCTAGGGGAATTTACTATATACATCATCTGCTGTTCAATGGAACTCTCAAAACCTACGATATACTCAAAGAGGAATTTTCTCTTCCACACTTCATGTTCTTCAGATACCTGCAAGTAAGACATGCAACCCAAACACAATTCTTACAGGTTGAGGCTCCTCCTGCTCTTCATCCCGTTATGGCTATTGTTAAAAGTACAGACCCACGTGGACTAATATCCACATTTTATAATATGCTTCTAACTCCCACCTCGTCAAAAATAGCGTTTGATTTGAAGCCTCGATGGGAGAGAGAGGTGGGCCTGATGGAAAATGAGGAAGTATGTAAACAGTAAATAAGGGAGGACAGACCATATTGGCCCCATAAAGAATGAGGAAGGACATCTGGTTACAAAGGATGGGGAGATGGCGAAGGTATTGAATTTATTCTTCTCCTTAGTCTTCACGAGTGAATCGGGGGGCTTCAGTAACCAAAACTGCAGTGTTTATCCTCATGACACATCACAGGAAGCACCTCCATGGTTAACAGAGGACAGAATTAAAATTAGACTTGAGAAACTTAACATTAATAAATCACCGGGACCAGATGGCTTGCATCCGAGGGTACTTAGGGAACTCGGTCAAGTAATTGCCAGACGACTGTTCCTAATTTTTACTGACTGGAATGGTACCAGCTGATTGGAGAAAAGCCAATGTAGCACCAATATTTAAAAAGGGCCCAAAATAAATCCCTGGGAATTACAGACCAGTTAGCCTAACATCAACAGTATGTAAACTCTTGGAGGGGATGATAAGGGACTATATACAAGATTTTAGTAATAAGAACGGTATAATTAGCAGTAATCAGCATGGATTCATGAAGAATCATTCTTGCCAAACCAATCTACTAACCTTCTATGAGGAGGTGAGTTGCCATCTAGATAAAGGAAGGCCCGTAGACGTGGTGTATCTGGATTTTGCAAAAGCATTTGACACAGTTCCCCATAAACGTTTACTGTACAAAATAAGGTCGGTTGGCATGGACCATAGGGTGAGCACATGGATTGAAAACTGGCTACAAGGGCGTGTTCAGAGGGTGGTGATAAATGGGGAGTACTCGGAATGGTCAGGGGTGGGTAGTGGGGTCCCCCAGGGTTCTGTCTTGGGACCAATCCTATTTAATTTGTTCATAAACGACCTGGAGGATGGGATAAACAGTTCAATCTCTGTATTTGCAGACGATACTAAGCTAAGCAGGGCAATAACTTCTCCGCAGGATGTGGAAACCTTGCAAAAAGATCTGAACAAATTAATGGGGTGGGCAACTACATGGCAAATTAGAATCAATGTAGAAAAATGTAAAATAATGCATTTGGGTGGCAAAAATACGAATGCAATCTATACACTGGGGGGAGAACCTCTGGGGGAATCTAGGATGGAAAAGGACCTGGGGGTCCTAGTAGATGATAGGCTCAGCAATGGCATGCAAGGCCAAGCTGCTGCTAACAAAGCAAACAGAATATTGGCATTAAAAAGGGATCAACTCCAGAGATAAAACGATCCGATTCTTCCGCTCTACAAGACTCTGGTCCGGCCGCACCTGGAGTATGCTGTCCAGTTCTGGGCATCAGTCCTCAGGAAGGATGTACTGGAAATGGAGCGAGTACAAAGAAGGGCAACAAAGCTAATAAAGGGTCTGGAGGATCTTAGTTATGAGGAAAGGTTGCGGGCGCTGAACTTATTCTCTCTGGAGAAGAGACGCTTGAGAGGGGATATGATTTCAATTTACAAATACCGTACTGGTGACCCCACAATAGGGAGAAAACTTTTTCGCAGAAGTGAGTTAAATAAGACTCGTGGCCACTCATTAAAATTAGAAGAAAAGCGGTTTAAACTACGTAGAGGGTTCTTTACTGTAAGAGCGGCAAGGATGTGGAATTCCCTTCCACAGGCGGTGGTCTCAGCGGGGAGCATCAATCGCTTCAAGAAACTATTAGATAAGCACCTGAATGACCACAACATACAGGGATATATAATGTAATACTGACATATAATCACACATATAGGTTGGACTTGATGAACTTGTGTCTTTTTTCAACCTCACCTACTATGTAACTATGATATTTTCTACGTGATCTCACATCATAAATACTTCTATGTTACAGATGTTATTTTCTGCCATTCTGTTGGTTTAGGGTGAAGATCTGATGAACATGAAAGTTGAGGGTGAAGTAGAAGAGACGTATGTGAGGGATGATCAGCAATATACGGAGGAGGCTGGAATGACGAGGACATTCATAGAGGAGGACACTCCTACAGAGATCAGCACAGGTGACCAATAATATATTCTTCTCTTATCTCCGCTCTGTTACTGCTCACTGATTGGTCCAGAGTAGGGCAGAAGGTGAGTGATATTGAACTGCATTTTAGTTTTTTGTTTTTTTTTAGAGTAGAGCGGGAGATGGGTGATAACGTGAAAATCTATTTAACAGTCTTGTTGCAATGAAAAGTAAGGAGTTGTGGTGAGAGAATTGGTCGGGGTTCAGTTCACAGGAAGATTCCCGCACCACATCTGAAATCGGCCAACTCAGAACATAGCTTCAGAAACCCATTGATGTTTATGGGAGCCTATTTTTGTATTTATTTTCTGGCTTCCATCAGCGTACTATCCATTAATGAGCAGAACGTTTTAAATCAGCTACATTAATGAGGCCCTTTGACTGAAGAGGTGCCGAGTCCCAGCTGGTTGAAATCCTATGGTCACTTGTTCTATGGTAAGGGGTCTGCAGGTCTGAACTTTGACCCGCTCGCTTATGAGAGATCACATGACCCAGTGCCTAGGCTTGTGGTTGTGTAAAGAGCATGGACCTCCCAGTCCCCATTGGTTCCTGCTCTTCTGACAAGGCTGTGTAAATGTAGAAGTGATCTGGGAGGACCAAAGGCCCTTTGACTGAAGAGGGGGGAGAGTCCCAGCTGGTTGGGACCTCCACAGAGAACATCTGCT
The DNA here is from genome assembly GCA_037952835.1 of Lithobates septentrionalis. Taxonomy (NCBI): domain Eukaryota; kingdom Metazoa; phylum Chordata; class Amphibia; order Anura; family Ranidae; genus Lithobates; species Lithobates septentrionalis. The sequence continues at coordinate 2,407,708 of JBBDGP010000932.1, forward strand.
CACTCATATCTACCTGATCCAGATGGAATCTTGATGGAAGTGAACTAACCCTGTCATATCTATTGATGATGTTTTTATATTTTTCCAGGACACGCCATGGAGAAACCCTCAAAGGATCTTCTCACTTTATCTCCAGGTTGTAAAATGGAAGATGAGGACATCACAGGAGATTGTGGAGGAGAAAAGACAATGATCTCCACTATGGATGGTGGACTTCACAGTGTGGATAGACCATGGAATCCCTCTGACTCTGAGCAACTTCATACTATGAGGGATGGTGCCGGAATTCAGGGGGAGAAGACATTTTCCTGTAACGATTGTGGGGAAAGTTTTAGCTCTGCATCTGATCTTATTATACATCAGAGATCTCACACCGGTGAAAAACTTCATTGCTGTTCAGAGTGCGGGAAATGTTTTCCCCATAAAGCAGGACTAGTCAGACACCATAGATCTCACACAGGGGAGAAACCATATTCCTGTCCTGAGTGTGGGAAAACATTTTCACAGAAGACTGGTCTTTGCATACACTGGAGATCGCACACTGGTGAAAAGCCATATTCCTGCCATGAGTGCGGAAAATGTTTTACAAGGAAATCAATACTTGTGATACATCAAAGATCTCACACGGGGGAGAAGCCGTTTTCCTGTTCTGAGTGCGGGAAATGTTTTCCCTATAAATCAGACCTGTCCAGACATTACAAATCTCACACAGGGGAGAAGCCGCATTCCTGCCCCAAGTGTGGGAAATCTTTTCAAAACAGGCCAGACCTTGTTAAACATCAAAGATCTCACACAGGGGAGAAGCCGTATTCCTGTCCTGAGTGCGGGAAAACGTTTTCCCAGAAGATCCATTTATCTACACATCAGAGATTGCACACTGGTGAAAAGCCGTATTCTTGCCTTCAGTGTGGGAAATATTTTTCAGATAAGGCCAATTTTTTGAGACATCAGAGATCTCACACAGGCGAGAAGCCGCATTCCTGCTCTGTGTGCGGGAAATGTTTTCAAGAGAAATCAGACCTTGATAAACATCAAAGATCTCACACAGGGGAGAAACCGTATCCTTGCTCTGAGTGCGGGAAATGTTTTTTTCAAAAATCAGATCTGGTAAGACATGACAGATCTCACACACGGGAGAGGCCATTTTCCTGTCCTGAGTGCGGGAAATATTTTTTACAGAAGGCCCATCTTTATACACATCAGAGAACCCACACAATCCCTGAGGTGTATTAGTGTCCTGAGTGCAGGAAATGTCTTCTATATGGATGTCAGAGATCTCACACTTAGAAGAAGCACACCTTGATATACACCTCAGAAAACACGTGGCTCCTCTGATCTTTATCATGGAAGAAACACTTTATAAGGAAATCAGAGATCACTAAAGACTTCAAAGTTCTGTCTGGCTTCCTCTGCTAGGAGAGAGAAGGCGGGGGTGTCACTGCTGGTTGGGTCCCTCTAGGAGAGAGAAGGAGGGGGTGTCACTGCTGGTTGGGTCCCTCTAGGAGAGAGAAGGAGGGGGTGTCACTGCTGGTTGGGTCCCTCTAGGAGAGAGAAGGGGGGAGGGTGTCACTGCTGGTTGGGTCCCTCTAGGAGAGAGAAGGAGGGGGTGTCACTGCTGGTTGGGTCCCTCTAGGAGAGAGAAGGAGGGGGTGTCACTGCTGGTTGGGTCCCTCTAGGAGAGAGAAGGAGGGGGTGTCACTGCTGGTTGGGTCCCTCTAGGAGAGAGAAGAAGGGGGTGTCACTGCTGGTTGGGTTCCTCTAGGAGAGAGAAGGAGGGGGTGTCACTGCTGGTTGGGTCCCTCTAGGAGAGAGAAGGAGGGGGTGTCACTGCTGGTTGGGTCCCTCTAGGAGAGAGAAGGAGGGGGTGTCACTGCTGGTTGGGTCCCTCTAGGAGAGAGAAGGAGGGGGTGTCACTGCTGGTTGGGTCCCTCTAGGAGAGAGAAGAAGGGGGTGTCACTGCTGGTTGGGTTCCTCTAGGAGAGAGAAGGAGGGGGTGTCACTGCTGGTTGGGTCCCTCTAGGAGAGAGAAGGAGGGGGTGTCACTGCTGGTTGGGTTCCTCTAGGAGAGAGAAGGAGGGGGTGTCACTGCTGGTTGGGTCCCTCTAGGAGAGAGAAGGAGGGGGTGTCGCTGCTGGTTGGGTCCCTCTAGGAGAGAGAAGGAGGGGGTGTCACTGCTGGTTGGGCTAGTCTAGGAGAGAGAAGGAGGGGGTGTCACTGCTGGTTGGGTCCCTCTAGGAGAGAGAAGGAAGGGGTGTCACTGCTGGTTGGGCTAGTCTGAGAGAGAGAAGGAGGGGGTGTCACTGCTGGTTGGGTCCTTCTAGGAGAGAGAAGGAGGGGGTGTCACTGCTGGTTGGGTCCCTCTAGGAGAGAGAAGGAAGGGGTGTCACTGCTGATTGGGTCCCTCTAGGAGAGAGAAGGAGGGGGTGTCACTGCTGGTTGGGTCCCTCTAGGAGAGAGAAGGAGGGGGTGTCACTGCTGGTTGGGTCCCTCTAGGAGAGAGAAGGAGGGGGTGTCACTGCTGGTTGGGTCCCTCTAGGAGAGAGAAGGAGAAGGTGTCACTGCTGGTTGGGTCCCTCTAGGAGAGAGAAGGAGGGGGTGTCACTACTGGTTGGGTCCCTCTAGGAGAGAGAAGGAGGGGGTGTCGCTGCTGGTTGGGCTAGTCTAGGAGAGAGAAGGAGGGGGTGTCACTGCTGGTTGGGTCCCTCTAGGAGAGAGAAGGAAGGGGTGTCACTGCTGGTTGGGTCCCTCTAGGAGAGAGAAGGAAGGGGTGTCACTGCTGGTTGGGTCCCTCTAGGAGAGAGAAGGAAGGGGTGTCACTGCTGGTTGGGTCCCTCTAGGAGAGAGAAGGAAGGGGTGTCACTGCTGGTTGGGTCCCTCTAGGAGAGAGAAGGAGGGGGTGTCACTGCTGGTTGGGTCCCTCTAGGAGAGAGAAGGAGGGGGTGTCACTGCTGGTTGGGTCCCTCTAGGAGAGAGAAGGAGGGGGTGTCACTGCCGGTTGGGTCCCTCTAGGAGAGAGAAGAAGGGGGTGTCACTGCTGATTGAGCCCCTCTACCAGTGTAGTCTGATCTTCAGCAGAAGCTTCAAAGGAAGACATCATGGTGAGAAAAGAGATAGATATTGCTTGTGGATGAAGAGAAGGGGAGATCAGACTACATGACTGGACTGACCAGTAGTAGTTATCAACTAGCAGAAGAATCTTCATTTGCTTGGAGAGAGCCACCTGCTGGGAGAAAGTGGGAAATATGACAATAACTGATGTAAATTTTTATATTTAGGTGATAAAAATGCAAATAGATTTGCACACATTCTTTAATATGATGCAAGTGAAGATTAAATATTTCCATTCCTAGACTCTTGTTCTTTGTAAGTTTATTGATAAAAGTTCCTTCAGATCTGTATAATGAAATGTTCTTCTCTTTTCCTTTCTCTAACACTACAAGTAAGGTCCATCCTGTAGGTTTTAGTTTTAGTCTTAATCTTGCGTCTTAGTAGTTTGGTTTTACCGGCTTGTACTTGTTGGAACAGCCGACTCTCCCCCTTCTCATAAATCTCAGGACGTCTGTAGTAGACTCAATGATAAGTCCATCAGTTCATAGACCCATCTATCATTCCTCCCGTAATTCCTCCTCCGCACCATCACTACCTCCAACCACAAGATCATCTTTCTTCCTCACTTTCGTATCACATCTAACATAGAGAAACCCCCCTCCATCTTTTTAATATCCCGTGTTCCTCTAAACAAGAGGATCCGCATGAATAAGAACAGGCCAGTCTTGTGAGGAGTCAAGCCGTGTTTCTGGTACACCGACCACATCTCCAACCACAAGATCATCTTTCTTCCTCATTTTCACATCATATCTAACATAGAGAAACCCCCTTCCATATTTTCTATGTCCTGTGTCTCTCTAAACAAGAGGATCGGCATGAATACAAGCAGCCCAGTCTTGTGAGGAGTCAAGCCATATTTCTGCAACACCAACTACGTTCTCATTCCCATATATCATTCCACTCGTAATTCTTCCTCCGCACCATCACCACCTCCAACCACAAGGTCATCTTTCTTCCTCACTTTCACATCACATCTAACATAGAGAACCCCCCCCCCCATCTTTTCTATGTCCCTCTAAACAAGAGGATCAGCATGAATACAAACAGCCCAGTCTTGTGAGGAGTTAAGTCGTGTTTCTGGAACACCAACTACATTCTCATTCCCGTATATCATTTCACCCATAATTCCTCCTCCGCACCATCGCCACCTCCAACCACAACAAGATTATCTGTCAGGGCTCTACAGAAATTAGCTCTGCCCAGGGTGATGATGTGAGCTAGGCTTGATTTATTTTTGGTAGAGTGGAATGGCATGAGGGCCATGCATGGAAATTACTCCCAGAGTTTTCTTTTTTAGACAGATGGACATGTGAAGAAAACCTGGTTTGTTGAAGGAGAAATGAGAAGAGGGCTTACTTCCAGATGATAAAACCAACTGTTATGGGGTCATCGCAGTCAGCAATACCAATGGCGTCCATTGGAGGGATTCACCATAATTTAGCTGTCTACACACACACACAGGCAGATACAAATCTGGTGCACTTAAGTACTTTGGAGTAGCCAAGTTATTCCTACACACCTCTGACATTCCCTCAGGCTATCCTCTGAGCTGGAATCCTGGCACCAAGGCCGGGACAAGGGGTGGGCAGGAGTGGTGGCTGCCCTGGGCACTGTGGTATCATCTGAGGTTTGGGGGTACCACAAGGAGATTGGGGGGGGGAGGGGATTTGTGTTGGGAGGGTGAAAATGGCGGGGAATTTAGGGAGGAGTGTTAGGAGTGTGGATTTGGGGTAATTTGTGTTGAGACAGGAGATGGGGGAAGAGGATTTGTGCTAGGATGGGAGATTGGGAGTTTGTGCTAGAAAAGTTAATACTGTGGGGGGATTTGTGCTATAAGGGGACTTTTTTTGGGAAGGGGCGATTTATGGGACATTTGTACTAGGAGGGGAAATTGGGGAGGGGGGGATTGTGCTAGGCTGGGGGATTGGAGGCAGAGAATTTGTGCTGGGAGGTGGGATTTGAAGTAGGGGGAGAGGATTTGTGCTGCTCAGAGGGTAAATTTGAGAGGTAGAGGATTTGAGATAAGCATGCAGATTAGCGCTTTTTGGGGGAGAGAAGATTTTTTGCTGACACATAAGGAACTTACATCTTGGGGGGCACAGTTTGGCATGTTCGCCCTGTGCTCCTGATGACCTTGTGTCAAGAAAGACGTCTGCGGAGTACAGCTGCTGTTTCCAGGCGCATACCTGTGCGCAGGCGCCAACCAAGAATGACCAGAACAACCACAGAAAATTCCGTAGATGCGCATGTGCGAACGCGTCCGCACACGCGTGCGTGCACCTGTCACCAGAGCAGGTGTCATTTGGCCTATTTAAACAGAGCTGACTGGTTGCTGCTTGGTCTACAGCGTTTACCTGAATCCTGATCCCTGTGTGTTTGACTTCTGTTACCGATCCAGCTTGCTTCCGACTACCTCTGCCTGCTTCCTTCCCTGACCTCTGGCTTTCCACAGATTGATCTCTGTCCCCAGTTCCTGTTACTTAGCATCTGTTGCCAAACCTGCTTGTGACCCGACTACGCTCCTGCCTGCTGTTTATGCCTGATTTGCCCGTCTGTTGCCAAACCCTGCCTATGACCTGACTACGCTTCTGCCTTCTGCCCTTGCCTCATCTGCCTGTCTGCTGTCTTACCCGGCTCGTCTGGCCCTGCTTCTAGCCGTCCAGCCTGCTACAAGCTCCTGCTTCCTGTGGTGCACTTCTGCCTATCTGCTGCCAAGTCTGCCTGCCATCTGTCATCTCGCTTGCCTGATACCTGCTGTGATCCAGCTTCCTGTTTGTGAGTTCCTGGCTTCTACTGGTACAGACTTCTGGACTGATCATAGGCACTCTTACCCCGCCGTGCTCCCGAGCCTGCTGTCCCACTACCAGTGCCTCACGAGCAAGGAGCTGTACGAGAGGCCTTCCTCTACACGTCAGGCTCACCCACCAGGTACGTGACACCTTGTCCCAGCACTGCCTAGACCGATCACATTTACTGCTGCCCCCCACAACCACCAGATAAAGGACTCAGTAGCTTGCCTCTAGTGATGAGCCGACCTTTCCCGGGCTTGGTTCAAGCAGGATTTGTTGGCTTCAAAGAAGTTCCGATTCTGAACCTGAATCCTATTGAATTCAATGGGAGTCGAATCTGTCTGCACCCGCCGGTGTCCTTACCATCCAACAGGAAGCTGTCATGTATGGTTCTGGGAATGCAGAGCTGATAACAAGGAGTCCTCCTGGCTTACAATCATTTTCATAAACTCAATTAAACAAGTTGACACATTTTTTGTTCCGTTCCTCTAAAAATGTAAGTAAATACATTGTAGCAATTCTCCGATTGATTGACATACACAACTAGTAACAGCTCGGCTAATCTAGGCCTCTATGATGAGCCGAATAAGAGTCTATGGCCACAGTTAGACAGGTGTTGACACATTGGAGATACAGCCTCTTCTGTGAGCGCAGTCATGGTGCTGCAGAAGGAACCAGGAATTGTGGAGGACATTAAAGTCATGGACAATGCCTGGAGTTGGAAACAGGGCATGGCAAGATGAGGAGTGTCACAGGTCCTTGTTGTGGGTTCAGACAAAGCAGATAATCTGATGGCAAACTGGTTACTGTTGGGATGCTGTGGATGCGCAGACCAGATCTGATGCAGGATGGGGGAAAACAGGTGGAGCACAGGAACAAGAGATGTAGAATGCAAGCCATACTGAAGCCGATCCTGAATCAGCAACAGCCCGGTAGCACTGGTGCCAAATCAAGAGACAGAAGCCAGGAGGATAGCGGGATACCGGGTGCCACTACCCAATCAATTCATGTGAAGCATCGGAGAGCCTACGGGTGCCCGATCTGTAATCGCACAGCTGTGAGTAATCTTCAGAGTAAGTGATCCACACCACCGTTTTGGCTCCTAAAAATCTTCAATTAGTTAATAATTCCACGGTGTACAATTCTAAATACAATAAGTTGACATGTTTCAGCCTACACGGCTTTAATCATAACCTAAACTAAGGCCAGGTAGGCTGAAACGCGTCAACCTTTTGTATTTATATTTGTACACTGTGGAAGCAAAAAGGTGGTGTGGATCACTTACTCTGAAGAAGTCATAAGGCGTCAATATCAGGCAGGCAGTAAATACACTATATTACCAAAAGTATTGGGATACCTGGCCTTACACGCACATGACTGGCCTGCACAGAGTCCTGACCTCAACCCGATAGAACACCTTTGGGATGAATTAGAGCGGAGACTGCGAGCCAGGCCTTCTCATCCAACGTCAGTGCCTGACCTCACAAATGCTCTTCTAGAAGAATGGTCAAACATTCCCATAGACACACTCCTAAACCTTGTGGACGGCCTTCCCAGAAGAGTTGGAGCTGTTATAGCTGTAAAGGGTGGGCCAACTCAATACTGAACCCTGCAAACTAAGAAATTAAAGTTCATGTGCGTGTAAAGGTAGACGTCCCAATACTTTTCACAATATAGTGTATATCAATGCCAGTCAGATGTGCATGCTCATGTTTTTTTTTTTTCTTAATCTTTATTAATTTTAACATCACAAACAGACATAAATCTTAGAGACAAAACATTCACAGTGATGTAACCCTCGCAGGGGACATGAAGTATAACACATGATAGGGAACAGGTCATCCCTTGTCTCCGCCCCTTACCCACCTCCGAGCACTGTCCCTTGGTTCCACCTCCTAGCACCACTCCTTTTAGGGAACCCAGAACCAAGTATCATTTTGTGGTGCTCAGTAAATTGTATGGAATGTGTTAATGATAACAAGAAATTGAGTAAAACAGATTCCCTTCATCCAGCAACAATAGACCCTCCCCCCCTCTAGCAACAATAGACCCCCCTCTAGCAACAATAGATCCCACCCCACAACAATAGATTTCCCCATAACAATAGACCTCCAGCAGAGACAACAGTTCTCCCCAGAAGCCGAAGAAAGGCTCTGCTAACCAATTTGACCATATCCTGTCATATTTCTTGGGACAGCCTCTGTGGGCACAGGTATCCATGTAGAGCAGGTAGCTATTGTTGACCGGCTGCTTCCAGAAGGTAAGAGACGGAGGGGCAGGTTTCCTCTAGTGTAGGGCCATAGCTTTCCAAGCATAAAATAGAAGTAGGCTGATCAAGGTGCGCCCCGGCCACGGTAGGCAATAGTTGTTCAACCAGACCCAAGATTGACGTTGAAGGTTGCAAAGGGGGGTGGAGATAACCAAGTTTATTACAGACAATGCTTCTTCCTAGAATTTGGAAAATTAACGGGCAGGTCCAAAAAATATGTGAAAAATCCCCAGGGACCCCTCCACATCTCCAGCACTCAGGGGGAGAGTTGGCATTCCTTTTTTTTTTGCAATCTATAAGGAGTGGAATAAGCACGATGGACCATTTTGTATTGGATTAAACTTTGTCTCAACAAAAGGGCCAGTTTACTGTCTTTCAGGCTTTAGGCGGGGTGTGGGGGGGGGGGGGGGTGGTGACTGTGGGAACTTAGAGAAGAAAATGACCTAGCTTCACTAGGAGTAAACAATGTCCAATTTGGAATTAGGGGAGGAATAGTACCCCATCGTTGGTGTCAGTGGGAGGAATTGTGCCCTGTCATTGGTGTCAGTGGGAGGAATTGTACCCCATCATTGTTGTCAGTGGGAGGAGTTGTACCCCGTCATTGGTGTCAGTGGGAGGAGTTGTACCCCGTCATTGGTGTCAGTGGGAGGAGTTGTACCCCGTCATTGGTGTCAGTGGGAGGAGTTGTACCCCGTCATTGGTGTCAGTGGGAGGAGTTGTATCCCGTCATTGATGTCAGTGGGGGGAATTTTGCTCCGTCATTGACGTCGGTGGGAGGAATTGTGCTCTGTCATTGGTGTCAGTGGGAGGAGTTGTACCCCGTCATTGATGTCAGTGGGAGGAGTTGTACCCCGTCATTGATGTCAGTGGGAGGAGTTGTATCCCATCATTGATGTCAGTGGGAGGAGTTGTACCCCGTCATTGATGTCAATGGGAGGAGTTGTGCCCCGTCATTGGTGTCAGTGGGAGGAGTTGTATCCCATCATTGATGTCAGTGGGAGGAATTGTGCTCCATCATTGGTATTAGTGGGAGGAATTGTTCCCTATCATTGGTGTCAGTGGGAGGAGTTGTGCCCCATCGTTGGTGTCAGTGGGAGGAATTGTGCCCTGTCATTGGTGTCAGTGGGAGGAGTTGTGCCCTGTCATTGGTGTCAGTGGGAGGAGTTGTGCCCTGTCATTGGTGTCAGTGGGAGGAGTTGTGCCCTGTCATTGGTGTCAGTGGGAGGAGTTGTGCCCCATTGTTGGTGTCAGTGGGAGGAATTGTGCCCTGTCATTGGTGTCAGTGGGAGGAATTGTGCTCCATCATTGGTGTCAGTGGGAAGAGTTGTACCCCGTCATTGGTGTCAGTAGGAGGAATTGTTCCCTGTCGTTGGTGTTAGTGAGAGGAATTGTGCCCCATCATTGGTGCCAGTGGGAGGAATTGTGCCCTGTTGTTGGTGTCAGTAGGAGGAATTGTTCCCTGTCTTTGGTGTTAATGGGAGGAATTGTGCCCCATCGTTGGTGTTGGAGGAATTGTGCCCTGTTGTTGGTGTCAGTAGGAGGAATTGTGCCCTGTTGTTGGTGTCAGTAGGAGGAATTGTGCCCTGTCATGGTGTTAGTGGGAGGAATTGTGCCCCATTGTTGGTGTTAGTGGGAGGAATTGTGTCCCATGGGAGGAATTGTGCCCTGCCATTGGTACCATTGGGAGGAATTGTCGTTGGTGTCATTTGGAGGAAGAGTGCCTCATCATTGGTATTAATTGGAGGAATGGTGCCCCACTGTTGGTGTCAGTGGAAGGAATTGTTCTCCACTTGTGGTGTGAATGGAAAATTTTTTACCCCACTGTTGGTGTCAGTGGAAGGAATTTTGCCCCACTGTTGGTGTCAGTGGCAGGAATGATGTTCCATTATTGGAGTCAGTGGGTGGAATAGTGCCCCAAGGGCCAGATAAAAGCAAACAAAGGGTGTCATCCGGCCCCAGGGCCACAGTTTGGAGACCCCTGGATTAAACAATCCCTTAAAGAGACTAGGGATCAAAAAGGGAAATTCCATATATCGTCCCAATCATCATTGTCAAGGTCTGGTACATCCCGTAGTCATCTGACCCTAAGGCCCTCCAGAACAGGCAGGAAAACCGTAACAAGATGGGAATACAAACAGGAGGTGGGTTTATCCGTGCGTGCCGATGTTAGTACACTCTCTAGAGCAGATTGTATAACTTGTGGGAACCGACTGTGGAAGGCATGGGAGAGTTGAAGGTAACAAAATTGATAGGATAATATAATTAGGGGAGTGTAGAGACAGTGGAGGGGAGACAGTGATTGGGTGGTAACTACTTGTAAAATCGTCTTAATATTACATTTAGTCCAGGCATGTGGTTTCCGGTAACTTGAGGTAAAGTAAGATGAGCCATAAAGGGGCATTAGGGGAGACTGCCAGCTTTGGGTAGCGCTCGCACTTGAGGCCGGACCCCCAAGCTCGGAGGGTAGTAAGCAGAGAGGGCATCATTGACTATGGAGCGTAGGTACCTCTAAATAAGAGGAATTTAAGGGCCTCCAAGAAGTTGACTACAGCAGCCTCCCCACCAGTGTGGAGGGGTTGGTAGGGTCTGGGTTCAACCACCAAATAGCTGTAACAAGCTGGGAGAAAGGACGCATTAGTGTGGACAATTTGTATCGGGGAGTTTGCAGTCCCCAGAGGAAGGAAGAGAAAATTGGTTTAGGTATGTGAAGAAGGACTTAGGAATCCACTGTGGGGAATGTCTGAATAGGTATAATTTCAGAAGGATTTTCATCTTTAATAAATTAATGCATCACAGCAGGGATAAGGGTAGGAACCCCCATGCCTTCAGCTTAACATCCTGCACTACCGTGGTCAATTTTAGGGAAAGAAAGTCTGAGGCCCGACGAGAGACCTCAACTCCAAGATATCTAAAGCTTCCAACACATTGTAATTGAAGGTTTGGTTTGGAGGGGCTGTGGTGGAGGCCTGGGGATCAATAGGGAACAGAAGGGACTTAGCCCAGAGACCTGTGACCACAGAGAAGAAATTTAGGACTTGGAGGGCACCCTGAAGCGATGGGCCAGCATCGTTTAAGAAACAGCAAGAGGTTGTCCACGCACAGGGCTACCCTCTCCTCCAGCCAACTAACACGCAATCCTTTGATGTGCAGGGAAGATCGAAGGGCCTCTTCCACTGGCTCAATAGTGATGGCAAACAAGGCCGGAGAGAGTGGGCAGTCCCGCCAGATCTGCATGCTCATGTTCATGCTAAAGTATATTAGAGTGAGCACGCACATAGCTAAAACCTGGTGTATTGGAGCACAGTTTGTACTATGTGGTCCTCGGGCATTTTCATACATTTGTTCCTTCTGGAACTGCTTCTGCCAATTGACCACTCAGAGGAATCCTTGTATTCATTGAATAAAAAAAAACATGAGTCTACCCCCATCTATCCTGCTGCACCGCATCTGAGCTACTCAGATACTAGAGTTGCAGCACTCAGGATTATCCCAGAATCATTTAATTGGGGGCAGCCATAGCTTCAATCGCTCTTGTTACTTCAGCAACACCTCGTGTATTGGTCCTTCTGCCCGGTACTCTGGACTCTGGCTACCCGATGTGGTAATGCCCAGGGTCTGTGGTCTCTGTTGTATCCTCCCCAATGAACATCCCACTCCTCCTATACCAGGATAAGTTTCCACCAACACATCCTGGGGATCCGAAACCAGTTCTACCCCTTCCTCTCTGCTGGTGTTCTTTGCATCTATGTGCAAGAGGTGGGATGAAAGAGGATGATTCCATGTCCCACCTGTACTGGGTATGGGGCCCTTCCTGACAGCTTTGTTGCAGTTGAGGTGGACTTCTCGCTGCTGAGCGCATTTGCTAAGGATAGTGAGGGGGACCCGTGTCACTCATTCCACTACTGCACAGGTTGTCAAACACAAGGCCCGCGGGCCGAATCCGGCCCTCTGGGCCATTTCATGTGGCCCTCACACCTCTCCTGCAGCTGCAGGTAGAGCTCCAGCCCTCCTCTGGTCCTCTTCCAGACCCCCTACTTTCTGCTTTCAAGCAATGCATCCAGCTTCTTCCCAGCAGCATAAGGAAAGGGGGCGCACTGTGAGGTTAGGGAGAGTAGGGGACTCAACTTCTGATGGTGGGGTGGCTCTTGACATCTAATGTAAGGGGAGGGGATGAGCTGGATATCTAATCTTACAGATACAACCGGCCTCTTTTGAGGACAATCATAATGCTGATGCGGCCCACGATGAAATTGAGTTTGACACCCCTGCACTACTGGATGGAGGCATCACAGGGCCTGCAAAGGTTTTCTTCATAGCTAGATAAGGTTTCCAAAGCTGATTTTTCCTAAGCAGTGCCACACAATGGGGAATTAGGAATTATTCATAGCTCCCAACTGTCCCTGATTTTGAGGGACTGTCCCCGATTTAGAACAATGTCCCTCTATCCCTCTTTCCTCCTCATTTGTCTCTCGTTTTGGTCTGATCTATATATCAGAGGCGGCTCTCTAATTAGGCAAATTAGGCGGTCGCCTAAGGCCTCGCACTCACAGGGGCCTCGCGGCCGCCTAATTTGCCTGTTCTCAATCACTGAAGTTGACGCCGGCAGCTCCGCCTACCCCCACTGGGACTCTGTGGCGTAGGAGCTGACGGACAAATCAGATACTGCCCGCAGCCTGAGGAATAGCGGCCTCATCACGGAGCGTCCCAGTCCGTGGGGCCTCATGTGTAAGTTTTGCCTAAGGCTTCACAAAGCCTAGAGCCGCCTCTGTATATAGTTGTATATAAAATGGGCTATTTATCTATCAAAAAATGTTTCCCAGCGCTAAACCTTTCAGGCGTCATCTGTCTGTAGATGAGGGAAGTTAAAGACTAATGCTGGCCGTACGCGGGTCGAATTTCGAAAAAATTTTCTTTTGAAAATCAGAAAATTTGTGCGTTTTGTGAACCGATGGTACCACCATTGATTTAGAAATTCGGCCAACCAAGCCTTCAATTTCACCTCCCGTTGCTACATAAAAGAATTTTCGTGGCTGGGAATCTTCTTTTCTTACCTGGGAATTTTCTTTTCTTGCACGTGCGCATTTCTTTTTCGCTTACATTTCTCGCACGATTCTCCCATCATTGATTAGAAAATCATTTGTTTTTCAAAAAATTTGTCCGATTACTCAAATTTGATTGCCTCTCGAAAATCGGCTGTTGCTGCAGCCCATTAAGGGTGCAAAATACGAACGAAAATTCTTAGATAAGATTTTCGAAGGAAAATTCTTTTGAAATTCGACCCATCTATGGCCTGCCTAAACCTTTTTTTTGGCACTTGCTGCTTACAAGTTAAAATCGATATTTATTGCTAGAAAATTGCTCAGAACCCCCAAACATTATATATATATATTTTTTTAGCAGAGACCCTACAGAATGGTGGTTGTTGCAATATTTTATGTCACGCTGTATTTAAAAAAAATACACTTTATCGAAATAAAAAAAAACTAAACAGTAAAGTTAGGCGAATTTTTTTTTGTATAATGTGAAAGATGATGTTACGCCGCGAGAATCGTGATCTTTATTCTGAGCAAAAAAACGTGATTCTCATTTTAGCCAAAATCCTGAAGCTCTATTACGAGGCCTTTGTCTGGGCTGCAGTTCCCCTGAGCGCCACAAGGTGGTAATCTCGCGTATACCATAGAGACAGGAAGTCTCTATGGAAGACAGGAAGTGATGTTAGGTACAGACAGGAAGTTCCGGGTGAGAGGTGAGGCCAGAGGAAGTAGAGAGGAGACATTGCTGTAAGTGGCAGTAGAGGAGGTAATAAGATCTTATTTTCTATTTACACCCAGTAACCCCTCCCGTCATGTTCCGTCCTCTTCCTCCATAGTCACTGTGACGTCTTTTATCTCCAGCAGATGATGATACACACATATATATAGTGTGGAAACCTAGATTAACCCCTTCAGGGTCAGAGCATTTACCCATTTACGGGGCGAAACATTTCCCCAATTTTGGAGATATGTCACCTTTCACACCTTAGCAGTCCCTTGTACGGAGGGATGAGATTTGGATTCGGGATCTACTGAAATTTGACTCCCAATTGGCAGGATTTGAATGCTGGTGGAATTTGTGGTTAAATAACTTTTTCACTCACCCATAATGCCTTGTGTAGCCTTCAACCATGGTCAGCAACCTCATAGCAGCTAATAATGGGGATGAAGCGTGGATAACCCCCATCCCTGACTATAAGAGAGGATCTGAGATCAGCCAATAATGGGCAAGGAGGTAGGACAAAATATAACAGGTTTGCAGGGTGCAAAAACACTACAAACGCCAATAAACCTAAACTATGTGCTAATTACCACTAACATCAACCCACATATTATCCCCATACATCCTCATGCTAATAATGTACAACCAGTACAGTCCAGATACTTCTCTGCTATCTCTCTACAGAGAAACCTGCATAGATCACATGACGGCACCAATGAGGATGGAGGAGGACCGGAGTCACATGACTGAGAAGATACTAAACCTCACCCTGGAGATCATCTACCTGCTGACCGGAGAGGTGAGGAGGATTCTGGGAGGTCACATGACATCACTCTTATCTCTATTAATAAAACACAGACCTGGCCGGAGAGGTGAGGAGGATTCTGGGAGGTCACATGACATCACTCTTATCTCTATTAATAAAACCCAGACCTGACCGGAGAGGTGAGGAGGATTCTGGGATTCTAACATGATATTCTTATTGGTTCTCCAATACAGAGATTTCCTCTTGTGAAATCAGGTGATCATATGACCATCACAGTGCCTCCATGTGACTCCCTAAAACCTGAGAGACACAACATGGAGAAGATTCTAGAAGTCACCAAGAAGATGATGGAGCTGCTGACAGGAGAGGTGAGGAGGATTCTGGGAATCTAACATGATATTCCTATTGGTTCTCCAATACAGAGATTTCCTCTGGTGAAGTCAGGTGATCATATGACCATCACAGTGCCTCCATGTGACTCCCTAAAACCTGAGAGACACAACATGGAGAAGATTCTAGAAGTCACCAAGAAGATGATGGAGCTGCTGACAGGAGAGGTGAGGAGGATTCTGGGAATTCTGGGACATTATCCAGTAACAGACAAGGGATGTGTCTGGATGGTGACTGTATCATTGTGTGTGTCAGGTTCCTATAAGGTGTCAGGATGTCACTGTCTATTTCTCCATGGAGGAGAGGGAGTATTTAGAAGGACACAAGGATCTCTACAAGGACGTCATGATGGAGAATCAGCCGCCCCTCACATCACCGGGTAAGAGGAGACTTTATTGTAAAGGAGAGAGCAGTACGGAGGGTCCACCTAGATCCCCCATCATCTGATAAACACATAGAAACAATGTATTCAGTCAGTGTGTGTGTTTCCTACAGATGGATCCAGTAATGGGAACCCACCAGAGAGATGTCCCCGTCCTCTGTATTCCCGGGATTCCACACAGGAAGGTCACACCATCCCTCACCATCATCAGGTAGATGAGGAACAATCACTGATCGTTATGATTTATATACAAGCATGTTTGTTACAATGAATGTTTTATTATATATTCAGATTGAAAATCTTGGGGACGATAATATAGTTGTGAAAGAAGAGTTTAAAGAAGATGATGTGGCTCACTATCTTGAGGTAGGCGATTGACAATTATTGGTAGTTATATTTTCTACACAAGTGTGTTTTTTACGGTGAATCTTTTATTATATATTCAGAGTGGAAATCTCGGAGATGATAATATTGTTGTTAAAGAAGAGTATGGTGTGATGAAGGACAAGGACGTTATGGTGGATCGAACAAATACCAGGAACCCACCAGAGAGATGTCCCCGTCCTCTGTATTCCCGGGATTCCACACAGGAAGGTCACACCATCCCCCACCATCATCAGGTAGGTGGAGTTGAGGGTCGGGAACATAAAGTGATTGAACACTCTGACATGTGGAGACGATGTTTGGACTCTACAAGATGATATTTTCTATGTGATCTCACATCATAAATACTTCTATGTTACAGATGTTATTTTCTGCCATTCCGTTGGTTTAGGGTGAAGATCTGATTATCGTAAAAGTTGAGGGTGAAGTAGAAGAGACGTATGTGAGGGATGATCAGCAATATATGGAGGAGGCTGGAATAATGAGAACATTCATAGAGGAGGACACTCCTACAGAGATCAGCACAGGTGACCCATCATATATTCTTCTCTTATTTCTGCTCTGTTGCTGCACACTGATTGGTCCAGAGCAGGCCTATAAATCTGTGATAGCATAACAATCTTATTGGGATGAAAAGTAAGAAGTGACCTAGCTTTGGTTCAGGCTTTAACAAGCCTGAAATTTGGAAATCAAGAACATAGCTTCCCAAACCCAATGACATCTACGGGAATCTGTTTCTGGGCTTTTCGAGGTCAGTTTGCAAGTGGACTGATGCACAGTGCCATTGGTTGCTAGGATGCAGGCAGTCACCAGCGTATTAGCAACCAACAAGCAGAAAGTTCTAATTAATGAAGGACTTCCTGCTGCACCAGCCAGGGGATTGACCAAACCTGGCCACTTTGTTCGTCCATTCAGCGAGCTGCAATCACCTTTGGTGCAGGTCAAACTTCTGGTCAACCCAAAGTCCCTTTCTAGTAAGGTTGTTTTTTTCTTCCAGTTGTGTATTGGCTTTTTGTGTAAGTCTTCTCTCTTTTCTACTACTGTTCTGTCAACCACTTGCCGATGGGAGGCTCATACGGGCACAATCACATACAATGGGGAAAAAAATGATTTGATCCTCTGCAGATTGTGTAAGTTTTGCCCACTTACAAAGAAATGAAGGGTCTATGATTTTTATCATAGGTGTATTTTATATGATAGAGACAGAATATCAACCAAAAATCCAGAAAAAACACATGATACAAATGTTATAAATGGAGTTGCAGTTCAGTGAGTAAAATAAGTATTTGATCCCCTGGCAAATCATGATTTAGTAGTTGGTGGAGAAACCCTTGTTGGCAAGCACGGAGGTAAGACATTTCTTGTAGGTGGTGACCAGGTTTGTACACATCTCAGGAGGGATTTTGGTCCACTCTTCTTTACAGATCTTCTCTAAATCCTTAAGGTTTTTTGGCTGTCGCTGTAACCTGAAGTTTCAGCTCCCTCCATAAAATTTCTGTAGGATTAAGGTCTGGGGACCGGCTAGGCCACTTCATGACCTTAACCACTTGAGATCCACGCTAGAACCAAATGACGGCTACAGCATGGACCTGCTTTGCCGGGACGACGTCCATTGATGTCGTCCCGTGCACGAGCGGCCTGCGCACCCCCTGCAGGGCGCGCGCGGCATGCTCTGTGATCAGCGAGTCTATGAGACTCGCCTGATCACAGATCGGAGTAAGGGGCCGATCCCGACCCCTTAACACGTGATCAGCTGTCAGCCAATGGCATCTGATCATGTGATGTCAACAGAGCCGGTAATCGGTTATTTTTTCTCCTAGCGCTGACAGCGTGAGGAGGAAAAAAAAGCCGATCACCGACGGCCGTGAGAGGGACATCAGTCCCGATCACGGAGATCTGCCGCAAGATCACCTGTGCCCCCTACCAGTGCCCACCAGCGCCACCCATCAGTGCCCACAATAAGTGCCTCAACAACAGTGCTGCACATCAGTGCCACCTATCAGTGCCCATCAGTGCCACCTATCAGTGCCCATCCGTGCCACCCATCAGGGCCCATCAGTACCGCCTTATCTGTCCCCATCAGTTCCGCCTTAACTGTGCCTATCAGTGCCGCCCTAACTGTGCCTATCAGTGCCGCCTTAACTGTGCCTATCCGTGCCCATCAGTGCAGTCTATCAGTGTCCACCAGTGCCGCCTCATCAGTGCATATCAATGAAGGAGAAAAGTTACCTGTTTGCAAGATTTTATAACAAACTATGAAACATGATTTTTTTTTTTTTTTCTAAATATTCCATCTTTTTTTGATTGTTTAGCAACAAATAAAAATCCCAGCTGTTATTAAATGCCACCAAAAGAAAGCTCTATTTGTGGGAAAAAAATTATAAAAATTTAATTTGGGTAAAGTGTTGTATAACCACACAGTTGTCATTCAAAGTGCGTCAGCGCTGAAAGCTGAAAATTGGTCTGGGCAGGAAGGGGGGTTTAAGTGCCCAGTAAAAAAGTGGTTAATGTGCCTCTTCTTGAGCTACTACCTTGTTGCCTTGGCGGTATGTTTTGGGTCAATGTCATGCTGGAAGTTCTGTGTGTTCTGACTGAGGGAAGAAGGTTCTCATCCAAGGTTTTACAATACAAGGCCCCTCAATGCGGCAAATCTGGTCTGTACCTTTAGCAGAGAAACAGCCCCAAAGCATCATGTTTCCACCTCCGTGATTGACCTTAAGTGGTTAAAATTCTAATAAATAGTTATTAAACAAAAAAATACTGAAACACTTATCTCTGCAGAAGAAAATACTGCAGCAAGCTCCCTCCAGTGCTCAATATCACCAGAAGCCTAGCCCTTTGGTTACTTGTTCTATGGTAAAAGGTCTGCAAGTCTGAACTTTGACCCACCTTGTTTATTAGAGATCACATGACCCAGTGCCTAGGCTTGTGGTTGTGTGAAGAGCATGGACCTCCCAGTCCCCATTGGTTCCTGCTCTTCTGACAATCCTGTGTAAATGTAGAAGTGATCTGGGAGGAGGACCAAAGGCCCTTTGACTGAAGAGGGGGGAGAGCCCCAGCTGGTTGGGACCTCCACAGAGAACATCTCCTCACTCATATCTACCTGATCCAGATGGAATCTTGATGGAAGTGAACTAACCCTCTCATATCTATTGATGATGTTTTTATATTTTTCCAGGACACGCCATGGAGAAACCCTCAAAGGATCGTCTCACTTTATCTCCAGGTTGTAAAATGGAAGATGAGGACATCACAGGAGATTGTGGAGGAGAAAAGACAATGAGCTCCACTATGGATGGTGGACTTCACAGTGTGGATAGACCATGGAATCCCTCTGACTCTGAGCAACCTCGTACTGTGAGGGATGGGGCCGGGTTTCAGGGGGAGAAGTCATTTTCCTGTCCTGTATGTGGGAAAAGGTTTAGCTCTGAAATTAGTCTTATAAAGCATCAGAAGTCTCACACAGGGGAAAAACGTAATTGCTGTTCTGAGTGCCGGAAATGTTTTTCCAAAAAATCACAACTGGCCAGACATTACAGATCTCACACAGGGGAGAAGCCGTATTCCTGTCCTGAGTGCTGGAAAACTTTTTCACAGAAATCCTACCTAAGTAGACATCAGAGATCGCACAATGTTGAAAAGCCGTATTCCTGCCATGGGTGCGGGAAATGTTTTTCAGCTAAAGCCAGTTTTATGAGACATCAGAAGACTCACACAGGGGAGAAGCCGTATTCCTGTCCTGAGTGCGGGAAATGTTTTCCCTCTAAATCAGACCTTGTTATACATCTGAGAGCTCACACTGGGGAGAAACCGTATTCCTGTTCTGAGTGTGGGAAATGTTTTCCCAATAAATCACAACTGGGTAGACATTACAGATCTCACACGGGGGAGAAGCCGTATTCCTGTCCTGAGTGCGGGAAAACATTTACGCAGAAGACTAGTCTTAACACACATCAGAGATCGCACACTGGTGAAAAGCCGTATTCTTGCCATGAGTGTGGGAAATGTTTTTCAGATAAGGCCCATTTTCTGAGACATTACAGATGTCACACGGGTGAGAAGCCGCATTCCTGTTCTGAGTGCGGGAAACGTTTTTCACAAAAGTCCCATTTTTACAAACATCAGAGAACCCACACAACCCTCGAGGTGTATTAGTGTCCTGAGTGCTTGAAATGTCTTCTATATGGATCATATTTTGCCGTACATCAGAGATCTCACACTGGGAAGAAGCTCACCTTGATATACACCTCAGAAAACACGTGGCTCCTCTGATCTTTATCATGGAAGAAACACTTTATAAGGAAATCAGAGATCACTGAAGACTTCAAAGTTCTGTCTGACCTCCTCTGCTAGGAGAGAGAAGGAGGGGGTGTCACTGCTGGTTGGGTCCCTCTAGGAGAGAGAAGGAGGGGGTGTCACTGCTGGTTGGGTCCCTCTAGGAGAGAGAAGGAGGGGGTGTCACTGCTGGTTGGGTCCCTCTAGGAGAGAGAAGGAGGGGGTGTCACTGCTGGTTGGGTCCCTCTAGGAGAGAGAAGGAGGGGGTGTCACTGCTGGTTGGGTCCCTCTAGGAGAGAGAAGGAGGGGGTGTCATTGTTGGTTGGGTCCCTCTAGGAGAGAGAAGGAGGAGGTGTCACTGCTGGTTGGGTCCCTCTAGGAGAGAGAAGGAGGGGGTGTCACTGCTGGTTGGGTCCCTCTAGGAGAGAGAAGGAGGGGGTGTCACTGCTGGTTGGGTCCCTCTAGGAGAGAGAAGGAGGGGGTGTCACTGCTGGTTGGGTCCCTCTAGGAGAGAGAAGGAGGGGGTGTCACTGCTGGTTGGGTCCCTCTAGGAGAGAGAAGGAGGGGGTGTCATTGTTGGTTGGGTCCCTCTAGGAGAGAGAAGGAGGGGGTGTCACTGCTGGTTGGGTCCCTCTAGGAGAGAGAAGGAGGGGGTGTCATTGTTGGTTGGGTCCCTCTAGCTGTGTAGTCTGATCTTCAGAAGAAGCTTTGAAGGAGTGGAGGAGCTACATATTGCTTGTGATATTTCACGTTTACCTCTGAAAATACAAATATATTTGTTATACAGTTATATTTTAAAATCATGATATCCTTTGTAAGTTGATTGATAAAAGTTTGCATTCAGATTTGTATGATGAAATGTTTTTTTCTTCTCTTGTCTCCTTCTTTTCTCCTCCTCTTCTTCTTCTCTACCCCTCTTGCTCTCTTCTCCTTCTCTCCTCTTCTCACTTTTTCTTCTCTTTTCCTCTTTTTCTCTTCTCTTTTACTGCTCTTCGCCTTCTCTTGTCTTGTCTTGTCTTCTCTTCTCTTCTCTTCTCTTCTCTTCTCTTCTCTTCTCTTCTCTTCTCTTCCCTTCCCTTCCCTTCCCTTCTCTTCTCTTCTCTTCTCTTCCCTTCCCTTCCCTTCTCTTCTCTTCTCTTCTCTTACATTCTCCTTCTCTTCTTCTCATTGCCTTTACTCCTCTTCTTCTCTTCTCTCCTCCTCTCCTCTTCTCCTTCCCCCCTTTTCTTCTCTTCTCTTCTCTTCACCTCCTCCTCTTCCCTTCTCCTCTTATTATCCTCTTGTTCTCTTCTCCTTTTCTTCTTTTCTCCTTCTCATCTCTTCTTCTTTTCTTCTCCTCTTGGTCTCTTCTCTTCTACTCCTACTTCTCCTCTTCTTTCTTTCTCTTTCTAACACTACAAGTAAGGTCCATCCTGTAGGTTTTAGTTTTAATATTAATCTTGTGTCTTAGTAGTTTGGTTTTACCGGCTTGTACTTGTTGGAAGAGCCGACTCTCCCCTCTTCTCATAAATCTCAGGACGTCTGTAGTAGACTCCAACGATAAGTCTATCAGTTCATAGATCCATCTATCATTCCTCCTGTAATTTCTCCTCCGCACCGTCACCACCTCCAACCACATCATCATCTTTCTTCCTCACGTTCACATCACATCTAACATAGAGAAACCCCCCTCCATCTTTTCTGTGTCCCGTGTCCCTCTAAACAAGAGGATCAGCATGAATACCAAGAGCCCAGTCTTGTGAGGAATCAAGCCGTGTTTCTGCAACACCAACTAAGTTCTCAGATTTTGTATGATGAAATGTTCTTTTCTTTTATTCCTTTTTCTAACATTACAAGTAAGGCCCATCCTGTAGGTTTTAGTTTTAGTCTTAATCTTGTGTTTTAGTAGTTTGGTTTTACCGGCTTGTACTTGTTGGAACAGCCGACTCTCCCCCTTCTCATAAATCTCAGGATGTCTGTTGAATGAGCACTTTTGTTTATGCTCAGACTGTCTGCCAACAAAGAAAAATTCCCAGCTTAACTTACCAGCCAGCCTGCAACAAACAGAATTCTCCTGTCTAACAGATCTCGTTAAAAACAGGGGTTTAGTTTGCACACATTTGCAAATACATGTGTAAGCTGCAGAGGCCACGACAAGGCACCCCTTCATTCTTGGTGGCATAGATACAAGGTGTTGGAAACATTCCTCAGAGATTTTGGTCCACAGTGACATGATAGCATCACACAGTTGCTGCAGATTTGTCGGCTGCACATCCATGATGCCAATCTCCCGTTCCACCACATCCCAAAGGTGCTCTATTGGATAGAGATGTGGTGAGTGTGGAGGCCATTGGTGTACAGTGACCTCATTGTCCGGTGGTGAGATGATTGGAGCTTTGTGACATGGAGCATTATCCTGCTGGAAGGAGCCACCAGAAGATGGGGACACTGTAGTCATAAAGGGATGGACATGGTCAGCAACAATACTCAGGTAGGCCATGGTGATTAAACCATGCTCAATTGGTACTAAGGGGCCCAAAGTGTGCCAAGAAAATATCCCCCACACCATTACACCACCCCCACCACCAGCCTGAACCGGTGATATAAGGCAGGGTGGATCCATGTGCCAAATTCTGACCCGACCATCTGAATGTCGCAGCTGAAATCCAGACTCATCAGACCAGGCAACCTTTTTCCAATCTTCTATTGTCAAATTTTGGTGAGTCTGTGCCAATTGTAGCCTCAGTTTCCTGTTCTTAGCTAACAGGAGTGGCACCCGGTGTGATCTTCTGCTGCTGTAGTCCATCTCCTTCAAGGTACCATGTGTTCAGAGATGGTATTCTGCATACCTTGGGTGTAACGAGTGGTTATTTGAGTTACTGTTGCTTTTCTATCCTCTGGAACCAGTCTGCCCATCCTCCTCTGATATCAACAAGGCATTTTCCTCCACACAACTGCCGCTCACTGGATATTTTCTCTTTCTCCCACCGTTCTCTGTAAGCCTGAGAGATGATTGTGTGTGAAAATCCCAGAAACACTCAGACCAGCCCGTCTGGCACCAACAACCATGCCATGTTCAAGGTCACCTAAATCCCTTTTCGTCCCCATTCTGATGCTCGGTTCGAACGTCAGCAAGTCGTCTTCACCACATCTAGATGCCTAAATCCATTGAGTTGCTGCCATGTGATTGGCTGATTAGCAATTTGTGTTACCAAGCAATTGAACAGGTGTACTTAATAAAGAATAAAGTGGCTGGTGAGTGTACTGTATATAATAATGGATCAATTGAGGGAAGGTATGCCTGGAGGGAGCCCATCCCTCTTTAACCCCCGCAATACCGGGCACTCTCCCCCCCTCCTCCTGCCCAGGCCAATTTTCAGCTTTCAGCGCTGTCACACCTTGAATGACAATTGCGCAGTCATGTTACATTGTACCCAAATGAAATTTTTATTGTTTTGTTCACATAAATAGAGCTTTCTTTTGGTGCTATTTATTCACCACTTGGTTTTTATCTTATGCAATATAAGTGAAAATAGAGCGAAAATTTAGAAAAAAAACAATATTTTCTGTTTTAACCACTCAAAGAGGAAGTAAACCCTGATGGGTTTACTTCCTCTTTATTTCCCTGCAAAGGTAAAGCATAATGGGCTACTATGCATCGCATCGCATCGCATCACATATAGCCCATTATGTGTCACTTACCTGAAAACAGAGCCCGCGATGTCACCGCTGTCCCACGCTGGCTGGAAGCGTCCATCTTCACCCCTCTTCCTTCTGGGTGCCGCGGACTCTGGCTCTGTGACTGGCGGGAGTCGCGTGACGTCACTCGCGGGAGTGCGCATGCGCACGGGAGCCACCAGTCATGGCATGATCCCTTTAGAAATGGCACGATCGTGTCCCTTTCTAAAGTGCGCATTTGCCGATGATGGCAGAAAGCCGTGCAGGTTTAGGAGATATTTCCAGCACCTACAGGTAAGCCTTAATATAGGTTTACCTGTAGGTAAAAGTGGCTGTACAGAGTTTACAACCACTTTAAGGGCCGGGCCTATTTTTCAGTCTTGGTGTTTACAAGTTAAATTTTTTTTTTTTTTTTTTTATAGTAAATTACTTTTTTTGATAGTAAATTACTTATAACCCCCCCAAAAATTTTTTTTTTCAGACACCCGCCTAGAGAATAAAACGGCAGACGTTGCATACTTTATGTCACACCGTATTTGCGCAGCGGTCTTAAAAGTGCAATTTTTTGGGAAAAAAATACATTTTTTTTTAAATAAAATATAAGACAACAGTAAAGTTAGCCCAATTTTTTTTTTTAAATTGGGAAAGATGATGTTACGCCGAGTAAATTGATACCCAACGTGTCACGTTTCAAAATGGCGCCCCGCTCGTGGAATGGCGACAAACTTTGACCCTTAAAAATCTCCATAGGTGACGTTTAAAAGTTTCGAGTTACAGAGGAGGTCTAGTGCTAGAAGCATTGCTCTTGCATGTGTGGTTTGAATGTCCTTTTCATATGCGGGCGCGACTCACATATGAGTTCACTTCTGCGCACGAGCACGGCGGCACGGGGCGCTTTAAATTTGTATTTTTTTCTTATTTATTTTACATTTTATTTTTTAATTTTTACACTGTCCTTTTCAAAAAAAAAAAAAAAATGTTGAGTCACTTTTGCTCCTATTACAAGGAATGTAAATATCCTTTGTAATAGAAAAAAAGCATGACAGGACCTCTTTAATGTGAGATCCGGGGGGTCAAAAAGACCTCACATCTCACATTTACACTTAAATGCAATAAATAAATAAATAAATGTCTTATTTAAAAAAAATAAATAAATAAATTTCCCCTTTAAGACCATTGGGTGTAAGTGATGTTTGACGTCGTTTCCGCCATCCAATGGTATGGAGCCGAGTGGGGGCCATCTTTCCCTCACTCGGCATTCCAGCCTCTTAGGGAAGCAGATCGGATCGTCGTTCTGCCACGACCGGCGCTGGGCGAACTGAGGGCCTGAATTGCTGACAGGTGGCCTCAGGCGGGCCTGAAGTCTGTGTGGCTGAACCTGGTCCTACCGTAGCTGACAAAAGAAGAGTCTACAGTGAATCTGGTCTGGTATCACTGGTGGTGGTGCTTCAGGATCCTTGTAAGTACAGACATCCTAAGGATCCTTAATCAGTTATACCCTCCTGTGCTCTAAGTCAGCTGAGGGACCACACAAAGAGAACACTGGCTAGGACTAGGACTGTCCACCACTTTACTAAGGGACATTGCTCTGTTCTGCAACCAGTTTGCTGCTGCTGTGAAGAAGTCTTATTTGCCTTCTGCAGGGATTTCAGCCAAGCTTCACTAGGAAAAGACGTTAGAGCCTTCCGTGTGGATAGTTCAATTTGGAAGTATCCCGCTATATCCATTCCCCATCCAAGTTCTCCAATAAAACCATAAAAACGCAACGCCTAGATTGGTTATTGGAGTAACGAGCGGAAGCGTGTGTGCACCTTGCTGTGGGAAATACCTTGCGCCTGGCCGCGGAGCAAAAAGTGGGAAAGACCCGGGCAACATAGCGGCGGCTCCTGCGGGGGTAGTGCTACTGATAGAGGACTATTTGATGAGAGGGTCTTCTTTTACACATTCTGTCCAATACCCCCAGGGTTGGTAACCGGGCATAGCAAGATGAGTGTCATGGGTCCCTGTGGTGGGTCCAAACAAAGTAGATCATTTCATGGCAAGCTGGTTACTGTTGCTGGATGTGCTGCAGAATGCAAGAACGCTGGTGGAGCACAAAAACTCTGAGATGCGTAAAGCAAGCCGTACTGAAGGTGAGCCGGAATCCGCAACAGCCGGGTCGCACCAGTGCCAAATCAAGAGACAGAAGCCAGGAGGATGACAAGATACCAGGTGCTACTACCCACTCAATTCATGTGAAGCATCGGATAGCGATCTGCAGTTGCACAGTTGTGAGTAATCTTCAGAGTAAGTGATCTGCACCACCTTCTTGCTCTTAAAATCTTCAATTTATTATTCATTCCACAGTGTACAACCCCAAATACAATAAGTTGACGAGTTTTAGCACACATGGCCTTAGTTATAACGTAAACTAAAGCTGTGTAGGCTGAAACGTGTCAACTTATTGTGTTCTGACTCAACTACAAGGCAATAAACGTTATCTTCAGCTTCACATAGAGCTTACATGACCTGGTGATCTATTTATCCCTTGCATCAATTCAGACAGCTTAACTCAATGGATAACTCACTGTATGGAAAGACAGGCGATGAATCCTCTCGAATGTTCCGTTTAATGATGGGTATCCATAGGTAGAAAAACGTTGCAGTTGTAACTTGTAAGTCACATGTAAAGATGTTACAGCAATGAGGTATACTGTGCACAATGAATCAGAGAGAGGAAGGGGAGGAGAATATACAGAACTACGGTGAGAGAAAGAGTTCAGATAGACAGAGGGAACAGATCTTAAAGACACAGAGCATTATAAATCACATAGTGTAACACAACATATTGTATTTAGGTTTGTACACTGTGGAATGAACAAAAAATTGAAGATTTTAAAAGCAAAAAGGCGGAGCAGATCACTTACTCCGAAGAAGCCAGGAAGGGTCAATATCAGGCAGGCATTAGATACACTTTATTACCAAAAGTATTAGGACACCCGCCTTTACACGCACATGAATTTTAATGGCTTCCCAGTCTTAGTCCGTAGGGTTCAATATTGGGTCGGCCCACCTTTTGCAGCTATAACAGCTTCAACTCTTCTGGGAAGGATATCCGCAAGGTTTAGGAGTGTGTCTATAGGAACGTTTGACCATTCTTCCAGAAGCCCATTTGTGAGGAAAGATGTGAGATGAAAGAAGATGATTCCCCATCCCATCTGTACTGGGTATGGGGCCCTTTCTGGCAGCTTTGTTGCAGTTGAGGTGGACCTCTGGCTGCTGAGGACAGTGAGAGAGGGGAAGGCCCATGTCACCCATTCCACTGTTGGATGGAGGCATCGCAGGGCTTACAAAGCTTTTCATCAAAGGTAGATAAGGTTTTTAAAGCCAAACAATGGGAAATGACAGATAATTTAACAAAATCCATAATCAGTTTTGCTTCAAAACAAAGGGTAATAAAAAAATCCTTCTGATTAATATATTTCTCTCCCCTTGGTAGGAGTGGAGATGACCCCATCTATAAGGATATACAGTACATACACACACAGAACAAGGCCGTGTTCACACTAGATGTTTTTCCCAGGGCTGCAGTTTCTCTGAGCTCCACAAGGTGGTAATCTCACTTCTACCCAGACAGGAAGTCTCTTTGGAAAAGAGGAAGTGATGTCAGGTACAGACAGGAAGTGATGTCAGTCATAGACAGGAATTTCCGGGTGAGAGGTGAGTCAGGAGGAAGTAGAGGGGGAGACATATCTGGAAGTGGCAGCAGAGGAGGTAATAAGATCTTATTTTCTATTTACACCCAGTAACCCCCCCCCCCCCCGTCATGTCCGTCCTCTTCCTCCATAGTCACTGTGATGTCTTTTATCTCCAGCAGATGATGATACACACATATATAGTGTGGAAACCTAGATTAACACCTTCAGGGGCAGAACATTTCACCTATTACGAGGTCGGAAAAGTCTGTTCATTTTTTAGATGTGTCACCTTCTCACCTTAGCAGTCTTTTGTAACGAGGGATGAGATTCATATTTGGGCTGTATGGTTGATGCTTAATGGTGCTCACCCATAATGCTTTGTGCACCCTTTGACCCTGCTGAACAATCTCATCCATCTACAGAGAAACCCGCATAGATCACATGACCACATTAATGAGGATGGAGGAGGACCGGAGTCACATGACTGAGAAGATAATAAACCTCACCCTGGAGATCATCTACCTGCTGACCGGAGAGGTGAGGAGGATTCTGGGAGGTCACATGACATCACTCTTATCTCTATTAATAAAACACAGACCTGACCGGAGAGGTGAGGAGGATTCTGGGAGGTCACATGACATCACTCTTATCTCTATTAATAAAACACAGACCTGACCGGAGAGGTGAGGAGGATTCTGGGAGGTCACATGACATCACTCTTATCTCTATTAATAAAACACAGACCTGACCGGAGAGGTGAGGAGGATTCTGGGAATATGATACGATCTTACTATTGGTGTTTCCATACAGAGTTGTGCTCACACAAAATCTGGAGACCATATGATCATCAGAGTACCTGCACCTCACTCCCTTACACCTGAGAAAAACATCAGCAAGAAGATTCTAGAAGTCACCAAGAAGATGATGGAGCTGCTGACAGGAGAGGTGAGGAGGATTCTGGGAATTCTGGGACATTATCCAGTAACAGACAAGGGATGTGTCTGGATGGTGACTGTATCATTGTGTGTGTCAGGTTCCTATAAGGTGTCAGGATGTCACTGTCTATTTCTCCATGGAGGAGTGGGAGTATTTAGAAGGACACAAGGATCTCTACAAGGACGTCATGATGGACAATCAGCCGCCCCTCACATCACCGGGTAAGAGGAGACTTTATTGTAAAGGAGAGAGCAGTACGGAGGGTCCACCTAGATCCCCCATCATCTGATAAACACATAGAAACAATGTATTCAGTCAGTGTGTGTGTTTCCTACAGATGGATCCAGTAATGGGAACCCACCAGAGAGATGTCCCCGTCCTCTGTATTCCCGGGATTCCACACAGGAAGATCACACCATCCCCCACCATCATCAGGTAGGTGGAGTTGAGGGTCGGGTAGAGCTGCACGATTAATCGTACATAGAATCGCGATTTCGATTCACCCCCCCCCCCTGCGATCTACAGTCTGGATTATCTCGATTTTTTTTAATAGCCTGAACAGGCTGATCGGAGGAGAAGCCGCCGGGAACCAGCGTTTTGAAAATGGCGCCGCCGGCGCCGAAGTACACAGAGCCGGTCCTCGGCTCTTTCCGGCGGCTCTCGTTTACTTTCGGCTCCACTCGTAGTCCCGAGCGGAGCTATCCGAACCTACTCGGATAGCTACGCTCAAGACTACGAGTGGAGCCGAAATTGAACGAGAGCCGCCGGAAAGAGCCGAGGACCGGCTCTGTGTACTTCGGCGCCGGCGGCGCCATTTTCAAAACGCGGTCGGCGATTTTGAAGCCCTGGAAGCAAGTACAGGGGATCCAAGGCTGCACTGGGGCAAGGCTGCACTGGGGCAAGGCTGCACTGGGGCAAGGCTGCACTGATATGGCTGCACTGACAAGGCTTTATCTTTAAAATAAAATTATTTTTTTGAGAATCGTGAGAGAATCGTGATCTTTATTCCAAGCAAAAGAATCGTGATTCTCATTTTTCCCAGAATCGTGCAGCTCTAGGGTCGGGAACATAAAGTGATTGAACACTCTGACATGTGGAGGCGATGTTTGGACTCTACAAGATGATATTTTCTATGTGATCTCACATCATAAATACTTCTATGTTACAGATGTTATTTTCTGCCATTCTGTTGGTTTAGGGTGAAGATCTGATTATCGTAAAAGTTGAGGGTGAAGTAGAAGAGACGTATGTGAGGGATGATCAGCAATATACGGAGGAGGCTGGAATGATGAGGACATTCATAGAGGAGGACACTCCTACAGAGATCAGCACAGGTGACCCATAATATATTCTTCTCTTATCTCTGTTCTTGTACTGCTCACTGATTGGTCCAGAGTAGAGCAGGAGCTGAGTGATAACATACAACTCTATTTTACAATCTTGTTGCAGCTGGTTGGGACCTCCACAGAGAACATCTCCTCACTCATATCTACCTGATCCAGATGGAATCTTGATGGAAGTGAACTAACCCTCTCATATCTATTGATGATGTTTTTATATTTTTCCAGGACACGCCATGGAGAAACCCTCAAAGGATCGTCTCACTTTATCTCCAGGTTGTAGAATGGAAGATGAGGACATCACAGGAGATTGTGGAGGAGAAAAGACAATGAGCTCCACTATGGATGGTGGACTTCACAGTGTGGATAGACCATGGAATCCCTCTGACTCTGAGCAACCTCGTACTGTGAGGGATGGGGTCCGGGATTCAGGGGGAGAAGGAATTCTCCTGGTACTATTGTGGGGAAAGTTTTAACTCTGCATCTGATCTTATTATACATCAGAGATCTCACAGAGGGGAGAAGCAGTATTTCTGTTCTGAGTGCGGGAAATGTTTTCCTTATAAATCAAACCTGGCCCGACATTACAGATCTCACACAGGGGAGAAGCCGTATTCCTGCCCCGAGTGCAGGAAAATGTTTTCACAGAGGGCCCATCTATCTACACATCAGAGACAGCACACTGGTGAAAAGCCATATTCCTGTCATGAATGTGGGAAATGTTTTTCAGTTATGACCAATTTTTTGAGACATAATAGATCTCACACAGGGGAGAAGCCGCATTCCTGTCCTGAGTGCGGGAAAAGGTTTTCACAGAAAACTGATCTAGCTAGACATCAGAGATTGCACACGGGTGAAAAGCCATATTCTTGCCATGAGTGTGGCAAATGTTTTTCACATCAGGCCAATTTTTCTAACCATCAAAGATCTCACACGGGTGAGAAGCCGTTTTCCTGCCCTGAGTGCGAGAAATGTTATGCACAGAAATCAAACCTTGTTAAACATCGAAGATCTCATGTAGGAGAGAAGCCGTATTCCTGTTCAATGTGCGGAAAATGTTTTCCCTACCAATCAGACCTGGCCAGACATTACAGATCTCACACAGGGGAGAAGCCGTATTCCTGCACTGAGTGCGGGAGAATGTTTTCACAGAGGGCCCATCTATCTATACATCAGAGATTGCACAGTGGGGAAAAGCCATATTCTTGCCATCACTGTGGGAAATGTTTTTCGGATAAGGCAAATTTTTTAAGACATCAGAGATCTCATATGATGGAGAAGACGTATTCCTGCCATAAGTGCGGGAAATGTTTTCTCTATAAATCAAACCTTGTTAAACATCAAAGATCTCACACAGGGAAGAAGCCGTATCCCTGCCCTGAGTGCGGGAAATGTTTCTCACAGAAATCTTGTCTTACCAAACATCAGGGAACCCACACAACCCTCGAGGAGTATTAGTGTCCCGTGTGCGGGAAATGTCTTGTATATGGATAATATTTTGCCGTACATCAGAGATCTCACACTGGGAAAAAGCTCACCTTGATATACACCTCAGAAAACACGTTGCTGAGAGCTCCTCTGATCTTTATCATGGAAGAAACATTTTATAGGGAAATCAGAGATCACTAAAGACTTCAAAGTTCTGTGCGGAGGGGGGAGAAGGAGGGGGTGTCACTGTTGGTTGGGTCCCTCTAGGAGAGAGAAGGAGGGGTGTCACTGCTGGTTGGGTCCCTCTAGGAGAGAGAAGGAGGAGGTGTCATTGCTGGATGGGTCCCTCTAGGAGAGAGAAGGAGGGGGTGTCACTGCTGGTTGGGTCCCTCTAGGAGAGAGAAGGAGGGGGTGTCACTTCTGGTTGGGTCCCTCTAGGAGAGAGAAGGAGGGGGTGTCACTGCTGGTTGGGTCCCTCTAGGAGAGAGAAGGAGAAGGTGTCACTTCTGGTTGGGTCCCTCTAGGAGAGAGAAGGAGGGGGTGTCACTGCTGGTTGGGTCCCTCTAGGAGAGAGGAAGAGGTGTCACTGCTGGTTGGGTCCCTCTAGGGGAGAGAAGGAGGGGGTGTCACTGCTGGTTGGGTCCCTCTAGGAGAGAGAAGGAGGGGGTGTCACTGCTGGTTGGGTCCCTCTAGGGGAGAGAAGGAGGGGGTGTCACTGCTGGTTGGGTCCCTCTAGGAGAGAGAAGGAGGAGGTGTCACTGCTGGTTGGGTCCCTCTAGGAGAGAGAAGGAGGGGGTGTCACTGCTGGTTGGGTCCCTCTAGGAGAGAGAAGGAGGGGGTGTCACTGCTGGTTGGGTCCCTCTAGGAGAGAGAAGGAGGTGGTGTCACTGCTGGTTGGGTCCCTCTAGGAGAGAGAAGGAGGGGGTGTCACTGCTGGTTGGGTCCCTCTAGGAGAGAGAAGGAGGGGGTGTCACTGCTGGTTGGGTCCCTCTAGGAGAGAGAAGGAGGGGGTGTCACTGCTGGTTGGGTCCCTCTAGGAGAGAGAAGGAGGGGGTGTCACTGCTGGTTGGGTCCCTCTAGGAGAGAGAAGGAGGGGGTGTCACTGCTGGTTGGGTCCCTCTAGCAGTGTAGTCTAATCTCCCCTGATCTTCAGCAGAAGCTTTGAAGGAAAATATCATGGTGGAAGAGGATCTAGATATTGCTTGTGGATGAAGAGAAGGGGAGATCAGACTACGTGGCAGGACTGACCATTCTGGTGCAGTGGTTATCCACTTGCAGAAGAATCTAATTTGCTTGGAGAGAGCCGCCTGCTGGGAGAAAGTGGGAAATATGACATTAACTGATGTAAAATCTTATATTTATGTGATAAAAATGCAAATATATTTACACATTTTTTTATATGAAACAAATGAAGATTCATGTTTTTACATTTATGATATTCTTTGTAAGTGGAATGATAAAAGTTGACCTTCAGATTTATATGATGAATTGTTCTTTCTTTTCCTTTATTCCTTTTTCTAACACTACAAGTAAGGTCCATCCTGTAGGTTTTAGTTTTAATCTTAATCTTGTGTCTTAGTAGTTTGGTTTTCCTGGCTTGTACTTGTTGGAACAGCTGACTCTCCCCCTTCTCATAAATCTCAGGACGTCTGTAGTAGACTCCATCTATCTTTGCTCCCGTAGTTCCTCGTCCACGCCATCACCACCTCCAACTACAAGATCATCTTTCTTCCTCACTTTCACATCACATCTAACGCAGAGAAACCCCCCTCTATCTTTTCTATGTTCCGTGTCCCTCTAAACAAGAGGATCAGCATGAAAACAAACAGCCCAGTCTTGTGAGGAGTCGAGCCGTGTTTCTGGAACACCAACCACATCTCCAACCACAAAATCATCTTTCTTCCTCACTTTCACATCACATCTAACGCAGAGAAACCCCCCTCCATCTTTTCTATGCCCCTTGTCCCTCTAAACAAGAGGATCAGCATGAATACAAACAGCCCAGTCTTGTGAGGAGTCAAGCCATGTTTCTGGAACACCAACCACAAGGTCATCTTTCTTCTTCACTTTCAAATCACATCTAACATAGAGAACCCCCCCTCCATTTTTTTTATGTCCCGCGTCCCTCTAAACAAGAGGATCAGCATGAATACAAACAGCCCAGTCTTGTAAGGAGTCAAGCCGTGTTTCTGGAACTCCAACCTCAAGATCATCTTTCTTCCTCACTCTCACAGCACATCTAACATAGAGAAGCCCCCTCCATCTTTTCTGTGTCCCATGTCACTCTAAACAAGAGGATCGGCATGAATACAAACAGCCCAGTCTTGTGAGGAGTCAAGCCGTTTTTCTGGAACACCAACCACAAAATCATCTGTCAAGGCTCTTCAAAAATAAGCTCAGCCCAGGGTGATGTGAGCTTGGCTTGATTTATTCTTGGCAGAGTGGAATGGCATTCAGAATTCATAATAATTTAATCACAAAGGAAGAATATTAAATGAGGGAGACCGTGGGTGGATATTTTCTCCAAGTTTTTTTATTTAGACTGATGGACATGTGATGAAAACTTGGATTGGTAGAGGAGAAATGAGAACAGGGCTTACTTCGAGATGATAAAAAACAACTGTTATAGGGCTCATTTACACTTGCTTTGACTTTTAACACACATTAACGCGCCTCCCGCTTCAACATGCATCACCGCTTTGCTGATGCTTTTTTTGAAGGTTTAATTAAGCTTGGGAAGCCCTGTGTGTGTTGATTTTCAATTTGTTTTAAAGGGGCCCAGTAAACCTCAAGCTCAGTAGTACCCCCACTCACTGTTATGCCCCGTACACACGGTCGGACTTTGTTCGGACATTCCGACAACAAAATCCTAGGTTTTTTTCCGACAGATGTTGGCTCAAACTTGTCTTGCATACACACGGTCACACAAAGTTGTCGGGAAATCCGATCATTCTGAACACGGTGACGTAAAACACGTACGTCGGGACTATAAACGGGGCAGTGGCCAATAGCTTTCATCTCTTTATTTATTCTGAGCATGCGTGGCACTTTGTCCGTCGGATTTGTGTACACACGATCGGAATTTCCGACAACGGATTTTGTTGTCGGAAAATTTTATAGCCTGCTCTCAAACTTTGTGTGTCGGAAAATCCGATGGAAAATGTGTGATGGAGCCTACACACGGTCGGAATTTCCGACAACAAGGTCCTATCACACATTTTCCGTGGGAAAATCTGACCGTGTGTACGGGGCATTACTCTCGTTCAGCAGATCCCCAGATTATTAGTACCCTCGTTCAACAGATCACAGAAGTATCCCCAGCTCTGCTGTTACCCCACTTAATCGTAACCCCCAGCTCTGCTGATCCCTCACTCATTAGTAACTTCCAACTCTGCTGATCCTCCTGCTCAGTAGTACCCCCAGCTCTGCTGATGCTGTTTCCACCATGGGTCCCTCCAGTTATATGGCATGGTGCAGATGACCACAGATGCATGCATGATTGCAAGCTCTGAGAACAAGACAAGTATTACAAGCTGTGTGTGTTATATAGAGAAATGGTCCACCCATCCCCCTTTGGAGCAAAATGACCTAACATTCCCGAAAGTGGGCTGGCTTGTCCATAATGTCAGTTTATAATCAGATTCCTATCTCATGAGTCAGCTAAAAGTAACTAGACTTTGCCCTTCATGGCCTCTTAGACAAGGCTTGGAGGCATTCTTAAATATTGTGAGACAATTGGACAACTTTAAATAAGGAAATATGTAATATGCTATTTCTCCATCAATGCCCCACTCAGTAGTACCCCTAGCTTTGCTGATCCCCCACTCAGTAGTACCCCTAGCTTTGCTGATCCCCCACTCAGTAGTACCCCTAGCTTTGCTAAACCCCCACTCAGTAGTACCCCTAGCTTTGCTGATCCCCCACTCAGCAGCACCCCTAGCTTTGCTGATCCCCCACTTAATAGTACCCCTAGCTTTTCTGATCCTCCACTCAGTAGTACCCCTAGCTTTGCTTATCCCCCACTCAGTAGTAACCCCCAGCTCTGCTGATCCTCCTCTCTCTGGGGTCCCCGCTCACCTCCCGCTATTTTGCTCCCACATTGCTCACCACATGTGACATCTGCTTGTTTCTCCTTCTACCATGTACCTGGTAGCAAAGCCTGAAATGATGAGGGAGGGTCGTCTCTCTTACTCCTCTGACTTGGAGCCCCTGGTAGTGTGAACAGAAGGCGAAGGATTGCAGAGTGGCACGAGTGCCTGTAAGTCTTGCGAGTAGCAGAGCGGGTATCCACGCCAGGCAGGGGGGTCGTCAGTAGTCTCCAGAGAAGCAAGCAGACTGGTAGACAGCTGGTGGATGGCAGACTGAAGCAGGCTGGCACTGGTGACAGTGGGCAGATGAGGCAGGCACTGGTAGCAGACTGTTGGACAGCAGAATAAGTCAGGTAAGCCTATTCATATACTGTCAGGATGGATCGGGTACATAGGAGCAGGCAGGAGCGTTCTCTGGGTACAAGCTGGGTCAGGAGCCAAGTAGTGGAAGAGAAGCCAAGGGAGCAGACAGAAGCGGAGGTCAAGGACAAGCCGGGGTCGATGCAGGTGGAGTTCAGAGAGTGGTCAGGCAAGCCGGGTCAGCAACAGTGATCAAGGTACAGAATCACAGGATACACAGGAGGCTGAAAGACAAAGCAGCATTGAACCAGGCCACTGGTACAGTTTATATATCGCATTTGGTGCCAACATCTGTTAGTTGTGCACATGAGCACGCTGATGTACACTTGTATGTGCACGTGTGCACGCACCTCTGCAAGTGCCGATATGCATTCTCGCATGCGCATATGTTTTACCCAAATGCCTACGTGTATGGGAGGGAACATGTATTAGCCTGTGTAGAGGCACGCCTAAAGGGACCCTGTTGTCTACTGGCATGTCCTTCCTGGCACCTTCTCTAGGCCCCCAGCTCTGCTGATCCCCTTCTGCTCAGTCCTCTCTCTCCGGTCCCCGCTCACCTTCCCCTATACGATTCCCATGTTGCACCGCGTGTGCTTTCTGCTAGTTGCTCTGCTCCAGTCCGGACCCCGCTCACCTTCCTGCTGCTCCACGCTGCACACCAGATGAACCATATATACACATGAACCAAAAGTGACTGCTGATGAGGTCTTTCCGGTTCGCTTGTTGGTTTCCCAGTGCATCCTGGGATATCTCATACCTTTAAAACAACAGAAACATAAAGCTGAATAAAAGCCTTTCAAAAGCTGCAGGTGCTGTAAGTGAGCATTGCCATAGACTTCTATGGAGGCTTTGGAGACGTTTTGATGCACCAAGAAAGCGACATGGGGTATCATTTTTGAAGCACAGCAAATGCAATGCATGAACAGGACTGTGAGGTCACCATTTTATTTTGTGACAGGGGCTTTGGTTGTCATTCAGAGTGCTTTAAAAAAAAAAAGCATGTGTAAGCAAGCACCTACAGTCATCACAGTCTGAAAGATTGGAGAGATTTACCCAAATTTAGCTGGCTGTTATTCTTCAAGCTATCTAGTGAGCTGGAATCCTGGCATGCTCACTTTTACTGCTGCCCCCCAACAACCGTCAGATGAATGAAGGAAAGATTTATAGAGCGCTGCAAATGCGAACTGAATCGCCTCAAGGCGCTAATGCGTTTGGTGTTGTCAGCTTCTAGAAGAGGAAGGTCTTGAGTTTTTTCCTGAAAACCAGATGGTTTTCTTCCATGCGGATGTGGGGCGGAAGTGCGTTCCATAGTCGAGGTCTTTGGACTGCGAATCTTCGCTCTCCCTTTGCTTTGTAGCGGTATTTGGGAATGAGGAGGAGGTTTTGGTTAGATGATCGAAGATTGCGATTGGGTGTGTAGTGTTTTATTTTCTCTCGAAGGTATTGAGGCGCGTTTCCTTGTATGCATTTGTGGGTGAGGCAGAGGGTCTTGAATGTGATCCGATTCTTTATGGTTAGCCAGTGTAGGCTCCTCAGGGATGGGGAGATTGACTCCCAGGGTTTTTTTCCTGTTAACAGTCTTGCTTCCGCATTTTGGATGAGTTGTAAGCGCGCAAGCTGATATTGGCGTAATCCTATATAGAGCGAGTTAGCGTAATCGAGTCGGGAATTGATGATTGTTCCAACTACTGCTGCTTTGTCCTCCTCTGGGATAAAAGGGATAAGTCTACGTAACAGGCGGAGAAGATGGTGGGATCCACTGACTACCGATCCTATTTGTGCATCCATTGACATTTCTGAGTCAAAGATAACTCCGAGACTCTTGACTTTGGTGCTTGGCGAGATGGTCTGTCCTAAGACGGTGGGAGGTGTCCACGGAGTCTTGTTTTTGGCATTTTGGTTAGCGTGTAGGAGAAGAAGTTCTGTTTTTGAACCGTTGAGTTTGAGGGAGCTAATGGTCATCCAGTCATCTATCAGAGTGAGGCATTTTTCTAATTGTTGATGGTGGTCTTTTCGTCCGGTGATGCAAAGGTACAGTTGGGTGTCATCAGCGTATGAGTGGAAGCAGAGGTCCGATTTTCTGATGATTTTGAGGAGTCAGCGGATGTAGATGTTGAATAGGTCTGGTGATAAGGGTGAACCCTGCAGGACTTGCCTCTAGTGAGGAGCCGAACTGCGCTGGGTTTGCTGGGTTTGGTTCAAGCAGGGTTTGGTGAACTCCACAGAAGTTCAGATGGTGAACTCTAACCCCATTGAACCCCATTGTAATCAATAGGAGTCAAATCTGTCTGCACCTTCTGGTGTCCATACCAACAGGCAAGGAAGCCATCATGTATGGATCTGGAAATGTGGAGCTGATAACAAGGAGTCCTCCTGGCTTACAATCATTTTTATAAACTCAACAGAACAAGTTGATACATTTTTTTGTTCCGTTCCTCTAAAAATTGATGTGAACACACTGTAGCAATTCTCCAACCACAAGATCATCCGTCAAGGCATTTCGGGAATGAGCTCAGCCCACGGCTCGATTTATTTTTGGCACCACCAGACACAGGACTCCGATAGCTTGCCTCTAGTGATGAGCCGAACTGCCCTGGATTTGGTTCAAGTAGGGCGTAAGGGTTTTCTCCAGTGGCGTCTCCAGCTTTCATATTTAGGGGGGGCACACAGGGGGACAGGGACAAAAGTAGGGCGGCAACTATAAAATGCATATAGATATATATATATATAGATATATAAATATATACTGGGGCCCTTCACTACGACCCCACAACGGCCCTTTCACATGTTCTGCAGTGAGCTCCCTTCCTACTGTATTAGGGTCCCCCAGGGTGGCAGAAAACAAGAGATATATGTCACCAGCATACCAAGAAAATATAAGGATCTAAAGCAGTGGGAGAACTATCAGGGTTGCAAAGGTTGTCTTGCCTCCGGGCCCTGGTGTTCTGC
Source organism: Lithobates septentrionalis (assembly GCA_037952835.1). NCBI lineage: Eukaryota > Metazoa > Chordata > Amphibia > Anura > Ranidae > Lithobates > Lithobates septentrionalis. Next base: position 2,446,260 of record JBBDGP010000932.1, read on the forward strand.
CACTGTGGGGTTCCCCAGCCTCCTCTTGCTGTCCTGCCCCTGCTATTGACAGCACTGGTCTGGCATCTCTTGGAATTTACAGGCTGGTTCTCCTGTCCTAAGGACGGGAGAAATAAGTCTGTTTTTTCAGTAACTGAGAGTCCTGGTGGAGTCCTTCCTGCAACTCGCTCTTCTCCCTGCCAATGAGGATGCAGGGAAAGGAGCAGATCGGGCGGCCGTGGTTGTGTGAGTGCTCGCATTATGCAGTGTCAGCAAGCAGAGGGAGGGGGGAGGAATCACCCGCAGGAGCTGACTGGGGACTCTCTCCCTCTTAGACATTGATTTTTTGTAAAAGAAAAAAAAATTTTTTATTGGGGGGGGCACATGGTGGGGCACAGCATAATGTTGGGGGGGTCAGGGCCCCCTCTGGCCCCCCCTAGGGACGCCATTGGTTTTCTCGGATATTAAATCATCAATTATATAGATTCTGAATACAATATGCCGTCTGGACTTCAGATCAACTCAATACCACGGAGGTCACATGGATATCAACTCAGGACTGAAGACGTATGAGAGTTTGGAAAGTTGTATACAGAGCCATGAGTTGCAAGGACCCATCCATTTCCCAGACGTTGGGTTATTTTTGTGCTCAAATAGCACCTGAATCCAGAGCAACCCATCTTAACCACGTCTCCTCCAGACGGTTTTACCCCCCCTTCATGACTGGGGCATTTTTTTGCTATTTGGCACTTTGCTACTTGCTTGATCATGCAACGCTGCACCCAAATGAAATGATATCATTTTTTTCACACAAATAGAGCTTTCTTTGGTGGTATTTGATCACCACTGAGGTTTTTTCATTCTCATTATAAAAAATGAAAAAAATAGCAATAACAACATTTTGAAAAAAAAAACAAATAAACAATACTTTTGCTCTAAAACATTTCCAATAAAAAAAAAAAATCTTTCTGTTCAATAAGGTTCAAAATACACATTTATTAATTCATACATATACAAAACTCATCATAGCAAAATAAATTATAAATGATAATATGATGTTATTGCGCTGATATGCAATATACACTATATTACCAAAAGTATTGGGACGCCTGCCTTTACACGCACATGAACTTTAATGGCACCCCAGTCTTAGTCCGTAGGGTTCAATATTGAGTTGGCGCACCCTTTTGCAGCTCAGTTGACCTCAGATTTATCCCTCAAAGTCTTCCTGAAGAAGTGGGTTTATCCCATGAAACACGTTGAGGCTCAAATGTATAAGGACCCCCCATATACACTATATTGTCCAATTTTTGGGACGCCTGCCTTTACACGCACATGAACTTTAATGGCATCCCAGTCTTAGTCTGTAGGGTTCAATATTGAGTTGGCCCACCCTTTGCAGCTATAACAGCTTCAACTCTTCTCTCATTCTTCCAGAAGCACATTTGTGTGGTCAGGCACTGATGTTGGACGAGAAGGCCTGGCTCGCAGTCGGGTTGAGGTTAGGACTCTGTGCAGGCCAGTCAAGAACCTCCACCCCAAACTTGCTCATCCATATCTTTATGGACCTTGCTTTGTGCACTGGTCCAAATCATTTGGTGGAGGGGGGATTATGGTGGGGGGTTGTCTTTCAGGGGTTGGGCTTGGACCCTTAGTTCCAGTGAAGGGAACTCTTAAGGCGTCAGCATACCAAGACATTTTAAACAATGTCATGCTCCCAACTTTTTGGGAACAGTTTGGGGACGGCCCCTTTCTGTTCCAAATGACTGCCCACCAGTGCACAAAGCAAGGTCCATAAAGACATGGATGAGAGAGTTCGGGGTGGAAGAACTTGACTGGCCTGCACAGAGCCCTGATCTCAACCCAATAGAACACCTTGGGAATGAATTAGAGGGGAGACTGTGAGTCAGGCCTTCTCATCCAACATCAGTGCCTGACCTCATAAATGTGCTTCTGGAAAGATTCCCATAGACACACTCCTAAACCTTGTGGACAGCCTTCCCAGAAGAGTTGAAGCTTAGCTGCAGAGGGTGGGCCAACTCAGTATTGAACCCTACGGACTAAGACAGGGATGCCATTAAAGTTCATGTGCGTGTAAAGGCAGGTGTCCCAATACTTTTGACCAAAACACGTGTGATAGATGACACTTCAATGCCAGGCCAGAAGGATGGCTGGTTCAACCCCTGGAACTTCTGTGGAGTAAGCGACAGGCTCGATGAAAGTCAGGTGGATGGACAGAGCCGGGGAACCCGGAGGTGACACTCTCGCGGCCGAAAATGACCCTCACAGGCCCAATGAAAGCCGGGTAGATAGACAGAGCTGGCAAGAGCTCTACATGTTTTGGGGATTAACTACTTCCTCAGGTTTACATGGTCTGGAAAAAGGGGTTAATCCCCGAAACATGTAGTTCTAAATCAAGCATCCGGCATCTCCTCTTTTGGATTTTACTGTTCATTTTGTACTACACGGCTGTATCCTGGTTTGTCTGGTCTTCCAGCCCTCCAGTGCCCTCACAGTATGTTCCTCCAGTGGAGCACTTCCACCAGCACCTGATGTCCCTTCCAGGCCTGTGTGGGTCATTTCCGGCCACGGGACTGTCACTTTTGGGTTCTTCAGCTCTTGCCGGCTCTGTCCATCCACCCGGCTTTCATCTGGCTCATTGCTTACCCCACAGTAGTTCTAGGGGTTGAACCAGCTATCGATCCAGCCTGGCATTGAGGTGTCATCCATCACACATGTGAGTTTTGATGCTTTATTGGCACATCCCTCTGTTTATCCACCTGCCTGTGCACTGGTTTCACCATGTCTGTAGACGTTTATTCGTGAGGGTTTTTTATCAGTAAAGTGTCTACCTGCTTTGGACTCAATGGTTTTGTCCTTGTCCCTACTATTACTTGAACAACACCCCATTGTTAATGGCATCACCAAGAAAGGATAGAAGAAAAGAAATAAGAGAAAGAAGTCAAAGTCCACAGGACGGCTAATCCTGTCTTCCACCAAGCCATCATGAGGCAGGGAGCCCGAAGACTCTTAATCCAGGAATCCCAAAGACTCTCAAACCTTGAGGACCTATCTTTCAAGATACTGACCAGCTTCTTGTTAAGCATGATCCACGTCAATTTTCCAATTCACTACTGCCAGGTCCACCACTGGGCTTTTTCAGGCAGTTGATTAGGCAATTTTTGCCTCAAGAAACTTAAAATATCAGGGGGGGGGGGGGGAGGGAACACCTTCGACAGAGTCATTAAAAAGGGTCACTTTGGGGTTTTTACCAATGTTTATCATTGTCGACGAGTAGACCAACGCATGTACTCCAAAGCCACCGGACTTTGGCACATGTCCACCATGTATGGTACCCAAATGCCCCCTCCCCCGTAGATAGGTTTTTCTCCTAAGCAGTACCACATTGTAAATTTTTTTTGGTTAATTGTGGCTAAAACTGCAAAATTAAAGTTGCCAAAATCCACTCATCCTGATAAGTAATATAGTATATAGTTAGTCAGGTTGAAAGAAGACACAAATCCAACCAGTTCAACCAAAAAAAAAATACAATCCCATATACACAATCCTTCACCCACAGCTGATCCAGAGGAAGGCGAAAACCCCCAGCAAAGCATGATCCAATTTGCTCCAGCAGGGGAAAAGTTCCTTCCTGATCCCCCAAGAGGCAATTGGATTTTCCCTGGATCAACTTTACCTATGAATGTCAGTATACAGTTATATTCTGTAAATTTAGGAAAGAATCCAGGCCTTTCTTAAAGCAATCTACTGAGCTGGACAGAACCACCTCTGGAGGGAGTCTATTCCACATTTTCACAGCTCTTACTGTGAAGAAACCTTTCCGTATTTGGAGACTAAATCTCTTTTCCTCCAGTCGTAAAGAGTGCCCCCTTGTCCTCTGCGATGACCTTAAAATGAATAACTCAACACCAAGTTCACTATATGGACCCCTTATATATTTGTACATGGAGATCATATCCCCCCTTAATCTCCTCTTCTCAGGAGAGAATAAATTCAGTTCCTCTAATCTTTCCTCATAGCTGAGCTCCTCCATGCCTCTTATCAGTTTGGTTGCCCTTCTCTGCACTTTCTCCAGTTCCTTGATATCCTTTTTGAGAACTGGTGACCAAAACTGAACTGCATGTTCCAGATGAGGTCCAAAACTGAACTGCATGTTCCAGATGAGGTCCAAAACTGAACTGCATGTTACAGATGAGGTCCAAAACTGAACTGCATGTTCCGGATGAGGTCCAAAACTGAACTGCATGTTCCAGATGAGGTCCAAAACTGAACTGCATGTTCCAGATGAGGTCCAAAACTGAACTGCATGTTCCAGATGAGGTCCAAAACTGAACTGCATATTCCAGATGAGGTCTTACTAATGATTTGTACAGATGATATCTCTCTCTCTGGAGTCCATACCTCTCTTATACAAGAAAGTATTTTGTTTTCTTTGGAAACCTCAGCTTGGCATTGCAAGCTAGTAATATAATTCTACCCTCCTTGGTGGGAGTGGAGATGACCCCATCTATAAGGCATACCTCACAACTTTTTAAGATGGAAACGAAGGACAGCTATTAGCGAAAGTATGCAGGGATAGGACACACCCCCTGTGACGCCCACTAAAATGACAATTACACAAAAAACACAAAAAATGATTAGGTAGACCCACAAGGGTTTTCTTTTTTTTACCACTACTATGCCTTTATACTGACTTTTGACGTTTACAAACGCATCAATTTAGAAATTAGATGAAAGGTTTAGCACTGGAAAACACTTTTTGAAAGCTAAACAGTACATTTTATATACAACTATATAGATCAGACCAAAAAGAGGGACAAGTGAGGAGGAAAGAGGGAAAGAGGGACTTTCTTCCAAATCAGGGACAGTCCCTCAAAATCAGGGACAGTTGGGAGCTATGATAAGGATATACAGTACATACACACACAACACAAGGCCGTGTTCACGCTACGAGACGTTTCTTTGCAGTTCCTCTGAGCTCCACAAGATGGTGATCTCACTTTTTTCCCAGACAGGAAGTCTCCATTGAAGACAGGAAGTGATGTCAGGTACAGACAGGAAGTGATATCAGGTATAAATAGGAAGTTCCGGGTGAGAAGTGAGTCCGGAGAAAGTAGAGAAGAGACATTGCTGGAAGTGACAGAGGAGGTAATAAGATCTTATTTTCTATTTACACCCAGTAACCCCCCGTCATGTCTGTCCTCTTCCTCCATAGTCACTGTGATGTCTTTTATCTCCAGAAGGTGATGATACACACATAAAAGTCCATTAGTGGAAAAGTGACACATCTGAAGAATAGATACGGGCCATTCTGTTCTATAGAGAAGTGGGAGTATTTAGAAGGACACAAGGATCTCTACAAGGACGTCATGATGGACAATCAGCCGCCCCTCACATCACCGGGTAAGAGGAGACTTTATTGTAAAGGAGAGAGCAGTACGGAGGCTCCACCTAGATCCCCCATCATCTGATAAACACATAGAAACAATGTATTCAGTCAGTGTGTGTGTTTCCTACAGATGGATCCAGTAATGGGAACCCACCAGAGAGATGTCCCCGTCCTCTGTATTCCCGGGATTCCACACAGGAAGGTCACACCATCCCTCACCATCATCAGGTAGATGAGGAACAATCGCTGATAGTTAAGATTTAAACACAAGCATGTTTGTTACAATGAATGTTTTATTATATATTTAGAGTGGAAACCTCGGGGATTATAATATTGTTGTGGTTAAAGAAGAATATGAGGAGGAGGATGAGGAGTATGGTGTGATGAAGGAGCTTTCTGAAGGACACAAGGATCTCTACGAGAACATTATGATGGGACCAGCTAAAAACAGAAACCCACCAGAGAGATGTCCCCGTCCTCTGTATTCCCGGGATTCCACACAGGAAGGTCACACCATCCCTCACCATCATCAGGTAGGTGGAGTTGAGGGTCGGGAACATAAAGTGATTGAACACTCTGACATGTGGAGACGATGTTTGGACTCTACAAGATGATATTTTCTATGTGATCTCACATCATAAATACTTCTATGTTACAGATGTTATCTCTGAATATTATAAAAGTTGAGGGTGAAGTAGAAGAGACGTATGTGAGGGATGATCAGCAGTCTATGGAGGAGGCTGGAATGACGAGGACATTCATAGAGGAGGACACTCCTACAGAGATCAGCACAGGTGACCCATAATATATTCTTCTCTTATCTCTGCTCTGTTACTGCTCACTGATTGGTCCAGAGTAATAATGAGCGGAACCCACCTGGGAGGTCAGTGAGTCAAATGATAAAAATGGGTTCTGCCCATTTTCTAGGCAATTTGTCAACAAATTGCATGAGGGACTGGGCGCTGCCCTGGGAGATACGTATGAAAGCAATAAAATGCAAATTCTGTTTGGTCGGATCAGTGATTCTAATAATGTTTAAAGTGAAATATAAAAAACCAAAACTGGTGTGGGGGTTCTCTCACAATTCATACCAGGCCCTTCAAGTCTGGTATGAATTTTAAGGTGGAACCCATGTATAGATCAAGAAAAAAGCATGGAGTCCCCAACCAAAAAAAAAAAATCCAGTCATATAGCCAGGCTGGTCGGGAAAAGAGAGGACAGGTGTGGTCCTCCCTCCCTCATAAAGAACCTTGTCCCAATATTAAGGAGGACAAGTGCCTCATTTCCTCAACCCTGGCCTGCTGGTTGTGTGTGTCTGCGGGAGGGATGGAGAGGGGGAGCTTATTGGAATATGGAAGTCCCCTTTAACATAAAGGGACCCCCAGATACCAGCCCCCATATGGGCATATGTGAAGAATACTATCCACCACTAATCACATCACCCAGCAATGTAGATCTAGGTAATTAACCATGTCTTTCAACCCTTCGAAAGATAAAAAAAAAAACACCAACACGATCTCACCCCAACCACTGCTCATCTGCTTCTGAGAGCTCAGGCGGATGGCAGCTGATATAAATAAGGGGTCTCCTAGGTGACATCATAGACCATATTAGGTCAATGACATCATTGGCATTCCAGAGGCGTCAATTACCAAATATGGTTATGTCTAAATATAGTCAATGATGTCACCCATTATTTACATGGTGACACCAATATCTGGGTGTCCCCTTATTGTTAAAGTAGGATTCCATATTCTGATAAGCCCCCAGCTTACAGACCCCCCACAACATCCAGGCCAGGGTTGTGGGGAAGAGGTCCTTGTCTTCACCAACGTGGCGACATGCTCCTCTGCCAGGGGTTCCCCTCTGACTAGGTGACCTTCCCCCAATATTGAGGGCATGTGGCCTGATATGGTTCAAGGGAACACACTCATCGCCCTCCACCTTTTCTTGTGCCAGGTTGCATGCACAGGTAAGGTTCTAGTATGAGGGGACCCCATGATTTTTTTTTCAAATTTTTGCATAAAAATCCATACCAAACCTGAAGTGCCTGCTGTGAATTATGGGGGAACCCCCACTTTTTTTTTTTTTTAAACTATCCCCAACTCCTTTGCTTACACGGCTGGGGATGTAAGTAAAAGGGGGCCAGGTGACACCACTGGTTGTTAAGGACTCGGTGGTGATTGCACCCACCGATGTCTTAAACAACCATTCACAGTGAGTCGGTTGAATGAATGAATGACTTGTATAGCGCTGCGAATGCGAACTGATTCTCCTCAAGGCGCTTGGACCGTCCTGTGGGTCCAGCTTCTTAGAAGAGGAAGGTCCTGAGTTTTTTTTCCTGAAGGCCCGATGGTTTTCTTCCATACGGACGTCGGTCGGTAGAGCATTCCATAGCCGTGGTCCTTGGACTGCGAATCTTCGTTCTCCCTTCGATTGGTAGCGGGATTTGGGAGCGTGGAGGAGGTTTTGGTTGGCTGATCGAAGACTGCGATTGGGTGTGTAGCGTTTTATTTTCTCGCATAGGTATTGAGGAGCGTTTCCTTGTCTGCATTTGTGGGTGAGGCAGAGGGTCTTGAATGTGATCCGATCCTTTTCGGTTAGCCAACGCCGGCTCCTCAGGGATGGGGAAATGGATTCCCAGGGGGGGTTTTTTTTCTGTTATCAGTCTTGGGTTGAAGAGGTTGGTCCCTCTTCTTCAAGTAGACTTATACCTGAAGGTTACCATAAAAATCTATTACCCTGTTTCCCCGAAAATAAGACCTAGCATGATTGTCAGTGATGGCTGCAATATAAGCCCTACCCCCTAAATAAGCCCTAGTTAAAGTCCTTGTAGGTCTTATTTTCAGAGTAGGGCTTATTTTCGGGGAAAACAGGGTAGGGCTTATTTGGGGGGTAGGGCTTATATTGCAGCCATCACCGACAATCACGCTAGGTCTTATTTTCGGGGAAACAGGGTACCAGTCTTGTCGGTATTCCAAGTAAGGAGTAATCTAAAGACCAAAACACTTATCTTTCAGGAGGAAATCCTGCTCCAAGCTCCCTCCAGTGCTGCCTATCACCAGAAGCCTAGGCCTGTGGTCATTTGTTCTATGCAAGTCTCAAATCTATTGGTCATTTTTGGTATTTTTTTTCCAGGACACGCCATGAAGAAACCCTCAAAGGATCGTCTCACTTTATCTCCAGGTTGTAGAATAGAAGATGAGGACATCACAGGAGATTGTGGAGGAGAAAAGACAATGAGCTCCACTATGGATGGTGGACTTCACAGACCTACTGCAAATCAGGGTTCTCACACGGGTGCGAAGCCGTATTCCTGCCCTACGTGTGGGAAATGTTTTTCCCAGAAGTACCATCTTTCCACACATCTCAGAATACACACGGGTGAGAAGCCGTATTCCTGCCCTACCTGCGGGAAATGTTTTTCCCAAAAGTACCACCTTTACACACATCAGAAGTCTCACACGGGGGAGAAGCCGTATCCCTGCCCCGAGTGCGGGAAATGTTATACGCATAAATCGGTGCTTGTCATACATCAAAGATCTCACAGTGGGGAGAAGCCTTTTTGCTGCTCCGAGTGCGGGAAGGGTTTTTCAAACAAATCGGACCTTGCTAAGCATCAAAGATCTCACACGGGGGAGAAGCGGTATCCCTGCCCTGAGTGCGGGAAATGTTTTTCAGAGAAGTGCACTCTTTACAGACATCAGAAATCTCACACCGGTGAGAAGCCTTATGCCTGTCCAGAGTGCGGAAAATGTTATAAACATAAAACAGACCTTGGTAAACATCAAAGATCTCACAAGGGGGAGAAGCCGTATTCCTGCCTTGAGTGCGGGAAATGTTTTGCGGAAAAGGGTAGTCTTTCCCGGCATCAGCGATCTCACACTGGCGAGAAGCCGTATGCCTGTCCCGAGTGCGGGAAAAGTTATACGCAAAAAACAGACCTTGTTAAACATCAAAGATCTCACACCGGGGAGAATCAGTATCCCTGCCCTGAGTGCGGGAAATGTTTTTCAGATAAGTCCAGGCTTTCCAGACATCAGACGTCTCACTCAGGTGAGAAGGCATATTCCTGTCCTGAGTGTGGGAAATGTTTTGCATGGAAGTCTTGTCTTACCAGACATCAGAGAACCCACACAACCGTTGAGGTGAATTAGTGTCCTGAGTGCGGGAAATGTCTTCTATATGGATTATATGTTGCCGTACATCAGAGATCTCACACTGGGAAGAAGCTCACCTTGATATACACCTCAGAAAACACGTGGCTGAGCGCTCCTCTGATCTTTATTATGGAAGAAATACTTTATAAGGAAATCAGAGATCACTAAAGACTTCAAAGTTCTGTCTGTCTTCCTCTGCTAGGAGAGAGAAGGAGGGGGTGTCACTGCTGGTTGGGTCCCTCTAGGAGAGAGAAGGAGGGGGGTGTCACTGCTGGTTGGGTCCCTCTAGGAGAGAGGAGGAGGGGGTGTCACGGCTGGTTGGGTCCCTCTAGGAGAGAGAAGGAGGGGGTGTCACTGCTGGTTGGGTCCCTCTAGGAGAGAGAAGGAGGAGGTGTCACTGCTGGTTGGGTCCCTCTAGTAGAGAGAAGGAGGGGGTGTCACTGCTGGTTGGGTCCCTCTAGGAGAGAGAAGGAGGGGGTGTCACTGCTGGTTGGGTCCCTCTAGGAGAGAGAAGGAGGGGGGGTCACTGCTGGTTGGGTCCCTCTAGGAGAGAGGAGGAGGGGGTGTCACTGCTGGTTGGGTCCCTCTAGGAGAGAGAAGGAGGGGGTGTCACTGCTGGTTGGGTCTTTCTAGGAGAGAGAAGGAGGGAGTGTCACTGCTGGTTGGGTCCCTCTAGGAGAGAGAAGGAGGGGGTGTCACTGCTGGTTGGGTCCCTCTAGGGGAGAGAAGGAGGGGGTGTCACTGCTGGTTGGGTCCCTCTAGGAGAGAGAAGGAGGGGGTGTCACTGCTGGTTGGGTCCCTCTAGGAGAGAGGAGGAAGGGGTGTCACTGCTGGTTGAGTCCCTCTAGGAGAGAGAAGGAGGGGGTGTCACTGCCGGTTGGGTCCCTCTAGGAGAGAGGAGGGGGTGTCACTGCTGGTTGGGTCCCTCTAGGAGAGAGAAGGAGGGGGTGTCACTGCTGGTTGGGTCCCTCTCGGAGAGAGAAGGAGGGGGTGTCACTGCTGGTTGGGTCCCTCTAGGAGGGAAGGAGGGGGTGTCACTGCTGGTTGGGTCCCTCTAGGAGAGAGAAGGAGGGGGTGTCACTGCTGGTTGGGTCCCTCTAGGAGAGAGAAGGAGGGGCTGTCACTGCTGGTTGGGTCCCTCTAGGAGAGAGAAGGAGGGGGTGTCACTGCTGGTTGGGTCCCTCTAGGAGAGAGAAGGAGGAGGTGTCACTGCTGGTTGGGTCCCTCTAGGAGAGAGAAGGAGGGGGTGTCACTGCTGGTTGGGTCCCTCTAGGAGAGAGAAGGAGGGGGTGTCACTGCTGGTTGGGACCCTCTAAGAGAGAGAAGGAGGGGGTGTCACTACTGGTTGAGTTCCTCTAGGAGAGAGAAGGAGGGGGTGTCACTGTTGGTTGGGTCCCTCCTAGGAGAGAGAGAAGGAGGGGGTGTCACTGCTGGTTGGGTCCCTCTAGGAGAGAGAAGGAGGTGGTGTCACTGCTGGTTGGGTCCCTCTAGGAGAGAGAAGGAGGGGTTGTCACTGCTGGTTGGGTCCATCTAGGAGAGAGAAGGAGGGGGTGTCACTGCTGGTTGGGTCCCTCTAGGAGAGAGAAGGAGGGGGTGTCACTGCTGGTTGGGTCCCTCTAGGAGAGAGAAGGAGGGGGTGTCACTGCTGGTTGGGTCCCTCTAGGAGAGAGAAGGAGGGGGTGTCACTGCTGGTTCGGTCCCTCTAGGAGAGAGAAGGAGGGGGTGTCACTGCTGGTTGGGTCCCTCTAGGAGAGAGAAGGAGGGGGTGTCACTGCTGGTTGGGTCCCTCTAGGAGGGAAGGAGGGGGTGTCACTGCTGGTTGGGTCCCTCTAGGAGAGAGAAGGAGGGGGTGTCACGGCTGGTTGGGTCCCTCTAGGAGAGAGAAGGAGGGGGTGTCACTGCCGGCTGGGTCCCTCTAGGAGAGAGGAGGGGGTGTCACTGCTGGTTGGGTCCCTCTAGGAGAGAGAAGGAGGGGGTGTCACTGCTGGTTGGGTCCCTCTCGGAGAGAGAAGGAGGGGGTGTCACTGCTGGTTGGGTCCCTCTAGGAGGGAAGGAGGGGGTGTCACTGCTGGTTGGGTCCCTCTAGGAGAGAGAAGGAGGGGGTGTCACTGCTGGTTGGGTCCCTCTAGGAGAGAGAAGGAGGGGCTGTCACTGCTGGTTGGGTCCCTCTAGGAGAGAGGAGGGGGGGTCTCAGCGGGTTGGGTCTCTCTAGAAGAGAGAAGGAGGGGGTGTCACTGCTGGTTGGGACCCTCTAGGAGAGAGAAGGAGGGGGTGTCACTGCTGGTTGGGACCCTCTAAGAGAGAGAAGGAGGGGGTGTCACTACTGGTTGAGTCCCTCTAGGAGAGAGAAGGAGGGGGTGTCACTACTGGTTGAGTCCCTCTAGGAGAGAGAAGGAGGGGGTGTCACTGCTGGTTGGGTCCCTCTAGGAGAGAGAGAAGGAGGGGGTGTCACTGCTGGTTTGGTCCCTCTAGGAGAGAGAAGGAGGGGTGTCACTGCATGTTGGCTCCCTCTAGGAGAGAGAAGGAGGAGGTGTCACTGCTGGTTGGGTCCCTCTAGGAGAGAGAAGGAGGGGGGTGTCACTGCTGGTTGGGTCCCTCTAGGAGAGAGAAGGAGGGATTGTCACTGCTGGTTGGGTTCCTCTAGGAGAGAGAAGGAGGGGGTGTCACTGCTGGTTGGGTCCCTCTAGGAGAGAGAAGGAGGGGGTGTCACTGCTGGTTGGGTCCCTCCTGTGGTGTAGTCTGATCTCCCCTGATCTTTAGTAGAGGCTTCAAAGAAAACAATTTTGGTCAGAGAAAAGGTTACTCATTGCAGTAGTTGTGTTATGCGTTGTATTTGCTCGGAGAGTGCCATCTGCTGGTTGAAACTGGTTAATATGATTTGTGTAATGTAATATTTCATAGCTCATAAAAATGCATATATAATAAGAAAATTCCTTTTTTTTTTTGTTATAAAATAAATCATTAATACATTGTATGTTGGCTGATGACAATGTGCCTCTATATTTATTAGTATTAAAGATTGTGTTAATTGGATCTTTTTTTACGCTACACGTAAGGCAATCTCGTTTTAGTCTTTTACTTTAATTTTTACGGCCATGTACTTGTTGGAACAGCCGACTCTCCCCCTTCTCATAAATCTGAAGACATCTGTAATAGACTCCAATGATAAGTCCATCAGTTCATAGACCCATCTATCATTCCTCCCGTAATTTCTCCTCCACACCATCACCACCTCCAACCACATCACCACCTCCAACCACAAGATCATCTTTCTTCCTCACTTTCACATCACATCTAACATAGGGAAACCCCCCTCATCTTCTATGTCCTGTGTCCCTCTAAACACGAGGATCGGCAAGAATACAAACAGCCCAGTCTTGTGAGGAGTCTAGTCGTGTTTCTGGAACGCCAACAACATCTCCAACCACAGGATCATCTTTCTTCCTCACTTCCACATAACATCTAGCATAGAGGAACCCCCCTACAACTTTTCTGAGTCCCTTGTCCCTCTAAACAAGAGGATCAGCATGAATACAAATAGCCCAGTCTTGTGTGGAGTCAAGTCGTGTTTCTCGAACACCAACCGCATCTCAAACCACAAAATCATCTTCCACACTTTCACGTCACATCTAACATACAGAAACCCTCCTCCATTTTTCTATGTCACGTGTTCCTCTAAACATGAGGATCAGCATGAGTACAAACAGCCCAGTCTTGTGAGGAACCAAGCAGTGTTTCTGGAACTCCAACCACAAGATCATCTTTCTTCCTCATTTTCACATCACATCTAACATAGAAAAACCCCCCTCCATCTTTTCTATGTCCCGTGTTCCTCTGAACAAGAGGATTGGCATGAATACAAACAGCCGAGTCTTGTGAGGTACCAAGCCGTGTTTCTGGAACTCCAACCACACGATCATCTTTCTTCTGCACTTTCACATCCCATCTAGCATAAAGAAATCCCCCTCCATCTTTTCTTTGTCCTGTGTCCCTCTAAACAAGAAGATCAGTATGAATACACCCAGTCTTGTGAGGAGTCAAGCCGTGTTTCTGGAATACCAACCACATTCTCATCTCACGTTCTGCTCAGTAGGTCGCTGGCTGTTGTGTATGGTGTAATATTCTGTTCATATGTAATTGTGGGAGCTCATTATTTATTGCCTTAAAGTATAACTAAAGGCAAAACGTTTTTTTAATTTTGGATAGACTGGTGAGAGATTAGAACCTTTCTCAGTTTTTATTGCTGTCTGTGCCCCCAGTAGGGAGATTTACTCTTTGTATGTGTCCTGTTTACCAATATCCTTGAAAGTGAAAGTAAATCCCAAATTTTCCCCAGAAAAGTAATAGAGGGGAAACTTTCCAACAGAGACACTAGTTCTGGTGACCTGGGGGTCCCCAACAAAATCCCTTAATTTGCAGGGATTTCCTCTCACTTCCTGTTTGGCTATGGGACAGGAAATGAAGGGAAATCTCAGAAATGGGACAAAGATAGAAAAAAAAAATCTGACAAGGGTTATAACCCTCTCTTGCTCTATCCGAAATGAAAAACAAAAATTGCCTACCGTTCTATTTTAACCTTCCCTCATTTTCTCCCTTGGCTGAGTGAGCCAAGCAAAAGGCTTAAAACAAACCATAAAACCAAAACATATATAGAACGAGAGAACAGGGTTTTAAAGGTGCCAACACAAGTTATTATAAAAATATCCAAATTTTATTACAAACATTTAAAATGGTAGACATTTCATATATAAAACCATCATAGAACATCCATGCGGCTACCGTAAAGATGCAGTAACCTCACTCAACATGTTTCGCCTGACAATGGCTTCTTCGGGAGACTATACAAGTATTGCCTATGTAATCACTAGAAAATGAAAGGCCGTGCATTAGTCAACAAAGTGTGTTCTATATATAATTTGATTATTAAGGGATGTGGCGCCTGTGACTCTCAGACACCCAACAATTCTCTAGTGTTAAACCATAAAACCAGACGCATGGAAAAGTTCTCAGGTGGATAAGAGATATGAGTAGAAGACCATGTGGAAAGCTGCTACCCTAACTCGATGTGACCTGAGGAAGAGGTTGATCCCCAAAACATGTAGTCTGTTCTGGTGCCTGCTACCAGCTATCAACATCATTATTTGTCCTTTATCTGTTTCGCACAGCCCTGTGGTTGAGGCAGTTTCAAGCTTTTTCAGGACTCTGAGTGGGTCTAGTGCATCACTTCAGGGCCCCCCTGTCACGGCTGGCTTTCTCCATCCTCCCTGATGTCACCTGATCACTGTGTCAACCATCTAGGAGCCCTTGGGATGCGAGTCATCGACCTGGACCCACGTCTAGGCTCTTATGTTACCATCAGCTACACTATATTACCAAAATTATGGGATGCTTGCCTTTACAGGCACATGAACCCAGTCTTAGTCCGTAGGTTTCAATATTGAGTTGACCCACACTTTACAGCTATAACAGCTTCAACTCTAGGGAAGGCTGTCCACAAGGTTTAGGAGTGTGCCTATGGGAATGTTTGACCATTCTTCAAGAAGGGCATTTGTGAGGTCAGGCACTGATGTTGGACGAGAAGGCCTGTCTCACAGTCACCACTCTAATTGATCCCAAAGGTGTTCTATCGGGTTGAGGTCAGGACTGCATGCCAGTCAAGTTCCTCCACTCCAAACTCGCTCATTCATGTCTTTATGGACCTTGCTTTGTACACTGGTGCGCAGTCATGTTGGAACAGGAAGGGGCCCTCAGGAAGGGGTGAAACATGTGTCTATTCTGCAGCTGCTGGAGCATAAGGTATAAATGTCCCCTAATCACCCCCATGGCCTGTGCTTCGCCATGGTAGAGGGTACTTAGAGGCCATTTTTTGCCCAGAAGTCCATGCTTGCCCTGCACCAGAATGTCTTTCTTTTAGTGGAACATGCTGTCAGCATCAGGGACCACATGGCCACAAGACACTGTGTCCAGCAAACATGGGCAGGAACAGTATATCACCTTCACATCATGCTGGGCGTATAAGATATATAACAAGGGTGCTCAACTTGTGGTCTTCCAGATGTTGCGGAAGTACTAGTCCCATCACGCCTGTGCCTTTGGGAGTCATGCTTGTAACTACCAGCATTGCAAGGGCTCATGGGACTTGTAGTTCTGCAACAGCTGGAGGGCCACAGGTTGAGCACCCATGAGATAGAAGGATAGTCTTCCACCCCCATTGATGCCCCCATTCCCTGCTGCACCACATTTGATTGAAGCTCTGCCATCCAAGCTGCTTAGATACTGGAGTTGCAGCAATCAGGATTTTTTTTCCATCCGCACGTTCCCCGGAATAAGATGTCAGGTCTATGAGAGCAGCCAAAGCTGGAATTGCTGCCCTTACCATGGGGCTCTCAGCAGACCCATGAAGTTCCATCTCCATATGCGTACTTGTCCTGCGACTTGGACAGCGATCCTCTGCTGTATCCATCCTCTTTTACATGGCTAATAAGAAGCCTTTGCCACACTTTCCTCTCTGCTGTGGTTCTTTACATCTATGTGCCAGAGGTGGGACATTCTAAGAGTAGGGTTGACTCCCTATCCCATGTGTGCTTAGGGTATGGGGTCCCACCCTAATACCGCGTAAACAGGGTCAGATTTTCTGATGGGAAATGTTGGATGTGAGCTTGTTGTCGGAAAGTCCGACCGTGTGTGTATGCTTCATCGAACATTTACTGTCGGACTTTCCACCAACAAATGTTGGCTAGCAGGTTCTCAAATTTTCCGCCAACAAAACATTGTCGAAAAGTCCGATCGTGTGTACACAAGTCCAACGCACAAAAGTTCACGCATGTTCGGAATCAAGCAGAAGGTGCCGCACTGGCTATTGGACTTCCTTTTTCTCGGCTCTTCGTACGTGTTGTACGTCACCACCTTCTTGACGTTTGTAATTGTTGGCCAACATTTGTGTGACCGTGTGTATGCAAGACAAGTTTGAGCCAACAACCTTCGAACAAAAATCCATGGTTTTGTTGTCGCAGAGTCCGAACGTGTGTACGGGGCATTATTTTTCTGGCTGCTCTGCTGCACTAGAGGTGGACTTCTTGTTGCTGGGTACATCTGATGAGGACAGTGAGGTGGTGACCCACGTAATCCATTCCACCACTACTTTGGATGAATGAGGGCATACCTCCCAACTGTCCCTGATTTTGAGGGACTGTCCCTGATTTGAAGCAATGTCCCTCTGTTCCTCTTTCCTCCTCATTTGTCCCTCATTTTGGACTGATCTCTAAAGTTGTAATAAAATGCACTTTTTACCTTTCAAAAAGTGTTTCCCGGTGCTAAACCTTTCATCTGATTTCTAAATTGCTGCATTAGTAAATTCCAAAAGCCAATATAAAGGAATAGTAGTGGTAAAAAAAAGCACTTGTGGGTTTAAGCAATCTTGTTTTTTTTGTACAATTCTCCTTTAAGGGGGAGTGGTAAGGGGTGTGTCCTATGCCTGCATACTTTTGCTGATAGGTGTCCCTCATTCCTATCTCAAAAAGTTGGGAGGTATGTGAGGACATCTCAGGGCTTGCAAAGCCATATAGGAAGGTTTTCATCAAAGTAGGCAGGTTGTTTCCAAGCAAATTTCTCCTAAGCAGTGTCTCAAGGTGAAAAATTAGAGGTGTTCAAAGAATTATTTAATCTTTAGCATAGTGCCTATGCAGATAAGGTGTGTCTGTACATTAAAACACAATGTGCCATTGAATAATGCCCTTGCTATAGGTGTAGGCCAATTACATAACTCATGAAGCCTGCCTGGAATACTCCCAGGACATTGCTAAGTGAGGCCTAGTCATTACTGCTCACCTCCTCCATCACAGGAGCAAGCTCTCAAATGCTGAGTTCAGAGCTACTGCATCACGGGAGACAAAGTGCATGTTACATAGTTACCTAGTTAGTCAGGTTAAAAAAAGGCACAAGTCCATCTAGTTCAACAAAAAAAAAAAAACGTAGGTGGGGTGATGCGGAGACAACAATTCACATGGGAAAGTGCAATAGGACTTGTATTAAAGGAGTGCAACAACAGTTCACAACAAGCCCGGTGGGAAAGCAACCCAGCTGGGCACACTCACAGTTCAGTAGTGTGACAAAGTAGATTCCTGTGACGTCTGTTGAGAGGGGGACCGAATGTGGCCTGGCTGTCTGGTCCCAAACGGGAGGTTCTACACTTACCCTCCTTGTCAGAAACCTTTCCCTAGTGCTGTTACTGTCCCTCACAGACAGGGTACCCGTCCCCGCTCTGTCCGCTCGCCAAAAGCGTGCCTAAACCCCTAAAATAGGCTCTGCCTGACCCAAGATGGCTGCTTGAGTCACATGGGGCGGCAGCATCCAATAGGATAGATTCCCCAGTGACCAAGGAAACCATAAAGGGAACCTTGTCCCTCCTGACTTCCTCTCCAGCAAAGCACCACCTGGCTGTGGAGAAAACAGACTGCACCTGCCTACGCGCATGTGATAGGGTTTGAATCAGAGTAAGAGCTGACTCTTATGATGGTGGAGGTGATCAGTAATGGCTAGGCCTCTCTCAACATTCAGGGAGTATTCCAGTCAGGCTCCATGAGTTATGTAAATGGCCTATAGCAAGGGCATTATTCAACTATAGTCAAAGCTACTTTGTATCCACCTTGGTGGGAGTGGAGATGACCCCATCTATAAGGATTAGGGATGAGCCGAACACCCCCCGGTTCGGTTCGCACCAGAACCCGCGAACGGACCGCAAGTTCGCACGAACGTTAGAACCCCATTGACGTCTATGGGACTCGAACGTTCGAAATCAAAAGTGCTCATTTTAAAGGCTAATTTGCATGGTATTGTCCTAAAAAGGGTTTGGGGACCCGGGTCCTACCCCAGGGGACATGTATCAATGCAAAAAAAACTTTTAAAAACGGCCGTTTTTTCGGGAGCAGTGATTTTAATGATGCTTAAAGTAAAAAAAAAAAAGTGAAATATTCCTTTAAATATCGTACCTGGGGGGTGTCTATAGTATGCCTGTAAAGTGACGCGTGTTTCCCATGTTTAGAACAGTCCCTGCACCAAATGTCATTTTTAAAGGAAAAAATCTCATTTAAAACTGCTTGCGGGTTTAATGTCATGTCGGGTCCTGGCAATATGGATGAAAATCAGTGAGACAAACGGCATGGGTACCCCCCAGTCCATTACCAGGCCCTTTGGGTCTTGTATGGATATTAAGGGGAACCCCGCACCCAAATTAAAATAAGGAAAGGCCCTATATACTCTGAACAGCAGTATACAGGCGGTGCAAACAAGACAGGGACTGTAGGTTTGTTGTTAAGTAGAATCTGTTTGTAATTTTGAACATTTTTAATGTGTTTAGCTCCAGCCAAAAAATCTTTTCTAAGCTTTTTGGAAAACATAGGGAAGGGTTATCACCCCTGTGACATTTGTTTTGCGTCTTTCCTCCTCTTCAGAAGATTTCACCTCACTTTTTTGTCCCAATGAAAAATGTTTTTTGAAAATTTGGGTTTTTTTGTGGAACAAGGATTGGAAAGCATCAGTGGAAAGGAGAAATTGTTTTCCCATATTAACTCTTACATGAGAGAATTTCCCTTCCTATGGGTAGATTTCATCTCACTTCCTGTTGTCTCCTTCCGTTTGCAAGTAGGAGTCGTTTGTAAGTTAGATGTTTGAAAGTAGGGTCCTGCCCTATATACTCAGCAGAAATTTGGGCCTTAGGTGTTGCTGTGGCCAAAACACTGTAAGCCCTCACAGGGCCCTGCTGTGAAATATTAGATCAAGAATTGTAATTACATGCCCCTGTTGAACAGGAGCTGAAAAATTAGGCCTTAGGCACTGGTGCTGGTGCCACAACACTGCAACCCCTCACAGACACTCTAGTTGGAATGCAGGAACGAGCCCTGCTGCAAAGTATTGCATCAAAAATTGTAATTTCACGCCCCTGTTAGACAGGGGCAGAAAAATTGGGCCTTAGGCACTGGTGCTGGTGCCACAACACTGCAACCCCTCACAGACACTCTAGTTGGAACGCAGGAACGAGCACTGCTGCAAAGTATTGCATCAAAAATTGTAATTACACGCCCCTGTTAGACAGGGGCAGAAAAATTGGGCCTTAGGCACTGGTGCTGGTGCCACAACACTGCAACCCCTCACAGACACTCTAGTTGGAACGCAGGAACGAGCACTGCTGCAAAGTATTGCATCAAAAATTGTAATTACACGCCCCTGTTAGACAGGGGCAGAAAAATTGGGCCTTAGGCACTGGTGCTGGTGCCACAACACTGCAACCCCTCACAGACACTCTAGTTGGAATGCAGGAACGAGCCCTGCTGCAAAGTATTGCATCAAAAATTGTAATTTCACGCCCCTGTTAGACAGGGGCAGAAAAATTGGGCCTTAGGCACTGGTGCTGGTGCCACAACACTGCAACCCCTCACAGACACTCTAGCTGGAACGCAGGAACGAGCCCTGCTGCAAAGTATTGCATCAAAAATTGTAATTTCACGCCCCTGTTAGACAGGGGCAGAAAAATTGGGCCTTAGGCACTGGTGCTGGTGCCACAACACTGCAACCCCTCACAGACACTCTAGTTGGAACGCAGGAACGAGCCCTGCTGCAAAGTATTGCATCAAAAATTGTAATTTCACGCCCCTGTTAGACAGGGGCAGAAAAATTGGGCCTTAGGCACTGGTGCTGGTGCCACAACACTGCAACCCCTCACAGACACTCTAGTTGGAATGCAGGAACGAGCCGTGCTGCAAAGTATTACATCAAAAATTGTAATTACACGCCCCTGTTATACAGGGGCTGAAAAATTGTGCCTTAGGCACTGGTGGTGGCGCCCAGAACCAAAAATGTTCTTACAAGCTATCAGCGTGATGATTGAGGAGGAAGAGGATAATTACTCAGGGATAATCACTCAGCATCAGCATAGGCAGTCTTTGAAGGGATCTGAAAAAAATTATTCAGTTACATCAGCATCAGGTGCTTGGTAGCTGGTGGTGATCCAAGACTGATTCATTTTTATGAAGGTCAGCCGATCGACCGAGTCAGTGGACAGACGCACCCTGTGATCGGTTACCACGCCTCCAGCAGCACTGAATGTACGTTCCGAAAGAACGCTGGATGCAGGACAGGCCAGTAGCTCAATTGCATACTGTGCAAGCTCTGGCCAGTGATCCATCCTCAAGACCCAGTAACCCAGAGGATTTTCGGTGGGAAAGGTGTCCAAGTCTGATCTTGCCCCTAGGTATTCCTGCACCATGTAAAACAGACGCTGGCGATGGTTGCTGGAACCGATCATACCTTGGGGCTGCGGACCAAAAAATTGTCTGAACGCATCGGTCAGACGGCCACCTTCTCCACCGCTCCTTCTTTGACTGACCGAAGCCTCAGCAACACGTTGTCCAGAAACAGGAGTTTGTAACCTCCCAGTCTCTGGGAACGCGTTGCACAGACCTTTCTGCAAGGCCTCCCGAAGATGTTTCATCCTCTGCTCCCTCTGCGATGGCAAGATAAGGTCCGCAACCTTACCCTTGTAACGTGGATCAAGGAGGGTTGCCAGCCAGTATTGGTCCTTCTCCTTGATACCACGAATACGAGGATCCTTACGCAGGCTTTGCAGGATCAGGGAGGCCATGCAGCGTAGGTTTGCTGAGGCATTCGGTCCGGAGTCCTCTGGGTCACTAAGGACAACAACGTCCGCAGCCACCTCCTCCCAGCCACGTACAAGTCCATGTGTTCCTTGGGACTGATCCCTTAAAGACTGCTGATGCTGAGTGCCAGGCTCCACCTCCATACTGACACAATTTTCCTCCTCCTCCTCCTCCTCCTCCTCGTCCTCTTCCTGTGTGATCGGCGGGCACGCAGGAACACTGTCTGGATAAAGGGGGCCTTGAGAGCTAAGGAAGTCCTCCTCTTCCTGCCTCTGTTCTGCCTCAAGTGCCCTGTCCATTATTCCACGCAGCGTGTGCTCCAACAGGTGGACAAGGGGGACAGTGTCACTGATGCATGCACTGTCAGTGCTCACCATCCTCGTGGCCTCCTCGAATGGTGACAGGACAGTGCATGCATCCCTGATCATGGCCCACTGGCGTGGGGAAAAAAAACCAAGGTCCCCTGACCCTGTCCTGGTGCCATAGTCGCACAGGTACTCATTGATGGCCCTCTGCTGCGTGTGCAGCCGCTGCAGCATGGCCAACGTCGAGTTCCACCTGGTGGGCATGTCACAGATTAGGCGGTTCTTGGGCAGGTTAAACTCCTTTTGGAGGTCCGTCAGCCGAGCACTGGCATTATATGACCGGCGGAAATGCACAGAGACTTTCCTGGCCTGCCTCAGGACATCCTGTAAGCCCGGGTACCTGCCCAAGAACCGCTGCACCACCAAGTTAAGGACGTGAGCCAAACAGGGCACATGGGTCAGTTGTCCCTGTCGGAGGGCAGAGAGGAGGTTGGTGCCATTGTCGCAAACCACCATTCCTGCCTTAAGTTGGCGTGGCGTCAACCACCTCTGAACCTGCCCCTGCAGAGCTGACAGAACCTCTGCCCCAGTGTGGCTCCTGTCCCCCAAGCACACCAGCTCAAGCACCGCATGGCATCTTTTGGCCTGCGTACTTGCGTAGCCCCTTGAACGCCTACGGAGCACCGCTGGTTCCGAGGAAGAGGCCATGGAGGAAGAAGAAGAGGAGGGGGTGGAGGAGAGAGGTGTGTCACAATCAGCATTTTGGAGGCGTGGTGGCGGAACAACCTCCAACACTACTGCACCTTGTCCTGCATCCTTCCCAGCTGCCAGCAGAGTCACCCAATGCGCCGTGAAACTTAAGTAACGTCCCTGTCCATGCCTGCTGGACCATGAGTCAGCGGTAATATGCACCTTACCGCTGACCGCCCTGTCCAGCGAGGCATGGACATTGCCTTCCACATGCCGGTAGAGAGCCGGAATCGCCTTCCGTGAGAAAAAGTGGCGTTTGGGTACCTGCCACTGAGGAACCGCACATTCCACAAACTCACGGAAGGGGGCAGAGTCTACCAACTGAAAAGGCAGCAGTTGAAGTGCTAGCAATTTTGCCAAGCTAGCATTCAACCGCTGGGCATGTGGATGGCTGGGAGCAAACTTCTTTCGGCGGTGCAGCAGCTGGGGCAGGGAAATTTGCCTGGTACAATCTGACGTCGGTGTACCAAAAGCAGATTGCCCACAAGTACTTGGCTGTGACACACCTAATTCTACACCTTCATTCCTCTCACTGCAGGTCTCAGAGAGGACTGAAGGTCTAGTGGGGTTGGAAATCTCAGCTGATGAGGAGCAAGGAGAGATCCTCTTTGTTCTTTGGTGTGGGTCTTTCAGATACGCTTGCCAACGAACTGCATGGCAGGTCAACATATGTCTGGTCAAGCATGTGGTACCCAAGCGGGAGATGTTTTGGCCACGCGAGATACGCTTGAGACATATGTTGCAAATAGCAGCGGTGCGATCTGATGCACTCGTCTCAAAAAAGGCCCACACCAAAGAACTTTTTGAATAACGCGCAGAGACTGCAGCGCCCTGCACATGTGGAGCTTTGGGGTGTGATGCAGTCAATGTGCTGCCCTTAGGCTGGCCCCTGGAGGGCATCCTGCCTAGTTGGTGATGTGCCACCTCCTCCTCCTCCTCCTCCTCCTCTCTCCTATCAGGCACCCACGTT
Organism: Lithobates septentrionalis; assembly: GCA_037952835.1. NCBI lineage: Eukaryota > Metazoa > Chordata > Amphibia > Anura > Ranidae > Lithobates > Lithobates septentrionalis. The sequence goes on from JBBDGP010000932.1 coordinate 2,469,485, forward strand.
GAGTCAGTGACCTCATCATCCCCTCCCTCCTCATCACTGGAGCAAACCTGGCAGTATGCTGCAGCAGGGGGAGCATGACTGCCAGATTGCTGTCCTTCTTGGGCACCCCCTCTGTCCGTGCTCATGTTACTGCCTTCATTGAGCTCAGTATCATCATCAGAGCCTTCCAAACGCTGGGCATCCTCCTGGAGCATGTACCCAACACTGTGGTCAAACAGTTCGAGGGAATCCTCATGAGGACATGGTGGAGCTAGGGAAGGAGTCACTGATGACATTGAGCTGAGGGAAGAGGCCGCTGCTTTGCCAGACAAAGCACCCTGGGCATGGGTGAGAGAGGATGAGGAGGATGAGGACGGCTTGGTCATCCACTCGACCAAGTCTTCCGCATGTTGCGGCTCAACACGGCCAGCTGCCGAAAAAAAGGCCAAGCGTGTCCCATGGCCACGTGCTGATGAGGATGCACCGTCTCCACGACCAGCACTAGACACAGAGCCTGCTTGCCCTCTCTTATTGGCTTGTGACTGTCTGCCTCTCCTTCTTGGCCTTCCAGACATACTAATGGCCTGTAGCTGCACTAAGCTGGGATAGAACACCTGTAATTTTCTTCAGGTAGCTTTATATACTGTAACCAGACAAGCCTGCCTGTCAGTAGGAAGATAACAGGAACGGATCTAGCTGAACACTGTGAGCAGGACGTACTGCACTAAATGTATATAGCAGGAACGGATCTAGCTGAACACTGTGAGCAGGACGCACTGTACTAAATGTAAATAGTCTAGCTGCCTGACCGTGGTACTAATAGGATCAAAAAGAACACCTGTAATTTTCTTAAGGTAGCTTTATATACTGTAACCAGACAAGCCTGCCTGTCAGTAGGAAGATAACAGGAACGGATCTAGCTGAACACTGTGAGCAGGACACACTGTACTAAATGTAAATAGTCTAGCTGCCTGACCGTGGTACTAATAGGATCAAAAAGAACACCTGTAATTTTCTTCAGGTAGCTTTATATACTGTAACCAGACAAGCCTGCCTGTCAGTAGGAAGATAACAGGAACGGATCTAGCTGAACACTGTGAGCAGGACACACTGTACTAAATGTAAATAGTCTAGCTGCCTGACCGTGGTACTAATAGGATCAAAAAGAACACCTGTAATTTTCTTCAGGTAGCTTTATATACTGTAACCAGACAAGCCTGCCTGTCAGTAGGAAGATAACAGGAACGGATCTAGCTGAACACTGTGAGCAGGACGCACTGCACTAAATGTATATAGCAGGAACGGATCTAGCTGAACACTGTGAGCAGGACGCACTGCACTGAATGTAAATAGCAGGAACGGATCTAGCTGAACACTGTGAGCAGGACGCACTGCACTAAATGTAAATACCAGGAACGGATCTAGCTGAACACTGTGAGCAGGACGCACTGCACTGAATGTAAATAGCAGGAACGGATCTAGCTGAACACTGTGAGCAGGACGCACTGCACTGAATGTAAATAGCAGGAACGGATCTAGCTGAACACTGTGAGCAGGACGCACTGCACTGAATGTAAATAGCAGGAACGGATCTAGCTGAACACTGTGAGCAGGACGCACTGCACTGAATGTAAATAGCAGGAACGGATCTAGCTGAACACTGTGAGCAGGACGCACTGCACTAAATGTAAATACCAGGAACGGATCTAGCTGAACACTGTGAGCAGGACGCACTGCACTGAATGTAAATAGCAGGAACGGATCTAGCTGAACACTGTGAGCAGGACGCACTGCACTGAATGTAAATAGCAGGAACGGATCTAGCTGAACACTGTGAGCAGGACGCACTGCACTGAATGTAAATAGCAGGAACGGATCTAGCTGAACACTGTGAGCAGGACGCACTGCACTGAATGTAAATAGCAGGAACGGATCTAGCTGAACACTGTGAGCAGGACGCACTGCACTGAATGTAAATAGCAGGAACGGATCTAGCTGAACACTGTGAGCAGGACGCACTGCACTGAATGTAAATAGCAGGAACAGATCTAGCTGAACACTGTGAGCAGGACGCACTGCACTAAATAGTCTAGATAGAAGATAACAGGAACGGATCTAGCTAAACTGAATACAGTGTATATATATATATGCAACACCTGGGATGCATATATATACACAATACACTGTAAGTGCAGCTAACTGACTGACTGTTCTGCCTAATCTATCTAACTCAAATCAAATGACACTGTCTCTCTCTCTCTCTATCTCTCAGCACACCGGAACACACACTACACAGGGCCGCCGTGCAGGCGGCCTTATATAGTGTGGGGTGTGTACTAAATCCCCTGAGCCATAATTGGCCAAAGCCACCCTGGCTTTGGCCAATTACAGCTCTCTCTACTGACGGCGCTGTGATTGGCCAAGCATGCGGGTCATAGTGCATGCTTGGCCAATCATCAGCCAGCAATGCACTGCGATGCCGCAGTGAATTATGGGCCGTGACGCACCACACGAATTTGGCGCGAACGGCCCATATCGTTCGCAATTCGACGGACGGTCGAACAGCCGATGTTCGAGTCGAACATGGGTTCGACTCGAACACGAAGCTCATCCCTAATAAGGATATATACAGTATATACACACACAGCACAAGGCCGTGTTCACACTACGAGACGTTTCTCGGGGCTGCAGTTCTTCTGATCTCCACAAGGTGGTGATCTCACTTCTACCCAGACAGGAAGTCTCTATGGTGGACAGGAAGTGATGTCAGCTGCAGACAGGAAGTTCCGGGTGAGAGGTGAGTCGGGAGGAAGTAGAGAGGAGACATTGTTGGAACTGGCAGCAGAGGAGGTAATAGGATCTTATTTTCTAAGATTAAATATGTTCCCACTGGAAACCACAGTCAAGGTTGGATCTAGACATTCTGATTTGGGGGAACACAAAGATTCAGGAAACCGGTACTCCCTGTTGATATCAGAGTCCCCAACATTACATGAGAATCTCCCTTCACATCAGCATTCCCCTTCATCTCAAGTCCTAGAGGGTACGAATGGAATCTGAGGGGACACAAACCGCTCCAACCCCCGATTAGATCTGACCCTGAGAAGTTCTTTAATACATCTTTATTTTACACTCCTGATATCCTCATCCTATTACTGTTCAGCCAATACCCATCCTGATAATTCTTTGTTATTTGTGTGTAGGAAAACCTTCAATGACGACTGCAAGAAAGAGGATGGAGGAGGACCGGAGTCACATGACTGAGAAGATACTAAACCTCACCCTGGAGATCATCTACCTGCTGACCGGGGAGGTGAGGAGGATTCTGGGAGGTCACATGACATCACTCTTATCTCTATTAATAAAACACAGACCTGACCGGAGAGGTGACGAGGATTCTGGGAGGTCACATGACATCACTCTTATCTCTATTAATAAAACACAAACCTGACCGGAGAGGTGAGGAGGATTCTGGAAGCGTCTCAAAATATTACTTGTTCTTTCAGAATTATCCTCCTGTAAAGTCTGGTGACCAGGTATCCATCACAGTGCCTCCACTTCATTTCCTAAAACCCGAGAGACACAACATGGAGAAGATTCTAGAAGTCACCAAGAAGATGATGGAGCTGCTGACAGGAGAGGTGAGGAGGATTCTGGGAATTCTGGGACATTATCCAGTAACAGACAAGGGATGTGTCTGGATGGTGACTGTATCATTGTGTGTGTCAGGTTCCTATAAGGTGTCAGGATGTCACTGTCTATTTCTCCATGGAGGAGTGGGAGTATTTAGAAGGACACAAGGATCTCTACAAGGACGTCATGATGGACAATCAGCCGCCCCTCACATCACCGGGTAAGAGGAGACTTTATTGTAAAGGAGAGAGCAGTACGGAGGGTCCACCTAGATCCCCCATCATCTGATAAACACATAGAAACAATGTATTCAGTCAGTGTGTGTGTTTCCTACAGATGGATCCAGTAATGGGAACCCACCAGAGAGATGTCCCCGTCCTCTGTATTCCCGGGATTCCACACAGGAAGGTCACACCAGCCCTCACCATCATCAGGTAGGTGGAGTTGAGGGTCGGGAACATAAAGTGATTGAACACTCTGACATGTGGAGACGATGTTTGGACTCTACAAGATGATATTTTCTATGTGATCTCACATCATAAATACTTCTATGTTACAGATGTTATTTTCTGCCTTTCTGTTGGTTTAGGGTGAAGATCTGATGAACATGAAAGTTGAGGGTGAAGTAGAAGAGACGTATGTGAGGGATGATCAGCAATATACGGAGGAGGCTGGAATGATGAGGACATTCATAGAGGAGGACACTCCTACAGAGATCAGCACAGGTGACCCATAATATATTCTTCTCTTATCTCTGCTCTGTTACTGCACAGTGATTGGTCCAGAGTAGGGCGGGAGCTGAGTGATATCAGCCATTAATAGGTTGATAATGGTCCCCTCCCTGTACTGATACCCGTCCTGGGGTTCAGCTGGCAGTATTAGGTTGTGTGTCACTCCTAGTTACAGTAGCACAGATATGATAACACAGATTGAGCCTTTCTTAGGTTGGTCCCTCTTCTTCCAGCAGACTTATAGCTAAATGTTACCATAAAACTCTATTACCGGTCTTGTTGGGATGATAAGTAAAAAGTAAACTTTCCGGGAGCAAGTGATGCTACACACTCCTTCCTATTATGCATGTTACCAGAAGCCTAGTCCTATGGTCACTTGTTCTATGGTAAAGGGTTGACAAATCTGAACTTTTAACCTTCTTGTTTATCAGAGATCACATGACCCAGTGCCTAGGCTTGTGGTTGTGTAAAGAGCATGGACCTCCCAGTCCCCATTGGTTCCTGCTCTTCTGACAAGGCTGTGTAAATGTAGAAGTGATCTGGGAGGAGGACCAAAGGCCCTTTGACTGAAGAGGGGGGAGAGTCCCAGCTGGTTGGGACCTCCACAGAGAACATCTGCTCACTCATATCTACCTGATCCAGATGGAATCTTGATGGAAGTGAACTAACCCTCTCATATCTATTGATGATGTTTTTATATTTTTCCAGGACACGCCATGGAGAAACCCTCAAAGGATCTTCTCACTTTATCTCCAGGTTGTAAAATGGAAGATGAGGACATCACAGGAGATTGTGGAGGAGAAAAGACAATGAGCTCCACTATGGATGGTGGACTTCACAGTGTGGATAGACCATGGAATCCCTCTGACTCTGAGCAACCTCGTACTGTGAGGGATGGTGCCGGAATTCAGGAGGAGAAGACATTTCCCTGTAATGATTGTGAAGAAAGTTTTAGCTCTGCATTCGATCTTATTATACATCAGAGAACTCACACGGGTGAGAAGCTTCATTGTTGTTCTGAATGCGGAAAGTGTTTTCCCCATAAATCAGAACTGGTCAGACATCATAGATCTCACACGGGGGAGAAGCCGTATTCTTGCCCTGAGTGCGGGAAATGTTTTTCACAGAAGTCCCATGTTACCACACATCAGAGGTCTCACACGGGGGAAAAGCCATATGCCTGTTCTGAGTGTGGAAAACGTTTTTCACGAAAGCCCATGCTTATTGAACATCAGATTAGCCACATGCAGGAGAAGCTGTTTTCCTGCAACGATTGTGGAAAATTTTTCGCACAGAAGAGGAATCTTTCCACACATCAGAGAATGCACAGGGGCGTAAAGCCACATGTCCACATGCCCTAAGTGAGGTAAATGCTATCCACAGAAATCAGAACTTGTTATACATCAGAGATCTCACACGAACGAGAAGCCGTATTCCTGCCCATATTTCTCCCAGAAGTCCTATCTTCTCAAACATCAGAGAACCCACACAAACCCTTGAGGTGTATTAGTGTCCTGAGTGCGGGAAATGTCTTCTATATGGATCATATTTTGCCGTACATCAGAGATCTCACAATGGGAAGAAGCACACCTTGATATACACCTCAGAAAACACGTGGCTCCTCTGATCTTTATCATGAAAGAAACACTTTATAAGGAAATCAGAGATCACTGAAGACTTCAAAGTTCTATCTGTCTTCCTCTACTAGGAGAGAGAAGGAGGGGGTGTCACTGCTGGTTGGGTCCCTCTAGGAGAGAGAAGGAGGGGGTGTCACTGCTGGTTGGGTTCCCTCTAGGAGAGAGAAGGAGGGGGTGTCACTGCTGGTTGGGTCCCTCTAGGAGAGAGAAGGAGGGGGTGTCACTGCTGGTTGGGTCCCTCTAGGAGAGAGAAGGAGGGGGTGTCACTGCTGGTTGGGTCCCTCTAGGAGAGAGAAGGAGGGGGTGTCACTGCTGCTTGGGTCCCTCTAGAAGAGAGAAGGAGGTGGTGTCAATGCTGGTTGGGTCCCTCTAGGAGAGAGAAGGAGGAGGTGTCACTGCTGGTTGGGTCCATCTAGGAGAGAGAAGGAGGGGGTGTTACTGCTGGTTGGGTCCCTCTAGGAGAGAGAAGGAGGAGGTGTCACTGCTGGTTGGGTCCCTCTAGGAGAGAGAAGGAGGGGGTGTCACTGCTGGTTGGGTCCCTCTAGGAGAGAGAAGGAGGGGGTGTCACTGCTGGTTGGGTCCCTCTAGGAGAGAGAAGGAGGGGGTGTTACTGCTGGTTGGGTCCCTCTAGGAGAGAGAAGGAGGGGGTGTCACTGCTGGTTGGGTCCATCTAGGAGAGAGAAGGAGGGGGTGTTACTGCTGGTTGGGTCCCTCTAGGAGAGAGAAGGAGGAGGTGTCACTGCTGGTTGTGTCCCTCTAGGGGAGAGAAGGAGGAGGTGTCACTGCTGGTTGTGTCCCTCTAGGAGAGAGAAGGATGGGGTGTCACTGCTGGTTGGGTCCCTCTAGGAGAGAGAAGGAGGGGGTGTCACTGCTGGTTTGGTCCCTCTAGGAGAGAGAAGGAGGGGGTGTCACGGCTGGTTGGGTCCCTCTAGGAGAGAGAAGGAGGGGGTGTCACGGCTGGTTGGGTCCCTCTAGGAGAGAAAAGGAGGGGGTGTCACTGCTGGTTGGGTCCCTCAAGGAGAGAGAAGGAGGGGGTGTCACTGCTGGTTGGGTCCCTCTAGGAGAGAGAAGGAGGGGGTGTCATTGCTGGTTGGGTCCCTCTAGGAGAGAGAAGGAGGGGGTGTCACTGCTGGTTGGGTCCCTCTAGGAGAGAGAAGGAGGGGGTGTCATTGCTGGTTGGGTCCCTCTAGGAGAGAGGAGGGGGTGTCACTGCTGGTTGGGTCCCTCTAGGAGACAGAAGGAGGGGGTGTCACTGCCCCCAGTTTTTTATTTTATTTTTTTGTTGGGCGATCAGAAGTGAGTGGAGGGTTGGCAGAGAGAAGTGTAGTCTGTTCTCCGCCGATCTTCAGCAGAAGCCTCGCCATGTCTGGAGAAAAGTGGCAGGTAATACAGGTAGGGGGTGATCAGACCACGTGACAGGACTGGTCATTTCTGTCCAGTATTCATCAGCCTGCAGAGGCAGCTTCATTTGCTTGGAAAGCGCCATCTGCTGCTTGAAAGTGGAAAATAAATAAAAAATAAAAAAAATTTTTATTTTTTTATCTCGAAAGTGGAAAATATGACATTTTCAGATATAACATTTCATATTTACCTGATAAAATTGCAAATATAATAATACATTTTTGTATTAAACATTTCTATTTTTTAAACTCATGATATTTTTTGTAAGTTGATTGATAAAAGTCAGTCTTCAGATCTGTATGATGAAATGTTCTTTTCCTGACAGACTCCATGGCAGCCTACGTGTGGGTTAACCCCGCCTCCTCTCCAATGCTATAGGACCCCATTCCCATAAATGAGTACTCACCACTAGCTACTGCGTTCCTTTTTTGTCCTCCTCCAATGGACCTACTCAAGATGTTCGCGTCCGGTCGGACGGATCCAGGATTATGGCATACCTCTTGCGGTGCAGCTCAGGGCCCAGCCATGGGCGGGCGAGTAGCGTCTGAGGCTGAAGGTTTTCCCCTTGTGGTGGAGGGATGGTTGCCTCTGTATGCCGAAAGATTCTGGACGCATCAACGGCTGGCAAGGTCGGAAGTATTTTGTATGTCTCCATGGCAGTGTTTCTCTGTGTATTATGTCTTCCCCCAGGTGTCCTCGGCTTCTATTGCAGGAGTCCGGTCGTTTGTGGGTCCTTTTTCCGCCCCTCATGGCGGCTGGAGCGCTGGTGCGTTCCAGCTCGCCTCAGCACTTCCGGGTACGGCGTTCGTTCCGTTCGCGCGTGCGCAGTAGCCTCCTCGGGACCGAGGCTTGGCTCGCGCATGCGTAGTACGGCGTAATGCTCTGGAACCACGCATGCGCGGTACGATCGTCAGCCTACGGCGCAGGCGCGTCTTGGGCGGTGACGTCATGGGCGGGGAGCTTCAAATTCCGCTCTGAGACTCCCTCACAGTGGGATTTCCCTCACAGTGAACGGGAGTGGAGCGGTCTTCCCCATGCCCAGCTCTGGTCAACGCTAGGTGAGTGTTTGCAGTACATAGGTATACATTGTGTATGCTGAAAAAAAAAAAAAAAGGGGAGAAAAATAATATAATAAAATTATTTTCAATTCATGTATATAAAAAAAAAAATTTCTTCTCCTTTTATGATATGTTATATTCGCTTTAGGGCAAAAGACTCCTCCTTACTGGTTTATTGGCCCATTCAGGCCATTTTTTCTTTCTGCAGACCAGCCGCATTGTGTCGCACTTCTTCTGCAAAAATATGGATAATTCACCGCCTTTAAGTGGCCAACCCTCTCGCACAAGGTATGTGCTTAAGAGGGGAGGGGTGGAAAGTCAGTCGCATGGTACATGCGTTATCTGATGTTGGTCCCTACTGTGTTTTTTTCTCCCAGCCCTTCTAGATCGGACCCTCAGATTGCGGTCCAGAATGAGAAAGACCTTGCCAGGCCACAACGCCAGTCTCCTTCAAGATCCAGACGAGACTCTGCATCTGGAGACCACCACCAGGGGAGACGATCTCATTCCTCCTCCAGACACCGCTCCCACCGCCATGACAGCCGCTCTGATTGAAGGGCCTGCTGGGGATGTGGAACAAGAGTTCCGGAGGGCAAATCACTATGTGATCGGTGCTATGCCCGGGCGGTCAGGGAAAAGGAAACAGAGAACCAACACTTGGAATCTCTAGTTAAACGTGTGGTACAGCAATCCCTAAAAGAGCTGGACTCTCCCCACACGCTGAGCCAGTCTACTTCACTGTCTGGCCCTCCGGCTGATGAGACCCGTGATGACCCGGGCACTTCTCAACCTTATGCGGCCTCTCTTGATTCCTCAGATGATGATCCTCAGGAAGAAGAGGAATTTGGAGGCTTCGATTTCAACATGGTGTCACCTTTAATTAAAGCAATCAAGGAGGCCCTTAAATGGGAGGATCCCGCGACTCCCCCAGCTAAACAGAAGAAATTCTTCAAACACCTTGGAAAAGAGCGTTCAAGTTTCCCGCTCCTTTCAGAGCTGAAAGAGATTATAGATGAAGAATGGGGTAAGACGGACAGGAAGTCCTCGATGGTCAATAAGGCCTCCAGATTGTACCCCTTCAAGTCGGAAGAGGTAAAGTACCTAGAGAATGCTCCCCTTGTGGACGCTGCCCTAATGCGGCTGGCTAAACATGTCACACTTCCCCTAGAGGATACGGTATCCTTCAAGGATGGTCTCGAGAGAAGGATTGACCAGGATCTGAAGAGGATCTATGGGCTGGCCGGCACGGCCTGCAAACCGGCTTTGGCTCTGGCAGCCATGTCAAAAGCCATGGAGGCTTGGACGGAAAATGTGGATTCCTTCCTTAAGGGTATTTCGGAAGAGCTAGCAGGAAGTTCAGCAGCTGCAGAATTAAAGCTAGCAGCAGTCTTCTTGGGGGAGGCATCCATTGATTTGATACGCCTTTTGGCGCGAATTATGTTGTCGTCAGTCACGGCTAAGCGGGCCTTATGGTTACGCCCTTGGCTTGCTGACCCTATTTCCAAACAGGCTTGGTGTAAGATTCCCTTTGAGGGATCCTCACTGTTTGGCAACAAACTCGACGATGCCATATCGCGTGCCACGGGTGGCAAGTCGGGCTTCCTTCCCCAGGATAGACGCCTTCTTGGTCGGAAGAAACCTCAGTTTAGAAGACGTTCAGGGAAGCTCGCTCTTACAAGCCCGGTAGGGACTTTAGGAAGAGCTGGAACAGAGGTTAAGCTTCCTTTCGTAAGTCCACTAAAGGCCAGACATCCAGTGGTCGTGAACAGGCGAAGTCCTTTTGAGATTGCGCCCGCCCAGGCGGGTCGGGTAGGGGCACGGCTGAGCCTCTTCCGGCACGTCTGGGTGGCCTCGATCTCGGACTTCTGGGTGATAAGAACAGTCTCGACAGGTCACAGATGGACCTTCTCCAATGTTCCTCCTCCCAGATTTGTCTCTACTCTTCTACCCCGGTCGGAAGAACAAAGACAGGCCCTACTGTCCTATGTGGACCTTCTAAAGTCTCAAGGAGCAGTTGTACTCGTCCCCAGGGACGAATGGTTTCAGGGGGTATACTCCCCTCTTTTCCTAGTTCAAAAAAAGAGTGGCTCTTGGCGCCCGGTCATAGACCTGACCTACCTGAACAAGTTTATAGTGCAAGGGAAATTCAAGATGGAAACTCTGGCGACCATTCAGCAAGCTATTCAGCCAGGCGATTGGATGATTTCCATCGATTTGAAGGACGCTTACTTCCACGTCCCAGTAGAAGAGGGGCTTCACAAGTACCTACGTTTCCATGTAGGACAGGAATATCTGCAGTTTATTTGCCTCCCCTTCGGGTTGACAACTTCCCCTCGGGTCTTTTCAAAAATCTTCTTGGCCACAGTAGCTCTCATAAGGTTAAAGGGGGTGCGGCTCTACCACTACCTCGACGACCTCCTGGTTCTGTCCCAAAGCAGGGACCAGCTGCTGGCACACCGGGAACAGGTGATCTCCGCCCTATCCAGCTTCGGGTGGCTCCTGAATCTAGCAAAAAGCCACCTAATTCCGGCTCAACGCCTAATATATCTGGGAGCACAGTTCGACACCGTAAGAAGCACTATTTCCCTTCCACTACAGAAAATTCCGGTGGTCCGGGACAGAATTTCTCAGGCTTTACATACCACACACCTGAAAGCCTCTCAGTGTCTAGAAATCATTGGTACAATGGTCTCCACGTCTCCCATGGTCAAGTGGACCTTGTGGAGATTACGTCCCTTCCAGTCAGGGTTCCTGCAGCAGTGGAGAACAGGGGACAAGAGTCAAGTCATCCGGGTGACATCTTCAATGCGGAACAGCCTCTTCTGGTGGCTTCAACGCAAGAACCTCCTGACATGTCACTCCATTGCCCCCATCTCCTGGATCACGGTCACGACCGATGCCAGCGGGACGGGTTGGGGAGCCCTCTGCGGTTCGAACCTTGCCCAGGGCAAATGGGATCCATGCCTCCCAGTCCCGGGTTCAAACGTCCTGGAACTCAGAGCGGCCTGGTGTGCACTTCAATCCTTCTCTCACCTATTGAGAGGGAACTCAGTGCTGTTAAGAATGGACAACACAACGGCAGTCGCCTACGTGAAGAGGCAAGGGGGTACCCGGAGTTCCAATTTCCTTCGGGAAGTCGAGCCCATCCTTTCTTGGGCACAGAAGAACCTGTGCAACATTTCGGCGGTGTTTGTCCCAGGAGTCCAGAATACCCAAGCAGACTTCCTCTCACGCACCGAACTGGACAACAACGAGTGGTCCCTGCATATGGAGACATTCAGATGGGTCTCATCACTAGGGATCAATCCCGAGGTGGATCTATTCGCCTCCCGTCACAACTACAAGTTGGAGAAGTTTTATGTCAGAGGTCATTGCAGCCAGGCTCTCGGGTCGGACGCACTGACGGATCTTTGGAGATTCAACAAGGCTTATGCCTTTCCGCCACTTCCAGTCATCCTGAGATTCCTGCAGAGGCTCCGTTCGGAATCAGCCGAAGTGTTGACGATAGCTCTATACTGGCCGAACAGGCCGTGGTTCCCTCTCCTTGTCCAACTCAGCTTCAGGGACCCGGTGCCTCTCCCTCTCAGGCCGGACCTTCTTTCTCAGGGGTCAGTTCTGCACCCATGCCCGGCAGTACTGAGACTGATGGTCTGGTTCTTGAGAGGGAGAGGCTAATCTCGCTTGGTTGCGCTCCCCCAGTGATCTCAACTCTCATGAGCTCAAGAAGACCTAGCACGAATAGAGTCTACAGTAGGATCTGGTCCAAGTTTGTGGATTTTTGCTCTTCTAACGACAGGTCTTTTAGACATCCGGAGGTACAAGACGTCCTCAGCTTCCTTCAAACAGGTTTAGACCTACCATTATCCATCAGCTCGCTTAGAGTTCGGGTTTCTGCTCTGTCGGCCTTCTCTGGGTCCTCTTGGGCAACTAATCCGTTAATCCGGCAATTCTTTCGTGGTGCTTAAAGGCTCAAGCCCCAAAGGAAATCCAGGTTCCCCAAATGGGACCTGCCACTTGTTTTAGATTCAATCTCAGGACTCAGTACTACCGGGCCTTCCCCGCTCTCTATTAAGGACTTCTCAGCAAAAGTGGTCTTTTTAGTAGCCGTCACATCGGCGAAAAGAGTCTCTGAAATTGGCTCTCTGGGTTGTGAAGAACCCTTCCTGACGTTCTTCCCGGACCGGGTAGTCCTCATCCCTATGCTGGGTTCGAACCCAAAAGTGTCCTCGGTGTTCCATGATAATCAGGAGATAGTCCTTCCTACGTTCAGGTCGCCAGAGTCCTCCAAAATTCATCCTCTGGATGTAGGGGAAGCAATCAAAGAATACTTGAGAGTAACTTCTCCCTTCAGACGTTCTGGCCATTTATTTATTTTACACTCAGGAAGCAATAAGGGGAAAAAAGCTTCGATTAGGACACTCGCTACTTGGATTGTACAGACTATTCAACAAGCATACAGGGCGAAGGGCTTGGCTCCTCCACAGGCGGTGACAGCTCACTCCACCAGGGGAATGGCGGCTTCATGGGCGGCAGCTCGGCACGTGGCCCCGGACACCATATGCAAAGCGGCCTCATGGGCCTCTATCAATACTTTCATGTCTCACTACTGTATTGAGCCTGCTTCATTGTCCTCTGTAAACTTTGCTTTGAGAATCCTATCGGTTGATAGGACAAATTAAATTTGGTTTGATTTAACATACCCACCCGTGTGGTCGGCTAGTTATTTCCCACACGTAGGCTGCCATGGAGTCTGTCAGGAAAAAGGAAAATTTATTATCAAATACTTACCGTAATTTTCCTTTCCTGATGGACTCCATGGCAGACGGAGTTCCCACCCATTTGGTCATAAGAGTAGGCTAGTTACGGAACGCAGTAGCTAGTGGTGAGTACTCATTTATGGGAATGGGGTCCTATAGCATTGGAGAGGAGGCGGGGTTAACCCACACGTAGGCTGCCATGGAGTCCATCAGGAAAGGAAAATTACGGTAAGTATTTGATAATAAATTTTCCTTTTTCTTTTATTCCCTTTCCTAACACTACAAGTAAGGTCCATCCTGTAGGTTTTAGTTTTAGTCTTAATTTTGTGTCTTAGTAGTTTGGTTTTACCAACTTGTACTTGTTGAAACAGCCGACTCTCCCCCTTCTCATAAATCTCAGGACGTCTGTAGTAGACTTCAATGTTAAGTCCATTAGTTCATAGACCTTTCTATCATTCCACCCGTAATTCATCCCCCTTCCGCACCATCACCACCATCAACCACAAGATCATCTTTTTTCCTCGCTTTCACATCCCATCTAATATAGAGAAACCCCCCTCCCAACTTTTCTATGTCCCCTGTCCCTCTAAACGAGAGGATCGGCATGAATACAAACAGCCCAGTCTTGTGAGGGGTCTAGTCGTGTTTCTGGAACGCCAACTACATTCTCATCACTGAAAACATCAATGTCTGCTATTCTGCCTTCAGATTTGTATGATAAAATGTCCTAGTCTTAATCTTGTGTCTTAGTAATTTGGTTTTACCAGGTTGTATTTGTTGGAACAGCCAACTCTCCCCCTTCTCATAAATCTAAAGGATGTCTGTAGTAGACTCCAATAAGTCCATCAGTTCATAGACCCATCTATCATTCCACCCGTAATTCCTCCTCCGCACCAACACCACCTCCAACCACAAGATAATCTTTCTTCCACACTATCACATCACATCTAACATAGAGAAACCCCCCGTCATCTTTTCTATGTTCCGTGTCCCTCTAAACAAGAGGACCGGCATGAATACAAACAGCCTAGTCTTGTAAAGACTCAAGCCATGTTTCTGGAACACAAACCACATCTCCAAACCAGAATATCATCTTTCTTCCTCACTTTCACATCACATCTAAAATAGAGGAACCCCCACTCCATCTTTTCTATGTCCTGTATCCCTCTAAACAAGAGGATCGGCATGAATACAAACAGCCCAGTCTTGTGAGGAGTCAAGCCGTGTTTCTGGAACACCAACCACATCTCCAACCACAAGATCATCTTTCTTCCTCACTTTCACATCACATCTGTAGCACCCTGGAGTTTAGGCAGGGGTGCTCCTCACAAATTTATTTGTCAGGAATAATTATCCTGGTTGATTATTAGAGATCTATTGATTGCTCCCTAAGTTTGGCCTTGTTGCACTTGTCTCTTCTACCACTAGGTGGCCGGGTACTTGGTGGTACTAGATATGAGAAGGGCAACACAAGGTCAGGTTATGGGTATGTGAAATGTCTCAACCAATGGGCAAGGGTTTTCTTGGATCCCTTGGCCTGCTGGGAGAGCCTAAATATTTGGGTGGAGTCAGATGATCTATGTTCTGTGCCACCTGGACGGCTGTCTGGGTGGACGTGTTTTGTATTGCCCGGGCTGCTAGGCCAGAGATTGGGTCTATCCTGGGCACATCTGGCTGCTAGGCTGTCTGAGGGTCTATCCAGAAGCAAGAGAACAGCGCAGGGTTGGGATCTTGCGGTCCAACCTAAAGTGACAGGAGAACCTGTTGTGGTCGGAGGTAGAAGGGAAGCTGTCGCAACTAAGGGCCAAACACCTTATTACCAAGGACCACAGTGAGTGACTGAAGCAAATACAGGAGCAGCATTCTCACCAACTGGGGACCCAGCCAGCGGAGGTGACGCTTGCAGAGCAGCCTTGTGTGTCAAGCTAGGGACCGAGCAGGCCAGCAGGGGTGACGCTATAGAGGTATCTTGAGTGCCAAGCTAGGGACCCAGCAGAGAGGCGGGGTGGTGCTTGAGGGAGATACCACCGTGAAGATTGGAGGAGCTCAAGGGATTCATGGCAGTGAATCAGCGAGTCTAGTGAGAGACCGGGAGCTCAGTGGGCTGAAGAACTACAAGGAGTGATTGTAGTGGAAGTGACAGAACTGTTAAGCTTTGTGTTAGGAACTGTTGACATAAGAGACAGCATTACATAGTTACATAGTAGGTGAGGTTGAAAAAAGACACAAGTCCATCAAGTCCAACCTATGTTACACATGCACATGCTGCGTCTTGCTGGGTGCCTTTCCCTGCATGGCTGTCCTCCTATTGAAGTTTCGGAGTCCGCCAATTGAACTTGCAACCACTTAAGGGTGTCCTGGCCTTAACCATCTTTCCCCAAAAAAGTTTGTTAAGAGAAATAAAATTTTTTTTGCATTCAAGAAGTGTCTGGCGCCCAATAATTTTAACCACCTTGCACCCACCATGCCTCACAACCCACTATATACAGAAGGATGTCAGCTATCTCTGGCCCTGGAGGTTCTCATTAGACCGAAGGAGGCCAGGGACCTTGCTACACATCTAAGATAGGGAAACCCCCCTCCATCTTTTCTATGTGTTGTGTCCCTCTAAACAAGAGGATCAGCATGAATACAAACAGCCAAGTCTTGTGAGGAGTAAAGCCGTGGTATTGGAACACCATTTGAATCATATTCGCAGGGAATAGGTGGGCGTACTTGCATCCCTCTGCCAACTAAAGTGGTTGTAAACACATTACAAAAAAAAAAAAACTGCAAGACAAAAACATAATGAGCTAGTATGCATCACTTACTAGCTCATTATGAAATACTTACCCTAGATCGAAGCTGGTGCAGCGGGCCACCGCAGACTGCTGTGACCAGCGGCATGTCCCCCAGAGTTATTTCCGGGTTTGCGGGCTCTGGCGCTATGATTGCCGGTGCCGCAATGACGTCACTCCCGTGCATGTGCGGGATTTACGTTACGGCACAGCAGCTGAAGAAACGGAACGAGTGAGACGTTTCTTCAGTGTGCATGTGCCGATGATGCCCTCTTCTACTTAATTAGCCCGGTTGCAATCACAGCAGACACCCCCTAGGCCAATATTTCTCAACTCCTCAAGTACCCCCAACAGGTCATGTTTTCTGGCTTACCATTATTTTGCAATTGTGATTTGATCAGCTTCACTGCCTTAGTAATTACCACAGCCGTTTCATCTGAGGGAAATCCGAAAACATGACCTGTTGGGGGTACTTGAGGACTGGAGTTGAGAAACATTGCCCTAGGCCATTACCTCACCTTGCTGCAACAGTAGGAGAGTGTAAGTGAAGGTAAAGTGGAGCGATAACCCCCCAGTACCCCTGCACACATGCAAGTGACAGAAGTGTAGGAAATAGGTTGGACCTCCTGCTAACCTCAAAACTATTGGCACTCTGCTCCTCTGGTGTTGCAGCTTCTGCCTTTAAATTGTCACACCAATGTCAGAGAGGAACTCACAGTACATTCAAGTCCTGTGCTTATACACGACAACACCTGGTGGGAAGCCCAAGTAATAACCCCTAACCAAGGAAACTAACGCCCCAAAAAGAGGATATCCTACCAGGGGTACACCACACCATGTCCTTCCCACAGTATACTGTTGTTATAGGTAGAAGAAGATCCATAACAAAAGACCTCCAACCTACCTTGCGGATGTTGTCGTCCAAATCTCCTAGGTTTGTAACGGCCATGGTGGAATCATACTACCTGGTGTAGCACTGCTGACCAGAGGGAGTCTGCTGGAATGCTCCTGGGATCTATGGGAAGGTCCATGTTCACCTACAGTTCCATCCCCTTCCTCTTGGATCCCAGCTCCGGGGTGTACCCACAACCTTTCCAAAATTGCTGCCAATTCAGCCCCTCCCTGTACTAAAAAAAATGTAAGTGCAATATTATGAGATTAACATTCTAATATTTTGAAAGATACTACACTATGGAGACCTTTTTTTTAAATGTTGTTCCTAAGTCATGGACTAAGGAGAATGGTGAAGGATTAAAGGAGGAGTCCCTAACCTGAGAGAAGAGACAAATCTGAAGAGACTGAGCCCTCTTTGGGGAAAGCGCCATATGACCTACTTTTCCATAGGAGGTCAATAAATTCCAGTGAGCCTTTCTGAGATAAGCACTGGGCATGTGGTGGAAGAATTTGGTGGATTGCACAACACAGTTCACTATTATGGACTTTCAGTTTATTATTATGAACCTTTGATTTATCATGGACTATATTTCATTCACTTGTATATATTTCCATTCATCACTGAATCTTGAAATTATTTAATACTTGGACATGTGTGTTAATATTTAGATTTGTATGATATTTGGAAACACTAGGGGTTTATTCTATTGGCAGCTGGCAGTGCTATAATTATTCACCGGGGGTGTGGGAGTTTCACAGCGCGGCTTGTGTTATGATTTATGGTCCTTGAAAGCCTAAAGGTGCTCCTTGGTTTTTGGGCCTCTCTATGCATCTAAACAGCAAAAAAAGTCTCACACATGTGGTCATTTTGTGAATGTTTCCACTGTCCTGGTGCTCCAGGGCCTCCAAAAATACGATAGAAAATTCAATTTGTAATTTCTGCCCCTAGAAAACCTAAAGATGCTCCTTGGATTTTGGGCCCCTCTGTGTGGCTAGGCTATAAAAAAGTCTCACACATGTGGTATCACCAAACACGGGGGATAGCAAAATGTGTTTTTGCATGTATTTGCAAGTATGCCCATGATGTGTGTGAGAAAAATCATATTAATTGCGACAACTTTGTATAAAAGAAATTCAATTTTCATTTTTTTCCCGCTATTTCCAAAAACTTGTGGCAATAAAATAAGGTCTTCAAATTACTCTCCATGCCTCTTAAAAATACCTTGGGGTGTTTACGTTCCAAAATGGTCCAAAGTGGTCATTTTGTGGGTGTTTCTACTGCCCTGGTGCTCCAAAAATATGGCAGGTAGTCAGGAAATTAGATGCGTAATTTATGCCCCTGGAAAGCCTGAAGGTGCTCCTTGGATTTTGGGCCCCTCTGTGTGGCTAGGCTCTAAAAAAGTCTCACACATGTGGTATCCCCACACTCGGGAGGAGTAGCAGAATGTGATTTGGCATGTAGTTGTAGGTATGCCTATGATATGTGTGAAAAAAATCGTATTAACTGACAACTCATTTTCTTTCCGCATTTTTCAAAAACTTGTGGCAATAAAATAAGGCCTGTAAACGACTTGCCTGCCCCGTAAAAATACCTTGGGTGTTTACTCTTCAAAATGTGGTAATTTTGTGGCTGTTTCCACTGTCCTGGTGCTCCAAAAATAATATAGGTAGTCAGATTAGATGCATAATTTATGCCCCTGGAAAGTCTGAAGGTGCTCTTTGGATTGTGGGCTTTGTGGCCTTCTGTGTGGCTAGGCTGTGAAAAAGTCTTACACATGTGGTATCCCCACACTTGGGAGGAGTAGCAGAATGTGTTTTTTTGAAGTGTAATTCTAAGTATGCCTATATTGTGTGTAAGAAATATCTGATTGACAACTTTGTGTGAGAAAATACATTTTAATTTTCTTTCCTCATCTTCTAAAAATGTGTGGCAAAAAAAATTTCAGTTTCAAAAGACTCACTGTGCCTTTAAGAAAATAACTTGGAGTGTTTTCTTTCTAAAATGTAGTCATTTTGTGGGTTTCCACTAACCTGGTGCTCCGGGATCTCCAAAAATATGATAGGTAGTCAGGAGATTAGATGTGTAATTTATGCCCCTGGAAAGTATGAAGGTGCTCTTTGGATTGTGGCCCTCTGTGAGGCTGTGAAAAAGTCTCACACCTGTGGTATTCCCACACTCAGGAGGCGTAGCAGAATGTCTTTTGGGGTGTCATAATAAGTATGCCTATGATGTGTGTTAGAAATATCTTTTGTTCCAGGGTCTCAACACATATGATAGGTAGTCAAGAAATTAGATGTTTAATTTATGCTCCTTGTAAGCCAAAAGGTGCGCCTTGGCTTCAGGGTCCCTCTATGCATCTAGGTTGTGAAAAAGTCTCAGACATGTGGTATCCTCATACTCAGGAGGAGTATCAGAATGTGTTTTAGGGTGTAATTTTAAGTATGCCCATGCTGTGTGTGAGAAATATCTTATTAATTGATGACAACAAATTTTATTCACTTTCATGTTCCAAATAATTGTGCCAAAAAAAAATGACAATGCCTCTTACTAAATACCTTGGACTGCCTTCTTATCAAAAAGGGGTCATTTTGGGGGGTATTTGTACTGTCCTGGCATTTTTGGGACTCAAATAAGTACATCAGGATTGATCAATTTTCAACTCTATATCCCGTAGATTGTGGACCCTATAACTTTCAAACAGACTAAATAATACACACAGATTTGGGTTATTTTTTACCAAAGAAATGTAGCAGAATACATTTTGGACGAAATTTATGAAGAAAGATTATTTACAAAATTTATAACAGAAACTAAGAAAAACTTTGCTAGGTCGGAGGGAACACAAATAAATGAGGTGACCATGCTCTTTTTATTGACTCTGGATGATGCCTGTTCTGTTTTAGACAGGAGGTGTGCTGTCCTGGAAGATGACTATGGAAATACGATTGGTGTAGAAGACATTTCCTGTACTCGAGGCACCTAATGTGTCTTAAGGGTTGTGTGGGATTTATGATGACTGTATAGATGGGCTTTCTGTGAAAAACATTTCCCGCACTCAGTACAGCAGTACGGCTTCTCCCCCGTGTGAGACCTCAAATGTCTATCGAGATCGGTTTTCAACACAAAACATTTCTCACACTCAGGGCAGGAATATGGCCTCTCTCCAGTGTGGTATTTCAAATGCCCATCGAGACGGGATTTACGTAAAAAACATTTCCCGCACTCGGGACAGGAATACGGCTTCTCACCTGTGTGAGTCCTCAGATGCAGATTGAGATCTGTTTTCCATACAAAACACTTCTCGCACTCAGAGCAAGAATACGGCTTCTCCTTCGTGTGGCATCTCTGATGTGCAGCTTGATTGGATTTCCGGGAAAAACATTTTCCGCACTCAGAACAGGAATATGGCTTCTCCCCTGTGTGGGACCTCCGATGTGTGACCAGTTCTGATTTGAGAATAAAACCTTTCCCACACTCTGAGCAGGAATGTAGCGCCTCACCCGTGTGTAATCTCTGATGTGCAGAAAAATAGGACTTCCGTGAAAAACATTTTCCGCACTCAAGGCAGGAATACGTCTTCTCCCCTTTGGACAGATGGACAGATCTCTGATGTCTGACCAGTGAAGCTTTATGAAAAAAACCTCTCCCGCACTCACAACATGAATGAATCTTCTCCCCCGTGTGATATCTCTGATGGACAGCAAGACTTATTTCTGAGCTAAAACTTTCCCCACATTCAGTGCAGGAACATTTCTTCCACCCCTGAAATCCGGCACCTTCCCTCACAGTACTAGGTTTCTCAGAGCCAGAGGGATTCCATGGTCTATCCACACTGGGAAGTCCACCATCCATATTGGAGCTCATTGTCTTTTCTCCTCCACAATCTCCTGTGATGTCCTCATCTTCTATTTTAAAACCTGGAGATAAAGTGAGAAGATCCTTTGAGCGTTTCTCCATGGCGTGTCCTGGAAAAATATAAGAATTATAAAAAATATGAGAGGGTTAGTTCACTTACATCAAAAGTCCATCTGGATCAGGTAGATATGAGTGAGCAGATGTTCCCTGTGGATGCCCCAACCAGGTAGGACTCATCCCCTCTTATAAGAACTGGTATAAAGGCCTTGGGACCTCCTTCCAGTTGCATTCTATATTCGTACAGCCTTGTCAGAGAGTGAGGGAACCAATGGGGACTGGGAGTTGCTGTTCACAGAACCTCAAGCCTAGACACAGAGTCTTGTGACCATTGGTAAAAAATACCAATTTTTTGCACAGAGTGGCTTATCAAAGGCCAAGACTACAGTTGACATGCAGCACTGTAGGAAGCTTGGAGCGGTATATTCTCAGGGAAATATGTTTACATTTTTCTGCTATGCCTTTTATTTCCATCTCAGCGAGACTGTTAATGGAGTTTCATATTGAAGCTAAACCTCAGAGTATTAATGAGCCAAAAGTACCTAAGTTTGGTTAGGGGCAGGTTTAGTGAACCATGTTGAGGGCATGTGGCCTGGGTATGGTTCAGGGGGTGCACAAGCTCATCAGATTAAGCTCAATGGAGGGAACCCAATTTTTTTTTTTTTTGCATGAGGTCTACCTTGACCCTCATCATGGCCTAAAATTACTCTTTGGTCTATTCAAATCACAGTGAATGCAGGTGGGCTTACACTTGACTCTCCCTAGTCCCACCAACTGTGATTTATCAGTAGCAATATAAAGGACTGCACTATGCAAGTCATTACCATTCCTATCATCAAACATTGTTTGAAAATCAGCAAGAATGGCTTGACTATTACTGAACTAAGCTCCCTGAGGACTCATGGGTGTAAACCATCAGGCCCTGGTTAATTGTTAGCTATCATTGAACTAAGCTTCCTGACGACCCATGGGTGTAAACCATCAGGACCTGGTTAATTGTTGGCTATCATTGAACTTAGCTCCCTGAGAACTTATGGGAGTAAAACATCAGGACCTGGTCAATTGTTGGCTATCATTGAACTGAGCTCCTTGAGGACTCATGGGTGTAAACCATCAGGCCTCGAAGAATTGCTGGCTATCATTGAACTAAGCTTCCTGAGGACCCATTGGTGCAAACCATCAGGCCCCGGTGAATTGTTGGCTATCACTGAACTAAGCTTCCTGAGGACTCAGGGGTGTAAACCATCAGGCCCTGGTTAAATGTTGGCTATCACTGAACTTAGCTCCCTGAGTACTCATGGGAGTAAACCATCAGGACCTGGTTAATTGTTGGCTATCATTGAACTAAGCTTCCTGACGACCCATGGGTGTAAACCATCAGGCCCCGGTGAATTGTTGGCTATCACTGAACTAAGCTTCCTGAGGACTCAGGGGTGTAAACCATCAGGCCCTGGTTAAATGTTGGCTATCACTGAACTTAGCTCCCTGAGTACTCATGGGAGTAAACCATCAGGACCTGGTTAATTGTTGGCTATCATTGAACTAAGCTTCCTGACGACCCATGGGTGCAAACCATCAGGACCTGGTTAATTGTTGGCTATCATTGAACTTAGCTCCCTGAGAACTTATGGGAGTAAAACATAATGACCTGGTTAATTGTTGGCTATCATTGAACTGAGCTCCTTGAGGACTCATGGGTGTAAACCATCAGGCCTCGAAGAATTGCTGGCTATCATTGAACTAAGCTTCCTGAGGACCCATTGGTGCAAACCATCAGGCCCCGGTGAATTGTTGGCTATCACTGAACTAAGCTTCCTGAGGACTCATGGGTGTAAACCATCAGGCCCTGGTTAAATGTTGGCTATCACTGAACTTAGCTCCCTGAGTACTCATGGGAGTAAACCATCAGGACCTGGTTAATTGTTGGCTATCATTGAACTGAGCTCCCTGAGGACCTATAGGTGTAAACCAGGGGTAGGCAACCTTGGCCCTCCAGCTGTATTTAAACCACAAATCCCATGAGACAATGCATGACCCTAACAATCACAGGCATAACTCCTAGAGGCAGAGGCATGAAGGGATTTGTAGTTTCACCACAGCTGGAAGGCCAAGGTTGCCTACCCCTGGTGTAAACCATCAGGCCCAGATAAATTGTTGGCTATCTCTGAACTAAGCTTCCTGAGGACTCATGGGTGTAAACCATCAGGCCCTGGTAAAAATGTTATATTACACTTTTCAAGTCTGCTTTGGACCCTGTTTTCTGACAAACACAAGGTCACTTCCCTCCCTTCATGGTAATAACATTAATATCCCTTCAATAAGTCCTTCTTTTTCCTGTGAATAAACCAAAGAGAAAAAATGTATTTATCCATTGTTAGGAAAATTTGGTCCCAATTGTTATTATTTCACAAGGAACACAACTTTTTGAAGTTGGGTTTTTTGTGACACCTTTCCTTCCGGTAACTTATCTCCAACGTAGACTGCAAGCTGAGCCCCAGAATCTGTATAAATCAAGTCTTAATACATAAATAGTGTCTGAATTAAAGAGAATAGGGGTTTTCTGAGTGAAAAGAAGAAAATCTAATATGCAGGTGGTCATTATTAATAAAATTATTGGCTGATATCACTCAGCTCCCACACTACCCTGGACCAATCAGTGAGCAGTAAATATATTACAGCTCACCTGTGCTGATCTCTGTAGGAGTGTCCTCCTCTATTAATGTCCTCATCATTCCAGCCTCCTCCGTATATTGCTGATCATCCCTCACATACGTCTCTTCTACTTCACCCTCAACTTTCATGTTCATCAGATCTTCACCCTAAACCAACAGAATGGCAGAAAATAACATCTGTAACATAGAAGTATTTATGATGTGAGATCACATAGAAAATATCATCTTGTAGAGTCCAAACATCATCTCCACATGTCAGAGTGTTCAATCACTTTATGTTCCCGACCCTCAACTCCACCTACCTGATGATGGTGGGGGATGGTGTGACCTTCCTGTGTGGAATCCCGGGAATACAGAGGACGGGGACATCTCTCTGGTGGGTTTCTGGTATTAGGTGGCTCCATCATATCCTTGTGTCCTTCAGAAAACTCCTCAATCGTTCCATACTCCTCATCCTCCTCTTTATACTCTTCTTTAACATCAATATTATAATCCCCCAAGTTTCCATTCTGGATAAATAATAAAACATTTATTGTAACAAACATGCAGGTGTATAAATCATAACTACCAGAGATTGTTCCTCATCTACCTGATGATGGTGAGGGATGGTGTGATCTTCCTGTGTGGAATCCCGGGAATACAGAGGACGGGGACATCTCTCTGGTGGGTTCCTGTAGATGGATGACTCCACCATGGTGTCCTGGTACAGATCTTTGTGTTCTTTTGGAAACTCTGACTCCTCCATCACCCCATCATCATCATCCTCCTCTTTTATCTCTTCTTTAACCTCAACTTTACAATCTCTCAGGTTTCCACTCTGAATATATAAAAGGCCATTTAATGTAACACACATGCTTGTGTATAAATCTTAAATACCAGGGATTGTTCTTAATCTACCTGATGATGGTGGGGGATGGTGTGACCTTCCTGTGTGGAATCCCGGGAATACAGAGGACGGGGACATCTCTCTGGTGGGTTTCCATTACTGGATCCATCTGTAGGAAACACACACACTGACTGAATACATTGTTTCTATGTGTTTATCAGATGATGGGGGATCTAGGTGGAGCCTCCGTACTGCTCTCTCCTTTACAATAAAGTCTCCTCTTACCCGGTGATGTGAGGGGCGGCTGATTGTCCATCATGACGTCCTTGTAGAGATCCTTGTGTCCTTCTAAATACTCCCACTCCTCCATGGAGAAATAGACAGTGACATCCTGACACCTTATAGGAACCTGACACACACAATGATACAGTCACCATCCAGACACATCCCTTGTCTGTTATGTCCGAGAACTCCCAGGGCAAGACACATCCCTTGTGTTGAACCTTCACAGATGTTAGGAATGGTTACTTTCTCCCCATTATTCCTACATTTGTCATAGCAGCCTTTCTGCAGATCTGCCTCCTGTGTTCCCAAAGACCAGCGGGCGTGCTAGTACCTGTATTTCCATGGCTTTAACTTGCAAGGTTCTACTGATAAGTCTTATCCAAAAAGACTTGCGTTCAAAACTGGTTGTTTTTGATTCAATTGGTTTACCCATCCAACCCATCCAACCAGACCCTCTACACCCATCTATTTAAGCTGCGCTCGCTGCCTCAGGCTCTGCCAGACCAACAGTTAGTGTTCCTAATGTCAGGTCACCCATTGATTTCCAAGTCATTTCCTACTGTACCCCCAATTCAAAGGGGAGAAGATTCCTAGTGTACCCCCCAGTGCTTCCCAGTGTCCCCGACTTCCTGTGAAGTGACCCCTATACTCCTAGTGTTCTACGTTCTGAAAAGACTCCTAGTGACCCCGATATTCCTAGCGATCCTGTAGCCGGATCCCCCTTTTTCCAAGCATGTCCCAGTGTGATCTCTGTACCCCCAGTGTCTTCCAGCCGATCCCCAGGTCCCCCCAAAAAATAATTAAATAAAATAATTAAAGCCCCCCCCCCCCCTCTTCGTCATCGCAGAAGAAAACGCATACGTAAGTCGCACCCGCGTATGTTAACGACGTTCAAACCACTCATGTGAGGTATCACCGGGAACGTTAGAGTGAGACCAATCATTTTAGCCCAAGACTTCCTCTGTAACTCTAAACTGGTAACCTGTAAAATATTTATAAAGCGTCGCCTATAGGGGATTCTTAAGTACCGATGTTTGGCACCATTCCACGAGTGTGCGCAATTTTAGCGGGGAATTCCTGGGTTGGGGTCCCTTATCACCCCCCCTGCAGTCCTCCTCCTAGCTGGAGCTCTTCTTTAACTGGGGGGAGGGACGGGAGTTTCTTTTCCTGTTCCATGCACTCCTCCTGTTAAGGGGTCTCCTTCTTATTTCCAAGGGTCAGTACACCTGTGTGTGCGTGTGTGTGTGGGGGGGGGGGGGTCCCTGACTCCTTTGGCACTATGTTAGCAAATGCCATAACCATCCCATATGTTGCAGCTTGGCACTGCAAGCACTTTTTTTAGACCTCTACTACCCCCCCCCCCCCCATCCCGATCCCTTGCGCATCCTCCCAACAATGCTGCTGGCTGCAGCTGATCCTGGGGCAGGAGATCAGTGCTGTGTTCAGATGGAGGGGGGGAGGGGGGTGCAGGTAAACAGGTTAGTCCAGGGCTTGACAAATTTGCTTGGAATCTAGGAGCCAGCTAAAAAAGTTAGGAGCCAGGTTTTTTTTTTTTTTTTTTTTTAAAAACGACCGACCGCTTTATTTTCAATATAAGAATTAACCAATCTTAAATTTACACAGAGACGACTAGAACGAATGTGACTGCTTTTATTTCCTGCCATGCAGGGACACAAGACCACCATATTCTCGCTAAGGATCCAATCAGGTCCGCCTGAAAAACTGACAGGTGAACCTGATCAGACAGCCCGTGTGAAAGGGGCCAAGCAGGGAGATAAAATAATAAATTCATTTTAATTAACCACTTCCTTCCCGCAGGACGACTATATACGTCCTGTCTTTGAAGAGAAATACCGTTGTTATGGTAGCAGCTAGCTACCATAACCCCGGTATCTTCTTCAAGAGCCGGCGGTTCTCTTTCAGATAAAAGTGGTCTCTGCAGCAGATTCGCAGCGAGATCACTTTTATCGGCGGCAGGAGAGGGCCCCCCCTACCGCCGCTCTCCGGTGCCCCTCACCGCTTACCGTGGCCGTCGGTAACGGTGGAGGCGATCCGGATGTGTCCCTGGCCTGACATGGAGACGAGTGAGAGGAAGATGGGGGGGCCCCCCCCATCTCCAAGTCATTGCAGGGCGGAAGCGACGTCAAATCCTCACTTCCACCCATAGCTCTTGAAGGGACATTTTATTATTTTTTTTTCAAATGACAATTTTTTTTTTTTTTTTAATGCATTTTAGTGTAAATATGAGATGTGAGGTCTTTTTGACCCCAGATCTCATATTTAAGAGGACCTGTCATGCTTTTTTTCTATTACAAGGGATGTTTACATTCCTTGTAATAGGAATAAAAGTGACTTTTTTTTTTTTTTTTAAAGAACAGTGAAAAAATAAAAGTTAAAATAAATAAGAAAAAAAAAAATTTTTTTTAAATGTGCCCCATCCCTTGTAATAGAAATAAAAGTGACACCATTTTTATTTTTTTAAAAAACAGTGTAAAAATAAAAAGTAAAATATATAAGAAAAAATAATAATTTTTTAAAATGCGCCCCGTCCCGCCGAGCTCGCTTGCAGAAGCGAACGCATATGTGAGTAGCACCCGCACATGAAAACGGTGTTCAAACCACACATGTGAGGTATCGCCACGATCGGTAGAGCGAGAGCAATAATTCAAGTCCTAGACCTCCTCTGTAACTTAAAACAAGCAACCTGTAGAATTTTTTAAACGTCGCCTATGGAGATTTTGAAGGGTAAAAGTTTGTCGCCATTCCACGAGCGGATGAAATTTTGAAGCGTGACATGTTGGGAATCAATTTACTCGGCGTAACATTATCTTTCACAATATAAAAAAAAATTGGGCTAATTTTACTGTTTTCTTATTTTAATTAAAAAAAGTATTTTTTCCCAACAAAAGTGCGCTTGTAAGTCCGCTGCGCAAATACGGTGTGACAGAAAGTATTTTAATGACCGCCATTTTATTCTCTAGGGTGTTAGAATAACAAATATATATAATGTTTGGGGGTTCTAAGTAAAGGGAAGGAGATGAGCAGGCAGTGAAAACAGGTAGGGAAAGCTCCATTAGCATTGGTGGATGTCTTGTCATACCAACGGCCACCACCAGAGGGCGCCCGATTGCAGAAGGAACCATAGGACTGCAGTAGGCCGCAAAGCCGGGGCCTCAATTACCGGCGCGGCCCAACGCGATCGCGCCGGGAGGGGGGGGGTGTCGAACGGACACAGGATACTCCAGCTGTGCTGCCCCAGGCGCCAGGTCGCTAATTCTAGTCGCAAATGCGACCTGGCGCCCGGGGTTTGTCGAGCCCTGGGTTAGTCCCTTCCTGAATGAATACAGTGAGCAATCAGTACCTATCGCTCCTGTGTTCATTCTTCACCGAAGCATAGTAAACTGTGTTTACTATGCTTTGGTTTGTGAATAAATAGAAAGTCTCTCTACAGAGACTTTTATTCATTTATACGCAGTTACTTTCTTTGTCTCAAAAGACTGACAGGAGAGATCATACTGGGGGACAAATTGACCTGGGATTGGGAGGGAGAAGGATTATACTGAATTACAGACTACCTGTGGGGGATGTACTGAGCTGCAGGTTTGGGGGGAATTGTACTAGGCGCAGACTGACCTGGGGGGCAGAATTATACTGGGGGACAGAATTATACTGAGGATAACTGACCTGGGGGGATTGTACTGGGTGACAGACTGACTTGGGGGGATTGTACTGGGGACAGACTGACTTGGGGGGATTGTACTGGGGGACAGACTGACCTGGGGGGATTTTACTGGGGGACAGACTGACTTGGGGGGGAATTGTACTGGGGACAGACTGACTTGGGGGGATTGTACTGGGGACAGACTGACATGGGGGGGTTATACTGGGGGACAGACTGACTTGGGGGGATTACACTGGGGGACAGACTGACCTGGGGGGATTATACAGGGGGACAGACTGACCTGGGGGGATTATACAGGGGGACAGACTGACCTGGGGGGATTATACTGGGGACAGACTGACTTGGGGGGAATTGTACTGGGGCAGACTGACTTGGGGGGATTGTACTGGGGGACAGACTGACTTGGGGGGATTGTACTGGGGGGCAGACTGACCTGGGGGGGATTGTACTGGGTGACAGACTGACTTGGGGGGATTATACTGGGGGACAGACTGACCTGGGGGGATTGTACTGGGGGACAGACTGACTTGGGGGGATTGTACTGGGGGACAGACTGACCTGGGGGGATTGTACTGGGGACAGACTCACCTGGGGGGATTGTACTGGGGGCAGACTGACCTGGGGGGGATTGTACTGGGGGACAGACTGACTTGGGGGGATTGTACTGGGGGACAGACTGACCTGGGGGGATTGTACTGGGGGAAGACTGACCTGGGGGGGATTGTACTGGTGGACAGACTGACTTGGGGGGATTGTACTGGGGGACACACTGACCTGGGGGGATTGTACTGGGGGCAGACTGACTTGGGGGGATTGTACTGGGGACAGACTGACTTGGGGGGATTGTACTGGGGACAGACTGACTTGGGGGGATTGTACTGGGGACAGACTGACTTGGGGGCATTGTACTGGGGACAGACTGACTTGGGGGCATTGTACTGGGGACAGACTGACTTGGGGGGATTGTACTGGGGACAGACTGACTTGGGGGGATTGTACTGGGGGACAGACTGACTTGGGGGGGATTGTACTGGGGACAGACTGACCTGGGGGGGATTGTACTGGGGACAGACTGACCTGGGGGGGATTGTACTGGGGACAGACTGACTTGGGGGGATTGTACTGGGGACAGACTGACTTGGGGGGATTGTACTGGGGACAGACTGACTTGGGGGGATTGTACTGGGGACAGACTGACTTGGGGGGATTGTACTGGGGGACAGACTGACCTGGGGGGATTGTACTGGGGGAAGACTGACCTGGGGGGGATTGTACTGGGGGACAGACTGACTTGGGGGGATTGTACTGGGGGACACACTGACCTGGGGGGATTGTACTGGGGGCAGACTGACCTGGGGGGGATTGTACTGGGGGACAGACTGACTTGGGGGGATTGTACTGGGGACAGACTGACTTGGGGGGATTGTACTGGGGACAGACTGACTTGGGGGGATTGTACTGGGGACAGACTGACTTGGGGGGATTGTACTGGGGGACAGACTGACTTGGGGGGGATTGTACTGGGGACAGACTGACCTGGGGGGGATTGTACTGGGGACAGACTGACCTGGGGGGGATTGTACTGGGGACAGACTGACTTGGGGGGATTGTACTGGGGACAGACTGACTTGGGGGGATTGTACTGGGGACAGACTGACTTGGGGGGATTGTACTGGGGACAGACTGACTTGGGGGGATTGTACTGGGGACAGACTGACTTGGGGGGATTGTACTGGGGGACAGACTGACTTGGGGGGGATTGTACTGGGGACAGACTGACCTGGGGGGGATTGTACTGGGGACAGACTGACCTGGGGGGGATTGTACTGGGGACAGACTGACCTGGGGGGGATTGTACTGGGGGAAGACTGACCTGGGGGGATTGTACTGGGGGACAGACTGACTTGGAGGGATTGTACTGGGGGACAGACTGACCTGGGGGGATTGTACTGGGGGAAGACTGACCTGGGGGGATTGTACTGGGGACATACTGACTTGGGGGGATTGTACTGGGGGACAGACTGACCTGGGGGGATTGTACTGGGGGACAGACTGACCTGGGGGGGATTGTACTGGGGGCAGACTGACCTGGGGGGGATTGTACTGGGGGACAGACTGACTTGGGGGGATTGTACTGGGGACAGACTGACTTGGGGGGATTGTACTGGGGACAGACTGACTTGGGGGGATTGTACTGGGGGACAGACTGACTTGGGGGGATTGTACTGGGGGACAGACTGACCTCGGGGGGATTGTACTGGGGACAGACTGACCTGGGGGGGATTGTACTGGGGGCAGACTGACCTGGGGGGATTGTACTGGGGGACAGACTGACTTGGGGGGATTGTACTGGGGGACAGACTGACCATTCAACCACACCCACTGTTCATCATGACGCTGCAATGCGACGCTTCTTGGGACACACAAAAGGGTGTCCCAGGTCTTTTACAATTCTATAATTTATACTGCAAAAAAAATTATTTTTTTAAATTGCTGTGTGTCGCTAAAGTAAAAAATAAGATCTTATTACCTCCTCTGCTGCCACTTCCAGCAACGTCTCCTCTCTACTTCCTTCCCACTCACCTCTCACCTGGAACTTCCTGTCTGGACCTGACATCACTTCCGGTCTTCCATAGAGACTTTCTTTCTCTATGGTAGCCATGAGATCACCACCTTGTGGAGCTCAGAGGAACTGCAGCCCTGAGAAGTCAGCCTGTAAAAATATATTGTCAAAAGTATTGGGACACCTGCCTTTACACGCACATGCATAGCTCCCAACTGTCCCTGATTTGGAGCAATGTCCCCCTGTCCCTCTTTCCTCCTCATTTGTCCCTCATGTGGTCTGATCTATATAGTTGTATATAAAATGAACTTTTTATCTTTCAAAAAGTGTTTCCCAGTGCTAAACCTTTCATCCTAATTCTTAATTTGCTGCATTTGTAAATTTTAAAAGCCAATGTAAAGGAATAGTAGTGGTAAAAAAAAGCCATTCTGGATTTAATAAACCTTTTTTGTGGTTAATTCTCCTTTAAGCGGATGTGGCAGGAGGTGTGTCCTACGTGTTTGCTAGAAGGTGTCCTTCATTCCCATCTCAAAATGTTGGAAGCTATGCACATGAACTTTAGCTACTTGTCGACCAGCCGCCGCAGATATACTGAGGCAGGGCGGCTCTATTGCGGGAAATGCCATACCGGCACAACGCTTTGTTCAGTAGCTATAGCAGGCACGAGTTTGGGGTGGAGGAACTTGACTGGCCTGCACAGATTCCTGACCTCAACCCGATAGAACACCTTTGGGATGAATTAGAACGGAGACTGCGAGCCAGGCCTTCTCGTCCAACATCAGTGCCTGACCTCACAAATGTGTTTCTGGAAAAATGGTCAAACCTTCCCATAGACACACTCCTAAACCTTGTGGACAGCCTTCCCAGAAGAGTTGAAGCTGTTATAGCTGCAAAGGGTGGGCCAACTCAATACTGAACCCTACGGACTAAGACTGGGATGCCATTAAAGTTCATGTGTGTGTAAAGGCAGGCGTCCCAATACTTTTGGCAATATAGTGTACTGTATATTGCTGCCTGTTCTATGTTACAAGGCTAATTATACTGGGGATTTATTATACAGTTCTGCACACACCAATCCTCCTTCTCTTTGTTTTTTTGGGGGGTTTACTAAGTTCTAGAAGGTAACATAATACACTCATTGTATTATAATATGCCAGGAAAAAGTATTATGTTTGTATGATGATCCTTCACATCACAGTTCCCCCTTTCCATCACAGCACCCCCCTTTTATATAGCAGTTCCCCCACCCCCCCTTTTTTTACCATAGCACCTTCATTTATATCCCACATCCCCCCTTTTACATCGCAATCCTCCGCTTTACACCACAGCCCCCCTTTTACATCACAGCCCCCCCTTTACACCACAGCCCCCTTTTACATCACAGCCCCCCCCTTTACACCACAGCCCCCCTTTTACATCACAGCCCCCCTTTACACCACAGTTCCCCTTTTACATCACAGCCCCCCCTTTACACCACAGCCCCTCTTTTACACCACAGCCCCCCTTTTACACCACAGCCCCCCTTTTACATCACAGCCCCCCCTTTACACCACAGCCCCCCTTTTACATCACAGCCCCCCCTTTACACCACAGCCCCCCTTTTACATCACAGCCCCCCTTTACACCACAGCCCCCCCTTTTACATCACAGCCCCCCCTTTACACCATTGCCCCCCTTTTACATCACAGCGCCCCCCCCTTTACACCACAGCTCCCCCTTTTTCACTGCAGTCACCCTCTTTACACCAAAGTGCCCTTTTGACATTGCAATTTCCCTCTTTACACCACAATGCACCCTTTTACATCACAGACCCCCCCCCCCCTTTTACACCACATATTCCCTTTTATATCACAGTCCCCCCCCCCCCCCGTTTATACCACAATGCCCCTTTTTACATCACAGTACCCCTTTTTTACCACAGTGACCTTTTTTATGTTGCAGTTTCCCCCTTTACACAACAGGGCCCCCTTTTAGATTGCAGTGCCTCTCCTTTACACCAAAGCGCCCCCTGTTACATTGCAGTACCCCCCTTATACACCACAGTGCCCCCTTTTACATTGCAGTACCTCCCTTCAACACCACAGTCTCCCCTTTAACATTGCAGTCCCTTTCCTTTGCACCAAAGCGCCCCCCTTTTACATCGCAGTACCCTCCTTTTGTACCACTGTGCCCCCTTTTACATTGCAGTCTCCCCCTTTCACATTGTAGGCTCCTCATTACACCACAGTACCCACTTTTATGTCACAGAACCCCCCCCCTATTTACATCATAGCCCCTCTTCTGTCTTCAGGCCCCCCTTCACATCACACCCCCCCCCCTTACATCACAGCTCCCCTTTTACTTGACACCCCCCCCTATTTTACAGCAGTGTCTTTAGTCCCTCCTTCACATCACAGTCCCCCTCCTTTACACCCCAGCTCCCCTCAAATAAAAACCCTCACTTCGCATCACAGCCTCCCCCTTCTTTCTTTTTTGGGTGCCGAAAGTCAGTTTAGGAAGGATGGCAGAACACTGCAACTCCTCAGAGGTGGGGTTTGTCCGGCAAGCACTGGAGGGACTCAGAATCAGACACGGACTAGGTGGCTGTTGGCTCAGAGGCCGCTAAAACTGCAGCGGATCGGTTTTAGAATGTACAGAGGAACGTATAGGAGCTAGGGTTGCCACCTGTTCAAGATTCACCCGGACAGTTCGGGTTTTGAATCATGTGTCCGGGTTCCAGTCCACCTGAAACCCGGACACATTATTCAGACCAGGCTGTGGCTCCCCAAGTAACCGAGGCAGTCATACACAAATCTATTGCTGCAGCGGGCGGCTGTTTGGGGGCAGGTTTGGCATCACTGAAGGGTGGGGTCATGATGTCAGCAAGAGCAATTTGGCCACACCCACTGGCACGCTCTGTGCGCTACATTACTACTCCCCTTGGGGCACCCAAATGTGTCTCAGGTGTTTTTATAATCCTATAGTGTTTACTGCAAAAAAAAAAAAAATTGCCCTGTGTCGCAAAAGTATTCGGGTTTGGCTTGAAGAAAAGGTGGCAACTAGGGATGAGCCGAACACCCCCCCCCCCCCCCCCCCGGTTCGGTTTGCACCAGAACTTGCGAACAGACCAAAACTTCGCATGAACGTTAGAACCCCATTGAAGTCTATGGGACTCGAACGTTCGAAATCTAAAGTGCTCATTTTAAAGGCTAATTTGCATTGTATTGTCCTAAAAAGTGTTTGGGGACCCGGGTCCTGCCCCAGGGGACATGTATCAATGCAAAAAAAAGTTTTAAAAACGGCCGTTTTTTCAGGACCAGTGATTTTAATAATGCTTGAAGTCAAACAATAAAAATGTAATATTACTTTAAATTTCGTACCTGGGGGGTGTCTATAGTATGCCTGTAAAGGGGCGCATGTTTCCCGTGTTTAGAACAGTCTGACAGCAAAATGACATTTCAAAGGAAAAAAAGTTGCGGCTATTATTGAATTGCCGATCCGACAATACACATAAAAGTTCATTGATAAAAACTGCATGGGATTTCTCCACAGGGGAACCCCGAACCAAAATTTAAAAAAAAACTGGGGCCCTTCAGGTCTGGTATGGATTTTAAGGGGAACCCCGCCCCAAAATTTTAAAAAAATTGGCACGGGGTCCCCCCAAAAATCCATACCAGACCCTTATCTGAGCACGCAACCTGGCAGTCCGCAGGAAAAAAGGGGGGACGAGAGAGCGCCCCTCCTGAACCGTACCAGGCCACATGCCCTTAACATTGGGAGGGTGCTTTGGGGTAGCCCACCAAAGCACCTTGTCCCCATGTTGATGAGGACAAGGGCCTCATCCCCACAACCCTTGGCCGGTGGTTGTGGGGGTCTGCGGGCGGGGGGCTTATCGGAATCTGGAAGCCCCCTTTAACAAGGGGACCCCCAGATCCCGGCCCTCCCCCCTGTGTGAAATGGTAAGGGTACCCCTACCATTTCACAAAAAAACTGTCAAAAATGTTAAAAATGACAAGAGACAGTTTTTGACAAATCCTTTATTTAAAGTCTTCTTTTTTCCATCTTCTATCTTCTTTCTTCTATCTTCCTTTGGTTTCTTCCTCCATCTTCTTCTCTTCATCTTCTTGTCTTCATCTTCTTTTCGGGCCACTCCGCATCCATGATTGGATGGGAGGCTCCCGCTGTGTGACGCTTCTCGTCTTCTGACGGTTCTTAAATAACGGAGGGCGGGGCCGCCCGGTGACCCCGCCCCCCTCACACAGCGGGAGCCTCCCATCCAATCATGGATGCGGAGCTGCCCGAAAAGAAGATGAAGACAAGAAGATGAACAGAAGAAGATGAAGAGAAAAAGATGAAGAGAGAAGCGTCACACAGCGGGAGCCTCCCATCCAATCATGGATGCGGAGCGGCCCGAAAAGAAGATGAAGACAAGAAGATGAAGAGAAGAAGATGAACAGAAGAAGATGAAGAGAAGAAGATGCCGCGGAGGGAGATGCCGGACGAGAACACCAGAGAAGGAAGCAGAGGATCAGAGGAAGAAGAAGATGGAGGAAGAAACCGAAGGAAGATAGAAGAAAGAAGAAAGAAGATGGAAAAAAGACTTTAAATAAAGGAATTGTCAAAAACTGTCTCTTGTCATTTT
Organism: Lithobates septentrionalis; assembly: GCA_037952835.1. Classification (NCBI taxonomy): domain Eukaryota; kingdom Metazoa; phylum Chordata; class Amphibia; order Anura; family Ranidae; genus Lithobates; species Lithobates septentrionalis. The sequence continues at coordinate 2,504,914 of JBBDGP010000932.1, forward strand.
TAACATTTTTGACAGTTTTTTTGTGAAATGGTAGGGGTACTTTTGTACCTCCTTACCATTTCAAACAGGGGGGAGGGCCGGGATCTGGGGGTCCCCTTGTTAAAGGGGGTTTCCAGATTCCGACAAGCCCCCCCGCCCGCAGACCCCCACAACCACCGGCCAAGGGTTGTGGGGATGAGGCCCTTGTCCTCATCAACATGGGGACAAGGTGCTTTGGTGGGCTACCCCAAAGCACCCTCCCAATGTTGAGGGCATGTGGCCTGGTACGATTCAGGAGGGGGGGGCGCTCTCTCGTCCCCCTCTCTTTTTCTGTGGCCTGTCAGGTTGCATGCTCGGATAAGGGTCTGGTATGGATTTTTGGGGGGACCCCACGCCAATTTATTTTTATATTTTGGCACAGGGTTCCCCTTAAAATCCATACCAGACCTGAAGGGCCTGGTATGGAATTTAGGGGGACCCCCACGCCAGTTTTTTTTTAAATTTTGGTTCGGGGTTCCCCTGTGGAGAAATCCCATGCAGTTTTTATCAATGAAATTTTATGTGTATTGTCGGACCGGCAATTCATTAATAGCCGCGACTTTTTTTCCTTTGAAATGTCATTTTATGCAGGGACTGTTCTAAACACGGGAAACATGCGCCCCTTTACAGGCATACTATAGACACCCCCCAGGTACGAAATTTAAAGGAATATTACACTTTTATTGTTTGACTTTAAGCATTATTAAAATCACTGCTCCCAAAAAAACAGCCATTTTTAAAACTTTTTTTTGCATTGATCCATGTCCCCTGGGGCAGGACCCAGGTCCCCAAACACTTTTTATGACAATAACTTGCATATAAGCCTTTAAAATTAGCACTTTTGATTTCTCCCATAGTCTTTTAAAGGGTGTTCCGTGGCTTTCGAATTTGCCGCGAACACCCCAAATTGTTCGCTGTTTGGCGAACTGGCGAACAGCCGATGTTCGAGTCGAAAACGAGTTTGACTCGAACTCGAAGCTCATCCCCAGTGGCAACCCTAATGGGAGCGCATCTGAGTCAGCAAAAACGATGTGATTTGAGCCATACCGTCATGTATGACTGAAGAGAAAACCTCCTTAGACAGCGCAGAGAAGGTGGCCACATCTGATGGAGCTAGGGAAGACTCTTAAGGAAGGTACTCACAAAACCCAACCCCTGGTATCAAGTGTAGGGTCAAATAGCCAGATGTAACTATGGTCAATCTAACTGGGCACCAGAGACAGACTGAAGATTGGAGCTCCGTGTGGCTCTTTACCTTTGCGAAAGAGAATATAGAAGACGTCCCGAACCTCCACCTACCCGGTAACATCAGCACTCAGTCCCTCAAAATGAACTGCATTCTTGGTGAAAAACCAATGAGAAGGAAATTGAAATGTGATCATCAGTCCAAATAAGAAGGTAGCTTCGAGAGCTCAGCCCAATCAGCATACTCACCGAGTAAATCCAGCCATACATAGAGCAAAATTTGGCCGGTCCAGCAGTGATCCATGTATTGGCAGGCTGATTGTGCCATCATCAATCAACTTGGGTTCAACCAGCCTATTGGATTTTTTTTTTACATGCATGTGGCTATACAGTTGTACCTTGGATTATGAGCATAATTAGTTCCAGAAGCATGCTTGTAATCCAAAGCAGTTGTATATCATAGTGCGTTTCCCCATAGAAACCAATGGAAACTCAGATAATTTGTGCCACTGCTGGTGTACGCAATACTGCATGTGGCCAGAGGTGCGGGGGCGCCGGAGACACCCAGAAACACCCAGAGACGCTCAGAGACCACTTGGAGACGCTCCCTGTTCCTGAGTGTCTCCGGGCGTCACTGGCACCCCTGGCCACATACGGTACTGCACACCTCAGAGGCTTGAATCCTGCTCGTCTAGCGAGACAACGCTCGCAAATCGAGTCAGGATTTTAAAAAAAAATAGCTCGTATTGCAAACGCTCGCAAACCGCGTTACTCGCAATCCAAGGTTTCACTGTAGCTGCTATCAATAATCATTGTGTTTCCTGGAAGGCTTCTCGTGCTCCCCCTTCTGGCAAAACACAATAGAACTGCAGAAATTGATCGATTTTCTTTCCTTCTACCCTTGGTGGAAATCAAATCATCTATGGGCTGCTTTAGTCTTCCAAGATTGGGCAAGTGCTGACGCAATGCCAATAGTTCTGGAGCTGGAAAGCACTTTGTGGCTAACTTTAACCAGAATAGATTCTGGAAAGTTCCAGACATAAAACCCAGTGCCTGAAGGTTACTTCTAGGCTTTCCTTGCAATATCCAGACCAGCATGGTCTGGGTACGGAACTCCAGAGCTAGGCTGAGGAAACACGTCTTCAGATATCTGCAAAGAATCAATGTCCGTCCTTCTAGGATACCAGCAAAAAAAAAAAAAGAGGCATGCTGGTTGTAGGAGGAATAATTCTGGGTTAGTCTACAATTTTTTTTTCTTTTTGTTTCCCTGTGCCCCATCCTCCTGTAGGCAGCAATATAACTCAACAGTTAATGGACGAGAAAGCAATGGGGCTTTTAGAACCATTGTCAAAACTGTGCAATGCCTGGGGAAGTATTGTGAAGGGTCCAGGAAGCTTGCTTCCTTATTAACTATAAGCTCATCCACAAGCAACCCCCCCCCCCCCCCCTTCAATCCTGCTTTACCATCCCCTAATATTCCTAATTTTTCTTTTAAATAAAGCCGTAAAAACCCATGTTTCCACTGTCATGTGTTCCTCACCCACACCTCCTCCAGGACGGAAGACTGGTGATCCAGCACTACAGCCTGTGCCTTCACCCACAAGTCCTCTAAAGTGACATCATTACTCATACAGTCTTCAGGAGCCTGAGAGGACCCCACCATTGGACTGCCAAAAGAAAGTGCCAAAATCACCCAAACAGAGGTGAAGGCACCTAAAGAAGAGACTTTTATACTGGGATATCTTTTACTCTAACATAAAAGAAATAGTTGGTGGGAAATTGATGGCAAGCTTCAAATTAGAACTGTAGTTAGATGGCCTCCGCCTATAAGCTTTTCCTCATAGCAGGGGTTCAAAACTCTGGCCACATCAGCATTATAGTCGACCTCAAAGGGCCAGCTGTATCCGTAAGACTAGATGTCCCAACAGATGTCAAGAGCCCCCCCCCCCCCCCACCCTCCCTTACATCACAGTGCACCCCCCTGATCTTGTGCTGCTTCCAGGAAGAAGCTGGGGCGGAGGTGTGAAAAGGAACACAGTGCAGGGTCTGGAGGAGGACCAGAGGAGGGCTGGAGTCAGCTGAGTGCTGAGACCAGGGGGAGGCGAAGACAAGGGGGTGCCGTAGCTGCATAGAGAGGCACAGGATCTGTAGGAGTTTTGTCTTGCTCTCTGCTGCTGACTGCTGAGATGGTAGGGGGTGGAAGAAGGTGCCCACAAGCTTCTCCCTGGCTACTCAGAGAAGCTCAGGATCTGTCAGAGGACTTCTGTTCTCCTCTCTGCTGCTGACTGCTGAGACAAGGTGGGGCGGAGATAAAAAGGGTGCAACAGCTGCGGGACAGATGCGAGGACCACATGCCCTGGTGGGTCGTATTCGGCCTGCAGGCCTTGTGTTTGACACAAGTGCCTCATAGCAATACACACCTTAATTACAGGTGTCTTCGGCAAGCCAGGGTTCTTCTTGATTGATGGTGGATGGACCTTTCCTCTGCATACAATAGAGCTCACATTATGATGCATGCCTTCCAGTCCATGAAGCATTTAATTATGATCCCAGATTGTGTAATCCCCAAGGGCAGTGGCATCTGGTGCTCAAAATTTTTGGGGGGTGCAAACAAACTGAAAAATTCTGAACCCCCCTATCAATTACAGCCTCACTGTGCCCATCAAATGCAGCCACTGTGCCCATCAAACGCAGCCACTGTGCCCATCATATGCAGCCACTGTGCCCATCATATGGAGCCTCTGTGCCCATCAAACACAGCCACTGTGCCCATCAAACGCAGCCACTGTGCCCATTATATGCAGCCACTGTGCCCATCATATGCTGCCACTTGTGCTCGTCAAATGCAGCCACTTGTTCCCATAAAATGCAGCCACTTGTGCCAATCAAATGCAGTCACTTGTGCCCATCAAATGTAGCAATTTGTGGCCGTCAAATGCAGCAATTTGTGCCCATCAAATGCAGCCACTTGCGCCAATCAAATGCAGCCACTTGTGCCAATCAAATGCAGCCACTTGTGCCCATCATATGCAGCCACTTGTGTCCAGTAAATGCAGCCACTTGTGCCCCATCATATGTAGCCACTTGTGCCCATCAAATGCAGCCATCACTTCTAGACCCCCCCCCGCGCCCGTTTCCGGCGGCACTTACCGCTCCTTTCCTGGAGTGATGGGGCTCTCTTCCTCGGTGGCTTTGCAGCTCTCTTCCTCAGCGGCTGCGACTCCTGTGTCCGCTCGGCTTGTCTTCAGGCTTCCTCCGCCGTGTGTCCTCTTCCGCCAAATCATTAGGCATCCAATAGGATCGCCTAATGCTTTGGCCAATCGGGAGACAGGTCTCACTGACCTGCCTGCTGATTGGCAGGGAGGAACGTTAGTGTGAAAATAGTGAAAATTCATTCGCTATGCCACACAACATGGTGGGATCGGGACGCAGTTGAATGATTGCCCTGGTTTAGAGGTAGAGGGTTGAATGACTCTAGACCACATGAGTCTAAAACCCGCCAGGCCATTTCATGTGGCCCTTGCGCCTCTTCTGCATCTGCGGCACCACCCCATCTCTGCCCCCACCTTGTCTCAGCAGTCAGGAGAACAGAAGTCCTCTGACAGATCCTGAGCTTCTCTGAGCAGCTGCAGAGAGGCTTGTGGGTGCCTCCCCCCCCCAGCAGTCAGCAGCAGAGAGGACAGAGCTCCTCTGCCAGAACCTGCACATCTTCATACAGCAATGGAGAGGCTCGTCTCTCCCCACCTCAGCAGTGAGGACAGAACTCTTCCTAGAGATCCTGCACCCTCTTGTCTCCGCCTCCCCTGGTCTCAGTATAGCTGACTCCAGCCCTCCTCCAGACCTTGAACTTCCGGGTTCCCAGCTCTGCCCCCAGCTTCTTCCTGGTAGCAGCACATGGTAAGAGGGTGCACTGTGATGTAAGGGAGGGACATCTAGTCTTGCAGATACAACCGCCCTCTGAGGGCAACCATAATGGTAAAGAGGCCAGCGATGAAATTGAGTTTGTGTCAGAAACCATGAATCAGACTGAGACAGAAGCACAGTTAAATCACACTTGTTTAATAATAATAAAAAACAGGTAAACAGAGTAAACGTAGTCAAAACATAGCCAGAGTTCAGGAACTGGAATGGATAGTCAGACAAGCCAAAACATCAGGAAGCCAGAGATGAGCGTAGTAGAACAGCAAGCAGGATCTGGAGCCAGAAGGAATGTCAGCCAAGCAAGTCTTTAACAGGAACACGGGAGAGTCTCCAGAGATGTGACCAAGGTGAAGGCAAAGATCATCTGGGCTGGATGGCTTAAGTAGGCAGGACTGACGAGCAGGATATCATCAACAGGTGAGTCACTGTGGAGAGATAGGAGCTGGCAATTAGGCGACAGCTGAGCTTCTAGAAGGAAGGGCTGAGCCCAGCCCTGACAGTTTGACACCCCTGCTCTAGACATAGCCAGGGTACAGAGGCGTATCTACAGGGGTCACATCTGCGACCCGGTCCCATGCTGCTTCTCTTCCTCTCTCCCACAGGCACTCAGCTGCTGCAGGAGGAAAATGGAGAGATCACTTCCTCTATATGCAGCCAACCCCACCGCTCCTCCTATCCAGCTTCTTTCTGCCCCCCCCCCCAGCTCTGCTGGTTCCCCCCTCCCCTCATCTGCTGCAGGGGGATCTGTCAAGATGGAGAATGGGGATGGGGTCGGTAAATGTGTTACTGGCCCTTTCCTTGTCTGACTGAATAGATTCAGTGTACCGATTGTTCATTCATAACTGGGGCATAGTAAACGGTTTCCTATGCTTCTGTTTGTGAATGAAGGGGAAGCCTCTGTACAGGGCTCTTCCTGTCCAGTCATTCTGTGCAGCTGAGGCTGCAGAGATTGAGGACACCACCTTCAGTCTCTATCTCCTTTCTTTGTCTCAAAGGTGGAACATCAGAGGTCATTTTAGATCCCTGATATCTCACCAAAGCTCCTCAACGGGGCTCCTAAAAAAATTGTAAAAGATAAAATTGTAAAAGTCAAGAAAAAAAAACGTAAATAAAAATAATAATAAAAAATCTAGGACATGTGCACTGCCGAAAAATGTGTTCGTTTTTGCTTCATTCGTTTTTTGGGTCATTCGCTATGATCTAAATTCCTAAAAATCATGATTTTGAAAATTTGCAAATGTAAAAAAATCCAAAAATAAGAAAGGAAATCCGAAAGAACGAAAATCCGAAATAATAACTGACTAATAATAACAATTACTAACTATTAAATTATAGGTATTGAAATTTCCTGTCAAATTTGGCTGTTAGTGAAGGTAACGAATACTAATTTATCTGAAGTTACGAATTATCCGAAATAACGAATGCCGCATCTAAACAAATGGAACAAAGTGAATTATTAATAACAATAATAAAAATGTTTTATTTTTCATCAATAGTTTTTTTATTGTTTTTATGTGTACAAAGTTTTTATTATTCTTTATGATAAATAATTTGTTAAGTTCCATTCGTTTAGATGTGGTATTTGTTATTTCGGATAATTCCTAACTTCGGATAAATTTGTAATTTATTACGTTCACTAACAGCCAAATTTGAAAGGAAATTCCAATACCTATAATTTAATAGTTGGTAATAGTTAAGTTATTATTAGTTAGTTACTATTTCAGATTTTCAAATTTGCGGATTTTCACTCTTATTTTCGGTTTTTCAAATTTCTGAAATTTCGGATTTCGAATTTTCCAATTTCCGAATTTTATGAATATTCAAATTTACAAATATTTGTATTTTCTTATCTTAGGATTCTTATATTCAGATATTTCGGAAATTCAAAAACCCGAAAATACGATTTTCGTATTTTGAATTTCCGAATTTTCCGAATGTTTGAATTTTCGATTATTTGGAAAAATTTGTTAAAACGGGTTTTCGTTAATTCAGATATTTCCGAATTAACGAATTTGTCAGAATTTCTTTAAATAAACAAAAAAAAAAACAAATTCGGAACGAAAGAAATTGCACGTGTCTAAAAAGAAAAAAATACTGATACCAGTGGAAAAGCTACCGGGGTCGCCAAAGTCCCACTTGCAACCGAACCTTGACGTTCTGCCACCGGGCTCGGAGGGAAGGACCCCGGTTGAGGGTCAGGGGGGCCCTTCATGGCTTCTTGGACGGGGGGGGGGGGGGCCTGAGGGTTCTAGTTACGCCACTGCCAGGTTTTATGGACATCTCTCCTTTCAGGAGCAAAGACCCCTTGATTCCCACACCTTGCAGGAAAAATACATTTAGATGGGACAGAACACTTATTTTTTTTTATTTTTATTTAAAAAATAACCACAAAGGGACAAATGCATGAGAAGTATATCAAATGGGAATGTATCACTCAAAGGATTTAATATCATAGACATTACAATAAAATCATGCCGTAATGAAGTATTATGAGCCTATGAGCCCTTTTCCCATTCAGCCATTGGATTTTTATTAAAATTTAAAGGGACAGTTTAAAAGCATAAAAATATATAATAAAATTAATTTTAAAAAATTAAATTTTTTTTTTAAATAAAAGTGCCCCCGTTCCCGAATGCAGTAGTGAACGCATACCTAGGTCGCGCACGCATATGTAAATGGTGTGCACACCACACATGTGAGCTATTGCCGCGAACGTCGGCGGGCAAAAATTCTAGCCCCAGATCTCCTCTGTATCTCTAAACCGATAGCCTGTAGAATTTTTTTTTTAAAACGTCGCCTATGGAGATTTATAAGTACCATTCTTTGGCGCCATTCCACGAGCATGCACAATTTTAAAGCGTAACATGTTAGGTATCTATTTACTCGTGGTAACATCATCTTTCATATTGTAGAAAAAAAATTGGGTACATATTATGTTTTGTTTTAATTTATTAAAGTGTATTTTTTCCAAACAAATTGCGTTTGAAAAACCGCTAAGCGAAAAACCGGGTCTAGGGTCTCTACTAAAAATATATATATATATATATATATATATATATATATATATATATATATATACATAAAATGTTTGGGGGTTCTAAGTAATTTTCTAGCAAAAAATACAGATTTTTACTAAACAACAAATGTCAAAAAAAGGCCGGGCCCGACCCCTATTATCAGCAGGCCTGCGGGCTGGTAATTGTATGGCAAGGGCCAAATGTACAGCCTGTCAGGATTTGAACCCACACCTAAAAGTTCGAGTTCACCGAGTATTTATTCCATAAAAATAATCAATAAAATCCATGCGTTTCCAACATGTTTTAGGGGCCCAAAGGTTACACCCCTTCCTCAGGGGTTTAGGTATTTGATTTAAATCAAAAGTGGACTCTAGAGGTTGGAAGGGTCGCAGGTATTGGCATCATTTGTGGCAGCCTTTAACCACTCCAACAACAGATAAGGTCAGATATTAGCCAAGGATGAAATGAGGGGGCAGGTTATGGAAATGGATAAGGAGATCTCTAAGTTAAAAACCACATTGTTACATACAATACATATAAGAATACAGTGAAAGGTTATACAACAATAAAAATAAAACACACTAAGTCAGTATGCAAAATCCATAATCTGGGAGATGTTGATGTTTTCAGTGAGGAGAATGAAGTTGGTGATCCAGAAACACAGCTCGACTCCTCACAAGACTGGGCTGTTGGTATTCATGCTGATCCTCTTGTTTAGAGGGACAGGGGGCATAGAAAAGATGGAGGGGGGTTCCTTTATTTTGGATGTGATGTGAAAGTGAGGAAGAAAGATAATTATGTGGTTGGAGAAGTGGTTGGTGTTCCAGAAACATGGCTTGACTCCTCGAAAGACTGGGCTGTTTGTATTCATGCTGATCCTTATGTTTACAGCCCTTGCACACTGGGCGGTTTGCAGGCGCTATTGTGCTAATAATAGTGCCTGCAAACCGCCCCGAAAGTGCTGCTGCTTTCATTCCAGTGTGAAAGCCCCGAGGGCTTGCACACTGGAGCGATGCGCTGGCAGGACGGTAAAAAAAGTCCTGCCAGCAGCATCTTCGGAGCGGTGAAGGAGCGGTGTGTATACCGCTCCTTTACCGCTCCTGCCCATTGAAATCAATGGGACGGCGCGGCTATACCGCCGGCAAAGCGCCTCTGCAGAGGCGCTTTGCGGTGGTATTTAACCCTTTCTCGGCCACTAGCGGGGGGTAAAACCGCCCCGCTAGCGGCCGCATACCGACGGTAAAACGCCACTAATAATAGCGGCGTTTTACCGCTGACGCCGCCCCCCGCCCCAGTGTGCAAGGGCTCTTATAGGGACATATGACATAGAAAAGATGGAGGGGGGTTCTCTATGTTAGATGTGATGTGAAAGTGAGGAAGAAAGATGATCTTGTGGTTGGAGCCATCGTTGGTGTTCCAGAAACACGGCTTGACTCCTCACAAGACTGGGCTGTTTGTATTCATGCTGATCCTCTTGTTTAGAGGGACACGGAACATAGAAAGGATGGATGGGGGGGTTTCTCTATGTTAGATGTGAGGAAGAAAGATGATCTTGTGGTTGGAGATGTGGTTGGTGTTCCAGAAACACGGCTTGACGCCTCACAAGACTGGGCTGTTTGTATTCATGCTGATCCTCTTGTTTATAGGGACACGGGACATAGAAAAGATGGATGGGGGGTTTCTCTATGTTATATGTGATTTGAAAGGGATTAAGCAAGATAAATCGAAAGGGGTCTGTTATGCTGAGGATGAGGGTTCTTGGATGGTCGAATGGAGAATTAAAACGGCTGGAGAGGAGGACAATGGGGTTAATGGAGAAGGTGGTAGCATTGACAGAGGGTGAAACAAGAAGAGATGGTGGAAGGCTGTGACAGTTGATATGGACATCCATGCAATACAAAATACACTAATAGTAGTAATAGATACAGCAAAATTTAGATAAACTATAGCCAATTACAGAAATACCAGTAGGCTGGCAAACAAAAAGAAAGAGCTTGATATTTTGGTGAGAAACACCATGATTTACGAGTTGGTGCTACAGAAACACTGCTCTACTCTGTACAAGACTGGGCTGTTGACATTCCTGCTGATATCCTCAAATTGGGGGACATAGAAAAGATGGAGGTGTTTGAGATCCCTGATGTACAGTAAAATATAATTCATATAGAAAACATGTCCTGAACATTAATACATCTCAAGGGTTGTGTGTGCAGGACGCTAATACACCTCAAGGGTTGTATGGGACCTCTGATGTCTGGTAAGACTGGATTTCTGTAAAAAACATTTCCCACACTCAGGACAGGAATACGGCTTCTCCCCAGTGTGCAATCTCTGATGTGTGACAAGCTGTGACTTCCGTTGATAATGTGTCCCGCACTCAAGACAGGAATACGGCTTCTCCCCCGTGTGAGACCTTTGATGTATGACAAGCTGTGATTTCTGCTGATAACATTTCCCGCACTCTACGCAGCCGTACGGCTTCTCCCCCGTGTGGGACCTCTGATGTTCGTCAAGTACCGATTTGCGCTTATAACATTTCCCGCACACGGAGCAGGAATACGGCTTCTCCGCCGTGTGAGACCTCTGATGGATGATGAGTTCTGATTTCCGTGGGTAACCTTGCCCGCATTCAGAGCAGCAGAACGGCTTCTCCCCGGTGTGTAATCTCTGATGTTCGACAAGCACCGACTTCCGCTTGTAACATTTCCCGCACTCAGGACAGGAGTACGGCTTCTCCGCTGTGTGAGACCTCTGATGTATGACAAGGTTTGGTTTCTGTCGATAACATTTTCCGCAGTCAGGGCAGGAATACGGCTTCTCACCAGTGTGAGACCTCTGATGTACAGCGAGCTCTGATTTCCACACAAAACATTTCCCGCACTCAAGGCAGGAATATCTCCTCTCCCCTGTGTGAACTCTTTCATGTTTGACAAGTAGTGATTTCTCTGTGAAACATTTCCCGCACTCGATACAGGAATACGGTTTCTCACCCGTGTGGTATCTCTGATGTGCAGTAAGATTGGACTTGTATGAAAAACATTTCCCGCACTCAGGACAGGAATACGGCTTCTCCTCTGTGTGAGATCTCTGATGTCTGACCAGTGCCGATTTATAAAGAAAACTTTTTCCGCACTCAGGACAGGAATGTAGTGCCTCACCCGCATGCAGTTTATGATTCACAGTATCATATTCCCGTAGAAGAGATTCCCCATACTCAGGACTGGAATGTGTCTCCTCAGCCCTGTGAGATCCCTGATGTACAGTAAGACTTAATTCAGAGGGATTCGATGGTCTATCCACACTGTGAAGTCCACCATCCATAGTGGAGATCATTGTCTTTTCTCCTCCACAATCTCCTGTGATGTCCTCATCTTCCATTTTACAACCTGGAGATAAAAAGATACATAGATTATCAGAGCTGAATAAATGCCTCAAATAAATCTAATGTGCAGGATAGGTATCAGTAGAGGGCAGCCACCAATTTCAAGCAATTGTTGGCTGATATCACTCAGTCCCCGCCTTACTCTGGACCAATCAGTGAGCAGTAACAGAGCAAAGATAAGAGAAGAATTATAGGTCACCTGTGCTGATCTCTGTAGGAGTGTCCTCCTCTATGAATGTCCTCGTCATTCCAGACTCCTCCGTATATTGCTGATCATCCCTCACATACGTCTCTTCTACTTCACCCTCAACTTTCATGTTCATCAGATCTTCACCCTAAACCAACAGAATGGCAGAAAATAACATCTGTAACATAGAAGTATTTATGATGTGAGATCACATAGAAAATATCATCTTGTAGAGTCCAAACATCGTCTCCACATGTCAGAGTGTTCAATCACTTTATGTTCCCGACCCTCAACTCCACCTACCTGATGATGGTGAGGGATGGTGTGACCTTCCTGTGTGGAATCCCGGGAATACAGAGGACGGGGACATCTTTCTGATGAGTTCCTGGTATTAGGCGGCTCTATCATATCCTTGAGTTCTTCTGAAAACTTCTCCATCACTCCATACTCCTCATCCTCCTCTTTATACTCTTCTTTAACAATAATATTATAATCCCCGAAGTTTTCGTTCTGGATAAATAATAAAACATTCATTGTAATAAACATGCTTGTGTAAAAATCATAACTATCAGTGATTGTTCCTCATCTACCTGATGATGGTGAGGGATGGTGTGATCTTCCTGTGTGGAATCCCGGGAATACAGAGGACGGGGACATCTCTCTGGTGGGGTTCTGTAGCTGGATGACTCCACCATGGTGTCCTGGTACAGATCTTTGTGTTCTTCCTCCATCACCCCATCCTCATCATCCTCCTCTTTTATCTCTTCTTTAACCTCAACTTTAGAATCTCTCAGGTTTCCACTCTGAATATATAGTAAAAATGACATCAATGGTAACAATGCAGATAATGTACAGATCCTAATGATACTATCAGTGATTGTTCCTCATCTACCTGATGATGGTGAGGGATGGTGTGACCTTCCTGTGTGGAATCCCGGGAATACAGAGGACGGGGACATCTCTCTGGTGGGTTCCCATTACTAGATCCATCTGTAGGAAACACACACACTGACTGAATACATTGTTTCTATGTGTTTATCAGATGATGGGGGATCTAGGTGGAGCCTCCGTACTGCTCTCTCCTTTACAATAAAGTCTCCTCTTACCCGGTGATGTGAGGGGCGGCTGATTATCCATCATGACATCCTTGTAGAGATCCTTGTATGCTTCAGAACGCTCCTCCATCACATCATATTCCTCATCCTCCTATTCTTTAATAACAATATTGCAATCCCCGAGGTTTCCACTCTGGATATATAATAAAACATTGATTGTAACAAACACGAAGTAGGAATGCAAATTAGTCGTTATGTTATTGTCAAGTTGGCCGATGCATGCTCACAGTGAACCTTTCCCCACTCACAGGGCTGGAATATCTGACTCATTACTTTGTCACCTTATCAGTTTATCCTAACCTTTTGTACAACTTTTATTGGGTGTGGGGGATGGGGGTTTATTTCATAGCAGTTCTAAATACACCTTCATTTAATAATCTCTAATTAGAAAGAAATTACCTCCTCTAGTTCCTGGTCCAGCAATGTCTCCTTTCTTCTTCCTCCCGCATGGAAAGGAACTTCCTGCCTGTGCCTGACACAACTGCCTATCTGTCCCTGACATCACTTCCTGTCTTCCATAGAGACTTCCTGTCTGGGTAGACATGAGATCACCACCTTGTGGAGCTCAGAGGAACTGCAGAACCAAGAAACATCTCGTAGTGTGAACAGGCCCTTGTTATTGTTGTCAAGTGTCTCGAATGCTGCAGGACAGTCCCGGGATTTTGGCTACCGACCCAATAGGTCCTCATCCTGCAGGTTCAAGGACGCTGTGTATAGTGGCAGTAGGGTTGCCACATCGTTCCTTTAATCCAGGACACATATAAATTACACAGGTTCTGAGGCCGATTTAATGCAGATAAGGCACCAAGTGAGTTTAATTACCACCTTAATCAGCCACAGAACCTGTGTAATTAATGTGTGTCCTGGATTAAAGGGATGAGGTGGCAACCCTAAGTGGCAGTGAGGTGATGAACACTCTCTGGGTCCCAGCACCAATCACTGCAATTATACCAGACTGTTGGGTGGAGAGATATTCTTTCTGACAGTGAAAGTAGAACTCCGACCTCAGCAGAGAGGCAGTGGAGCTGGAGTGTGATCGGGTAAGTATCAGCACCGACCACCAATGATGGCCTCGGGTTAGACTTTCTTCTCACTGACACCAACAATGGGAAGTATTTTACCCAAATGACACCATGGGGCTTTTTTGGTCCTACTGACATCAATGATGGGGCTTATTTTATCAAAATGACCCCATCATTGGGACTTATTTTATCATAATGACACCAACAATGGGACTCATTGCATCCCACTGACACCAATGAAGGGGCTTATTTTATCTCACTGATTCCAAAGATGTGGCTTATTCTATGCCACTGATACCATTGGACTTCTTTTATCCCACTGACACCAACAATGGGGCTAAATGATGGGACTTATTTTATCTCACTTACTCCAATGATGGGGCTTATTCTATCCTACTGAAACCACCGATAGGACTTATGTTATCCCACTGAAACCAATGATGGGGCTTATTTTATCTCACTGACTCTAAAGATAAGGCTTATTTTGTCCCACTGATGCCAATAATGGGTCATATTTTATCTCACCTACACCAATGATGGGGCTTATTCTATACCACTGACACCAATGGGGCCTATTTTGTCCCACTGTCGCCAAAAAGGTGGCTTATTATATCTTACTGACACCAATGATGGAGCTTATTTTATCTCACTTACTCCAATGATGGAGCTTAATCTATCCTACCGATACCACCGATGGGACTTATTTTGTCCCACTGACACCAATGATGGGGCTTATTTAATCTCACTGACTCCAAAGATGGGGCTTTTTTGTCCCACTGATGCCAATAATGAGTCATCTTTTATCCCACCGACAAAGATGGGGCTTATTCTATCCCGCTGACACCAATGATGGAGCTTATTCTATTTCACTGACACCAAAGATGGGGCTTCTTTTATCCCACTGACACCAACAATGGGGCTAAATGATGGGGCTTATTTTATTTCACTTACTCCAATGACAGGGCTTATTCTATCCTACTGAAACCACCGATGGGACTTATTTTATCCCACTGACACCACTAGGGCTTATTTTATCTCACTGGGGCTTATTTTATCTCACTTACTCCAATGATGGATATTATTTTATTCCACTGACACCAACGTTGGCGCTTATTTTATCCCACTATCGCCAAAAATGGGGCTTATTTTATCTTACGGACACCAATGATGGGATTTATTTTATTATACTGACACCAACAATTGGGCTTATTTTATTACATTGACACCAATAGGACTTATTGTATCCCACTGACACTAGTGAGTGCCAGTGAGAGGGGCTTATTTTATCCCACTGACATCATTTGATACAAGTCTTAGTGAGCCCAATCTCGCTTGAAGGTGATGCCTGCCCTTTTTTCTTGTACATACTGTACCTATGTACCTCCCATGGCTTGCAATACCACCTCTACGCCGAGGACACCCAGATCTGTCTGTCCACTCCTCAACTCACCCCCCCTATCTCCTCACGGATCTCAGACTTACTAAATGACATATCGGTATGGATGTCACACCACTTCCTCAAACTCAATCTTTCTAAAACTGAGCTCGTTATATTTCCTCCTTGCCGCCCCCCCCTCCCATGACTATACCATTAAGATCAACGGCACAACCATTGGTCCCTCCACACATGCCAGGGTCCAGGGTGTAATCCTTGACTCTGACCTCTCCTTCAGCCCCCATATCCAATCACTGGCTAAATCCTGCCACCTCAACCTCCCCAACATCTCCAGAATTCAACCCTTCCTGACTAATGACACCACAAAGCAACTTATTCACTCCTTGATTATTTCCCGCCTTGACTACTGCAACTCTCTCCTTAATGGCCGACCCTTACACAGGCTCCTCCCCCCTTCAGTCTTATATGAATGCTGCTGTTAGACTCATACACCTCACTAATCGACCCATGACTGCTGCCCCTCTCTGCCAATCCCTTCACTGGCTTCCCTTACCCCACCGTATAAAATTCAAAATACTGACCACAACATACAAGGCCATCCACAACATCTCCCACAGCTGCATCACCAACCTCATCTGCAGATATTGCCCAAATCGTCCCCTCCGCTCCTCCCAGGACCTCCTGCTCTCTAGCTCCCTTGTTACCTCCTCCAGAGCCTCTCCCATCCTCTGGAACTCCCTGCCCCGGTATGTCTGATCAGCCCCTAACCTGTGCACCTTTAGGACTTCTCCAGAGCCTCTCCCATCCTCTGGAACTCCCTGCCCCGGTATGTCCGATCAGCCCCTAACCTGTCCACCTTTAGGAGATCCCTGAAAACTCACTTATTCAGGGAAGCCTATCCTTCCCACCTAACAACTGTCCCTGAGCCATCCCCCCATCAAATCATTCCCCGCATCTATTACCTTTTGTACCACCACCCCCTCCCTTTAGAATATAACCTCTATGAGCCGGGTCCTCCTGTCCCTTCTGTATTGAACTGTACTGTAACTGTGCTGTCCCCCCTCTACATTGTAAAGCGCTGAGTAAACTGTTGGCGCTATATAAATCATGTATATTAATAATAATGTCAGATTTATAACTGAATATACAGAATTCAGCAACCTGTCGAGCAGAATGGGAAATGTTGATGTTTTAAGGGATGAGAATAGAGTTGGTGTTCCAGAAACACGGCTTGACTCCTCACACGACTGGGCTGTTTGTATTAATGCCAATCCTCTTGTTTAGAGGGACACAAGACATAGAAAAGATGGAGAGGGATTTCTCTATGTTAGATGTGATGTGAAAGTGAGGAAGAAAGATAGTCTTGTGGTTGGAGGCTGTGATGGTGCGTAGGAGGAATTACGGGTGGAATGATAGATGGGAATGAGAATGTAGTTGGTGTTCCAGAAACACGGCTTGATTCCTCACAAGACTGGGCTGTGTGTATTCATCCTTTTGTACTCTTGGCTGGGTGAAGGCTTGTGATTGTGACTTTGGTCCTCACTCTTGTGGTATAATCTATGTGGTTTAAACCTGAATAAAAAGTGCACTGCTGTGATGTCGGGGAGATCTCTGGGATGTGTGGGTAGATATATAAAATGGGTTGGAGGGGAGGGTAAGGTGGTCGATAGATAAGCAGAGGGTGAAAGGAATAAAGATGGGAAAAGGTTAATTCAGTAAACTATGGGATCCCAAAATTACATACAAACATAATATTACAGCATTTTGATGCAAAATAAAAAGTAACTTAAAGCTAAAGCCTAGAAATAATTTTAGGGACACACACCACCCATCTGATAATGTACCTCTAATAAAGCATATCCCAGGTCCTGCTGACTGGTGCTTAATGTAATAATCCTCCCTTTCAGTCATGTCAGATACCCCCCACAGCTGTGATCTTCTGCCACTGCAGGGGTTAAGAGCAGAGGCGTTGTCTGTGAAGGATCCTGTTGTTTGCCCTCCCCTTCCTGTCCCTCAGCCATTCACAAAACTAATAGCATTCTTCTCCCAGAATGCAAGGCATTCTGTGAATGGAGGAGAAGGGTCCTGTTTGCACTTTGCTCATTTTACATATGTTCCTGCGAAACCTGGGCAGATTTGTTCATCACTTCTTGACACTCAAACACTTTCATGCACATTACAACTCCTTGGAGAAGCTATCTAGAGACCAGCCCACCTTTGAGAACTTACGCATAAACACGGACTAGCAGAAGAAAATTGGATGCAGACTTGTTGGAGATGCGGAAATGAGGAAGGTATTTTCCACATATGATGAGCCAGTCATCATATTCAAGCCTAGGGGTGGGACATTTTCAGTCCATGCAATGGAATCAGGAGCAGGGAAGGACTGGAGTGCTCGTAGGTAGGCCTGTTGTCCATAATCCCAGAACCCCTTAAGGCAGAAAAGAATGGCCTCCTAGGAGTCCTCACCTTTGAAGGCAAGGCCCTGATCCCCAGATACTGGGCATCAACAACCATCCCACATATTGGGGAGTGGGTCAATGAACTTAACCCCATCATGAGGATGGAAGAACTAACTACTCACTTGAATGACTGTCACACAACCTTTGTTGCCACATGGATTGAATTCTCCACCTCTTCCCATCTTTGGTTCTTTTTCTGGCTTGACCTCTTGATCAGTGTTGGCATCTTTACACTTTCCCCAGCTCGACCACTTACCTTCCTTATACTTTTTGATCCCTACCCCCGTGTCTAAATGTGACAGCAGTGGTCGTACTTCACCTACCAATATTAATCACTGTTATTGCTTAATTCACTTCCGTATACATAAATCGTTCAGGTCGATGTGGGCAAACTTAGCTAGAATTGCTGTTGCCATCATGGGGCTCCCAGCAGGACCTTGAATTTCCACCTTCACATATTTGCCCTGCAACCTGTACACTGACTACCCCATACTGTCATACTAGAGTCCTCTGCTGTATCCTTCCCCTTTTTCACTGCTAATCCTCCACCATTGCATCCTGGGGATCAGGAGCCATTTCTACTCTTTTCTCTCTGGTGAGGTTCTTGGCGCCTATGAGCCAGAGGTGGAATATGCCAAAAGAAGAGGGGTGATTCCCTATTCCATCTGTACTGGGGGGTATGGGGACCCTAATCTTTCTGGCTGTTCTGGTTCAGAAATGGTGGACTGCTTGTTGTTGGCTACAACTGATGAAGACAGTGAGGGGGTGACCCACGTCATCCATTCCACCACTGCCTGAGACAGCCTTTCTCAACCTCTTAACCATGGAGGAACCCTTAAAGTAACTGCAGTCTCAGGGAACCCTTTGCTGATAATTACTATATCCAGAGCTCATGATACATTAGTGTAATGGTCACTGGGAACAATGTTCCCTACACTTGTAGTCATTGGGAAGCCTGCCCTCCTTACAGATAACTAAAAAGATTGTTGGTGTCAGCGGTTACTTATGTAAGAGTCTGAAATTGTTCATTGCTCTAGAACCTCTAAAGGAACCCTAGTTGAGGAACTATGGCCTGAACCTTCTTTGAAGGAACGGGGGGCATCTCAAGGCTTAAAAAGCCACATAGGAAATATTTTAGCACGGTAGATAGGTTTTTGCAAGCTTGAAATGAAATGCGCCTAACGCATGATGTGTTTTTGATGTTTCGGTAGTGCTTCAGTGATGCTTCGTGTGTTGCTTCGATGATGCGTTGGTGGTGCTTTTTTGAAGCTTTAATGAAGCTTGGCAGATGCCCTGTGTGTGTGTTGATATCTCATACCTGCAATACCTTCAAAACAAAGCGCAGCTAAAGCTGAATTAAAGCCTCTCAGAAGCTGCAGGTGCTTCAAGCAAGCTTTGTCATAGACTTTTGTGGAGGCTTTGAAGACGCTTTGAAGCACCACAAAAGCGGCATAGGGTATAATTTTTGAAGTGAAGCCGAAGCAAAACAAAGCTAGGCAAAAACATGTAAACAGGACTGTAAGCTAAATATTTTTTTAAGTGACATGGGCTTTGACTGCCGCGTCCGAAGCCTTGTTTTGAGTGTAAACGAACCCTAAAGCAGTGCTAATTATATTTAAATCTATAATCAGTTTTGCTGCAAAAAAACAAAGTTACCAAAACCCCTCCATTCATCCCGATCAGTAATATATTTCTCTCCCCCTTGGTGGGAGTAGAGATTACCCCATCTATAAGGATATACCCTACAGTACAGTAGATACACACAGCACAAGGCCGTGTTCACACGACGAGAGGTTTCTCGGGACTGCAGTTCCTCTGAGCTCCACAAGATGGTGATCTCACCTCTACCCAGACAGGAAGGCTCTATGGAAGACAGGAAGTGATGTCAAGTCTAGACAGGAAGTACCGGGTGAGAGGTGAATAAAGGGGAAAGTATTGAGGAGACATTGTTGGAAGTGGCAGAAGAGGTGGTAATAAGATCATATTTTATATTTACACCCAGTAACCCCCCCCCCCCCCCCCATGTCCATATATAATGTGGAAACCTAGATTATTAACCTCTTCAGGGTCAGAACATTTCTCAACTTATACAGTATATATGTATATTCTCATTATCATTTATCATCCTTACCTGTTTAGGCAGAAACCTGTATAGATCACATGATTGAGGATGGAGGAGGACCGGAGTCACATGACCGAGAAGATAATAAACCTCACCCTGGAAATCATCTACTTGCTGACCGGAGAGGTGAGGAGGATTCTGGGAGGTCACATGACATCACTCTTATCTCTATTAATAAAACACAGACCTGACCGGAGAGGTGAGGAGGATTCTGGGAGGTCACATGACATCACTCTTATCTCTATTAATAAAACACAGACCTGACCGGAGAGGTGAGAAGGATTCTGGGATTCTAACATGATATTCCTATTGGTTCTCCAATACAGAGATTTCCTCTTGTGAAGTCAGGTGATCATATGACCATCACAGTGCCTCCATGTGACTCCCTAAAACCTGAGAGACACAACATGGAGAAGATTCTAGAAGTCACCAAGAAGATGATGGAGCTGCTGACAGGAGAGGTGAGGAGGATTCTGGGAATTCTGGGACATTATCCAGTAACAGACAAGGGATGTGTCTGGATGGTGACTGTATCATTGTGTGTGTCAGGTTCCTATAAGGTGTCAGGATGTCACTGTCTATTTCTCCATGGAGGAGTGGGAGTATTTAGAAGGACACAAGGATCTCTACAAGGACGTCATGATGGACAATCAGCCGCCCCTCACATCACCGGGTAAGAGGAGACTTTATTGTAAAGGAGAGAGCAGTACGGAGGCTCCACCTAGATCCCCCATCATCTGATAAACACATAGAAACAATGTATTCAGTCAGTGTGTGTGTTTCCTACAGATGGATCCAGTAATGGGAACCCACCAGAGAGATGTCCCCGTCCTCTGTATTCCCGGGATTCCACACAGGAAGGTCACACCATCCCTCACCATCATCAGGTAGATGAGGAACAATCACTGATAGTATCATTAGGATCTGTACATTATCTGCATTGTTATTTGATGTTTTTTATATATACAGAGTGGAAACCTGAGTGATTCTAAAGTTGAGGTTAAAGAAGAGATAAAAGAGGAGGATGATGAGGATGGGAGGATGGAGGCGTCAGAGTTTCCTGAAGGACACAAAGATCTGTACCAGGACACCATGGAGGAGACATCCAGCTATAGGAACCCACCAGAGAGATGTCCCCGTCCTCTGTATTCCCGGGATTCCACACAGGAAGATCACACCATCCCTCACAGTTACAAGGTTGGTGGGATGGAGCATCTAGACAGAACATGGACTCATAGAGATGATTTGTAGATTTTTAATATGTAAGCTTATATTTTACAGATGATATTCTCTCTCATTTTCTTGCTTTAGAGTGGAGATCCAATTGATATAGAATTTGAGCTTAAAGCAGAAGAAGAAGAAGAGACGTATGTGAGGGATGATCAGCAGTCTATGGAGGAGGATGGAATAACGGGGACATTTATAGAGGAGGACACTCCTACAGAGATCAGCACAGGTGGGTCATTAATTCTAAATCTACTCCTCCACCTATACTGCTCAGAGTAGGGCAGGAATCTGTAATACCCTGGTCACTTTCCTGGCCTGTGTTCTTGCACATTAGATCTTCTTTCTCTCGGATAATCTTCCTTCTCTGTGCTGCAGACTCAATTTATGTATCTAGACTGGATTTATGGAGATTCTGGGGTTCAGCTGGAAGCAATTTATAAGCGTTGATTAACCTAGGCATCTGAGGCATGTGTCTTTGTCCCATGTCTGGGTCTAGCAAGATCCCTGACAGAGTAATTCTCCCGGGGTTACTTGCTCTGTTATTTGCTGTCTGTGCCGGGTGGAGGGATATGTCTGTATAGTCTCAGACCCAAGTCACTGAGTGCAGTCTCAGGAGATGGGAGGCAGCGGTGTGGGACCTCTGCAACTTGTCTCCAGTAAACATTTAAACTTCCACTGATTACTGAATACCAGTATTATGAGTCCTGATCTATATAGTGTATACTCTATTTTGTACATTACATACTCCTGACCCCTGCACTATATACTCTATGTTGTACATTACATAATTCTGATACTATATAGTCCTATCTGTTGTATCTTATACAATATGTTGTACATTACATACTCCTGACTTATGCTCTCTCCCCTCTACCCACTGCTATATATACACATAATATGTATTCTCTTTTGTTACATCAATTTCCTTCATGGACATTTTATATCTGATGATGTGATTGGAGGACAGACTTTTACATGTTGATAATAATGTGATAACATCCTCCAACTTTGGAACCTTAAACAGAAAGTGATAATGAGGGAGGAGTCAATAACCCAATGATGGTGGTCTTCAGGATCAGTCCAGTCTCCATCTTGGTTGTTCTCCCCCCATCCTCACTCTCTGACCTCTGGTGGGGCTCAGCCCCGCTGTTATTCATGACTAAATCATGGACTAAATAAGGAAGTGCAGGACTTCTTATGTTGGGAAGATGGCAATGAGTGATAGAGGGGGTGGGGACACTCGTCCTATAATCCCCTCATCACTGTCACTCCTATAAAAGACAGTTCTCGTTGTTTCCTCACTCTCTGACTAAGGTCCATGAATAAAGAAATGAACTGGTAGGAGATCAGAGGACCCATTTACTAGTTACCTTGAGGGGGTGGTGTCATGGGGTCAGCAGCTAGGATAGCCAGATCTGCGTGGCTACACCAGGAAACGGAGACCAGACTATATATAGTAAAGTAAATTTATTAATAGTAAAACAAAAGACATCCACACACCAGCAAACATAAAGATATAAGAAACCATAAACTGAAAGATAAAATACTCAACCACCTAACTATAACACAATATATACAAAACAAGGAACACATGTCACAGGGAATACCAGAGTTGCAAGGGAGAACCATGACTGGGGTCAGGAACAAGGGCAGCAGATATAAGGCTGTGGGGTACAGGATGCAGGGCAAGAGATCAGGAGCAGTAAAGACAGCAAGCAGCATCTGACTAGCAAAGCAAAACACTGACACTAAATGTTTTAGCAGAGGAGGGACTAAATACCCTCCCAGCAGCCAGCATCAGGTGAAGACTGATTACTAGAAGCTGTTGAGAGACACCTGCTGGTGGACACTGGAACTACAACCCTCCATCCAGGGTACCACAGTGTGATCCAGACAGTGGGGGATACTTGTCCTTTAATCTCCTCGCTCTCACTCCAATGAAAGACAGGTTTTGCTGTTTCCTCACTCTCTAAGAATGAATAAAGAAATGAACTGGTAGGAGATCAGAGGACCCATTTACTAGTTACCTTGAGGGGGGAATTGTAAGATCCTCAGAGACAAAGCTGCCTGATGTGGGCGGAGTCCTGGTTTAGGGGAACCAATCAGCTCATGTCTAGTAATAATCTTTGTATTTCTATTTTAGTAGATGGACGGGAGATGAGGAAAACCTCAGAGGATTGTCTCACTTTGTCTCCAGACTGTAAAGTAGAAGATGAGGACATCACACAGTATAGTCCAGGAGAAAACCCGACTACCTCAAATGTCCATCCGGCACCACACAGTGTAGATGGACCATCGTATTCCTCTTATCCTGAGGAACCTCAGACTGTGCGGGACGGTGCCGGACCATCGTATACCTCTTATCCTGAGGAACCTCAGACTGTGCGGGACGGTGCCAGACCATCGTATTCCTCTTATCCTGAGGAACCTCAGACTGTGCGGGACGGTGCCGGACCATCGTATTCCTCTTATCCTGAGGAACCTCAGACTGTGAGGGACGGTGCCGGACCATCGTATTCCTCTTATCCTGAGGAACCTCAGACTGTGAGGGACGGTGCCGGACCATCGTATACCTCTTATCCTGAGGAACCTCAGACTGTGCGGGACGGTGCCAGACCATCGTATTCCTCTTATCCTGAGGAACCTCAGACTGTGAGGGACAGTGCCATCCTTCTAACAGATAAGAGCTTTTCCTGTACTGAGTGCGGGAAGGGTTTCCCGTTTAAATCCCATCTTATTGCACATAAAAGGTCTCACACAGGTGAGAAGCCGTATTTCTGTCCTGTGCAGGAGTGCGGGAAATGTTTTGCACGAAAATCTGAACTTGTCGTACATCAAAGGTGTCACACGGGTGAGAAGCCATATTCCTGTGCTGAGTGCGGGAAATGTTATGTACACAAATCAGATCTCCTCACACATCAAAGGTCTCACACAGGGGAAAAACCATATTCATGTTCTGAGTGCGGGAAATGTTTTGTACAAAAAATGCATCTTGTCACACATCAAAGGTCTCACACGGGGGAGAAGCCGTATTCCTGTGCTGTTTGCGGGAAATGTTTTTCAGGCATGTCCAATCTTTACACACATCAGAGATTGCACACGGGGGAGAAGCCGTATTCCTGTTCTGATTGTGGGAAAGGTTTTGTACAAAAATCACATCTTCTCAAACATCAACTGTCTCACACAGGGGAGAAGCCATATTCCTGTGCTGAGTGCGGGAAATGTTTTTCAGTTAAGCCGCATCTTTACAGACATCAGAAAGCTCACATTGGGGAGAAGCCGTATCCCTGTCCTGAGTGCGGGAAATGTTTCCCAGGTAAGTGGCATCTTTACAGACATCAGAAATCTCACACAGGGGAAAAGCCGCATATATGTCTGGAGTGTGGGAAATGTTTTTCAGAAAAGTCCAGTCTTAACACACATCAAAGATTACACACGGGCGAGAAGCCATATTCCTGTACTGAGTGCGGGAAATGTTTTTCACAGAAGTCCAATCTTAATACACATCTGAGATCTCACACAGGGGGTGAAGCCGTATTCCAGTCCTGAGTGAGGGAATTGTTGCTCAGTGAAGTCCTGTCTTCCTGTACATCAGGGGTCCCACACAACCCTTCGAGGTGTATTAGCGAGTGCAGGAAATGTCTTGTATATGAATGTTGCTGGACATGTGGGGAAGAAGCACACCCTGATATACACCTCAGATATACTCCATGGCTGATCTTCATCATGGAAGAAACAGTTGATAAGGAGATCAGAGATCACCAAAGACATGGATGAAGTGTTGTACCGTGTTGGCCATTGATAGCAGGAGAAAAATAAAAATGGAGTCATTACCTCTCATTGGCTGAGTACATTTTGTGGTGTAAACTCTTGCAAGAGGTCTGCTTTCGCAAGTCGTCTTCCAGGACGAAACACGTTAACCCCACCACTTAAAAGGCGGTTCTTTAGGCCTTTTAAAATAAAAATGGAGTCATTACCTCTCATTGGCTGAGTACATTTTGTGTTGAAAGATTTCACAAACGCTTATAGGTCTGTAGAAATAACTCACGGTGGAGCTGCTGATTTAAATCGAGCTGTTACCGTCACCTTTTTTTTACCTGTAGTTTCACCAATACCAGACTTAGAGTCCACGTTGAGCTTGTTATCTGACAATGTATGCACCAGTCACTTTAGTACATTTCCAATGCTTTAAAGGGAGATAACTGGAAGAAATAGCAGGAAAGAGGTAGAAGAAGATTTGCAGGGAAGTTCAAATACATTTTCTGTCTTTGATCTTTGAGTACTTGAATATCTTAAGGACGAGTATTCCTTCAGTCCAAGATTTAATCTTTTACCCACCTGGATAGGCCTCTCTCACTGACCTAGCAGCCGGAGCGTAGCACGAACAAGAAAAAGTCTCTGCCACAGACTTGAGAAGAATAAAGTAACTGTACGATCCTCTGCCACAGGACGTAGTAGTTTTAGATGAACAGCAACACAGTACCAGAACCTTTAAGCCGACCCGGCAGTACTATGTGGTAGGTTGACTTAAGATGCGTCCTCCAATTGAGTCACCAGGCCCCTCTCCAGACCAGCGCTCCGCATGATCCTTCCAAGACGGGTCGTCCCCTGGATTCTTCTCAATTGTCCGGCTTCTTCCCGCAGGACAGAAAGCACAGGACCATCTCTGCAGTAGTAGTAGTAGGCCCCAGACAGACTTCTGAGCCCACCCACACGCTGCAGCAACGCAGTCCTCCGGCCCGGAGGACCACGAGGTTGGACTCCTAGCACATACCTGTCGGCCAGGAGGGCCAGCAGGTGGAAAGAAAAGGACCAAGAAATATGGCGTTTTCCCTTAAATACCCCTTCCCAGAATGCACCGCAGGGGACAACCTCTGCCGAGTTACTTCTGGGAAAGAAGAGCACTCAATACACCTCAGTCTGTTGCTTTCCAGCTCCGGTCTGTAGTGACACCGACATCTACAGGCGACGGAGTGGAACTGCACGCAACACAACCAAGGCTGACACTGAAGCTAATTTAGCCATAAATCTGAACTATGTACAGAACAGATGACCCACTAAATTTACACATAAGCGGTAGATTAAAAATCTACCAGCGCTACATACTCCCCCCACTACAATAGACGTTGTCCTCAACGTCTGCCAAAATATGACTCTCAAGCCTGAGAGTAGGTATTTGAACTTAAAAAACTTGGATAGAAGGAAGGGAAAACAGTAAGGAAAATTTTACAGTCTCAAACATTAATACAACAACATATTCACATTTAGTCATGTCACAAACCCCACTATCTACCTAGCTGAAAAGCCTAATGCCGCGTACACACGAGCGGACTTTACGGCGGACTTTGCCCGGCGGACTTTTCGACGTACTTTCCGACGGACTTTCTGAATGAACGGACTTGCCTACACACAATCCACCAAAGTCCGTCGAATTCGTACGTGATGACGTACGACCGGACTAAAACAAGGAAGTTCATAGCCAGTAGCCAATAGCTGCCCTAGCGTAGCTTTTTGTCCATCGAACTAGCATACAGACGGCGGACTTTTCGACCGGACTCGATTTCAACGGATAAATTTTAAACAAGTTTCAAATCTAATGCCGCGTACACACGAGCGGACTTTACGGCGGACTTTGCCCGGCGGACTGGATTTCGTCGGACAATTCGATGTGTGTGGGCTCCAGCGGACTTTGTTTTCTCAAAAGTTGGACGGACTTAGATTTGAAACTTGTTTAAAATTTATCCGTTGAAATCGAGTCCGGTCGAAAAGTCCGCTGTCTGTATGCTAGTTCGATGGACAAAAAGCCACGCTAGGGCAGCTATTGGCTACTGGCTATGAACTTCCTTGTTTTAGTCCGGTCGTACGTCATCATGTACGAATTCGACGGACTTTGGTGGATTGTGTGTAGGCAAGTCCGTTCATTCAGAAAGTCCGTCGGAAAGTACGTAGAAAAGTCCGCCGTAAAGTCCGCTCGTGTGTACGCGGCATAATGCCGCGTACACACGAGCGGACTTTACGGCGGACTTTGCCCGGCGGACTGGATTTCATCGGACAATTCGATGTGTGTGGGCTCCAGCGGACTTTGTTTTCTCAAAAGTTGGACGGACTTAGATTTGAAACTTGTTTAAAATTTATCCGTTGAAATCGAGTCCGGTCGAAAAGTCCGCCGTCTGTATGCTAGTTCGATGGACAAAAAGCCACGCTAGGGCAGCTATTGGCTACTGGCTATGAACTTCCTTGTTTTAGTCCGGTCGTACGTCATCACGTACGAATTCGACGGACTTTGGTGGATTGTGTGTAGGCAAGTCCGTTCATTCAGAAAGTCTGTCGGAAAGTACGTCGAAAAGTCCGCCGGGCAAAGTCCGCCGTAAAGTCCGCTCGTGTGTACGCGGCATAAGTCCGTCCAACTTTTGAGAAAACAAAGTCCGCTGGAGCCCACACACATCGAATTGTCCGACGAAATCCAGTCCGCCGGGCAAAGTCCGCCGTAAAGTCCGCTCGTGTGTATGCGGCATAACAGCTTGATAGGAGATCTAGTTGTTCCTGAAAGAAACAAAGTTAAACACACACAAAATAAACGTACATTATCATCACTGAACAATTTAGGAGCAAAGCCTCATTCCCCAGAGAATGACACTTTCTTCCCCACATATTTTCCTTCTGATGCAAATGAACTAAGGTAACTTGAAAAGTCCATCCCTATCTCTGGGCAAATTATATCATTTCAGTAAAAGAAAATCCAGCTAGCAAAAAATCTTTGGATATAGAAGCACTAAGGTGAATAAAGTCTCTTGACCACGGAGTTCTCTAAACC
Organism: Lithobates septentrionalis; assembly: GCA_037952835.1. NCBI lineage: Eukaryota > Metazoa > Chordata > Amphibia > Anura > Ranidae > Lithobates > Lithobates septentrionalis. The sequence goes on from JBBDGP010000932.1 coordinate 2,532,782, forward strand.
CTAACACTATCTGGCTATATACCCCAAAGTTCTCTTTTCTTTTATCAGAACAGAAGACAACAGTCTCTTTGCGTAATCACCAAAAAACCGGGGATCTGGTAATGTCAGTTTCTTCCCTTGTTTATCCACGGTGGTGATAAAATAGACAATGTCATCTTTTCCGGGTCTGCAAATGACCACCTTGTCAGCATAGATGTGCCGACCATAGTTCCAATGCAGCAAACATCCATTGAAACGTTCATCCATAGCAGCAGAATACCCAGCTCTCCGGAAAGGTTTTGGTACAGACAAATAGTCACAGACAGCTTCACGGTACCACTGTTCCCGGTTGGCCTCAATTTCCTGCATAATTTCCTGGGTAACGTAAGGAAATTCCAGACCATATTCTGTGGCAACTGGTTTGGTGAGCACTCTCTGTAAACGGGCAAGTCTGGGTAAAGCTCTATTTTTCCCAAAACCAGGAGGCACACAAGAATTTGGTGATTTGCGCACCATAAATCCGATGGGCATCGGTTCAAACCCAAGCAAACTGGCAACTTTAGACAATGTCTCTTTGGTAGTACTGTGCGGCTCCACACAAGGTGATGTCTTCCCAGAATCCAGAGCTGTCCATTCTGAGAAAGTAAGGGCAGAAGAAACATCTTCACCCTGGGCCCACAACAGTTCCTGTGACATTGTCTCAAACAAATCATCATCACCGGAGAGATTTGACATAGAATCTATCTCCGAGTCTCTCAACTCTTCCGCTGGCAAATATTTACAAAGAGTCCCAGATATGTTCCCCTTTGATCTCTCAACCGTTCCTGACGTGGACTTCTCCGGATCCATGTATTCCTCCGGCTCCTGTTCGGGTAGTCTCTGGGGCAGGCCTCGACCACGGCCGCGGGAAGCCTTCACATATCCCACCTTCCTTGGGACAGGTGCAACGGGGATAGGTGTAGTGGAAGTAGAAACAAAAGTGATGTCCACTGATGAAGCAATAACAGTGACATCTTCCTCGGGAACACTCACGGTAGCAGATGAGACCACGGCCTGTTGCTCTCCAGCAGTGATGCCAGTATTTTCCACCGTAGCAATTCCTGTAGCCCAGTCCACACGATAAGCATGGGGCGACATTGTAGGTTGCTCCACTATGAACAAGTATTTTCTGCACTGCAAACATCGGACAAATGGACGGAGATGTATGGCCAGTCCTTCACACTTGTGGCAAAGCATGCCCAGCCCTTCAATATCTCCAACAGTGTATAGGACGAACCGCCCCTGCGGCTTCAAGCGAATGCCGGTATCCGTCAGCAGGGTTCCAGTCAGCATAGCACCCGCAGCGGTACTTGTAGGGAACATCTTGGACCCCATAGTTGAAGGTATCAATGGAAAAGAAGACATGGCTGCACTCTGATCCTCTCAGTACGATCAAGAGGCCTCTCTTCTCCTTTGGCGCCAGACACATACACACACGTCCCACGCGGCAGCAAGTAGATGTAGCTCCTCCCACTTGCTCCTCTGGTCACGTAGCTCCCGGGCTTTTACTTCTCGCCCGCAGCCTACGCAGTCAGAAATGTAATCATGCAACTTAACCCCTTCTTTTCCTGGAGAAAGTGACAAAGTCCAGAAACCTCTTGTAGCCTCCCTGGCGGTTTTCCCGAGTGTGGCTCAGGGTTAAAATTCAGCACCATTAGCGGTAACCCCGAGCCACACTCGGGATTGCATGGCAGGATCCTGGTGCCTCCTTACTTACCTTGTCCCCAGGATCCTGCGATGTCCCCCGCAGTGTCCGCGGGCTGTGTCCTGTCCTGAAGCCTCTCTGTGCCAGGCTCCGTTCCCTGCGAGAGCGTCGCGACGCACGGGGGCGGAGCCTGGCGGCAAATTCAAAAAAATGTAAAAAGCATAACACATACAGTACTGTAATCTTACAGATTACAGTACTGTATGAAATCATTTCACATCCCATTTGTCCCCAGTGCTCTGGCCCATGCCCTGCATGCAGTTTTATATTGCATATACTGTTCTTTCTGCCTGGAAACTGGAGATTGTCCATAGCAACCAAAAAGTGTCCCTTTACGTCAAAAATGGCTTTAGACCAGCTAGAAAACAGCGATAGTAAATTAGAACACTTGCAGAATTGAGCGATAGTGAATCGTGTGGAAATTTATTTTATTACTATTTTTTTTTTTTTCTTAATTATTATTTTTTTTTATTATATTATAATTTATGTTTTTGTGTTTCAAACTTTATCATACCCGGGATATCTACTAGACTCTTGTTTGGACAGATTTAAGTGTGTTATTGTTAATAATTACAGACCTACAATATAAAACGCCAAATTTCCATGCAAAATTATTGTACCGCTTTCAGCACCTAAAATCAGAAAGAATCATACCGCCAGGGAGGTTAACATAAACTCCCGGTGAAATACTTCTCAGGGCTGCTTAGTGCAACGGCAAACAATCCCGGACGACGCCCCCACATGTAGCAATAACTCACGGTGGAGCTGGTGATTTAAATTGGGCTGTTACCGTCACCTTTTTTTACCTGTAGTTTCACCAATACCAGACTTAGAGTCCACGTTGAGCTTATTATCTGACAATGTAGGCACCAGTCACTTTAGTACTTTTCCAATGCTTTTAGCGATATAACTGGAAGAAATAGCAGGAAAGAAGTAGAAGAAGAGTTGCAGGGAAGTTTAAATACCTTTTCTGTCTTTGATCTTTGAGTACTTGAATATCTTAAGGACAAGTATTCCTTTAGTCCCAGATTTAATCTTTTGCCCACCCGGATAGGCCTCTCTCACTGACCTAGCAGCCGGAGCGTAGCACGAACAAGAAAAAGTCTCTGCCACAGACTTGAGAAGAATAAAGTAACTGCACGATCCTCTGCCACAGGACGTAGTAGTTTTAGATGAACAGCAACACAGTACCAGAACCTTTTAGCCGACCCGGCAGTACTATGTGGTAGGTTGACTTAGGATGCATCCTCCAATTGAGTCACCAGGCCCCTCTCCAGACCAGCGCTCCGCATGATCCTTCCAAGACAGGTCCCCCCCTGGATTCTTCTCAATTGTCCGGCTTCTTCCCGCAGGACAGACAGCACAGGACCATCTCTGCAGTAGTAGTAGTAGGCTCCAGACAAACTTCTGAGCCCACCCACATGCTGCGGCAACGCAGTCCTCCGGCCCGGAGGACCACGAGGTAGGACTCCTAGCACATACCTGTCGGCCAGGAGGGCCAGCAGGTGGAAAGAAAAAGACCAAGAAATATGGCGTCTGTCGCTTAAATACCCCTTCCCAGAATGCACCACAGGGGACAACCTCTGCCGAGTTTCTTCTGGGAAAGAAGGGCACTCAATACACCTCAGTCTGTTGCTTTCCAGCTCTGGTCTGTAGTGACACCTACAGGCGACGGAGTGGAACTGCACGCAACACAACCAAGGCTGAAACAGAAGCTAATTTAGCCATAGATTAAATCTGAACTATGTACAGAACAGATGACCCACTAAATTTACACATAAGCGGTAGATTAAAAATCTACCAGCGGTACAGGTCTATAAGAAAAATAGTTGAATAAATGTGACACGCATTCGCCCCACCGTAACAATTTTTCTCAGTATTTTTATTTTCATACAGTGATTTCCTATGATCATCAGTTCCATCCAAAGGCCATGATGTGTTACTTCAATTTTTCGGTGTGACCAAATGCCTCGTGTGCAAGCCACTCAGGCTAGGAAAGGGTGCTAGTCCTGGGTCATTGCTGTGAGCACACCACGTGTGCAAGCCACTCAGGCTAGGAAAGGGTGCTAGTCCTGGGTCATTGCTGTGAGCGCTGGCTGGGGGATGGAGCCCGTCTCAGCTCCAAACATCAATGTGTGGAAGTATGAGTATCCCTTAAGCCACACATTTAAGCAAGCCCACTTGAGATGGTATGGGGCAACCTCAGCCTGGGTCAATGCGTTTCGTTCCACCCCTCAGAGCTTAAATATGGGGATCTTCACGACTGAGCTCAGAGGGGTGGAGCGAAATGCGTTGGGGGGGGGGGCGTGGCCTGGTGGGAGCCCAGGCTGAGGATGCCACGTAACCCTCATGAGTGGGCTTGCTTCGGTGCGCAGCTTAACCACTTCAATACCGGGCACTTTCACCCCCTTCCCGCCCAGGTCATTTTTCAGCTTTTAGCGACTGTTGCAGTTTGAATGACGATTGCGCGGTCATGCAACACTGTACTTATAGGACATTTTTATAATTTTCTTCATACAAACAAAGCTTTCTTTTGGTGGTATTTAATCACTGCTGAGTTTTTTATTTTTTACAAAAAATTAAAAAAAAAATTGAAAAAAAAGTTTTTCTTCTAGTTTCTGTCAGTAGATTTTGTAAATAAGTAATTTTTCTCCTTCACTGATGTGTGCTGATGAGGCAGCATTGATGGACACTAATGAGGTGGCACTGATAGGTGGCACTGGTGGGCACTGATAGACACCATGGATAGGCAGCACTGATGGGCAGGATTGATGAGCAGGCACTAATAGGTGGCACTGGTGGGCACTGATAGGCGTCATGAATAGGCAGCACTGATGGGCACTGAAAGGCTGCACTGACTGGCATCACTAATGGGCACCGATTGGTGGCACTAATGGTCACTGTTGGGGCTTTCCTGTAATCAGGGCACCGATGGTCAGTGCCCTGAATACCTGCCGTGGTCTCCCCTGCGAGGAGATGCCGCTGATAGACTCTCCTCGCCACACACTCTGTCAGTGTGAGGCCAGGAGAGGCGATAAATGGCACTTCCGCACTTACATGTGACCGGCTGGGATTGGGCACAGCCGATCACATGGTTAAAGAGCCGCGTCATGAGCTCTTTACAGAGATCAGGGTCGCGCCGTGTCCTAGGAACATGGCGCAGCCGCGATCGCCGCGTGGGCGCGCAAGAGCGGCCGTTCTGGGGCGCTGTCATATGACGTCCTCCCAGAACGAGAGCCGCACCGCTACTTCATCATTTGATGGTTGGCGGGTGGCAAGTGGTTAAGGGGTATTCACACATCCACACTATGTTATAACCACTAAGCAATCACTGTGGTAACCACCGACTGCAGGCTCTGCCATTTGACAGTTCTTATATAGGTAAGGGGCGGGGCCACCTCGCAACATCACCTGGTGGCGCTGCCCCCTTGTGATGTTAACGACCCAGCATGCACCGTATAAGGGTCAGGCTGCATGCTCGGATGAGGGTCTGGTAGGAATTTTGGGGAGGACCTGTTTTTTTTCTTTACGTTTTGGTGTGGGGTTCCCCTTAAATCCATACTAGACCCAAAGGGCCTGGAATGGATTGGGGGGGACTCCCACACCGTTTCTTTTACATTTTTGTATTGTTGGCAAAAGTATTGTATTGCCGGAAAATTTAAATGTCTTTTATTTTTTTTCTTTATACGTGTCAGTTTTGCTGCAGCAGGTTCTATACACGGTACAGATGCGCCACTTTACAGGCAGACTAAGGGGACCCCCCAGGCACGATATTTAACCACTTAAGGACCAGCTGCTGTCTTTATACGTTGCTACTTTGATGTTAAATACCGCTATGGCAGCATCTAGCTGCCATAACTCCGGTATTTTTAAAACCTGTCTGTCCTCTTTGAGATAAATAAAAAGGGGGGAGTTTGGGACTTTAAAGGAGGCACAATACATGTACCTCCATCCCTGATTCAGGTAAATAAGAAAGGAATGTGGGACTTTAAATGAGGCAATTTTGACTTGTGGAGGTAGAGTAGTTGGTAAACATAATTTATTTAGTAACAATGGTATGAAACAAGTAAAAAAGTATTTTCATATATATATATATATATATATATATATATATATATATATATATATATCATATCTATATGAATATAGATATGATATATATATATCATATACTGTACATACACATGCACACATGGCATGAGCATGATGGATTCAAATGTTTCAGCTCAGCTTGGCAGCACATGAGAAGTATTTGAATATTGATAAAAAGGTATAAATACAAATATGTAACATGTCATTAAAACGGCATTTGGCAATAAGGGGAGCAATATCAATTTTGAGCATGATTAATTGTAGATATAATACAGGATATTTCCTATTGACAGGCAATGGTACGCCATATGCAACAGAGCTGCTATAAAAACAAAGATACACATAACCCCCATCGTTCCCCATGACTAAGTCAATTTATGACGAAACGTACGTCGGGAGGCAGACGTGCTGACGTCATTGCGGTGTAGTGTGTGTGTGGACGGGTGTCTGCTAGCCGGCCGGCATTTTCTCCAAGCTTTTTATCTTCCACTTTGATGTAAGTGCATAATTTTTACTTTTAATAAAATCGCTGCTTTATGGATTCACACTATGGTGAGTTTTTTTTCCATCCCTCCGTGACCCGGATCGTTGGTTCATCCACCGAGCTGTGTTCTCCCAGCCTATCCTCAGCCTAATTTCAAATGATTCGCTGCTGGTGCTGGTCTGATGTCTGGATATCGTTCTAGATTACAGGCTTGATATTGCTTGCCCTCTGGTAAGCGTGCATTTTGTATGGTGGAGGTTAACTATATATGGTGTTTTTTTTTTCTGCACAGAAGAATCGATTTATTTACATTCACTTCACTGGATTTTATATTATACTTATTTCTTCACTGGATTGTTTTTTTGTTATTCCCTTTCATTTGGGGACTTATTACTCAATTTCTTAGTTGTTAAGTTGTTGTAATACACTTTACTGGAGTATTTTTCAATTTTGTAGCGCAGCTTTTTGCTTTTTTTCCAAAGATACACATACACATAGATAGTTACATAGCACTCAATGAATTTTGAATGTATGAAAGGTATGTATGGGCCAGTAACTAGATCATGAGCCAGACTTGACTGAGCACCCCATGGAAACTCGACGCGTTTCATGGCTATATGCCATACATCAGGGGTTGGGTACAGAAATAAACTGTAAATACAAATGCTTATGTAGTATTAGTTAATATATTCTACCCGTAAGGGGGGAAAGAAGATCGTGGGGAGAAAGGGATCTATACTTACAGGTCGGCTAAAGCACTGTGCTTGGCTAACAGACAACCATTTTGGGACCCCAAAATGGTTGTCTGTTCCGGAGCTGAGGCAAGGGACCCCACCCCAGCCAAGAAAACATCCACATAGCATACTCAATTGCCACAACACATTCCACATTTTTTTTCCCAAAATAATTGCGCAAATACGGTGTGACATAAAGTATTGCAACGACTGCCATTTTATTCTCTAGGGTGTCTGAAAAAAATATATATATATGTATATATATGGGTTCTATGTAATTTTCTAGCAAAAAAAAAATGATTTTAACTTGTAAACACCTGTCTGAAAAATAGGCTGGTCCTTAAAGTGGTGTTCCCACTGTTAAAAACTTTTTTTAGAGGAATATCTTTTGTTTGAAATGCTTATTTATAGCACATATAAGATATATTCCTCTTTCCAGGCAGTTTCCATAGTGCTTACGGGCATGTGAAGCCCACAAACACTATCTTCCGGGCTCTGGTGCAGCTGAGCGACCAGCATGCACCGCCCGTTCTCGCGCATACGCCAGATGTACGGTGCAGCGCCGTACACTTCTGACGTTTCCATCACAACGGGCGTCGTCGTCTGAAGTGCCCGCCCCCATTGTGATGGCAACCATGCCCTCTGCGCTGCCCAGTGACTCCTGGGAAATGATGACAGACATCTCCCAGGAGCACTAGCGAGCACGGGCGCCGAGGGAAATGACGTCAGGCGCCTTGGAGAGGAAGAGGCAGATTACGAGGGACCCCCTAGCAACAGAACTGAAAAGGTGAGAAAAAAAAATTCCAAAGGTTGTACTTTTTATTGAATGCAGCTGAATATTATAAAATTTGTTTTATGATTGGAACTCCGCTTTAAGTAGTTAGAGGAATTTTTCACTTTAAGCATCATTAAAACCACTGCTTCTGTAAATACGATCTTTTAAAAAAAAAATTTTGCGTTAATACATGTCCCCTAGGGCAGTACCTGGACCCCCATACTCTTTATATGGCCATTAACTTGCATAAAAGCCTTCAAAATGGGGACTTTTGGTTTTTTCAAGTTCGGGTCCAAAGTTTTTACATGTTCGGGAGTTCCGGCGCAAGCCAAATCGGGTTTTTTTTTTTCAATTCATCACTAATCGCTATCAGCGGGAAGACTGCCCCCCTTAGGCTGCATTCACACCTGAGCATAGCGTTTTTGAGCGTTTCTTCTGGCGTTTTGTCACACGTTTTTTTCGGGCATATTTGCACGTTTCCATGCAGCGTTGTCCGGCGTTTTTGAGCTTTGGCATTTTTTTTATTAGCCAATAGGAAAAATTATCATCTGTTTCATCATTTGTTGCTATGTTGTTAGATTTTGTCATCTGCTTCCTGCTCCATAAACGCCCAAATCTGCCCGATTCGCGCGACAAAAAAGGGTCCAGAACTTGTTTGAGCTTCAGGCGTAAGGCTTTAGGCGACTTGGAGTGGAGATGTGAACCATCTCCATAGAGAATAATGGATTTTTTCCCCTCAAGCATTTTGTAGCTTCAGGCTTCAAGCTACAAAACGCTCAGGTGTGAATGAGCTTTAACAGATCATTGAAGCCGGCTGTCACCTGGTTCATTGCTCAAGGAACCCCTAGAAATATTTGGAGGAACCCTGGCTAAGAAAGGCTGGACTATATTTCTCTCCCCCTTGGTGGGAGTGGAGATGACACCATCTATAAGGATATACAGTACATACACACACACAGCACAAGGCCGTGTTCACACTACGAGATGTTTCACGGGACTGCAGTTCCTCTGAGCTCCACAAGGTGGTAATCTCACTTCTACCCAGACAGGAAGTCTCTATGGTAGACAGACAGGAAGTGATGTCATGTGTAAACAGGAAGTTCCAGGTGAGAGGTGAGTCGGGAGGAAGTAAAGAAGAGACATTGCTGGAAGTGGCAGCAGAGGAGGTAATAAGATCTTATTTTCTATTTACACCCAGTAACCCCCGTCATGTCCGTCCTCTTCCTCCATAGTCACTGTGACGTCTTTTATCTCCAGCAGATGATGATACACACATATATAGTGTGGAAATGTAGATTAACCCCTTCAGGGTCAGAACATTCCCTCCACTTACCGGGCCGGAACATTCTCTTCATTTTGGAGATAAATTCTAGTAATATGTTCCTCTAAACCAGTGGTTCTTAACCTCAGTCCTCAAGTACCGCCAGCGGGCCATGTTTTTGGAACTCCCCTTAGATAAAATAGCTCTTATCATTACCGTGTCATTGATGTGGATTCAAAGCAGCAGTGCAAAGTAACGGAGAACCTGAAAACGTGGCCCGTTCCGTTGGGGGTACTCGAGGACTGCGGTTGAGAACCACTGCTCTAAACAAACTGCACTGACAATAAATAGACAAGACAATGACCATACATGGCCTACAAAGGGAGATTATTGCACTGCACAGGCAGCCAATGGACAATCAATACACTATGCAGCCAACACAATGATGGAGTGCCGGGGTCAGGAGTATGGAGCATATAGGCCCTTACATTGCTGGTCAGGAGGAAGAAAACATTCCCCAGCCTGTCATGAAGGAACTGTTCCATCATTAGTGTCAGAGGGAGGAAAATACTGAGGGTTCTGAGGGAAGTAGAGAAACTGAGGGGCCTCTGAAGGGTTAGTGGTGTTTTAGAACTTTGAGACCCTTATTCGGGTACTCGGATGGGAGAGCTCTCAGGGAATAGGGAACTGTACAGTTCAGGGGGACTCTGAGGGAGGAAGGGGGTCTCTGGATCTGTAATGGTTCTCCTTCCCCCATCTGCACTTAGTTTTTAGACCTTCACCATCTCACTACCCAAGTGATATGTCGTAGGTAGGGTTGCCACCTTTTCTTCAAGCCAAACCCGAATGCTTTAGCGGCACACAGCTTTTTTCTTTTTTTTTTTTGTAGTATAATACGCTATAGGATAGTAAAAGACCTGGGACACCTTTTGGTGCCCCAAGGAGATCAGTAATTCGGCGTGTGTAGCGAACGGTGGATGTGGCCAAATTGTGTTAGCGGTGGGAGAAGCTTAAAAGGGCGATGGTTTAATAAAACAAAAGCGTTGTTCTTCCCATGTGTATTGTACAATATAATGCGGGACTTTGTTCAGCTGGCCAAAGACAGTTCCTTTGCTTTTGTTCAGTCGGCGGGTTGAATAAAAAAAAAACACAAACAGATTCCTCTATGTACACAAATTAGGTGGATGGAGGAACTCCTTCCAACCTTGAGGGCCAATGCACACCATAACGGGCGCGTGTGTTACGTGTTCACATGTGGCGCACTGGAACACACAAAAAGTAAGGCAGGCGTGATTTTTAACATCTTCCCGCCCGGCCTATAGCAGAATGACGGCCAGGCGGGGGGCTCTATTGTCCTGACTGGATGTCTTATGATGTCCTTCACAACAAGCCGCTGTGTCCGCCCAGTGGTGCGGTGTGTTACTCAGACACACAGTGCCCATCATTGATGCCAGTCAGCGCTGCGTATCATTGCTATCTGTCAGTGCTGCTTATCAGTGCCCATAAAGGCTGTCCATCAGTGCTGCCTATCAGTGCCCATAAAGGCTGCCCATCAGTGCTGCATATCATTGCCACTTATCAGTGCCCATTATTGCTGCATATCAATACCACTTATCAGTGCCCATAAATGCTGCCCATCAGTGCTGCTTATTAGTGCTCATAAAGACTGCCCATCAGTGCCGCTTATTAGTGCCCATAAAGGCTTCCTATCAGTGCCCACCAGTGCCTATAAAGGCCGCCCATCAGTGCTGCCCATCAGTGCCCATAAAGGCTGTCCATCAATGCCACTTATCAGTGCCCATAAAGGCTGCACATTGGTGCCGCCTATCGGAGCCCACCAGTGCCTATAAAGGACGCCCGTTATTGCTGCATATCAGTACCACTTATCAGTGCCCATAAATGCTGCCCATCAGTGCTGCTTATCAGTGCCCGTAAAGACTGCCCATCAGTGCTGCTTATCATAAAGGCTGCCTATCAGTGCCCATAAAGGCTACCCATCAGTGCCTCCTATCAGTGCCTATAAATGCTGCCCATCAGTGCCTCCTATCAGTGCCTATAAATGCTGCCCATCAGTGCCCATAAAGGCTGCCTTTACACGCACATGAACTTTAATGGCATCCCAGTCTTAGTCCGTAGGATTCAATATTGAGTTGGCTCCGCCCTTTGCAGCTATAACAGCTTTAACTCTTCTGGGAAGGCCGTCCACAAGGTTTAGGAGTGTGTCTATGGGAATGTTTGACTGTTCTTCCAGACATTTGTGTGGTCAGGCACTGATGTTGGATGAGATGGCCTGGCTCGCAGTCTCCGCTGTAATTCATCCCAGAGGTGTTCTATCAGGTTGAGGCCAGTCAAGTTCCTCCACCCCAAACTCGCTCATCCATGTCTTTATGGACCTTGCTTTGTGCACTGGTGCGCAGTCATGTTGGAACAGGAAGGGGCCATCCCCAAACTGTTCCCACAAAGTTGGGGTCATGAAATTGTACAAAATGTCTTGGTATGCTGACGCCTTAAGAGTTCCCTTCACTGGAACTAAGGGGCCAAGCCGAACCCCTGAAGAACAACCCCCGAACCCAATCCCCCCTCCACCAAATGATTTGGACCAGTGCACAAAGCAAGGTCCATAAAGACATGGATGAGCGAGTTTGGGGTGGAGGAACTTGACTGGCCTGCACAGAGTCCTGACCTCAGACCCGATAGAACACCTTTGGGAGGAATTAGAGCGGAGACTGTGAGCCAGGCCTTCTCGCCCAACATCAGTGCCTGACCTCACAAATGCGTTTCTGGTCAAACATTCCCATAGACACACTTCTAAACCTTGTGGACGGCCTTCCCAGAAGAGTTGAAGCTGTTATAGCTGCAAAGGGTGGGCCAACTCAATATTGAACCCTACGGGCTAAGACTGGGATGTCATCAAAGTTCATGTGCGTGTAAAGGTAGGTGTCCCAATACTTTTGGTAATATAGTTTATGTTCCCATGGGGTAGTAGTTCCTAAATGTACAGCAACCCTCCCATTACCCTCTCACACCCACAACCTATTATTGTGTGACCAATATCATCCAAATAATTCTTACTTTCATTTCCCAAAGTTATCCGTCTACAAGGAGACCTGTATAGATCAAATGACGGCACCAATGAGGATGGAGGAGGACCGGAGTCACATGACTGAGAAGATACTAAACCTCACCCTGGAGATCATCTACCTGCTGACCGGAGAGGTGAGGAGGATTCTGGGAGGTCACATGACATCACTCTTATCTCTATTAATAAAACACAGACCTGACCGGAGAGGTGAGGAGGATTCTGGGAGGTCACATGACATCACTCTTATCTCTATTAAAAAAAAACACAGACCTGACCGGAGAGGTGAGGAGGATTCTGGGAGGTCACATGACATCACTCTTATCTCTATTAATAAAACACAGACCTGACCGGAGAGGTGAGGAGGATTCTGGGAGGTCACATGACATCACTCTTATCTCTATTAATAAAACACAGACCTGACCGGAGAGGTGAGGAGGATTCTGGGAGGTCACATGACATCACTCTTATCTCTACTAATAAAACGCAGACCTGACTGGAGAGGTGAGGAGGATTATGGGAGGTCACGACATCACTCTTATCTCTACTAATAAAACACAGACCTGACCGGAGAGGTGAGGAGGGTTCTGGGAGAAAGGGGTACTACATGGTAACCAAAAAGTCGGACTTTGGAGGCATAGAAACAATGGAGAAGTATTGAAAATAATAATCACATAATTTGTTGAAAAAAATTCATAATATTCACACAGCAATCAAGCAAAAAGAATAAAACCATAGACAAATGATACAATTTGTACAATGAGCCCTTGTGCGTCTACGCGTTTCGCCATATGGTTTCTTCAGGACACAAAACGGAGTTCAAAATTGTAACAAAATAGAGACAAAAGCGAATCTCACTATCTGAAAAATTAGATATATACTGATTTGATTGTAATACATGAGGCTAATCTCTTAAAGGTATCTTGCTTTAATGCTGTCCTTGTGTCTCTACATTCCCTTGGTCATTCTAGCATATGTTTTTTAATAATAAGATGTGTACATACAATATGTTTCATTGTTTGATTCCAATCGGTATAATCAGTATATATGTCATTTTTCAGATAGTGAGATTCGCTTTTGTCTCTATTTTGCCACAATTTTGAACCCCGTTTTGTGTCCTGAAGAAGCCTTATGGTGAAACGCGTAGACGCACAAGGGCTCATTGTACAAATTGTAGCATTTGTCTATGGTTTCATTCTTTTTGTTTGATTGTTGTGTGAATCTTATGAATTTTTTTCAATAAATTATGTGATTATTTTCAATACTTCTCCATTGTTTCTTTGCCTCCAAAGTCCGACTTTTTGGTTACCATGTAGTACCCCTTTTTCCCTATACTTACGGATGTGGCAAATTGAGTGCTCCCCTTTTCCCTGCCCCCTTTCTCATTTTTCCGAGGATTCTGGGAGGTCACATGACATCACCCTTATCTCTATTAATAAAACACAGACCTGACCCGAGAGGTGAGGAGGATTCTGGGAGGTCACATGACATCACTCTTATCTCTATTAATAAAACACAGACCTGACCGGAGAGGTGAGGAGGATTCTGGGAGGTCACATGACATCACTCTTATCTCTATTAATAAAACACAGACCTGACCGGAGAGGTGAGGAGGATTCTGGGATTCTAACATGATATTCCTATTGGTTCTCCAATACAGAGATTTCCTCTTGTGAAGTCAGGTGATCATATGACCATCACAGTGCCTCCATGTGACTCCCTAAAACCTGAGAGACACAACATGGAGAAGATTCTAGAAGTCACCAAGAAGATGATGGAGCTGCTGACAGGAGAGGTGAGGAGGATTCTGGGAATTCTGGGACATTATCCAGTAACAGACAAGGGATGTGTCTGGATGGTGACTGTATCATTGTGTGTGTCAGGTTCCTATAAGGTGTCAGGATGTCACTGTCTATTTCTCCATGGAGGAGTGGGAGTATTTAGAAGGACACAAGGATCTCTACAAGGACGTCATGATGGACAATCAGCCGCCCCTCACATCACCGGGTAAGAGGAGACTTTATTGTAAAGGAGAGAGCAGTACGGAGGGTCCACCTAGATCCCCCATCATCTGATAAACACATAGAAACAATGTATTCAGTCAGTGTGTGTGTTTCCTACAGATGGATCCAGTAATGGGAACCCACCAGAGAGATGTCCCCGTCCTCTGTATTCCCGGGATTCCACACAGGGAGGTCACACTATCCCCCACTGTTACAAGGTTGGTAGGTCGGAGCATCTAGAACATGGACTCATGGAGACAATCTGTGGATTTTATTTACAGTATGTGATAGCAGAAGATCTTTTTTTATAATTTTTTGGTTTAGGGTGAAGATCTGATAGATATAAAAATTGAGGTTAAATCAGAAGAAGAAGAAGAAGAAGAAATGTATGTGAAGGATGATCAGCAGTCTATGGAGGAGGATGGAATGATGAGGACATCCATAGAGGAGGACACTCCTACAGAGATCAGCACAGGTGGGTCTTTAATACTAAATACATTCCTCCACCCATACTGATCACTGATTGGTCCAGAGTAGGGCGGGGACTGAGTGATATCACTTTCCTGGTTTAGAGGAACCAATCAGCTCATGTCTAGTAATAATCCTTGTATTTCTATTTTAGTAGATGGACGGGAGATGAGGAAAACCTCAGAGGATTGTCTCACTTTGTCTCCAGACTGTAAAGTAGAAGATGAGGACATCACACAGTATAGTCCAGGAGAAAACCCGACTACCTCAAATGTCCATCCGGCACCACACAGTGTAGATGGACCATCGTATTCCTCTTATCCTGAGGAACCTCAGACTGTGCGGGACGGTGCCGGACCATCGTATTCCTCTTATCCTGAGGAACCTCAGACTGTGCGGGACGGTGCCGGACCATCGTATTCCTCTTATCCTGAGGAACCTCAGACTGTGCGGGACGGTGCCGGACCATCGTATTCCTCTTATCCTGAGGAACCTCAGACTGTGCGGGACGGTGCCGGACCATCGTATTCCTCTTATCCTGAGGAACCTCAGACTGTGCGGGACGGTGCCGGACCATCGTATTCCTCTTATCCTGAGGAACCTCAGACTGTGCGGGACGGTGCCGGACCATCGTATTCCTCTTATCCTGAGGAACCTCAGACTGTGCGGGACGGTGCCAGACCATCGTATTCCTCTTACGGTGTCGTCCTTCCAACAGATAAGAGGTTTTCTTGTTCCGAGTGCGGGAAATGTTTTGTACACAAATCACACCTTGTCATACATCAGAGATCTCACACGGGGGAGAAGCTGTATTCCTGTCCTGAGTGTGGGAAAGGTTTTTCACGAAAGTCTAACCTTAACGCACATCAGAAATTGCACACGGGGGAGAAGCAATATTCCTGCCCTGAGTGCGGGAAATGTTTTGTACACAAATCCCATCTTGTCATACATCAGAGATCTCACATGGGGAAGATGCCGTATTCCTGTCCTGAGTGCGGGAAATGTTTTTTAAGCAATTCACATCTTTCCAGACATCAGATATTGCACACGGGGGAGAAGCCGTATTCTTGTGCCGAGTGCGGGAAGTGTTTTTCAAGGAAGTCCAATCTTTACACTCATGAGAGATTGCACACGGGTGAGAAGCCATATTCCTGTTCCGAGTGCGGGAAATGTTTTTCAAGGAAGTTTAAT
Organism: Lithobates septentrionalis; assembly: GCA_037952835.1. Lineage (NCBI taxonomy): Eukaryota > Metazoa > Chordata > Amphibia > Anura > Ranidae > Lithobates > Lithobates septentrionalis. The sequence continues at coordinate 2,548,592 of JBBDGP010000932.1, forward strand.
CTTTACATCCATCAGAGATCTCACATGGGAAAAAAGACACATTCCTGTCCTGAGTGCGGGAAAAGTTTTTTAGACAAGTCCAGTCTTTCCAGACATCAGAGATCTCACACGGGGGGAGAAACCGTATTCCTGTCCTGAGTGCAGGAAATGTTTTTCAAGGAAGTCACATCTTTTCACACATCAGAGATCTCACACGGGTGAGAAGCCGTATTGCTGTTCTGAATGTGGGAGATGTTTTGCAGATAAGTCCTCTCATAACAGACATCAGAAATCTCACACAGGAAGGAGCCCCTTTCCTGTCCTGAGTGAGGGAAGTGTTCCTCACTGAAGTCCTGTCTTCCTGTACATCAGGGGTCCCACACAACCCTCGAGGTGTATTAGTGAGTGCGGGAAATGTCTTGTATATGAATGTTACTGGACATGTGGGGAAGAAGCACACCCTGATATACACCTCAGATATACTCCATGGCTGATCTTCTTCATCATGTAAGAAACAGTTGATAAGGAGATCAGAGATCACCAAAGACATGGATGAAGTGTTGTACCGTGTTGGCCATTGATAGCAGGAGAAAAATAAAAATGGAGTCATTACCTCTCATTGGCTGAGTACATTTTGTGGTTTCAGTAACACTTGTATTTAAAAAAAAAAATAGTTGAATAAATGTGATGAGCATTCAAAAATGTTAGCCGTATTTTTTTCTCATACAGTGATTTCCTATGATCAGCAGTTCCATCTAGTGGCCATAGTGCAGTATTGCGCTATTTTTCCTGATTAAGGTATTTATGGAAAAATTGCCAGATTATAGCCACTAGATGGAGCTGAGGAGCAGAGAAAATCACTGTGTTAACTAAAATATTGGCAGGATTTGTCATGGCTGGCCAAATGCTTGTTAACAATGCTTACAATATGAGGGCAGACAGTACAATTACAATACAATTCAATACAGAAGGAATCGGAGGGCCTGGCTCATTGGAGCTTACAATCTGGGAGGCACGGTCAAGTGATACAAAAGGTAATAACTGTGGGGGATGAGCTGATGGAAAAAGTGGAAATAGAATTGTTAGGTGGGGACAGGTTAGGCTTCTCTGAATAGAAGGGTTTTTAGAGATCATCTAAAAGTAGATGGAGTAGGAGATAGTTGGACAGATTGAGGTAGAGAATTTCCAGGATGGGAGAGGCTTTGGAAAAGTCCTGGAGGCGAGCACTTGAGCAGGAGGTCTTGGGTGGAACGAAGAGACTGATTTTGGTTGGTATTTCGAGACTAGGCTAGTGATGTAGCTGGGGCAGAGTTGTGGATGTTTTTGTAAGTTGAATTCGTTGGGTGAGCAGAAGCCAGTGGTGGAGGACACTGAATGGAAGCCAGTGGAGGGATTGGCAGAGAGGGGTGGAGGACACTGAATGGAAGCCAGTGGAGGGATTGGCAGAGAGGGGTGGAGGACACTGAATGGAGGTCGGTGGAGGGATTGGCAGAGAGGGGTTGAGGACACTGAATGGAATCCGGTGGAGGGATTGGCAGAGAGGGGTGGAGGACACTGAATGGAGGCCAGTGGAGGGATTGGCAGAGAGGGGTGGAGGACACTGAATGGAGGTCGGTGGAGGGATTGGCAGAGAGGGGTTGAGGACACTGAATGGAATCCGGTGGAGGGTTTGGTAAAGAGGGGTGGAGGACACTGAATGGAAGCCAGTGGAGGGATTGGCAGAGAGGAGTGGAGGACACTGAATGGAGGCCAGTGGAGGGATTGGCAGAGAGAGGTGGAAGACACTGAATGGAAGCCAGTGGAGGGATTGGCAGAGAGAGGTGGAGGACACTGAATGGAGGCCAGTGGTGGGATTGGCAGAGAGAGGTGGAGGACACTGAATGGAGGCCAGTGGTGGGATTGGCAGAGAGGGGTGGAGGACACTGAATGGAAGCCAGTGGAGGGATTGGCAGAGAGGGGAGGAGGATACTGAATGGAGGCCAGTGGTGGGATTGGCAGAGAGGGGTTGAGGACACTGAATGGAATCCAGTTGAGGGGTTGGCAGAGAGGGGTGGAGGACACTGAATGGAAGCCAGTGGAGGGATTGGCAGAGAGGGGTGGAGGACACTGAATGGAGGTCGGTGGAGGGATTGGCAGAGAGGGGTTGAGGACACTGAATGGAATCCGGTGGAGGGTTTGGTAAAGAGGGGTGGAGGACACTGAATGGAAGCCAGTGGAGGGATTGGCAGAGAGAGGTGGAAGACACTGAATGGAAGCCAGTGGAGGGATTGGCAGAGAGAGGTGGAGGACACTGAATGGAGGCCAGTGGTGGGATTGGCAGAGAGGGGTGGAGGACACTGAATGGAAGCCAGTGGAGGGATTGGCAGAGAGGGGAGGAGGATACTGAATGGAGGCCAGTGGTGGGATTGGCAGAGAGGGGTTGAGGACACTGAATGGAGACCAGTGGAGGGATTGGCAGAGAGGGGTGGAGGACACTGAATGGAAGCCAGTTGAGGGGTTGGCAGAGAGGGGTGAAGGACACTGAATGGAAGCCAGTGGTGGGATTGGCAGAGAGGGGTGGAGGACACTGAATGGAGGCCAGTGGTGGGATTGGCAGAGAGGGGTGGAGGACACTGAATGGAATCCAGTGGAGAGATTTTTAGAGAGGGGTGGAGAACATGGATTTGGGTGTTGTCAGCATAGAAATAGTATTGGAAGCCATGGGAGGCTTTTAACTGACCCCGGGAGGAGGTGTAGATGAAGAATAGGAGAGGTCCAAGAAGAGTACCTTGGGGGACCCTGACGGAGAAAGGAAGAGGAGAGGAGGAAGTAGAATTGTAAGTAACGCTAAAGGTGCAGTTGGATAAGAAGGATGAGAACCAGCGAAGAGTACAGTCACGGAGACCAAAGGAGTGTAGTTTTTTGAGGATGAGGGGGTGGTCCAGAAGCAGGAGTAGAGAATAGTGTCCATTGGTTTTAGCTGTTAGTGGACCATTTGGGAGTTTTGGCAGAGCAGTTTCTGTGGAGTGTTGAGAGAGAAATCCAGACTGAAGGGGATGAAGAAGTTTATTCTCAGCAAGATGGTCACTCAGTCGGCTGTAGACTAGACATTCAAGGAGTTTGGAGGAAAAGAGGAGCAAGGAGATGGGGCATAATTGGTTAGGATTGGTGGGGTTCAGTGAGGGCTTTTTAAGTATGACGGTGACTAGTGCGTGTTTTAGAGAGTTGGGGAAGATTCCAGAAGAGAGGGAGAGAGTGAAGATGTGAGTTAGAGAGTGTAGGATAGAACAAGAGAGTGACCGCAGTATTTGAGTGGGTCCAGGGGGCAGGTGGTTAGGTGGATATTAGAAAAAGTTTTTAGCAACCTCTTCTAGAGTAGTGGGGTGGAGTGAGGGAATTGATGATTGCACCTGTGGACATGGGGTGTTAAGTGGGGAGGGTACTTTTACAGCGAAGATCTCACCACAAATTTTATCAATCTTGTGTTTCAAGTGATTGGCGATCTCCGGGGCAGTGAGTGAGTTAGTTGGTGGAGGTCAAAGTAGAGAGTTGAAGGTAGAGAAGAATTGATGGGGACTGGATGAGAAGGTATTAATGAAATTGATAAAATAGATATTCTTGGCACTGAGGAGGCATGACTTGTATTCTTGGAGGGCAGATTTATATTGGTTGAAGTCTTTCTAAGACTTATGCAGCGTACATACGATCGGACTTTCCGACAACAAATGTTGGATGTGAGCTTGTTGTCGGAAAGTCCGACCATGTGTATGCTCCATAGAACATTTGCTGTAGGACTTTCCACCAACAAAAGTTTGAGAGCAGGTTCTCAAATTTTCCGACAAGTTTGATCGTGTGTACGTGTGTCTTACGCCACAGGTGCTCAAGAGCATGAAACAGGGAGAAACAAGGTGTCACGTACCTTACCGCGGAGCCCGAAATGATGAGGGTGGCCTCTTGCACGGTTCCGGTCCAAGCACCCCTGGTGGTGGGTACAGGGAGTGCGAGGGCAACGAAAGGGTGCAGGTGCCTGCAGGCAGGAGGCTGGAACTTGGAGATATAGGAACCTCTGCTGAGGAGATGTGGAAACTGATCACCAAACTTGTTCAGCGGGAGCCAGATCAGGATCAACTGCAGAATCAGGAACAGGCAGGAGTCGGCAACAGGCTGGCAGCGGGGTACCAAGTCAGAAGGCAAAACCGTAGTCAGGAACAGGCAGGGGTTGGCAACAGACGGGCAGCAGGGTACAGAATCAGGAGGCAGAGCCGTAATCATAAGTTCAAGCCAAGGTCAGTATTGCAAGTAGAGGCAGGTTCAGCAGGCAGGGGAGATCCAAGAGAATGGTCAGAAGATAGCCGGGTTTTCAGGAACAAGGTCAATCAGGCAGAGTAACAACAGGAACACAGGAACAAGCTGAAGACAATCCAGCACTGATGCTAGGCAGACTCTCTGTTTATATAGGGTGCTGTGTGCCAGGATTGGCGCCAGCGTACGCGCATGCGCATTAGCAACTTAGCATATTGGCACATGCGCGTTAGCACATTAGCACTTTGGCACATTGCCGCATGTGTGTTAGCGTATTAGCGCTTTGGCACTCGCGGACGCGCATTAGCGCGCGTGCATATTCGCATAGAGGTGCCATTGTGCATGCCCCCCCCTGGATCTCATTTGCCTCTGGCTATGGTTCCGTGCATGCACCTTGGCATTAGCAGAATGAGGATTGGCAGCTGCTGCATGGAGACGGGTGCTTGCTGTGTGAGTTCTCTGACACAAGGGTGGGACTTTATATGAGGCAATGAATGGATAGGTTCATATGCCCTCCATCTCTAATATATTGAGAAAAGGGGGGAATTATGGGACTTTAAAGGAAGCACACTACTAAAGAATAAAATGCAATCATGTTTATTGATTCCTGGTAGACAAAAATATAATAATAATAAATTATATAAAGTCAATGACAATAGATGACAACTGGATATGGCATGTATATACATATAATCCAACACAAATTAGAAATGTAAAATAATAATAAAGGTAATAAGTTGCTCATTGACATAATAGACAGATGAATCTCAAACATATATTTGCAGTGATGCAGCATGTAACGGTAGCTCTACGCGTTTCATGGGTATTCCCAATCATCAGGAGCAATTCAAAGTAGATGTATCTATAATAAAAAATAGGAGTAAATGCAAAGTAATGTAATGGTTGGGACAGAGGGGGATAAAAGGAAGAGGTGGAACAAACAGTTCCCAACCACTCTTACCTACAGGTAGATTCAATATACAAATAGCGGTGTTGACAGCTGAAGGCACCATGGGAATAACATCCCTGGGAGCTGAGGCAGCATAATCCATTTACAGTCCCATAATTCCCCCCTTTTCTCAACAGGTGCTCAAGAGTGCGACTACGTTTTTTTGAGACTTCTGGTGTCATCTGTTTGCCAAAGTTGTAGGGGCTGGGCCTGATTCTGTGTGTAGTCAGGGGGGGGGGGGGGGGGGAGCTCATCCAGGGCAGAGGACTACAATAGATTCTCGACAGAAGTGGTTAGGTTGGGTCAGGGCAGGGATAAGATTTTGTCATAAACGTGGTCAGTAGCAGAGTAGACAAGAGCAGGGTTGAAGTGGCGAAGGTTCCTACGAGTAACTGTTAGGCGGTTGGAGGGAGAGAAGGTGGAACACAGGGAGAGAGTGCAAATAATAAGGTGGTGATCAGAGAGGAAAAGGATTGTAGTAGAGTTTGCATAGGTAGGAGAATACAAGGTCGAGGGTGTTGCCATCAGAGTGAGTAGAAGCGTGTATTTATTGCTTCAGGTCAAAAGAGAAGGTTAGACTGAGAAGTTTGGAAGTGGCAGGACTCGAGTATTAGTATTAACAGGGATGTTGAAGAACGATTGTGGGGATTTCAGAAGAGAGAAGGTAGGGTAGCCAGGCAGAGAAGTCTTTGAGGAAGGTGGTAAATGACAGCAATTCCTAAAGAAACTGGAAAAAGTAGATGAATGCAAAGTGCCTCAAATGAGGAGAGGGAGGTGGGTGAAGTACCTAAAAGGTGCTACAGTATGTGGGGCTAGAAGGATTCCCACTCCACCTCCAATCCATCCACTGGGTCTGGGGGGGGGGGGGGTGAGTCCAGAGAAGGCCACCATGGGAGAGGGAAAGCAGGAGAAGCAGTGTCGGATTCATAAAGCCAGGTTTCAGTAACGGCAGGTAGATTAAAGGAGATAAGGATGAAGAGGTCCATAAAGAGAGGTGAGTTTGTTACAGACAGAGCGAGCGTCCCAAAGGGCACAAGAGGAGGGGAGGATTGCGGCTGCTGCCAGAGGTTGCAGGGCGATGAGTGAGTTGGGCACAGTTAAGAGATGGAGGCCCAGGGTTTGGGGATATATCTCCAAAGGTTAGGAGAAGCAGAAGGGTGAGGGAAGTAATGTGGGAGTGTGATTTATATGAAGGGACATGCTCCAGAGTCCTGGAGGTTTTATTGGCATGTGGGTTTAGAATTATCAGGAGTTGGTGAGCGCAGTAATAGGGAGAGGACAGAAGTGAGGGTGATATATACAGGCCGTTGGGGTGGAGAAGAGGGGTGAAGGAGAGAGGACACAACTTTCCGAAGGAGTGGTAGAAAGCACATGTTACAAAGTGGAAGGAGAGCTGATTACAGAGACAGGGTCACCTGCAACCTGTATGGTGCTTTTCAAAGTAGTTTTCTGTGTATTTTTGCTTTTTATTTAACCCCTTGACGGGAGCTCCAGCTAGCCCTTTAAAGGGTTTGGTATGCCGGAAGGCAGGGCAGGGCCTCGTGACCGCTGTGATTGACTGTCACGGTGGTCACATGACCGGAAAACTCCTTTTTGCAAGCAGTGATCAGGAGCTTTCCGTGAGCCGCCGGTCACAGTGTTTCGGGAGAGCTCCCTCTGCACAGTTCTATGGGCGCTATTTCACGCAAATATGTGGCTGCTCGAGGCCACGGTATTAAGGGTCGGAAGCGTGTATAAGCTAAATGAATAGACCTCCTAGCAATGTTATTACCCGGCTGCAGCTAGGGGGAGCTCTAATGTTTAGCGTGCGACCACAGGAGAGTGATTCCATCCCGCTCACATTAACCCTTTAAATTCCAAGGGCTGTTTTTCCTTTTTTTTTGCACACATGGTAAAATGCACATTTATGACCAGAAGATTCGTTAAAACCCCCAAAGCTATATTTTCTGAAAGCAGAGGCCCTGAAGAATAAAATGGTGGTAATTGCTAAGTTGTTCCTCGCACACAAATTTTACCTTTAATATCGGGGTTTATTTTCTACTTTTCCCTCATTTTCTTTGGTGTGATCTTTTCTACAATACTTTGTTATAATAATGTAACACGTTGTGTATTGTATTGTACACAAATTAATAACTATTCCACATCCTATTATTCTGTAACCAAACTGTAGCCTTGAGAACCCTGCGTACAATTTCCTCCCTTAACAAAGTAGCAGCCCAGCACCGACCCTATAGATATACAGCACATATACACACACACCTAGAAACCTTTGGAGGAACCCTGGCTGGGAAAGGCTGGACTAGGCAGTAATATATCAAGGGTTGCCACCTAATCCCTTTAAACCCGAACACATATGAATTACACATGTTCTGAGGCTAATTTGATGCAGATAAGGCACCAAGTGAGTTTAATTACCACCTTAATTGGCCGCAGAACCTGTGTAATTAATATATGTTTGGTTTTAAAGGGATAAGGTGGCAACCCTTATATTCCTACCCCCCTTGGTGGGAGTGGAGATGACCCCATCTATAAGGATATACAGTACATACACACACAGCACAAGGCCGTGTTCACACTACGAGACGTTTCTCAGGGGGCTGCAGTTCCTCTGATCTCCACAAGATGGTGATCTCACTTCTTCCCAGACAGGAAGTCTCTATGGAAAACAGGAAGTGATGTCATGTAAAGAGGAAATTCCATTCTACGAAGTAGAAAGGAGACATTGCTTAACCTGGCAGCAGAGGAGGTAATAAGATCTTATTTTTTATTTACAAGAAACTCAAAATAATTCTTACTTTAATTTGCAAAAATGATCTCTCTATAAGAAAGCCCGAATAGATAAAATGGTGACACGAATGAGGATGGAGGAGGACCGGAGTCACATGACTGAGAAGATACTAAACCTCACCCTGGAGATCATCTACCTGCTGACCGGAGAGGTGAGGAGGATTCTGGGAGGTCACATGACATCACTCTTATCTCTAATAATAAAACACAGACCTGACCGGAGAGGTGAGGAGGATTCTGGGAGGTCACATGACATCACTCTTATCTCTATTGATAAAACACAGACCTGACCGGAGAGGTGAGGAGGACTCTGGGAGGTCACATGACATCACTCTTATCTCTATTAATAAAACACAGATCTGACCGGAGAGGTGAGGAGGATTCTGGGAGGTCACATGACATCACTCTTATCTCTATTAATAAAACACAGACCTGACCGGAGAGATGAGGAGGATTCTGGGAGGTCACATGACATCACTCTTATCTCTATTAATCAAACACAGACCTGACCGGAGATAGGGTTGCCACCTCATCCCTTTAAACCCGAACACATACGAATTACACAGGTTCTGAGGCTAATTTAATGCAGATAAGGCACCAAGTGAGTTTAATTATCACCTCAATCACCCACAGAGCCTGTGTAATTAATATGTGTTCGGTTTTAAAGGGATGAGTTGGCTACCCAAATCGGAGAGGTGAGGAGGATTCTGGGATTCTAACATGATATTCTTATCATGTTATTCTATCATGATAATCTATTATAGAGATTTCCTCTTGTGAAGTCAGGTGATCATATGACCATCACAGTGCCTCCATGTGACTCCCTAAAACCTGAGAGACACAACATGGAGAAGATTCTAGAAGTCACCAAGAAGATGATGGAGCTGCTGACAGGAGAGGTGAGGAGGATTCTGGGAATTCTGGGACATTATCCAGTAACAGACAAGGGATGTGTCTGGATGGTGACTGTATCATTGTGTGTGTCAGGTTCCTATAAGGTGTCAGGATGTCACTGTCTATTTCTCCATGGAGGAGTGGGAGTATTTAGAAGGACACAAGGATCTCTACAAGGACGTCATGATGGAGAATCAGCCGCCCCTCACATCACCGGGTAAGAGGAGACTTTATTGTAAAGGAGAGAGCAGTACGGAGGCTCCACCTAGATCCCCCATCATCTGATAAACACATAGAAACAATGTATTCAGTCAGTGTGTGTGTTTCCTACAGATGGATCCAGTAATGGGAACCCACCAGAGAGATGTCCCCGTCCTCTGTATTCCCGGGATTCCACACAGGAAGGTCACACTATCCTTTACTGTTACAAGGTTGGTAGGTCGGAGCATCTAGAACATGGAAAATCTTTGGATTTTATTTACAGTATGTTATATCGGAGGACTTTCTTTTATAATTTTTTGGTTTAGGGTGAAGATCTGATAGATATAAAAGTTGAGGTTAAATCGGAAGAAGAAGAAGAAGAGACGTATGTGAGGGATGATCAGCAGTCTATGGAGGAGGATGGAATAACGGGGACATTTATAGAGGAGGACACTCCTACAGAGATCAGCACAGGTGGGTCATTAACACTAAATCCATTCCTCCACCCATACTGCTCACTGATTGGTCCAGAGTAGGGCGGGGACTGGGTGATATCAGCCTGTAATCCCCTGGTCACTTTCCTGAGCTGTGTTCCCCATCCTGTATTCCTGTATTTCTCTCGGATAATCTTCTTTCTCTGTACTGCAGACACAATTTATGTATCTAGACTGGATTTATGGAGATTCTGGGGTTCAGCAAAATGTTGATTTTCACCATAGTCATTGCTTGACCTAGACAACTGGGGAATGTTTGTTGGGTCTTCTGCTTTCCAGTGTTACTTGTTCTGTTGTCTGCTGGCTGTGCCGGGTGGAGGGATATGTCTGTATAGTCTCAGACCCAAGTCACTGAGTGCAGTCTCAGGAGATGGGAGGCAGCGGTGTGGGACCTCTGCAACTTGTCTCCAGTAAACATTTAATCCACAACTGATTACTGAACACCAATAGTATGACTCCTGACCCCTGCACTATATACTCTATGTTGTACATTACATAGTCCTGACTTCTTCTCCCTCCCCTCTACTATATATACACATAATATGTATTCTCTTTTGTTACACCCATTTCCTACCAGCTGGACATTTTATATCTGATGATGTGATTGGAGCACAGACTTTTACATGTTGATAATAATGTGATAACATCCTCCAACTTTGGAACCTTAAACAGAAAGTGATAATGAGGGAGGAGTCAATAACCCAATGATGGTGGTCTTCAGGATCAGTCCAGTCTTCATCTTGGTTGTTCTCCCCCCATCCTCACTCTCTGACCTCTGGTGGGGCTCAGCCCCGCTGTTATTCATCACTAAATCATGGACTAAATAAGGAAGTGCAGGACTTCTTGTGTTGGGAAGATGGCAATGAGTGATAGAGGGGGTGGGGACACTCGTCCTATAATCCCCTCATCACTGTCACTCCTATAAAAGACAGTTCTCATTGTTTCCTCACTCTCTGACTAAGGTCCATGAATAAAGAAATGAACTGGTAGGAGATCAGAGGACCCATTTACTAGTTACCTTGAGGGGGGAATTGTAAGATCCTCAGAGATGAAGCTGCCTGATGTGGGCGGAGTCCTGGTTTAGGGGAACCAATCAGCTCATGTCTAGTAATAATCTTTGTATTTCTATTTTAGTAGATGGACGGGAGATGAGGAAAACCTCAGAGGATTGTCTCACTTTGTCTCCAGACTGTAAAGTAGAAGATGAGGACATCACACAGTATAGTCCAGGAGAAAACCCGACTACCTCAAATGTCCATCCGGCACCACACAGTGTAGATGGACCATCGTATTCCTCTTATCCTGAGGAACCTCAGACTGTGCGGGACGGTGCCGGACCATCGTATTCCTCTTATCCTGAGGAACCTCAGACTGTGCGGGACGGTGCCGGACCATCGTATTCCTCTTATCCTGAGGAACCTCAGACTGTGCGGGACGGTGCCGGACCATCGTATTCCTCTTATCCTGAGGAACCTCAGACTGTGCGGGACGGTGCCGGACCATCGTACTCCTCTTATCCTGAGGAACCTCAGACTGTGCGGGACGGTGCCGTCCTTCCAACATATAAGAGATTTTCCTGTACTGAGTGCGGGAAATGTTTTGTACACAAATCATACCTTGTCACACATCAGAGATCTCACACAGGGGAGAAGCTGTATTCCTGTCCTGAGTGTGGGAAAAGTTTTTCACGGAAGTCTAATCTTAACGTACATCAGAAACTGCACACAAGGGAGAAGCAATTGTCCTGCCCAGAGTGCGGGAAATGTTTTGTACACAAATCACATCTTGTCATACATCAGAGATCGCACACGGGGAAGATGCCGTATTCTTGTCCGGAGTGCGGGAAATGTTTTTTACGAAATTCACATCTTTCCAGACATCAGAGATCGCACACGGGGGAGAAGCCATATTCTTGTGCCGAGTGTGGGAAATGTTTTTCAACAAAGTGCAATCTTTACACGCATGAGAGAGTGCACACAGGGGAGAAGCCATATTCCTGTTTCGAGTGCGGGAAATGTTTTTCAAGGAAGTTTAATCTTTACATCCATCAGAGATCTCACATGGGAAAGGAGCCACATTCCTGTCCTGAGTGCGGGAAACTTTATTTAAACAAGTCCAGTCTTTGCAGACATCAGAGAGTGCACACAAGGGAGAAGCCGTATTCCTGTCCTGAGTGAGGGAATTGTTCCTCACTGAAGTCCTGTCTTCCTGTATATCACACACAACCCTCGAGGTGTATTAGTGAGTGCGGGAAATGTCTTGTATATGAATGTTGCTGGACATGTGGAGAAGAAGCACACCCTGATATACACCTCAGATATACTCCATGGCTGATCTTCATCATTTAAGAAACAGTTGATAAGGAGATCAGAGATCACCAAAGACATGGATGAAGTGTTGTACCGTGTCGGCCATTGATAGCAGGAGAAAAATTAAAATGGAGTCATTACCTCTCATTGGCTGAGTACATTTTGTGGTGGAAGATTTCACAAACACTTGTATTTAAAAAAAATAGTTGAATAAAAGTGGCACGGATTGACAAATTTTAGCCGTATTTTTTTTTTTATATAAAGTGATTTCCTATTATCATTAGCTTCATCTTGTGGCCATAATGCAGTATTGCAGGGGTGGAGGACAATGAATGGAGACTAGTGAAGGGATTGGCAGAGAGGGGTGGAGGACACTGAATGGAGACCAGTGGAGGGATTGGCAGAGAGGGGTGGGGTACACTGAATGGAGACCAGTGGAGGGATTGGCAGAGAGGGGTGGAGGACACTGAATGGAAGCCATTGGAGAGCTTGGCAGAGAGGGGTGGAGGACACTGAATGGAGACCAGTGGAGGGATTGGCAGAGAGGGGTGGAGGACACTGAATGGAGACCAGTGGAGGGATTGGCAGAGAGGGGTGGAGGACACTGAATGGAGACCAGTGGAGGGATTGGCAGAGAGGGGTGGAGGACACTGAATGGAAGCCAGTGGAGGGATTGGCAGAGAGGTGTGGAAGACACTGAATGGAAGCCAGTGGAGGGATTGGCAGAGAGGGGTGGAGGACACTGAATGGAGGTCAGTGGAGGGATTGGCAGAGAGGGGTGGAGGACACTGAATGGAAGCCATTGGAGAGCTTGGCAGAGAGGGGTGGAGGACACTGAATGGAGACCAGTGGAGGGATTGGCAGAGAGGGGTGGAGGACACTGAATGGAGACCAGTGGAGGGATTGGCAGAGAGGGGTGGAGGACACTGAATGGAGACCAGTGGAGGGATTGGCAGAGAGGGGTGGAGGACACTGAATGGAAGCCAGTGGAGGGATTGGCAGAGAGGTGTGGAAGACACTGAATGGAAGCCAGTGGAGGGATCGGCAGAGAGGGGTGGAGGATACTGAATGGAAGCCATTGGAGAGATTGGCAGAGAGGGGTGGAAGAAACGGAATGGAGGCAAGTGGAGGGATTAGCATAGAGAGGGGTGGAGGACACTGAATGGAGGCCAGTGAAGGGCTTGGCAGAGAGGGGTGGAGGACTTGAATGGAAGCCAGTAGAGGGATTGGTAGAGAGGGGTGGAGGAAACGGAATGGAGGCAAGTGGAGGGATTGGCAGAGAGGGGTGGAGGACACTGAATGGAGACCAGTGGAGGGATTGGCAGAGAGGGGTGGAGGACACTGAATGGAGGCCAGTGAAGGGCTTGGCAGAGAGGGGTGGAGGACACTGAATGGAAACAAGTGGAGGGATTGGTAGAGAGGGGTGGAGGACACTGAATGGAAACAGGTGGAGGGATTGGCAGAGAGGGGTGGAGGACACTGAATGGAAACAAGTGGAGGGATTGGCAGAGAGGGGTGGAGGACACTGAATGGAGACCAGTGGAGGGATTGGCAGAGAGGGGTGGAGGACACTAAATGGAGGCCAGTGGGGGGATGGCCAGAGAAAGGTGGAGGATACTAAATGGAGACCAGTGGAGGGTTTGGCAGAGAGGGGAGGAGGACAGTGAATGGAGGCCAGTGGAGGAATTGGTAGAGAGGGGAGGAGGACACTAAGTGGAGGCCAGTGGAGGGATAGGCAGTGGGGTATTCGTCTGGTAGCAACATTTATGATGGACTAAAGGGGGAATAGCCTATGTAAAGGCAATCCAATGAGGAGAGAGTTGCAGTAGTTGAGGCGAGAGATGACTAGGGAGTGAACTGGGAGCTTTCTGGTGTCATTGCTTAGGAAGGGGTGTATTTTTGAAGATGTTGTGGAGGTTGAGGCGGCAGGCTTTGAACAGTGATTGGATTTGGTGCTGAAAGGATAGTTCAGTGTCCAGGGTTACTCCTAGCACCTTGGCATGCTAAGATGGGTTGATAGTTGTGCTTTCAATCTTGACAGAGAAGTAAGGGGAAGAGGCATATGGGGGAGGAAATATTATGAACTCAGATTTGGATAGATTGAGTTTGAGGAAGTAGTGTGACATCCATATTGATATGTCTTTTAGGTAATTAGTGATACATGATGAGACTGAAGGAGTGAGCTGAGGGGTAGAGAGATTTGGGTGTCGTCAGCGTAGAAATGGTATTCAAAGCCATGGAAGGGTATTCGCTGACCCAGATAGGAGGTGCAGATGGAGATGTCCGAAAACAGAACCTTGGGGGACCCTGATGGAGAAAGAAAGAGGAGAAGAGGAAGAAGAATTGTAAGTGATACTAAAGGTGTGGTTGGATAAGTAGGATGAGAATCAGCAAAGAGTACAGTCACAAAGACCACAGGAGAGGAGGTTTTTGAAAAGGAGGGGTTGGTCCACTGTGCCAAGGGCAGCAGAGAGGTCCAGGAGTATGAGTACAGAATAGTGTCCATTAGTTTTGGCTGTTAGTTGATCGTTTGTGAGTTTTAGGAGAACAGTTTTTGTGGAGTGGTGAGAGCAAAATAGAGACTGAAGGGGATGACGAAAGTTGTTCCCAGCGAGATGGCTGTAGAGTAGACATTCAAGGAGTTTGGAGGAAAAGAGGAGTGAAGAGATTGGGCATAGGCTTGGTGGAGTCCAGTCAGGGCTTTTTAAGTATGGGGATGACTAGCGCATGTTTTAGCGAGTTGGGGAAGATTCCAGAAGAGAGGGAGAGATTGAAGATGTGCGTTAGAGAGTGTAGGATAGAAAAAGAGGGTGGCCGCAGTATTTGAGAGGGTCCAGGGGGCAGGTGGTTAGGTGGACTTTAGAAATAACTTTAAAAAAAACTCATCTATAGTAGTGCGGTTGAATGAGGGAAGTAATGATTGTATCTGTGGACATGGGGTGTTAAGTGGGGAAGTTATCCGTACAGTGGAGATCTCCTTGCGAATTTTATCAATCTTATTTTTGAAGTGATTGACGTTCTCCTGGGCAGTAAGTGAGTTGGTGGAGTCAGTGGAGGATGAAGTAGAGAGTTGAAGGTAGAGAAGAGTTAATGGGGACGGGATGATAGGTTGTTAATGAGATGAATGATAATGATTAATGATAAAATAGGTCTGCTTGGCAGTGTGGAGGCAAGAATTGTATTTTTGGAGGACAGATTTATATTGGGTGAAGTCTTTGAAAGATTTAGTCTTACGCCACAGACGCTCAAGAGTGTGGCTACATTTTTTGAGACTTATGGTGTCATCTGTTTGCCAAGGTTGTAGGGGTTGGGCCTGATTCTGTGTGTAGTGAGGGGGGCGAGCTCATCCAGGGCAGAGGACAGGGATCTATTGTAGACAGAATTGGCTAGGTTGGGGCAGGACAGGGGTGAGAGTTTGTCATAGAGGTGGTCAGTAGCAGAGAAGAGAAGGGTTAAGCTGGGTTAGGTGGCGAAAGGTTCCTATGAGGGAGAGGAGGTGGAAGACTGGAAGAGAGTGAAACTCAAAAGGTGGTGTTTAGCGAGAGGATTGTTGGACAGGTTTCACGGAGTGCATAGGTGGGAGAATACAAGGTCAAGGTTGTTGCCATCAGAGTGAGTAGAAGATAGGATTCATTTCTTCAGGTCAAAGGAGGAGGTTAGATTGAGAAGTTTAGAAGTAACAGGAGTTGTATTACCAGGGGGGATGGTTGACATCACCAAGAATGATTGTGGGAATTTTAGAAAATAAAAAATAGGGTAGCCAGGCAGAGAAGTCATCGAGGAAGGTGAATACCCATCCAGGGGCAGGTAGATCACAGCAATTTATAAAGAAACAGTAGAGAAATGATGAATGCAATGTGCCTCAAATGAGGAGAGGGAGGTGGGTGAAGTACCTAAAAGGTGCTATGTGGGGGCTAGGAGGATTCCCACTCCACCTCCATTACATCCACTTGGTCTGGGGGAGTGAGTCCAGAGAAGTCCCCCATGGGAGAGGGAAGCAGGAGAAGCAGTGTTGGATTCCTGAAGCCAGGTTTCAGTAATGGCGAGTGGATTAAACAAGATAGCGATGAAGAGGTAGTGGAGAGAGGCGAGTGGGTTACAGACAGAGCTGGTATTCCAGAGGGCACAGGAGAAGGGGTGGCTGGCTTTGCGAAGGAGAGGAATGAAAAATGAAATTGTGTGGATTGCGGCTGCTGCCAGAGGGCACGGGGCGATGCAACTTTTTATGAACAGACCCCTAAATGTCAGGAGACGTTTATATAAGAAAATCTGTAAGGTGAACTTACACTAGACCCTCTCCGCACCCCCCCCCCCGAACCCCGTCCTGCTGACCTTGAGTGCCTTGATCTCCCGCTTTGACACATCGCATAGTCGCTTTTTCAGTCCAGGGATATGAAATCCCTGCGGCTTAATCGCCTAAACGCAAAAGGTACGTATAGGAGGCAATCTAATTGGTCCAATGTGACGGCGCCAACCAATCAGAACCTGCGTAGCCCGTCCTGTCAGTGGGGGGAGAAGAGGAGAGAAAGCTGCGGGATTTCAAATCCCCGGACCAGTAAAGCGGCTATACAATGTGTCACAGCGGGAGATCGCAGGACTCAAGGTCAGCGGGACCAGGGGGGATGCAGTTCCATATTAAGAGCATTATAGGCCCTCAGGCAAAACAGTGCACTGGGGCCCTGTCTACACAATCAGGCATGATTGCCCATCAAATGCAGCTTTACTGTGTCCGTGAATGCAACCTCACTGTGCCTGTGAATGCAGCCTCACTGTACCCACCATCGCAGCCTCACTGTGCCCACCATTGCAGCCTTACTGTTATTACCAGGCTGCAGCTAAGGGAAGCTCTAATGTTTAGCGTATGACCACAAGAGAGAGATCCCATCTTGCTCACATTAACCCTTTCAATTTCAAGGGCTGCTTTTCCTTTTTTTGCACACGTGTTGAGATGCACATTTATGACTGGAAGATTAAAGCGGAAGTAAAGTCCGCTATTTTTATTTTTCAAGGCCCCCCAGGTGGATTATGCCACAATATCCTAGTGTACACAGCATATTAGTACATTATGGCAGACTTACCTGTTATATGGTGTGCTCCCAGCACAGCTCTGGGACCCATCGGGCGGGCCCCCCCGGCGCTTCCATCTTCGCTCAGTCTTCCTTTCCGTGTCCCATGCCTTCATCCACTTGATAGGCCAGGCCGCAATGTCGCCACTCCCGTGCATGCACACAGGAGTCACATCACCGCGGCACAGATCGGGACATAGACGTTCGCTGAGCTGCGCATGTGCGGCTCAGTCAACATGACAGTTCTGTAGAGTAGGTAAATTTAGGCAGGCCTGTTTGTTTTGGTTTGTGTGGGCTAGGAGAGATAGCAGCTGGTGGTTCACAGGCAGCGTCTTTGAGACCTCCCTCTTTCTTCTAGAGGATTCTAGAAGGAGAGGAGGAGAGGAGAGGTGGAGCTTCCTGGGGTGTTCTAAGGAGCCCTGACCAATCCCCAACCTGGATTGGCAGGGGACAGGCCTCCTACAATGCCCAGAGTCAGCCCAGCTGGGGAGGAGTTGTTGTTGGGTGGAAGAACTGGAGATGGAGCATAGGCTGTTGGGGCCTTTGAGGGAGCTCCCCAGTCTGGGAGGGGGGAGGGGGTGCAGGATGGAGCCCTTTAGGAAAGCATGAAGGTTCTGGACAGGAGGAGCAAGAGTAGGGCAGCAGGAGCTAGTACTGCCAGGCAAGTCTCCAGGAGCGAACCACCGGTTGCAGCCAGGAGGGCTGGTGAGTTACTTGTGCAGTCAGGAGGACTGGGGAGGCACGCCTGAGAGGACTGGGAGCATGCAGTCAAAGATGGGTGCAGAGCCAGTAGTGAGGACTGCAATGTCATGGGCAGTGGAGTCGGGCAGCTGCAGCCAGGAGGGCTGAGCCAGTGTCAGGCCTGACTTTAAATGTGCTAGCTGCAGCTGGGAGTTATGAGTTGTGCAGGAGGAAGAAAGAAGAATAGTCTGCAAGCAAGGAAAGTGCTGGAGGAGACTGAGGTAGTAACTTGTACAGAGAGGTGTACATAGTTGTCCCAACTGATTGATATACAATCCACCAATTGATTGATATACAATCCACCGGGCATCCCATATTTCCCTCACCCCGTCCAAGTTAATATACCTCAATAAAACAAACAAAAGCAAGCACATGGACTGTTCATTGTCTCAAAGTGACTGGGAAGTGAATGCCGGGCTGGGCAGTGTGACGGGTGGGCCACATCACTTAGCAGCCACTACGGGCGTACCGCTACATGTGTAACCAATCTGCAGCCTTGAGAACCCTGTGTGCCGTTTACCTCCTTTTACAAAGTAGCAGCCCAGCACTGTCACAATGCATATATAATACATACACACACCCCTAGAAAGCTTTTGAGGAACCCTGGCTGAGAAAGGCTAGACTAGGCAGTAATATATTTCTATCCCCCTTGGTGGGAGTGGAGTAAGGTTGCCACACCACCTCATCCCTTTAAACCCGCACACATATTAATTACACAGGTTCTGTGGCTGATTAAGGTGATAATTAAACTCACGTGGTGCCTTATCTACATTAAATTAGCCACAGAACCTGTGTAATTCATATGTGTTTATACGGGTTTAAAAGGATAAGGTGGCAACCCTAGAGTCAAGATGACCCCATCTATAAGGATATACAGTACATACACACACAACACAAGGCCGTGTTCACACTACAAGATGTTTCTCTGGGCTGCAGTTCCTCTGAGCTCCACAAGATGGTGATCTCACTTCTACCCAGACAGGAAGTCTCTATGGAAGACAGGAAAAGATGTCAGGTAAAGACAGGAAATTCCAAGCTACGAAGTAGCGAGGAGACATTGCTTAACCTGGCAGCAGAAGAAATAATAAGATATTATTTTATATTTACAAGAAACTCCATATAATTCTTACTTTAATTTGCCAAAATGATCTCTCCATAAGAAAGCCTGAATAGATAAAATGATGACACGAATGAGGATGGAGGAGGACCGGAGTCACATGACTGAGAAGATACTAAACCTCCTCCTGGAGATCATCTACCTGCTGACTGGAGAGGTGAGGAGGATTCTGGGAGATCACATGACATCACTCTTATCTCTATTAATAAAACACAGACCTGACCGGAGAGGTGAGGAGGATTCTGGGAGGTCACATGACATCACTCTTATCTCTATTAATAAAACACAGACCTGACCGGAGAGGTGAGGAGGATTCTGGGAGGTCACATGACATCACTCTTATCTCTATTAATAAAACACAGACCTGACCGGAGAGGTGAGGAGGATTCTGGGAGGTCACATGACATCACTCTTATCTCTATTAATAAAACACAGACCTGACCGGAGAGGTGAGGAGGATTCTGGGATTCTAACATGATGTTCCTATTGGTTCCCCAATACAGAGATTTCCTCTTGTGAAGTCAGGTGATCATATGACCATCACAGTGCCTCCATGTGACTCCCTAAAACCTGAGAGACACAACATGGAGAAGATTCTAGAAGTCACCAAGAAGATGATGGAGCTGCTGACAGGAGAGGTGAGGAGGATTCTGGGAATTCTGGGACATTATCCAGTAACAGACAAGGAATGTGTCTGGATGGTGACTGTATCATTGTGTGTGTCAGGTTCCTATAAGGTGTCAGGATGTCACTGTCTATTTCTCCATGGAGGAGTGGGAGTATTTAGAAGGACACAAGGATCTCTACAAGGACGTCATGATGGAGAATCAGCCGCCCCTCACATCACCGGGTAAGAGGAGACTTTATTGTAAAGGAGAGAGCAGTACGGAGGCTCCACCTAGATCCCCCATCATCTGATAAACACATAGAAACAATGTATTCAGTCAGTGTGTGTGTTTCCTACAGATGGATCCAGTAATGGGAACCCACCAGAGAGATGTCCCCGTCCTCTGTATTCCCGGGATTCCACACAGGAAGATCACACCATCCTTCAAAGTTGCAAGGTTGGTATTTTGGAGCATCTAGAATTGTGTGGCTTTATTAAGCGAGGTTATATTTTATAGATGTTATTTTCTGTTATTTTCTTGGTTTAGGGTGAACATCTGATAGGTATAAAAGTTGAGGTTAAAACAGAAGAAGAAGAAGAGAGGTATGTGAGGGATGATCAGCAGTCTATGGAGGAGGATGGAATAACGGGGACATTTATAGAGGAGGACACTCCTACAGAGATCAGCACAGGTGGGTCATTAACACTAAATCCATTCCTCCACCCATACTACTCACTGATTGGTCCAGAGTAGGGCGGGGACTGGGTGATATCAGCCTGTAATCCCCTGGTCACTTTCCTGAGCTGTGTTCCCCATCCTGTATTCCTGTATTTCTCTCGGATAATCTTCCTTCTCTGTGCTGCAGACACAATTTATGTATCTAGACTGGATTTATGGAGATTCTGGGGTTCAGCTGGCAGCAAAATGTTAATTTTCTTTATAAATGATGCTAGACCTAGGCACCTGGGGTATGTACCTTGGGTCTTCTGTCCCTTGCCTTGGTCTAGCAAGATCTCTGATAGAACAATTCTCCCGAGGTTACATACTCTGTTATTTGCTGGCTGTGCCGGGTGGAGGGATATGTCTGTATAGTCTCAAACCCAAGTCACTGAGTGCAGTCTCAGGAGATGGGAGGCAGCGGTGTGGGACCTCTGCAACTTGTCTCCAGTAAACTGATTACTGAATACCAATAGTATGAGTCCTGATCTGTATAGTGTATACTCTATGTTATATATTACATACTCCTGCCCCCTGCACTATATACTCTGTTATACATTACATACTCCTCCCCCCTGCACTATATTCTCTATGTTTTACATTGCATAGTCCTGACCCCTGCACTGTAAGTATAGAACCCTCTTAGGGAGGTGCTAGACTAGTTAAAATCGTTTTTGGCTCCATCTTGGCGAGGAGGACATTGGAGAATTTGTTTAAAGACCCAGGGAGGTCGGGAAGACCCCATAAGCCCTTATGATCCTTCCTGCAATAAGATAGGAAGATCCACACCATCTGGTGAGTGAATCTGTTATGCAAACAGCGCTTGCCAATTTCCCAAGAAAGATACAACAATTGTAAATAGAACTAAATATGTATACCTAGATACAAATATATAACCAAAGTGAAAAACAGTAACTGATGATGGTGAAAATCTCTATATAACGTGGCAAACATGAGTAAACCTATTGGTAAATGAATAAATAAATAATAGTCCAAAGTATTTGATTGTGAAAAAACCAAAACAAAATCCCAAACAGTTCCTTGAATGATCCAGATGAAAGATATCCTACATGGATCGTGCAAACAAATAGAGAGCGTAGACTTTCACTCACCAGATGGTGTGGATCCTCCTACCTTATGGCAGGAAGGATCATAAGGGCTTATGGGGTCTTCCCGACCTCCCTGGGTCTTTAAACAAATTCTCCAATGTCCTCCTCGCCAAGATGGAACGTGACTCCAAATGGGATGTCAACAGCCATGCAGGAGAGAAAAAACAGAGGACGGACCCCTCGTAGTGTAATACCGTAAGGTTGTTTCTAAGATTAAAAGCCTCAAAGGCTGCAGCAATATAACAAGTAAAACAATGAACCTCCTATGCGAGCAACTGCAGTAGACAAATGGAGGTGATGGAAGCCGCTAGACCCAATGCAGAGTCTGCGTGTGTTCCACCAAGACGTGACGTGGCGCAACGTGCGTTCCAGCCTTACACGTTTCGTCATCAAAGTGTGACGTCATCGGAAGCTCTTTCATCTGGATCATTCAAGGGACTGTTTGGGATTTTATTTTGTTTTTGTTCACAAATACTTTGAACTATTATTTATTTATTTATTCATTTACCAATAGGTTTGCCACGTTACAGAGATTTTCACCATCATCAGTTACTGTTTTTCACTTTGGTTGTATATTTGCATCTAGGTATACATATTTATTTCTATTCACAAGTGTTGTATCTTTCTTTCTCCAATTTTGCCAAAAGAGACTAAACTTTTGGCGTAGCATTTGGATGGCGGTAAGCCAGTTGTTCCCTAAGTAAGAGAGAGTTGACTTAACCACTTAAGGACCGTTCGCCGTCGTTATACGGCGGCTGTTTGAAGAGGGATACCATTGTTATGGCAGCAGATAGCTGCCATAACCCCGGTATCCTCTTCTTGAGCGGGCGGTCTGCTTTCGGATAAAAGTGGTCTCAGCGACGGATTCGCCGCGGGATCACTTTTATCGGGGGCAGGAGAGGTGCCCCCTCCCGCCACGCTCCGGTCGTCACCGCCGGTAGCGGTGGAGATGATCGGGTCCTGTCACGTCCACAGCTTGAAGCCAAGTGAGGGAAAGATGGCCCCAACTCGGCTCCATAGCGTTGGATGGCGGAAGCGACGTCAAAAGGCCCAGTCCTTAGGTGGTTAAGCAATCCACTGCTTTTTGGTAGACACTGTAGATGCTATCCAGGATTGGACAATGAGCTTTCAGGCTAAATACAATAACCTAGTTACAGCGCCTTGAAAAAAGTATTCATACCCCTTGAAATTCCCCACATTTTGTCATGTTACAACCAGAAACGTAAATGGATTTTATTGGGATTTTATGTGATAGACCAACACAAAGTGTCACATTATTGTGAAGTGAAAGGAAAATGATAAATGATACAAATAAATATGAGAAAAGTGTGGTGTACATTTGTATAGCGCCCCCCCGGAGTCAATACTTTGTAGAACCCACAATTTCTCTACAATTACAGCTGCAATTCTTTTTGGGGATGTCTCTACCAGCTTTGCACATCTAGAGAGGGACATTTCTGCCCATTCTTCTTTGTAGAATATCTCAAGCTCTGTCAGATTGGATGGAGAGCGTCTGTGAACAGCAATTTTCAAGTCTTGCCACAGATTCTCAGTTGGATTTAGGTCTGGACTGTGACTGGGCCATTCTAACACATGAATATGCTTTGATCTAAACCATTCCATTGTAGCTCTGGCTGGATGTTTCGGGTCGTTGTCCTGCTGGAAGGTGAACCTCCCCCCCAGTCTCAAGTTTTTTGTAGACTCTAACAGGTTTTCTTCTAAGATTGCCCTGTATTTGGCTCCATCTATCTTCCCATCAACTCTGACCAGCTTCCCTGTCCCTGCTGAAGAAAAGCATCCCCACCACATGATGCTGCCACCACCATGTTTCACGGTGGGGATGGTGTGTTCAGAGTGATGTGCAGTGTTAGTTTTCTCCCACACATAGCATTTTGCTTTTAGGCCACAAAGTTGAATTTTGGTCTCCTCTGACCAGATCACCTTCTTCCACATGTTTGCTGTGTCCCCCACATGGCTTCTCACAAACTACAAACAGAACTTCTTATGACTTTCTTTCTCCAATGTCTTTCTTCTTGTCACTCTTCCATAAAGGGCAGATTTGTGGAGAACACGACTAATAGTTGTCCTGTGGACAGATTCTCCCACCTGAGTTGTGGATCTCTGCAGCTCCTCCAGAGTTACCATGGACCTCTTGGCTCTTCTCTGATGAATGCTCTCCTTGCCCGGCCGGTCAGTTTAGGTGGACGGCCATGTCTTGGTAGGTTTGCGGTTGTGCCATACTCTTTCCATTTTCCGATGATGGATTGAACAGAGCTCCGTGAGATGTTCAAAGCTTGGGAGATTTTTTTTTTTATAACCTAACCCTGCTTTAAACTTCTCCTTATCCCTGACCTCTCCGGTGTGTTCCTTGGCCTTCATGATGCTGTTTGTTCACTAAGGTTCTTTAACAAAGCTATGAGGGCTTCACAGAACAGCTCTGAGCCCTACATTTTAGTGAAGCGCGATCCTGAATGGAAGACAGTAGTACAGAGTAAACGCGCAATATCAGGCCTTTTCCTGAGCAGTAGCTTGGAGGACCTCCAGCAGTAGGGGGGAGATAGATACAGTTAAAGTAAGTGTTTGCTTTTGAATCTGCAATGTGTGCCGAAGCTGAAGATATTGATAGAATTGTTTAGAGGACAAGGAAAACTCTACGCACAGTTGAGCATATGTCTTTAGAGCACTACCAATGTACAAAGGAGGAAAGAACCAAACCCCTCTCTGTCTCCATGAGGAAAATCCCTGTAACTTGTAAAGTTCAGGGTACTTAGGATTGTTCCACAGGAGAGTAAACTCCAGAGGGCCCATAATAGACAATGTCTCCGTAGATGCCTACCACACTCTTCTAAAAAGACCTGCCTTTGGGGAAGAAGGTGGGATACCCAGGAGATCCATCTCCAGATGGGTACTGGGTGTCAATGTAGGGTTAATGCCGTGTACACACGACCAGACTTTTCGTCGGCCTGAACTCCAAAGGACTTCACGACAGAGTTCCGACGAAACGGACTTGCCTCCGCACGATCACACCAAAGTACGACTGATTCGAACGTGATGACGTACGACCGGACTAGAATAAGGAAGTTCGTAGCCAGTAGCTGCCCTTGCATCGGTTTTGGTCTGTCGGACTAGCATACAGACAAACAGATTTTTTGATAGGATTCAAGGCCGTCGGAAAGATTTGAAACATGTTCTATTTCTAAGGTCCGTCAGATTTTTAGACAGAAAAGGACCGATGAAGCCCACACACGATCGGAATGTCCGACAGAATCGTTCCGTTGGACCTTTGATGCCGAACAGTACGGTCGTGTGTACGCGGCATTAGACAGAGACTCTAACTGTACTATAGGGTCCAAATGACCACACTGCCCCCAACCAGCAAATTGCTGTAATTGAGATGCCAGAAAATACATCTTGGGATGCGGGTGGAAAAAAACTTTTTAAGCAATAGACAGCATGGATTCATGAAAGACAGAAGTTGCCAGACAAACCTGATTTCTTTTCATGAGGAGGTAAGTAAAACCTTGGACAGAGAGGTGGCTGTGGACGTGGTATACTTGGACGGAGAGGTGGACGTGATATACTTGGACAGAGGGGTGGCTGTGGATCTGGGGGAGTCAGTGGTGAAGGATCTTGGGGAATCAATAGTGGAGAAAGATTTGGGGGAGTCAGTGGTGGAGAAGGATCTGGGGGAATCCATAGTGGAGAAGGATCTAGGGGAGTCAGTGGTGAAGGATCTGGGGGAATCAATGGTGGAGAAGGATCTGGGGGAGTCATTGGTGGAGAAGGATCTGGGGGAGTCATTGGTGGAGAAGGATCTGGGGGAATCAATGGTGGAGAAGGATCTGGGGGAATCAATGGTGGAGAAGGATCTGGAGGAGTCATTGGTGGAGAAGGATCTGGGGGAATCCATGGTTTAGAAGGATCTGGGGGAGTCAGTGGTGGAGAAGGATCTGGGGGAGTCATTGGTGGAGAAGGATCTGAGGGAGTCATTGGTGGAGAAGGATCAGGGGGAGTCATTGGTGGAGAAGGATCTGGGGGAATCATTGGTTGAGAAGGATCTGGGGGAGTCAATGGTGGAGAAGGATCTGGGGGAGTCAATGGTGGAGAAGGATCTGAGGGAGTCAATGGTGGAGAAGGATCTGAGGGAGTGATTGGTTGAGAAGGATCTGAGGGAGTCATTGGTGGAGAAGGATCCGGGGGTTCTGGTGAATCATCAGCTCAATAATAACATGCAATGCCAAGCTGCGGTTTCCAATGCGAGCAAAGTCCTTTCTTGTATAAGAGAGGTATGGGCTCCAGAGAGAGAGAGACATCACCTGTACAAATCATTAGTAAGACCTCATCTGGAATATGCAGTTCAGTTTTGGGCTCCAGTTCTTAAAAAGGATATCGGGGAACTGGAGAAAGTGCAGAGAAGGGCAACCAAACTGATAAGAGGCATGGAGGAGCTCAGCTATGAGGAAAGATTAGAGGAACTGAATTTATTCACTCTTGAAAAGAGGAGAATAAGGGGGGATATGATCAACATGTATAAATACATAAGGGGGACATGATCACCATGTATAAATAAATAAGGGGGGATATGATCTCCATTTATAAATATATAAGGGGTCCATATAGTGAACATGGTGTTGAGTTATTCACTTTATGGTCAACACTGAGGACAAGGGGGCACTCTTTACATCAGGAGGAAAAGAGATTTCATTTCCAAATACGGAAAGGTTTCTTCACAGTAAGAGCTGTGAAAATGTGGAATAGACTCCCTCCAGAGGTGGTTCTGGTCAGCTCAGTGGATTGCTTTAAGAAAGTCCTGGATTCTTTCCTAAATGTACAGAATATAACTGTATGCATATATTTATAGGTAAAGTTGATCCAGGGATTGGGTATATGGGATTGTATGATTTTTTTTAAATTGGTTGAACTGGATGGACCTGTGTCTTTTTTTAAACCTGACTAAATATGTAACTATGACCCATTTACTAGTTACCTTGAGGGGGGAATTGTAAGATCCTCAGAGACAAAGCTGCCTGATGTGGGCGGAGTCCTGGTTTAGGGGAACCAATCTGCTCATGTCTAGTAATAATCTTTGTATTTCTATTTTAGTAGATGGACGGGAGATGAGGAAAACCTCAGAGGATTGTCTCACTTTGTCTCCAGACTGTAAAGTAGAAGATGAGGACATCACACAGTATAGTCCAGGAGAAAACCCGACTACCTCCAATGTTCATCCGGCACCACACAGTGTAGATGGACCATCGTATTCCTCTTATCCTGAGGAACCTCAGACTGTGCGGGACGGTGCCGGACCATCGTATTCCTCTTATCCTGAGGAACCTCAGACTGTGCGGGACGGTGCCGGACCATCGTATTCCTCTTATCCTGAGGAACCTCAGACTGTGCGGGACGGTGCCGGACCATCGTATTCCTCTTATCCTGAGGAACCTCAAACTGTGAGGGACGGTGCCGGACCATCGTATTCCTCTTATCCTGAGGAACCTCAGACTGTGCGGGACGGTGCCGGACCATCGTATTCCTCTTATCCTGAGGAACCTCAGACTGTGCGGGACGGTGCCGGACCATCGTATTCCTCTTATCCTGAGGAACCTCAGACTGTGAGGGACGGTGCCGGACCATCGTATTCCTCTTATCCTGAGGAACCTCAGACTGTGAGGGACGGTGCCGGACCATCGTATTCCTCTTATCCTGAGGCACCTCAGACTGTGCGGGACGGTGCCGGACCATCGTATTCCTCTTATCCTGAGGAACCTCAGACTGTGCGGGACGGTGCCGGACCATCGTATTCCTCTTATCCTGAGGTACCTCAGACTGTGCGGGACGGTGCCGGACCATCGTATTCCTCTTATCCTGAGGAACCTCAGACTGTGAGGGACGGTGCCGGACCATCGTATTCCTCTTATCCTGAGGAACCTCAGACTGTGCGGGATGGTGCCGGACCATCGTATTCCTCTTATCCTGAGGAACCTCAGACTGTGCGGGACGGTGCTGCACCATCGTATTCCTCTTATCCTGAGGAACCTCAGACTGTGAGGGACGGTGCCAGACCATCGTATTCCTCTTATCCTGAGGAACCTCAGACTGTGAGGGACGGTGCCGTCCTTCCAACACGTAAGAGGCTTTCCTGTCCTGAGTGTGGGAAGTGTTTCCGTTTTAAATCCCAGCTTACATTGCATAAAAGGTATCATACTGGTGATAAGCCGTTTTCCTGCTCTGAGTGCGGGAAGTGTTTCTATTTTAAATCCAATCTTATATTGCATAAAAGGTCACATACTGGTGAGAAGCCGTATTCCTGCTCTGAGTGCGGGAAATGTTTTGTACAAAAATCAGATCTTGGCAAACATCGGAGATCTCACAGGGGGGAGAAGCCATTTTCCTGTTCTGAATGCGGGAAATGTTTTTTACGAAAAACAGAACTTGTCATTCATCAGAGGTCTCACACGGGGGAGAAGCCCTATTCCTGTCCTGAGTGCGGGAAATGTTTTTCAGTCAAGTCCGCCCTTCGCAGACATCAAAGATCGCACACGGGTGAGAAGCCACATTCCTGTTCTGAGTGCGGGAAATGTTTTGTACAAAAATCAAATCTTCTCTCACATCTGAGGTCTCACACAGGGGAAAAATCGCATTCATGTTCTGAGTGCGGGAAATGTTTTGTACAAAAATCAACTCTTCTCTCACATCTGAGGTCTCACACAGGGGAAAAATCGCATTCGTGTTCTGAGTGCGGGAAATTTTTTTTACGAAAATCAGTACTTGTGGTACATCAAAGGTCTCACACGGGCGAGAAGCCCTTTTCCTGTCCTGAGTGCGGGAACTGTTTTTCTGACAAGTCCCGTCTTTACAAACATCAGAAAATACACAGAGGGAAGAAGTCGTATTCTTGTGCTGAGTGCGGGAAATGTTTTTGTTTCAAGTCTTTTCTTTACAGGCATCAGAGATTGCACATGCGGGGAAAAGGGTATTCCTGTACTGAGTGCGGGAAATGTTTTTCAAAAAAGACCTTTCTTTCCACACATCAGAGATCTCACACGGAGGAGAAGCCACTTTCCTGTCCTGAGTGCGGGAAATGTCACTCGCGGAAGTCCTGCCTTTACAGTCATCTGAAATGTCGCCCGGAGGAGAATGAACTTTCCTGGTCTGACTGAGGGAATTGTTCCTCACTGAAGTCCTGTCTTCCTGTACATCAGGGGGTCCCACACAACCCTAGAGGTGTATTAGTGAGTGTGGGAAATGTCTTGTATATGAATGTTGCTGGGCATGTGGGGAAGAAGCACACCCTGATAGACACCTCAGATATACTCCATGGCTGATCTTCATCATGTAAGAAACAGTTCATAGACCTCAAACAATAGCCTGACCTTTTGACAAAGATGTCCTATGGAATGAATGATACAACAGTGCCATCTAGAGGTTGGATTGGTAAATGTTTCTCCCATTGAAACATAGTATTGAGAAAGGGGCCACACCCATGTAGGGAATAATAAAACTTTCCAAATAAAAAGGCAACAACATAAGAAACGGCAAGAAACAGTTGATAAGGAGTTCAGAGATCACCAAAGACATGGATGAAGTGTTGTACCGTGTTGGCCATTGATAGCAGGAGAAAAATAAAAATGGAGTCATTACCTTTTCATTGGCTGAGTACATTTTGTGGTGGAAGATTTCACAAACACTTACAGGTCTAATTAAAAAAAAAACAAAAACGAATGTGACAAGTATTGGCGAACGTTGGTCATGTTTTATTTCTTACAGTGGTTTCCTATGATCATCGGCATCATCTAGTGGCCGAAATGCAGTATTGTTTTTTTTCCTGATTAAGGTATTTCGGGATAAATACTGTACTATATCTGCTAGATTGTGAGAGGAAATAATTGTGTTAAATAAAATACGACCATACTTTGTAACAGCTGGACAAGTGCTTGTCACATTTGCCCAAAAATGTTTTCTGAATTGTTCTGTTGTTTCCTCCATCAGGCAAGGCTTCATAGAAATATCTGAGATCATATCCGTGCAGAGTACAGTAGGCATTGAAAAACATAAGTTGATTAAACCAACAATATTAAACCAACCATTGATTTAAAAATGAAAATATCCAATTTTGCCATTAGATGGCGCTAAGTATCGTAGGGGTTTACCATCTAGTGGCCAAATGTGGTATTTTCCATTTTAAATCAAATGAAGACATTCGTCCAGCAAAAAAACCTATTAGCATTCATTTTTTTTATCCCCCATTCACACAGAAGGAATGCACTTTCACTGGGCGAATGTCTACGCAAAAATCCCTAATTATCTGGAGACGTTTATTACGGCCCTCACAGTCTGAGGTTCCTCAGGATAAGAGGAATACGATGGTCCGGCACCATCCCTCACAGTCTGAGGTTCCTCAGGATAAGAGGAATACGATGGTCCGGCACCATCCCTCACAGTCTGGGGTTCCTCAGGATAAGAGGAATACGATGGTCCGGCACTGTCCCTCACAGTCTGAGGTTCCTCAGGATAAGAGGAATACGATGGTCCGGCACCGTCCCTCACAGTCTGAGGTTCCTCAGGATAAGAGGAATACGATGGTCCGGCACCGTCCCTCACAGTCTGAGGTTCCTCAGGATAAGAGGAATACGATGGTCCGGCACCGTCCGGCACCGTCCCTCACAGTCTGAGGTTCCTCAGGATATGAAGAATACAATGGTCCGACACCGTCCCTCACAGTCTGAGGTTCCTTAGGATAAGAGGAATACGATGGTCCGGCACCGTCCCTCACAGTCTGAGGTTCCTTAGGATAAGAGGAATACGATGGTCCGGCACCGTCCCGCACAGTCTGAGGTTCCTCAGGATAAGAGGCAAACAATGGTCCGGCACTGTCCCTCACAGTCTGAGGTTCCTCAGGATAAGAGGAATACGATGGTCCGGCACCGTCCCGCACAGTCTGAGGTTCCTCAGGATAAGAGGAATATGATGGTCCTGGACCGTCCCACACAGTCTGAGGTTCCTCAGGATAAGAGGAATACGATGGTCCGGCACCGTCCCGCACAGTCTGAGGTTCCTCGGGATAAGAGGAATACGATGATCTGGCACCGTCCTGCACAGTCTGAGGTTCCTCAGGATAAGAGGAATATGATGGTCCTGGACCGTCCCACACAGTCTGAGGTTCCTCAGGATAAGAGGAATACGATGGTCCGGCACCGTCCCTCACAGTCTGAGGTTCCTCGGGATAAGAGGAATACGATGATCTGGCACCGTCCTGCACAGTCTGAGGTTTCTCGGGATATGTACTGTATGTAGCCACTCAATGAATAGACCTCCTAGCAATGTTATTACCAGACTGCAGCTAGGGGGAGCTCTCATGTTTAGCGTGTGATCAGAGGAGAGTGATTCCATCTAGCTCACATTAGCCCTTTCACTGCCAGAGCTGTTTTTCCTTTTTTTTTTTCTTTGGACACATTTTTGGGACTGAAGATTAGTTAAAACCCCCCAAACCTATTTTTTTTTTCTGAAAGCAGAGGCCCTGGAGAATAAAAGCCTTTACAAGTCATCAGATTGGATGTGATTGTGAATAACGGGCCTGGAATTTTTGCTCTCACTCCCGTGTGTACAGGGATATGTAACGTGTGTAATGCAATCAACATTGTCTTATAAATGTGCCCACAACATGTGCGTTTACATTCATATGTGTGTGTATGTGGGGGGCTCAAAAAGTTTGGTGTGAAAGAGGTTTAGGTACTTGGGTGTAATTTCACTTTTAGACTTTTTTTTAACCTAACTTTAGGGCTTTCCCATAAGTGACCAACAGCCTCCTATGTTGTTTTGACAGGTTCTCTTTAATGAGACATCGTCTATTAGAACAGATGTTCGCTGGTCTCCCTCCCCTCTACATGGCAACATCTGCCATACCAGGACCGCAGTTGGGATAGTGAGGTCTGGGAAACATGGCCAGGGGTGGTGACCGATGGGAGAAGGACAGTATAGTGGTCCCTTACATTGGTGACCAATGGGAGAAGGATCCTCTTATATCATTGGTCAGTGTAGTGGTCACTTACGTTGGTGACCAATGGGAGAAGGATCCCCTTATATCAGTAGTCAGTGTAGTCGTCACTTATGTTGGTGACCAATGGGAGAAGGATCCCCTTATATCAGTGGTGAGTGTAGTGGTCACTTATGTTGGTGACCAATGGGAGAAAAATCCCCTTATATCAGTGGTCAGTGTAGTGGTCACTTATGTTGGTGACCAATGGGAGAAGGACCCCCTTATATCAGAGGTCAGTGTAGTGGTCACTTACGTTGGTGACCAATAGGAGAAGGACCCCCTTATATCAGAGGTCAGTGTAGTGGTCACTTATGTTGGTGACCAATGGGAGAAGGACCCTCTTATATCAGTGGTCAGTGTAGTGGTCACTTATGTTGGTGACCAATGGGAGAAAAATCTCCTTATATCAGTGGTCAGTGTAGTGGTCACTTATGTTGGTGACCAATGGGAGAAGGACCCCCTTATATCAGTGGTCAGTGTAGTGGTCACTTACGTTGGTGACCAATAGGAGAAGGACCCCCTTATATCAGAGGTCAGTGTAGTGGTCACTTATGTTGGTGACCAATGGGAGAAGGACCCTCTTATATCAGTGGTCAGTGTAGTGGTCACTTATGTTGGTGACCAATGGGAGAAAAATCTCCTTATATCAGTGGTCAGTGTAGTGGTCACTTATGTTGGTGACCAATGGGAGAAGGACCCCCTTCTATCAGTGGTCAGTGGGAGAAGGACATTCTTACATTGTCATCAGTGTGAAGACTGCCCTCCATACAGATCGTTGATATCAGTTGTTACTGAGAGACAGAAATTGTTTATTGCTCAGGGGAACCCCTAGAAACCCCTGGAGGAACCCTGGCTGAGAAAGGCTGAACTAGGCAGTAATATATTTCTATCCCCCTTGGTGGGAGTGGAGATGACCCCATCTATAAGGATATACACTACATACACACACAGCACAAGGCCGTGTTCACACTACGAGACGGTTCTCTGGGCTGCAGTTCTCCTGAGCTCCACAAGGTGGTGATCTCACTTCTACCCAGACAGGAAGTCTCTATGGAAGACAGGAAGTGATGTCAAGTCCAGACAGGAAGTTCTGGGTGAGAGGTGAGTCAGGAGGAAGTAGAGAGAAGACATTGCTGGAAGTGGCAGAAAAGGAGGTAATAAGATCTTATTTTCTATTTACGCCCAGTAACTCCCCATAAATCTAGCAATATGGTCCTCTAAACAAACAGTATAGACAATAAATAGACAAGACAAGGACCATACATGGCCTACAATGGGCAATTATTACACAGGCAGCGAACACAATGATGGAGTGCCGGGGTCAGGAGTATGGAGCATAGAGCCCCTTACATTGCTGGTCAGGAGGAAGAAAACATAAAGAATGTAAAACCCTGGTGTTTAGGCAGGGATGCTAACAAATTTAGTTTGCCAGGTAGTAATTGTCCTGGCTAATTGTTAGAAGATCCACTGATTTCCCTCCTAATTCTGGAATTGCTGCACCTCTTCTCTTCTGTCACTAGGTGGCACTGTGGCTGGTGACATTAGATCGGCAAGTGCATAGCAAGGTCAGATCATGAATGGATGGGGTGTCTCAGCCAATTGGCAGGGGTTTCTTTAGTCCCTTGGCCTGCTGGGAGAGCCTATTTATTTGGGCGGAGCCAGGCGATCGGGGTTCTGTGCCACCTGGACAGCTGTCTAGGTGGACGTGTGTTATGTCGTTCCCGGGGCTGCTAGGCCGGAAGCCAGAGTAGGGTTGCCACCTCATCCCTTTAAACCCGAACACATATTTTTTTTACACAGGTTCTGTGGCTGATGGTGGTAATTAAACTCACTTGGTGCTTTATCTGCATTCAATTAGCCTCAGAACCTGTGTAATTCAAGTGTGTTCGGGTTTAAAGGGATGAGGTGGCAACTCTAAGCCAGAGGCCTATCCTGGGGACACCTGGCTGCCTGAGGCCTATCCAGGAGCAGGAGAAGCAGCGTAGGGTTGGGACCTGCAGGATTGGAGTCCAACCGAGTTGAGAAGGTTCAGCTGGACGGGGAACCAGCTGTGGTCAGAGGTAAAGGGGGAAGAGGCCGCCACTAAGGGGGGACCATCCACCTTATTACCGGAGACTACACTGAGTAATCTTGAGCAAGTACCAGAGCAGTCTTCTCACCAGCCGGGGACGGTGAAGAAGTGGAAAAGCTTCAGCGAGTGCCAAGCCAGGGACCCAGCACGTGGGTGAAGCTTGAGGAGTATACAGCGGGATAGCTGTGACGACTGGGATCTGGAAGTCTAGTGAGAGACTGGGAGCTCGGTGATTGAAGACCTACATTGGGATACAGTGAGATAAGAAATGGACTGTTCTGTGTTACCAAGAGTTATGTATAACTACCTTTAGTAACTGTTACGAGTTTAGTTGCCATAGGAGACAGCGGTCCTACCTGTACAGAAGTGGCATGCGGCTGGAGGCCTTTCCCTGTATAACTGTCTACCTATAGTGTCTCGGAGTCTGCCAGTTACCATTGCATCTACCTAAGGGTGTCCTGGCCCTAACCTTCTCTCCCACAGTTCTTTGTTAAGAGACAATAAATCTCTTGTTCGCATTCAAAAAGTGACTGGCGCCCATCATTTCATCTTGCATTACACTCACAATGTCTCTGGAAACCCACTTTACAAGAAAAGATGTCAGTTCTCCCTAACTCTTGAGGTCACCATTAGGCCTCTGAGGGACTTTGCTACAATAATATGTTCCATCATTGGTGTCAGAGGGAGGAAAATACTGAGGGTTCTGAGTAGGGTTGCCACCTCATCCCTTAAAACCCAAACACATATTAATTACACGGGTTCTGAGGCTGATTAAATTGGTAATTAAACTCACTTGGTGCCTTATCTGCATGAAATAAGCCTCAGAACCAGTGTAATTCATATGTGTACGGGTTTAAAGGGATGAGGTGGCAACCCCTAGTTCTGAGTAAGGATGGGCTCAGGCGTGCTCGCGACTCCACGTGCCCGCGCCCGCCAGGAAGCTGACTAAGCACAGATCTCTGCAGCCACGGATCGGCAAATGTCTCACTGACTGTGATTACCGGTGCGCAGTGTCAGCTTCCTGGCGGGCGCGGGCACGTGGAGTCGCGAGCACGCCTGAGCCCATCCTTACTCAGAACTAGGGTTGCCACCTCATCCCTTTAAACCCGAACACATATTAATTACACGGGTTCTGAGGCTGATTAAATTGGTAATTAAACTCACTTGGTGCCTTATCTGCATGAAATAAGCCTCAGAACCCGTGTAATTCATATGTGTTCGGGTTTAAAGGGATGAGGTGGCAACCCTAGTTCTGAGTAAGGATGGGCTCAGGCGTGCTCGCAACTCCACGTGCCCGCGCCCGCCAGGAAGCTGACTAAGCACAGATCTCTGCAGCCACGGATCGGCAAATTTCTCACTGACTGTGATTACCGGTGCGCAGTGTCAGCTTCCTGGCGGGCGCGGGCACGTGGAGTCGCGAGCACGCCTGAGCCCATCCTTAGTTCTCAGGGACATTGAGGAGCTGAGGGGTTTAGTGGTGTTTAACTACTTGCTGACCTTGCTATAGCAAAATGACAAGTTACAGCGCAGTTGGCCAGTTCTGGGAGGGCGTCATATGACGTCCTCCCATGATCGCGCTCCTTCGGACACGGCTGGTCGCAGATCGGAGTAAAGAGCCAATCAGCGGCTCTTTACCACGTGATCAGCTGTGTCCAATCACAGCTGTTCACAATTTAAAAACACTTGCCCGTTATCAGCATTCTTTTCCACTGTTAAAAGCCTGATGAGAGAGCTGGTAACTGACTAGTGCAGGCTTTTAATTTTGTAAACGCGCCCCGTCCCGACAAGCTTGCGTGCAGAAGCGAACGCATACGCGAGTAGCGCCCGCATATGAAAACGGTGGTCAAACCACACATGTGAGGTATCGCCGCGCTCGGTAGAACGAGAGTGATAATTCTATCCCTAGATCTGCTCTGTAAATCAAAACATGCAACCTGTAGAATTTTTTTATGGAGATTTTTGAGATTTTTAAGTTTGTCGCCATTCCACGAGCGGGGCGCGATTTTGAAGCGTGACATGTTGAGTATCAATTTACTCGGCGTAACATTACCTTTCACAATATAAAAAAAATTGGGCTAACTT
The DNA here is from genome assembly GCA_037952835.1 of Lithobates septentrionalis. Taxonomy (NCBI): domain Eukaryota; kingdom Metazoa; phylum Chordata; class Amphibia; order Anura; family Ranidae; genus Lithobates; species Lithobates septentrionalis. The sequence goes on from JBBDGP010000932.1 coordinate 2,584,033, forward strand.
TACTGCTGTCTTATTTTTTTAATTCAAAAAAGTGTATTTTTTTTCCAGAAAAAGTGCGCTTGTAAGACAGCTGCGCAAATACGGTGTGACAAAAAGAATTGCAACGACCGCCATTTTATTCTCTAGGGTGTTAGAAAAAAAATGTATAATGTTTTGGGGGTTCTAAGTAATTTTCTAGCAAAAAAACTTTTTTAACTTGTAAACAACAAATCTCAGAAAGAGGCTCGGTCCTTTTAGTCCTTCACCTTCTCACCGTATCATTGCCCAGGTGATATGTTCTGGGATACCAACTGAAGAAGAGCGATCCTTAACCCCTTGGAGATCACTCGTTCGTGGAGGTGGTCTCTTTGTTCAGCAAACCAGTTCATAAACAAAACAAACCCAACAAAGAATTTGTTGGTCCAAGAGGATCCTGAATCCTCAAAATTGTAGCAAAACACTAAACAGTCCAAACTAAGTGCGTTCCCATGGGGGCAGTAATTCATAAACCTTCAACACACCCACTTTTACCCCAAACCCTCACATCCACATCCTATTGCCGTTTAACTAATCAGCTGCCTTGAGAACCCCGTGTGCCATTTACCTCCCTTTACAAAGTAGCAACGCCCAACACCGTGTTCACACTACGAGACGTTTCCTCTGAGCTCCACAAGGTGGTGATCTTCTCACTTCTACCCAGACAGGAAGTCTCCATGGAAGATGGGAAGTGATGTCAGGTACAGACAGGAAGTTCCATGTTGTACAAAGTAGAAAGGAGATATTGCTGGACCTGGCAGCAGAGGAGGTAAAATTTTATATTATTTTTTATTTACTAGAAACTCCAAATAATTCTTACTTCAAAATGATCTCTCCATAAGAAAGCCTGAATAGATAAACTGATGACACGAATGAGGATGGAGGAGGACCGGAGTCACATGACTGAGAAGATACTAAACCTCACCCTGGAGATCATCTACCTGCTGACCGGAGAGGTGAGGAGGATTCTGGGAGGTCACATGACATCACTCTTATCTCTATTAATAAAACACAGACCTGACCGGAGAGGTGAGGAGGATTCTGGGAGGTCACATGACATCACTCTTATCTCTATTAATAAAACACAGACCTGACCGGAGAGGTGAGGAGGATTCTGGGAGGTCACATGACATTCCTCTTATCTCTATTAATAAAACACAGACCTGACTGGAGAGGTGAGGAGGATTCTGGGAGGTCACATGACATCACTCTTATCTCTATTAATAAAACACAGACCTGACCGGAGAGGTGAGGAGGATTCTGGGAGGTCACATGACATTCCTCTTATCTCTATTAATAAAACACAGACCTGACCGGAGAGGTGAGGAGGATTCTGGGAGGTCACATGACATCACTCTTATCTCTATTAATAAAACACAGACCTGACCGGAGAGGTGAGGAGGATTCTGGGAGGTCACATGACATCACTCTTATCTCTATTAATAAAACACAGACCTGACCGGAGAGGTGAGGAGGATTCTGGGAGGTCACATGACATCACTCTTATCTCTAATAATAAAACACAGACCTGACCGGAGAGGTGAGGAGGATTCTGGGAGTCTAACATGATATTCCTATTGTTTCCTCAATACAGAGATTTCCTCTTGTGAAGTCAGGTGATCATATGACCATCACAGTGCCTCCATGTGACTCCCTAAAACCTGAGAGACACAACATGGAGAAGATTCTAGAAGTCACCAAGAAGATGATGGAGCTGCTGACAGGAGAGGTGAGGAGGATTCTGGGACATTATCCAGTAACAGACAAGGGATGTGTCTGGATGGTGACTGTATCATTGTGTGTGTCAGGTTCCTATAAGGTGTCAGGATGTCACTGTCTATTTCTCCATGGAGGAGTGGGAGTATTTAGAAGGACACAAGGATCTCTACAAGGACGTCATGATGGAGAATCAGCCGCCCCTCACATCACCGGGTAAGAGGAGACTTTATTGTAAAGGAGAGAGCAGTACGGAGGGTCCACCTAGATCCCCCATCATCTGATAAACACATAGAAACAATGTATTCAGTCAGTGTGTGTGTTTCCTACAGATGGATCCAGTAATGGGAACCCACCAGAGAGATGTCCCCGTCCTCTGTATTCCATACAGGAAGGTCACACCATATCTCGCAGTGACAAGGTTGGTGGGATGGAGCATCTAGAACATGGACTCATGGAGATGATGTGTGGATTTATTTTGTGAGGTTATATATTACAGATGATATTTTCTCTCATTCTCTTGGTTTAGGGTGAAGATCTGATTGATATAAAAGTTGAAATTAAATCAGAAGAAGAAGAGACGTATGTGATGGATGATCAGCAGTCTATGGAGGAGGATGGAATAACGGGGACATTTATAGAGGAGGACACTCCTACAGAGATCAGCACAGGTGGGTCATTAACACTAAATACATTCCTCCACCCATACTGCTCACTGATTGGTCCAGAGTAGGGCGGGGACTGGGTGATATCAGCCTGTAATCCCCTGGTCACTTTCCTGAGCTGTGTTCCCCGTCCTGTATTCCTGTATTTCTCTCGGATAATCTTCCTTCTCTGTGCTGCAGACACAATTTATGTATCTAGACTGGATTTATGGAGATTCTGGGGTTCAGCTGGCAGCAAAATGTTGATATTCGCCATAGATGTTGCTTGACCTAGTCACCAGGGACGTGTCCAACCTTGTCCAGGTCTAGCATGACCTCTGACAGAACAATTCTCCCGGGGTTACTTGCTCTGTTATTTGCTGGCTGTGCCGGGTGGAGGGATATGTCTGTATAGTCTCAAACCCAAGTCACTGAGTGCAGTCTCAGGAGATGGGAGGCAGCGGTGTGGGATCTCTGCAACCTGTCTCAGTTAAGTAAACATTTAGGCTTCCACTAGAATACCTGGATAACTGAATACCAATATTATGAGTCCTGACCCTGCACTATATAGTCTATGTTGTACATTACATACTCCTGGCCCCTGCACTATATACTCTATGTTGTACATTACATACTCCTGGCCTCTGCATTATATACTCTATGTTGTACATTACATACTCCTGACCCCTGCACTATATACTCTATGTTGTACATTACATACTCCTGGCCCCTGCACTATATACTCTATGTTGTACATTACATACTCCTGATCCCTGCACTATATACTCTATGTTGTACACTACATAATAATGATACTATATTTTCCTAAATGTTGTATCTTATGGAATATGTTGTGCATTACATACTGTTTGTATCGCCCTCCTAGGTAGGTGCTAGGAGTAGTGAAGAATAGTTTTTGTTTTCTCTGCTAAACAGAGAGACAGCTGGGTAAATCGAATTGCTGTCTGCTTAACAGAGAGCGATGATCGGCTAGTCTAGTCTGCTCAGTCTGCTCTGGTGCTGCTCGTGCCGTCTTGAAGTTTCACACTGTCCTAGCAACTATGGTAAGTGGTAGGTGGAAACCATGCAGATGGGAGCATGAATATTCATACCGCCCTGGTCAATTACAAGGGGAGGTGCCCCTAGGCATGCTGGGTGCCCGTATTCATATTCTAGGAGCACATGGGCTCTGGTTCTTTCCTAGCAGAGGATTGCACCAAGGCTTGGGGGAGAGGCGCTTTCTCCCCTGGCATTTGCTGCCATGTGGCATCAGGTGGGCGCCCTGGGGGCCTGAAGTCTGTGTGGATCAGGATCAGTTGAGTCTTCATCTTGGTTGTTCTCCCCCCATCCCCACTCTCTGACCTCTGGTGGGGCGCACCCCCGCTGTTATTCATGGCTAAATCATGGACTGAATAAGGAAATGCAGTACTTCTTGTGTTGGGAAGATGACCCTGGTCCTACCATAGCTGACAGAGGGAGAGCCTACTGTAGGTTTCGAGCAGGAGTCTCAAACTGGCGGCCCACCAGCTGTTGCGGAACTACAATTCCCATCATGCCTCTGCCTGAGGGAGTCATGCTTGTAAACTCTCAGACTTGCAATGCCTCATGGGACTTGTAGTTTACCAACGGCTGGAGGGCCACCAGTTTGAGGCCCCTGGTTTAGAGTGTGTGTGTGTGTGTGGGGGGGGTTAGTTCTGGTCACATGTGCTGGTGGAGGGTCTCATCGATAAATTCATAAGTGGTACAATTGTATAGTAGGAATTTAAATATCCCTCCAGTAATCACATATCACATAGTTCATATAAAAAATATACAAAACTTTATTTTGTCCAATAAAAACATCTTCAATAAAAACGTGTTTCCTATATGCATTTGTACATTAATACCCTCAATTAACATCCACCACGCGGATAAAGACCACTGTGGCTCGGTTGAGATAGGAAAAAGTTGGGGTCGACGCATTTCGCGAGATTACCGCTTCCTCAGGACCTTCAGGTGGGAGGATCTTCAGTGCATCTGGTCTGGTATCGTGGAGAGAGAAGGCTATCGGTGGTGCTCCAGGAGCCTTGTGAATACAGACACCCTAAGGAGCCTTAGACAGTTCTCCCCCTCTTGTGCTCTAAGTCAGCTGAAGGTCCACACAAAGAGAACCCTGGCTAGTGATCTTAGCGCTTACGTTCTGCAATCAGTTTGCCGCAGCTGTGAAGGAGTCTTTACCGGCCTTCTGCAAGGACTTCAGTCAGGTTTCACTAGGAAAGGGAGTTAGAGTCCTGGTTGTGAATAGTTCAGTTTGGAAGTATCCCACTATATGCCTTCCCTATCCAAGTTCTCCAATGAAACCACAAAAACACAACTAGACTGGTCATTGGAGTAACGAGAGGAAGTGTGTGTGCACCTGGCTGTGTGACTCTACCTTGTGCCTGAGTAAAAATGGGGAAGACCCGGGGAACATTCTTGCGGGGGTAGCGCTACACATAGTCCTGACTTCGGCTTTCCCCTCTACCCTCTGCTATATATACACATAATATGTATTCTCTTTTGTTACACCCATTTCCTACCAGCTGGACATTTTATATCTGATGATTTGATTGGAGCACAGACTTTTACATGTTAATAATGTGATAACATCCTCCAACTTTGGAGCCTTAAACAGAAAGTGATAATGAGGGAGGAGTCAGTAACCCAATGATGGTGGTCTTCAGGATCAGTCCAGTCTTCATCTTGGTTGTTCTCCTCCCATCCTCACTCTCTGACCTCTGGTGGGGCTCAGCCCCGCTGTTATTCATGACTAAATCATGGACTAGATAAGGAAGTGTGTGGATTCTTGTGTTGGGAAGATGGCAATGAGTGATAGAGGGGGTGGGGACACTCGTCCTATAATCCCCTCATCACTGTCACTCCTATAAAAGACAGTTCCCGTTGTTTCCTCACTCTCTGACTAAGGTCCATGAATAAAGAAATGAACTGGTAGGAGATCAGAGGACCCATTTACTAGTTACCTTGAGGAGGGAATTGTAAGATCCTCAGAGACAAAGCTGCCTGATGTGGGCGGAGTCCTGGTTTAGGGGAACCAATCTGCTCATGTCTAGTAATAATCTTTGTATTTCTATTTTAGTAGATGGACGGGAGATGAGGAAAACCTCAGAGGATTGTCTCACTTTGTCTCCAGACTGTAAAGTAGAAGATGAGGACATCACACAGTATAGTCCAGGAGAAAACCCGACTACCTCAAATGTCCATCCGGCACCACACAGTGTAGATGGACCATCGTATTCCTCTTATCCTGAGGAACCTCAGACTGTGCGGGACGGTGCCGGACCATCATATTCCTCTTATCCTGAGGAACCTCAGACTGTGCGGGACGGTGCCGGACCATCGTATTCCTCTTATCCTGAGGAACCTCAGACTGTGCGGGACGGTGCCGGACCATCGTATTCCTCTTATCCTGAGGAACCTCAGACTGTGAGGGACGGTGCCGGACCATCGTATTCCTCTTATCCTGAGGAACCTCAGACTGTGCGGGACGGTGCCGGACCATCGTATTCCTCTTATCCTGAGGAACCTCAGACTGTGCGGGACGGTGCCGGACCATCGTATTCCTCTTATCCTGAGGAACCTCAGACTGTGAGGGAAGGTGCCGTCCTTTCAACACATAAGAGGTTTCCCTGTCCTGAGTGCGGGAAGCGTTTCCGTTTTAAATCTCATCTTACTGTGCATAAAAGATGTCACACAAACGAGAAGCCGTATTCCTGCCCTGAGTGCGGGAAATGTTTTTCGCAGAAGTCCAATCTTTACAAACATCAGAAACTTCACACGGGGGAGAAGCCATTTTCCTGTCCTGAGTGTGGGAAATGTTTTTCAAAGAATTCAAATCTTTTCAGACATCAGAGACTGCACACGGGTGAGAAGCCGTATTCCTGTTCTGAGTGTGGGAAATGTTTTGTACAAAAATCAGATCTTGTCACCCATCAGAGGTCTCACACGGGGGAGAAGCCGTATTCATGTTCTGAGTGCGGGAAATGTTTTGTAAAAAAATCGGAGCTCGTCACACATCTAAGGTTTCACATGGAGGAAAAACCGTATTCATGTCCTGAGTGCAGGAAATGTTTTGTACAAAAATCAGATCTCGTCACCCATCAGAGATTGCACACGGGGGAGAAGCCATATTTCTGTCCTGAGTGCAGGAAATGTTTTTCAAGGATATCCAGTCTTTACACACATCAGAGATCTCACATGGGGGGAGAAGTCACTTTCCTGTCCTGAGTGAGGGAAATGTCCCTCACGGAAGTCCTGTCTTCTTGTACATCAGGGGTCCTACACAACCCTCGAGGTGTATTAGTGCCTAGCATTTTTCCAGATTTAAGTATTTTTGGGATATAAAAACACATTATAGCTACTTGACGGAGGTGAGGATCATGGAAAATCACTGCGCTAAATTAAATACGGACATCATTTTTTGTTGTCACATTCATCCAACAAATTTTTTATGACTGGACCTTTTGTTTTCTCCATCAGACATGGTTTTATACCAATAACTGAGATGATACACATGTACTTCTGAGGACAGTTGACATTGAAAAACAAACATTAATTAAAGAATCATTTTTAAACCATCTATCTGTAAGCAGGTTGAAATAGCCAGATAGGTGCTGTCCCGGCCAAGAGGGTAGGAGTTAATGCCTTTCACAGTTCCTTAGTCTTTTTGGCGGGTTCTTCCCTGGGTGTAGCCCAATGATCCTGTGTTATAAAAGTGGTCACAGTGGTCCAGAGCCAGGAGGAGCCAAGAGAAGCCGGGGGGGGGGGACAAAAAGGGACCCCTGGAGAGACCGGGGCCCGTAAGGGAGAGAGATGGAGAATGATACCCATGAGGAGCAGAAGGAGGTCATCTATCACCACTGAAATGTAAAGACATCTGAACTCTGGGCTTCGCCCTGAAAACAGCAACATTGGAGTATAAATCTGAAGGATCAACATGAGAGTGACTCTGCAGGACTGTATTTGCATGACCTCTACCTTTGCAGGTATGCTGGGGCAGCACACAGCCTGTAGTAGAGTTAGGGAAGAACACTGTCGGTGACTGTTGGACTCTGTAATTGTTTTTTCACTTTCATCAAGTAAAGTATTCAAACAATGTCCTTGCCTGGTCTGAAGTTACTGAAAGGGGTGTGTTGCATAACCACCATGCACATAGTTCACCAAGTGGGTCTTAACACATTGGGGGTATGAAGATATCAGTGTAGGGTGGAGCATTGCGAAGATAGAAGTGGTTGCCAAGAGTAACGGACGTTTAATAAGTAGCCTGTCGGTAGCGTGTCCCTGTTATAGGTGGCAAGCCTCTAGCAGCAAGGGAGATGTTGTTGGCACTCCTTCCACCAGTGGCCTGTCTCCCTGCGATACGGGAGCCGATTCACACCACAGAGGTTCCATCCTGTAGAGAGGAAAGGAGTTTTGAGAGTTAAGTTGAGTGCTTGTGTGGAGGCTGCGCAGAGTGCATGCCGGGCCCACTCCGCTAATGTGGAAAACGCTGGACAGGAGGATGTTGACAGATCTGAATAATGGGCCTGGAATTGTTGCTCTCATAAGGGACCAATAGCCGCCTACGTTCTAGGATCTGGCTGTGACAGGTTCTCTTTAGTGAAACACCAGGGGTCTATTAGAACAGATGTTCACCTGTCTCCCTCCCCTCTACATGGCGACATCTGCTATACTGGGACCGGGCCTACAGGTGGGAAAGAAAAGCCTGAGAAACATGGCGGGGCTGGTGACCAATGGGAGAAGGATCCCCTTACATCATTGGTCAGTGTAGTGGTCCCTTACATTGGTGACCAATGGGAGAAGGATCTCCTTATATCAGTGGTCTGTGGGAGGAAAACATTTTTACATTATCAGTGGGAACACTGCCCCCTTATAGATCATTGATGTCAGTTGTTACTGAGAGACAGAAATTGTTCATTGCTCAAGGAACCCCTAGAAACCTTTGGAGGAACCCTGGCTGAAAAAGGTTGAACTAGGCAGTAATATATTTTGGTGGGATCGGAGATGACTCCATCTATAAGGTGTGATATTCACGGGGTGTCACTTATGTGTAGTGCTTTTCCAGTGAGTTCACTCCAGCCAAGAAATACTGATTGAAAACTTGTTGGCCCACAGTAAACTTTAAAAAAGGAAAGCCCGGCAGAGGTTACCATCATCACTTCAAACTCAAAGAAAAATGACACCAAGTCTCTTTCTTTCGTGGTACCGCTGCTCAGGCCTCAAGTCTAATGCCGCGTACACACGGTCGGACTTTCTAGAAAGCTAGGTCCGACGTACTTGCCGCCAGACTTCCGGCGGACTACCGCCGGACTTTCTGAACGGCCGGACTTGCCTACACACGGCCGGACTTTCCGGAATCCGGTCTTCCCGACGGACTTCCGCCGGACTTTCAGAACGAACGGACTTTCCCACACACGGACAAGTCCGTTCATTTTGAACGTGACTTTGGTACGACGGGACTAGAAAAGGAATTCAATCTCGCCGCTTTTTTTGGCGAGATTGAAACCTTGCGAGCCCCGTCGCAGGCCCTTAGGTCTGGTATGGATTATAAAGGGGAACCCCTACGCCGAAAAACGGCGTGGGGTCCCCCTAAAATCCATACCAGACCCCGATCCGAGCACGCAGCCTGGCCGGTCAGGAAGGGGGGTGGGGACGAGCGAGCGCCCCCCCCCCTCCTGAACCGTACCAGGCCGCATGCCCTCAACATGGGGGGGTGGGTGCTTTGGGGGAGGGGGGCGCCCTGCGCCCCCCCCCCCCAAAGCACCTTGTCCCCATGTTGATGAGGACAAGGGCCTCTTCCCGACAACCCTGGCCGTTGGTTGTCGGGGTCTGCGGGCGGGGGCTTATCGGAATCTGGGAGCCCCCTTTAATAAGGGGGCCCCCAGATCCCGGCCCCCCACCCTATGTAAATGAGTATGGGGTACATGGTACCCCTACCCATTTACCTAGGTAAAAAGTGTCAGTAATAAAACACAACACAGGTTTTTAAAATAATTTATTAAACAGCTCCGGGGGGGGGGGTCTTCTTCCGTCTTCGGGGGTCCCTCCGGTTCATCTTCTCCCGGCGTCCGGTTGGTTCTTCTCCGCTCTCCGGCCTCTTCTCCCGGTGTCCCAGGTCTTCGGCCGGCCCCTCCGCTTTCTTCAGGTAGCTCTATTGCCAGCGGAGGTCCGGACTTCTGGGCTTCTTGGCTTCTTGTGTTCTCTTCTCTTCTCTTCCCCCAGATGTTGACACGACGCTCTCTCCGGCTGGACTGGTCTCTGAGGGCTGTGTTGTGACTTATATAGGCGGAGACCCCGCCCCCATATGATGTCACAGTCCCTGGGCATGCTGGGACTGTGACGTTTTAGGGGGCGTGGTCGACCACGCCCCCTAAAACGTCACAGTCCCAGCATGCCCAGGGACTGTGACATCATATGGGGGCGGGGTCTCCGCCTATATAAGTCACAACGCAGCCCTCAGAGACCAGTCCAGCCGGAGAGAGCGTCGTGTCAACATCTGGGGGAAGAGAAGAGAAGAGAACACAAGAAGCCAAGAAGCCCAGAAGTCCGGACCTCCGCTGGCAATAGAGCTACCTGAAGAAAGCGGAGGGGCCGGCCGAAGACCTGGGACACCGGGAGAAGAGGCCGGAGAGCGGAGAAGAACCAACCGGACGCCGGGAGAAGATGAACCGGAGGGACCCCCGAAGACGGAAGAAGACCCCCCCCCCCCCCCGGAGCTGTTTAATAAATTATTTTAAAAACCTGTGTTGTGTTTTATTACTGACACTTTTTACCTAGGTAAATGAGTAGGGGTACCATGTACCCCATACTCATTTACATAGGGTGGGGGGCCGGGATCTGGGGGCCCCCTTATTAAAGGGGGCTCCCAGATTCCGATAAGCCCCCGCCCGCAGACCCCGACAACCAACGGCCAGGGTTGTCGGGAAGAGGCCCTTGTCCTCATCAACATGGGGACAAGGTGCTTTGGGGGGGGGGGCGCAGGGCGCCCCCCTCCCCCAAAGCACCCACCCCCCCATGTTGAGGGCATGCGGCCTGGTACGGTTCAGGAGGGGGGGGGGGCGCTCGCTCGTCCCCACCCCCCTTCCTGACCGGCCAGGCTGCGTGCTCGGATCGGGGTCTGGTATGGATTTTAGGGGGACCCCACGCCGTTTTTTCGGCGTAGGGGTTCCCCTTTATAATCCATACCAGACCTAAGGGCCTGGTATGCCCCGCGCTCGCCGCAATAGGAAGATTTGTTTTTCCTATTGCAGCGAGCGCGAGATGCAGTAACCTGCTCCTCCGTCGTATCTGGTCCTTCGGACTAGCATACAGACGAACGGGCTTTCCGTCAGGAACTGAGTCCGGCGGAGGTACGACGTAAAGATTTGAAGCAGGCTTCAAATCTAAAGTACGTCGGATTTCCGCAAAAATCTGACCGAAACGGTCCGTCGGAAGTCCGATGGAGACCACACACGGTCGGACTTTCTGCCGGACTTTGTCCGGCGGCGTCCGTCGGACTTTTGCAGGTGAAAAGTCCGACCGTGTGTACGCGGCATAAGCCTTTGGTCTACTCCCTCAGACCATCTCCAGGCTGGAGGCATCATCCCTCTAAAGAATCCTTGAAACCCCTAAAGATCCAACCCAATCCGGGAGTTACAAAACCCAGAAAGCAATGAAAATCCACCATTCTCTGTTCATAATAGATATTCTGGAGCTCCTCCTGCTGCAACTTTCAGAACCCTGTGTGCCATTTACCTCCTTTTACACAATGCTAGGACCCTGCGCACTGTCATCAAATACATACCCACACAGCGCAAGGCCGTGTTAACGCAGAGAGACGTTTCTTGGGGCTGCAGTTCCTCTGAGTTCCACAAGGTGGTGAGCTCATTTCTATCTAGACAGGAAGTCTCTATGGAAGACAGGAAGTGATGTCAGGGACAACTAGGAAGTTCCAGGTGAGAGGTGAGTCAGCAGGAAGTAGAGAGGAAACGTTGCTGGAAGTGGCAGCAGAGGAGGTAATAAGATCTTATTTTCTATTTACACCCAGTAACCCCCCCCCCCCCCGTCATGTCCGTCCTCTTCCTCCATAGTCACTGTGACGTCTTTTATCTCCAGCAGATGATGATACACACATATATAGTGTGGGAACCTAGATTAACCCCTTTAGGGGCAGAACATTCCCCCACTTACGGGGCCGGAACATTTCCTTAATTTTGAAGTTCAATTCTAGTAATATGTTCCTCTAAAGTAAACCAGTGGTTCTCAACCTTTTTCCAGTCAAGGCGCCCTTGAAAAGTATTTTTCAGTCTTGAGGCACCCTTGTCCAGGGCTTGGTTCACCTTACCGTTGGCCAAGGCTTGGTTCACCTTACTGTTGTCCAGGGCTTGGTTCACCTTACCGTTGTCCAGGGCTTGGTTCACCTTACTGTTGTCCAGGGCTTGGTTCACCTTACCGTTGTCCAGGGCTTGGTTCACCTTACTGTTGTCCAGGGCTTGGTTCACCTTACCGTTGTCCAGGGCTTGGTTCATCTTACTGTTGTCCAGGGATTGGTTCATCTTACTGTTGTCCAGGGCTTGGTTCACCTTATCGTTGTTCAAGGCTTGGTTCACCTTACTGTTGGCCAGGGCTTGGTTCACCTTACTGTTGTCCAGGGCTTGGTTCATCTTACTGTTGTCCAGGGCTTGGTTCACCTTATCGTTGTTCAAGGCTTGGTTCACCTTACCGTTGTCCAGGGCTTGGTTCATCTTACTGTTGTCCAGGGCTTGGTTCACCTTATCGTTGTTCAAGGCTTGGTTCACCTTACCGTTGTCCAAGGCTTGGTTCACCTTACTGTTGTCCAAGGCTTGGTTCACCTTACCGTTGTCCAAGGCTTGGTTCACCTTACCGTTGTCCAGGGCTTGGTTCACCTTACTGTTGTCCAGGGCTTGGTTCACCTTACCGTTGTCCAGGGCTTGGTTCATCTTACTGTTGTCCAGGGCTTGGTTCACCTTACCGTTGTCCAGGGCTTGGTTCATCTTACTGTTGTCCAAGGCTTGGTTCACCTTACCGTTGTCCAAGGCTTGGTTCACCTTACTGTTGTCCAGGGCTTGGTTCACCTTACTGTTGTCCAGGGCTTGGTTCACCTTACCGTTGTCCAAGGCTTGGTTCACCTTACTGTTGTCCAAGGCTTGGTTCACCTTACTGTTGTCCAGGGCTTGGTTCACCTTACTGTTGTCCAGGGCTTGGTTCACCTTACCGTTGTCCAGGGCTTGGTTCATCTTACTGTTGTCCAGGGCTTGGTTCACCTTATCGTTGTTCAAGGCTTGGTTCACCTTACTGTTGGCCAGGGCTTGGTTCACCTTACTGTTGTCCAGGGCTTGGTTCACCTTACCGTTGTCCAAGGCTTGGTTCACCTTACCGTTGTCCAGGGCTTGGTTCATCTTACTGTTGTCCAGGGCTTGGTTCACCTTATCGTTGTTCAAGGCTTGGTTCACCTTACCGTTGTCCAGGGCTTGGTTCATCTTACTGTTGTCCAGGGCTTGGTTCACCTTATCGTTGTTCAAGGCTTGGTTCACCTTACCGTTGTCCAGGGCTTGGTTCACCTTACTGTTGTCCAGGGCTTGGTTCATCTTACTGTTGTCCAGGGCTTGGTTCACCTTATCGTTGTTCAAGGCTTGGTTCACCTTACCGTTGTCCAGGGCTTGGTTCATCTTATCGTTGTTCAAGGCTTGGTTCACCTTACCGTTGTCCAAGGCTTGGTTCACCTTACCGTTGTCCAGGGCTTGGTTCACCTTACCGTTGTCCAGGGCTTGGTTCACCTTATCGTTGTTCAAGGCTTGGTTCACCTTACTGTTGGCCAGGGCTTGGTTCACCTTACTGTTGTCCAAGGCTTGGTTCACCTTACTGTTGTCCAAGGCTTGGTTCACCTTACTGTTGTCCAGAGCTTGGTTCAACCTACTGTTGTCCAGGGCTTGGTTCACCTTACTGTTGTCCAGGGATTGGTTCACCTTACTGTTGGCCAGGGCTTGGTTCACCTTACAGTTGTCCAAGGCTTGGTTCACCTTACTGTTGTCCAGGGCTTGGTTCACCTTACTGTTGTCCAGGGCTTGGTTCACCCTACTGTTGTCCAGGGCTTGGTTCACCCTACTGTTGTCCAGGGCTTGGTTCACCTTACTGTTGTCCAGGGCTTGGTTCACCTTACTGTTGTCCAAGGCTTGGTTCACTTTACTGTTGTCCAGGGCTTGGTTCACCTTACTGTTGTCCAAGGCTTGGTTCACCTTACTGTTGTCCAGGGCTTGGTTCACCTTACCGTTGTCCAGGGCTTGGTTCATCTTACTGTTGTCCAAGGCTTGGTTCACCTTACCGTTGTCCAAGGCTTGGTTCACCTTACTGTTGTCCAGGGCTTGGTTCACCTTACTGTTGTCCAGGGCTTGGTTCACCTTACCGTTGTCCAAGGCTTGGTTCACCTTACTGTTGTCCAAGGCTTGGTTCACCTTACTGTTGTCCAGGGCTTGGTTCACCTTACTGTTGTCCAGGGCTTGGTTCACCTTACCGTAGAGCTGCACAATTAATCGTTAAAAAATCGTGATCTCGATTCACCTCCCCTGACGATCTCTCCTGCTGAGTTTGACGATTCTTTCATATAAACAAGTGGAGAGAGTATCTGTTCACTCAGCTGTCAAAAGAAAACATCCAGGCAGTCTGCCAAGTTTAGAACTTGAAACATTGTATCTAACTTCCTTCTTAGATCAAAGGGATAAACTTCTCTGTGTAAACAAATAACCTGGGCAATCTGCCAAGCTTTAAACAACGTGTAAATGCAGGAAGTTTAACCACTTAAAGTCTAAATCTTTTTCTGACACTTCTTTCTTAAGTTAAAATCAATATTTTTTGCTAAAAAAAATTACTTGGAACCCCCAAACATTAGAGAGATATATATATATATATATATATATATATATATATATATATATATATATATATATATACTATAATATAATATATATATATATTTTTTTTAGCAGAGACCCTAGGGAATAAAATGGCAATTGCTGCAATATTTTATGTCACACAGTATTTTCCCAGCGGTCTTTCAAATGCAATTTTTTGGGAAAAAATACACTTCAATAAATAAAAAAAAAGAAACAGTAAAGTTAGTGCAATTTTTTTAGTTTTAATGTGAAAGATGATGTTACGCCGCGAGAATCGTGAGAGAATCGTGATCTATCCTCTAAGCAAAAAAATCGTGATTCTCATTTTAGCCAGAATCGTGCAGCTCTACCTTACCGTTGTCCAAGGCTTGGTTCACCTTACTGTTGTCCAGGGCTTGGTTCACCTTACTGTTGTCCAAGGCTTGGTTCACCCTACTGTTGTCCAGGGCTTGGTTCACCTTACTGTTGTCCAGGGATTGGTTCACCTTACTGTTGTCCAGGGCTTGGTTCACCTTACTGTTGTCCAGGGATTGGTTCACCTTACCGTTGTCCAGGGCTTGGTTCACCCTACTGTTGTCCAGGGCTTGGTTCACCTTACTGTTGTCCAACGCTTGGTTCACCTTACTGTTGTCCAGGGCTTGGTTCACCTTACTGTTGTCCAGGGCTTGGTTCACCTTACTGTTGTCCAGGGCTTGGTTCACCCTACTGTTGTCCAGGGCTTGGTTCACCTTACTGTTGTCCAGGGCTTGGTTCACCTTACCGTTGTCCAGGGCTTGGTTCACCTTACTGTTGTCCAGGGCTTGGTTCACCCTACTGTTTGTCCAGGGCTTGGTTCACCTTACTGTTGTCCAGGGCTTGGTTCACCTTACCGTTGTCCATGGCTTGGTTCACCTTACCGTTGTCCAGGGCTTGGTTCACCTTACTGTTGTCCAGGGCTTGGTTCACCCTACTGTTGTCCAGGGCTTGGTTCACCTTACTGTTGTCCAGGGCTTGGTTCACCTTACCGTTGTCCAGGGCTTGGTTCACCTTACTGTTGTCCAGGGCTTGGTTCACCCTACTGTTTGTCCAGGGCTTGGTTCACCTTACCGTTGTCCAGGGCTTGGTTCACCTTACTGTTGTCCAGGGCTTGGTTCACCCTACTGTTGTCCAGGGCTTGGTTCACCTTACTGTTGTCCAACGCTTGGTTCACCTTACTGTTGTCCAGGGCTTGGTTCACCTTACTGTTGTCCAACGCTTGGTTCACCTTACTGTTGTCCAGGGCTTGGTTCACCTTACTGTTGTCCAGGGCTTGGTTCACCTTACTGTTGTCCAGGGCTTGGTTCACCCTACTGTTGTCCAGGGCTTGGTTCACCTTACTGTTGTCCAGGGCTTGGTTCACCCTACTGTTTGTCCAGGGCTTGGTTCACCTTACCGTTGTCCAGGGCTTGGTTCACCTTACTGTTGTCCAGGGCTTGGTTCACCTTACTGTTGTCCAGGGCTTGGTTCACCCTACTGTTTGTCCAGGGCTTGGTTCACCTTACTGTTGTCCAGGGCTTGGTTCACCTTACTGTTGTCCAAGGCTTGGTTCACCCTACTGTTGTCCAGGGCTTGGTTCACCTTACTGTTGTCCAGGGATTGGTTCACCTTACCGTTGTCCAGGGCTTGGTTCACCCTACTGTTGTCCAGGGCTTGGTTCACCTTACTGTTGTCCAGGGATTGGTTCACCCTACTGTTGTCCAGGGCTTGGTTCACCTTACTGTTGTCCAGGGATTGGTTCACCTTACCGTTGTCCAGGGCTTGGTTCACCCTACTGTTGTCCAGGGCTTGGTTCACCTTACTGTTGTCCAACGCTTGGTTCACCTTACTGTTGTCCAGGGCTTGGTTCACCTTACTGTTGTCCAGGGCTTGGTTCACCCTACTGTTGTCCAGGGCTTGGTTCACCTTACTGTTGTCCAAGGCTTGGTTCACTTTACTGTTGTCCAAGGCTTGGTTCACCTTACTGTTGTCCAAGGCTTGGTTCACCTTACTGTTGTCCAAGGCTTGGTTCACTTTACCGTTGTCCAGGGCTTGGTTCATCTTACTGTTGTCCAAGGCTTGGTTCACCTTACCGTTGTCCAAGGCTTGGTTCACCTTACTGTTGTCCAGGGCTTGGTTCACCTTACTGTTGTCCAGGGCTTGGTTCACCTTACTGTTGTCCAGGGCTTGGTTCACCCTACTGTTTGTCCAGGGCTTGGTTCACCTTACCGTTGTCCAGGGCTTGGTTCACCTTACTGTTGTCCAGGGCTTGGTTCACCTTACTGTTGTCCAGGGCTTGGTTCACCCTACTGTTTGTCCAGGGCTTGGTTCACCTTACTGTTGTCCAGGGCTTGGTTCACCTTACTGTTGTCCAAGGCTTGGTTCACCCTACTGTTGTCCAGGGCTTGGTTCACCTTACTGTTGTCCAGGGATTGGTTCACCTTACCGTTGTCCAGGGCTTGGTTCACCCTACTGTTGTCCAGGGCTTGGTTCACCTTACTGTTGTCCAGGGATTGGTTCACCCTACTGTTGTCCAGGGCTTGGTTCACCTTACTGTTGTCCAGGGATTGGTTCACCTTACCGTTGTCCAGGGCTTGGTTCACCCTACTGTTGTCCAGGGCTTGGTTCACCTTACTGTTGTCCAACGCTTGGTTCACCTTACTGTTGTCCAGGGCTTGGTTCACCTTACTGTTGTCCAGGGCTTGGTTCACCCTACTGTTGTCCAGGGCTTGGTTCACCTTACTGTTGTCCAAGGCTTGGTTCACTTTACTGTTGTCCAAGGCTTGGTTCACCTTACTGTTGTCCAAGGCTTGGTTCACCTTACTGTTGTCCAAGGCTTGGTTCACTTTACCGTTGTCCAGGGCTTGGTTCATCTTACTGTTGTCCAAGGCTTGGTTCACCTTACCGTTGTCCAAGGCTTGGTTCACCTTACTGTTGTCCAGGGCTTGGTTCACCTTACTGTTGTCCAGGGCTTGGTTCACCCTACTGCTGTCTAGGGCTTGGTTCACCTTACTGTTGTCCAAGGCTTGGTTCAACTTACTGTTGTCCAAGGCTTGGTTCAACTTACTGTTGTCCAAGGCTTGGTTCATCTTACTGTTGTCCAAGGCTTGGTTCACCTTACCGTTGTCCAAGGCTTGGTTCACCTTACCGTTGTCCAAGGCTTGGTTCACCTTACTGTTGTCCAGGGCTTGGTTCACCTTACTGTTGTCCAAGGCTTGGTTCACCTTACCGTTGTCCAAGGCTTGGTTCACCTTACCGTTGTCCAAGGCTTGGTTCACCTTACTGTTGTCCAGGGCTTGGTTCACCCTACTGTTGTCCAGGGCTTGGTTCACCTTACTGTTGTCCAGGGCTTGGTTCACTTTACTGTTGTCCAAGGCTTGGTTCACCTTACTGTGTATCGTGGAAACATGCCCAACATCGCGCTCGTTCCTGACACACAGACCAGGAAGATTTTACCCCCTTCCTGACCAGAGCTTTCTTTTGGTGGTATTTGATCACCTCTGCGGTTTTTATTTTTTGTGCTATAAACAAAAAAAAGGCGTCAATTTTGAAAAAAAAAAAAAAGAGCAATATTTTTTTGCTATAATAAATATCCCCCAAAAATATATAAAAAAAACCCCAATTTTTTTCCTCAGTTTAGGCCGACACGGATTCTTCTACATATTTTTGGTAAAAAAAAAATCGCAATAAGCGTATGTTGATTTGTTTGCGCAAAAGTTATAGCGTCTACAAAATAGGGGATAGTTTTATGGCATTTTTATTATTATTTTTTTACTAGTAATGGCGGCGATCTGCGATTTTTAAAAAAATTTTTTTACCGTGACTGCGACATTATGGCGGACACATCGGACACATTTGACACTATTTTGGGACCATTGTCATTTATACAGCGATCAGTGCTCCAACAAATAGCCACTGATTACTGTATAAATGACACTGGCAGGGAAGGCGTTATCACTAGGGGGCGATCAAGGGGTTAAGTGTGCCCTAGGGAGTGATTCTAACTGTACGTGGGGGATGGGCGCACTACAACATGACAGAGATCACCGCTCCCGATGACAAGGGAGCAGTGGATCCCTGTCATGTTGCTAGGCAGAACAGGGAAATGCCTTGTTTACAAAGGCATCTCCCCGATCTGCCTGTCCTCACCGCCGGCAAACATCGAGTTCCCGGGACCCGCGCGCGCGTGCCCGACAGGCAAAAATTCAAGTTCAAAGGGACGTACAAGTACACCCATTTGCCTGCCTGTGCCATTCTGCCGACGTACATCTGTGTGCGGCGGTTGGCAAGCGGTTAAAAAAGTATAGGGGACGGCTTTCCCTGCATTGAAACGAATGGACTGCCCTACACGTAGATATGAACCTGTTTGTATTATAATTATTTTTTTTTTAGCTAAAGCGTGGTTTTTCTTTCTTGTTTTTGTTGGCGAGATATGAACCAAGGGCTTGTTCACTTGTCAGGTTGGAAAGGAGGTAAAACCACATATTTGAGCTGTTTTTACCACCCCGAACTACTCCCCTTTAGCTGCAGAAGCTGCGGGGTGTATAAACACACATACAAACTAGGGTGCACCGAATGGAAATTTTGGTACCGAAAATGCACTTTGCCGAAAACCTGAAACCGAAAATGACATTTTTAAAAAAATATTTATATTTTTATATATAATTGTATTATATTCGACTTTTTAATTAATATCATCAATTTTAATTAATATGAATTTATTGTTGGCCATTATTGGCATCTTTAGTGTATTATGTCTGCAGTCTCTGATCATCTCCTGTATTATGTCTGCAGTCTCTGATCATCTCCTGTACTATGTCTGCAGTCTCTGATCATCTCCTGTATTATGTCTGCAGTCTCTGATCATATCCTGTATTACGTCTGCAGTCTCTAATCATCTCCTGTACTATGTCTGCAGTCTCTGATCATCTCCTGTACTATGTCTGCAGTCTCTGATCATCTCCTCTATTATGTCTGCAGTCTCTGATCATCTCCTCTATTATGTCTGCAGTCTCTGATCATCTCCTGTACTATGTCTGCAGTCTCTGACTATCTCTTGTATTATGTCTGCAGTCTCTGACCATCTCTTGTATTATGTCTGCAGTCTCTGACCATCTCTTGTATTATGTCTGCAGTCTCTGATCATCTCCTGTATTATGTCTGCAGTCTCTGATCATCTCCTGTATTATGTCTGCAGTCTCTGATCATCTCCTGTACTATGACTGCAGTCTCTGATCATCTCCTGTATCATGTCTGCAGTCTCTGATCATCTCCTGTATCATGTCTGCAGTCTCTGATCATCTCCTGTACTTTGTCTGCAGTTTCTGACCATCTCTTGTATCATGTCTGCAGTCTCTAATCATCTCCTGTATTATGTCTGCAGTCTCTGATCATCTCCTGTATTATGTCTGCAGTCTCTGATCATCTCCTGTACTATGTCTGCAATCTCTGATCATCTCCTGTATTATGTCTGCAGTCTCTGATCATCTCCTGTATTATGTCTGCAGTCTCTGATCATCTCCTGTACTATGTCTGCAGTCTCTGATCATCTCCTGTATTATGTCTGCAGTCTCTGATCATCTCTTGTATCATGTCTGCAGTCTCTGATCATCTCCTGTATTATGTCTGCAGTCTCTGATCATCTCCTGTATTATGTCTGCAGTCTCTGATCATCTCCTGTACTATGTCTGCAGTCTCTGATCATCTCCTGTATTATGTCTGCAGTCTCTGATCATCTCCTGTACTATGTCTGCAGTCTCTGATCATCTCCTGTATTATGTCTGCAGTCTCTGATCATCTCCTGTACTTTGTCTGCAGTCTCTGACCATCTCTTGTATAATGTCTGCAGTCTCTGATCATCTCCTGTATTATGTCTGCAGTCTCTGACCATCTCCTGTACTATGTCTGCAGTCTCTGATCATCTCCTGTATTATGTCTGCAATCTCTGATCATCTACTGTACTATGTCTGCAGTCTCTGATCATCTCCTGTACTATGTCTGCAGTCTCTGATCATCTCCTGTACTATGTCTGCAGTCTCTGATCATCTCCTGTACTATGTCTGCAGTCTCTGACCATCTCCTGTATTATGTCTGCAGTCTCTGATCATCTCCTGTACTATGTCTGCAGTCTCTGATCATCTCCTGTATTATGTCTGCAGTCTCTGATCATCTCCTGTACTATGTCTGCAGTCTCTGACCATCTCCTGTATTATGTCTGCAGTCTCTGATCATCTCCTGTACTATGTCTGCAGTCTCTGACCATCTCTTGTATCATGTCTGCTAGAGGTGCATCAGATGGAAATTGAGCTAGTGTAAAGGCTAGCCGGAGGCTAGCCTGTATTTGTGGGAGGAAGCTGAGAGGGCTACTTAAGCCTCCTCCTCTGTCAGGCCAGGGCTCGTCGTAGTTTTTGGGTTCAATAGGGGATGGGGCCTACATGTCACTTCCGGGTCGGCTACAACATGGTGGCGGTGCCTCTCTCGGTGCTTCACCGGGGAGTTCGCCCGCTTTTCCGGGTGTTAGGGGGGGATGTCCAGCCAGCTGCCTTCTCATCTCTGCATACGGCGCCACGGGGCCACTTCTCCTGGCAATTATGCTGGGGGGAGGGGAGGCTGTCCATCCATCCATCCTCCACCCACCCTTCTTCCCCTCGGCTGCAGCTAGTCAGGTGCGGCCCGCCCGCTTCTCCCGGTGATTATGCTGGGGGAAGGGAGGAGGGCCGTCCATCCATCCTCCACCCACCCTCCTTCCTCCTTCGGCTGCAGTTGGTCGAGTGCTGCCCGCCCCGCTTCTTCTGGCGCTCGGGCAGGGGGGAAGCGGGGGGGCGTCCATACATTGCCTCAGACGCTGCCCGCCTCTCTCTTCAGCTGTCATCCAGGTGCCTGCCAGAGCTGTGGGGGCCGCCCGCTTCTCCCAGCGCTCATGCCGGGGGGGCGCCCATCCATCATCCACGGCTCCATCTGGTCAGCGTGCTGCCTGCCCACTGGCTTCTCCCGGCTCGGGGGGGGGGTTCCGCCCACTTCTTCCTTTCATCCCTCTGTTCCTGACAGTGCCGGGGGGTCGCCCGCCCGCTTCTCCCGACACTCACACCGCGGGGGAGGGGGGGGTTGTGCCGTCTGTCCGGTCATCCATCCTCCAACCACCCACTTTCCCCACAATGCCATCTGTCCGGGGTGCTGCCCGCCCACTTCTCCCGGCTCTCATGCCGGGGGGAGGGGCGCGTCCGTCCATACGTCCATTCTCCACCCACCCACTTGCCACTCGCCCGCCAGTTCACCTCCCTGGTACCACGCCGTGCATCGTGGAGGGGACGCCCACACGTCTCCCAGTTCTCATGGCCGGGGGTGGCGCTCACCCGACCGCTCACCTCCCGGTATTCACGTGGGGCATCATGTGGGGGGAGGGGAATCCCCGCACGCCTCCCGGGCATCCACCGCTTCAGTCACAAGTGTTCATATCATGGCATTTCGGCCCCAGGATTTCTGTTATAGCGTTTCGGCACAGGTTTTCTGTCATAGCGTTTCTGTTTAGGCGTTTAGTCTCAGCGCTTGTTTTTCTGTCATGGCGTTTTTTCTGTCATAGCATTTCCTGCCTCAGCATTTCTGTTGTTGCGTTCTGCCCCAGCATTTTTTGTCATGGCGTTCGGCCCTATTATTTCTGTCATGGTGTTTCTGCCCCAGCAGTTCTGTCGTATAGTTCAGCATTTCTGGCGTAGCGTTCAGCATTTCTGGCGTAGCGTTCAGCAATTCTGGCATAGTGTTCAGCATTTCTAGGGTAGCGTTCAGCATTTCTGTCTTAAACGTTCTGCCCAGCATTTCTGTCATAGCGTTCAGCATTTCTGTAGTAGAGTTCAGCATTTCAGTCGTAGCGTTCAGCATTTCTGTCATAGCGTTTTGCCCAGCATTTCTGTCATAGCGTTTAGAATTTCTGTTGTAGCGGTCTGCCCAGCATCGCTGTCATAAGCGTTCTGCATTTCTGTGATAGCGTTCTACCCAGCATTTCTGTCATAGCATTCAGCATTTCTGTCATAGCGTTCAGAATTTCTGTTATGGCGTTCAGCATTCTGTCATAGCGTTCAGCATTTCTGGCTTAACGTTCTGCTCAGCATTTCTGTCATAGCGTTCAGCATTTCCATTGCTGTGTTCTGCCCTAGCATTTCCGTCTCAGCGTTCTGCCCTAGCATTTCCGTCTCAGCGTTCTGCCCTAGCATTTCCGTCTCAGCGTTCTGCCCTAGCATTTCCGTCTCAGCGTTCTGCCCTAGTATTTCCGTCTCAGCGTTCTGCCCTAGTATTTCCGTCTCAGCATTCTGCCCTAGTATTTCCGTCTCAGCGTTCTGCCCTAGTATTTCCGTCTCAGCGTTCTGCCATAGCTTTTCTGTCATTTCATTTCTGGCATTTCTGTCTCGGCATTTCTGTCATAGCGGTTCTGTCCCAGGGTTCTGTCATAGCGTTCTTCCCCAGGATTTCTGTAATAGCGTTTCTGGCTCAGGATTTCTGTCATGGCATCTCTGCCCCAGGATTTCTGTCATGGCGTTTTTTCTTTATTCGGTCATGGCATTTTTCTGTCATAGTGTTCTACCCCAGCATTTCTGGCTCAGCGTTCAGGCTCAATTTTTTCTGTCTCAGCATTTCCGTTATAGCGTTTCTGCCCCAGGATTCTGTCTTTGCATTTCTGCCATCAGTATTTCAGTCTCAGCGTTTCGGTCATGGCATTTCTGCCTCAGCATTTCTGCCCCAGGATTTCTGTCATCGTGGTTCTGTCAGAGCGTTTTCTACCCCAGCATTTTCTGTTATGGCATTTCTGCCCCAGGGTTTCTGTCATTACATTTCTGCCCCAGAGTTTCTGTCATTACATTTCTGCCCCAGGTTTTTCTGTCATCAAGTTTCTGTCTCAGCATTTAGTTCAGCATTTCTGTCATAGCGTTGTTGTCCTTGTGTTTCTGCCCCAAGATTTCTGTCACAACATTTCTGCTTCAGTGTTCAGCCTCAGTATTTCTCAGAGGGGCATTGTTGTTCAGTCACGGCATACTCCGGTAGCTGTTTTATCTTCGTTGTTTGTCACGTCTCATCGTTTTTTGTTCATGTTTGTACCTGCGTCAGGTAGCTAGGGCTCACATGTCAGGATTTGTCACGTCTACAGATCCATACGGGCTGAGGTTTCATTTGTTAATGATTGTTGAACACAATCTTCTCGCCCGTATAACATACGTCATACGATTCACGTTCATTTACCACACCTGTACGATTACACACCATGGTTTGTGGGTACACCAGCCCTGAGTTTTCAGTTAATTACCTGTCACACGAGGGGGGGGGGTGCATCATCAGGTTCATTCACGCACAGTGGTCTTGACATTTCTGCATATGTTCTCATACTTAGGTAGGCACAGAGGGGCGTTGTTAATCTCATGTCCTTTTGTCTGTTATTTCTCTTGTGCATGTTCTCAGGTTGTTCTGTATTGGCATTCGTCATCCCCTTGTTGGTCCTTAAGTGGTAGGTTTGGGCAAACGTCGTCATGATTCTGGATTCCACTCTCGGCTCGGATCTCTTGGCTAGGATGTGGCCTGGAAGACTGCTCAGGGACGTCAGTCCAGTCATCTTTTCCATTCCCCAGCCGGTTCCAGGTAGGGGGGTTTCAGTCACTTTGGGTATGACTGTTTCATGCCATGGGACTTATTTCCCCGGGGTGGAGTCTGGCCCTCCTTCCTCGGTTCAGGATTCAGACTCGGTTGCCAGGTCACAGGCTGAAGCACGACCCGATCGCATCAGGTGGGACCAGTATTCTGTGTCTGGCATGGTTTCTCCATGTTGTCAATATTTATTGCCATAGTGCATGGGCCTCATCCACCTACTCCATCACATCCTTCAGGTATTTAGCATTTTGAACTCCTACCAGTTGTCCTTTGGCATTTACCCTCGCACTTCCCCATACCAGTATGGCTAGGCCAGGGCTTGGGAGGGGTTTCACTGAGCACTTCACTGGTGCTTGTTTGAAGTTTCGATCGTCTTTCGGCCATTCATTTTGCAGGGGCTCCTCGGGACAGCCATTGCTCCCCTTCCCCCACCGCATCCTCATTCACAAGCAGTTCATTCTCATGTCTGGGTCATCTCGGACTTCAGGCTCTGTCCAATCGTTCACGGGACGTTTAGTTGGGTTCTGGGTAGCTTCGCAGGTTCTGTAAGGGGTTCTGTCTCATCACCAAGTCAGGAGTCGGGGGGGGTGTTTCTCCGGTCATAGTGGACATTTTTCGGATATATACTGTTGCCATCCGGGCGCACGCTACTCCACTTGATGGATTGTTACCTTCCCTTCTTCACCTAAATTTGTGTCTTTTTGCCCTCTTTTCAGGCATACTGACCAGTCAGGCCAAGGCACACCTCAGGCCTTGGTGCTTAGGAGTATCACTTTCTCACTCGAAGACTCTGACTACAAGTGTAAAGGCTAGCCGGAGGCTAGCCTGTATTTGTGGGAGGAGGCTGAGAGGGCTACTTAAGCCTCCTCCTCTGTCAGGCCAGGGCTCGTCTGAGTTTCTGGGTTCCCACCCACCCGTTTCCCCCAATCTTCATACATACTCATATTACTTATATTCAGGGTATGCCCTCTTTTCAGGCATACTGACCAGTCAGGCCAAGGCAAACCTCAGGCCTTGGTGCTTAGGAGTATCACTTTCTCACTCGAAGACTCTGACTACAAATACTATTAGCAGTGTGTTTAAGTTTAAGTAAGAGATTGCAGACATGATAAAAGAGATGGTCAGAGACTGCGGATATGATACAGGAGATGGTCAGAGACTGCAGGCTGCATTTTTCTTGAGCTTTTCTTGCACTAAAGTTGCCAATAATGGCCAACAATAAATTCATATTAACTAAAATTGATTATATTAATTGAAAAAATCGAATATAGTACAATTGGGAAAAAAATATATAAATATTTTTTAAAAATTGTAATTTGCGGTTTCGGCTAAGTGCATCCTGCATTTTCGAGTTTTGGCA
Source organism: Lithobates septentrionalis (assembly GCA_037952835.1). Lineage (NCBI taxonomy): Eukaryota > Metazoa > Chordata > Amphibia > Anura > Ranidae > Lithobates > Lithobates septentrionalis. The sequence goes on from JBBDGP010000932.1 coordinate 2,609,316, forward strand.
CCAAAATTTCCATTCGGTGCACCCCTAGAAATGTAATTTGGGTCCAGTGTTGCATGACCGTGCAATTGTCCTTCAAAGTGTGACAGCGCTGAAAGCTGAATATTGGCCTGAGCGGGAAGGGGGTAAAAGTGCCCGGAAGGGAGTGGTTAAGAACTCTGAGGCCCTTAATGGGGTTCTCGGATGGGAGACCTCTGAGGGAATAGGAAGCTGAAAATCTGGGGGGGACTCTGAGGGAGAGGGGGTCTCTGGGTCTGTGATGGTCCTCCCTTTCCATCTGCCCTTATTTTTTAGACCTTCACCTTCTCACCATATCACTCCCCAGGTGATATGTTCTAGGATACCAAGAATGAAGAAGAAGAGTGATCCTTAACCCCTTGGAGATCACTAGTTCGTAGAGGTGGTCTCTTTGTGCAGAAAACCAGTTCATAAAGAACACAAAGCCAACAGAGAATTTGTTGGTCCAAGAAGGTCCTGAGTCCTCACAATTGTAGCAATCACTAAACAGTCCAGACTGTTCCTATGAGGGGAAGTAGATCCTAAATCTTCAACACACCTACTATTACCCTCCTCACATCCACATCCTATTATTGTGTAACCAACATGCACTATTGAGAACCCTGTGTGTCATTTACCTCCTTTTGTAAAGTAGAAGCCCAGCACCGACCCTACAGATATACGGGACATACACACACAGCACAACGGCGTGTTCACACTAAGAGATGTTTTCAGGGCTGCAGTTCCTCTGAGCTCCACAAGGTGGTAATCTCCATTCTGCCCAGACAAGAAGTCTCTATGAAAGACAGGAAGTGATGTCAGGTACAGCCAGGAAGTGATGTAAGGGTCAGACAGGAAGTGATGTCAGGTAAAGACAGGACATTCCATGCGCTACAAAGTAAAAAGGTGACATTGCTGGACCTGGCAGTAGAGGAGGTAAAATTATATTATTTTTTATTTACAAGAAACTCCAAATAATTCTTACTTTAATTTGCCAAAATTATCTCTCTATAAGAAAGCCTAAATAGATAAAATGATGACACGAATGAGGATGGAGGAGGACCGGAGTCACATGACCGAGAAGATACTAAACCTCACCCTGGAGATCATCTACCTGCTGACCGGAGAGGTGAGGAGGATTCTGGGAGGTCACATGACATCCCTCTTATCTCTATTCATAAAACACAGACCTGACCGGAGGGGTGAGGAGGATTCTGGGAGGTCACATGACATCACTCTTATCTCTATTAATAAAACACAGACCTGACTGGAGAGGTGAGGAGGATTCTGGGAGGTCACATGACATCACTCTTATCTCCATTAATAAAACACAGACCTGACTGGAGAGGTGAGGAGGATTCTAGGAGGTCACATGACATCACTCTTATCTCTATTAATAACACACAGACCTGACCGGAGAGGTGAGGAGGATTCTGGGATTCTAACATGATATTCTTATTGGTTCTCCAATACAGAGATTTCCTCTTGTGAAGTCAGGTGATCATATGACCATCACAGTGCCTCCATGTGACTCCCTAAAACCTGAGAGACACAACATGGAGAAGATCCTAAGAGTCACTGAGGAGATGATGGAGCTGCTGACAGGAGAGGTGAGTAGTGCTGGGAATTCTGGGACATTATCCAGTAAAATACAGGGGTGGTGTCTAGAGGGTGACTGTACTATACATGTCTACTTCTGTAATGTAGGAGTATTTAGAAGGACACAAGGATCTCTACAAGGACGTCATGATGGACAATCAGCCGCCCCTCACATCACCGGGTAAGAGGAGACTTTATTGTAAAGGAGAGAGCAGTACGGAGGCTCCACCTAAATCCCCCATCATCTGATAAACACATAGAAACAATGTATTCAGTCAGTGTGTGTGTTTCCTACAGACTGTCTACAGTAGATGCTCATGTGGTACACAGATTATTCCTGTCAATGTAAGAAGGTTCTCCTAACGACAACTCGTTGTGTGTATAAAAGACACCTGTCCACAGAATCTCTTCCATTCAAACCTCACCATCATGGGGAAGACCAAAGATCTGTCAGAGGACATCAGGGAGAAGATTGTAGACCTGCACAAGGCTGGAATGGGCTACAAGACCATCAGCAAGAAGCTTGGTGAGAAGGAGACAACTGTTGGAGCGATTATTCGCAAATGGAAGAAATACAAAATAACCATTAATCGCCCCTCGGTCTGGAGCTCCATGTATGATTTCTCCTCATGGGGTGAGGATGGTCATGAGAAAAGTGAGGGATCAGCCCAGAACTACACAGGAGGAGCTTGTGAATGATCTCAAGGCAGTTCGGACCACAGTCACCAAACAAACCATTGGTAACACAATACGCCGCCATGAATTAAAATCCTGCAACTTCCGCAAGGTCCCCCTTCTCAAGAAGACACATGTACAGGCCCATCTGACATTTGCCAATGAACATCTAAATGATTCAGAGAAGGATTGGGGGAGAAAGTGCTGTGGTCAGATGAGACCAAAATTTAGCTCTTTGGCATTAACTCAACTCGCCGTGTTTGGAGGAAAAGAAAAATGCTGACTATGACCCTAGGGACACCATCCCTACAGTCCCTACAGTCAAGCGCAGAGGTGGAAACATGATCTTTGGGGCTGTTTCTCTGCCAAAGGTACAGACCAACTTTGCCACATTGAGGGGCCAATGGACGGGGCCTTGTATTGTAAAATCTTGGATGAGAACCTTCTTCCCTCAGCCAGAACACTGAAGATGGGTCTTCCAGCATGACAATGACCCAAAACATACCACCAAGGCAACAAAGTAGTAGCTCAAGAAGAAGCACAACTAAGGTCAGGGATTGGCCTAGCCAGTCTCCAGACCTTAATCCTATAGAAAATTTATGGAGGGAGCTGAAACTTCGAGTGGCCAAGCGACAGCCAAGAAACCTTAAGGATTTAGAGAAGATCTGTAAAGAAGAGTGGACCAAAATCCCTCCTGAGATGTGAGCAAACCTGGTCACCACCTACAAAGAAACGTCTGACCTTTGTGCTGCCAACAAGGGTTTCTCCACCAACTACTAAGTCATGTTTTGCTTGGGGATGACTTAGCTCCCCCCCCCCCCCCTCAAACCCCACCTTTTACTTACCTGCGCCCCGATCTGATCCAGCGCTGTCTCTCTCATTGGACAGATTGATAGCAGCAGGGGCCATTGACTCCCACCGCTGTCAGTTAGTTTGTTATTTTAATTAAAACAAAAAACACAAACCTTTACAACCCCTGTAATTTGCCGGGATGGCATACATTGACACCCTCCCGTGATGGCTTTGCCCGCGGCGCCCCCTGCAGTGCGTGGGTGGTTGCGCTCTGTGATCGTTGAGTCGTAAGGCCCCATTCACACCTCAGCATTTTGTAGCTTGAAGCTCCAAAACGCTGAAGGGAGGAAAAAAAAAGTCAATGATTCTCTATGGAGACGTTTCTTATCTCCACTCCTCCGTGTCGCCTGAAGCTCAAACGAGTTCTGGAGCTTTCTTTTTGTTGCTCGAATCAGGGAAGATGTGGGCATTTTTGGGGCGTTTTGTATTCCCATAGAAATAAATAGAAGCACGCTTTTTGTGCGTATTCGTGCGTTTTGTCGCGCGTTTTTTTTGCGCGATTTTCTTTTCAAATGGGAAATGGAAAAAATAAAATAGTAATAATATATGAATAAATAAATGTCAAATAATACACAAATAACTAAAAATCATCATAAATAAGTAAAATAAATGAAAAATTTGTAATAATACATTAATAAATAATAATTAACCTCTAACCTTAAAAAATATTAAATACATTATTATTATTATTATTATTATTATTCTTAATAATAATAATAAAAATAAAATAACACCCAAACTTGAACAAAAAATACATTAATAATAATAATTCAGTATTATTTTTTTATTTATGATTTTTATTTGTGTATTCATTTTACATTTATTCATTTATTATTATTCGTTTAATAATAATTATTATTTTTGTGTTAGGGTGTTTAGTTATTTATTAATATTTTATTTTTTTTAAGGGGTAAGGGTTAAAGTTAAGGGTTAATTATTAATTGTTACTTAGTATTAATTTATTGAATTTATTTATTTTTTTATTTAGGAGTTTTATTTATTTGTGTATTCATTTTACATTTATTTATTCATTTATTATTATACATATAATAATTATTATTTTTGTGTTAGGGTGTTATTATTATTTTTTATTTATTTGTGTATTCATTTTACATTTATTCATTTATTATTATACATATAATAATAATAATAATGAATAAACAATAAATAATAAATAACCCCAACTCCTAAGGTTTAAAGTTAAGGGTTAATTGTTTATTAATTGTTACTTAGTATTAATTTATTGAATTTATTTATTTTTTATTTAGGTTTTATTTATTTGTGTATTCATTTTACATTTATTTCATCATTTAATATTATTCGTATAATAATAATAATAATAATAATTATTATTATTTTTGTGTTAGGGTGTTTAGTTATTTATTATTTTTTTTTTTTTAAGGGGTAAGGGTTCAAGTTAAGGGTTAATTATTTATTTATTGTTACTTAGTATTAATTTATTGAATTTATTTATTTTTTATTTATTTGTGTATTCATTTTACATGTATTTATTCATTTATTATTATACATATAATAATAATAATAATAATAATAATAATGAATAAAATAAACAATAAATAAAAAAATAATAACCCCAACTCCTAAGGTTTAAAGTTAAGGGTTAATTGTTTATTAATTGTTACTTAGTATTAATTTATTGAATTTATTTATTTTTTATTTAGGAGTTTTATTTATTTGTGTATTCATTATACATTTATTTAATCATTTATTATTATTTGTATAATAATAATAATTATTATTATTATTATTTTTGTGTTAGGGTGTTATTTATTATTATTTTGTTTTTTTACGGGGTAAGGGTTATAAAGTAAAGGGTTAATTATTTATTGTTACTTAGTATTAATTTATTGAACTTATTTATTTTTATTTATTTGTGTATTCATTTTACATTTATTTATTCATTTATTATTATACATATAATAATAATGAATACAATAAAATAAACAATAAATAAAAAATAATAAATAATAAATAACCCCAACTCCTAACCCTACCGCTAACCTATACTGAACTCCAACCCCTTGCTTTAATGAAAAAACATTATAATAAATGAATACTAATAAAAAAAGAAATAAAAGCTAATGGAAATGCTAAAAAAAAAAAAAAAAAAAAAAAAAGAAATACATAGCAACAAATGAGGCAACAGATAATAGTTTTCTCTATTGGCTAAAAAAAACCAAAAAAAAAAACCGCTGAAGCCCAAAAACGCTGCATACAAATGCGCAAAAACGGCCAAAAAAAAAGGCGACACTGATTATCAGTGCAGTCCCAACAGTGCCGCCAGTTAGCGCCTCCTCATTAGTGTCACTTATCAGTGCCCATCGGTGAAGGAGAAAAATTACCTGTTTGCAAAATTTTATAACAAAATATGAAAAATAAATTATTTATTTATTTATTTATTTTAAATTTTTGTTCTTTTTTTTTTTGTTTGTTTAGCAAAAAATTAAAACCAGGCAAAATAAATACCACCAAAAGAAAGCTCTATTTGTGTGAAAAAATTGATAAAACTGTAATTTTGGGTACAGTGTTGTATGACCGCGCAATTGTCATTCAAAGTGCGACGGCGCTGAAAGCTGAAAACTGGCCTGGGCAGGAAGGGGGTGAAAGTGCCCGGTAGGCAAGGGGTTAAAATACACCTATGATTAAAAACGATAGACCCTTCGTTTCTTCGTAAGTGGGCAAACTTTCAAAATCTGCAGGGGATCGAATCACTATTTCCCCCCACTGTATGCACAATCATGTTTCTTACAATGAATTTCCTTTTTTTATATTTAGAGTGGAGCCCTCGGGGAATATAACGTCGCTGTTAAAGAAGAGTATAAAGAGGAGGATGAGTCCTACGGTGTGATGAAGGAGTTCTCAGGACATATGGATGTCACATTGGAGCCACCCAGTTACAGGAACCCACCAGAGAGATGTCCCCGTCCTCTGTATTCCCGGGATTCCACACAGGGAGATCACACCATCCCTCACCATCATCAGGTAGATGAGGAACAATCACTGATAGTATCATTAGGATCTGTACATTATCTGCATTGTTACCATTGATGTCATTTTTATTATATATTCAGAGTGGAAACCTGAGAGATTCTAAAGTTGAGGTTAAAGAAGAGATAAAAGAGGAGGATGATGAGGATGGGGTGATGGAGGAAATACACAAAGATCTGCACCAGGACACCATGGGGGAGTCATCCATCTATAGAAACCCACCAGAGAGATGTCCCCGTCCTCTGTATTCCCGGGATTCCACACAGGAAGGTCACACCATCCCCCACCATCATCAGGTAGGTGGATAGAGCATCTAGGACATGGACTCATGGAGATGATGTGTGGATTTATTATGTGAGGTTATATTTTACAGATGATATTTTCTCTCATGTATTTGGTTTAGGATGAAGATCTGATAGATATAAAAGTTGAAATCAAAGCTGAAGAAGAAGAAGAGAGGTATGTGAGGGATGATCAGCAGTCTATGGAGGAGGATGGAATAACGGGGACATTTATAGAGGAGGACACTCCTACAGAGATCAGCACAGGTGGGTCATTAACACTAAATACATTCCTCCACCCATACTGCTCACTGATTGGTCCAGAATAGGGCGGGGACTGGGTGATATCAGCCTGTAATCCCCTGGTCACTTTCCTGAGCTGTGTTCCCCGTCCTGTATTCCTGTATTTCTCTCGGATAATCTTCCTTCTCTGTGCTGCAGACACAATTTATGTATCTAGACTGGATTTATGGAGATTCTGGGGTTTAGCAGGAAGCAGAATGTTAATTTTCTTTATAAATGTGCTTGGCCTGGGCACCTTGGGGAAGTACCTTGAGTCTTCCTCCCCATGTTCGGGTCTAGTAGGATCTCTGACAGAACACTTCTCCCGGGGTTACTTGCTCTGTTATTTGCTGGCTGTGCCGGGTGGAGGGATATGTCTGTATAGTCTCAGACCCAAGTCACTGAGTGCAGTCTCAGGAGATGGGAGGCAGCGGTGTGGGACCTCTGCAACTTGTCTCAGTTAAGTAAATATTTAGCCACCACTGATTTCTAAGCACCAGTAATATAAGTCCTGACTCTTTTAATAGATAATTTATATTGTACATTACATACTCCTGACCCCTGCACTATATCCTCATCACTGTCACTCCTATAAAAGACAGTTCTCGTTGTTTCCTCACTCTCTGACTAAGGTCCATGAATAAAGAAATGAACTGGTAGGAGATCAGAGGACCCATTTACTAGTTACCTTGAGGGGGGAATTGTAAGATCCTCAGAGACAAAGCTGCCTGATGTGGGCGGAGTCCTGGTTTAGGGGAACCAATCTGCTCATGTCTAGTAATAATCTTTGTATTTCTATTTTAGTAGATGGACGGGAGATGAGGAAAACCTCAGAGGATTGTCTCACTTTGTCTCCAGACTGTAAAGTAGAAGATGAGGACATCACACAGTATAGTCCAGGAGAAAACCCGACTACCTCAAATGTCCATCCGGCACCACACAGTGTAGATGGACCATCGTATTCCTCTTATCCTGAGGAACCTCAGACTGTGCGGGACGGTGCCGGACCATCGTATTCCTCTTATCCTGAGGAACCTCAGACTGTGCGGGACGGTGCCGGACCATCGTATTCCTCTTATCCTGAGGAACCTCAGACTGTGAGGGAAGGTGCCGGACCATCGTATTCCTCTTATCCTGAGGAACCTCAGACTGTGCGGGACGGTGCCGGACCATCATATTCCTCTTATCCTGAGGAACCTCAGACTGTGAGGGACGGTGCCGGACCATCGTATTCCTCTTATCCTGAGGAACCTCAGACTGTGAGGGACGGTGCCATCCTTCCAACAGATAAGAGGTTTCCTTGTACTGAGTGCGGGAAGAGGTTCCATTTCAAATCCAATCTTAATATGCATAAAAGATCTCACATGGGCCAGAAGATGTTCTCGTGTACTGAGTGCGGGAATTTTTTTATACGTAAAGCAGATTTTACTAAACATCAGAAGTCTCACACGGGGGAGAAGCCACATTCCTGTTCTGAGTGCGGGAAATGTTTTTCACAGAAGTCCAATCTTTACAAACATCGGACACTCCACAAGGAGGAAAAGCCGTATTCCTGTTCTGAGTGCGGACAATGTTATGTAGAAAAATCTGATCTTGTCACACATCAGAGATCTCACACGGAGGAAAAACTGCATGCATGTCCTGAGTGCGGGAAATGTTTTTTACAAACAGCAGAACTTGTAACACATCAAAGGTCTCATACGGGGGAGAAGCCGTATTCCTGTGCTGAGTGCGGGAAATGTTTTTCATACAAGTGCAGCCTTTACAGACATCAGAGATTGCACACAGGGGAGAAGCCGTATCCCTGTACTGACTGCGGGAAATATTTTGTACAAAAATCGGATCTTCTCACACATCAGATGTCTCACACGGGGGAGAAGCCACATTTATGTTCTGAGTGTGGGAAATGTTTTGTGAGAAAATCAGAGCTTGCCAGTCATCAAAGGTCTCACACGGGGGAAAAGCCGTATTCCTGTCCTGAGTGCGGGAAATGTTTTTCAAGGACATCCAACCTTTATAGACATCAGAGATCTCACAAGTGAAAAGAAGCTACTTCCCAGTCCTGAGTGAGGGAATTGTTCCTCACTGAGGTGCGGTCTTCCTGTACATCAGGGTTCCCACACAACCCTCGAGGTGTAGTGAGTGCGGGAAATGTCTTGTATATGAATGTTGCTGGACATGTGGGGAAGAAGCACACCCTGATATACACCTCAGATATACTCCATGGCTGATCTTCATCATGTAAGAAACAGTTGATAAGGAGATCAGAGATCACCAAAGACATGGATGAAGTGTTGTACCGTGTTGGCCATTGATAGCAGGAGAAAAATAAAAATGGAGTCATTACCTCTCATTGGCTGAGTACCGGGGCCCGTAAGGGAGAGAGAGACAGAGAATGATACCCATGGGGAGCAGAAGGAGCTCATCTATCACCAGTGAAATGTAAAGACCTCTGAAGCCGGGGTTCGCCCTGAACACACCAACACTGGAGTATGCCTCTGAAGGATTTACTTCGACATGAGACTCTGAAGGACTGTATTTTCATGGACTCTACTTTTAAGGGTATGCTGGGGCAGCCTGTAATTAGGGTTGGGGAAGTAGGGAAGAATTACATTGGTGACTGCTGGATTCTGTAAATGTTTTTTTTCACTTTTATTAAGTAAAGTATTCAAACATTGTCCTTACATGGTCTGAAGTTACTGAAAGGGGTGTATTGCAAGTAACCAGCACACATAGTTCAGCGAGTGGGTCTTAACACATTGGGGTATGAAGATATCGGTGTTGAGTGGAGTAATGCGAAGACATAAGTGGTTGCCAAGAGTAATGGACATTTTATTAGCAGCCTGTCGGTAGCGTGTCCCTGTTATAAGTGGCACGGACTCTAGCAGCGAGGGAGATATTCGGCACTCCTTCTGCCAGCGGTCTGTCTCCCAGAGCAACAGGAGTGGATTTGATCCCCAGAGGTTCCCCTCACATAGAGAGGTATGGAAGTTTGAGAGTTAAGTTAAGTGCACATGTGGAGAGTGCACTGCGGGGCCCACTTCGCTACTCAGGAGTAGTAGTGAAAAACGGTGGACAGGTGGATGTGGACGGAGCTGAATAATGGGCCTGAAATTGTTGCTCTCTAGGAAAAGTATCCCCTTATATCAGTGTAGTGGTCCCTTACCTTGGCAACCAATGGGAGATGGAACCCCTTATATCAGTGGTCAGTGTAGTGGTCCCTTACCTTGGCAACCAATGGGAGATGGAACCCCTTATATCAGTGGTCAGTGTAGTGGTCCCTTACAATGGCAACCAATGGGAGATGGAACCCCTTATATCAGTGGTCAGTGTAGTCGTCCCTTACATTGGCGACCAATGGAAGAAGGAACCCCTTATATCAGTGGTCAGTGTAGTGGTCCCTTACAATGGCAACCAATAGGAGATGGAACCCCTTATATCAGTGGTCAGTGTAGTGGTCCCTTACAATGGCAACCAATGGGAGATGGAACCCCTTATATCAGTGGTCAGTGTAGTGGTCCCTTACAATGGCAACCAATGTGAGATGGAACCCCTTATATTAGTGGTCAGTGTAGTCGTCCCTTACATTGGCGACCAATGGAAGAAGGAACCCTTTATATCAGTGGTCAGTGTAGCAGTCCCCTATATTGGTGAACCAATAGGAAAAGGATCCCCTTATATCAGTGGTTAGTGTAGTGGTCTCTTACTTTGGGGACTAATTTGAAAAGGATTCCCTTATATCAGTGGTCAGTGTAGTGGTCTCTTACATTGCTGACCAATGGAAGAAGGACCTCTTATATCAGTGGGAGGACTCGTCCTTATATCAGTGGTCAGTGGGAGAAGGACATTGTAACATCTTCATCAGTGGGAAGACTGCCTCCCCTTACAGATCATTGATGTCAGTTGTTACTGAGAGACAGAAATTGTTCATTGCTCTTGGAACCCTTAGAAACCTTTGGAGGAACCATGGCTGAAAAAGGCTGGACTCCCTTGGTGGGAGTGGAGATGACCCTATCTATAAGGTGTGATATTCATGGGGTGTCACTCAGGTTTAGTGCTTTTCCAGTGAAGTAACTCCAGCCAGGGAACGCTGTTTGAGAACTTGGTGGCCCACAGTAAATGTTTAAAAAAAGGAAACCCTTGCAGAGGTTTCCACCATCACTTCAAAATCAAAGAAAAATTACACCAAGTCAATTTCTCTCATGGTATGGCTGCTCAGGCCTCAAGCTGAAGCCTTTGGTTAGGTCCCTCAGATCATCGCTTAGCACCCACGTGCAAATCTACATCTCTTGCTCGGCTCTCTCTGGCAGCTCCCTACTGCTTTGATTCACATCCTGGTCTCTGGGTAGGGAATTTCATTCCTCTCTGGAGGAGCACTGAACTGCAGGGTGGGATGCATTATCCTTCCCAAGACTCTTTGAAGCCTCCAAACTCCAGAAGTTACCAAACCCGGAAAACAATGAAAATCCACTTTTCTCCTTTCATAATAGATAACATGGAGCTCCTCAATCTGCAACCATGCGAACCCTGTGTGCCATTTATGTCCTTTTACACAATGCCAGGACCCAGCACTGTCATTCAATACATACCCACACAGCACAAGGCCGTGTTCACAGTACGAGAGGTTTCTCAGGGCCACAGTTCCTCTGAGCTCCACACTCAAGATCCTATTTCTACCCAGACAGGAAGTCTCTATGGAAGACAGGAAGTGATGTCAGGTACAGACAGGAAGTGATGTCAGGTATAAATAGGAAGTCCTGGGTGAGAGGTGAGTCAGGAGGAAGTAGAGAGGAGACGTTGCTGGAGCTGGAATTAGAGGAGGTAATAAGATCTTATTTTCTATTTACACCCAGTAACCCCCGTCATGTCCGTCCTCTTCCACCATAGTCACTGTGATGTCTTTTATCTCCAGCAGATGATGATACACACATATATAGTGTGGAAACCTAGATTAATCCCTTCAGAGGCAGAACATTTCCCCACTTATGAGGCCGGAACATTCTCTTCATTTTGGAGATGAATTCTAGTAATATATTCCTCTAAGCAAACAGCACTGACAATAAATAGACAAGACAATGACCATCCTGACCATACATGGCCTCCAAAGGGCAATTATTACACTGCAGCAGTGGCGTCGCTAGGGGGTGGCTTTTGGGGCTATAGCCCTGAATCTGGGGCCCAAAGCCCCAAGTCTCTGCAAGGGTCCCCAAGGGAAGGTGAGGTTCTCTGGGGACCCTGATGTAAGTGGGGGGCTCTCTGGGGTCCCTGATGCAAAGGGGAGGCTCTCTGGGGACCCTGATTTTAAGGGGGAGGCTTTCTGGGGACCCTGATTTAAGGGGGAGGCTCTCTGGGGACCCTAATGCAAGGGGGGGGGCTCTCTGGGGACTCTGATGTAAGGGGGGGCTCTCTGGGGACCCTGATGTAAGGGGGGCTCTCTGGGGACCCTGATGTAAGGGGGGGCTCTCTGGGGACCCTGATGTAAGGGGGGGCTCTCTGGGGACCCTGATGTAAGGGGGGGCTCTCTGGGGACCCTGATGTAAGGGGGGCTCTCTGGGGACCCTGATGTAAGGGGGGCTCTCTGGGGACCCTGATGTAAGGGGGGCTCTCTGGGGACCCTGATGTAAGGGGGGCTCTCTGGGGACCCTGATGTAAGGGGGGGCTCTCTGGGACCCTGATGTAAGTGGGGGGCTCTCTGGGGATATATATATATACACACACACATATATTACTGTATATACATGTGTATGCCCGCCCAAGCGTATGGCTTTCTTTACTATGCAGCTATGGGCTCTAGCCCCAGATATTTTGTAGACCTAGCAACGCCTCTGCACTGCAGTATACATTATGCAGCCAACACACTGATGGAGTGCAGGGGTCAGGAGTATAAAGTATGGAGCCTCTTTTTTTTAATCAAAACGACGTTTATTAGTCATAGAAGATATTTGAACATACGTGTAGACAGTGCAACAGGCACTACAAATACAAGTCAATCCAAGGGACATACATATATGCATATTGTGTATTATTAAAAAGACACATATAACAGTTGCTAGTGGGTAGCATTAGAGGGTGTGGGTTTAGGGAGTGAATCCTGGGAGATCCGGGCGGAGTCAGTGGCATCATCCAGAGAGTGGATGCCTAGTCCTCTGTTGTACAGGTGGCTGAGTCTTCCAACCAGCGGTCCCAGACCTTGTTATATTTATTGGGGCAGTTCCTGTGTATATAAATTAATTTTTTGTACGGGAGGGTGTTGTTTACCTCCCTGATCCATTGTTGTAGCGTGGGGGGGGGGATTCCCTCATCCATTTTCTGGCTATCTGCAGCCTAGCAAGGAATAATGTTTCCTGTAGGAATGTGTTGAGGTACTTCTCACTTTCTGGGAGCGAGAGGAGTCCCAGCACGCATTGGCGAGGGCATAGGGAGAGCGGAGAGCCCATGCGATCATGAAGGAACTGGACCACTTGGGCCCAGAATCCCTGTATGGAGGGGCATGTCCATAGTAGGTGAAAAAAAGAAGCCTCAGGGTGGCTGCATCTTGGGCAGTTGGGGTCCTGTCCTGGTCTGTACTTAGCTATACGGTGTGGTGTGAGGTATGATCTGTGAAGGGTAAATAAGTGTGTGAGGTGGTCTGAGAGTTTTGGGGATACTGATTTGCAATTAGCGAGGGCCTCATCCCAGTCCTCCTCCGACACCGCTCCCAAATCGACCTCCCACTTGGTTTTGAGCTGGTGGGCAGTAGCGGTGGCAGAAGGTGCCAGGAGGTACTTGTAAATATAGGAGATTAGTTTTTTAGGGTCATCTCCTGACACAATGTCCACCAGCAGAGGTACTTCAAGGATTGGGATGGAGCCCCCGAACTGTGTGTTGAGTGCATGACGGAGCTGGAGATACCTAAAGAACATGTGATTGGGCAGGGAAAAGTTGTCCTTGAGAGTTTGAAAGGGTTTAACCATTCCGTTGGCCACAACCTGGGACAGGTATATAACACCTTTGTTTATCCACATGTCATGATCAGGGATTGTGGCTAGCTCTGGCATGTGCGGATTATCCCATAGAGGTGTGTGTGAATGGGGAGATGGAGCCTCCGCGATCTGCATGGCCATCTGCCAGATCTTGCAGTGGTGAAATAGCAAATGTTTCCTATCTCCAGTTGGGGATGAGCCGTGAGGTCCACAGAAAAGGATCTGAAAGGGATGGGTTAGCGGGCCTGGGAGCAGACCATAGCGGAATAACGTTCGTTGTCGGTGTGGTGGAGGTGGAAAAAATGGGAGACTTGGGACGCGATGTAGTATAGAGAGAGGTCAGGAAGTGCAGCACCTCCTAGGTTGGTCGGGCATTTCAGGGCTCGCCATGACAGCTTGTGACGGGAGGTGCCCCATACGAATGTGTTGAGGATAGATTCCATTGATTTAAATATACGTGGAGGAAGGTATAGTGGGGCGTGCCAGCAGACATACAGGAGCTTGGGGAGAAGAATCATCTTGACTAGATTTATTCGGCCTATGACACCGAGGGGGAGGCGGGACCATGTCTGTGTCTTGGTTTTCAGGACTGCATAGAGGGGTTCAATGCTAAGGGAGATATAATCTAACAGAGATCTGGAGATATGGATGCCCAGATATTTAATTGTGCTTGCTCTAACCAGAGGGAGTGCAGCCTGTTCGGCGTTGGGGGCGCCTAGGTCTATAGGGAGGATTTGGGACTTGTACCAATTTATTTGAAGTCCTGAAAAAGTTCCAAAGGCTGTAATAATTTGGAGAGCACTATGAAGAGAGGGGCCCTTCCTCTGCCAGGTATAGGAGCATATCGTCCGCGTAAAGACTGATCACCTCGGTCAGCTGATTGCATTGAAGTCCCCTAACACCTGGGTGGTTTCTGAGGGCCATGACCAAAGGCTCGACTGCCAGGGCATAAAGTAGGGGTGAGATAGGGCAACCTTGGCGTGTGCCGCGGGACAGTGGAAATGGGGAGGAGATCCTACCGTTTACCTGTATACGCGCCGTGGGGGCCTGATAAAGTAGTTGTAGCCATTTAATGAATTTCGGCCCGAATCCAAACCTATGGAGGCACTCCCACAGGTATCTCCACTCCACAGAGTCGAACGCCTTAGCGGCGTCAAGGCTGACCACCACTCTGGAGCCCATTTCCGTGTGCTGGGATTGGAGGTTCATGTGAAGTCGCCTAAGGTTAAAAGCTGTGTTTTTAAGTGGCATGAACCCAGTTTGGTCAGGGTGTATGAGATTGGTAATCACCTTATTTAGGCGTAGGGCAAGGATTTTAGCTAATATCTTGACGTCCAGTTGAAGGAGGGAGATGGGTCTATAGGATTCAGGGAGTAAAGGGTTTTTACCCGGCTTAGGTATGAGGACAATAAGGGCTTCATTCATGGATGGCGGGAGTGTACTAGAGTTAAATATATGTGTGTAGAGTGAGCTAAGCTTGGGGGTAAGGGTCTCACTAAACTGCTTGTAGAACTCGAGCAGGAGTCTTGGATGTAGGGAGCTGCGCCAGAGCCTCTGTTATGCAGTCTATGGTAATGGGGGCCTCCAATTGTTCAACCTGCGACTCCGCAAGTGTGGGAAGGGTGACGGTCTGCAAGAGCGCTGTCAATTCGTCTTGGGGGTATTGTGCGGTGGAGGAGTACAGGTTAGAATAAAAACTCCTGAACTCCTCGACCACTTGATCGGGGTCAGTAATCGTGCATCCAGAGGCCGACTGGAGGGATACCACCACTGGGGGTTTGTGATCCAGGTGGGCCATATAGGCTAGGAGCTTGCCAGCTCGTTCACCATGCTCATATACCCATTGTTTGGTGAAAAAAATGCCCTGTTTGGCCTTCTCTGTGTGCAATTGGTTTGTGAGCCTAGCCTGCATTCGTACAAGAGAAGCATTTGTAGTGGTTGGATCTGCCTGAAAGTCCCCCTGAAGGATATGTAAGCGTTCCTCCGCCTGGCGGAGCACTACTTTGGAGGAGGCCTTGTGCCTATTTATACGTGTGGATAGGATCATGCGGGCGTGCAGTTTAAAGGCCTCCCATACGGAACCGATCCGGGCCGAACCCTCATTTATGCGGAAAAAATATTCCCACTCCGTCTGGACAGTGTCCAAGTCGGAGAGGGTAGTAAGCCAGAACGGGTTTAGCTTCCAGATCCGGGCCGCAGGGGA
Organism: Lithobates septentrionalis; assembly: GCA_037952835.1. Lineage (NCBI taxonomy): Eukaryota > Metazoa > Chordata > Amphibia > Anura > Ranidae > Lithobates > Lithobates septentrionalis. The sequence continues at coordinate 2,625,173 of JBBDGP010000932.1, forward strand.
GGATGGCAGGCGCAACCTGATCCAATATGGGGAGTGATCAGATAGGATTCTAGGATCAAAACCAGTATCTAGGAGGTGAGACAGAAGGGGAGGGGCGAGTAGAATAAAATCTATGCAGGACATAGCCGACTTAGAGGGTGTGAAGCAGGAGAAACGTGGGGAGGTCGGGTGCTGGTGTCTCCATGTGTCAGTAAGGCTGAATTCCTCTAGGAATCGCCCAAACCTTGTGATGCTGGGTGTGGAGGTGGAAGGGGTAGCGGGGCTTTGTTTGTCTAGATTAGGTGTGATAACCATGTTAAAGTCACCGGCCCATATGGCCGGCACTGTCAGGTGTTGAGTCATATACACAATCCCCATGCGCAATACCTCAAAATTAAATGGGGGAGGGATATAAAAAGCAAGGAGGAGAACCTCCAAACCCCCAACAGAAGCATGAAGAAACAATGATCGGCCCTGGGGATCCGACTGTATTGAGTGAAGTTGAAATTGTGTTGTTTTGGCAATGAGAATCGTGACCCCGCGGGAATTAGACGTGTGTGGGGCCTGGTACAGCCACCCCACCCACGGCTTCTTGAGGCTCATTTGCTTCTGGCCCACCAAGTGGGTTTCAACTAGGATAGATATGTCAGCCTGAAGGGATTTAAGGTGAGACAGGACCGCATTGCGTTTAGCCCTGTCTCCGAGGCCCCGGACATCCCAGGTAGTTATCTTTACTGATGCCATAGGGTGTATAGGGGAGATAGCATATACAGTCGGATTCCCAGGTGGTGATTAGCAATATTGTAAGCAGGGGTCAACATATCCCACATCTCTATGCAGTGTGGCTGTATACTGGATGTAATATAAAAGGGGTGGATTGGCCCACATGCATGAATTGTGCACTTATGCAATGTTTTTAAGAGAGAGGCATTATAATACATACGGTATATCAATGTGGATTCGAAAAGCTTGAATAAACACAAACGAAAAACAAAAGAAACCAGATAAACTGCAAAAACACTGGACCAGCATAGCAAAATCAGCATTACAATGACCGCTGTGAGAACAGGGGCAAAGGCTGGCCAGGGAAACATCTTACATGAGGAGACATTCAGGGGTGGCATGAATGCCAGTGTCTTGAGGTGACCCGAAGGGCCAATTAGGCGGTCAAACTGGAGAGCGCACAACGGTGCAGGGAGTGTTTCCAGTCCTAGAGGGAAACGTGTAGGCGGACCGCCCGAGATTTGCAGCACAAACAGATTGTGGGGTGTATGCAGAATCGTGCCTGGGAGATACAGGGGATAAGGGACAGGCGCAAGGCTTCTGTACAAATTGGAGGTGAGGGGGGGCTGACAGAATAGACAGTACATGGTAAACTCACAGTTCCACAATTTGCTGGCGTGCGGCAGGGTCCTGTAGGATGTGTGGCGTGGTGTCCGGGATCCAGGTTGGGTCTTTAGGCATGAGGTGGGCCAGCCGCTTGGCGTTGTTCAAGCCAGGTAAGGGCGGCTTGCGGGTCCTCGAAGAAGTGCGTCTTGCCGTTGCTCGTCACTCGGAGCCTCGCCGGGAAGAGCATCGCATAGGGCAGGTGTAGTACACGGAGTTGTCTCATCACGACCGTGAATCCTGCTCTCTTCTGGACCTCCGCCGAGAAGTCCGGAAACACCGCGATGGTCATGTTGCCGAGAGGAATGTTGCCTCGTTCCCGGGTGAGTCTGAGGATGGTGTCACGGTCGCGATAGTTCAGGAACTTGGCGATGAAAGTACGCGGCGGTGCACCAACAGGGGGGGGCTTTCCAGCAAGGCGGTGTGCTCTTTCCACGACAAATGTGGAGAAGAATGCTTCTCTGCCATATGTTGTAATGAGGAAGTTTTCTAGGTATGTGGGGGGGTCCGCACCCTCGGATCTTTCAGGGAGCCCCACGAAATGCAGGTTGCACCTCTGAAGGCGATTTTCCATGTCGTCTTGCTTAGAGAGAACTGCATTCAGCTGGTACTGTAATTGCTCTGTAGTGACTTGAAGTGGATGAAGGCCTTCCTCCACGTGGCCGACCCGGCGCTCTGTCTCGGACACCCTCTCTGTTAGTTTGTGCATGTCCTGTCTTATCAATGAGATGTCCACTTTCACCTCCTCAATCCTAGAGGTGAGGGTGGATTGACACAGGGCGATGGCCTCAAGTACTCTTGCTGTGTCTCCGGAGGTGCGTTGCTCTTCCTCAAGGAGCGGGTCGGCGCCATCTTCCTCCCCCGGGTCCCGCTCCTCATGGCGGTACTTGTCCAGCTTGGCAATGGCACCGGATCTCTTAGTGGGGGACATAGTAGTACAGGGGGACTTCACCGACCGAACTGTAGTTCTCCAGCAGCTGTGGGCAGGGGAAATAACCCCAAGGATTAGTTTGCAGGATCTGTCTCGAGCGGAGCTCTCACTCTGCACGTCCTACTCCATGAAGCTCCAGACCACGCCCCTCAAGTATGGAGCCTCTTACATTGCTGGTCTGGAAGAAGAAAAATTCCCCAGCCTGCCATGAAGAATAGTATTGTTATTATTATACAAGATATATATAGTGCCAACAGTTTGTGCAGCGCTTTACAACATGAGGGCAAACAGTACAGTTACAATAAAATTCAATACAGGAGAAATCAGAGGGCCTGCTCGCTTTAGAGCTTACAATCTAAAAGGGAGGGTCAAGTGATACAAAAGGTGATAACTGTGGGGGATGGAAGATAAATAGAAATATTATGAGATCGGTTTTGGATAGATTGAGTTTGAGGAAGTGGTGTGACATCCAGGCTGATATGTCTGTTAGTAAATTAGTGATACGCGAGGAGACGGATGGAGTGAACTGAGGGGTAGAGAGATAGATGTGGGTGTGGCCAGCATAGAAATGGCCAAGGGAGGAGGTGTAGATTGAGAATAGGAGAGGTCCAAGAAGAGAATCTTGGGATCCCCGATGGAGAAAAGAAGAGGAGTAGAGGAATTGGAATTGCAAGTGACACTGATGGTTCGGTGGGATAGGTAGGATGAGAGCAAGCGAAGAGCACAGTCAAGGAGACCAAAGGAGTAAAGTTTTTTGAGGAGGAGAGGGTAGTCAATCACATCAAAGGCGGCCAAAAGGTCCAGAAGTTGGAGTACAGAATAGTGTCCACTGGTTTTTGCTGTTAAGTAAGTCGCTTGTGAGTTTTAGGAGAGCAGTTTCTGTGGAGTGTTGAGGGGGAAATGCAGACTGAAGGGGATCAAGAAGGTTATTGTTAATGAGGTGGTCACTCAGTTGGTTGTAGACCAGGCGGTCAAGGAGTTTGGAGGAAAGGGGTAGCAAGGAGATGGGACATAGGTTGTTAGGCTTGGTGGGGTCTAGGGAAGGCTTTTTAAGTATGACGGTGACTAGTGCATGCTCTAGAGAGTGGGAGAAGATGCCAGAAGAGAGGGAGAGATTGGAGATGGGGGTTAGAGAGTGTAGGTTAGAATCGGAGGGTGACCAAAGTATTTGAGAGGGAACTGGGTCCAGAGAACAGGTGGTTAGGCAGGCGTTAGAAATAAGTTTAGCCACCTCATCAATAGTAGCAGAGTTGAATAAGGGAAATGTTGAGTGTACCCGTGGACATGCAGTGATAAGCGGGGGGAGATACCTGTAGAGTGGAGATTTCATCACAAATTGAATCAATCTTATTTTTGAAGTGGCTGGCGATCTCCTGGGCAGTGAGTGAGTTAGTGGGTGGAGGCAGTGGAGGACGAAGTAGAGAGTTTAACGTAGAGAAGAGTTTACGGGGACTGAATGAGCAGGTGTTAATGAGAGTGATAAAATAGGCCCGCTTGGCAGTTTGGAGACAATAATTGTATTCTTGGAGGGCAGATTTATATTTGTTGAAGCGTTTGTGAGACTTAGTCTTACACAACAGACCCTCAAGAGCGTGGCTATGTTTTGTGAGGCTTCTCATGTCATCTGTTTGCCAAGGTTGTAGGGGTCGGGACCTGATTCTTTGTGTGGTGAGGAGAGTGAGCTCGTCCAGGGTGGAGGACAGGGATCTATTATAGACTGAAGTGGCTAGACTGGGACAGGACAGGGGTGAGATTTTGTCATTAAGGTGGTCAGTAGCTTAGTAGAGAAGAGAAGGGTTGAGGTGGTGAAAATTTCTATGTGTAACTGTAAGGCAATTGGAGGGAATGGTGGTGGAAAACAGAGAGAGAATGGAACTAATAAGGTGGTGATCAGAGAGAGGAAAAATATTGTTAGAGAGGTTGCATGGAGTGCATAGGTAGGAGAATACAAGGTCGAGGGTGTTGCCGTCAGAGTGAGTAGAAGCCTGTATCCATTGATTCAGGTCAAATGAGGAGGTTTGACTAATGCCGCATACACACGATCGGACTTCCTGGCATACTTGGTCCGGCACACTTTCTGACGGACCTTGTCCGCCAGGTGCGCCTGACTTTAAAACGGACGGACTTGCCCACACACGACTGGACTTTCCGGCGGGCTAAGTCCGCTCGTCTTTCCGACGAACTTTAGCCGGAGTTACGGCGGACTTTCAGAATGAACGGACTTGCCCACACACGGACAAGTCCGTTCATTTTGAACGTGACTCAGGTGCGACGGGACTAGAAAAGGAAGTCAATCTTGCCGCTTTTATCGGCGAGATTGACACCTTGGGAGCCCCGTCGCGGTGCATACCAGGTCCTTAGGTCTGGTATGGATTTTAAAGGAAAGCCCCTACGCGGAAAAACCGGCGTGGGGTCCCCCCTAAAATCCATACCAAACCCCGATCCGAGCACGCAGCCTGGCCGGTCAGGAAAGGGGGTGGGGACGAGCGAGCGCCCCCCCCTCCTGAACCGTACCAGGCCGCATGCCCTTAACATGGGGGGTGGGTGCTTTGGGGGAGGGGGGGCGCCCTGCGGGCCCCCCCCACCCCAAAGCACCTTGTCCCCATGTTGATGAGGACAAGGGCCTCTTCCCGACAACCCTGGCCGTTGGTTGTCGGGGTCTGTGGGCGGGGGGCTTATCGGAATCCGGGAGCCCCCTATAAGAGGGCCCCCCACCCTATGTGAATGAGTATGGGGTACATGGTACCCCTACCCATTTACCTAGGGAAAAAGTGTCAATAATAAAACACACTACACAGGTTTTTAAAATAATTTATTAAACAGCTCCGGGGGGATCTTCCTCCGGCTTCGGGGGTCCCTCCGGTTCCTCTTCTCCCGGCGTCCAGTTGGTTCTCCTCCGCTCTCTCCGGCCTCTTCTCCCGGTGTTCCAGTTCTTCGGGCGGCTTCTCCGCTGTCTTCAGGTAGCTCTCTTGCCAGCGGAGGTCCCGACTTCTGAGCTTCTTGTCTTCTCTTCTCTTCTCCAGATGTTGACACGACGCTCTCTCCCGCTGGACTGCTCCCTGAGGGCCCGCCCCATATGATGTCACAGTCCCTGGGCATGCTGGGACTGTGACGTTTTAGGGGGCGTGGTCACTGGGTGATGTTGACCACGCCCCCTAAAACGTCACAGTATGTATGCCCCACACTTGCCGCAATAGGAAAATTTGTTTTTCCTATTGCAGCGAGCGCGAGATGCAATACCCTGCCCTCGCGTCATATCTGGTCCGTTGGACCAGCATACACACGAGCGGGCTTTCCGTCGGACCAGCACATAGGCGAGCGGACTTTCCGCCCGAAACTGAGTCCGACGGAAAGATTTAAAACATGTTTCAAATCTAGGTCCGGCGGGCTTTTGGGAAAACGTTTTAGGGGGCGTGGTCACTGGGTGATGTTGACCACGCCCCCTAAAACGTCACAGTCCCAGCATGCCCAGGGACTGTGACATCATATGGGGGCGGGGTCTCCGCCTATATAAGTCACAACGGAGCCCTCAGGGAGCAGTCCAGCCGGAGAGAGAGTTGTGTCAACATCTGGAGAAGAGAAGACAAGAAGCCCAGAAGTCCGGACCTCCGCTGGCAAGAGAGCTACCTGAAGACAGCGGAGAAGCCGCCCGAAGAACTGGAACACCGGGAGAAGAGGCCGGAGAGAGCGGAGAAGAACCAACTGGACGCCGGGAGAAGAGGAACCGGAGGGACCCCCGAAGCCGGAGGAAGATCCCCCCCCCGGAGCTGTTTAATAAATTATTTTAAAAACCTGTGTAGTGTGTTTTATTATTGACACTTTTTCCCTAGGTGAATGGGTAGGGGTACCATGTACCCCATACTCATTCACATAGGGTGAGGGGGCCGGGATCTGGGGGCCCTCTTATAGGGGGCTCCCGGATTCCGATAAGCCCCCCGCCCGCAGACCCCGACAACCCCCCCCCCCCGACAAATCACACACATAGGTTGGACTTGATGGACGTGTGTCTTTTTTCAACCTCACCTACTATGTAACCAACGGCCAGGGTTGTCGGGAAGAGGCCCTTGTCCTCATCAACATGGGGACAAGGTGCTTTGGGGTGGGGGGGCCCGCAGGGCGCCCTACTCCCCCAAAGCACCCACCCCCCATGTTGAGGGCATGCAGCCTGGTACGGTTCAGGAGGAGGGGGGCGCTCGCTTGTCCCCACCCCCTTTCCTGACCGGCCAGGCTGCGTGCTCGGATCGGGGTCTGGTATGGATTTTAGCGGGGACCCCACGCCGGTTTTTCGGCGTAGGGGTTTCCCTTTATAATCCATACCAGACCTAAGGGCCTGGTATGCCCCACGCTCGCCGCAATAGGAAAATTTGTTTTTCCTATTGCAGCGAGCTCAAGATGCAATACCCTGCCCTCGCGTCGTATCTGGTCCGTTGGACCAGCATACACACAAGCGGGCTTTCCGTCGGACCAGCACACAGACGAGCGGACTTTCCGCCCGAAACTGAGTCCGATGGAAAGATTTAAAACATGTTTCAAATCTAGGTCCGGTGAGCTTGTGGGAAAAAGTCCGCCGGAGCCTACACACGGGCAGATTGTCCGGCAGATTCTGGTCCGCCGGACCAAGTATGCCGGAAAGTCCGACCGTGTGTACGCGGCATAAGAACTTTAGAAGTAGCAGGAGTGTTAGTTTTAACATGATGTTAAAGTCATGATGATGTTAAAGATGTTAAAGTCATCGACAATGATTGTGGGGATTTCAGAAGAGAGAAAGTAGGGTAGCCAAACAGAAGTCATCCAGGAAGATGCCGGTAGAGCACAGCAATTCTTATAGTGGAGGTCCGCCCACCGCTGCAAAAATTAAAAGCCAGCAGCTACACATACTGCAGCTGCTGGCTTTTAATAATAGGACACTTACCTGTCCTGGAGTCCAGCCATGTCGGCACCGCAGCTGATGGTTTCCATTAGCTGTTAGGTGCTACCGCCGCCGTTGCGGGTATGGGAAACCGGCAGTGTAGCCTTATGGCTTCATGTGGGGAACCCTACTGTGCATGCGTGAGGCTCCACTCCTCTCTCCTACTGGCCCGGTGGCAGGGAAAGGAGGGAGCCGAGCCGTGACGTCAACAGTCGTGGCTGTGGCTCACGGAAGTGGGAACAGGTATCCTTTACCCCCTTAAAAGGTTCCAAATGTGGCACTGGAGGTGGGGGGGGGGGGTGAGACAGATGAGCGGAAGTTCCACTTTTGGGGTGGAACTCTGCTTTAAGGAAATTGGAGAGAATAGACATACAGTGAGCTTCAAATGATGAGAGGGAGGAGAGTAAAGAACCTGGAAGGTGCTGTGTGTTGATAGGATTCCCACTCCACCTCCTTTGTGTCCACTAGATCTAGGCGAGTGAGTCTGCAGAAGGCCACCATGGGAGGGAGAAGCAGAAGAAGCAGTGTCTGATTCATGAAGCCAGGTTTTGGGGACAGCAAGTAGATTAAAGGAGTTGGTGACAAAGAGGTCATGAACAGAGATGAGTTTGTTGAAGACAGAGCGGGCATTCCAGAGGGCACAGGAGAAGGGGAGGCTGGTTTTGGGAAGAAGAGGAATGGAAACTAAATTGTGTGGATTGCAGCTGCAGCTAGAGGGTGAATTGTGCTTTGGGTACACTTAAATAAAGGAGGCCCAGGTTTGGGGATATACCTCCAGAGGTTAGGAGAAGCAGAAGGGTGAGGGAGGTAATATGAGAGTGCGATTTATATGAGGGTACATGCCTCAGCATCCTGGGGGTTTATTAGCATGTGGGATTAAAATTATGAGGAGGTGATGAGTGCAGTAATAAGGAAAAAAGGAGAAGTAAAGAGCGCATGTTGAAGAGAGGAAGAAGAGCTGAATGGGGAAAAGAGGTCACCTTAGGGTTGCCACCTGTCCAGGATTCACCCGAACAGTCCGGGTTTTGAATCATGTGTCCGGGTTTCAATCCACTGTGACAAGGGGCTTGACAAAGAGGGTTAGGAGGCACTATGTGCACTGCATTACTATTCTCTTTGGAATGCCCAAAGGCGTCCCAGGTCTGTTACAATCCTATAGTGTATACTAAAACAAAATATTTTACTGTGCACCGCTAAATTGTTTGGGTTTGGCTTAAAAAAAAAATTGGCAACCCTAGGTCACCTGCAGTCAGTTCTGAGTCCTCAAAATTGTAGCAAAGACTAAACCGTCCAGACTAAATGTATTCTCATGGGTGGCAGTATTTCCTAAATCTTAACACACCTACTATTGCACCACTCGCATACACATCCTATTTTTGTGTAACCAATCTGCAGCCTTGAGAACCCTGTGTCCCATTTCCTCCCTTTACAAAGTAGTAACCCAGCACTGTCCCTACATATATACAGTACATTCACACACAGCACAAGGCAGTGTTCACGCTATGAGAACATGTTCAGAGCTGTAGTTCCTCTGAGCTCCACAAGGTGGTGATCTCACTTCTACCCAGACAGGAAGTCTCTATGGAAGGCAGGAAGTGATGTCAGTACAGACAGGAAACTCCGAGATACGAAGTAGCGAGGACACATTGCTTAAGTAGGCAGCAGAGGAGGTAAAATTTATATAATTTTATTTAAACGAAGCTCCAAATGGTTTCTTACTTTAATTTGCGCAAATTATCTCTCTGTAAGAAAGCCTGAATAGATAAAATGATGACACAAATGAGGATGGAGGAGGACCGAAGTCACATGACTGAGAAGATACTAAACCTCACCCTGGAGATACTCTACCTGCTGACCAGAGAGGTGAGGAGGATTCTGGGAGGTCACATGACATCACTCTTATCTCTATTAATAAAACACAGACCTGACCGGAGAGGTGAGGAGGATTCTGGGAGGTCACACGACATCACTCTTATCTCTATTAATAAAACCTAGACCTGACCGGAGAGGTGAGGAGGATTCTGGGAGGTCACATGACATCACTCTTATCTCTATTAATAAAACACAGACCTGACCGGAGAGGTGAGGAGGATTCTGGGAGGTCACATGACATCACTCTTATCTCTATTAATAAAACACAGACCTGACCGGAGAGGTGAGGAGGATTCTGGGAGGTCACATGACATCACTCTTATCTCTATTAATAAAACAGACCTGACCGGAGAGGTGAGGGGGATTCTGGGATTCTAACATGATATTCCTATTGGTTCTCCAATACAGAGATTTCTTGTGAAGTCAGGTGATCATATGACCATCACAGTGCCTCCATGTGACTCCCTAAAACCTGAGAGACACAACATGGAGAAGATTCTAGAAGTCACCAAGAAGATGATGGAGCTGCTGACAGGAGAGGTGAGGAGGATTCTGGGAATTCTGGGACATTATCCAGTAACAGACAAGGGATGTGTCTGGATGGTGACTGTATCATTGTGTGTGTCAGGTTCCTATAAGGTGTCAGGATGTCACTGTCTATTTCTCCATGGAGGAGTGGGAGTATTTAGAAGGACACAAGGATCTCTACAAGGACGTCATGATGGAGAATCAGCCGCCCCTCACATCACCGGGTAAGAGGAGACTTTATTGTAAAGGAGAGAGCAGTACGGAGGGTCCACCTAGATCCCCCATCATCTGATAAACACATAGAAACAATGTATTCAGTCAGTGTGTGTGTTTCCTACAGATGGATCCAGTAATGGGAACCCACCAGAGAGATGTCCCCGTCCTCTGTATTCCCGGGATTCCACACAGGAAGATCACACCATCCCTCATTGCTACAAGGTTGGTGGGATTAAGCATTTAAAACATGGACTTGTGGAGACAATGTGTGGATTTCTTTTATTTGATGTCACAATATTAAAGCTTACATTTTACAGTTGAAATATTTTCTTTCATTTTCTTGGTTTAGAGTGGAGATCCAATTGATATAGAATTTGAAGTGGAATCAGAAGAAGAAGAAGAAGAGGAGGAGACATATATGAGGGATGATCGGCAGTCTATGGAGGAGGATGGAATAACGGGGACATTTATAGAGGAGGACACTCCTACAGAGATCAGCACAGGTGGGTCATTAACACTATCTTGTGCATTATTTAGTCCAGATACTATATAGTTTTACCTGTTGTATCTTATAATCTATCTTGTACATAGTTCTGACTTCTGCTTGCTGTCTTCTATCCACTGCACAGACTTTTATTTGTTGATAATAATAATGTGATAGAAATGTTATAAAAAAATGACAGCGCTAAAGTCTGACAAAGATAGCAGCCAGCACTACAACCCAAAAGAAATTGCATTATAAATAAAGTAAAATAAGTGAATAACCAAACATCAACATACATACAGTGCCTTATAAAAGTATTCATGGGGGGCGTGGCCTGGCTTCAGAGGAAGATGGCAGCGTAACCTGGTGAGCTCCCGCTGACAGAGAGAGAGTTCTGAAGAAAACCGAGGTTTACCACACCACCACGATCCCGTGTACCATGGGGACCTCCTCCCGCAGCTCCTCCGCCCCCCGCTCTAGGTCTCCGCGCGGCCTGGCTGACAGGACCAGCCGCAATATCCCGGAGATGTTCCCGGACACAGCCCAGCAATGTGGCGCCCGGCCGCGGCTCGTCCCAGTCAGCAGGCCTAATGACAGGATCCAGCTCGCAGATCTCCTCAGATGATGGCGGGGTTGTTCTCACTCCACATCTACAACCCAGCTTACAGGATCTTCGCTCGGTGGCAACAGATATCAAAGAGACCCTCACAGCAGCGCTAACGGCTGCTTTCACAGACCTCAATATTGATATCCAATCGGTCGCTGGCAGGGTACAGGACATAGAAAAAGTCACCGCTTCTCATACATCCGTATTGCGCCGCTCGTGTCAAGTCCTTGACACCCACGCTTTACAGCTAAGGGACCTTAATCGCCACATGGAGGATTTGGACAATCGTGGCAGACGCCATAACCTCCGCATACGTGACTTGCCGGAATCGATTGACGCAACCCACCTACGAGCTGAAGCGACGAGCTTATTCAACACTTTATTGGAGAGACCCCCCCCCCCACTACACCAATAGGCATGGAACGCATACATCGCGCCCGGCGCCCACGAGGCAGGGATTCGGATCCGCCTCGTGATGTGGTCTGTTGTGTCATTGACTTTCAGCTGAAGGAGGAAATCTTTACGCAGAGCTCGCACTGCGAACCCCGCTGATTCATAAAGGCGCAAACATTCGACTGTTCCAAGACCTGTCGAACATCACGCTCCAACGCCCGGAGAGAACTGCGCCCCCTCCTGGAAGTCCTGCGTAACAAGGAGATCCCATACAGACGGAAATTCCCCCTTCGCCTTGTCAGCTTCTCGCCAAGGCCGAACAGCACTTCTTAGGGTGCCGGAAGATCTACGCCACTTCTGTGATACGTTGGAGATCCCATACACAGAAGTTCCCGACTGGTTACGCGGAGTTTCGACCCCCCCTGCGAAGAGAAATGCCCTAAACCAACATGGAACCCATGGGGACCCAGGACCAAGGCTTCCGGAGAAGACGTTCACCGCCCGACACCCCGGGATCACCACTCGGCTCCGGACCCAAACCACGGATCCAGCCCAACGAAAGCACCGCAACCTAGGAGAGCACGCCGCGACCGTTGAAAGATGAAAGTTAACCCGCATGTTCTCTAGTTCTCCCATTGCTTTTACTGTCTCTCTCTCCTTCTTTACTGACTTGCCTGATATTAACCGTATTACATGGTCCTATCTGGGATTCTATCCTCTCTACCTTGCCATAGTAAAACAAAAAGTTATGCCTCTCACAGCCACTTTGCCTGCACGCATGAATCACATTGTACAATACTGCTGTATACATCACAGCCCAGAAGAAATTTTTTTTTTTTCTGTTTTTTTTTTTTTGCGCTTTTTTCTCTCCTTTTTTTTCATTTCTTTTTTTCCTCACAAACTGCAAACGCTGAATACGGAAATAGACTATAGTTGGACCAATCCTTTATATCTTTATTCCCGTTTGCAGAAGAAGGCTTCCACTCCAGCGACTAACCGACAACACTTGGTTATTTACTTCTCTGTTTTTTTCCTTTCCTGACCTTTCTAGACATTCCCCCCTGCCCATTCTCCTCCCATCTCTCCTTTTATTAGGAATATACGTATGTATGTAGGTGTATATGTGTGTATGTATGTATGTATATGACTCTACATTTATGCAATTTTTTGACGGATAAACATGTTTTATATGTATGGCTGTACCTATGTATCTATGGGCATGGGTACATAGATATATAAGTGTGTTTGGATATGTATGGGTGAATGGATGCACATGTATACAATGTGATTTTAAGATTTACAGGCAGGGTCATTGACAACAACCAATATTACAACCCGAACGTTGATATCACGTAACAAACCCAGAGGTTCCCAACACCCATTCGTGCCCAATCGCTGGACCCTACACAGATATACTGGCAAATTCTAATAGACGGCTACATCATATATCCCGATGTTTACGTGGCGCTCGTCTGCTGTGAGGTTTGGACCCGGAGAACCTCACGACAGACAGTGTTTTACCACTTCCCGCCCGCCCTATAGCGGATTGACGCCCGGGAAGTGGTTCTGTTATCCTGACTGGGCGTCATATGACGTCCAGCAGGATAACATGCTGCAGCGCGCCCCCGGGGGGCGCGCATCGCGGCGATCGGTGGAGCGGTGTGTCAGCCTGACACACCGCTACACCGATCTTGGTAAAGAGCCTCCGGCGGAGGCTCTTTACCACGTGATCAGCCGTGTCCAATCACGGCTGATCACGCTGTCAATGGGAAGAGCCGTTGATCGGCTCTTCCTCACTCGCGTCTGACAGACGCGAGTAGAGGAGAGCCGATCGGCGGCTCTCCTGGCAGGGGGGGGTCTGCGCTGATTGTTTATCAGCGCAGCCCCCCCTCAGATCACCACACTGGACCACCAGGGATTGCCACTAGGACCACCAGGGAAGGGGCAACGTGGATGGCCAGGTATGTACCCCATGGCCATCCACATGTGCCCAATCTGTGCCAATCAGTGCCCACAAATGGGCACTGATTGGCACTATTATGTCAATGGTCTGCCCAGATCTGCCCAGCAATGCTTTAGCAGTGCCACCTGTCATTGCCCATCGGTGCCACCTGTCAGTGCCCATCAGTGCCACACATCAGTGCCACACATAAGTACCCATCAGTGCCACCCATATATACCAATCAATGCCACCTACGAGTGCCCATCAGTGCCGCCTATGTGTGCCCATCAGTGCCACCTATCAGTGCCACCTATCAGTGCCCATCAGTGCCGCCTATCAGTGCCCATCATCAGTGCCCGTTAGTGCCACCTCATCAGTACCACCTCATTGGTGCCACCTCATCGGTGCCCATCAGTGCCGTCGTATCAGTGTCCATCAGTGCAGCCATATCAGTGCCCATTATTGAAGGAGAAAGCGTACTTATTTACAAAAAAATTTACAGAAACAAAGAAAAACTTGGTTTTTTTCGAAATTTTCGGTCTTTTTTTTATTTGTTGCGCAAAAAATAAAAACCGCAGAGGTGATCAAATACCACCAAAAGAAAGCTCTATTTGTGGGAACAAAATGATAAAAAATTTGTTTGGGTACAGTGTAGCATGACCGCGCAATTGTCATTCAAATTGCAACAGCGCTGAAAGGTGAAAATTGGGCTGGGCGGGAAGGTGTCTAAGTGCCCGGTATTGAAGTGGTTAAAATACCCTCCTATCGAACCCATCTATTGCCTCTTCCAACCGTATCCTCTCATCCACTGCTACAGTCAGCGGTGAACGCATACAGCATTAGCGCGTATACACGCTACATGACCCAGCGTAGTTTCATAAGTGAGACCATTACGCCCCCCCCCATCCTTTACCCAGATAGGAACAACAACGAATTGGGAGGAATAGACAAATGAATCTCATGTCACTCCTATGTGACATACGTATACTCGATATTTCATCGTTCATTTTCCAAGCTTATTCCTATATCGTTTCTTAGGGGCGAACAGATTTTAACCTGTTGATACTTATATTGAGTCTACTGTAAAGGTATGTTCCCGTGGTTTTGTTCTCCCTAGAGAACCCGAAATATCCTCTAACAATACACATATAGTGCCAAAGACATTAAAATACTTTCTCACTCGCAGAAATATAACCCGTCCCTTACAGGGACTAACATCCTTTCCTACTGTATACGTTCCCCTCAATCCTAGTACCTAACAAATGATTGTTCAATCATACGGTCTCCATGGTACACCACAACTCGAGTTCTATAACTGCCTGTCAACCTCTTTACATATACGATTACCTTCCTCTCTGTCGGCGGGTAGCAACCCCTCCTTAGATCACACTACCTTCTGCCGACTCTGGTTACTCCCCAATCAGTGGCTATTAAAAAACATTCATACAGAGCCAGAGGCGGCTCTAGGCTTTGTGAGGCCTTAGGCAAAACTTACACATGAGGCCCCACGGACTGGGATGCTCCGTGATGAGGCCGCTATTCCTCAGGCAGTATCTGATTTGTCCATCAGCTCCTAAGCCACAGAGTCCCAGTGGGGGTAGGCGGAGCCGCCGGCGTCAACTTCAGTGATTGAGAACAGGCAAATTAGGCGGCCGCGAGGCCCCTGTGAGTGCGAGGCCTTAGGCGACCGCCTAATTTGCCTAATTAGAGAGCCGCCTCTGTACAGAGCTATGTTTCTATTCTCACTGCCCACCGCTGAACCTCTCCGGTCACACCCGGATACGGTTATATAGTATCCTTGGGTTAGCAAGCAGGTTCTTGCTTTCCTTCCGGAAAAAAACAAAGACAAAAAAAAAAATACTCATAGGCTCTTCCACCGCTCTCACACGGATACCCCCCCCCCCTACTGAACTCCATACACGAGCGTTTCCTCCTCCCTCCCCCCCCCACGCACCCTTCCCTCACCAGATTCTACCACACTTTACACAGACAAACTCCACCTATCTTTCTCCTCGACATAATCCGTCTCCTCGGTAGTGCCTCCATCTTACCACATCAAACAACTATTTCCATTCTTTCAAATATTGAGACCTGTCCTTTTTTTCCTTACAATGTCACGAAAGACACACCAACTGAACAAATCCTCAACCAAGATCGTTTCTTTAACCACTTCAATACCGGGCACTTATACACCTTCCCGCCCAGCCCAATTTTCAGCTTTCAGCGCTGTCGCAATTTGAATGACAATTGCGCGGTCGTGCAGCGCTGTACCCAAACAAATTTTTTATCATTTTGTTCCCACAAATAGAGCTTTCTTTTGGCGGTATTTGATCACCTTTGCGGTTTTTATTTTTTGCGCAACAAATAAAAAAAGACCGAAAATTTTGAAAAAAAAACAAGTTTTTCTTTGTTTCTGTTAAAACTTTTTGTAAATAAGTACGTTTTCTTCTTCAATGACGGGCACTGATATGGCTGCACTGACGGGCACTGATACGGCGGCACTGATGGGCACCGATGAGGTGGCACTGATGAGGTGGCACTGACGGGCACTGATGATGGGCACTGATAGGCGGCACTGATGGGCACCGATGAGGTGGCACTGATGAGGTGGCACTGACGGGCACTGATGATGGGCACTGATAGGCGGCACTGATGGGCACTGATAGGTGGCACTGATGGGCACCGATGAGGTGGCACTGATGAGGTGGCACTGACGGGCACTGATGATGGGCACTGATAGGCGGCACTGATGGGCACTGATAGGTGGCACTGATGGTCACTGATAGGTGGCACTGGTATGCGGCACTGATGGGCACTCATAGGTGGCACGGATGGGCACTTATAGGCGGCACTGATGGGCACTCATAGGTGGCATTGATGGGCACTCGTAGGTGGCATTGATGGTTACTTATGGGTGGCACTGATAGTTGGCACAGATGGGCACGGATGGGCACTGATTGATGGGCATGGATGGGCACTGACAGGTGGCATGAATGGACACTGATGGGTGGCTCTGATGGCATTACTTGTTTGCAGTGATGCCCCTAAGGGTGGCATTGCTGGGCATCACTGCAACATAATTGTGCCAATCAGTGCCCACTGATTGGCACAGATTTGGCCACCGCCGGAGGCTTTTTACCAAGATCAGTGTAGCGGTGTGTCAGACTGACCCACCGATCGCCGCGATGCGCGCCCCCGTCATATGACGTCCAGTCAGGATAACAGAACCACTTCCCGGACGTCAATCCGCTATAGGGCGGGCGGGAAGTGGTTAAACGCGCGGGGCCTTAATCTCCCAGACAAAACGCTCCCAACTGCTACTAGACATGCACAGAAACAAAGCGGACATCATCTTCCTTCAGGAGACACACTTTAGAACAGACTCCGCCCCTAAACTTTCTAACTCAAGATTTCCAACATTCCTTCACGCAACCGATCACGCTGCAAAAACCAAGGGGGTGTGTCTATCCTCTTTCGCGAAACATTGTCAGTTTCAAATCAATGACCCATGCATAGACGAGGAAGCCCGATACATAAAAGGCACTTTAGAGGGCAAACGAATCACTCTTGCCAATATATACGCCCCCAATTCAGGACAAGTCTCGTTTTTCAGAGCCACATTGCAAAAACTCGCCACGTTCCAAGAGGGCCTTCTTGTTCTTGGAGGAGACTTCGATGTCCCTCTTAACCACTTAAGGACCAGCCTCGTTTTGGATTTTAGGTGTTTAAAACAGGTTTTTTTTGCTAGAAAATTACTTAGAACCCCCAAACATTATATATGGTTTTTTTTTTCTAACACCCTAGAGAATAAAATGGCGGTCATTGCAATACTTTTTTTTGCACCGTATTTGCGCAGCGGTCTTATAAGCGCACTTTTTTTTGGAAAAAATTCACTTTTTTGAATAAAAAAATAAGACAACAGTAAAGTTAGCCCAATTTTTTTTTTATATTGTGAAATATAATGTTACGCCAAGTAAATTGATACCCAACATGTCGGGCGCTACTCACGTATGCGTTCGCTTCTGCGCGCGAGCTCGTCAAGACAGGGCGCTTTAAAACATTTTTTTTTTTATTATTATTTATTTTACTTTATTTTATTTATTTTTTCACTGTTTAAAAAAAAAAAAAATTTTGGATCACTTTTATTCCTATTACAAGGAATGTAAACATCCCTTGTAATAGAAAAAAACATGACAGGTCCTCTTAAATATGAGATCTGGGGTCAAAAAGTCCTCAGATCTCATATTTAGACTAAAATGCAAAAAAAAAAAAAAAAAAAGTTGTTTAAAAAAATGACACAAAAAAAATTGTGCCTTTAAGAGAAGTGGGCGGAGCCGTCATAATGACGTCGCTCCAGGCCGTCACATGGTATAGAGACGGGTGGGGGCCATCTTGGCCTCACTCGTCTCAGTACCTCAGCAGTGACAGGTCCCGATCTCCGGCGGCGGAGGGCGCGGGAGAGCGGCGGGAGGGGGGGGGGGGGTGGCACCTCTCCCGCCGCCGATAACTGTGATCTCGCGGCGAACCCGCCGCAGAGACCACCGTTATCGTGTACAGAACCACTCGCTGTAAAGATGGATACCTCGGTTGTGGCAGCATCTTTTAAAAAAAATGACGTACATATACAGTGAGCGGTCGTCAAGTGGTTAAAACACAAATACAAGAGTTGTCGCTACACGACTCGTGGCGTACGCTTCACCCAAATGTGAAGGATTACACGTTCTATTCTGGCCCCACACAACAGACATTCCAGACTTGACTACCTCTTCTTGTCGCAGAGAGACCTACCATTGCTCAACACTTCCGCATTGGAAGAAAACCATCAGGCCTTCAGGAAAAAACTAAAGACCTTCCTTTTCTAAGAGCTGGCAACAGAGAACGCATTCTAGCGCCTTGAGGCGATTCAGTTCGCATTTGCAGCGCTCTACAAATCCTTCATTCATTCACTGCCACCATTGACCCTATGTACCTTTCGGACCACCACCCTATATCCATGACTCTTGAACTTACGGACAGCCCCCCCAAGAACCCACATTTGGCGCCTTGATCCCTCCCTTCTCACGGACAATGTCATCACACATCGCATACGTGAATGCCTAGCTCTATACTTCCAAGAGAATGATTCACCAGACATATCTCCTATGATGAAATGGGAGGCACGTAAAAGTACTATACGCGGAGAACTCATTGCGATATCGAGCACCAGAAGAAAAGAAAAGCGCGCTCACGTAGCTAAATTGACCGCACGTATACAAGAACTTGAACGTGCACAAAAAACATCCCAAGCAATAGGGACCCTCCCTGACTTGAAAATAGATATAAAACACCGCGCTAACCAATTGAATAAATGGAAGCTGCTGCATACAGTCTGACAAATACAGTGAACTAGTATATGGAAAAATGCAGCGCATGTACAAATGAATATATGTGTTTATAATGGTGAAACAGTGCTGAAATAAATAATTAACCACAGGTGAGTTTAAACAAAAACGTCCATAGATGGATGTGAATGTCCACCTGCACAGGAGGTGTAGGTACTCCAAGGGGTGGTGGTAATCTGATGGTTGTCAGAAGTCACCTTGCATCTTAAAACGACTTCCCAGCAGGATGAGCCAATCAGAAGAAATGCAAAAAAGACTCTTACCAGATCCCGTGGATTCCCGTGTCAGCGACAGGGAATCGCATGCGCAGTTTGTCACCAATGACGTGGAATGGGAGGTCTGGAATCGCCAATCCTTTGGGTTGTGGTCCGTATGGATCTCCGACAGCAACCGGATGGGTCCTCACACCGAAACCGTCCAAGCGTAAATCAGGAGTTTCCAAAAGGACACCGAAAGGGGCGGTTGGAGGTACTGAGCCTCATGCGGTAAATGTGAAAACAAAAAGAATATGCCTCCACATGGTGCAGATAAAAAAAGGGTGTTTTTATTGAAAAAAAACAACCAGATACAAATAAAAACGTGATCACGATGCATAAAAACAAATGGGCAACAAGGAGAGTGGTATATGAACCCGACGCGTTTCGACCTAGGGGTCTTCAATAGGGGCATCTTGACCCTGACTTGACCCAAGCAAGACATGATCTTCTAGAAACGCTAAACAAACAAACAAAGAGTAACTACATATTGTCCCGAAAAGTGTTTTACGAGTATGACAACAAGTCCGGTAAGCTCCTGGCTGGAGCTCTTCGAGCAAAGAAAGCATCCATGACCACCCATTCCATCACTGATGCGAAGGGTCATAAAAATAACGTCAAACGACCAAATAGCAGACCGGTTTGTTCGTTATTACACCCGACTCTACAACTTACACCCCACTAGCACACAAATGGACGACCCCACACAGACTACAAATAATCGGAGATTTTTCTCGGACAATTCAGCCCAGAACCCCTATCCGATGCGACAGCAAATGGCCTAGAGCTTCCAATTTCACCCATAGAATTAAACACAGTTCTTAAGCAACTGAAACGTGGGAAGAGCCCCGGACCAGACGGCTTGACGACGGGATACTATAAAACGTTCACGGACACTCTTAAACCTCACTTCCTGACCGCATTCAACTCCCTTTCTTCCGAAAACCGCCCCCTCCACGGGACCTTCTGACTGCACACATCACAGTGATCCCTAAGCCAAACAAAGACCCGTCTCTAGTGACTAATTACCGCCCAATATCATTGCTGAATGTTGATCTCAAAATATTTGCCAAGATTCTAGCCAATCGTCTCCTGCCTTTACTGCCTGACCTCATCTCCTTAGATCAGGTGGGATTTATACCTGGAAGAGAGGCAAGAGACAACACAATCAAGGCCATTAGCATACATAAATGGATGACCTCCTTTCAAAAAACAAGGGTTTTTCCTTTCCCTGGATGCGGAGAAGGCATTCGACAGGGTGGCATGGGACTATATGTCCGAAGTGCTACAAATGATTGGTCTGAGAAATCGCATGAGGCAGTTCATTATGGCCCTTTACGCCCTCCCAACCGCAAGGGTGCGAGCTAATGGTTGTCTGTCGAATGCCTTCTCCATATCCGATGGGACCCGCCAAGGATGTCCGCTTTCACCATTTAATATTTGTCCTTACTTTTAGAACCACTACTCCAACGCCTTAGATCCAATCCAAACATTAAAGGAGTGACCATTTCGAATAATGCCTACAAACTCGCTGCCTTTGCAGGACGACATCCTCCTATTCTTGACTGACCCACACATCACCTTACCCAACTTACTTAAAGATTTTACTACATTTAATGCCTTATCGAACCTACAAATCAACTTCGCGAAATCAGAAGCCTTAAATATTTCCTTACAAGAAGAATCTCTTGCGTAATCGTGACGCAATTACCTATTTAGGGATTAATCTTCCATCCCGGTTGTCCGAACTATTTCCCAATCTGGGAACTATCTCCCAATCCTCCAACGCATACAGAAAGACCTTAAGGCCTGGTCAACAGGTCTCTTCTCGTGGTTTGGTAGGGCATCCGTAATAAAAATGAATATTCTCCCGAAACTGTTAATATGTGATGCAAACGGTCCCATTTTTTTGCCTCTTATCGTAAAGCCTGTAGTGACTTTCTCTGGGGTAAAAACCATCCCAGATTAGGTTTCGAAAGACTAACCCTACCCAAACTAAAAGGTGGTTCTTCTTTACCTCTCTTACCAAGGCTCTTCTCCCCCGATAGCTCAGTTTGGCGGGACGGCCAGCTCTAGGAAGGGTTCTGGTCGTCCCAAACGTCTTCCATTTAAGGATTATGGAGGCCACTGTGCTCTTAGGAACCTTAAGTGCAGCAGAAATTTTTTTGTAACCTTGGCCAGATCCGTGCCTTGCCACAATTCTGTCTCTGAGCTCTTCAGGCAGTTCCTTTGACCTCATGATTCTCATTTGCTCTGACATGCACTGTGAGCTGTAAGGTCTTCTATAGACAGGTGTGTGGCTTTACTATTCAAGTCCAATCAGTATAATCAAACACAGCTGGACTCAAATGAAGGTGTAGAACCATCTCAAGGATGATCAGAAGATCATTCCAGCCTTGCCACAATTCTGTCTCTGAGCTCTTCAGGCAGTGGTATTGGGCTCCCAGACATAGCTAAATATCGCATAGCCTGCCAACTATCGCAAATAGTCGACTGGAATGTCCACAGTCACACGAAAGCCTGGACTAAAATTGAAAACGAATTCTCCTCGATTCCAATTAGACTGTTACCCTGGATTACCTCGAGCCACACCCCTCAGGTCTGCAAGCGACACCCCCTAATAGGTATCACATTGCAAACCTTTCAGACGGCATGCCGAAAACAACACATCTCCTCCACGCAAGGACCATTGACGCCCACCTGAAACAATCCTGACTTCCCTGCGGGCCTCTCGGACACGTTCCTTGCAGACTTTTGGCCACACGTCACTGTTCGTGCAGAACGCTTTTTCTCTAGACACACCTTCGTTTCCTGTTCCGACTTACCCATTTAACCACTTCCCTACCCGCCTATAGTCATATGACGTCCACAGATGGGATCTCCCATCCTGGGTGGGGGTCATATGACGTCCTGGGATTCCCAGCCGTCTAGGGGGCGCGCGCGCCTGCCGCGTTGCTCGGGACCCGGTGCGTGTGCCCGGCGGCCGCGATGTCCGCCGGGCACCCGCGATTGCCCAATAACCGTGTGTAAACACACAGATCCATGTCCTGTCAGCTCAGAGGAGAGCGATCTGTGTTCCCAGAACGGAGGAACACTGATCGGTCTCCTCCCCTTGAGCGTCCCCTCCCCCTTCAGTTAGAAGCATTCCCTAGGAAACATACTTAACCCCCTCCCCGCCCCCTAGTGGTTAACCCCTTCACTGCCTGTCACATTTACACAGTAATCAATGCAATTTTATAGCATTGATCGCTGTATAAATGTGAATGGTCCCAAAAATGTGTCAAAAGTGTCCGATGTGTCCGCCATAATGTTGCAGTCACGAAAAAAAATCGCGATCGCCGCTAAAAAAAATAAATAATTTTTTTTTTTTTTAAAAATGCCATAAATCTATCCCGTATTTTGTAGACGCTATAACTTTTGCGCAAACCAATCAATATACGCTTATTGCGGGTTTTTTTACCAAAAATATGTAGAAGAATACGTATCGGCCGAAACTGAGGAAAAAATTTTTTTTTTTTTTAAATTGGGATATTTATTATAGCAAAAAGTAAAAAATATTGTGTTTTTTTTCAAAATTGTCGCTCTTCTTTTGTTTATAGCGCAAAAAATAAAAACCGCAGAGGCGATCAAATACCACCAAAAGAAAGCTCTATTTGTGGTGAAAAAAGGACGTCAATTTTTTTTTGGGTACAACGTCGCACGACCGCGCAATTGAGGTTTAAAGTGCGACAGCCCTGAAAACTAAAAATTGGCCTGGGAAGGAAGGGGGTGAAATTGCCCGGTATTGAACCGGTTAAAAATCCGGAAAACCACTCCCGCAATGGATGTATTTCCAAATTAGACACTTCCTCAATCATGCTCACAAACGCTCCCATTTTTCCAGATCACTCACGCCATTTGAAATCTTGTGTACCACGACCGAACCTCAAAGACACGTGGTCTCAGTAATTTATTCCCTCCTATTCTCTGATAGCAACCCTAAATCCAACATAGCAACTCGCAATCGGGAGAGAGATCTTGCAATTGGTCCATCAGAAGAAGATTGGGAAAACATTTACACCTACATTCATAAGGGTTCAGTAAACGTGTCGGCACAAGTCCTCTCTAGGTGGTATAAAACTCCTTCCAGACTACATAAAATCTCCCCCGCCATTCCCCCCCCAACTGTTGGAGGCGCTCTGAAGGAGATGGCTCTTTACTTCACATTTGGTGGTCATGTCCACTTATCCAGCCTTTCTGGAAGGAAGTCCAACGCATCATTATTAACATAACCACATACCAGATCAATCTTACCCCTGCGCAAATGCTTCCACACCATTCCCCTATCCCCAAAAAAGACTATCACCATTCCCTAACGCTACATCTAATAAATGCTGCAAGAAAAATGTGCATCCCTCCCCTCTGGAAATCCTCCAAACCCCCATCCATTGTTGAATGGTTCAAGCGTATAGCTAAAGTAGCTGAAATGGAGGAATTAATACATCAATCCAAAGACACGTCCACAAAATTCCGAACTACCTGGTCTTGCTGGCAACATTTCCAAACAACAGAGGAATACACCCGTCTAATGTCCTAGGAGCACACAAAGGCCCCCTCATCCCACTCTCCCCTCCATCTTTACTAATAATACACATTTAATAGGCCTACTATATGCTCCTGGAAATTGTCATACCACCTTCCATTTCCGACCCTCTCCTCGCTCACATTAGAACCCCATTCAACCAATCTCATACCTTAACCCAACTATTTTCTAAACCGACTGGATAAACCATCCCAAGGGATTGCTAGTGGTCCGGTGACCGCAATCCTGATAGTAACTGTTACTTCACATGAAAGTAGGCTATTGTTCACTGACAATTCCACAAACTAACCTATGAAACCCCATTTGATCGTTCCTTAATTGCGCTCTTTACCAACTTAAGGGACTACCTCGTCATAGCTCGGAAATGACAACACACCTTTCTAATGGGGTATCCGTTTCGAAATATCCTCTACTTAGTTTTTGATGGGCTAGCCGCCCGCGTTCAGTTTTGGTAAATGTTTTAAGCTTATGATTTTTGTTGACTTTCACCATGCTTCACTATTAATGTATACTATATAATGAACAAATAAGGTCAATGTATCTAATATTCTGTTCCTAAACACCGTTCTTCACCTAATGCATTCTTACTTTGTACCACTATTGTGTACTTCAATGTGAATTTTAACCTAAATGTACAATAAACATTGACTTGGAAAAAAAAAAAAAAAGTATTCATATCCCTTGAAATTTTCCACATTTTGTCATGTTACAACCGAATATATACAGTGGGGTTGAAAAGTATTCAGACCCCCTTAAATTTTTCACTCTTTGTTATATTGCAGCCATTTGCTAAAATCATTTAAGTTAATTTTTTCCTCATTATTGTACACACAGCACCCCATATTGACAGAAAAACACAGAATTGTTGACATTTTTGCAGATTTATTAAAAAAGAAAAACTGAAATATCACATGCTCCTAAGTATTCAGACCCTTTGCTGTGACACTCATAACTCAGGTGCTGTCCATTTCTTCTGATCATCCTTGAGATGGTTCTACACCTTTATTTGAGTCCAGCTGTGTTTGATTGTACTGATTAGACTTGATTAGGAAAGCCACACACCTGTCTATATAAGACCTTACAGCTCACAGTGCATGTCAGAGCAAATGAGAATCATGAGGTCAAAGGAACTGCCTGAAGAGCTCAGAGACAGAATTGTGGCAAGGCACAGATCTGGCCAAGGTTACAAAAACATTTCTGCTGCACTTAAGGTTCCTAAGAGCACAGTGGCCTCCATAATCCTTAAATGGAAGACGTTTGGGACGACCAGAACCCTTCCTAGAGCTGGCCGTCCAGCCAAACTGAGCTATCGGGGGAGAAGAGCCTTGGTGAGAGAGGTAAAGAAGAACCCAAAGATCACTGTGGCTGAGCTCAAGAGATGCAGTTGGGAGATGGGAGAAAGTTGTAGAAAGTCAACCATCACTGCAGCCCTCCACCAGTCGGGGCTTTATAGCAGAGTGGCCCGACGGAAGCCTCTCCTCAGTGCAAGACACATGAAAGCCGCATGGAGTGAAAAAACACCTGAAGGACTCCAAGATGGTGAGAAATAAGATTCTCTGGTCTGATGAGACCAAGATAGAACTTTTTGGCCTTAATTCTAAGCGGTATGTGTGGAGAAAACCAGGCACTGCTCATCACCTGTCCAATACAGTCCCAACAGTGAAGCATGGTGGTGGCAGCATCATGCTGTGGGGTGTTTTTCAGCTGCAGGGACAGGACGACTGGTTGCAATCGAGGGAAAGATTAATGTGGCCAACTACAGGGATATCCTGGACGAAAACCTTCTCCAGAGTGCTCAGGACCTCAGACTGGGCCGAAGGTTTACCTTTCAACAAGACAATGACCCTAAGCACACAGCTAAAATAACGAAGGAGTGGCTTCACAACAACTCTGTGACTGTTCTTGAATGGCCCAACCAGAGCCCTGACTTAAACCCAATTGAGCATCTCTGGAGAGACCTAAAAATGGCCGTCCACCAACGTTTACCATCCAACCTGACAGAACTGGAGAGGATCTGCAAGGAGGAATGGCAGAGGATCCCCAAATCCAGGTGTGAAAAACTTGTTGCATCTTTCCCAAAAAGACTCATGGCTGTATTAGATCAAAAGGGGCTTCTACTAAATACTGAGCAAAGGGTCTGAATACTTAGGACCATGTGATATTTCAGTTTTTCTTTGTTAATAAATCTGCAAAAATGTCAACAATTCTGTGTTTTTCTGTCAATATGGGGTGCTGTGTGTATAATATGGGGTGCTGTGTGTACAATATGGGGTGCTGTGTGTACAATATGGGGTGCTGTGTGTACAATATGGGGGGCTGTGTGTACAATATGGGGTGCTGTGTGTACAATATGGGGGGCTGTGTGTACAATATGGGGGGCTGTGTGTACAATATGGGGGGCTGTGTGTACAATATGGGGGGCTGTGTGTACAATATGGGGTGCTGTGTGTACAATATGGGGTGCTGTGTGTACAATATGGGGAGCTGTGTGTACAATATGGGGGGCTGTGTGTACAATATGGGGGGCTGTGTGTACAATATGGGGTGCTGTGTGTACAATATGGGGGGCTGTGTGTACAATATGGGGTGCTGTGTGTACAATATGGGGGGCTGTGTGTACAATATGGGGTGCTGTGTGTACAATATGGGGTGCTGTGTGTACATTAATGAGGAAAATAATGAACTTAAATGATTTTAGCAAATGGCTGCAATGTAACAAAGAGTGAAAAATGTAAGGGGGTCTGAATACTTTCCGTCCTCACTGTAAATGTATTTCCCCAGTTGTCTTCCAGGACAGCCCTTGAGAGATGGAGTCCCTCCCATCGACCCAGGAAACACATTGCCAAACAGTTCAAAAGGCGGTCCCTCAGGTCCCTGGTCAGTCATTTGTGTTTCCTCTGTCGGAGGAACATGTTGCCAGGAACCAGGAGAAGGACTCTATCTCTCAGGGGCTACCTGAGGGGAGCGGAGCCGCACAGGGGGACCGGGTCCTATCCAGCGGCACCAATTAGTCCTACCTTAAAAACTTGGGGCTCGGGTACCGTCCAGCTGATTAGGAGCAGACCCGCTACCCCCCCTCTTTCCAGTGCCGAGGTGTGCCAGGGACAGGTCGGCGCAGGTTCCCCCCAGGAGCAGTGCAGATGGTTCCTTCCATCACAAGCTCCTTGCTACAAACAGCGGTGGGGGTCGGAGACGCCGAGCGTCATTTCCGGCGGAACCGCGTCGTCCTGTGTGCCGAGACTTCCGGTTCCGGGTCTCTAGAGGCACAAGGAGGAAGGGGAAAGCCCACGCTGAGGCCTACAAGTCCCGACCAGCGTCCAGCTATACCGGACTAGCGGCGGGACCCGGACCGTGAGGGGGACCATGGAGGCTACTTCCCAGGACACTCCGGTGGAGGCAGGCACCAGCCAAACCCAGGTAGGCTGCTGGGCAAGCCATTACTGTGTTTTTTTTTTTGGGGGTTTGGTTGTAAGGCTGGGATTTGTAGTACCCCATGGTGGTGGTTACCTCACAGTCCCAGGTGGATGGAGTGGTGGTTGCAGCACAGGTGTTTTTTATGAGAGTTAAAAAGGTTTTCTGATGCTAAAATAGTTTATTCTTTATTTTAGGGTAAGGAAGCTCCAAGGGAAGACAAGTCAGGCCGCAAAAAATGCCCTAATTGTGGAAATAAGTTGTCCTCAGGCTCTAACAAAGCCTTATGCAAGCAGTGTATTACAGGCTTACTTAAAACAGAGGCAGACTCTCCTTTGGCAAAATTCCTTGGCTCCTTTTAAGGACGAAATGGCATCAACCTTTAAATCTCTCCGTGACTTAATCGTAGATGTAGGCACGTCTGCTTCCACCAGTAAAGCAGCTGCGATTTCCTCCTCACCATGCCTTACAACACCCAGCTCTGGGGAGCCCCGTACAGTCAGGGAGCATAGCCCCGTGTTAGTTAGCCCTGAATCCTCTGACGCAGATTCAGATGAGGATCAGGCTGTAGCTAACAAAGCCGCAAAATACAAGCTGTCTCTGGACGATGTAGACGAGCTGTTGAGCGCAATTTATGATCAATTGACCAGACATGATAAAATGTATGAGGCTCTGGGGAAAAAGAAAGCTAAGGTATTCCCTATACATAATGTGCTTTCTGACCTTGTCCGCAAGGAATGGGCCGAGCCAGACAAAAAGGTCTTCTTCCCAAATTCCCTAAAAAGGAGATTCCCCTTTGATGAGAGCCCAGAGGCGGTCTGGAATAAAAATCCTAAACTAGACGCCCCTCTGTCCAAAGTCTCAAAACAGTCTGACCTTGCTTTTGAGGATATGGGTCATTTAAAGCGGGGTTCCACCCAAATTTTGAACAATATCTCTATGTATTCTCTTCCTTGCCTAGATGCTGACACGCCGTTTAAAAAAATTTCAATCGCCGTAATTACCTTTTTTTATTTTTCTATTCTTCTTAGCACTTCCTGGTTCTCCTCCCGTGGGAGTAGGCGTGTTTCTAGCCTCTCCCAGACTCCTGGGAGCTAGTCTCAGGCTTCCCAGGATGCCACTGAGCATGTGCGGGAACGAGCGGTGAATGCTGGGAGCACAGCATTCACCGCATCCAGGAAATGAATGCTTGTTGGCTTCAAATGCCCACAATGAAGATGGAAACCGCCTGCAGTGAATAATATAAGTTATTCTTTCCGACGAAATCTGACACAGGCGGACATATTACACACAATATGTGAGTATGCAATGCTGAGAAGAAAAGTTTGTGAATGAACTCAAAAAAAAAAAAAAAACGATAGATAGGTGGACCATCGCTTTGAAGGACCCAATGGACAGGAAAACAGACATAGTCTTAAAGAGGGCCTGGGATGCTTCTATGGCAGGTTTAAAACCAGCTCTGGCCACTTCTTGTGTTGCCAGGAATCTGGAATTCTGGTTAGCCCAACTGGAAGAGCATCTAAAGGCAGGCACGCCTAGGGGGGAGATCTTAAAAACCTTCCCTATGCTTTTTAAGGCAACAAGTTTCATCTCTGACGCTTCCACTGATGCCATAAAATTTACGGCTAAAACAGCGGCGCTTTCTGTCGCAGCTAGGAGGTCAGTCTGGATGAAAACTTGGGGGGGGAGACACGGCGTCTAAAACACGCTTATGCCGCGTACACACGGTCGGACTTTTCGTCTACAAAAGTCCAACGGACGCTGACGGACTAAAGCTGGCTGGTAATCCGATCGTGTGTGGGCTTCTCCGGACTTTCAACATACTTTTTTAGCCTCAAATCCGACGTACTTTAGATTTGAAACATGCTTCAAATCTTTACTTCGTAACTACGACGGACCCCGAAATCCGCTCGTCTGTGTGCTAGTCCGACGGACAAAAAGCCACGCTAGGGCACCTATTGGCTACTGGCTATGAACTTCCTTATTTTAGTCCGGTGTACGTCATCACGTAAGAATTCGACGGACTTTTGTGTGATCGTGTGTAGGCAAGTCTGTTCGTTAGAAAGTCCGCCGCAAGTCCGTCGAAAGTCCGCCGAAAGTCTGCCGGAAGTCTGTCGGACAGGCTGTCTGACTTTTGTAGACGAAAAGTCCGACCGTGTGTACGCGGCAGTCTTCTGGGCCTGAACTAGATACCGCCTTGGAAAGAACGGCGGATAAAAAGAAAACCTTTCCCATTAAAAAGAAAAATTTTCAAAGAAAATTTTTTTCGTCCCTTTTAAAAGAGCCCTCCAAGTCAGAGAAGGAGTTCAAGCCCAAGAAGCATTGGACAGGACAAAAAGGGAAAGGGAAAGGGGGCATACTTTTTAACCGCCCCAATTCAAACCCTAAACCCCAGTGACTTCAGGGTCCCGGTGGAAGGAAGATTAATGAACTTTCTCCCACAGTGGGAAAAGATAACCTCAAACGAGTTTGACTTGAACATTATAAAAAGAGGGTATGCGCTGGAGTTTCACAGCGATCCACCCTCAAAGTTTCTTGTGACAAAGCTTCCAAGACACTCAGAAAAGGCCAAGGCCTTGCCTCTGTTAATAGGGGAAATGGTGGATCAAGAGGTATTGACACCAGTCCCTATTCAGGAACAGGGGGACGGTTTTTACTCGCACGTTTTTGTGGTAAAAAAGCCGTCCGGGAAGTTCAGATTAATCATGAACCTCCGACCTCTGAACTGCTCCATCCGATACAAGAAATTCCGGATGGAGTCCATCTACTCAATAAGGAATCTTCTCCAAAAAGAGGTGTTCATGGCTACCCTGGATTTAAGGGACGCCTATCTGCATATTCCAATAAGGAAGGAATGCCAGAAATTTCTTCGGATGGCGATTCAGATGGACACAAAAGTTTATCATTTCCAGTGCAGAGCACTTCCTTTCGGACTGTCGTCCTCCCCGAGGATTTTTACCAAGGTTCTCGGGGAGGCATTAGTTCCGTTAAGACTACAGTCAGTCACGATTATCCCATATCTGGACGACTTACTCCTCACGGCCCATTCGGAGAAGCAACTTCTTCAGGACTTAGAGTTGACACAGCTCAACCTGAGGCAGTTGGGGTGGATAATCAGTCTGGAGAAGTCCAAGACTACCCCAACACAGGAAATTTTGTACTTGGGGTACAAGATCCTGTCAGTAGAGCAGAGGATAGTCCTGCCGGAAGAGAAGATCTTGAATCTAAGCCACAGAATGTCTTTTCTTCAAAGCAGCGCCAAGTGTACAGTGAGGGAGGTGATGTCGGTCTTAGGACTGATGACAGCAACCATTCCAGCTGTACAATGGGCCAGGTTCCACCAAAGAGACCTTCAGAGGTTTCTGTTGGAACAATTAAAAGACAGGGATCTGGAAGAAGAGGTTTCAATCCCCACCAGGGTAAAACGCTCCCTCTGGTGGTGGAAAGACTCAGAGCATTTGAACAAAGGGGTTCTCTGGATCTCTCCAGTCACATCCATACTAACTACGGATGCGAGCAGCTGGGGGTGGGGAGCCCACCTCAACTCAGATTGGGCACAAGGCAGGTGGACGGCAGAGGAGAAGCTCCTCTCGTCCAATTGGAAAGAGTTAACAGCGGTCCTCAGGGCTCTGTTATTCTTTCAGAATACAATACAAGGTCATCATCTACAGGTCCGTTCAGACAATATGACGGCTGTAGCGTATATAAACAAGCAAGGGGGCACCAGAAGTCGTCGACTAATGCTGGTGGCCAATCGCATGTTTCTATGGGCAGAATCCAATCTGGCATCCATCTCTGCAATTCACCTGAAAGGGGAGCTGAACAACACTGCAGATTTCTTGAGTCGACAGCGAGTGTCGAATCAAGAATGGTCTCTACACCCGGAAGTGTTCAAATATATAGCAGCTTACTGGGGAAAACCAGTAGTGGACCTGTTTGCAAGCAAGGAGAATGCAAAAGTTCCAAATTTTTGCTCGCTACACCCAGGAGATCAGCCCTGGGCAGTAGACGCCTTACAGACCCCATGGACCTTCAGTTTAGCGTATGCGTTTCCTCCGCTTCACCTCATCCCGAAGGTTTTAGCGAAGTTTCTAGTAGAGGAAACGTGTCTAATCTTAGTGGCACCGTTTTGGCCCCAGAGACCATGGTTCACAACGTTGCTACGGTTGACAGACCAACCTCCTCTGAGGCTTCCCTGCAGACCAGACCTTCTGTCGCAGGGACCTCTCTTTCATCCACAAGTATCCATGCTGAACCTCTCAGCCTGGTTACTGAGGAGGAAATTTTGAGGAGTAAGGGCCTGACTGACAGAGTGATTCAGACCTTGCTACAGAGTAGAAAACCTGTCACTCAAGCCATTTACAGGAAGGTCTGGAGAAAATTTAACAGCTGGTTGAACAGCCGAGGGGAGGTAAATACGGATACAGCAAATATCCTGCAGTTTCTCCAGGAGGGGATAGACAAAGGGCTTAACTCCTAGTACTATTAAGGTCCAGATAGCGGCCTTAAGTGTGTACCTAGAGAAAAGGTTGCAAGAAGACCCTTTCATTGCTAGGTTCTGTAAAGCAATCTCCAGATGCAAACCAGTTAGACTTAACATCGCCCCATCCTGGGATCTATCAGTCGTTCTAAAGGCATTTTTGGGGTCACCTTTTGAACCTATCTCAGAGGCCTCTCCAAGACTAGTCACTTTCAAGACAGTACTACTTGTGGCAATCGCTTCAGCACGCAGAGTTAGCGAAATCCAAGCTCTCTCTGTCAGAGAGCCCTTCCTCCAAATTCTGGAAGACAGAGTCATCCTAAAGACAGACCCTGGGTTCTTACCAAAGGTGGCATCTAATTTCCATAGGTCACAAGATATTGTCCTCCCTTCTTTCTGTCAAAAGGCTTCAAACGAGAAAGAAAGGCGTTTTCATTTATTAGACGTGAGGAGGTGTATCCTAGAGTATCTTAGGGTAATCAAGCCATTCAGAATCTCAGATTCACTTTTTGTTCTTTTTTCCGGACAACGTAAGGGGAAAAAAGCTTCTAAAGTCACCATAGCTAGGTGGATTAGGCTAGCTATAGCAGAGGGCTATAAGACAGTAAACAAAGATCCTCCTGGGGGTATTAAAGCCCACTCCACAAGGGCATTATCAGCATCCTGGGCGGAAAGAGCTGGTGCCACCCCGGAGCAAATATGTAAAGCAGCCACATGGTCAAGCTTCTCCACCTTTACAAGGCATTATCGACTAGACTTAATGTCCAGTCAGGATCAGGCTTTTGGGAGAAAAGTTCTCCAAGCCGTGGTCCCCCCTAATCTGGTGAGTACTTGGGGATCCTCTCAAGGGCTGTCCTGGAAGACAACTGGGGAAAACTGGAGTTAGACTTACCGGTAACTCCTTTTCCAGTGGTCTTCCAGGACAGCACGATCCCACCCTTTTTTGGATTATATGAATGTACTAACATTATTACCTGTTATGGTTATGTTTTTTGCAGTTCCATCCTTCGGTTCTTGGTGAATGACTGACCAGGGACCTGAGGGACCGCCTTTTGAACTGTTTGGCAATGTGTTTCCTGGGTCGATGGGAGGGACTCCATCTCTCAATGGCTGTCCTGGAAGACCACTGGAAAAGGAGTTACCGGTAAGTCTAACTCCAGTTTTTATTGGGATTTTATGTGTTGGACCAACACAAAGTGGCACATAATTGTGAAGTGAAAGGAAAATGATAAATGTTTTTCAAAATTCTTATGTGAAAAGTGTGGGGGGTACATTCGTATGGCACCCCCCCCCCCCCCCCCCCCCCCCGGAGTCAATACTTTGTAGAACCCCCTTTCACTGCGATTACAGCTGCAAGTCTTTTTGGGGATGTCTCTACCAGCTTTGCACATCTAGAGAGGGAGATTTTTGCCCATTCTTCTTTGTAAAATATCTCAAGCTCTGTCAGATTGG
This sequence comes from Lithobates septentrionalis, assembly GCA_037952835.1. Taxonomy (NCBI): domain Eukaryota; kingdom Metazoa; phylum Chordata; class Amphibia; order Anura; family Ranidae; genus Lithobates; species Lithobates septentrionalis. The sequence continues at coordinate 2,657,980 of JBBDGP010000932.1, forward strand.
ATGGAGGACATCTGTGAACAGCAATGTTCAAGTCTTGCCACAGATTCTCAATGGGATTTAGGTCTGGACTGTGACTGGGCCATTCTAACACATGAATATGCTTTGATGTAAACCATTCCATTGTAGCTCTGGCCGTATGTTTCGGGTCGTTGTCCTGCTGGAAGGTGAACCTCCGCCCCAGTCTCAAGTCTTTTGTAGACTCTAACAGGTTTTCTTCTAAGATTGTCCTGTATTTGTCTCCATCCATCTTCCCATCAACTCTGACCAGCTTCCCTTTCCCTGCTGAAGAAAACCATCCCCACCACATGATGCTGCCACCACCATGTTTCACGGTGGGGATGGTGTGTTCAGGGTGATGCGCAGTGTTAGTTTTCCCCACACATAGCATTTTGCTTTTAGACCAAAAAGTTCAGTTTTGGTCTCATCTGACCAGATCACCTTCTTCCACATGTTTGCTGTGTCCCCCACATGGCTTCTCACAAACTGCAAACAGGACTTCTTATGATTTTCTTTCACCAATGTCTTTCTTCTTGTCACTCTTCCATAAAGGGCAGATTTGTGGAGAACACGAGTAATAGTTGTCCTGTGGACAGATTCTCCCACCTGAGCTGTGGATCTCTGCAGCTCCTCCAGAGTTACCATGGACCTCTTGGCTCTTCTCTGATGAATGCTCTCCTTGCCCGGCCGGTCAGTTTAGGTGGACGGCCATGTCTTGGTAGGTTTGCAGTTGTGCCATACTCTTTCCATTTTCCGATAATGGATTGAACAGAGCTCCGTGAGATGTTGAAAGCTTGGGAGATTTTTTATAGCCTAACCCTGCTTTATACTTCTCCAAAACGTTATCCCTGACCTGTCTGGTGTGTTTCTTGGCCTTCATGATGCTGTTTGTTCACTAAGGTTCTCTGACAAACCTCTGAGGGCTTCACAGAACAGCTGTATTTATACTGAGATTAAATTACACACAGGTGGACACTAATTATGTGACTTTTGGAGGCAATTGGTTCCACTAGATTTTAGTTAGGGGTATCAGAGTAAAGGGGGCTGAATACAAATGCCCCCCCACACTTTTTACATATTTATTTGTAAAAAAATTTGAAAACCATTTATCATTTTTCTTCCACTTCACAATTATGTGCCACTTTGTGTTGGTCTATCACATAAAATCCCAATAAAATACATTTACGTTTTTGGTTGTAACCTGACAAAATGTGGAAAATTTCAAGGGGTATGAATACTTTTTCAAGCCACTGTATATAGTGACATTAGTATGTAAACATAATAAAGTGCAATGTGCAATAATAAGACCCTCATATATGAAAATGAAAAACTTAAAGCACGTAGTAATAATCCAGGGTATCAAAGATCTTTACGGCAACAGACCCACTTGTCAAATCATAGACTCCAATGTCCATAGAAAACAAGAGACCTCCACATAGTGTCAAACCGTTTGACAACGGATTTTATTAAAAGGTAGAAAACTTACCTAAATTCCGGAATAGCAGGCATCAATAAAACATCTCCTTGATGTGATCACATAGGTTAAGGGAGCAATGACAGGGAGCAAACTCATCCAAACCCGACGCGTTTCGTCCACAAAGACTTCAACTGTGGTATGAGTCAAGATCCATACATTGCGCATTAATATAAATAAAGTGATCCATATTGATTTGACAAACCTGTGTAGATTACTCCAAACCGTGGCCATGTCCGTCATGGTGTCCAGCGTGCATTCCAAAACTCTATCTGGGAATCGACAGTGATAGGATCCAAATAATGATAAAATGCACCGCTTATTCTAGTAGAAACAGAATCCACCAGATCAATAAAAAAGGTGAAATAGATACATGTTTAAATGTAAATACAGTCCATAACTTCATGAGCCATAAAGGTTATTAAGAGTCCAGTGACGATATTCCAAACAACGAGTGTTACAATAAAGAACCACCACCGATAGGAAGGACACACACTGACCCTTACCCCAAGCGTTGGACTACCCGAATAAAAGTAGTCAAAGAAGCATTAATTACAATGGTAGGCTTCAAGCTCCTGAGATTTCCTAGTAGCTATATCCGTCAGGCTATATCTAGTTCCAAGATGTTGAATCGAGTAATCACGTATTGTAAGGCAAACAGAAAACACTTCATTGCGCTTTATTACTGATACAAGTGTTTAACAAAAAATGCCAAGGTACTCAGACATCATAGGTAAAATTGCGTGTATGTCAAATTGACAATAGAAGAGATAAATGCGACTGTTTCCAACCAACAAGATGTCCGACTGCAAGATGTGGCGATATCACGTAGTTCAACTCCTTCCGACGCGTTTCGTCATCATAGTCGTCATCAGGGGGCGTGATGCAGCCCTGCGGGTGCCATTGCGTTGGTCATATTGTACATTACAAGCGCTTTATACACCTACTAAATGTGAGTGTTCCCTATTTTAATAAACATATCACATTTTTTATACTGGTTTACACTATGTGGAGTCTTTTCTCCTTTTTGGCTATATTGCGTGACTGCATGAGAGGACCCAGCACATCACGCTGGCCATTCCCAAAGATTGCTGTCATGTGTTGATCCCTGGATGGATGGACCATCTTCCACTCTGATCCTGATTACAGGCGTAAACGTTCCATACATTGGTGTTTCACACCGCAAGCTCTACTGACTCGTTGTGCATAAGCCCATTTGAGTCCTCTTACTCCGGTAACCCTTTTCGCAACCGGTGGTGGTTTTACTGTCGTTTCTTTCACCTAAATATTGATGTCACATGGAGAAGTCTTTTTTTGGTTTAGAAGTCACCTTCGTCCCATTATCTGTTTATGGACTTTTTTTTCACTGATGATAATATATGGACTCACCTGAATAGACAGCAACCTATCGGCCCAGAGTGGGCCACTGGACAAAAATCCAAGCTTCTCTCTGGACTGATGGTGCATGGAATGCATAAAGTGACAACAACCAATCCAAACTGAGCGAGTCACGGGACCACGATCCAAGCCTCGCTCTCGGTTGATCAGTGTATATATGGACATTACGCTACTAATATATCAAAAGTTATATAAACATACCACACCCTGGGGCCAAAAACATATAGGTGCATATGGAGGTTGTACAATAAACAAATTATAGACTTAAAAATAAAATAAAAATATGACATATAAAATGTGACAAACCACTCCATCAATGATAAAAAAAGCAGCGAACGCTAAAACATGTATAAAATACAGTCCTTAGGCAGGATTGATAAAGGCGTTAATATCCCATTTGATATTCATGCCTTACGGCCAATAGGATTTAAGTTCATAAATCCAGAATAAGGACCCCAAGGGTACCCAATTTCTTATTATTGAAAAATATATACCCCCCCATGGAGGGGAGGTTTTAGCAGAAGGGGTGTATCACGTCTATAGACGTTTTGAATTTATGAACTTAAATACTATTGGCCGTATGGCATGAATATCAAATGGGATATTAACGCCTTTATCAATACTATCTAAGGACTAGATGCTAGATCCTATCACTGTCGATTCCCAGATAGAGTTGTGGAACGCACGCTGGACACCATGATGGACATGGCCGTGTGTTGAAGTAAACTACACAGGTGTCAGAAACCATGAATCAGACTGAGACAGAAGTACAGTCAAATCACGCTTGTTTAATAATAATAAAAAAAAAAAGGTAAACCGCATAAACGTAGTCAAAACATAGCCAGAGTTCAGGAACCGGAACGGATAGTCAGACAAGCCAAAACGTCAGGGTGCCAGAGATGAGCGTAGTAGAACAGCAAGCAGGATCTGGAGCCAGAAGGAATGTCAGCTAAGCAAGTCTTTAACAGGAACACATGAGAGCGTCTCTAGAGATGTGACCAAGGCGGAGGCAGAGATCATCTGGGCTGGACGGTTTAAGTAGGCAGGACTGACGAGCAGGATATCATCAACAGGTGAGTCACTGTGGAGAGATAGGAGCTGGCAATTAGCCGACAGCTGAGCGGCCAGCTTTGAGAAAGAAGGGCTGAGCCCAGCCCTGACAACAGGTTTGTCAAATCATTATGGATTACTTTATTTATATTAATGCGCAATGTATGGATCTTGACTCATACCCCAGTTGAAGTCTTTGTGGACGAAACGTGTTGAGTTTGGGTGAGTTTGCTACATGGCATTGCGCCCTTCACCAATACCTATGTGATCACATCAATGAAATGTTTCATTGATGCCTGTTATTCCGGAATTTATGTAAGTTTTCTATCTTTTAATAAAATCCGTTGTCAAACGGTTTTACACTATGCGGAGGTCTCTTGTTTTCTATTGACGTTGGAGTCTATTATTTGACAAGTGGGTCTGTTGCTGTGAAGATCTTTGATGCCCTGGATACCGTTGCTATGATTATCATCCTGACCATTATTACTACATTTTTGGTTGATGCTGCCCTCTGGTAAGCGTAGTTACTCTTCTCTGCTGGGTGGTGGATGCATTTGCCGTGGTGACTCCCTAAGGCATTTTTTGGAATTTTTTTTTCACAATTATCATTGAAATAAACTTTTGTTTTTTATTCACTATTTGGACTATTTGACTACATGATAAAAATTTGTAATAACATCCTCGAATATTGGAATCTTAAACAGAAAGTGATAATGATGGAGAAATCAATAACCCAATGATGGTGGTCTTTAGGATCAGTCCAGTCTTCATCTAGGTTGTTCTCCCCCCATCCTCACTCTGGTTTAGGGGAACCAATCTGCTCATGTCTAGTAATAATCTTTGTATTTCTGTTTTAGTAGATGGACAGGAGGACATCACACAGTATAGTCCAGGAGAAAACCCGACTACCTCAAATGTCCATCCGGCACCACACAGTGTAGATGGACCATCGTATTCCTCTTATCCTGAGGAACCTCAGACTGTGAGGGACGGTGCCGGACCATCGAATTCCTCTTATCCTGTGGAACCTCAGACTGTGCGGGACGGTGCCGGACCATCAAATTCCTCTTATCCTGAGGAACCTCAGACTGTAAGGGGAAGTGCCGGACCATCGAATTCCTCTTATCCTGAGGAACCTCAGACTGTGCGGGACGGTGCCGGACCATCAACGTCCTCTTATCCTGAGGAACCTCAGACTGTGAGGGAAAGTGCCGGACCATCGAATTCCTCTTATCCTGAGGAACCTCAGACTGTGCGGGACGGTGCCGGACCATCAAATTCCTCTTATCCTGAGGAACCTCAGACTGTGAGGGACGGTGCCGGACCATCGAATTCCTCTTATCCTGAGGAACCTCCTCAGACTGTGCGGGACGGTGCCGGACCATCGTATTCCTCTTATCCTGAGGAACCTCAGACTGTGCGGGACGGTGCCGGACCATCGTATTCCTCTTATCCTGAGGAACCTCAGACTGTGAGGAACAGTACCGTCCTTCCTACATTTAAGAGGTTTCTCTGTCCTGAGTGTGGGAAGTGTTTCAGTTTTAAATCCCATCTTATAGTGCATAAAAGATCTCACACAGGTGAGAAGACACATTGCTGTCCTGAGTGTGGGAAATGTTTTTTAGAGAAATCCAATCTTTACAGACATCAGCGATCTCACACGGGTGAGAAGCCTTATTCCTGTTCTGAGTGCGGGAAATGTTTTCCAGATAAGAGCAATCTTTACAGACATCAGAGATTTCACACGGGTGAGAAGCCGTATACCTGTTCTGAGTGCGGGAAATGTTTTGTGCAAAAATCAGATCTTGTCACACATCAGAGGTGTCACACGGGGGAGAAGCCGTATTCATGTTCCGAGTGCGGGAAATGTTTTTCAGAAAAGTCCACTCTTTACAATCATTACAGACTACATACAGGCAACGAGCCGTATTCCTGTTCTGTGTGTGGGAAATGTTTTGTACAAAAATCAAATCTTGTCACACATCAAAACTCTCACATGAGCGAGAAGCGGTATTCCTGTCCTGAGTGCGGGAAATGTTTTTCAAAGAAGGGCAGTCTTCACAGACATCAGAGATTGCACGCAGGTGAGAGGCCGTATTCCTGTGCTGAGTGCGGGAAATTTTTTTCAAGGAAGTCGCATCTTTTCATACATCAGAGATCTCACACGGGGGAGAAGCCGTATTCCTGTCCTGAGTGCGGGAAATGTTTTTCACAGAAGTCACATCTTTACAGACATCAGAGATCTCACACCGGGGAGAAGCCCCTTTCCTGTGCTGACTGAGGGAATTGTTCATCACTGAAGTCCTGTCTTCTACATCAGGGGTCGCACACAACCCTTGAGGTGTATTAGTGCCTTGAGTGCGGGAAATGTCTTGTATGTGAATGTTGCTGGACATGTGGGGAAGAAGCACACGCTGATATACACCTCAGATATACTCCATGGCTGATCTTCATCATGTAAGAAACAGTTCATAGACCTCAACTGTAGCCTGACCTTTTGACAAAGATGTCCTATGGAATGGATGATACAACAGTGCCATCTAGAGGTTGGATTGGTAAATGTTTCTCCCATTGAAACATAGTATTGAGAAAGGGGCCACACCCATGTGGGGATAATAAAATTAAATTTCCAATTAAAAAGGCAACAACATAAACAGTTCATAAGGAGATCAGAGATCACCAAAGACATGGATGAAGTGTTGTACATTGATAGCAGGAGAAAAATAAAAATGGAGTCATTACCTCTCATTGGCTGAGTACATTTTGTGGTGGAAGATTTCACAAACACAGGTTTAAAAAATAAAATAGTTGAATAAATGTCACTCACGTTTGCTCAGCCATGGCGAATTTTGGCCGTATTTTATTCCATACAGTGATTTCCTATGACCATCAGCTACATCTAGTGGCCATAATGTGGTATCGCTATTTTTCCTGATGCAGGTATTTATGGAAAAAATACAGAATTATAGCCACTAGATGGAGCTGATAATCATGGGAAACCACTGTGTTCATTAAAATACCGCCAGATTTTGTCACGGCTGGGCATATCCTTGTCATAGTCATCCAACTAATATTTTATAAATGGACCTCTTAGCTTCCTTCGTCAGGCATGGTCTCATACAAATACCTGAGATCATACTCATGTCTTTGTGAGTACAGTGGTCATTGAAGAACATAAGCTAATCAAACCAACAATATTAAACCAACTATTGAATTAAAGTTCTCCCATACAGTTGAGCTGGGGGTCAGCTGCTGGTTTTGTCCAGGGGTGAGCAGAAATCCTTATACTCACCCGATCCTTCGTTCCACCAGAAAACGGCACTCCCCCCGCGGTCCAGCGGTGGGCCGTTCCTGATCTAAAGACTCTGCTCTGGCCTTCATGACATCAAGAACAGTCCACACCTCAAGGCTGCTGGACCGCGGGGCGCCAGACCGATCTTGTGCATGGAGGATCGGAGAAATAGGTAAGTATATCTCCCTTCTCCTTTCTTTCCAAGGCTGCAGGCTTGGATTACGGGTCTAGTATGGATGTTGGTAGGGATCCTCCACCTTTTTTCTTTTTGTTTTGTGTGGGGTTAACCCTTAGGATCCAAACTCAACCCCAAGGATCTGGTATGAATCACAGGGGGGGGGACCCTACACTGCCCCTTTGTTGGAATTCACCTAGCTGGGAATACTCCGTTGACAGCTGAATGGAATAGGCAGGGACGTATCGCTGGTTGACTTTAGCCGCTGACTCTACTAGGGATGAGGTGAACTGCCGGGGGCTCAGTATGATCAGGATTCGGTGAACATCTAAGAGAGGTGTATTGAATTCAAATTTACGGAGGTCCGATCAGTAAGATTCTCTTCAATCAGAGGGCCGGACCCCATGTTTGTCCAATGATTCACACCATAGCCCCTATCACAATCCCGTTCTTATATCAGTGTTCTCTGCCTCTGCCTCAGTGTTCTGAACCCCCCCTTTCACATCACCCCTCACCCCAGTAGTGTCCTATGCCCCTGTCCCATCACCCCCTCCCACAGTAGTGTCCTCTGCCCCTCTAAGGTCACCCCCTCCCCCCCCCGTAGTGTCCTGTGCCCCTCTCACATAACTCCCCCAGTAGTGTCCTGTGCCCCTCTCTCATCACCCCTTCCCCCTGTAGTGTCCTCTGCCCCTCTCACATCACCCCCCCCCCCCAGTAGTGTCCTCTGCCCCTCTCACATCACCTCCCCCCCCCCAGTAGTGTCCTCTGCCCCTCTCTCATCACCCCTTCCCCCTGTAGTGTCCTCTGCCCCTCTCACATCACCTCCCCCCCCCCCAGTAGTGTCCTCTGCCCCTCTCTCATCACCCCTTCCCCCAGTAGTGTCCTCTGCCCCTCTCACATCACCTCCCCCCCCCCCCAGTAGTGTCCTCTGCCCCTCTCTCATCACCCCTTCCCCCAGTAGTGTCCTCTGCCCCTCTCACATCAACCCCCCCCCAGTAATGTCCTCTGCCCCTCTCACATCAACCCCCCCCAGTAATGTCCTCTGCCCCTCTCACATCACCCCTCCCCCCAGTAGTGTCCACTGCCCCTCTCACATCACCTCCCCCCCAGTAGTGTCCTGTGCCCCTCTCACATCACCTCCCCCCCCCCCCCCAGTAGTGTCCTCTGCCCCTCTCACACCACCCCCTCCTCGCAGTAGTGTCCTCTGCCCCTCTCACATCACCCCTACTCCACAGTTGTGTCCTCTGCCCCTCTCACTTAACCCCCTCCTCCAGTAGTGTCCTCTGCCCCTGTCCCATCACCTCCCCCCAGTAGTGTCCTCTGTCCCTCTCACATACCCCCCCCCCCAGTAGTGTCCTCTGCCCCTCTCACATCACCCTCTCCCCCCCAGTAGTGTCTCCTGCCCCTCTCACATCACCCCCTCCCACAGTAGTGTCCTCTGTCCCTCTCACATCACCCTCTCCCCCCAGTAGTGTCTCCTGCCCCTCTCACATCACCCCCTCCCCCCAGTAGTGTCCTCTGCCTCTCTCACATCACCTCCCCCCCAGTAGTGTCCTCTGCCCCTCTCACATCACCTCCCCCCCAGTAGTGTCCTCTGCCCCTCTCACATCACCTCCCCCCAGTAGTGTCCTCTGCCCCTCTCCTCCCAGTAGTGTCCTCTGCGCCTCTCACATCACCTTCCCCCAGTAGTGTCCTCTGCCCCTCTCACATCAGCTTCCCCCAGTAGTGTCCTCTGCCCCTCTCACATCACCCCTCCCCCCAATAGTGTCCTTTGCCCCTCACATCACCCCTCCCCCCAGTAGTGTCCTTTGCCCCTGTTACATCACCATTCCCCCCCAGTAATGTCCTCTGCACCTCTCACATCACCTCCCCCCATAGTAGTGTCTCCTGCCCCTCTCACATCACCCCCTCCCACAGTAGTGTCCTCTGTCCCTCTCACATCACCCTCTCCCCCCAGTAGTGTCTCCTGCCCCTCTCACATCACCCCCTCCCCCCAGTAGTGTCCTCTGCCTCTCTCACATCACCTCCCCCCCAGTAGTGTCCTCTGCCCCTCTCACATCACCATTCCCCCCCAGTAGTGTCCTCTGCCCCTCTCACATCACCTCCCCCCCAGTAGTGTCCTCTGCCCCTCTCACATCACCTCCCCCCAGTAGTGTCCTCTGCCCCTCTCCTCCCAGTAGTGTCCTCTGCCCCTCTCACATCACCTTCCCCCAGTAGTGTCCTCTGCCCCTCTCACATCAGCTTCCCCCAGTAGTGTCCTCTGCCCCTCTCACATCACCCCTCCCCCCAATAGTGTCCTTTGCCCCTCACATCACCCCTCCCCCCAGTAGTGTCCTTTGCCCCTGTTACATCACCATTCCCCCCCAGTAGTGTCCTCTGCACCTCTCACATCACCTCCCCCCATAGTAGTGTCCTCTGCCCCTCTCACATCACCCCCTCCCCCACAGTAGTTTCCTCTGCCCCTCTCACATCACCCCCTCCCCCACAGTAGTGTCCTCTGCCCCTCTCACATCACCCCCTCCCCCACAGTAGTTTCCTCTGCCCCTCTCACATCACCTCCTCCCCCACAGTATCCTCTGCTCCTCTTACATCACACCCTGCTTCCAGTAGTGTCCTCTGCCCCTCTCTCATCACCCCCTCCCTCCAGTAGTGTCCTCTGCCCCTCTCACATCACCCCCTCTCCCACAGTAGTTTCCTCTGCCCCTCTCACATCACCCCCTCCCCCACAGTATCCTCTGCTCCTCTTACATCACACCCTGCTTCTAGTAGTGTCCTCTGCCTCTCTCTCATCACCCCCTCCCTCCAGTAGTGTCCTCTGCCCCTCTCACATCACCCCCTCCCCCACGGTAGTTTCCTCTGCCCCTCTCACATCACCCCTCCCCCACAGTATCCTCTGCCCCTCTTACATTACACCCTCCCTGCAGTAGTGTCCTCTGCCCCTCTCACATAACCCCCTTCCCCAGTAGTGTCCTCTGCCCCTGTCCCATTACCTCCACCCCACAGCAGTGTCCTCTGCCCCTCTCACATCACCCCCTCCCCCCAGTAGTGTCCTCTGCCCCTCTCACATCACCCCCTCCCCCCAGTAGTGTCCTCTGCCCCTCTCACATCACCTCCCCCCCAGTAGTGTCCTCTGCCCCTCTCACATCACCTCCCCCCAGTAGTGTCCTCTGCCCCTCTCACATCACCTCCCCCCAGTAGTGTCCTCTGCCCCTCTCACATCACCCCTCCCCCCAGTAGTGTCCTCTGCCCCTCTCACATCACCCCCTCCCCCCAGTAGTGTCCTCTGCCCCTCTCACATCACCCCCTCCCCCCAGTAGTGTCCTCTGCCTCTCTCACATCACCTCCCCCCCAGTAGTGCCCTCTGCCCCTCTCACATCACCTCCCCCCCAGTAGTGTCCTCTGCCCCTCTCACATCACCTCCCCCCAGTAGTGTCCTCTGCCCCTCTCACATCACCCTCTCCTCCCAATAGTGTCCTCTGCCCCTCTCACATCACCTTCCCCCAGTAGTGTCCTCTGCCCCTCTCACATCACCCCTCCCCCCAATAGTGTCCTTTGCCCCTCACATCACCCCTCCCCCCAGTAGTGTCCTTTGCCCCTGTTACATCACCATTCCCCCCCAGTAGTGTCCTTTGCCCCTCTCACATCACCTCCCCCCAGTAGTGTCCTCTGCACCTCTCACATCACCTCCCCCCATAGTAGTGTCCTCTGCCCCTCTCACATCACCCCCTCCCCCACAGTAGTTTCCTCTGCCCCTCTCACATCACCCCCTCCCCCACAGTAGTGTCCTCTGCCCCTCTCACATCACCCCCTCTCCCACAGTAGTTTCCTCTGCCCCTCTCACATCACCTCCTCCCCCACAGTATCCTCTGCTCCTCTTACATCACACCCTGCTTCCAGTAGTGTCCTCTGCCCCTCTCTCATCACCCCCTCCCTCCAGTAGTGTCCTCTGCCCCTCTCACATCACCCCCTCCCCCACGGTAGTTTCCTCTGCCCCTCTCACATCACCCCTCCCCCACAGTATCCTCTGCCCCTCTTACATCACACCCTCCCTGCAGTAGTGTCCTCTGCCCCTCTCACATAACCCCCTTCCCCAGTAGTGTCCTCTGCCCCTGTCCCATTACCTCCACCCCACAGCAGTGTCCTCTGCCACTCTCACATCACCCCCTCCCCCAGTAGTGTCCTCTGCCCCTCTCACATCACCCCCTCCCCCCAGTAGTGTCCTCTGCCCCTCTCACATCACCCCCTCCCCCCCAGTAGTGTCCTCTGCCCCTCTCACATCACCCCCTCCCCCCCAGTAGTGTCCTCTGCCCCTCTCACATCAACCCCTCCCCCCAGTAGTGTCCTCTGCCCCTCTCACATCACCCCCTCCCCCCAGTAGTGTCCTCTGCCCCTCTCACATCACCTCCCCCCAGTAGTGTCCTCTGCCCCTCTCACATCACCCCTCCCCCCAGTAGTGTCCTCTGCCCCTCTCACATCACCCCTCCCCCCAGTAGTGTTCTCTGCCCCTTTCACATTAGCCCTCTCCCCAGTAGTGTCCTCTGCCCCTCTCACATCACCTCCCCCCATAGTAGTGTCCTCTAACCCTCTTACATCACCTCCCCCACAGTAGTGTCCTCTGCCCCTGTCACATCACCCCCTCCCCCACAGTAGTGTCCTCTGCCCCTCTCACATCACCCCCTCCCCCACAGTAGTGTCCTCTGCCCCTCTCACATCACCCCCTCCCCCACAGTAGTTTCCTCTGCCCCTCTCACATCACCCCCTCCCCCACAGTAGTGTCCTCTGCCCCTCTCACATAACCCCCTTCCCCAGTAGTGTCCTCTGCCCCTGTCCCATTACCTCCACCCCACAGCAGTGTGCTCTGCCCCTCTCACATCACCCCCTCCCCCAGTAGTGTCCTCTGCCCCTCTCACATCACCCCTCCCCCCCAGTAGTGTCCTCTGCCCCTCTCACATCACCCCCTCCCCCCAGTAGTGTCCTCTGCCCTTCTCACATCACCTCCCCCCAGTAGTGTCCTCTGCTCCTCTCACATCACCCCTCCCCCCAGTAGTGTCCTCTGCCCCTCTCACATCACCCCTCCCCAGTAGTGTCCTCTGCCCCTCTCACATCACCCCTCCCCCCAGTAGTGTCCTCTGCCCCTCTCACATCACCTCCCCCCATAGTAGTGTCCTCTAACCCTCTTACATCACCTCCCCCACAGTAGTGTCCTCTGCCCCTCTCACATCACCTCCAACCCACAATAGTTTCCTCTTCTCTAACATCACCTCCCCCCCCCCCATAGTAGTGTCCTCTGCCCCATTCACATCACCCCTCCTTTACATTTCTCTATCAACAGCACTGCCCCCCAACAGCAGGGCTCTCTGTCCCTTTACATCACCCCCCCCCCCTCCGTAGTAGGGCTCTCTGCCCCTTTACATCACCCCAGTAGTCCTTTCTGCCCCCTTTAACATCCCCCCACACACAGTAGCATGTTCTGCTCCTTTACATTACCCACCCCCACAAGTCTAGCTTCCTGTATGTTCGCATCAAGCATACCCCGCTCCCTCATCCTTCAGAGCCAGGTCCTTTGCCACCCTCACTCCACTACCTGACAGGTACACAGAGCAGAGAGCGAGAGGCAGGACATATCGAGGGGGCGAGAGGCACAGTAGCACCGCATGGAGGGTGGGAGCGGGATCTTTGCGTATTAATGAGCTGGTGATTGATTGCTAGGACTGCTCTGTGTCCTAGCAACCTATCACCTGCTAGTTAATTTGCAAAGGTATCTCGGGCAGCTCCCGCCCTCCATGCGGTGCTACTGTCCCTCTCATTCTTGATCCATCCTTCCCACTCTCTGCTCTGATGTGATAAAGACAGCGACCGGGCTTGGGGGACAGAACTAGCTCCTAAATGGCATTACCATGGGTCCAGATGGGATAGCAACTCGGTCTGGATCTGGACTGGAGTCTGCCATTTAGTGATGCTGGATCTAAAGGTTCAAATAGTGAACCTGACCCCCTGTGAAATCAATGGGCAGCAAATAAAAAAATGCCTATTTTCTGGGCTAATAGACAAAAATGTGAGACCCCCCCCCCAGAAAATCTATACCAGACCCTGATCCAAGCTTGCAGCCCGACTGGCGGGGGGGGGCAAAGTGTGATGAAGTGTACCACACCAGGCTGCATTCCTTCAAGAGGGGGTGCCATGCCAAGCTGAGACCTTCCCTGGCAAACCACCTTGCCCCCATGTTGGCGAGGACAAGGGCCTCATCTCCACAACCCTGGCTATGGTTGTTGGGACCTGTGGGTAAGGGGCTTATTGGAAGCTGGGAATAGCTTAAATCGTATGGGGCACTAAGATTTCACCCCACCGTGTGAATAAGCATGGGGTACTTTACTGTGACACTAGCTGAATGACAGCCACCTAAGGTGTTATCAGCTATATAAAGGAAGGGCAGGGATAGTGCTGTCATCATTGTTCAAACATGACCTGTGGCCATATTTTGTCAGTGATGTCATCGCTATCCCTGCCCAATTGTTCCTAGGGGCATGGTGGTTGCAAGCGCCCACCCCCTTCTGCTGAACAGGGGGTCAGAAGAGCCAACAATCATTAAAAACCTCAATCTCATCTTTCCTCTATAACAGCTAAACCCCGAGCTCATTCCTAGTAGCCTAGTGTAGTGGTCCTTTACATTGGTGACCAATGGGAGAAGGACCCCCTTATATCAGTGGTCAGTGGGAGAAGGAAATTCTTACCTTGTCATATGAATGGAAATACTAACCCCCTTAAAGATCATTCATAGCAGTTGGTACTGAGAGATATACATTGTTCATTGCTCAAGGAACCCCTAGAAACCTTTGGAGGAACCCTGGCTGAGAAAGGCTGGACTAGGCAGCCATATATTTCTATCCCCCATGGTGGTAGTGGAGATGACCCCATCTATAAGGATATACAGTACATACACACACAGCACAAGACCGTGTTCACACGAGATGTTTCTCTTGGCCGCAGTTCCTCTGAGCTCCACAAGGTGGTGATCTCACTTCTACACAGACAGGAAGTCTCTATGGAAGACAGGAAGTGATGTCAGCTACAGACAGGAAGTTCCGGGTGAGAGGTGAGTTGAGAGGAGACATTACTGGAAGTGGTAGCAGAAGAGGTAATAAGATCTTATTTTCTATTTACACCCAGTAACCCCCCCCGTCATGTTCCGTCCTCTTCCTCCATAGTCACTGTGACGTCTTTTATCTCCAGCAGATGATGATACACACATATATAGTGTGGGAACCTAGATTAACCCCTTCAGGGTCAGAACATTTCACTCTTCATTTGGGAGATAAGTTCTAGTAATATGGTCCTATAAATAAACAGCACTGACAATACATAGACAAGACAATGACCATCCTGACCATACATGGCCTACAAAGTGCAATTATTACACTACACAGGCAGCCAATGGGAAATCATTACACTATTCAGCCAACACAATGATGGAGTGCTGGGGTCAGGAGTATGGAGCATAGAGCCCCTTACATTGCTGGTCAGGAGGAAGAAAACATTCCTCAGCCTGCCATGAAGAACATGTTCCATCATTAGTGTCAGAGGGAGGAAAATACAGAGGGACGAAGAGGAACTGAGGGGTTTATGGTGCTTAAGAACTCTGAGACCTTCAATGGGCTACTCAAGCGGCAGAGCTCCGAGGAAAAAAGAAGCTGTACAGTTCAGGGGGACTTTTAGGGAGGCTCTGGGTCTGTGTTGGTCCTCCATCCCATCTGCACTTGATTTTTAAGACCTTCACCTTCTCATCATATCACTTCCCAAGTCATATGTTCCAAGATACCAAGTGGAATGAAGAAGGGCGATCCATATCCCCTTTGAGGACACTTTTTCTTAGAGGTGGTTTTCTTGTACATCAATCCAGTTCAAAAAGCCAACAGACTACCTGTCCGCCCAAGAGGATCCTGAGTCCTCAAAACTGTAGCAAACACTAAACAGTCCAGACTAAGTGTTTTCCCATGGGGGTAGTAGATCTTAATTGTTCAGCAAACATTTTGATTTTTTTTTCCAAAGGTATCCATCTACAAGGAAACCTGTTTAGGTCAAACGGCTGCACGAAAAACAATGGATGAGGACCGGAGTCACATGACTGAGAAGATACTAAACTTCACCCTGGAGATCATCTACCTGCTGAACGGAGAGGTGAGGAGGATTCTGGGAGGTCACATGACATCACTCTTATCTCTATAAATAAAACACAGACCTGACTGGAGAGGTGAGGAGGATTCTGGGAGGTCACATGACATCACTCTTATCTCTATTAATAAAACACAGACCTGAGCAGAGGGGTGAGGAGGATTCTGGGAGGTCACATGACATCACTCTTATCTCTATTAATAAAACACAGACCTGACCGGAGAGGTGAGGAGGATTCTGGGACTCTAACATGATATTCCTATTGGTTCTCCAATACAGAGATTTCCTCTTGTGAAGTCAGGTGATCATATGACCATCACAGTGCCTCCATGTGACTCCCTAAAACCTGAGAGACACAACATGGAGAAGATTCTAGAAGTCACCAAGAAGATGATGGAGCTGCTGACAGGAGAGGTGAGGAGGATTCTGGGAATTCTGGGACATTATCCAGTAACAAACAAGGGATGTGTCTGGATGGTGACTGTATCATTGTGTGTGTCAGGTTCCTATAAGGTGTCAGGATGTCACTGTCTATTTCTCCATGGAGGAGTGGGAGTATTTAGAAGGACACAAGCAGTGGCGGCTGGTGCTCTATTTTTTTGGGGTGGTGGCAAACAAATCCCCCCACAAGCCCGCCACCCCATCCAGGTCCCGGGCGGCTTCTCCTACCGGCCAATCCGGTCACTTCTCCTTCTGGCCACTCCGGTCTCAGGACCCGCTTCCTGTCCTGATTGGCCATGAGGAGAAGCAGGAAGACAATATCTAATGTTGATTCGCTATTGTTACAAGTGGGTGGGCTCCGGCTAATCATGTGCCTTAAAAAAAAAGACCCCTATTGAAATCCATGCGTCCGACGCCCTGCATAGAGATTAGGGGGGTGGCGCCCCTTCTGGATGGGCCGCCGCTAGACACAAGGATCTTTGCAAGGACGTCATGATGGAGAATCAGCCGCCCCTCACATCACTGGGTAAGAGGAGACTTTATTGTAAAGGAGAGAGCAGTACGGAGGCTCCACCTAGATCCCCCATCATCTGATAAACACATAGAAACAATGTATTCAGTCAGTGTGTGTGTTTCCTACAGATGGATCCAGTAATGGGAACCCACCAGAGAGATGTCCCCGTCCTCTGTATTCCTGGGGTCACACCATCCCTCACCATCATCAGATTGTTGGGATGGGGTATCTAGAACATAGACTCATAGCGATAATATGTGGATTTATTATGTGAGCTTATATTTTACAGTTGATATATTTTCTTGGCTTAGGGTGAAGATTTGATGGATATAAAAGTTGAGGTTAAAGTAGAAGAAGAGATGTATATGATAGATGATCAGCAGTCTATGGAGGAGGATGGAATAACGAGGACATTTATAGAGGAGGACACTCCTACAGAGATCAGCACAGGTGGGCCATTAACACTATCTTGTGCATTATTTAGTCCAGATACTATATAGTCCTATCTGTTGTATCTTATACAATATGTTGTACATTACATAGTCCTGACTTCTGTTCTCTCCCCTTTACCCACTGCTATATATACACATAATATGTATTCTCTTTTGTTACACCCATTTCCCACCAGCTGGACATTTTATATCTGATGATTTGATTGGAGCACAGACTTTTACATGGTGATAATAATGTGATAACATCCTCCAACTTTGGAACCTTAAACAGAAAGTGATAATGAGGGAGGAGTCAATAACCCAACGATGGTGGTCTTCAGGATCAGTCCAATCTTCATCTTGGTTGTTCTCCCCCCATCCTCACTCTCTGACCTCTGGTGGGGCTCAGCCCCGCTGTTATTCATGACTAAATCATGGACTAAATAAGGAAGTGCAGGACTTCTTGTGTTGGGAAGATGGCAATGAGTGATAGAGGGGGTGGTGTAATGGGGTCAGCAGCTAGGATAGCCAGATCTGCGTGGCTACACCAGGAAACTGAGACCAGACTATATATAGTAAAGTAAATTTATTAATAGTAAAACAAAAAACATCCACACACCAGCAAACATAAAGATATAAGAAACCCTAAACTGAATGACAAAATACTCAACCACCTAACTATAACACAATATATACAAAACAAAGAACACAAGTCACAGAGAATACCACAGTTGCAAGGGGAACCAGGACTGGGGTCAGGAACAAGGGCAGCAGATATAAGGCTGCGGGGTACAGGATGCAGGGCAAGAGATCAGGAGCAGGAAAGACGGCAAGCAGCCTCTGACTAGCAAAGCAAAACACTGACACTAAATGTTTTAGCAGAGGAGGGACTAAATACCCTCCCAGCAGCCAGCCTCAGGTGAAGACTGATTACTAGAAGCTGCTGAGAGACACCTGCTGGTAGACACTGGAACTACAACCCTCCATCCAGGGTACCACAGTGTGATCCAGATCCTGACAGGTGGGGATACTTGTCCTTTAATCTCCTCACTGTCACTCCAATGAAAGACAGGTTTTGTTGTTTCCTCACTCTCTGACTAAGGTCCATGAATAAAGAAATGAACTGGTAGGAGATCAGAGGACCCATTTACTAGTTACCTTGAGGGGGGAATTGTAAGATCCTCAGAGACAAAGCTGCCTGATGTGGGCGGAGTCCTGGTTTAGGGGAACCAATCTGCTGATGTCTAGTAATAATCTTTGTATTTCTATTTTAGTAGATGGACGGGAGATGAGGAAAACCTCAGAGGATTGTCTCACTTTGTCTCCAGACTGTAAAGTAGAAGATGAGGACATCACACAGTATAGTCCAGGAGAAAACCCGACTACCTCAAATGTCCATCCGGCACCACACAGTGTAGATGGACCATCGTATTCACCTTATCCCAAGAAACCTCAGACTGTGCGGGACGGTGCCGGACCATCGTATTCCTCTCATCCTGAGAAACCTCAGACTGTGAGGAACGGTTCCGTCCTTCCGACAGATAATAGGTTTTCCTGTCCTGAGTGCGGGAAGTGTTTCCGTTTTACTTTTGATTTTAATGCACATAAAACTTCTCAGACAAACAAAAGGCCATATTCGTGTTCTGAGTGCGGGAAATGTTTTGCACAAGAATCAAATCTTGTCACACATCAAAGGTATCACATGGGTGAGAAGCCGTATTCCTGTCCTGAGTGCGGGAAATGTTTTTTAAATAAGTCCAGTCTTCTCAGACATCAGAGATTGCACACAGGTGAAAAGCCATATTCCTGTCCTGAGTGCCGGAAATGTTTTTCAAGGAAGTCACATCTTTTCACACATCAGAGATCTCACACGGGTGAGAAGCCGTATTGCTGTTCTGAATGTGGGAGATGTTTTGCAGATAAGTCCTCTCATAACAGACATCAGAAATCTCACACAGGAAGGAGCCACTTTCCTGTCCTGAGCGAGGGAATTGTTCCTCACTGAAGTCCTGTCTTCCTGTACATCAGGGGTCCCACACAACCCTTGAGGTGTATTAGTGAGTCCGGGAAATGTCTTGTATATGAATGTTGCTGGACATGTGGGGAAGAAGCACACCCTGATATACACCTCAGATATACTCCATGGCTGATCTTCATCATGTAAGAAACAGTTGATAAGGAGATCAGAGATCACCAAAGACATGGATGAAGTGTTGTACCGTGTTGGCCATTGATAGCAGGAAAAAAATAAAAATGGAGTCATTACCTCTCATTGGCTGAGTACATTTTGTGGTGTAAACTCTTGCAAGAGGTCTGTTTTCTCAAGTCGTCTTTCAGGACGAAACATGTTAACCCCACCACTTAAAAGGCGGTCCTCTAGGCCTTTTAAAATAAAAATGGAGTCATTACCTCTCATTGACTGAGTACATTTTGTGGTGGAAGATTTCACAAACACTTACAGGTCTGTTTGTTAAAAATAAAATAGTTGAAACAATGTGACACGCATTCACTCAGCTTTGACAAATTTTGGCCGTATTTCTTTTTCATACAGTGATTTCCTATGATCTTTGGCTCCATCTAGTGTATATAAATTTCCCCATTATATCCAGGTTTATTTTCTTCTCCCCCCCCCCCCCCCCCCCAACAGTTTTCTATGGTGTGTTCTTTTCTACAATACTTTGTTATAATAATGTAACACGTTGCGTATTGTACACAAATTAATAACGACTCCGCCTCCACATTCCAGACACGTCCTTTTCCTGACTAATCGGATTTCTACCTTTTTACTATTTCCTGATTTTCTTTCTACTGCAATCTTGTTAAAAGTAAAATTTTAATAAAAACATGAACAAAAAACAAATTTTGTGTGTTGGTGCAATGATCCCAAAACTTCGGTATCTAAACATTGCTCATAGGTGACGCTTTAAAAACCTTTTACAGTTCGTCAGTGTAGTGTGAACTATAATTAACGGGCCTGGAATTGTTCCTCTCACTCTAGTGTGTGCGGGGACATGTAACGTGTGTTTCATATGTAGGTGCCCACAACATGTGCGGGTATGTAGGAGCTCCAAAGTTTTGGCTGAGTGCTCAGGTGTTACTTTACTTTTATATATTCTTTTTTCACTTTACTTTATTACTTTCTCTTTAATCACTTGACGCCCAACAATGTCATATGACCTTTTCCCCCTCCCACCGCCCTCCGGTGCTTCTACCGGCTCACCTGTGCGACCTGGAGAAAGAATCCGCCAGCGGTGGAAGTTCACCATAGAGAATACCATGAACCAGATGGTCTCCGGCAGTCTCTATGACCTTCTCTGTGAGGTCACGTCCGGCCTTGGTCGTTGTAAAAACTGCCGTGTATTCGGCTGGGAAGCAGAAATCTTTTTTTTTTTTTGATATTTCAGTCTTTTCAGGCTTATAGACTCCACATCTCTCCATAAAGAGGACCTTTTTTCTAACACCCTAGAGAATAAAATGGCGGTCGTTGCAATACTTTCTGTCACACTGTATTTGCACAGCGGTCTTACAAGCACACTTTTTTGGGAAAAAATACATTTTTTGAAATTTAAAAAGTAGACAAGAGTAAAGTTAGCCCAATTTTTTTTATATTGTAAAAGATGATGTTACGCCGAGTAAATTGATGCCCAACATGTCATGCTTCAAAATTGCGCCCGCTCGTGGAATGGCGACAAACTTTGGCACTCAAAAATCTCCATAGGCGATGCTTCAAAAATTCTACAGGTTGCATGTTTTGAGTCACAGAGAAAGTCTAGTGCTAGAATTATTGCTCTCGCTCTAATGATTGCGGCGATACCTCACATGTGTGGTTTGAACACCGTTTTTATATGCGGGCGCTACTCACGTATGCGTTCGCTTCTGCACACAAGCTCGGCAGGACGATCATTATTCATTTTAATAATAAAATTAATAATACTTTTATTATTAATTATTATTTATCATTTTTTTTTACCTTTTATTTTATTTTTTTGCACTGTTCTTTAAAAAAACAAATGTGTCATTTTTATTCCTATTACAAGGAATGTAAACATCCCTTGTAATAGAAAAAAATCATGACAGGAACTCTCAAATATGAGATGTGGGGTCAAAAAGACTTCAGATCTCATATTTACAGAAAAATGCAATAATACATCAAAAATAAAATGTTTAAAAAGAAATTTAAAAAAAAAAATGTCTCTTTAAGAGCTATGGGCGGAAGTGGGTCATCTTCCCCTCACTCATCTCCTTACCTAAAAGGGAAGAGGACCCGATCGCTTCCGCCGATGCCGGCGGCTCCAGTAAGCAGCGGAGGGCACCGGAGCGCAGCGGGAGGGGGGGAGCCCCTCTCCCGCCGCCGTTAAAGTGATCTTGTGGCGAATCCGCTGCAAAGACCACTTTTATCTGAAAGCAGACCGCCGGCCAAAGAAGAGGATACCGGAGTTCTGGTAGCTAGCTGCTACTATAACAACAATATTTCTCTTCAAAGTACTGACGTATAACGACGGTTGGGGGTCAAAAAGACCTCAGATCTCACATTTACACGTAAATGCAATAAAAAAAAATTCCCTTTTTAAGGCCGTTGGGCGGAAGTGACGTTTGAGCTCGCTTCCGTCATCCAACGTCATTGGGACATCATTCCCTCACTGGACACAGTGCCAAGCAGGGAAAAGGATCAGATCATCTCCGCCACTACCGACGGATCCGGTAAGCGGCGGAGATGACCGCTACATATAAATGTATATCTGTGTTTGTAGTGCATTTAGAATCCAGGAGAAACGCACACAACTGTTATATGGCGCCCGATTGCTACAGCTGGACAGTGATTAGTACTGTCATCAGGGCCAAACTGGGGGGGGGGGGGGGGCAGGGGGGCACATGCCCTGGGCGTGATATCTAGAGGGGCAGTTGCTTAGCAACAGTAGCTGCAGCGTCACTCTGGAATGCTTCTCTATAGGATGGGAGGAGCGGAGTGATTCAGCACTAGTGCACCTGTGCTGCCTCCCTGATTCTTTTTGATTCTCTGGTATATGGCAAACTAGGCAGCGGGCGCGGCCTGTCTGTTACACTTGATTGGGCGGCAGTGGCACCGTTAGAGCAGAGGTTTCCAGTGTGGGTGGGGGCGACACCCCCAGCGGTGCCCCTCTAGATTCGGCGCCCGGGGACATGTACCCCCCCTGCCCCCCCTAGTTTCGGCAATGACGACAGTACTAATCATTGTTTAGCTGTCACCATCAGGCGCCATATAACAGTTGCAGCAATGCACTACAATACTGATTTGTATAAACAGCTCATTTATTTTCTCAGTTAGGCATCCCAGCTACAGTACATGTTTACATGGGAGAGCCTGCCTGGAACTGTGCAGAAGGCGCTGGACTAGGAAGGTGGGGCTGATATGGCAAAGGATTGGGGGGACTGGGTGAGGGGATGGTGGTGCAGAGAAGGCCCTGGACTGGTGGGGTACAAAGGAGACCCTGGCCTGGGGGTTGCAGAGAAGACCCTGGACTGGAGGGGTACAGAGGAGACCCAGGACTGGAGGGTTACAGAGGAGACCCTGGCCTGGGGGTTGCAGAGAAGACCCTGGACTGGAGGGGTACAGAGGAGACCCTGGGCTGGGAGGGTTGCAGAGGAGACCATGGGCTGAGGAGGGGGGGCTGGTGCAGAGGAGACCATGGGTTGGGGGGGTGCAGAGAAGACCCTGGACTGGAGGGGTACAGAGGAGACCCTGGACTGGAGGGGTACAGAGGAGACCATGGGCTGAGGGGGGGGGGGGCTGGTGCAGAGGAGACCATGGGTTTGGGGGGTGCAGAGAAGACCCTGGACTGGAGGGGTACATAGGAGACCCTGGGCTGGGAGGGTTGCAGAGGAGACCCTGGGCTGAGGGGGGGGGGGGGGGCTGGTGCAGAGGAGACCATGGGTTGGGGGTGCAGAGCAGACCTTGGACTGGAGGGGTACATAGGAGACCCTGGGCTGGGAGGGTTGCAGAGGAGACCCTGGGCTGAGGGGGGGGGGGGGGGCTGGTGCAGAGGAGACCATGGGTTGGGGGTGGTGTAGAGGTGCCCTGAACTTAGGGAGTGCAGAGAAAACCCTGGACTGGAGGGTGCAGTGGAGACCCTGGACTGGGGGTGCAGAGGAGGCCGTGGACTAGAAAATGGTTGGTCTGGCAAAGCCCCTTGCTTAGGAGGAGAGGGGAGGAGCCCTTGCTTGTGTGGTTTGCTGACTGGATTGGAGTCTCCCTCTAGTGGTGGCCAGAAGTAGGGCAGGCTGTGAATGTGTGTCACAGCCAGTCCTATGCAGCGTACACACGGTCGGACTTTTCCAACGGACTTTCGACGGACTTCCAACGGACTTTTTAACGAACGGACTTGTCTACACACGATCACACCAAAGTGCGATGGATTCGTACGTGATGACGTACACCGGACTAAAATAAGGAAGTTGATAGCCAGTAGCCAATAGCTGCCCAGTTTTCGTCCATCGGACTAGCATACAGATGAGCGGATTTCTGGGTCCAGCGGAGTTACGACGTAAAGATTTGAAGCATGTTCCAAATCTAAAGTCTGTCAGATTTTCGACTGGAAAAGTCCGCTGAAGGTCCGATGAAGCCCACACACGATCGGATTGTCCGCCGGACTCGGTCCGTCGGACCAGTCCGGTCAAAAAGTCCGGTCATGTGTACGCGGCTTTACTTACTTAGAATAAAACCCCCTCATAACCCAAGTCAAGGACCACACCCTGGTTAGCTAGCCAACACGGGCATGCATTCCCAAGTCAGATCATGGGAGAAGGACCCCCTTATATCAGTGGTCAATGTTGTTGTCTCTTACATTAGTGACCAATGGGAGAAGGATCCCCTTATATCAGTGATCACTGTAGGGGTTAGACATGTGCGATTAGTTTAGTACGAATTCCCGTAAATTTGTACATTCGGGAGGATCCAAAATACGAACTGCTATGCTTCTGAATTTTATACGAAATTCCGCTTACGAATTTCGGATCCAAATTCGTTACAATGGAAACGAGAATGTTCATTAATTACGATTATTCGTTATGATGAAGTTGAAAAACCCAGGAAGTCAGCACAGGGATGGTGGGAGCCCCTCATAATGATAAATTCATTATAACGAACTTTCGTAATTGTTACGAAAAGTTAACGAACCTAACGAAAATTCTTATTTAGTACGAATCCAAATTGAATTTCGGACACGAATTACAAAATACAAATTAATTCTAATACGAAACGGAACGAAACTAAACAAATTTATTGACGGCGCACATGTCTAGTAGTGGTCCCTTACATTGGTGACCAATGGGTGAAGGACCCCTATCGGTGGTCCCTTACATTAATGACTAATGGGTGAAGGACCCCCTTATATCAGTGGGAGAAGGATGTTTTACATCATCATCATCAGCTTGGAGATTATTTCTCTGTTCATAATAGATATTTCAGGGATCTTCAATCTGCAACTTTGAGAACCCTGTGTGCCATTGAACTTCTATTACAGAATGCCAGGACCCAGCACTGTCATACAGTACATACCAACACAGCACAAGTTCACACTACGAGAGGCTTCTCTGGGGGTGCAGTTTCTCTGAGCTCCACAAGGTGGTGATCTCACTTCTACCATAGAGACAGGAAGTCTCTATGGAAGACAGGAAGTGATGTCAGGTACAGACAGGAATTTCCGGGTGAGAGGTGACTCAGGAGGAAGTAGAGAGGAGACATTGCTGAAAGTGGCAGCAGAGGAGGTAATAAGATCTTATTTTCTATTTACACCCAGTAACCCCCGTCATGTCCGTCCTCTTCCTCCATAGTCACTGTGATGTCTTTTATCTCCAGCAGATGATGATACACACATATATAGTGTGGAATGCCCCAGTTGAAGGCTTTTTAGTCGAAACGCGTAGGGCGTTTTAGCTTCCCACGTTGCCACCATTTTACTCCGTGATCACTTTTTACTTTGTAAGGCTTTTTATCCAATAAAATCCCTTTATTTTTTGACCTACACCATGTGGAGCCCCTTTTTTCTCTTTTTTCTCCATGACTTCATCCATTATTGATTCCTTCTGACCTTTTGAACCTGGAACCAGAGAGTGTGCGAGTGAGCTGACAACCCCCACCTGTGACAATCCTGGTTATCGGTGACCCTGACCCAAGTGACAACCCTGCCTATCGGAGATCGTGACCGAAGGGATAACATCTGGGCGTATTTCACGGGAGGCCACCTCCACAAGCTCTGACAGACGTACTGCTATATGGCAGATATGTCCTACAAGATCCGGTAAGAGTACCTATGACGTGTTGCCTGTGGTTGCTGTGCATTTCAGTCTTCAGTCAACATCCTGTGTTCAAGTACCCCCTCTGTTTGAGAAGACTTCTTCCATTTATATTTAGGGACTCTGGTTGCAGAGCTTAGCACATTGCATTATAGACATTCATATATACTCCACAGGTTTTTTATTGTGTTGATTCACATTATTTATAGTTGCTTTAAAGCCACAGATTTATTTTTGTTATATACACGTTTTCAGTTTTGGTTTAGCGCTGCACTTGTTTTATATACATTCGATGTGACTTGGTTTGTTTGTGTGCTAGCTGCTATTCACTACATTGTTCACATACATTTGTTTTGGGGTCAGCGCAGCTTCTCTTCTATATCACTATATAGTGTGGAAACCTAGATTAACCCCTTCAGGGTCAGAACATTCCCCCCATTTACGGGGCCGGAACATTCTCTTTATTTTGGAGATAAATTCTAGTAATATGTTCCTCTAAACCAGGGATCTTCAAACTACGGCCCTCCAGCTATTGCAGAACTACACGTCCCATGAGGCATTGTAAAGCTCTGACATTCACAGACATGACTAGGCATGATGGGAATTGTAGTTCCTGAACAACTGGAGGGCCGTAGTTTGAAGACCCCTGCTCTAAACAAACAGCACTGACAATAAATAAACAAGACAATGACCAACCTGACCATACATGGCCTACAGAGGGCAATTATTACACTACACAGGCAGCCAATGGGCAATTATTACACTATGCAGCCAACACAATGATGGGGTGCCGGGGTCAGGAGTATGGAGCATAGAGCCCCTCACATTGTTGGTCAGGAGGAAGAAAACATTCCCCAGCCTGCCATGAAGAATATGTTCCATCATTGGTGTCAGAGGGAGGAAAATATTGAGAGTTCTGAGCAGTGGTGTATATTGGTTTTGTACTGCCCTAGGCAAGACTAAAACCACAAGACCCCCACCCCCCCACCCCCAGCCGAGGTATCAGACCCAGAGACAAGATTCATCCAAGTGCCACATATGTGGTCAATGGGGCAGAGGATGGGGTCAGCAGGACATAGGATGGAGTCAGCAGGGTATAGGACAGGGGTTAGTAGGACAGAGCATGGGGTCAGCAAGGCATTAGGGGGATTTTAACTTTTTGTTAAAAAAAAAGAACACCAAACAGTTTGAAAAAATAATTTTTCTTAGTTTCTGTTTCTGTTATAAAATTTTGCAAATGGATGGGCACTAATAGGCAGGACTGATGGACATTAATAGGCTGCACTGATCAGGCGGCACTTTTGGGCACTGATAGGCTTGCCTTATGAGGCTGCACTGATATGTGGCACTGATAGGTGACACTGATGCACACTACTAAGAGACACTGATAGGTACTGATAGGTGGCACTGATTGGCAGCACTGATAGGGAGTACTGATGGGCAATGTTGGGGCTGCACTGATAATCAATGCCCTGATTATCTGTGTAGATGTCCCCCTTCACACTGGCCGGTGAAAGGCTCTCTCCTCTCCTCACCAGCAAGCGTGTTTACATCATGATCAGCTGTGATTGGAGACAGCTGATCACATGGTAAAGAGGCGCCGTGATTGGCTCTTTACCCTGATCTGTGATCACAGAGTTCGCCAGATGCGCTCCGCAGCGGATGCAGTTCTGGGAGGACGTCAATAGGCGCCCTCCCAGAACTGGACAACCACGCTGTAGCCGTTATTTGGCTATAACGGCAAAGTGTTAAAAAGCCACCTCTTCCCTTCTGCCTGGGGGGAGGAACTGCCCTCCTGAGAAATGCCGCCCAAGGCAAATGCCGTTTTTGTCGCATGGTAGATACGCCCCTAG
Source organism: Lithobates septentrionalis (assembly GCA_037952835.1). Lineage (NCBI taxonomy): Eukaryota > Metazoa > Chordata > Amphibia > Anura > Ranidae > Lithobates > Lithobates septentrionalis. The sequence goes on from JBBDGP010000932.1 coordinate 2,685,045, forward strand.
TTCTGAGGGTAGTAGAGGAGCTGAGGGGCTTCTGAGGAGTTTATGGTGCTTGAGGACTCTGAGACCCTTAAAGGGGTACTCGATCTTCAGTTATGATTGAAGGTGTACAGCTCAGGGAAAGAGGGGGTCTCTGGGTCTGTGATGGTCCTCCATCCCCCATCTGCACTTATTTTTTAGACCTTCAGCTTCTCACTGTATCATTCGCCAAGTGATATTCTCTAAGAGAAAAAGTGGTACAATTCTTAACCTCTTGGAGGGCACTCGTTCACAGAGGTGGGCTCTTTGGACATCAAACCAGTTTGGAAACAAAACAAACCCAACAGGGAATTTGTCAGTCCAAGAAGGTTCTGAGTTCTCAAAATTACACTGAACAGCCCGGGCTAAGTGTGTTCCCATGGGGGTAATAGTTCCTAAATGTTTAATGTTATTGTGTAACCAACCTGCAGCCTTGAGAACCCTGTGTGCCATTTACCTCCCTTTGTAAAGTAGGAGCCCAGCAGTGTCCCTACAGATATACAGTACATACACACAGCACAAGGCCGTGTTCACACTATGAGACATTTTCAGGGCTGCAGTTCCTCTGAGCTCCACAAGGTGTTGATCTCACTTCTACCCAGACAGGAATTCTCTATGAAAGACAGGAAGTGATGTCAGGTACAGACAGGAAATTCCATGTGCTACGAAGTAGGGAGGAGACATTGCTGGACCTAGAAGAGATAATAAGATATTATTTTAGATTTACAGGAAACTCCATATAATTCTTACTTTAATTTGCCAAAATTATCTCTCTATAAGAAAGCCTGAATAGATAAACTGATGACACGAATGAGGATGGAGGAGGACCAGAGTCACATGACCGAGAAGATACTAAACCTCACCCTGGAGATCATCTACCTACTGACCGGAGAGGTGAGGAGGATTCTGGGAGGTCACATGACATCACTCTTATCTCTATTAATAAAACACAGACCTGACCGGAGAGGTGAGGAGGATTCTGGGAGGTCACATGACATCACTCTTATCTCTATTAATAAAACACAGACCTGACCGGAGAGGTGAGGAGGATTCTGGGATTCTAACATGATATTCCTATTGGTTCTCCAATACAGAGATTTCCTCTTGTGAAGTCAGGTGATCATATGACCATCACAGTGCCTCCATGTGACTCCCTAAAACCTGAGAGACACAACATGGAGAAGATTCTAGAAGTCACCAAGAAGATGATGGAGCTGCTGACAGGAGAGGTGAGGAGGATTCTGGGAATTTTGGGACATTATCCAGTAACAGACAAGGGATGTGTCTGGATGGTGACTGTATCATTGTGTGTGTCAGGTTCCTATAAGGTGTCAGGATGTCACTGTCTATTTCTCCATGGAGGAGTGGGAGTATTTAGAAGGACACAAGGATCTCTACAAGGACGTCATGATGGAGAATCAGCCGCCCCTCACATCACCGGGTAAGAGGAGACTTTATTGTAAAGGAGAGAGCAGTACGGAGGGTCCACCTAGATCCCCCATCATCTGATAAACACATAGAAACAATGTATTCAGTCAGTGTGTGTGTTTCCTACAGATGGATCCAGTAATGGGAACCCACCAGAGAGATGTCCCCGTCCTCTGTATTCCCGGGATTCCACACAGGAAGATCACAACATATCTCACAGTTACAAGGTTGTTGGACGGAGCATCTAGAACATGGACTTGTGGAGATGATGTGTGCTTATATTTTATAGATGGTATTTTCTTTCATTTTCTTGGTTTAGGGAGTAGATCTGATAGATATAAAAGTTGAAGTTAAAGCAGAAGAAGAAGAAGAGACGTATGTGAGGGATGATCAGCAGTCTATGGAGGAGGATGGAATAACGGGGACATTTATAGAGGAGGACACTCCTACAGAGATCAGCACAGGTGGGTCATTAAAACTATCTTTTGCATTATTTAGACCATATACTATATAGTCTTGTTGTACATTACATAGTCCTGACTACTTCTCTCTAAACAAGAAATGACAATGAGGGAAGCATCAATAACCCAATTATGGTGGTCTTCAGGATCAGTCCAGTCTTCATCTTGGTTGTCCTCCCCCCCCCCCCCCCATCCTCACTCTCTGACCTCTGGTAAGGCTCAGCCCCGCTGTTATTCATGACTAAATCATGGACTAAATAAAAAAGTGCAGGACTTCTTGCTTTTGGGAAGATGGCAATGAGTGATAGAGGGGGAGGGGACACTCGTCCTATAATCCCCTCATCACTGTCACTCCTATAAAAGACAGTTCTCGTTGTTTCCTCACTCTCTGACTAAGGTCCATGAATAAAGAAATGAACTGGTAGGAGATCAGAGGACCCATTTACTAGTTACCTTGAGGGGGGAATTGTAAGATTCTCAGAGACAAAGCTGCCTGATGTGGGCGGAGTCCTAGTTTAGGGGAACCAATCAGCTCATGTCTAGTAATAATCTTTGTATTTCTATTTTAGTAGATGGACGGGAGATGAGGAAAACCTCAGAGGATTGTCTCACTTTGTCTCCAGACTGTAAAGTAGAAGATGAGGACATCACACAGTATAGTCCAGGAGAAAACCCGACTACCTCAAATGTCCATCCGGCACCATACAGTGTAGATGGACCATCGTATTCCTCTTATCCTGAGGAACCTCAGACTGTGCGGGACGGTGCCGGACCATCGTATTCCTCTTATCCTGGGGAACCTCAGACTGTGCGGGACGGTGCCGGACCATCGTATTCCTCTTATCCTGAGGAACCTCAGACTGTGAGGGACGGTGCCGGACCATCGTATTCCTCTTATCCTGGGGAACCTCAGACTGTGCGGGACGGTGCCGGACCATCGTATTCCTCTTATCCTGAGGAACCTCAGACTGTGAGGGACGGTGCCGGACCATCGTATTCCTCTTATCCTGAGGAACCTCAGACTGTGCGGGACGGTGCCGGACCATCGTATTCCTCTTATCCTGGGGAACCTCAGACTGTGCGGGACGGTGCCGGACCATCGTATTCCTCTTATCCTGAGGAACCCCAGACTGTGCGGGACGGTGCCGGACCATCGTATTCCTCTTATCCTGAGGAACCTCAGACTGTGAGGGACGGTGCCAGACTATCATATTCCTCTTATCCTGAGGAACCTCAGACTGTGAGGGACAGTGCCGGACCATCGTATTCCTCTTATCCTGAGGAACCTCAGACTGTGAGGGACGGTGCCGTCCTTCCAACAGATAAGAGGTTTCCCTGTACTGAGTGTGGGAAGTGTTTCAGTTTTAAATCCAATCTTAATGTGCATAAAAGAACTCACACAGGAGAGAAGCTGTATTCCTGTCCTGAGTGCGGGAAATGTTTTGTACAAAAATCAGGTCTGGTCAAACATCAGAGGTTTCACACGGGGGAGAAGCCGTATTCCTGTCCTAAGTGCGGTAAATGTTTTTCAGATAAGTCCAATTTTTACAGACATCAGAGATCTCATACGGGGAATAGTCCAGGAGAGAACCCAATTATCTCAAATGTCCATCCGGCACCACACAGTGTAGATGGACCATCGTATTCCTCTTATCCTGAGGAACCTCAGACTGTGCGGGACGGTGCCGGACCATCGTATTCCTCTTATCCTGAGGAACCTCAGACTGTGCGGGACAGTGCCGGACCATCGTATTCCTCTTATCCTGAGGAACCTCAGACTGTGAGGGACGGTGCCGGACCATCGTATTCCTCTTATCCTGAGGAACCTCAGACTGTGCGGGACGGTGCCGGACCATCGTATTCCTCTTATCCTGAGGAACCTCAGACTGTGAGGGACAGTGCCGGACCATCGTATTCCTCTTATCCTGAGGAACCTCAGACTGTGAGGGATGGTGCCATCCTTCCAACAAATAAGAAGTTTCCCTGTCCTGAGTGTGGGAAGCTTTTCTGTTATGTTTCCGATCTTATTGTGCATGTAAGATCTCACACAGGGGAAAAGCCATATTCCTGCCCTGAGTGTGGAAAATGTTTTTCACAAAAGTCCAATCTTCAAATACATCAGCGATCCCATGCAGGTGAGAAGCCGTATTCCTGTACTGAGTGCGAGAAAAGTTTCCATTATAAATCCAAACTTAATGTGCATAAAAAATCTCACACAGGAGAGAAGCCGTATTCCTGTTCTGAGTGCGAGAAATGTTTTTCAGGCAAGTCCAATCTTTCCAGACATCAGAGATCTCACACGGGGGAAAAGCCGTATTCCTGTCCTGAGTGCGGGAAATGTTTTACAGATAAGTCCAATCTTTCTGCACATCAGAGATCTCACACTTTCCTGTCCTGAGTGAGGGAATTGTTCCTCACTGAAGTCCTGTCTTCCTGTACATCAGGGGTCCCACACAACCCTCGAGGTTTATTAGTGAGTGCGGGAAATGTCTTGTATGTGAATGTTGCTGGACATGTGGGGAAGAAGCACATCCTGATATACACCTCAGATATACTCCATGGCTGATCTTCATCATGGAAGAAACAGTTGATAAGGAGATCAGAGATCACCAAAGACATGGATGAAGTGTTGTACCGTGTTGGCCATTGATAGCAGGAGAAAAATAAAAATGGAGTCATTACTTCTCATTGGCTGAGTACATTTTGTGGTGTAAACTCATGCAAGAGGTCTGTTTTCTCAAGACGTCTTCCAGGACGAAACACGTTAACACCACCACTTAAAAGGCGGTCCTCTAGGCCTTTTAAAATAAAAATTGAGTCATTACCTCTCATTGGCTGAGTACATTTTGTGGTGGAAGATTTCGCAAACAATTACAGGTCTGTTTAAAAAAAAAATTGAATAAATGTGAGAAACAATTGCCCAACCCTGACAAATACTGGTCATATTTTATTCCAGTTAGTGATTTCCTATGATTATCAGCTCCATCTAGTGGCCATAATGCGGTATTGCTATTTTCTGAGAAAAAGACCCTAATAACATTATATTTGTTACCCCACAGAAGGAATGTATACACACTTTCAAAAAGCAAATCGCTATGCATTTTTTTTCCTTATGAATAGACCCCTAAATATCAGGAGATGTTTATTTTAAGATGGGAAGTATGGAGTAGCTCAATGAAAAGACCTCCTAGCAATGTTATTACCAGGCTGCAGCTAGGGGGAGCTCTAATGTGACCAGAGGAGAGTGATCCCATCTACCTCACATTAACATTTTCACTGCCAGAACTGTTTTTGCATTATTTTTACAGACGTGCTAAAGTACACATTTGGGCCTGAAGATTAGTTAAACCTCCAAACCTCTATTTTCTTAAAGCAGAGACCCTCGAGAATAAAATGGTGGTGATTGTTAAGGTGTTATAATTTTCCCCCTAATATCTGGGTTTATTTTCTCCTTTTCCCCCCATTTTCTATGCTGTGATCTTTTCTACAATACTTTGTTATAATAATGTTGTGTATTGTGTTGTACACAGACTAATAATGACTCCGCCTCCACATTCCAGACAAGTCATTTTCCTGGCCAATCGGATTTCTACCTTTACTAGTTCCTGATTTTTTTGACTGCAATTTTGTTAAAAGTAAAAATTATAATAAAACATGAACAAAAAAAATAAATTGTGTGTGTTGGTGCAATGATAGCAATCTTCGGTACCCAAAAATTGCTCATAGGAGTTTTTACAGGTCAGAAGTTTAGAGGTAACCGTGACCAATGGACCAGTGTGGTCAGGAGTATATCATATACAGCGCTGTGCATAGAGTGCAGTGGTCAGGAGTATATCATATACAGCCCTGTGTATAGAGTGCAGTAGTCAGGAGTATATCATATACAGCCTTGTGTATAGAGTGCAGTGGTCAGGAGTATATCATATACAGCCTTGTGTATAGAGTGCAGTAGTCAGGAGTATATCATATACAGCCCTGTGTATAGAGTGCAGTGGTCAGGAGTATATCATATACAGCCTTGTGTATAGAGTGCAATGGTCAGGAGTATATCATATACAGCCCTGTGTATAGAGTGCAGTAGTCAGGAGTATATCATATACAGCCCTGTGTATAGAGTGCAGTGGTCAGGAGTATATCATATACAGCCTTGTGTATAGAGTGCAGTGGTCAGGAGTATATCATATACAGCCTTGTGTATAGAGTGCAGTGGTCAGGAGTATATCATATACAGCCCTGTGTATAGAGTGCAGTAGTCAGGAGTATATCATATACAGCCCTGTGTATAGAGTGCAGTGGTCAGGAGTATATCATATACAGCCCAGAGTACAGAGTGCAGTGGTCAGGAGTATATCATATACAGCCCATTGTACAGAGTGTAGTGGTCAGGAGTATATCATATACAGCCCAGGGTACAGAGTGCAGTGGTTTAGGAGCATATCATATACAGCCCAGGGTACAGAGTGTAGTGGTCAGGAGTATATCATATACAGCCCAGGGTACAGAGTGCAGTGGTCAGGAGTATATCATATACAGCCCAGGGTACAGAGTGCAGTGGTCAGGAGTATATCATATACAGCCCAGGGTACAGAGTGCAGTGGTCAGGAGTATATCATATACAGCCCAGGGTACAGAGTGTAGTGGTCAGGAGTATATCATATACAGCCCAGGGTACAGAGTGCAGTGGTCAGGAGTATATCATATACAGCCCAGGGTACAGAGTGCAGTGGTCAGGAGTATATCATATACAGCCCAGGGTACAGAGTGCAGTGGTCAGGAGTATATCATATACAGCCCAGGGTACAGAGTGCAGTGGTCAGGAGTATATCATATACAGCCCAGGGTACAGAGTGTAGTGGTCAGGAGTATATCATATACAGCCCAGGGTACAGAGTGCAGTGGTCAGGAGTATATCATATACAGCCCAGGGTACAGAGTGCAGTGGTCAGGAGTATATCATATACAGCCCAGGGTACAGAGTGTAGTGGTCAGGAGTATATCATATACAGCCCAGGGTACAGAGTGCAGTGGTCAGGAGTATATCATATACAGCCCATGGTACAGCATGCAGTGGTCAGGAGTATATCATATACAGCCCAGGGTACAGAGTGCAGTGGTTAGGAGCATATCATATACAGCCCAGGGTACAGAGTGTAGTGGTCAGGAGTATATCATATACAGCCCAGGGTACAGAGTGCAGTGGTCAGGAGTATATCATATACAGCCCAGGGTACAGAGTGCAGTGGTCAGGAGTATATCATATACAGCCCAGAGTGCAGTGGTCAGGAGTATATCATATACAGCCCAGGGTACAGAGTGCAGTGGTCAGGAGTATATCATATACAGCCCAGGGTACAGAGTGCAGTGGTCAGGAGTATATCATATACAGCCCTGGGTACAGAGTGCAGTGGTCAGGAGTATATCATATACAGCCCAGGGTACAGAGTGCAGTGGTCAGGTGTATATCATATACAGCCCAGGGTACAGCATGCAGTGGTTAGGTGTATATCATATACAGCTCAGGGTACAGAGTGCAGTGGTCAGGAGTATATCAGATACAGCCCAGGGTACAGAGTGCAGTGGTCAGGGTAATGTCACATACAGCCCAGGATACAGTGTGTAGAGGTCAGAAGCATAGATGTAGCACCCTCTAGTGTGCGACTAGTGTAGGTAAATTTAGGTTTATGACTCATGGTAGTTGTGTAGGTCTGTAATTGGGTCGTGTTGCATCAGGTCAGGCTGGATGGCTCTACAGGGCAGGTCTCTGGTATCTCGCCCTGGATCTAGAAGCTTGGAGAAGCTACTGGAAGTTAGTGGGCGAAGGCCTGATCTGCATACCTGAGGGAATCTGGCCAATTCCCAGGCAGAGGAACCTGGCAGGGTGGCTGGGTCAGCCCTTAAATATGGGGGAGCCTAACCAGCAGGGGAGGCGGGTGGAAGATGGAGTGCTGAGGTTGCTGTCGTGTGACCTGGGAGGGGACCCCCCCCGGGTCTGGGGGGCTCTGCCTCCAGGCTGGGAGCTGAGGAAAAGAAGCCTAAGAGAGGGCTCTCCATTACCTTTGAGCCTTGTGCAGAAGACAATTGGAGTGCAGTGTTCAGGAGTATGAGGGGTCTTCAAAAAGTTTCCATACTTTTATATTTTCGTCTGAAACGGTGAGGGCGGGAGGAGTAGTAATTGTTTGTGTCTGAGAGTGTCATGTGACTAGTCTGTCTGACAAGCCGGCCGACCTTGCAGTTTAGTATAAGAGTTGTCACGCTGTGGTGAAAATGGCTGCCAAACGTATAAAAAAAATAATTGGAAACTTTTTGAAGAACCCTCATATATCTTATCCAGTGGTCAGTTAATGGTTTTCCTCCTCTTTCCTGGCTAGCTGGGTTGCAGGCTTAGATAAGGGCCTAGTTTGGATTTTGGGGGTGTTCCCTGCTTTTTTCTTGTTGTTTTGTGTGGGGGTTACAACTCAAAATCCATACTAAACCCCAAGGATCTGGTATGAATTTTAAGGGGGACACCGCACGCCACCCCTTTGTTCACATTCACCCATTAGCTGGGAGAACTCAGCTGACTGGGACAGGTGAGGATATATCGCTGGTTGTCCAGATGACTGCAGCCGCTTACTCTCTACTAGAGATGAGCCTTACCTGCCCTGGGTTCAGTTCCATTGTGATTCGACCAGCTTCTAAGAGGTTCAGATGCCGAACCTGATTCCCATTCAAAATAAATGGGAAGCAAATCAAAAACGCCCATTTTCTGGTCTAATAGACAAAAAAAAGTGTGAAGTCTCCCCAGGAAATCTATACAGTACGGGGCCCTGATCCAAGCTTGCAGTCTGATTGACCAGAAAAGGGTGGGAACCAGAGTGTATCATACCAGGCTGCATTTCATCACAAGGGGGGTGCCTTGTCAGAGGGGCCCCGACCCTTGCAAAGCACCTTGTCCACATGTTGATGAGAACAAGGGCCTCATCTCCACAACCCTGGCCGGTGGTTGTGTGGGTCTACAGGAAGGGGCTCATTGGAATCTGGAAACCCCTTTAAAATAATAATGGGCCCCCCAGACACCGCCCCCCCCCCCCCCCCCAGTATAGTATGAGTATAGGGTGCACAGTGGTAACACTAGCCGAATGACAGGTCCCAGAGATGCCATCAGCTATATAAAGGAAGGGGCGGGGATTGTGGTGACATCAATGCTCAAATATTGCCAGTGGACATATATGGTCAGTGAGGTCATTGCTATCCCCGCCCCTTGGCTTATGTGGCTGGGATTCCCAGTGACATCAGTTGTTTATAGGGACACAGCAGTTGCACGCACCCGAGGCTTCCTTAGATACCAGGGAATTTTGTTTGGGCTCTGCTATTGCAAATGGAGACCTAATTGTGTTTTGCCCACTCTAAGTTCTGCAGCTGCAGGCTTGCCTGTCTCCTCCTGTCTTTCCAGAACTTTCCGGAAATAATAGTGAGCAGGAGAGGGCAGAGTCTGAGCTGGTCTTGGATACAACCTCAGCCAATCCCTGGTTGGGAAAAAATGGCCAGCAGAGGGCTGAGAAGTGTATATAAGGGTGAGGTCAGGGAGGTCTTTCGCCGGCTGGAGACTGACTTATATGTGGACAGTGTCAGTAGGGCATTGGATGGTATAAGTAGAACAGTGGACGGCGTCACTATGGGAGTGGACAGATGATTCCAAACCCGGACTGTCCGGGTGATTCTAGGACAGGTGGCAACCCTAACTACTGCTCGATTACCCCAACCTATTTAATCAAATGTAGAGAGGAAGTGATAGAACATCTCCTCCTTGCCCGTCAAGCGCCTTCTGAAGAGCAGGTAATCAATGGCCATTCAGAGAGGCACGAATGGCTGTATATACACCTCTCAGCCCTCTGCTGGCCATTTTTTCCCAACCAGGGATTGGCTGAGGTTGTATCCAAGACCAGCTCAGACTCTGCCCTCTCCTGCTCACTGTTATTTCCAGAAAGTTCTGGAAAGACAGGAGGCCTTTGGTGAAATGTCATTATAGTGAAGGAGGACTGTGGCCGCACCTACCCGCTAACAGCCGCAACCGGAATCTCAGGTACCTGCTGTTACTATTCACACCAGCCCCAATAGCCAATGTGAATGTAGCCTTGTTTAACCGCTTGCCGACCAGAGCACAACGATATACGTCGGCACAATGGCAGGGCTGCGCAAATGGGCGTACAGGTACGTCCCCCTTAAGAAGCGGCATTGCGGGCGCGCGTGCCTGCCTCGTGCGTGCCCGCCGTGTGCTCCGTGACTGTGCCAGTGGGACCCGCGGACTCGATGTCCGCCGGTGTCCCGCGATCATGTTAAGGAACGGGGAGATCCCTATGTAAACAAGCAGGGATGAGCTTCGAGTTCGAGTCAAACTCATGTTCTACTCGAACATTGGCTGTTCGCAAGTTCGCCGAACAGCGAACAATTTGGGGTGTTCGCGGCAAATTCGAATGCCGCGGAACACCCTTTAAAAGTCTATGGGAGAAATCAAAAGTGCAAATTTTAAAGGCTTATATGCAAGTTATTGTCATAAAAAGTGTTTGGGGACCCGGGTCCTGCCCCAGGGGACATGGATCAATGCAAAAAAAAGTTTTAAAAACTGACGTTTTTTCAGGAGCAGTGATTTTAATAATGCTTAAAGTCAAACAATAAAAGTGTAATATCCCTTTAAATTTCGTATCTGGGGGGTGTCTATAGTATGCCTGTAAAGGGGCGCATGTTTCCCGTGTTTAGAACAGTCTGACAGCAAAATGACATTTTGAAGGAAAAAACACATTTAAAACTACTCGCGGCTATTGCATTGCCGACAATACACATAGAAGTTCATTGATAAAAACAGCATGGGAATTCCCCACAGGGCAACCCCGAGCCAAAATTAAAAAAAAAAAAAATGATGTGGGAGTCCCCCTAAATTCCATACAAGGCCCTTCAGGTCTGGTATGGATATTAAGGGGAACCCCAGCCAAAATTTAAAAAAAAAAAGACGTGGGGTTCCCCCTAAATTCCATACCAGACCCTTCAGGTCTGGTATGGATTTTAAGGGGAACCCCGCACCAAAAAAAAAAAAATAAACGGCGTGGGGTCCCCCCAAAAATCCATACCAGACCCTTATCCGAGCACGCAACCTGGCAGGCCGCAGGAAAAGAGGGGGGACGAGAGTGCGGCCCCCCCCCCTCCTGAACCGTACCAGGCCACATGCCCTCAACATTGGGAGGGTGCTTTGGGGTAGCCCCCCAAAACACCTTGTCCCCATGTTGATGAAGACAAGGGCCTCATCCCCACAACCCTGGCCGGTGGTTGTGGGGGTCTGCGGGCGGGGGGCTTATCGGAATCTGGAAGCCCCCTTTAACAAGGGGACCCCCAGATCCCGCCCCCCCCCTGTGTGAAATGGTAAGGGGGTACTTACCCCTACCATTTCACTAAAAAACTGTCAAAAATGTTAAAAATGACAAGAGACAGTTTTTGACAATTCCTTTATTTAAATGCTTCTTCTTTCTTCCTTCATCTTCTTCTGGTTCTTCTGGCTCTTTTGGTTCTTCCTCCGGCGTTCTCGTCCAGCATCTCCTCCGCGGCGTCTTCTATCTTCTTCTCCTCGGGCCGCTCCGCACCCATGGCATTGGGGGGGAGGCTCCCGCTCTTCTCTTCATCTTCTTCATCTTCTTCTTCTTCTTCATCTCTTCTTCCTTCTTCATTTCTTCTCCGGGCCGCTCCGCATCCATCCTGGCATGGAGGGAGGCTCCCGCTGTGTGACGGCGTCTCTTCGTCTGACGGTTCTTAAATAACGGGGGGCGGGGCCACCCGGTGACCCCGCCCCCCTCTGACGCACGGTGACTTGACGGGACTTCCCTGTGACGTCACGGGGAATGCCACAGGGAAGTCCCGTCATGTCCCGTGCGTCAGAGGGGGGCGGGGTCGCCGGGTGGCCCCGCCCCCCGTTATTTAAGAACCGTCAGACGAAGAGACGCCGTCACACAGCGGGAGCCTCCCTCCATGCCAGGATGGATGCGGAGCGGCCCGGAGAAGAAATGAAGAAGGAAGAAGAGATGAAGAAGAAGAAGAAGATGAAGAAGATGAAGAGAAGAGCGGGAGCCTCCCCCCCAATGCCATGGGTGCGGAGCGGCCCGAGGAGAAGAAGATAGAAGACGCCGCGGAGGAGATGCTGGACGAGAACGCCGGAGGAAGAACCAAAAGAGCCAGAAGAACCAGAAGAAGATGAAGGAAGAAAGAAGAAGCATTTAAATAAAGGAATTGTCAAAAACTGTCTCTTGTCATTTTTAACATTTTTGACAGTTTTTTAGTGAAATGGTAGGGGTAAGTACCCCCTTACCATTTCACACAGGGGGGGGGGCCGGGATCTGGGGGTCCCCTTGTTAAAGGGGGCTTCCAGATTCCGATAAGCCCCCCGCCCGCAGACCCCCACAACCACCGGCCAGGGTTGTGGGGATTAGGCCCTTGTCTTCATCAACATGGGGACAAGGTGTTTTGGGGGGCTACCCCAAAGCACCCTCCCAATGTTGAGGGCATGTGGCCTGGTACGGTTCAGGAGGGGGGGGGGGGCCGCACTCTCGTCCCCCCCTCTTTTCCTGCGGCCTTCCAGGTTGTGTGCTCGGATAAGGGTCTGGTATGGATTTTTGGGGGGACCCCACGCCGTTTATTTTTTTTTTTTTTGGCGCGGGGTTCCCCTTAAAATCCATACCAGACCTGAAGGGTCTGGTATGGAATTTAGGGGGAACCCCACGTCTTTTTTTTTTAAAATTTTGGCTGGGGTTCCCCTTAATATCCATACCAGACCTGAAGGGCCTTGTATGGAATTTAGGGGGACTCCCACATAATTTTTTTTTTTTAATTTTGGTTCGGGGTTCGGGTAGTTTTAAATGTGTTTTTTCCTTCAAAATGTCATTTTGCTGTCAGACTGTTCTAAACACAGGAAACATGCGCCCCTTTACAGGCATACTATAGACACCCCCCAGGTACGAAATTTAAAGGGATATTACACTTTTATTGTTTGACTTTAAGCATTATTAAAATCACTGCTCCTGAAAAAACGGCCGTTTTTAAAACTTTTTTTTGCATTGATTCATGTCCCCTGGGGCAGGACCCGGGTCCCCAAACACTTTTAACTGCTTCAGATCCGGGCCATTGCCAAATGACGGCAACAGCGCGGATCTAAATTGCCGGGACGACGTCCATTGACGTCATCCCGTGCACGAGCGGCCTGCGCGCCCCCTGCAGGGCGCGCGCGGCGCGCTCGGTGATCAGCGAGTCTATGAGACTCGCCTGATCACAGATCAGAGTAAGGGGTTGGTCCCAACCCCTTACCACATGATCAGCTGTCAGCCAATGACAGCTGATCATGTGATGTAAACAGAGCCGGTAATCGGCTATTTTTCCTCCTCGCGCTGACAGCGTGAGGAGGAAAAAAAAACCCGATCACCGGCGGCCGTGATCGGGACATCAGTCCCGATCACGGCGATCATCTGTCACAAAGCAATAGGCAGCAGTGCTGCCTACCAGTGCCCACCAGATTAACCCATCAGTGCCCACAGTGCCATCAATCAGCGCCACCCATCAGTGCCCACAGTGCCACCCATCAGTGCCCACAGTGCCATCCATCAGTGCCCACAGTGCCACCCATCAGTGCCACCCATCAGCACCCACATCAGTGCCACCCATCAGCACCCACATCAGTGCAACCTATCAGTGCCCATCAGTGTCACCTACCAGTGCCCATAAATGCCCATCAGTGCCGCCCATCACTGCCCATCAGTGCCACCCATCAGTGCCCCCCATCAGTGCCCCCCATCAGTGCCCCCCCATCAGTGCCCCCCCATCAGTGCCACCTATCTGTGCCACCTATCTGTGCCACCTATCTGTGCCACCTATCCGTGCCACCTATCCGTGCCGCCCATCCGTGCCGCCCATCCGTGGCCATCAGTGCCGCCTTATCTGTGCCCATCAGTACCGCCTTATCTGTCCCCATCAGTGCCGCCTTAACTGTGCCTATCAGTGCCGCCTTAACTGTGCCTATCAGTGCCGCCTTATCTGTGCCTATCTGTGCCGCCTTATCTGTGCCTATCTGTGCCCATCAGTGCAGCCTATCAGTGCCCACCAGTGCCGCCTCATCAGCGCATATCAATGAAGGAGAAAAATTACCTGTTTGCAAAATTTTATAACAAACTATTAAACATGATTTTTTTTTTTTTCAAAATTTTCCATCTTTTTTTGTTTGTTTAGCAAAAAATAAAAACCCCAGCTGTGATTAAATACCACCAAAAGAAAGCTCTATTTGTGGGAAAAAAATGATAAAAATTTCATTTGGGTACAGTGTTGTATGACCGCGCAATTGTCATTCAAAGTGCGACAGCGCTGGAAGCTCAAAATTGGTCTGGGCAGGAGGGGGGTTTAATTGCCCAGTAAGCAAGTGGTTAATGACAATAACTTGCATATAAGCCTTTAAAATTAGCACTTTTGATTACTCATGTTCGTGTCCCATAGACTTTAACGGTGTTCGCGTGTTCGAGCGAACTTTTTTCCTGTTCGCATGTTCTGGTGCGAACCGAACAGGGGGGTGTTCGGCTCATCCCTATAAACAAGGCATTTCCCTGTTCTGCCTAGTGACGTGACAGCAATCTACTGCTCCCTGTCATCGGGAGCAGTGATCGCTGTCATGTCCTAGGTAGCCCCTCCCCCCCCACAGTTAGAATCACTCCCTAGGACACCCTTAACTCCTTGATCGCCCCCTAGTGGTTAACCCCTTCCCTGCCAGTGTCATTTATACAGTAATCAGTGCATTTTTATAGCACTGATCGCTCTATAAATGACAATGGTCCCAAAATAGTGTCAAAAGTGTCCAATGTGTCCATTTTTTTTTTCCTATTTATTTTACTTCTTATTTTTAATGTTACACTGTGCTTTTTAAAAATTAAATGTTGGATCACTTTTATTCCTATTACAAGGAATGTAAACATCCCTTGTAATAGAAAAAAAAAGCATGACAGGACCTCTTGAATGTGAGATCTGGGGGTCAAAAAGACCTCGCATTTCAAATAGTGTCACAAGTGTCCGATGTGTCCTCCATAATGTCGCAGTCACGATAAAAATCGCAGATCGCCGCCATTACTAATAAAATAAATAAATAAATAAAAATGCCATAAATCTATCCCCTATTTTGTAGACGCTATAACTTTTGCGCAAACCAATCAATAAACGCTTATTGCAGGGTTTTTTTTACCAAAAATATGTAGAAGAATACGTATCGGCCTAAACTGAGGAAAAAATTATTTTTTTTATATATTTTTTGGGGATATTTATTATAGCAAAAAGTAAAAAATATTGCTTTTTTTTTTTTCAAAATTGTCGCTATTTTTTTGTTTATAGCGCAAAAAATAAAAGCCGCAGAGGTGATCAAATACCACCAAAAGAAAGCTCTATTTGTGGGAAAAAAAGGACGTCAATTTTGTTTGGGTGCAACGTTGCACGACCGCGCAATTGTCAGTTAAAGCAGACGCAGCGCCGAATCGCAAAAAGTGCTCTAGTCAGGAAGGGGGTAAAATCTTCCGGGGCTGAAGCAGTTAAGGGGGCACCGGCTGTTAGTGCTTTGCCTTCCTTGAACAGTTGAACACTGGAGGTGGACTTTAACCACTTCCGGACCGCCCGTCGTCCATATACGTTGGTCCTTTGACGTTAAATACCGTTGTTATTGTAGCAGCAGATAGCTGCCATAACCCCCCCTTGTATTTTTTTTCAAAGGCGGGCGATCCGTCCGCTTTAAGACAAAAGTGGTCTCTGCGGCGGATTCGCCGTAAGTTCACTTTTATCAGCGGTGGAAGAGGTGACCACCCCCCCGCCTCCCTCCCGCCACATCTCGGTCATCTCCGTCGCTTACCGGATCCGTCGGTAGTGGCGGAGACGATCTGATCCTTTCCCCTGATGGGCAGGAAGTCCAGTGAGGGAATGATGGCTCCTCACTCAACTCTATGCTCTTGGAGGACCAAAGCGACGTCAGACGTCAAATTGTCCCCTCTGCCCTCGGGCCGTAAAAGGGACAATTTTTTTTAAAAATAAAAAAAATTAATAGTTTTTTTCTCTTTTTTGCTTTTGCTTTTAAGTGTAAATATGAGAGGTGAGGTCTTTTTGACCCCCCAGATCTCACATTAAAGAGGTCCTGTCATGCTTTTTTTTTCTATTACAAGGGATGTTTACATTCCTTGTAATAGGAATAAAAGTGATCCAACATCCAAAAAAAGCACAGTATAAAATAAATAAGAAAAAAAAAAGTAAAGCGCCTGTCCCCGCGTGCTCGCGCGCAGAAGCGAACACATACGTAAGTCACGCCCACATATGAAAACCACACATGTGAGGTATCACCGCGATCGTTAGAGCGAGAGCAATAATTCTAGCACTAGACCTCCTCCGTAACTCAAAACTGGTAACCTGTAGAAATTTTTAATGGAGATTTTTAATACCCCTTTCACACTGAGGCGCTTTTGAGGCGCTTTAGCGCCTGTAAAGCACCTTAAAAGTGCCTCTTATGCCTCCTAATGCCCAGTGCACGCGGTCGGATTTTCCGACAGAAAAATGTTCGATGGGAGCTTGTTGTCGGAAATTCCGACCGTGTGTTGGCTCCATCGGACATTTTCCATCGGAATTCCACGTCACGCAAAAATTTGAGATCTGGATCTCAAATTTTCCGACAACAAAATCCGTTGTCGTAAATTCCGATCGTGCGTTCACGATTCCGATGCACAAAGTGCCACGCATGCTCGGAATCAAGCAGAAGGAGCTGCACTGCCTATTGAACTTCATTTTTCTCGGCTCGTCGTACGTGTTGTACGTCACCGCGTTCTTGACGTTCGGAATTTCCAACAACATTTGTGCGACCGTGTGTATGCAAGACAAGTTTGAGCCAACGTCCGTCAGAAAAAATCCATGCATTTTGTTGTCGGAATGTCCGATCGTGTGTACGCGGCATTAGTGTGAAAGCCCAAGTGCTTCCACACGGGCGGTGCATTTGGGGGCGGGAAAATAAGTCCTGCAAGCAGCATCTTTGGGGCGGTTTGGAAGCAGCGTATACACCGCTCCCAAAATGCCCTGCCCATTGAAATGAATAGGCAGCGCCTGCAAATCGCTTTGGCAGCGCTGCAACACGGGAGCTTTTAACCCTTTCTTCGGCTGCTAGCGAGGGTTAAAAGTGCCCCCCTAGTGGGTAAAAAGTGCCGTTAAAATGACGGTAAAGCGCCGTTAAAACTAGCAGCGCTTTACCGCTAACGCACCCCCCGCCCCAGTGTGAAAGTAGCCTAAGTGCCAAAGTTTGACGCCATCCCAGGAGCAGGCACAATTTTGAAGCGTGACATGTTGGGTATCAATTTACTCGGCGTAACATTATCTTTCACAAAATAGGAAAAAATTGGGCTAACTATACTGTCTCCTTATTTTTTTTAAATTTAACCGCTGCATGACGATGTACATCAGCAGAATGGCATGGGTGGGCAAAAGGGCGTACAGGTATGTCCCCTTTAATAAGCGGTACTGCGGGCGCACACGCGCCCACCGCGTTCTCCGTCACCGCGGGTCCCACGGACTCGATGTCCGCCGGGGGGCCCGCGATCGTGTCACGGAGTGGAAGAGTGGGGAGATGCCTTTGTAAACAAAGTATTTTTCCCGTTCTGCCTAGTGACAGGACAGAGATCACAGCTCTCAGTCATCGAGAGCAGCGATCAATGTCCTGTGTGTCGAAGCCCATCCCCCCACCACAGTTAGAATCACTCCCTAGGACACACTTAACCCCTTCATCGCCCCCCTAGTGGTTAACCCCTTCACTGCCAGTGCCATTTACACTGTAATCAATGCATTTTTATAGCACTGATCGCTGTATAAATGATAATGGTCCCAAAATAGTGTCAAAAGTGTCCGATAATGTCGCAGTCATGATAAAAATCACAAAAATATCTAGAAGAATACGTATCGGCCTAAATTGAGGAAAAAAATTGTTTTTTTAATATATTTTTGAGGGATATTTACGGTATTATAGCAAAAAGTAAAAAATATTGCTTTTTTTTTCAAAATTTTCGCTCTTTTTTTGTTTATAGCGCAAAAAATAAAAACCGCAGAGGCAATCAAATACCACCAAAAGAAAGCTATATTTGTGAGAAAAAAAGGACATCAATTTTGTTTGGGTACAACGTCGCACGACCGCGCAATTGTCAGTTAAAGCGGAGCAGTGCCGAATCGCAAAAAAGTGCTCTGGTCAGGAAGGGGGCAAATCCTTCCGGGGCTGAAGTGGTTAAAAAAGTGTATTTTTTCCCGAAAAAAAATTGCGTTTGTGAGACCGCTGCGCAAATACGGTGTGACATAAACGTATTGCAACGACCGCTATTTTATTCTCTAGGCGCAGGGGTCTCAAACTGGTGGCCCTCCAGCTGTTGCAGAACTACAATTCCCATGAGGCATTGCAAGCCTGACAGTTACAAGCATGACTCCCATAGGCAGAGGCATGATGGGACTTGAAGTTTCACAACAGCTGGAGGGCTGCCAGTTTGAGACCCCCTGCTCTAGGGGTGGCTGAAAAAAAAATATATAATGTTTGGGGATTCTAAGTAATTTTCTAGCAAAAAAAAAAAGATTTTAACTTGTAAACCACAAGTGTGAAAAATAGGCCCGGTCCTTAAGTGGTTAAAGCGGCGTTCCACCCAAAAGTGAAACTTCCGCTTTATGCACTCCTTGCCCCCTGACATGCCACAATTGGCAGGTCATTTTTTTTGGGGGGGGTGTACCTTCTTTTTAGTGGGACTTCCTGTCCCACTTCCTCCTTCCTCTTCTTGGCCGCCTAGGCGACTTCTCCTCTCACCCTAGGTGGCCCCTCACTGCCAGAGATCTTCTGGGACACGTCACAGGTCCCAGAAGATTGCCTGGCCAATAGCAGAGCGCAGCGCCACTCGCGCATGCGCAGCACTCGCGCATGCGCAGCACTACTCGCGCATGCGCAGTGCGCGCCCGGCCGTGAAGCCGTGAGCTGTCATGGCTGGGTGCCCACAGTTGCTACGACGGCACCACAGAGAGGAGGGGGTGAGGAGCGAGGCCCCGGGAGCCCACATCGCTGGACCGTGGGACAGGTAAGTGTCTGTTTATTAAAAGTCAGCAGCTTAACTTTTTGTAGCTGCTGACTTTTAATAAATTAAAAAAAAAAAAAACGGGTGGAACTCCGCTTTAAGAAAAACAGGACAGGGAGGAAAAGAAGCTGGAGTCGGGCTTTCAAGTGAACCTGACATTCCCTAAAGGTTTCTATGGGAAAAAAAAGGTGTCTACGTTGTTCAGGCACCTTAACAGGACTAGCTAAAGCTTACTGGGGCAGCAGCGAAGTAATAAAATATTCCAGGCAGACTGAAAACCAGACACGATACAAAACCCGGACTGTCCGGGTGAATCCCAGACAGGTGGTAACCCTAGCTCAAGTGATATGTTCTGGGATACGAAGTGGAATGAAGAAGGTTGATCCTTAAGCCCTTGGAGGGCTCTCGTTCATAGAGGAGGACATGTTTTATGCAGCAAACCAGTTCACCAACAAAACTCAAGTCAACAGAGAATTTGTCATCCCAACAAGGTCCTGGGCTCAAAATTGCAGCAATTGCTAAACAGTCCCAACTAAGTAGGGGCAGTAATTGTTAAATCTTTAACACATCTACTACTACCCGTCCTCATATCCACATCCTATTATTGTGTAACCAATTCACATCCTTGAGAACTCTCCGTACCATTTACCTTCCTTTACAAAGTAGCAGCACAACACTGTCACAACAGTACATACAAACATAACACGAGGCCGTGTTCACACTATGAGACGTTTCTTAAGGCTGCAGTTCCTCTGAGCACCACAAGATGGAGATCTCACTTCTACCCAGACAGGAAATCTCTATGGAAGACAGGAAGTGATGTCAGGTACAGACAGGAAGTGATGTCAATACAGACAGGAAATTCAGACAGAAAGAGAGGAGATGGTGCTGGACCTGGCAACAAAAGAGATAATATGATGTTATTTTATATTTACGCCAAATAATTCCTACTTTAATGTGTCAAAATTAACTGTACATAAGAAAGCCTGAATGATGACACGAATGAGGATGGAGGAGGACCGAAGTCTCATGACTGAGAAGATACTAAACCTCACCCTGGAGATCATCTACCTGCTGACCGGAGAGGTGAGGAGGATTCTGGGAGGTCACATGGCATCACTCTTATCTCTATTAATAAAACACAGACCTGACCGGAGAGGTGAGGAGGATTCTGGGAGGTCACATGACATCACTCTTATCTCTATTGATAAAACACGGACCTGACCGGAGAGGTGAGGAGGATTCTGGGAGGTCACATGACATCACTCTTATCTCTATTAATAACACACAGACCTGACCGGAGGGGTGGGGAGGATTCTGGGAGGTCACATGACATCACTCTTATCTCTATTAATAAAACACAGACCTGACCGGAGGGGTGAGGAGAATTCTGGGAGTCTAACATGATATTCCTATTGATTCCCCAATACAGAGATTTCATTTTCTGAAGTCAGGTGATCATATGACCATCACAGTGCCTCCATGTGACTCCCTAAAACCTGAGAGACACAACATGGAGAAGATTCTAGAAGTCACCAAGAAGATGATGGAGCTGCTGACAGGAGAGGTGAGGAGGATTCTGGGAATTCTGGGACATTATCCAGTAACAGACAAGGGATATGTCTGGATGGTGACTGTATCATTGTGTGTGTCAGGTTCCTATAAGGTGTCAGGATGTCACTGTCTATTTCTCCATGGAGGAGTGGGAGTATTTAGAAGGACACAAGGATCTCTACAAGGACGTCATGATGGACAATCAGCCGCCCCTCACATCACCGGGTAAGAGGAGACTTTATTGTAAAGGAGAGAGCAGTACGGAGGCTCCACCTAGATCCCCCATCATCTGATAAACACATAGAAACAATGTATTCGATCAGTGTGTGTGTTTCCTACAGATGGATCCAGTAATGGGAACCCACCAGAAAGATGTTCCCGTCCTCTGTATTCTTGGGATTCTACCCGGGAAGGTCACACCATCCCTCACGATCATCCGGTAGGTGGGAGGGAGCATCTCATGGATATGGACGTGTGAATTTATTATTTGAGCTTATATTTTACAGATGTTATTTTCTCTAATTTTCCTGTTTAAGAGTGAAGATCTGATAGATATAAATGTTAGGATTAAAGCAGAAGAAGAAGAGACGTATGTGAGGGATGATCAGCAGTCTATGGTGGAGGATGGAATAACAGGGACATTTATAGAGGAGAACACTCCTACAGCGATCGGCACAGGTGGGTCATTAACACAATCTTGTGTATTATTTAATCTTGATACTGTATAGTCCTGTTGTATTGTATACAATATGTTGTACATTATGTAGCACCCTCTGGTGTGAGAGAAGGAAAAGTCATATTCTGGCCAGGAATAACCTGAGTAACTTTATTGGGTCAGGGTTATTGGAGGCCAGGGCTGGATGACTCATCCTGGCAGCTCTCTGGTGTCTGGAAGGTTGAAGAACCTTCTAGAACTAGAGGTTAGGAGAAGCTGCCATGAATATTTATGGGGCCCCAGCCAATTCCTAATGGTGGGCTGGCAGGGGACTGGGACAACCCCATAAACAGACAAAAGTTTGGTCTGAACATTGGCCGTTCACCCGTTTGGCGAATACTCGAATTGGCAGGTTGTTCAACCGTTTGCTCACTGAAGGCTTTGCCCAATCAGGGCACAGAGCACTGTCAGAGCCATGACTGGAGAAAGCCATGATGACTGTGCATAATCATGGCTCGTTGCTCCTAGATCCACCCCACACTATAAAAGGTTCCTTGAGGAAGACAGAAACATAAGCCTACAGAGAGGGGAGAACACTGATAAACAAATTGGCAGTCATGTTCCCCCAGCCGCAGAGTATTGCCAAGTTGGCTCCAGTGATGATGAGGATTGAGGGGATGATGATGATAAGGTGACTGACTCGACTTGGGCGCCGGATAAAGGAGGAAAGTGAGGGTGAGATACAACCCCAATGAGGCAGGATGTCCTCCAGAGGCAGCTATTATGGAAAGTAGAGAGCAACCACCCTATTCCATCAGATTTTAGAGCTCTTATTTCCCGACCCACTTCCCAAAGCTCAGCTGACTGGGCCTTTTTTTAGCACACGTGCAGCTGATCATATTGTTGCAATTTGCAAAGTTTGCCTCAAGCTGATCAATGCCTTTCTGTCTGGTGGATTCTGCCCCCTTCCATGAACTTGCAGAATGTGCTGTACCACAATGGCAGGTTCCCAGTTGCTATTTATTTTCACATAAGACCATTCCAGCTCTGTACCATCACGTGGAAGGCAATGTTGTGGCATCGTTGGGCAAGGCAGTCAGCAGCAAGGTCCACATTACTGCTGACACGTGGTCCAGCAAGCATGGTCAGGGATGCTATATTTCATTCACAGGACAGGGCTCAGTGCTGGAGCTTGTTTTGCCACCACGTCTCCATACAGCTGGTGGTGATGATGCAAGATTTGTCAGCTCCACCGCTTTCTCCTCCTCCAAGCCCTCCTCTGCTGAATTGTCCTATGAACCACTAGTACCCTGTAGGTGGTGACAAGGATGTTGAGCTGTAACAATGCATGCATCAGTGATATAATTCTTGTTCTGTTTCTGCTGGAGCAGACTCTGCATTGCATTATGGACAGGGCATTTGAGGCAGAGCAGTGGGAGGAAGAGGAGGACTTCCTTTCCTCTCAAGGCCCGCTTTATGCAGACACAATTCTTACATCGCCACAAAACACACAAGAGAAAAGGGAGTAGGATTCTGACAGTTTTGGAGGCATTTAACCAAAGAAAGACATACATCAAACCTTAAGAGAAGGTTTTCCATTCCAAGAATGTGATACGTGGCTGGGTGGAGGCAGTTCCAGATACTGTAATCCTCAGTGACCCCAAGGACTCTGCTTCTCATGCCTCCTCAAATTTGCGGTGCATGGGCTCCCTTATTCTTCAAAGCCTGTGAAAGGACCCGAGAATTCGTGGCATGAAGGAGAAGGATCGTTATTGGTTTGCAACCATCCTTGACCACCCTTACAAGGGGAAAGTCTTGGAACTCATCTTATCCCCACAGAGGATGAAATATCTTGAAGACACCTTATGCTAGGTTACAGTCTCATGGAAAAGCTAGTTTTGAGACTTCTGTTGGTCAAAGGAGGGGTGGTGGAGAAGAAGGCTGCCTCAGTGATGCCTTTCAAATTTTTTTTAGTCCTTGGCGCCTAGGGCTGTCAGCTTCCACATCCCATTGGTAAGGTCTGCATCATATGGTGGAAGATTTTCTAGGGCGAAAACCGACATGGAGAGCTTTCCAGTCGACGATCCACTGGGTTACTAGGTCATGAGAATAGACCACTGGCCAGAACTTGCCCAGTATGCAATTGAGCTGCTGGGCTGCTCTGCATCCAGCTTGCTTCCCGAATGGGCATCCAGTGCTGCCAGAGGTTTTGTGACATAAAAGAGCGCGTCTGTCCACAGACTCTGTTGACCAGCTGACATTTATCAAAATGAATAATTCCTGGATTAGCAGCAGCTATCAAGCCCTTGACGCCAATGTTACAGATTAAGTTTTTTTTGGGATGTGGAATCTGTGCAAGACAGTCTAGGCTGCCTAACTTTGTGGGTGTTGATTTTATCAGGAAGACATTTTTTGGTGTAGGTTTCATGGGCACAATTAACACCCAAGGACCAATTTTTCCACACCTGTTTGACAGGTGCATATCATTTCAATTTTTTACAGCAAGGCCAATTCTTGCTTTCATCAAGAGTACCTCTATATGGTTACGGTGTGAAGGCGCCACTGACACCCAAAGCCCAATTTTCCACCAATGTTTGACCAGGGCATATCATTTAAATTTTTGACAGCAAGGCCAATTCTTGCTTTTATCAAGAGTATAGGGTTATGGTGTGAAAAAAAAATTATCTTTTTTTAAAACTTTTTTTGCATTGATACATGTCCCCCAGGGCAGTACCAAGACCTCCATACCCTTTAAATGCCCAATAACTTGCATCTCAACCCTCAATATGGGCACTTTTGATTTTTCAAGTTTAGGTCCCATAGACTTTAATGGGGTTCATTGTTCGCCTCTGGACTTTTGCAATGTTTAAAAGTTCTGGCGCAAACCAAACCGGGAGATGTTCAGCCCATTCCTAGACATGGGCCATGCAGGCAGGGGAGTCAAGTGGAAGATGGAGATAGAGTACTGAGGAGAGGCTGACGGTGGACCTTGAGGAAACCCCTGCTGGGGAGGGGTGGTGTCTCGGGCCGGGTGCTCAGAAAAGCTGACCTGGAAGGATCCCGACAAAGGAGGTGGTGAAAGGATCCATGCCGGAGAGGCAGCGAGAAGGAGCAAGGAGAGACAGTGAATAGCTCAGGGATAGGCAATGGGAAAGGCAGCCATCTGCAGCAGGCCTCTCTTAAAGACTGCACAGTGCCGAGTGTTCATCTAACCTGGCCCTGGGAGGTCTCCATGAGTGTGTGCTAGTCGGGCAGGACTGGGGCAGAAAGTCAATCAGGAGGACTGAGAGAAAGAGCAGCCAGGCGTTGCTGGTGGCAGCCAGGCAGGCTAACATTATTCTGCAACCAAGTGGAGCTGGGCTCAGTGGCCACAGGGAAGCAGAAGGAGGAATGTCATGCTGTTTACTCACTGTACTACTTTGTCAAGAGACTAAGAGTTCCTGTCTGTAATGTGCCTTTGCTAAACTGACACAAAAGACTGTTAGTTCCCTCAGTGAGCAGCAGGGGTTATACTGGAAAACCAAGTTTGTGCAGGAGGAAGGAAAAATAGACTTTTGTAAATAGAGAGGAAGTGGCCCTTGTTCATAGTTTGGACATTTTTCAAGTTGGGCATCCCATAATTCCCTACCCCATCCAAGTTAAAAACTCCTAATAAAACATCAAAAACAAGCCAAGGTTTTCTGCATTGGAATGTGTGAAGGAAATGCTATGTGACTGGCTGTGCAGCAGTGGGCACCCGGGACACTAGCGACTCCTACAGGGCTAGTCAATTACATAGTCCTGACTTCTGCTCTCTGCCCTCTGCCCACTGCTATATATACACAGAATATGTATTCTCTTTTGTTACACCCATTTCCTACCAGCTGGACATTTATTGTAAAGGAGAGAGCAGTACGGAGGGTCCACCTAGATCCCCCATCATCTGATAAACACATAGAAACAATGTATTCAGTCAGTGTGTGTGTTTCCTACAGATGGATCCAGTAATGGGAACCCACCAGAGAGATGTCCCCGTCCTCTGTATTCCCGGGATTCCACACAGGAAGATCACACCTGTTACAAGGTTGGTAGGTTGGAGCATTTAGAACATGGACTCATGGAGACAATCTGTGGATTTTATTTACAGTATGTGATAACAGAAGATCTTTTTATAATTTTTTTATTTAGGGTGAAGATCTGATGGATATAAAAGTTGAGTTTAAATCAGAAGAAGAAGAAGAGAGGTATGTGAAGGATGATCAGCAGTCTATGGAGGAGTATGGAATAACGGGGACATTTATAGAGGAGGACACTCCTACAGAGATCAGTACAGGTGGGTCATTAACACTAAATACGTTCCTCCACCCATACTGCTCACTGATTGGTCCCAAGTAGGGTGGGGACTGGGTGATATCACTTTCCTGAGCTGTATTCCCCATCCTGCACATTAGATCTTCTTTTTCTCTGGTAATCTTCCTTCT
Source organism: Lithobates septentrionalis (assembly GCA_037952835.1). Lineage (NCBI taxonomy): Eukaryota > Metazoa > Chordata > Amphibia > Anura > Ranidae > Lithobates > Lithobates septentrionalis. The sequence goes on from JBBDGP010000932.1 coordinate 2,710,729, forward strand.
CTGTGCTGCAGACACAATTTATGTATTTTATGGATTTTTGGAGATTCTTAGTTTCAGTTGGCAGCAAAATGTTGATTTTTTTTTCACCATAGGCATTGCTCAGCCTAGACACTTGAGGAATGTGTCTTGGGTCTTCTGCCTTCCAGTGTTACTTGCTCTGTTATTTGCTGACTGTGCCGGGAGGGGGAATATGTCTGTATAGTCTCAGGAGATATGAGGGCAGCAGTGTGGGACCTCTTGGGAAGACGTGTATCTTATACAATATGTTGTACATTTACATAGTCCTGACTTCTGCTCTCTCCCCTCCACCCACTGCTATATATACACATAATATGTATTCTCTTTTGTTACACCCATTTCCTACCAGCTGGACATTTTATATCTGATGATTTGATTGGAGCACAGACTTTTACATGTTGATAATAATGTGATAACATCCTCCAACTTTGGAACCTTAAACAGAAAGTGATAATGAGGGAGGAGTCAATAACCCAATGATGGTGGTCTTCAGGATCAGTCCAGTCTTCATCTTGGTTGTTCTCCCCCCATCCTCACTCTCTGACCTCTGGTGGGGCTCAGCCCCGCTGTTATTAATGACTAAATCATGGACTAAATAAGGAAGTGCAGGACTTCTTGTGTTGGGAAGATGGCAATGAGTGATAGAGGGGGAGGGGACACTCGTCCTATAATCCCCTCATCACTGTCACTCCTATAAAAGACAGTTCTCGTTGTTTCCTCACTCTCTGACTAAGGTCCATGAATAAAGAAATGAACTGGTAGGAGATCAGAGGACCCATTTACTAGTTACCTTGAGGGGGGAATTGTAAGATCCTCAGAGACAAAGCTGCCTGATGTGGGCGGAGTCCTGGTTTAGGGGAACCAATCAGCTCATGTCTAATAATAATCTTTGTATTTCTATTTTAGTAGATGGACGGGAGATGAGGAAAACCTCAGAGGATTGTCTCACTTTGTCTCCAGACTGTAAAGTAGAAGATGAGGACATCACACAGTATAGTCCAGGAGAAAACCCGACTACCTCAAATGTCCATCCGACACCACACAGTGTAGATGGACTATTGTATTCCTCTTATCCTGAGGAACCTCAGACTGTGCAGGACGGTGCCGGACCATCGTATTCCTCTTATCCTGAGGAACCTCAGACTGTGCGGGACGGTGCCGGACCATCAAATTCCTCTTATCCTGAGGAACCTCAGACTGTGCGGGACGGTGCCGGACCATCAAATTCCTCTTATCCTGAGGAACCTCAGACTGTGCGGGATGGTGCCGGACCATCGTATTCCTCTTATCCTGAGGAACCTCAGACTGTGCGGGACGGTGCCGGACCATCGTATTCCTCTTATGCAGAGGAAACTCAGACTGTGTGGGAAAGTGCCGGACCATCGTATTCCTCTTATCCTGAGGAACCTCAGACTGTGTGGGAAAGTGCCGGACCATCGTATTCCTCTTATCCTGAAGAACCTCAAACTGTGAGGGACGGTGCCATCCTTCCAACACATAAGAGGTTTTCTTGTACTGAGTGTGGAAAATGTTTCCATTCTCAATCCAGACTTATTAGGCATCAAAGATCTCACACAGGGGAAAAGCCATATTCCTGTCCTGAGTGTGGAAAATGTTTTTCACAAAAGTTTGGTCTCCAAATACATCAGAGATCTCACACAGGTGAGAAACCATATTCCTGTACTGAGTGCGGGAAGAGTTTCCATTATAAATCCACACTTAATGGGCATAAAATATCTCATACAGGTGAGAAGCCGTATTCCTGTAGTGAATGTGGAATCGGCTTCTGTAATATATCCTACCTAAATTCACATAAAAGATCTCACACGGGGGAGAAGCCGCATTCTTGCCCCGAGTGTGGGAAATGTTTTTCTAATAAGTCAAATCTTTGCAGACATCAGAGACTGCACAGGGGTGAGAAGCCGCATTCCTGTTCTGAGTGTGGGAAATGTTTTGCACAAAAATCAGAACTCGTCACACATGAGAGGTCTCACACGGGATTGAAGCCGTATTCCTGCCCTGAGTGCGGGAAAAGTTTTTCACAGAAGTATGATGTTTTCAGACATCAGAGATTGCACACAGGGGAGAAACCATATTCCTGTCTTGAGTGCGGGAAATGCTTTTCAGATAAGTCCTCTCATAAAAGACATCAGAGACTGCACACGGGGCAGAAGCCGCTTTCCTGTCATGTTCCTCACTGAAGTCCTGTCTTCCTGTACATCAGGGGTCCCACACAACCCTGGAGGTGTATTAGTGAGTGCGGGAAATGTCTTGTATATGAATGTTGCTGGACATGTGGGGAAAAAGCACACCCTGATATACACCTCAGATATACTCCATGGCTGATCTTCATCATGTAAGAAACAGTTCATAGACCTCAACCATAGCCTGACCTCTTGACAAAGATGTCCTATGGAATGAATAACACAACAAGTAATGTTCCTGACCAGCCAGATTTCTACCATTACTATTTCCTGATTTTTTTTTTTACTGCAATTTTGTTAAAAGTAAAAAAATAATAATAAAACATGAACAAAAAAACAAAACGTGTGTGTCGGTGCAATTACAACAGTCTTCGGTACCCAAAAATTGCTCATAGGAGACACTTTAGATGTTTTTACAGCTCAGAAGTTTAGAAATAACCATAACTAATGGACCAGAGAATGGTCAGGAGTATATCCTAGACATCCCAGTGTACAGAGTGCAATGGTCAGGAGTATATCATATACATCCCAGTGTACAGAGTGCGGTGTTCAGGAGTATATAATATACAGCCCTGTGTACATAGTGCAGTGGTCAGGAGTATAACAGATACAGCCCAGGGTACAGAGTGCAGTGGTCAGGAGTATATCATATACAGCCCTGTGTACAGAGTGCAGTGGTCAGGAGTATATCATATACAGCCCAGTGTACAGAGTGCAGTGGTCAGGAGTATATCATATACAGCCCAGTGTACAGGTGTGGTGTTCAGCGGTATATCATATACATCCCAGTGTACAGAGTGCGGTGGTCAAGAGTATATCATATACAGCCCTGTGTATAGAGTGCAGTGGTCAGGAGTATATCATATACAGCCCTGTGTATAGAGTGCAGTGGTCAAGAGTATATAATATACAGCCCTGTGTATAGAGTGCAGTGGTCAGGAGTATATCATATACAGCCCTGTGTATAGAGTGCAGTGGTCAGGAGTATATCATAGACATCCCAGTGTACAGAGTGCGGTGTTCAGGAGTATATGATATACAGCCCAGAGTGCAGTGGTCAGGAGTATATAATATACAGCCCTGTGTACAGAGTGCAGTGGTCAGGAGTATATCAGATACAGCCCAGGGTACAGAGTGCAGTGGTCAGGAACATGTCATATACAGCCCAGGATACAGAAAGCAGAGGTCAGAAGCATATCATATTTCTACTGTGCAACTAGTGTAGGTAAATTTAGTTTATGACTCATGGTAGCTGTGTCTGTAATTGGGTCGGGTTACTGCAGGTCAGCATGGGTGGCTTTACAGGGCAGGTCTCTGGTACCTCACCCTGGATCTAGAAGCTTAGAGAAGCTTCTGGAAGTTAGTGGCCATAGGCCAAGAGATCTTGACCTACATACTTGAGGAAATCCGGCTAATTCCCAGGCAAAGGGACTGACAGGGAGCCTGGCCAGCAGGGGAGTTGGGCGAAATATGGAGTGCTGAGGTTGCTGTCGTGTGGCTTGGGAGGGGACCCCCCGAGTCTGGAGGGCTCTGCTTCCAGGCTGGGAGCCGAGGAAAAGAAGCCTAAGAGAGGGCTCTCCATTAACTTTGAGTCTTGTGCAGAAGACAATTAGAGTGCAGTGCTCAAGAATACGAGGGGTCTTCAAAAAGTTTCTGCACTTTTATATTTTCATTGGAAATGGTGAGGGTGGGAGGAGGAGTAATTGGTCGTGTCTGTGAGTGTCATGTGACTAGTCTGTCTGACAAGCCGGCTGACCTTGCAGTTTAGTATAATGCCCCGTACACACGATAGGATTTTCCGATGGAAAATGTGTGATAGGACCTTGTTGTCGGAAATTCCGACCGTGTGCGGGCTCCATTACACATTTTCCATAGGAATTTCCGACACACAAAGTTTGAGAGCAGGCTATAAAATTTTCCGACAACAAAATCCGTTGTCGGAAATTCCGATCGTGTGTACACAAATCCGACGCACAAAGTGCCACGCATGCTCAGAATAAATTAAGAGACGAAAGCTATTGGCTACTGCCCCGTTTATAGTCCCGACGTACGTGTTTTACGTCACCGCGTTCAGAACGATCGGATTTTCCAACAACTTTGTGTGACCGTGTGTATGCAAGACATGTTTGAGCCAACATCCGTCGGAAAAATCCATGGATTTTGTTGTCGGAATGTCCGAACGTGTGTACAGGGCATAAGTGTTGTGACGCTGTGGTGAAAATGGCTGCGAACCTTATAAAAAAAAGTGTGGAAACGTTTTGAAGAACACTCGTATATCTTATGCAGTGGTCAGTTAATAGTTTTCCTCCTCTTTCCTAGCTAGCTAGGTTGCAGGTAGTGTTGGGTGAACAGTTTGAATCGAGCATGGGTTCAGGCTGTCTGTTCGCCCATTCTGTGAACACCAGAATTTGCAGGGCGTTCGGTCGGCTGCTGTGTCCTTAACTGATGAGTCATCTGCTGTCAATGGGCTTCCCCTCTGACAGCTGAATAAAATAAAAAACATTGACGGCAATAAAAAAAGTAAATAAAAAAAAAAGGGTGTGGGGCCCGCCCAAATTTCATACTAGACCATTATCCGAGCATGCAGCCTAGCAGGTCAAAAAAGGGGGGGACAGTCGAGCACCCCCTCCTTCTGAACCATACCAAGCCACATGTCCTCAACATGGGGGGTCACCAACCGGTGCATGCTGGGTCGGTGACATCACAAGGGGGCATCTGGTGACGTCGCCAGGTGGCCCCGCCCTTACCTATATAAGAACTGTCAAACTCTAAGGCCAGAGGGTGGAAGTAACTTTTCATGTCGCTCTGATCCTCCAAGGGAATAGAGTCGAGTGGGGTCCATCTTACCCTCACTCGACTTCCTGACCATCAGTCGGATCATTTTTGCCCACTACCGACGGCTCTAGTTAGCAGGGAAAACGACCGGGGGAAGGGCCCATAAAAGTGATCCCGTGGTGAATCAGCCGCTGGGACTACTTTTATCTGAAAGAGGATCACTCACTGTGTAAAAATATACCGGGGTTATGGCAGATATCTACGCGGTATATAACGCCAAAGTAGCGACGTATATACAGTGGGCGGTCCTGGAGTGGTTAACAAATCACAAACCTGACCAGAGAGGTGAGGAGGATTCTGGGGGGGGTCACATGACATCACTCTCATCTCTATTAATAAAACACAGACCTGACCGGAGAGGTGAGGAGGATTCTGGGAGATCACATGACATCACTCTTATCTCTATTAATAAAACACAGACCTGACCGGAGTGGTGAGGAGGATTCTGGGAGGTCACATGACATCACTCTTATCTCTATTAATAAAACACAGACCTGACCGGAGAGGTGAGGAGGATTCTGGGATTCTAACATGATATTCCTATTGGTTCTCCAATACAGAGATTTCATTTTCTGAAGTCAGGTGATCATATGACCATCACAGTGCCTCCATGTGACTCCCTAAAACCTGAGAGACACAACATGGAGAAGGTTCTAGAAGTCACCAAGAAGATGATGGAGCTGCTGACAGGAGAGGTGAGGAGGATTCTGGGAATTCTGGGACATTATCCAGTAACAGACAAGGGATGTTGGTGACTGTATCATTGTGTGTGTCAGGTTCCTATAAGGTGTCAGGATGTCACTGTCTATTTCTCCATGGAGGAGTGGGAATATTTAGAAGGACACAAGGATCTCGACAAGGACGTCATGATGGACAATCAGCAAACTTTGAGTTTTGTGAAGATTGTAAGGAAGGAATTTTCCTGGAATGATACGATATTGAATCTCACCCTGGAGATCCTCAGCCTGCTGACTGGAGAGGTGAATGTAATGAAGGGGTTACATCTGACTCCGCTGTAAACTGGGATGTGTTCAGAGTCACTTTAAGTCTTCTAATGTTCTGATAATCAATGATGCCATGTACACAAGCAGGGATTTCTTGTAAGAGATTAGGAGTAGGAACTTACTCAGAGTTTAGACTATGTACAGAGTTCAAGGTTGAGGAGTGTGCTATGTACAGAGTTCAAGGCTCAGAAGTGTGCTGCGTATAGACTGCAAAGTTCAGGGGTGCACTTTTTACAGAGTGCAGGGTTCAGGAGTGTGCTGCATGCAGAATTCAGGGGTGCGCTATGTACAAAGTGCAGGGTTCAGGGATGAGCTATGTACAGAGTGCAGGGCTAAGGAATGCTCTTTGTACAGAGTGCAGGGTTCAGGAGTCGCTATGTACTGCAGAAGCTACCGTGGCATGAACCACCTCTGGGCCTGCAGAGCAGAAACAATCTCTGCTCCAATGTGGCTCCTGTCACCTACACAGACCAGCTGAAGCACTACATGACATCTTTTAGCCTGACTCGTTGAAAAGCACCTTGAACGCTTAGGGGGTACTAGTACTACATAGGACAATTCAGTAAAAAAGGACATTCAGGAAGAGGAGGCAGTGGAGCTGACAGATCTCGCATTGTCACCAAAACAAGCTGCAGCACTAAGCCCTGTCCTGCATCCTTCCTAGTTGCAAGCAGAGTTACCCAGTGTGCTGTGAACAAAATATATTGTCCCTGACCATGCTTGTTGAACCACGTGTCAGCAGTAGTGTGAATCTTGCTGCTGACTGCCTTGCCCAATGATGCCAAAACATTTCCTTCTACGTGAATTTACAGAGCTGGAATGGCCTTACCTGAAAAGAAATAGCGACTGGGAACCTGCCATTGTGGTACAGCACATTCTGCAAATTCACAAAAGGTGGCAGAATCCACCAGACGGAAAGGCAGGAGTTGTAAAGCCAGCAATTTAGACAACTGGAATTTAGATGCTGGGCGTGTGGGTGGCAGTGACTGTATTTTTTTTTCTAATGCAGCAGCTGTGGCAGAGAAATCTGCCTGCTATAATCTACAGCTGGTGGTGTGCTGATGGTAGACGTGCTGCAAGGACTTGTGACACCCTGTGCTATACCATCATGCCTGTCAGTGGAGGCTGCTGAGAGGTCATCATCATGAGATATAGCAGAGGGAGAGATCAAAGGTGAGGAGTGTAAATGAATGAATGAATGAATAACTTGTACATATGTGAACTAAATTGCCTCAGGGCGCCTTTGGCCGCCAGTGTCTGTCTGGGTCTTCAGAAGTGATGGGTCTTAAGCTTCTTCCTGAAGCCAGATGGTTTTCTTCCGAGCGGATGTCCGCGGGTAGAGCGTTCCATAGCCATGGTCCTTGGACTGCGAACCTTATGTGTGGTATGTGTCCCTTTTGTGTGGCTTTCAGGTGCTCTTGCCAACAGACTGAGTGGTGGGAGATTAAATGCCTTTGCAAGCATGTGGTACCCAAATGGCTAGTGTTTTTGCCATGTTTGATATGCTTGCGGCAGCGATTGCAAATTGTAACAGTGTGATTGGCTGCACATGTGATTCAATCAAGTAATGTCTGTGCATCATCAAGAAGCAATTGGCTGAGGATGTGGTCTAATAATTTAGCTGACTCCTCCATGCCGGGCGATGCGGCTATGGCAGGGGTAGCTGTGGACAAGGAAGCAGAATAGGCAGCTCTGGCAGCTGCGGTGGACTGCGCACTAGTGTCAACTTGGGTGATAGAGAATGAGGATGGTTTAGTAAGCCATTCCACCACCTCCTCTGCATGCTGTGGCTGGATAGCATAGGCAACATCACTAAACAGAGACAAATGTGCCCTGCCTGAGGACGAACCACGTCCACCTTTGCCTGTGGACACAGACGCTGCTGGCCCCCTCATAGTGGCAAGGGAATGTCTGCCTCTCCTTGTTGGCCTCACAGACATGATCTGCAGGTTTCTCACCAAAATGTAATAGGGAATGGGTGAATGGATGCACTTTATTGTCAGAAAAGTGGTGTTTGGTCCACTTGAATGAGGACTGCCCACTTTTATTTTAAGGAGAAAGATAAAGTAAAAAAAAAAAGATACCCTCACAGGAGTTTTCACCATCACTTCAAAAAAAATAAATAACACCAAGCCTTTTGGCTTTCTCTCACCATGGTCCCTCAGACCATCTCTCAGCACCCATGTGCTCATGTGCAAATCTACATCTCTTGCTCGACTATCTCTGACAACTCCCTACTACTCCAACTCACACCCTGGAATCTCATTTCTCCCGGGTGGAGCACAGAACTGCAAGGTTGGAGGAATCCTCCCTCTTGAGAATCTTTGTAGCTTCCAAATTCCAGAACCCAATCCAGGGGTTACAGTTAGCCCAGAAAAATATGGAAATCCACTTTTATCCATTCATAGTGGATTTGCTGGAGGTCCTCAGTCTGCAACTTTCAGAACACTGTGTGCTATTTCTCTCCATTTGCAGAATGCCAGGACCCAGCACTGTCATCCAATACATACCCACACAGCACAAGGCCGTGTTCACACTACGAGATGTTTCTTAGGGCGGCAGTTCCTCTGAGCTCCACAACGGTGATCTCATTTCCACCCAGACAAGAATTCTCTATGGAAGACAGGAAATGATGTCAGGTACAGACAGGACGTTCTGGGTGAGAGGTGAGTCGGGAGGAAGTAGAGAGGAGACATTGTTGGAAGTGGCAACCGAGGAGGTAATAAGATTTTATTTTCTATTTACACCCAGTAACCCCCCCCCCCCCCCGTCATGTTCCGTCCTCTTCCTCCATAGTCACTGTGATGTCTTTTATCTCCAGCAGATGATGATACACACATATATAGTGTGGAAACCTAGATTAACCCTTTCAGGGTCAGAACATTTTACCACTTACATGGCCGGAACATTCACTTCATTTTGGAGATAAGTTCTAGTAATATGTTCCTCTAAACAAACAGCCCTGACAATAAATAGACAAGACAACGACCATCCTGACCATACATGGCCTACAAAGGGCAATTATGGGCACACAGGCAGCCAGTGGTTAGTTTGTAGAATTCACCTCCGTAACATCTCTAAAATTCGCCCCTTTTTAACAAATGAAACCACCAAGCTCCTCATTCACTCCCTCGTTATCTCTCGCCTTGACTATTACAACTCCCTTCTCATTGGCCTGCCTCTCCATAGGCTATCTAGAGTTGCCACCTCATCCCTTTAAACCCGAACACCTTTGAATTGCACAGCTTCTGAGGCTAGTTTAATGTACATAAGGCACCAAGGGAGTTTAATTACCACCTTAATCAGCCACAGAACCCGTGTAATTAATATGTGTTCAGTTTTAAAGGGATGAGGTGGCAACCCTAGCGTGAGGTCTCCCTGCATTCCATACTAAACCCTTCGTGTCCAGTATGGATTTATGGGGGAAACAGTACATACACAGCACAAGGCCGTGTTCACACTACAAGTATGGTTGCCACCTCCCTTTAAACCCGAACACATATTAATTACACAAGTTCTGTGGCTGATTAAGGTGGTAATTAAACTCACTCGCTGCCTTATCTGAATTAAATTAGCCTCAGAACCCGTGTAATTCATGTGTGTTCAGGTTTAAAGGGATGAGGTGGCAACCATAAGGCTCCACCCCTCTTCAGTCTATCATGAATGTTGCTGCCAGGATTATCCACCTTACCCACCATTCAGCGTCTGCCAACCCTCTCCTCCAATCCCTACACTGGCTCCCAATCGCCCAGCAAATTAAATTCAAAATACTAACCACAACGTACAAAGCCATTCACAACTCTGTCCCGAGCTACATCACCGATCATGTCTCCAAATATCACCCAAACCATCCTCTCCGCTCCAACCATGAACTCCTACTCTCAAGCTCCCCCGTCTCCTCCTCCCATGCTCATGTCCAGGATTTCTCCAGAGCCTCTCCCATCCTCTGGAACTCGCTACCTCAACCTGTCCGGCCATCGCTTACTCTTGCTTCCTTCAGGCGATCCCTGAAAACTCATCTCTTCAGGGAAGCCTATCACGCCTCCAAATAACCTTTTACCACTTCCATCAGCTCATTCCCCACAGTTACAACCTTTTGTACCACCTGCCCCACCCTAGTAGATTGTAAGCTCTTCTGAGCAGGGCCCTCTTAATCCTTTTGTATTTTATTGTATTATAACTGTATTGTCTCCCTTTTTATATTGTAAAGCACTGCTGTTGGCTGTTGGCGCTATATAAATCCTGTATAATAATAATAATAAATGGGCAATCGTTACAGAATATGCAGCCAATACAATGATGGAGTGCAGGAGTATGGAGCATAGAGCCCCTTACATTGCTGGTCAAGAGGAAGAAAACATTCCCCAGCCTGCCATTAAAAAATGTATTCCATCACTGGTGTCAGAAGGAGGAAAATACTGAGAGTTCTGAGGGAAGTAGAGGATCTGAGGGTAATGTTTAAGAACTCTGAGGTCCTTAATGGGGTACTCAAATGGGAGAGCTCTGTGGGAATAGCGAGCTGTACAGCTAGGATGGACTCTGCGGGAGGGAGGGGGTCTCTGGGTCTGTGATGGTCCTCCCTCACCATCTGCACTTATTTTTTAGACCTTCACCTTATCATTGCCCAATCAATATGTTCTAGGATATCAAGTGGCATGAGGAAGGGCAGTATTTAAACCCATTCGCAGAGATGGTCTCTTTTTGCAGCAAACCAGCTCAGAAACAGAACATACCCATGAGTCCTCAAAATTACACTAAACAGTAAATGGGTTCCCACGAGGGCAGTAGTTCTCAAATCTTCAACACACCTATTATTACCCTCCTCACATCCACATCCTATTATTGTGTAACCAACCTGCGGCCTTGAGAACCCTGTGTGCCATTTACCTCCCTTTGTAAAGTAGAAGCCCAGCACTGTCCCTACAGATATACAGTACATACACACACAGCACAAGGACGTGTTCACACTACAAGACATTTTTAATGGCTGTGCTTGCTATGAGCTTCACAAAGTGCTGATCTCACTTCTACCCAGACAGGAAGTCTTTATGGAAGACAGGAAGTGATGTCAGCTACAGACAGGAAGTGATGTCAGTACACACAAGAAATTCCATGTGGTATGAAGAAGAGAGGAGGCTGCTGGACCTGGCAGAAGAAGAGATAATGATATATTGTTTTATACTTACAAGAAACTCCAAATAATTCTTACTTTAATTTGCCAAAATTATCTCTCTATAAGAAAGCCTGAATAGATAAAATGATGACACGAATGAGGATGGAGGAGGACGGGAGTCACATGACTGAGAAGATACTAAACCTCACCCTGGAGATCATCTACCTGCTGACTGGAGAGGTGAGGAGGATTCTGGGAGGTCACATGACATCACTCTTATCTCTATTAATAAAACACAGACCTGACCGGAGAGGTGAGGAGGATTCTGGGAGGTCACATGACATCACTCTTATCTCTATTAATAAAACACAGACCTGACCGGAGAGGTGAGGAGGATTCTGGGAAGTCACATGACATCACTCTTATCTCTATTAATAAAACACAGACCTGACCGGAGAGGTGAGGAGGATTCTGGGAGGTCACATGACATCACTCTTATCTTTATTAATAAAACACAGACCTGACCGGAGAGGTGGGGAGGATTCTAGGAGGTCACATGACATCACTCTTATCTCTATTAATAAAACACAGACCTGACCGGAGACGTGAGGAGGATTCTGCGAGGTCACATGACATCACTCTTATCTCTATTAATAAAACACAGACCTGACCGGAGACGTGAGGAGGATTCTGGGAGGTCACATGACATCACTCTTATCTCTATTAATAAAACACAAACCTGACCGGAGAGGTGAGGAGGATTCTGGGAATCTAACATGATATTCCTATTTGTTCTCCAATACAGAGATTTCCTCTTCTGAAGTCAGGTGATCATATGACCATCACAGTGCCTCCATGTGACTCCCTAAAACCCGAGAGACACAACATGCAGAAGATTCTAGAAGTCACCAAGAAGATGATGGAGCTGCTGACAGGAGAGGTGAGGAGGATTCTGGGAATTCTGGGACATTATCCAGTAACAGACAAGGGATGTGTCTGGATGGTGACTGTATCATTGTGTGTGTCAGGTTCCTATAAGGTGTCAGGATGTCACTGTCTATTTCTCCATGAAGGAGTGGGAGTATTTAGAAGGACACAAGGATCTCTACAAGGACGTCATGATGGACAATCAGCAGACTTTGGGTTTTGTGAAGATTGTAAGGAAAAAATTTCCCCAAAATGAGAGGATATTGAATCTCACCCTGGAGATCCTCAGCCTGCTGACTAGAGAGGTGAGTGTAATGAATGTATTTCTAGTAAGATATTAGGAGTAGGAACTCACTCATAGTTTAGGCTTACATTGTGTGTAAGGTTTAGGAGTGCACTACATGCAGGGTGCAGGAGCGTGCTGTTCACAGAGTGCCGGTTTCTGGAATTATGCAGTGTTCAGGAGTGCGCTATGTACAAAGTGTAGGGTTCGTAAGTGTGCTGCATCCAAAGTTTGGGGATGTGCTGTGTACAGAGCGCAGCGTTCAGGATGTGCTGCCTGCAGATATCAGGGGTGTGCTATGTACAGAGTTCAGGGTTCAGGAGTGCGCTATATACAGAGTTGAGAAGTGTGCTGTGTACAGAGTACAGGGTTTCAGGAGTGCGCTATGTACGAGTGCAGGATTCAGGAATGTGCTGCGTGCATAGTTCAGGGGTATGCTATGTATAGAGTTCAGGGTTGAGGAGTATGCTATGTACAGAGTGCAGTGTTCAGGAGTGCGCTATGTGCAAAGTGAAGGGTTCAGAAGTGTGCTGCGTACAGATTGCAGAGTTCAGGGGTGTGCTATGTACAGAGTGCAGGGTTCAGTAGTGTGCTGCATGCAGGGTTCAGGGGTGTGCTTTGTACAGGGTTCAGGGTTGAGAAGTGCGCTGTGTACAGAGTGCAAGGATCAGGCTATGTGCAGGGTTCAGAAGTGTGCTGTGTACAGAGTGCAGGGTTCAGGGGTGCACTATGTGCAGGATTCAGAAGTGTGCTGCGTGCAGAGTTCAGGGGTGCGCTATGTACAGAGTGCAGGCTGCAGGAGTGTGCTGATGCAGGGTTTAGGGTTGAGTGTGCTGTTTACAGAGTGCAAGTTTGCGGAGTCTGCAATGTACAAAGTGCAGGGTTCAGAAGTGTGCTGCGTACAGACTGCAGTGTTCAGGGCCGCACTATGTACAGAGTGCAGGGTTCAGGAGTTTGCTGTGTACAGACTGCAGAGTTCAGGGTTGCGCTATGTACAGAGTTCAGGGTTCAGGAGTGTGCTATGTACAAAGTTCAGGGTTTAGAAGTGTGCTGCGTACAGTGTGCAGAGTTCAGGGGTGTGCTATGTACAGAGTGCAAGGTTCAGGAGTGTGCTTCTGGGTTCAGGGTTGAGGAGTGCACTATGTACAGAGTGCAGAGTTAAGGAGTGTACTATGTGCAGAGTTCAGAGTTAAGGGGTGTGTGGTGTACAAAGTGCAGGGTTCAGAAGTGTGCTGTGTACAGAGTGCAGGGTTCAGAAGTGTGCTGTGTACAGAGTGCAGGGTTCAGAAGTGTGCTGTGTACAGAGTGCAGGGTTCAGGAGTGTTCTGAGTGCAGAGTTTCTGGGTGTGCTATGTACAGAGTTCAGGGTTGAAAAGTGCACTATGTACAGAGTTCGGGGTTGAGGAGCGCTCTATGTACAGAGTACAGGGTTCAGGAGTGCACTATGTACTGTTCATAGTTTAGGAGTGCGTTATGTACTGTACAGAGTTCAGGGTTCAGAAGTGTGCTGTGTACGGTGTGCAGGGTTCTGAAGTTTGCTTACTAGAGAGTGCAGGGTTCAGGATTGCGTTATGTACAGAGCGCAGGGTTAAGGAGTGTGCTATGTACAGAGTGCCGGGTTCAGGAGTGCGTTATGTACAGAGTTTAGGGTTCAGCCTCTCCTCACCTCTGCCCTCTGCGCTCTCTTCCCCCTCCCAGCCCTCACCTCTGTGCATGCACCCCCTTCCCTACCCCCTCTCCCCTTTAAAAGCTCCACCATCTTCCACATGTTCACCTTTGCTAAAAGCACCTCTCAGTGGCACACCCATTCAGCTCTGTCCCCTCCCCCACCATGCCAGTGATAGGATCACAGAGGTGATGCCCCCTCCCACCTATTAACACAGAGCATCCGGCCAGCTACCCCTCCCTTGTTTCAGAGTGTCGGGGCAGGGAGGGTTTTTTTCAGAGCCGTCCAATGAGGTGCTCTGTCACTTGTAAACATAGAAAGACGTTCTTCTGTCCTTACAAGTGATAGCATTGGGCGGTGAGCAGCAGGAGGTGGTGGATCGGAGCTGCACACAAGTACTATCAATACTTGAAGTGTATTTACTCTATGATATTTGGTTATTACATAAGATGGTAGCATTGATTACAGAAGAGAACAATGTCAACTTTAGTCCAATCAGTGAGACCCATGATCACCGGAATGCCACGCCCCCTAACCTCTAAATCCATGGGTAACATTTCCTGGTGGGTCAGTGAGCCTTACTAGTAGAACATTAGTGACTCTATTATATGACTTCTAGAAGGAGCTATGAATCTGACCACATTGTAATCATATCATTGGATGGAGATGTCTGTCCTTCGCTGAATCAGGAACATTGTGGCCAATCCCTGGAGAATAAATCTAGAGCTGACCATAGAGGTGAGGGATTATGGGAGAGTGATAATTATCTTTCTATAACACAGAACTGTACAGTAGTAAGAAGGAGATCTCATAATATGACCAGAAGATCCTCAAGAATCCAGAATCCTATCACCACCCCACCACCTCCATCCCTGATCCCTACAAGACACAACATGCAGAAGGTTCTAGAAGTCACCAAGAAGATGATGGAGCTGCTGACAGGAGAGGTGAGGAGGATTCTGGGAATTCTGGGACATTATCCAGTAACAGACAAGGGATGTGTCTGGATGGTGACTGTATCATTGTGTGTGTCAGGTTCCTATAAGGTGTCAGGATGTCACTGTCTATTTCTCCATGGAGGAGTGGGAGTATTTAGAAGGACACAAGGATCTCTACAAGGACGTCATGATGGACAATCAGCCGCCCCTCACATCACCGGGTAAGAGGAGACTTTATTGTAAAGGAGAGAGCAGTACGGAGGCTCCACCCAGGACTAAAACTTTGTGCCCCTTTTCTATGATGGCCCCTTTTGCACATGATACTGAGGGATCTGGTTAGTTACAGTACAGACCAGCCGATTGTTACTTTATGCACAACATTTGTCTACCTAGAGCCCCGAAAGAATCTTTGATATTGGAGACATTTGGAATTGGCTTGAGGGGTTAGACTCAAGCCAATTCCAATCCCCCCCCCCTCCTGGTTATACGCTCCCAGGAATGATTTTCAGACTGGACACTTTCCATGCAGTTGGATGAGCGCTTCTTAGATATTAACAGAGAATAATATGTAGCACAGGGACTGCTGATGAATTTGGATCTCCCACTCCTGAAGCCAGGTACACCACAATTTCACAAGGATCAGTCCAGTCTTCATCTTGGTTGTTCTCCCCCCATCCTCACTCTCTGACCTCTGGTGGGGCTCAGCCCCGATGTTATTCATGACTAAATCATGGACTAAATAAGGAAGTTCAGGACTTCTTGTGTTGGGAAGATGGAAATGAGTGATAGAGGGGGTGGGGACACTCGTCCTATAATCCCCTCATCACTGTCACTCCTATAAAAGACAGTTCTCGTTGTTTCCTCACTCTCTGACTAAGGTCCATGATTAAAGAAATGAACTGGTAGGAGATCAGAGGACCCATTTACTAGTTACCTTGAGGGGGGAATTGTAAGATCCTCAGAGACAAAGCTGCCTGATGTGGGCGGAGTCCTGGTTTAGGGGAACCAATCAGCTCATGTCTAGTAATAATCTTTGTATTTCTATTTTAGTAGATGGACGGGAGATGAGGAAAACCTCAGAGGATTGTCTCACTTTGTCTCCAGACTGTAAAGTAGAAGATGAGGACATCACACAGTATAGTCCAGGAGAAAACCCGACTACCTCAAATGTCCATCCGGCACCACACAGTGTAGATGGACCATCGTATTCCTCTTATCCTGAGGAACCTCAGACTGTGCGGGACGGTGCCGGACCATCGTATTCCTCTTATCCTGAGGAACCTCAGACTGTGCGGGACGGTGCCGGACCATCGTATTCCTCTTATCCCGAGGAACCTCAGACTGTGCGGGACGGTGCCGGACCATCGTATTCCTCTTATCCTGAGGAACCTCAGACTGTGAGGGACGGTGCCGGACCATCGTATTCCTCTTATCCTGAGGAACCTCAGACTGTGCGGGACGGTGCCGGACCATCGTATTCCTCTTATCCTGAGGAACCTCAGACTGTGAGGGACGGTGCCGTCCTTCCACCACATAATAGGAGGTTTTCCTGTACTGAGTGCGGGAAGTGTTTCCATTTTAAATCCGATCTTAGTGAGCATAAAAAAGCTCACACGGGTGAGAAGCCGTATTCCTGTCCTGAGTGCGGGAAATGTTTTTCACGGAAGTTCAATCTTAACACACATCAAAAATTGCACAGGGGGGAAAAGCCATTTTGCTGTTCTGAGTGCGGGAAAGGTTTTGTACACAAATCAGTTCTAATCAAACATCAAAGGTCTCACACGGGGGAGAAACCGTATTCCTGTTCTGAGTGCGGGAAATGTTTTTCAACAAAGCCCACTCTTTACATACATTTGAGATTGCACACGGGGGAGAAACCATATTCCTGTCTTGAGTGCGGGAAGTGTTTTTCAGACAGATCCAATCTTGACAAACACCGGAGATTACACACGGGGGTGAAGTTGTATTCCTGTGCTGAGTGCGGGATATGTATTTCAGACAAGTCCAATCTTAACACACATCAGAGATTGCACGCAGGGGATAAACCTTATTCTTGCTCTGAGTGCGGGAAACGCTTTACTAAAAAATATGCGCTTACCAAACATCAAAGGTCTCACACGGGGGAAAAACCATATTCCTGTCCTGAGTGTGGGAAATCTTTTTCAGATAAGTCCTATCTTAACACACATCAGAGATTTCATACAGGGGAGAAGCCGTATTCTTGTTCTGAGTGCGGGAAATGTTTTGTACTAAAATCAGAGCTCAACAAACATCAAAAATCTCACACAGGGGAGGAGCCGTATTCCTGTTCTGAGTGCGGGAAATGTTTTTCAAGGACCTCCAGTCTTTACAGACATCAGAGATGTCACACGGGGGAGAAGCCACTTTCCTGTTCTGAGTGTGGGAAATGTCACTCACGGAAGTCCTGCCTTTACAATCATCTGAAATGTCGCCCGGAGGAGAATGAACTTTCCTGGTCTGAGTGAGGGAAAATGTTCCTCACTGAAGTCCTGTCTTCCTGTACATCAGGGGTCACACACAACCCTTGAGGTGTATTAGTGAGTGCGGGAAATGTCTTGTATATGAATGTTGCTGGACATGTGGGGAAGAAGCACACCCTGATATACACCTCAGATATACTCCATGGCTGATCTTCATCATGTAAGAAACAGTTGATAAGGAGATCAGAGATCACCAAAGACATGGATGAAGTGTTGTACCGTGTTGGCCATTGATAGCAGGAGAAAAATAAAAATGGAATCATTATCTCTCATTGGCTGAGTACATTTTGTGGTGTAAACTCTTGCAAGAGGTCTGTTTTCTCAAGTCGTCTTCCAGGACGAAACACGTTAACCCCGCCACTTAAAAGGCGGTCCTCTAGGCCTTTTAAAATAAAAATGGAGTCATTACCTCTCATTGGCTGAGTACATTTTGTGGTGTAAACTCTTGCAAGAGGTCTATTCTCTCAAGTCGTCTTCCAGGACGAAACACATTAACCCCACCACTTAAAAGGCGGTCCTCTAGGCCTTCTAAGAAAGAAATATACTGAATTGCAGCCACTAGATGGAGCTGCCAATCATATATATAGACCCCTAAATGTCAGGAGACGTTTATTTAAAGGTGGGAAGTATGGAGCAGATCAATTAAATCCATGTCATTACCAGGCTTCGGCTAGGGGGAGCTCTAATGTGTATAGTGTGACCCCCAGGGGAGTGATTCCATCTCGCTCACATTAACCCTTTCTATTCCAAGGACTGTCCTCTTCTTTTTTTTTTTGCACAAATGTAAAATGCACATTCTGGGGCCTGAAGATTAAATAAAACCCTCCAGGCCTCTATTTTCTGAAGGCAGAGGCCCTGGAGAATTTCTGAAAGCAGAGGCCCTGGAGAATAAAATGGTGGCGATTGTTAAGGTGTTCCTCGTAGACGAATTTCCCCTTAATATCCGGGATTTATTCCCCCCCACGTTTTCTATGGTGTGATCTTTTCTACAATACTGTGTTATAATAATGTAACACGTTGTGTATTGTATTGTACACAAATTAATAACGACTCCACCTCCACATTCCAGACACGTCATTTTCCTGGCCAATCGGATTTCTCCCTTTTACGATTTCCTGATTTTATGACTGCAATCAGAAAAATGATAATTAAAAAAATGTATTGGAAAAAAGAAAAAAATTCTGTGTGTCGGTGGAATGATGACAAACTTCAATACCAAACATTGTCCATAGGGGGCTCTTTAAAAGCCTTTACAGGTCATCAGTTTACATCGAATAATTGGGAATAACGGGCCTGGAATTGTTGCTTTCACTCCGGTGTGTACGGGAATATGTAACGCGTGTAGTGCCATCAACATTTTCTTATGTAGGCACTTGTGGCTTGTGTCTTTACGTAAGGGTTCGAAATTTGTGAGGGAAAGGGGTTTAAGTGTTTGGGTGTAACTTTAAATTTTACTATTTTTTTCACTTAACTTTATTGATTTCCCATAAGTGACCAATAACCTCCTAGGTGATAGGATATTGTAATGACAGGTTCTCTTTTATGATGTTCACTTGTCTCCTTCCCCTCTACATGGCAACATCTGCCATACCAGTTCTGGGGCCACAGGTGGGATAGTGAAGCCTGGAAAACATGGTGGGGATGGTGGCCAAAACGAGAAGGATTAGTGTAGTGTTCTCTTACATTGATGACTATCAGTGGTCAGTGAACTGATCTCTTACGTTGGTGACCAATGGGAGAAGGATCCCCTTATATCATTGGTCAATATAGTGTTCCCTTACATTGGTGACGAATGGGAGAAGGACCCCTTATATCTGTCATCAGCTTAGTGGTCCCTCACATTGGTAACACCTGGGAAACATGGTGGGGATGGTGGCCAAAAGGAGAAGGGTTAGTGTAGTGTCCCCTTACATTGGTGACTATTGGGAGAAGGACTCCCTTATATCAGTGGTCAATATAGTGGTTCCTTACATTGGTGACGAATGGGAGAAGGACCCCTTATATCTGTCATCAGCTTAGTGGTCCCTCACATTGCTAAAACCTGGGAAACATGGTGGGGATGGTGGCCAAAAGGAGAAGGGTTAGTGTAGTGTCCCCTTACATTGGTGACTATTGGGAGAAGGACTCCCTTATATCAGTGGTCAATATAGTGGTTCCTTACATTGGTGAGGAATGGGAGAAGGACCCCTTATAGCTGTCATCAGCTTAGGGGTCCCTCACATTGGTAAAACCTGGGAAACATGGTGGGGATGGTGGCCAAAAGGAGAAGGATTAGTGTAGTGTCCCCTTACATTGATGACTATTGGGAGAAGGATCCCCTTATATCATTGGTCAATATAGTGTTCCCTTACATTGGTGACGAATGGGAGAAGGACCCCTTATAGCTGTCATCAGCATAGTGGTCCCCTACATTGGTGAAGCCTGGGAAACATGGTGGGCAAAAGGAGACGGATTGGTGTGGTGTTCCCTTACATTGGTGACTATTGGGAGAAGGACTCCCTTATATCAGTGGTCAGTGTAGTGGTCTCTTATATTGGTGATCATTGGGAGAAGGACCCCCTTATATCAGTGGTCAGGGTAGTGGTTCCTTACATTGGTGACCAATGGAAGAAGGATCCCTTTATATCAGCAATCGGGGGGGGGGGGGGGGGGACATTCTTACATTGTCATCAGTGGGAAGACTGCCCCCTTACAGATCATTGATATCAGTTGTAACCAAGAGACAGAAATTGCTCATTGCTCGAGGAAACCCTAGAAACCTTGGAGGAACCCTGGCTGAGAAAGGCTGGACTAGGCAGTAATATATTTCTATCCCCCTTGGTGGGAGTGGAGATGACCCCATCTAAAATGTGTGAAATTCATGGGGTATCACTCAGGTGTAGTGCTTCTCCAGTGAGTTCATTCCAGCAATGAAATACTGTTTAAGAACTTGTTGGCTCGAGGGAGGAGCCGGATGTGGGCGTCTGGTTGGGCTCGAAGCTAGACCTGGGGAGCGGGACATGCCTGGAGCCTCTCCTCCCGTGATCATGGCTCTGACCACGGGTTAGATGGGGATCATCCTCCCCCCTGGGCTTTCCGCAGCCCCCCTGACCCGGTACCTTCATCTCTCCCCCCTCCTCGGATTTCCCTGACAGTGGATCGGCGCTCTAAGGGCATGCGGGGAACGAGTGGGGAGAGCGGACACCACAGCTGCAAGAAGACACGCCAAATCAACATTGCGACAGGAGCGCCGACATCCATCTGAAGCAGGCGCTGCGATCCACGCCCACTTACAGTCGGATGTCGATACGGGGCACAGGAGCCCGCCACCCCGCTACCCATTAACCATCTACTGCAGGGAAGTGTGGAGATCTCATAGCAGAGGAAGAGGGCAATGTGGAAACAAAACCCCCAGTCGTTCGGGTGATGGGTAAGAATGCTCAAATCCGGCAGAGGGGGTAAGTGTACTCCTCTAATTGTATATTGTGGGGGCACCTATTATAGTGGCCCCGAGAAGAACCAGGAAGATTGATAGGTTGCTATCTGGATACTACAAGTAGACTCAAAGAACTCTGACTTTCTTGACCTCCTTATATTAATTGTATCGTGGTCTGTAGCATTGTTAGTATGTCAAGTTTAACTATAGAACTAAGCCAACCTAAGACACCTTATAGTCCGCCCGGGACTCTTCGCGGCTCCTGGTCGGCAGATTACAGCACTTACCGTCCCCTCTACTGACCAGCCGCTCCGGCGGGTCCGCACCCCTCTTCCAACTGATCATCTCCACCGGACGGTGTGGGCAACAACGTTAGGACAGCCCGCGGTTCGGGCCTAGCCGGCGGCCATCTTGGTACTCCCTCTGCCGGCCAGCCACGGCTTAGGCCCAGCCGGCGGCCATATTGGCACACCCAGAAAAACGGTGCAGCATCCTAGGACTTCCTCCTGAGGCCTTCAGCCCCCAGCCATCACTGCCCGATTGGACCCACTACCCCCTAGTCATCTATCCAGCCATACCCCCCCCCCCCTCTGTGGCCTCCACCGCAGCCGCGGTCTCAATCACCACGTTCTAGTCGCTAGAGTCGGTGGGACGGACCACGGCTGCAGCCTAGCCCAGCCAGCTTGCCACCACAACCCCTCACTGTTGTCCAACAGAGCCCCGTGCCCTCTGCACCGGGAATCGCCCCTCCTGCTACTGGACCTCACTGCGGGGGCACTAGAGATTCACCGGGGGCCAGTCTACCTCAATTCACCTGAGACGCAGCCACCGCACCACCCACCGCACCAGCTCCCCCTCCTTCACCTTCGGGACCTTCAGCACAGGTAAGCCACCGGGGGCACTCGAGAAGTTGATCCAGGGGCCATTGTCCGATCGCCCCTCGGGGGGTCAGGAAGGAATTTTTTCCTCGACTGCACCATTGGCCTACGCAGCCAGGGGTTTTTTTTGCCTTCCTCTGGATCAACGAGAGGGAGGTAGGCAGCCACCTCCCTCCAGTACCTCCGCTCCAATACTCAGCCGTCACTCTCACCACTCCAGAGCAGTGGTCAGCCATCCGATCCCTCCATCCCCCTGCAAGGCTATCATCGCCACACCAGTGCCTTCGTCATACAAATTTCTTTTCTAGCATCGCCGCCTTCCGCATCATGTGCAACTTCAAGTACACAGCAGATACCCTCCACAGGCTAAGATACACGGCCGCAACTTTACCGACCACCACGCAAAAAAGACTAAAAAAAGAACAATTACTAAGGACCAACCCACAATCAACCATCAAAGGCAGGGAGACACCGATCCAACCACAACAACTAGCATGCGCCCTGATCAACACCAGATCTGCAGTCAAGCACAGGCTAGAAATCCGCGAGTTCATCACCGAAAACAACATAGACTGCCTCTTCATTACAGAAAGCTGGCTAACTTCCGACTGCAACACCATCCTAACTGAATTGGTGCCCAAGAACTACAGTATCCTATCTGAGCATAGAATAGGAAAAAAAGGAGGAGGTCTAGCAGTGATTTTCAAATCGCACCTGGGGCTCACCAAACCAAACTTACAGAACTCAGTGCCTTTCATGGAAACACTCTCACTGCACCTTCAAATAACACCTCAAGACACCATTCACATACTACTATGCTACAGACCACCTGGACCAAAGACCAATCTCCTCACACCACTCACCGAATTCTTCTCAATGCACACCTTGAAAACCAAAAACCTTCTGGTACTTGGGGATTTCAATCTATGGGCAAACTCCGCCCAAGACCCTATGGCAACCGCCTGCGTTAACCAAATGGAAGAACTTGGCCTGCAACAACTGATAAATGCTCCTACGCATGGTTCAGGACACACTTTAGATCTCATCTTCAAACAGAATATGGACATCGACGTATTGAACATCACCCCACTACCATGGACGGACCACCATGCTATCAAATTTAAAATCACCACTAACACCACTCTCCAAAAACAGAAACGGGCAATAGCAACACACTGGAATAGATCTCAGAAGAAACTACACTCTGAACTCTTCAAAACTACATTGTCGAGCAAAATTCTTCTGCTAAACCCAAACCTCTCAACGGAACAAACACTCAACTCCCTAAACAATGCTTTACTACAAACAGCAGACTCCGTGGCGCCAAAACGCAGAACACCCGTCCGCACAAAAAACTCGAGTTGGTTTAATGGCACTCTCACCCTACTCAAGCAAGAACGCAGAAGAGCTGAGAGAACTTGGAGAAGAAATCCCACCAAGGAAAACCATGCTAACTACAAAGCACTCACGGTGAAATACCACAAGGCAATCTTCAAAGCCAAAAAAGAACATTTTGCAGACACCATCTCATCCGCCTTAAACCGCCCACGGGAACTTTTCAAAATAGTTGCTCAATCAATGAACCCGACCTGCTTAGAGCCCCCGGCAAACGATACTCAAGAATTCTGCAATGAGTTATCAGATTTCTTCATCGACAAAATCGACAACATTCGGAAAGCAATTCATCAGAAAATAACAACCAACCTCACCCAACCAATGCAAAAAGAGGATATCGACACGAACATCACTCAACCACCAAAGTTCTCTTTGTCCCCAATCACCACGGACACGACTAAAAACATCATCAGAAGCCTTCGCGACAGCACATCACCGAACGACATCATCCCCACCAAATTGTTCAAAGCATGTTCCGACATCCTGGCCCCCACCCTAACACATCTCATAAATCAATCATTCAAAGAAGGGACTGTGCCAACCTCCCTCAAGCAAGGCATCGTCAAACCCCTGCTAAAGAAACCTAACCTTGACCCTAAAGACCCTAACTGCCGCAGACCAATAACAAGCCTCAACACCATCTCCAAGATTATAGAGAAAGCAGTAGTACAGCAGCTACAACACCACCTGGAGACACACCACCTCCTGGACCCTCTGCAATCAGGCTTCCGCCCAGGCCATGGCACAGAAACAGCACTTCTCAAAATATGGGACGACGCCCTTGAAGCAGCAGATGACGGGGAACCGAGTCTCCTGGTACTGTTAGACCTCAGCGCAGCATTCGATACAGTGGACCACAATACTTTACTTGTCCGCCTCTCAGAAGTTGCAGGAGCCACAGATTCTGCCCTAAAATGGTTTACATCCTTCTTAGAGAATCGCTCTCAGACAGTGAAACTGGGAACATTCACCTCGGAATCTCGGGCAGTCTCCTGTGGAGTCCCTCAGGGCTCACCCTTGTCACCAGTGCTATTTAACATCTACATCCGCCCGCTTCTCAATATCATCAGGAAAACGGACCTCTGCTTCCACTCATACGCAGACGACACCCAACTCTACTTTCGCATTAATGGACAGAAAGATCATCATCAGCAACTACAGAAATGCCTCACTTTAATCAATGACTGGATGACCGCTAGCTCCCTCAAACTTAACGAATCAAAAACAGAACTTCTTCTCCTGCAAGCCAACAAAAATTCCAAAATTGAGACTCCGTGGACACCACCCCCCATCCTCGGACAGACCATCTCCCCCAGCACCAAAGTCAAGAGTCTCGGAGTCATCTTTGACTCAGGAATGACAATGGATGCACAAATAGGATCGGTAGTGAGCGGATCTCACCACCTCCTCCGCCTGCTTCGCAGACTCATCCCCTTCATCCCAGAAGAGGACAAAGCGGCAGTTGTGGGAACGATCATCAATTCCCGACTCGACTACGCAAATTCCCTCTACGTAGGTCTACCCCAATACCAGCTTGCGCGCTTGCAACTCATGCAGAACACGGCGGCAAGGCTGTTAACAGGGAAAAAGCCCTGGGAATCCATCTCCCCATCCCTAAAAAGCCTACATTGGCTAACGGTGAAGAATCGGATCACATTCAAGACCCTCTGCCTCACCCATAAATGCATACAAGGAAACGCTCCGCAATATCTCCGGGAAAAAATAAAACACTACACACCGAATCGCAGTCTTCGATCAGCTAACCAAAACCTCCTCCTCATTCCCAAATACCGCTACAAAGCAAAGGGAGAACGTAGATTTGCAGTCCAAGGACCTCGACTATGGAATGCTCTCCCAACCAACCTCCGCATGGAAGAAAACCACCAGGCCTTCAGGAAAAAACTAAAGACCTTCCTTTTCTAGAAGCTGGCTACAGAGAATACATCTAGCGCCTTGAGGCGATTCAGTTCGCAATTGCAGCGCTTTACAAATCATTCATTCATTCATTCATTCATTTAATTTGAGTTTACTGGAGTGTGCGGTCGGATGCATCAGAATTAAGCGTGT
Organism: Lithobates septentrionalis; assembly: GCA_037952835.1. NCBI lineage: Eukaryota > Metazoa > Chordata > Amphibia > Anura > Ranidae > Lithobates > Lithobates septentrionalis. Next base: position 2,735,973 of record JBBDGP010000932.1, read on the forward strand.
AGCCAGAAAGTACAATCAGATTGCTGCTGGTGACCCCTCAACAGACCTGAATAGCCTACGGGGTAACCTGGGGGCAAAATATATCTATAAAGATCGGTCTCCAGGAACTTAATTAGCCTAGTAAAGTAGGACCCTACCGGGACTATTCGGATATTTCTTGGGACTTTTCGGATATTTCTCATATAGTGCTTATCAGGGCACAATTTATATATTTATCAGCACTTGTGTAGACTCCCTAGAGAAGAGTAGGTGAGACCACTTATTCCCAATTGGAGACCCCCTGAGTGATTCGCCTTCTCTCTATACCTACCGCTCACCTTGCCCACTAAGTAAACTCTTTGAAGCGGGGTTTAGACGTAGGCGATCCTGCCCCTGATGGTAACAGAAGGAGAGTGGAGGGGAGGGAGTAGATAGTGGTGGTACAGAACCCTGGATAATTCTGAATTTCCCGGTGGAATCAGACCATCATCTGAAGCCCAGTAGAGTGGAGGGAGGGGAGGAAAGAAGAAGGGGAAAAATGAAGGGAAAGACAGGGAAGGGGGCTACAGCCAACCCAGCTAACACCACTAGAACAAGTGCAAGCCTGGGCACTATCAGAATATATATGGTTCAGGAAAGTGGCAAAGAAAGCCCGGGAAAGGCAGCTGGAACTAAAAACAAAACCCCTGAGTGTCCACCCAAAGTCAATACGAGAAGACAGTTAGCTGAGATGGATATACATACCGCAAGTACTGAGATAACAGAAGAAATTGCTATGGTACCCCAACAAAACAAACAACTTCCAACTAAGAGTGAGATGGCAGAAATGTTTGCACGGTTGGAAACCTCGATTAAAGGAGAAATAGAAACAGTACAGGAAGATATGAACCACGTTTTAAACAGAGTAGAAGAGGTTGAAACAACGATGGACAGCCAAGGGATAGAGATAAAAAAGCTCAAGGAACAGATGGAAGAAATCCAGCGAGAACAGAGGAACTTACTGTACAGACTAGAAGACCAGGAGAACCGTAATAGGAGGAAAAACCTACAGGTTAGAGGACTTCCAGAGGTACAAGGAGAAAAGGAGAATCTGCAAGACAAAATTGACCAAATCTTTGGAGGCCTACTGAACCCACTTGATAACAGCCCTAAAATAAACTGGATAGAGTACACAGGATTAGAAAACGTACAGAGATTAGCGAGGACGCTCCACGGGACGTAATCGTAAGATTTCACAATTATCAGGACAAGGAGCAGATAAGGTCCAGTATGAAAAGGAACCAACCTGTGATGTTCGGAGAGACAAACCTGCAGATCTTCCCAGATTTGGCAGCAGAGACATTATCTAGAAGAAGAGTCCTCAAACTGCTACTGGTTCAACTTAAAACATATGACGTTCAATATTCGTGGGGGTTCCCAGCGTGCCTAATTGGGCGCAAAGAAGGTCGCTCGGCAACATTGAGATTTCTGGAAGAGACGCGGAAATTCTGTCAGCATCTGGACATACTAATGGTCGAAATCCCGGGTTGGTGGGAAAGAATAGTAAGCCAAGATACTACCGAGGACCCACCGGCTTGGAAACCAGTCTTTAAAATGAAAGGCCCAGGAACAAGGAAAAATTAGCCATGAAGAGACTCACAAAAAAAATATATAAGTTCAGGGTGAATTAAGGAAAAGAGTGGGATAGCTGGCGGGGGGGGGGGGGGGGGGAGTGGGGTTGGGGTATGCAATGTCCCACCCCAGGGGGAGGTCTCGGGATCCAAGGATTGCTTCGCTGAGCTCAACCTCTAAGGGGCTAACCGAGGGGCCGGGTGGTGTAAGTGGGGCCACGGTTATTGGGGCCATGAGTTGGCCTGTTACCCCTACGTGGAAGGGAGGGGGTGGGGGTGGCGGGGGAAAGGGTAGGGTAGGGGAGAGGGAAAGATACAGGGGGGAGGGGGAGATGGGGCGGGTGGGGAGGGGAGGGGGAGGGAGAGAGGGGGGTGGGAGGGGGTGGTAAGGGAAGGACGAGACCGGTATATACCTCAATGTCTCCCGCTATTTAGTCCTGTAAAGGTATGCAAAGGCCCATACATGGGAAAAATAATAAGATGTCCGGGATAAATCTAATTACATATAATGTAAGGGGTCTCAACTCCCCCATAAAATGTGCGAACATAATGGGCGAACTGAAATCCCTTAAAGCGGAGGTGGCCTTCTTACTGGAGATGCATCTTTATCTTGCTAGGAGCCAGAGAATAACCTCTAGAGACTTCCCACTGTGGTTTTACGGAGACTCCCCGACAAGGCGAGCAAAAGGAGTCGCGATCGGTTTTGCAAAAGATGTTAGGTTTACAGTGGAGGAGAGAATGACTGACCCTGAGGGTCGTTTTTTTGTTCCTAAAAGGCAAACTTAATGAGATGGAATGTTCATTGGCCAATGTATATTGCCCAAACATCAACCCAGGAAGGTATCTTCTGGGAATTCTTTCAAAGTTTGAGGGCTTTAAGAGGGGGAGGCCCATTGTGGCAGGAGACTTCAATATATGCCTTGAGCCAGGTAAAGACTGTACGTCGCGTGCCCGGGGGACTGGGGGGACATGGATGAACAAACTTAAAGAAAAGCTGCGCCAATGCCAACTGGTGGACGTTTGGAGGATGCAACATTAGAGTGTAAGAGATTACACCTTCTACTCCCCCGTACATGCGACGTACTCTAGGCTTGATCTCTTTTTTGTGGAACATCGGTATATAGACGAGGTGGAGAGTACAAATATAGGAACAATGACGCTCTCCGACCACGCACCCGTGAGCTTACGAATAAAACTAAACAAACGCAAATCGTTGCGTAATAATTGGAGACTAAACGACGACCTCCTCCATGATAGAAAAATAGATAAGCTTATCAAAGAGGAATTAGAATTCTACTTTAATTAAAATCAATACCTCAGACGAGACATCAGAAGCAATAGTCTGGGAGGCTCACAAAGCGTATATCAGAGGGATTATAATAAAGGCGGGAGTGGAGAAAAAGAGAAGGCAGGATAGGAACTTTTGTGTGTTACAAGAGGAAATCTCCAAATTAGAACAACAGCATAAGACATTGGGGGATGGAAAGACATTGGAAGGATTGTATAGGAGCAGGGAGGCTATGCGGCAGCTCATCAAACAAGAAAAACGAAAGGTGTACAACCTCGTAAAAAAGGAAAGATATATAGGCAGTAACAGACCCGGCAGACTCCTGGCAAACGTGTTAAGTAAAAAGAAAAATAATAAATACATTGATAAGATAAAGACCAGAACAGAAGAGATCAGTTATAAAGATGTAGATATAGCAAAGACTTTCCAAGAATTCTATGGGGAGTTATATTCTATGAATAAAAACGACACAATTAAGGAGCGGGAACAAAAACAAGTGAAAATTAAAAAATATTTAAAAGAGGTCGGAATGGCCAAAATATCTGGAAGGGAGTGAACCTCCATGGAGGCCCCCATTACAGAGACCGAAGTGAGAAAGGCGATCAGGGAGACGCAAGTCAGTAAGAGCCCAGGCCCGGATGGGCTGACGGTGCTCTACTATAAAAAATATCAAGACTACCTAATACCAAAGTTGTGCTCCTACATGAATGATATAGGGGATAAAGGGGAAATGAGTAGAGAGGCACTGGCAGCCAACATAGCAATCATTCTCAAAGAAGGTAAAGATGCTACATTATGTTCCAGCTACAGGCCTATCTCCCTCGTAAATGTTGACACTAAACTATTCGCAAAAGTGCTTGCAGAAAGAGTGAAGCAAATAATAAATGGGATTATACACCCGGACCAGGTTGGGTTTGTATCAGGTAGGCAGGGACGTAATAATAGTATCAAAACCCTCCTGGTAGCCCAGGAAATCAAAAAGAGTGGAGTCCCAGGCCTACTTCTTTCAATAGACGCAGAAAAAGCGTTTGATAGAGTGGACTGGGACTTCATGATGAGCACGATCGAAGAAATTGGCTTTGGGGGGAGGATCCGCAAATGGATAGGGGCTCTATATTCTAGGTCCTCAGCGAGAGTGAAGATAAATGGGACCCTGTCGGAGCCTTTCGACATGTATAACGGCACGAGACAGGGGTGCCCAATTTCCCCGATGCTCTTCTTACTGTCACTGGAACCCCTTCTCTCGAAGATTAGGCAGAACGGGGACATAAGAGGGGTCGAGATAGGTAACGTGGAGTACAAACTGGCTGCCTTTGCAGACGACATCTTGCTCTATATAACACGCCCAAGGATCTCCCTCCCGAATGTTATGGCCACCCTAACAGAATATGGGAAGCTATCCAACTTTAAAGTAAACCCGACGAAATCCGAAGCATTAGAAATAAACTTTAGTAAAGTGAGGGATCACGCATTTCAAAAGCATTTACCCTTTGTGTGGGGGAAAAAAAGAACTGAACCATCTAGGAGTTAAAATCACCACATCAACAGATACGTTATACCAGGCGAACTTTATACCGCTTCTGAATGAGGTAAAGTTAGAACTAAATAGAATACACCAGGGACAGTTATCGTGGGCGGGAAGAATAAATATTAACAAAATGGTTTTATTGCCAAAAATTACATATAACATGCAAATGCTCCCAGTAAGGTTGCCACAAACATACCTTAGAAGCTTGCTGTTAAAATTTATTTGGAGAGGGAAAACACCTCGATTAAAATTCACTCAACTGACAAAGACTAAAAGAAAAGGGGATGGGGAGCACCAGATATACGGAAATATTATTGAAGCTATTGCACTAGCTAGGGTTGTAGACTGGGTTAAAAATAAAGAAAAACACTGGGTAGAGATGGAAAATAAAATTAGCGATACCAAATTGGATAAAATAATATGGATACCACCGCAGATGAGAAAATGTAGCACTAAAACACATGATATCACCAGACACGCACTCAAGATGTGGGACTTACTGCACAAAAGGGAACACTGGGAGTTCAACTCACCTTTAATGCCACTTAAAGATTTAGATAATTTTGCACCAGGGAAAGAGGAGTGGTTTGGCAAATGGTTACTGGATGACTATATACAATTAAAAGACGTAATGTGCCAGGGTAGAATATGCTCATTTCAAGAACTTAAAGATAAGGAAAACATGATAGTTATTAACACTTGGCGCTATAACCAACTAAAGCATTTTATAGACTCATTACCGCGACCAATTAGATCATCAGATAACTTACTCCCGTTAGAGAAAATATGTACTGACAAGGAGGGGAAGGGGGGTTTCTCTCGGATTTATAAAGTTTTAGTTGATTTGGGAAGCCCAGACACCCCGGCTTTTATTGGGAAATGGGAGAGGGAATTAGAAAGAAAGCTTTCAGCTCCAGAAGTTTCACTGATACTGAAGAGGGCCTCGGCCACGTCGGTTAACTGTAAAATATTAGAGCTAAACTACAAGTGCATGGCTAGAATGTATCCGACCCCGGATCGGGTACATGAATTTCAAAAGGAAACCTCACAGTGTTGCTGGAGGGGCTGCAAAGACCTAGGGTCAATGGCTCACATTTGGTGGCTCTGCCCGGAAATGAGAACATTCTGGGGCGAAGTAAGAAAATATATCAAAGAGATCACAAGTTTCGACATACCCAATGACCCCTGGGTGTGCCTATTTCATCTGAGCGATATGCCCACTAAAACATACCTTAGGACTTTTTTGCCACACCTTATCGATGCGGTGAAAAGCCTAATTCCTAAGTATTGGCAAAAGAAAGAAAGACCCACGATGAGGGACTGGTATGATAAAATTAATGAGATACATTGTCTAGAGTACTTAAGGTTTAGTGAAGGGACGAAAATGGGGGCCTATGAATCAAAGTGGAGAGAATGGGTAAAATTTAAAGAATCCCCAAAAGTAGTCGAGATGTGGACTACATAGATTAGAGTTGAGGTTCTGCATCAGTGAATTATACAGAAGGGAACCTAAAATGGGGGTAGACAGGAGGAGATATGAGGAGGCTGGAGGAGAAGAATGGGGGGAAACTGATGGGGTACGGTCCCGGGGGGGGGGGGGGGGGCGGGGTGGGAGGGAGGAGAGTTTTCAGGAGGGATGTAACCGTAACCGGTGGAGTAAATAATTTTTGGAATATGTTGGCTTAGTTTTTCAAAATTGATTTATATGGCCACTATGATGTAATGACAAAGCGGGAAGATTTTGAAATGTAAAAATTGAAAAATGCATCCCCGGGGAAACCCTCTCGCTGACGTGGTAGAAAAAAAAAAAAAAAGAAATGGTTTCCACCATTACTTCAAACACAAAAATGACACCAAGCCCATTGGCTTTCTCCCGCCATACTGCTCCTCAGGTCTCAAGCCTAGGCCTTTGGTCTGGTCCCTCAGACCATCTCTCAGCACCCATGTGCTCATATGCAAATCTACATCTCTCACTTGGCTCTCTCTGGCAACTTCCTACTGCTCTGAACCACGCCCCAGCCTCTTTCCCAGGTGGACCACTGAACTGCAGGGTTGAAGCCTCCAAACTCCAGAGCCTGGTCCATGAGTTTCAAAGCCCGGTAAAAAATGGAAATCCACTTTTCTCCATTCATAATAGATATTTTGGAGCTCCTCAATCTGCAACTTTCATAACACCGTGTGCTATTTCTCTCTTCCTCCATAGTCACTGTGACGTCTTTTATCTCCAGCAGATGATGATACACACATATATAGTGTGGAAACCTAGATTAACCCCTTCAGGGGCAGAACATTCCCCCCACTTACAGGGCAGAACATTCTCTTTATTTTGGAGATAAATTCTAGTAATATGTTCCTCTAAACAAACAGCACTGATAATAAATAGACAAGACCATGACCATCCTGACCATACATGACCTACAAAGGGCATTTATTACACCACACGGGCAGCCAGTGGGCAATCATTACAATATGCAGCCAACACAATGATGGAGTGCAGGGGTCAGGAGTATGGAGCATAGAGCCCCTTACAATGCTGGTCAAGAGGAAGAAAACATTCCCCAGCCTTCCATGAAGAACATGTTCCATCATTGGTGTCAGAGGGAGGAAAATTCTAAGGGAAGTAGAGGAGCTGAGGGGCCTCTGAGGGGTTGGTGGTGCTTGAGAACCCTGAGACCCTCAGTGGGGTGCTTGGATGGGAGAGCTCTAAGGGAATAGGAAGCTGTACAGCTCAGGGGGACTCTAAAGGGAGGGAGGAGGTCTCTGGGTCTGTGATGGTCCTCCCTCCTCAACTGCACCTATTTTTTCAACCTTCTCCTTCTCACTGTATCACTGCTGAAGTGATGTGATCCAGTATACCGAATGGAATGAAGAAGGGCGATCCTTAATCGCTTCATGCCCGCCAGCGGTCATATGACGTCCTTGAATTTGTGCAGTGATATCTGAATGATACCTGCAGTTTCAGACATCTTCTTTTTCAGCCAGCGATTCCCTACACCATAAGAACAATCATAGTGGCTGTACAGCCGCTTGACTCTTCTTACGGGAGGCGAGAGAGGACGCCCCCCCCCCCGCACTTCTCCAGGCTCGCCGCTGCTAACTGCGAACCGGAGAAGGGGTCTGCCGGCCCCTGATGCTGACCATAGAGATTTCCGGCAGACAAGATGGTCCCTGGAGTCTCTATGATTGCTCGGAGGTCGGGCGCGATGTTATGATGTCACGCCCAGCCTCTGCATTTGAAAAAATGGCGTCGCCTCGGCTGGGAAGCGGAGATCTTTTTTATTTTTATTTCAGGCTTCCCAGCCTAGAGGTGAGATGTGGGAACTTATTGACTCCACATCTCACTGTAAAGAGGACCTGTCATGCTTATTCCTATTACAAGGGATGTGTACATTCCTTGTAATAGGAATAAAAGTGATCAAAAAAAAAGTATCAAACTAGAAAAATAAAAGTAAAATTAACAATAATAAAAAAAAAATGTAAAGTGCCCCTGTCCCCGTGTTCTTGCATGCAGAACGCATACGTAAGTCGCGCCCACATACGTAAACGGTGTTCAAATCAGACATTTGAGGTATCGCCGCGAACATTAGAGCGAGAGCAATAATTCTAGCCCTAGACCTCCTCTGTAACTCAAAACATGTAACCAGTAAAAAAAATGTACCGATGTTTGGTGCCATTCCACGAGCTTGCGCAATTTTGAAGCGTGACATGTTAGGTATCTATTTACTCTGTGTAACATCATCTTTCACATTATGCAAAACAATTGGGCTAACTTTACTGTTTTTTTTTTTTGTTTCTTCTTTTTAAATCATGAAACTGTTTCTTTTCCCAAAAACAAAAAAACGCGTTTGAAAAATTTCTGCACAAATACAATGTGAGATAAAAAGTTGCAATGACTGCCATTTTATTCTCTGGGGTCTCTGCTAAAAAAAAACATATATAATGTTTGGGGGTTCTGTTTAATTTTCTAGCGAAAAAAAATCATGATTTTTACATGTAGGAGAGAAATGTCAGAATTGGCCTGGGTAGGCAAGTGGTTAACCTCGTTCGCAGAGGTGGTCTTCTTGTTCAGCAAACCAGTTCAGAAACAAAAAAAACCCAACAGAGAATTTCTTAATCCAAGGAGGTTCTGAGTCCTCAAAATGACACTACAACAGTAAGTGTGTTCCTATGGGGGTAGTAGTTCATAAATCTTCAGCACACCTACTATTACCCTCCACACATCCACATCCTGTTATTGTGTAACCAACCTGCGTAAGCCTTGAGAACCCTATGTGCCATTTCCCCCCTTTACAAAGTAGCAGCCCAGCACCATCCCTACAGATATACAATATATACACACAGCACAAGGCCGTGTTCACACTATGGGACGATCATCGGGGCTGCAGTTCCTCTGATCTCCACAAGGTGGTGATCTCACTTCTGCCCAGACAGGAAGTCTCTATGGAAGACAGGAAGTGATGTCAGTACAGACAGGAAATTCCATGTGGTAAAGAGAAGACATTGCTGGACCTGGCAGCAGAAAAGATAATAAGATCTTTTTTTATACGTACAAAAAAACTCAGAATAATTCTTACTTTCATTTTTCAAAATTATCTCTCTATAAGAAAGCCCGAATAGATAAAATGATGACACAAATGAGGATGGAGGAGGACTGGAGTCACATGACTGAGAAGATACTAAACCTCACCCTGGAGATCATCTACCTGCTGACCGGAGAGGTGAGGAGGATTCTGGGAGGTCACATGACATCACTCTTATCTCTATTAATAAAACACAGACCTGACCGGAGAGGTGAGGAGGATTCTGGGAGGTCACATGACATCACTCTTATCTCTATTAATAAAACACAGACCTGACCGGAGAGGTGAGGAGGATTCTGGGAGGTCACATGACATTACTTTTATCTCTATTAATAAAACGCAGACCTGACCGGAGAGGTGAGGAGGATTCTGGGAGGTCACATGACATTACTTTTATCTCTATTAATAAAACGCAGACCTGACTGGAGAGGTGAGGAGGATTCTGGGAGGTCACATGACATCACTCTTATCTCTATTAATAAAACATAGACCTGACCGGAGAGGTGAGGAGGATTCTGGGATTCTAACATGATATTCCTATTGGTTCTCCAATATAGAGATTTCCTCTTGTGAAGTCAGGTGATCATATGACCATCACAGTGCCTCCATGTGACTCCCTAAAACCTGAGAGACGCAACATGGAGAAGATTCTAGAAGTCACCAAGAAGATGATGGAGCTGCTGACAGGAGAGGTGAGGAGGATTCTGGGAATTCTGGGACATTATCCAGTAACAGACAAGGGATGTGTCTGGATGGTGACTGTATCATTGTGTGTGTCAGGTTCCTATAAGGTGTCAGGATGTCACTGTCTATTTCTCCATGGAGGAGTGGGAGTATTTAGAAGGACACAAGGATCTCTACAAGGACGTCATGATGGACAATCAGCCGCCCCTCACATCACCGGGTAAGAGGAGACTTTATTGTAAAGGAGAGAGCAGTACGGAGGCCCCACCTAGAACTGGGGCCTCATACATTGAATTTTGGTGCCCCTTTTCTCTGAAGGCCCTTATTGCACATGATAACGAGGGACCTGGCTTGTTCCACCAGATTGGTAATTTTCGCACAACATTCGTCTACCTAGAGCCCCAAGAGAATCTTTGATATTGGCGACATTTTGAATTGGCTTAAGGGGTTCGACTTGGTGTGTCTCCTCCCCTCCCCTCGTTATACACTCCCAGGGATGATTTGCGCAGACTGGACACTTTCCATGCAGTTGGATGATAGCTTCTTAGATATTAACAGAGAATATAATCTTACCTGCACATGCCCCCGAGGAAGCGGGTGACCGGGAGACATGTAGGTCAGTTGTACAGTTCTGGTGGGACACCTCGTTGAAACAACACCTTATAAGCTTGTTACAAGGACTGACTACGTATTATATATGGGGGGGCGTTTTTCCGTCCATGATTTTGTGCAGATACGCTCTTGGTTATTTTGATTTTAACCACTTCACCTCCGGAAGGTTTTACCCCCTTTATGACCAGGACATTTTTTTGGTATTCAGCACTTGTCTACTGTCCATTCATAGAGAGAGGAAAACACAGGGGCGGGCTTTACAGTGATTGATCACTGTGGTAGCCAAACAGAGGCTACCGCAGCGATCAGGTGACCCGGGATCATTAATATGGGACCCAGGGGCTCTTGGTGAGACCCCGGTCTCCGTGCTGGGAGTGCGCTACGCAGCGCGCTCCCTGCACAAAGGTAGATACGCAAATATGCGGCTGCATGGAAAAAAAAAACAGTCCAGCGAGGCCCTATATATATGTGTTATGTCTGCGTCAAGGGGTTAACATCTAGGGGCAATCAAGGGGTTAAACGGTGTGCCCAGCAATGTGTAATGTGCGCTGCTTTTACTTATGAATCTGGCTGTTTTTTCCTCCCTGCTTTTCAGGGAGAAGAAACAGCCCGATTGCTGTCCCTATATACATAGACGTACCTTACGTCATTTTGTGCAATAGACTAGACATGTGCAATGCGTTTAGTTCGGAATTCGTTTTTTAGCGAATTTTGACAAATCTTGGAATTTTGGAAATTCGAAATTTTCGAAATTCGGAAATTGGAAAATTCAGAAGTTTTTAAATTCGGAAGTTTGGATATTCGGAAATTCGGAAATTGGAGATTTCGAAAATTGGAAAACTCGGAAGTTCGGATATTCGGAAGTTCGGTAATTTGAAAATTCGTAATTCGAAATTTCAGGAATTCGAAATTTCGGAAATTCGAAACTCGGAAATTGGAAAATTTAGAAGTTCGGAAATTTGGAACTTTGGATATTTAAACGTTCGGAAATTCGAAAATTCGGAAATTTGAAAATTGGGAAATTGGAAATTCGGAGATTCGAAAATTGGGAAATTATAAATTTGACATTTCAGAAATTCGAAAATTGGGAAATTAGAAATTTCGAAAATTGGAAAATTCGGAAGTTCGGAAATTCGGAAGTTTGGATATTCGGAAGTTGGGATATTCGGAAGTTCAGAAATTCGAAAATTTGGAAATTCGAAAATTCGGAAATTTGAAAATTCGAAAATTCAAAAATCAAAAATTCGGAAATTCGAAAATCTGAATTTTCGGATTTCCGAATTTTTGAAAAAAACGAATGAAACAAAAACGAACAAATTTTTTGTCAGTGCACATGTCTACAATAGATACTGTGGGCGCGCGCGCTGATTGGCCAGAGGGGGGAGCCAACCAGCGGGTTTCGGCGGAACGTGATATTTGCCGGCCACCCGCGATCGCTCCCCAGAGAGATAGAAGGGCAGTTTGTTGATGTAAACAAAGCAGGCCGCCGTTCTGTCAGAGATGAACACAGTGATCCTGTGATCTTGTCATCTACTGAGTCCATCCCCCACACAGTTAGAAAGCACGCCCCTAGGGACACACTTAACCCTTTGATCGCCCCCCAATGTTATTTCCTTCCCTGCCCATGTCATTAGTACAGTGACAGTGCATATTTTTAGCACCGATCACTGTAGTAAAGTCACTTAGTCCCAAAAAAGTGTCAGTTAGGTGTCCGATCTGTCCGCTGCAATGTTGCAGTCCCGCTAAAATTCACTGATCGCCGCCATTACTAGTAAAAAAAAAATTTAAATAAATAAAAATGCCATAAATCTATCCCCTAGTTTTTAGACGCTATAAACCAATTAATATACGCTTATTGGGATTTTTTTTACCAAAAATATGTAGCAGAATACATATCGGCCTAAACTGATGAAGAAATCTAATTTTTTTTTTTTTTGGATGTGTTTTATAGCAGAAAGTAAAAAAATATATATATTTTTTTTTTCAATATTTTTGGTCTTTTTTTGTTTCACCACCAAAAGGAAGCTCTATTTGTGGGGGAAAAACATCAATTTTATTTGGGTACAGCATTATACGAATGCGCAATTGTCAGTTAAAGAACGCAGTGCTGTATCGCAAAAAATGGCCTGGTCATTAAGGGGGCAAATCCTTTCCGGGGCTGAAGTGGTTAATGGCATCCCAGTCTTAGTCCGTAGGGTTTAATATTGAGTTGGCCACTCAAGTTCCTCCACCTCAAACTCGCTCATCCATGTCTTTATGGACCTTGCTTTGTGCACTGGTCCAAATCATTTGTTGGAGGGGGATTATGGTGTGGGGGTTGTTTTTTAGGGGTTGGGCTTGGCCCTTTAGTTCCAGTGAAGGGAACTCTTAAGGCATCAGCATACCAAGACATTTTGGACATTTTCATGCTCCCAACTTTGTGGGAACAATTTGGGGATGGCCCCTTCCTGTTCCAACATGACTGCGCACCAGAGCACAAACAAGGCCCATAAAGACATGGATGAGCGAGTTGGGGTGGAGGAACTTGACTGGCCTGCACAGAGTCCTGACCTCAACCCCATAGAACACCTTTGGGATGAATTAGAGCGGAGACTGCGAGCCAGGCCTTCTCATCCAACTTCAGTGCCTGACCTCACAAATGCGCTTCTAGAAGAATGGTCAAACATTCCCATAGACACCCTCCTAAACCTTGTGGACGGCCTTCCCAGAAGAATTGAAGCTGTTATAGCTGCAAAGGGTGGGCCAACTCAATATTGAACCCTCTGGACTAAGACAGTCTTCATCTTGGTTGTTCTCCCCCCATCCTCTGGTGGGGCTCAGCCCCGCTGTTATTCAAGACTAAATCATGAACTAAATAAGGAAGTGCAGGACTTCTTGTGTTGGGAAGATGGCAATGAGTGATAGAGGGGGAGGGGACACTCGTCCTATAATCCCCTCATCACTGTCACTCCTATAAAAGACAGTTCTCGTTGTTTCCTCACTCTCTGACTAAGGTCCATGAATAAAGAAATGAACTGGTAGGAGATCAGAGGACCCATTTACTAGTTACCTTGAGGGGGGAATTGTAATATCCTCAGAGACAAAGCTGTCTGATGTGGGCGGAGTCCTGGTTTAGGGGAACCAATCAGCTCATGTCTAGTAATAATCTTTGTATTTCTATTTTATTAGATGGACGGGAGATGAGGAAAACCTCAGAGGATTGTCTCACTTTGTCTCCAGACTGTAAAGTAGAAGATGAGGACATCACACAGTATAGTCCAGGAGAAAACCCGACTACCTCAAATGTCCATCCGGCACCACACAGTGTAGATGGACCATCGTATTCCTCTTATCCTGAGGAACCTCAGACTGTGCGGGACGGTGCCGGACCATCGTATTCCTCTTATCCTGAGGAACCTCAGACTGTGCGGGACGGTGCCGGACCATCGTATTCCTCTTATCCTGAAGAACCTCAGACTGTGAGGGACGGTGCCGGACCATCGTATTCCTCTTATCCTGAGGAACCTCAGACTGTGCGGGACGGTGCCGGACCATCGTATTCCTCTTATCCTGAGGAACCTCAGACTGTGAGGGATGGTGCCGGACCATCGTATTCCTCTTATCCTGAGGAACCTCAGACTGTGCGGGACGGTGCCGGACCATCGTATTCCTCTTATCCTGAGGAACCTCAGACTGTGAGGGATGGTGCCGGACCATCGTATTCCTCTTATCCTGAGGAACCTCAGACTGTGCGGGACGGTGCCGGACCATCGTATTCCTCTTATCCTGAGGAACCTCAGACTGTGAGGGACGGTGCCGTCCTTCCAACAGATAAGAGGTTTTCCTGTACTGAGTGCGGGAAGTGTTTCCGTTTTAAATCCAGTCTCAATGTGCATAAAAGATCTCACACAGGTGAGAAGCAACATTCCTGTCCTGAGTGCGGGAAATGTTTTTCACGGAAGTTCAATCTTTACACACATCAGAGATTGCACACGGGGGAAAAGCCTTATTCTTGTTCTGAGTGTGGGAAATATTTTATTAAAAAATCCATGCTTACCAAACATCAAAGGTCTCACATGGAAGAAAAACCATACTCCTGTTCTGAGTACGGGAAATGTTTTTCATATAATTCTGATCTTTTCACACATCAGAGATTGCATATGGTGGAGAAGATTTTTTCCTGTCCTGAGTGCGGGGAATGTTTTTCAAGCAATTTACACCTTTACAGACATCATAGATTGCACATGGGGGAGAAGCCGTATTCCTGTTCCGAGTGTGGGAAATGTTTTGTAACAATATCAGAGCTTACCACACATCAAAGGTCTCACATGGGGGAAAAACCGTATTCCTGTCCTGAGTGCGGGAAATATTTTCCAGATAAGTCCCATCTTTCCAGACATCAGAGATCGCACACAGGGGAGAAGCCGTATTCCTGTCCTGAGTGCGGGAAATGTCTGTCAAGCGAATCGCATCTTTACAGACATCAGAAGTTGCACACGGGGGAGAAGCCATATTCTTGTGCTGATTGTGGGAAATGTTTTTCACAGAGGTCCCATCTTTCCAGACATCAGAGATCTCACACAGGTGAGAAGCCGTATTCCTGTCCTGAGTGCGGGAAAAGTTTTTCAAGGAATACACATCTTACCAGACATCAGAGATCGCACACGGGGGATGAGCCGTATTCCTGTCCTGAGTGAGGGGATTGTTCCTCAGTGAAGTCCTGTCTTTCTGTACATCAGGGGTCCCACACAACCCTCGAGGTGTATTAGTGAGTGCGGGAAATGTCTTGTATATGAATGTTGCTGGACATGTGGGGAAGAAGCACACCCTGATATACACCTCAGATATACTCCATGGCTGATCTTCATCATGTAAGAAACAGTTCATAGACCTCAACCGTAGCCTGACCTTTTAACAAAGCTGTCCTATGGAATAAATGATACAACAGTGCCATCTAGAGGGTGGATTGGTAAATGTTTCTCCCATTGAAACATAGTATTGAGAAAGGGGCCACACCCATGTGGTGAATAATAAAACTTTCCAAATAAAAAGGCAACAACATAAGAAACGGCAAGAAACAGTTCATAAGGAACTCAGAGATCACCAAAGACATGGATGAAGTGTTGTACTGTGTTGGCCATTGATAGCAGGAGAAAAATAAAAATGGAGTCATTACCTCTCATTGGCTGAGTACATTTTGTGGTGGAAGATTTCACAAACACTTACAGGTCTGTTTTTTAAAAAACAATAGTGGAAAAAATGTGAGAAAATTTTAGGCATGGTATATTTCATACAGTAAACGTGCAGAATGGAAAAATTTGTTTAATTTCGGATAGTTTAGTTTTGTTACTAATTTTGTTTCATTGATTCATTTCGGAATTCGTTTAGTTTCATTTAATTTAATTCTGTTTCGTCTATAAATTTTCTAACGAATTCCGAATTTAGAATTCGGATCGGATGAAAAATGATTGACAGATTCGAATTCTGTGTGAAGAATAGCTGGTTGTTAAGTAGCGGGCCGGGAAGCCGGCCGCCGCGTCCTTAACAACCGATGATTTTGCTGTCAGCGGGCTTCCCCAAAAAAGAATGCCGGCAATAGAAAATTCTGAAAAACAAAACAGCGTCGGATACCCCCCTTAATCCAAACCATGCCCTTCGGGTCTGGTGTGGATTTTAAGAGGGACCCCATGCCAGAATTTTAAAAAAAAATGGCGTGGGGTCTCTTTGGAAAACAGGAAGTGATGTCAGATACTGACAGGAAGTGAGCATAGAGCCCCTTTCACGGCTGATCAGGAGTAGAGACGGGCTCGGGCCTATTCGAAAATGCCACATGCCCGATCCCGCCAGGAAGTCGACACGGCACACCGCTAATCACAGGCAGCTGCACAGATCAGGAAATGTTTCACTGCCTGTGATATGTTCTAGGATGTCAAGTGAAATAAGGGAGAGCGATCCTTAACCCCTTGAAAAACGCTCGTTCGTAGAGGAGGACTGTTTATGCAGCAAACCAGTTCAGAAACAAAACAAAGCCAACAGAGAATTTGTCAGTCCAAGAAGGTCCTTCATCCTCCAAATTGTAGCAAACACTAAACCAGTGGTCATCAACCCTGTCCTCAGGGTCCACTAACAGGCCAGGTTTGCAAGATAACTGAAATACATCACAGGTGCACCTGACCTGCATGCTTTGGCCAATCACAGCGCCCTCTACGCCCCACACTATATAAGGCAGCATACACGGTGGCCCTGTGTAGTGTTGTTGGCATGGACAGAGAGATAGCTTAAGTTAGATTTGGCAGGCAGGTTATTCAGTTAGTTGCAGCGTATTTGATATATATATATGTGTTGGGTGGGGATAAGAGAGGGAGATGATGTCGGGTTCTCCACACACAGCCAGAGAAGCCTGATGAAGAGCGATTCACACTCGATACTGTACAGTAGCTTGCACGTCTGCACTTTCAAGTTTTGTATGTATTGGAATTTTCAAGTAAAAGAAATATTTGCATCAAGCATCGGTCCATTTTGTCTTCATTATTGATTTATGGTGGAAGATTGGGAGTCCACCCTGACGGTGCTGTGATCTGAATAAAGCATTAAGAAAAGAAGGTAACCCACCTGAAGTTTGAATATATATATATATATATACAGTCAGTCTTGTGTATATATATATATATATATATATATATATATATATATATATACACTCTGCATTTAGCATAGCCTATAAATTCAGTGTTTACTCTATATTCAGTCAGTGCAGGCAGTGTATTAATATATATATATATATATATACAGTCTTGTATTTATATATATATATATATACAGTATATATATATATAGCCTATATCTACAGTGCATTCTGTGGTGTACTGTTTCTAATACACTTCAGGCAGTGTACACAGTATCTAATACAGTGTGTACAGTGTCTACTACACTTCTGGTGGTGTACACAGTATAAAATACAGTGCAGCCATAGTACAGTTGCTAATACAGTGCAGGCGGTGTACATAGTATCTAATACAGTGTGTACAGTTTCTAATACACTTCTGGTGGTGTACACAGTACACAATGCAGTACAGCCGTAGTACAGTTTCTACTACTTTTCTGGTGGTGTACACAGTATCTAATACAGTGTGTACAGTTTCTAATACACTTCTGGTGGTGTATACAGTACACAATACAGTGCAGCCATAGTACCAGTGTTGGCCCGTGCATTAAGGGCGCGCGGGCGCTGCCCCCTCTCTCCTGCCACCCCCTCTGTGCACTATGGATAGATTCATGCATTGCATGAATCTATCCATGGCCGCTGCAGCCACCCCCCATACAGGCGTCCGGACCCTTTTCAGGCGCCAGGCGCCTGAATTACAGTGGCGGGGGGTCGTTTTTGAAGCACCTGATTAGAGCAATAGGCTATAATAGGCGTCAAAAATGGTGACCTGCGAGCACCGTGCTTGGTGCTCGCAGTTCACTCAGCTGTGTTAGGTAGGCTGGCAGCATTTGATGGGCACACTGGCAGCATTTAATTGGCACAGTGGCTGCGTTTGATGACACAGTGGCAGCATTTGATGGCACAGTGGCTCGTTTGATGGCACACTGGCAGCATTTGATGGGCACACTGGCAGCATTTGATGGGCACACTGGCAGCATTTAATTGGCACAGTGGCTGCATTTGATGGCACAGTGGCTCGTTTGATGGCACAGTGGCTGCAATTGATGGTTTTGTTTCAGAGTTTTTCAGTTTATTTGCGCCCCCCCAAAAAATTTTGAGCACCAGCCGCCACTGTGTAGCACAGTTGCTAATACAGTGCAGGCGGTGTATACAGTATCTAATACAGTGTGTACAGTGTCTACTACACTTCTGGTGGTGTACACAGTACACAATACAGTGCAGCCGTAGTACAGTTTCTACTACTTTTCTGGTGGTTTACACAGTATCTATTACAGTGTGTACAGTTTCTTCTACACTTCTGGTGGTGTACACAGTACACAATACAGTGCAGCCGTAGTACAGTTGCTAATACAGTGCAGGCGGTGTACACAGTATCTAATACAGTGCATACAGTTTCTACTATACTTCTGGTGGTGTACACAGTATCTAATACAGTGTAGTGTGGTGTTGCAAGACAAAATATTCATCATGTCCGGAAGGCCACCAAGGAGAGGCTCACAGCACAGAAATTGTCCATTGCTCAAGGAACCCCTAGAAACCTTTGGAGGAACCCTGGCTGAGAAAGGCTGGACTTGTCAATAATATATTTCTATCGCCCTTGGTGGGGCTGGAGATGACCCCATCTATAAGGATATATAGTACATACACACACAGCACATGGCCGTGTTCACACTACGAGAAGTTTCTCGGGGCTGCATGTTGACACTGCAGTTCGTCTGTCCTTTATTACCCAAACAGTCCTCTCCGCTCCTCTCAAGACGTCCTGTTCTCAAGCTCCCTTGTCTCCTCATCCCATGTTCATCTCCAGAACTTCTCCAGAGCCTCTCCCAACCTCTGGAACTCTCTACCTCAATCTGTCCGGCTATCTCCTACCCTGGCTGCATTCAGGCAACCCCAGAAAACTCATCTTTTCAGGGAAGCCTATGACGCCTGTAATGCCCTGTACACACAGGGCGGACTTTTCGGCAACAAAGGTCCGACAGTCTTTCCGACGGAATTTTGATGGACTTCCGAGAGACTTTCTAACGAACGGACTTGCCTACACACGATCACACCAAAGTCTGACGGATTTGTATGTGATGATGTACGACCAGACTAAAATAAGATAGCCAGTAGCCAATAACTGCCCTAGCGTTGGTTTTCGTCCATCAGACTAGCATACAGACGAGCAGATTTTTCAACCGGACTCGAGTCCGTTGGACAAATTTGAAACATGTTCCAAATCTAAAGTCCGTCAGATTTTCGACCGAAAAAGTCCGCTGCAGGTCCGATGGAGCCCACACACGGTCGGATTGTCCGCCGGATTGGGTCCGTCGGACCAGTCCGGTAGAAAAGTCCACTCGTGTGTACGCGGCATTACTAATCTTTTATCACTTCCATCAGCTCATCCCCCACAGTTATAGACAGTGATATATTTTAGACTTGTGCACAACGGAAAATTTCATTTAGTTTCGGTTCGTTGTCATTCGTAAAATACATAAGTTCGTTCCTTTATATTCATTATGTTACGGTAATACATTTTCGGATAATTCGTTATTTCTGTAGAGTTTCGATATTCGTTATACTCAATATCGAATCATGTCGAATGAATTCGTTATATGCACTATAATTTCGTTCGTTTTCGTTGAAATTTGATATTTATGTATATATATTCCTGATAATGATTCGTAGTTTGGAAAGTCGTTTGTTTATTGAATCTTTTAACACACACAATGACAATATCTCTTCTCCTCTGCTCAAATACAATACAACACCCTTCTCACTCACCTCTCAGGAATGCACTTTGCCAGTTATCCAACCTCCAGCACAAAATTAATCAGCTGATTGGACTGTAAGATTTACTTTGAGTTGATCTTTTGTTTCTTTAGATCTTTAACGAACTACCGAATCATGTCGAATTCATTCGTTATATCCGCTACAATTTCTTTAGTATTCGTTGAAATTCGTTATTTTTTTTATTGCTGCATTGATGCATCCGAATGTCCGAAAGATGCAAAATTCGGCCAAATTTTGATTTGTTACGAAACGAATTGCACAAGCCTAATATATTTCTATCACCCTTGGTGGGAGTGGAGATGGCCCCATCTATAAGGATATACAGTACATACACACACAGCACAAGGCCGGGTTCACACTACGAGATGTTTTTCGGGCCTGCAGTTCCTCTGAGCTTCACAAGGTGAAGATCTTCTCACTTCTACCCAGACAGGAAGTCTCTTTTGAAGACAGGAAGTGATGTCAGATACAGACAGGAAGTTCCGGGTGAGAGGTGAGTCTGGAGGAAGTAGAGAGAAGACATTGCTGGAAGTGGCAGCAGAGAAGGTAATAAGATCTTTTTTTCTATTTACACCCAGTAAACCCCCCCGTCATGTCCGTCCTCTTCCTCCATAGTCACTGTGATGTCTTTTATCTCCAGCAGATGATGATACACACATATATAGTGTGGAAACCTAGATTAACCCCTTCAGGGTCAGAACATTCCCCCACTTACTGGGCCGGAAGTAGAACATTTCCTTTATTTTGGCGTTAAATTCTAGTAATATGTTCCTCTAAACAAACAGAATATGTTGCATCATTGCAGAAAATAGTAGGGTACAGGGCGCTCTTAAACAAAGACTATCCAGGAAACTAAAAAGTTCAAAGTCTATGACTTGATGAAGACCAGTAGGGCGGCGGGCAGGTGTCCTATGGTGCACATCAGTAGCACTCCATGAGAAAGTTAAATTTTGGTAAGAAATAAAGCAGAAAGAAGGCACATTTAAGTGCAGTAAAAACAAAGCTTTAATAGGCCAAAACTGTTAAAAACACTTACAAGAGTAAATAGGTATACAGGCTCATCACATAGTGTAAAGTGTCCAGCGGAAGGTGCTCCCTAGATTGTCCTATCGACATGTCTCCTGGCCTGCCAGTGGTGTGGAGTTTTGTGTCAGGCACCCTAGAGGATTCGCCGTGCTATTACAAGTGCCCTCTTTCTGCTTTATGTTCCATCAGTGGTGTCAGAGGAAGGAGGGTTCTGAGGGAAGTAGAGGAGCTGAAGAGCCTCTCAGGGGGTAGTGGGGCTTACGGGCTGTGAGGCCCTTAATGGAGTACTTAGGTTGCAGGACTCTGAGAGAAGAGGGAGCCTTGGGCTGTGATGGTCCTCCTTCTCAATCTGCACTCATTTTTTTTAGACCTTCTCCTTTTCACCCTATCCCTGCTCAAGTGATATATTCTAGGATACCAAGCAGAATGAAGAAGAGCAGTCCTGAACCCCTTGGAGGGCACTTGTTCATAAAGGAGGTCTGTTTATACTGGAAACCAGTTCAGAAACAAAACCAAGCCAACAGAGAATTTGTCAGGCCAAGGGGGTCCTGAGACTTTAAAAAGTTAACAAACACTAAACAGTCTGATTTACTAACTGCGAAAACCAATACGCTTACTATTAGACCTTTCTGTGACCTTTGATTCTGTTGACCACCCCGCTCCTTCTCAATAAACTCTACTCCCTTGGCCTTCAAGATTCTGCTCTATCCTGGTTCTCCTCCTCTCTATTTCCTTTTTTTTTGTAGGGGTCCTCCAAGGCTCTGTTCTTGGACCGCTTTTCTTCTCTATCTACACCTCCTCCCTTGGTCACTTGATAACCTCCCATGGCTTCCAATACCATCTCTAAGCCGATGACACCCAAGTCTATCTCTCTACTCCTCACCTCACTCCTGTTTCCTCTTGCATTACTAACTTACTAACTGACATATCAGCATGGATGTCACACCACTTCCTTAAACGAAATCTCTCTAAAACCGAGCTGATGAAAATCTCCCCCCCCCCGCCTGTGTCCTCCTCCATGACTTTCCATCAAAATCAATAATGCAACCATCAATCCCTCCCCTCACACAATGGTGTATTCCTAGACTCTGACCTGTCCTTTCGGCCCCAAATCCAATTGTTGTCAAAAGCTTGTAGACTTTACCCCTGTAACATCTCTAAAATTCGCCCCTTTTTATTAAGTAACCACCAAGCTCCTCATTCACTCCCTTGTTATCTCTCACCTTGACTATTGCAACTCCCTCCTCATAGGCCTGCCTCTCCATAGGCTCCTCCCCTCTTCAGTCTATCATAAATCCGGCTGCCAGACTTATCCACCTTACCAACCGTTCAGCGTCTGCCACCCCCCTCCGCAATCCCTACACTGCCCTCCCCTCAGTGTCCTCCACCTTTTTTTTTTGCTAATCCCTCCACTGGCCTCTATTCAGTGTCCTCCACCAATCCCCACACTGTTTCCGATCGCCCAGTGAATTAAATTCAAAATACTAACAGTAACATACAAAGCCATTCACAACTCTGCCCCGAGCTACATCACCAATCTTGTCTCCAAATATCATCAAAACCATCCTCTCCGCTACCTCTCAAGACCTCCTGCTCCCAAGCTCCCTTGTCTCCTCCTTGCATGCTCGACTCCAGGACTTCTACAGAGCCTCTCCCATCCTCTGGAATTCTCTACCTCAATCTGCTCGCCTATATCCTGTTCTGGCTGCCTTTAGGCGATCCCTGAATACTCATCTATTCAGGGAAGCCTATCACACCTCCAACTAATCTTTTTATCACTTCTATCACCTCATCCCCCACAGTCATAACCTTTTGTACCACCTGCCCCTCCTTCTAGATTGTAAGCTCTTCTGAGCAGGGCCCTTTTAACCCTCTTGTATTTTAACTATACTGTCTCCCTTTTATAATGTAAAGTGCTGCATAAACTATTGGTGCTATATAAACCCTGTATAATAATAATAAGTGTGTTCCCATGGGGGCAGTAGTTCTTCCATCTTCACCACACCTACTATTAACCCCCTCACATCCACATCCTATTGCTCTGTACTATTGAGAACCCTGTGTGCCATTTACCTTCTTTTATAAAGTAGCAGGCCAGCACTGTCCCTACAGATATATAATACATAGACACAGCACAAGGCCGTGTTGATACCATTAGTTTTTCAGGGCTGCAGTTCCTCCGTGCTCCACAAAGTGGTGATCTTCTCACTTCTACCCCAGACAGGAAGCCTCTACGAAAGACAGGAAGTGATGTCAGGTACAGACAGGAAATTCCATGTGCTATGAATTAGAGAGGACAAATTGCTCCACCTGGCAGCAGAGGAGGTAATAAGATATTATTTTATATTTACAAAAAACTCCAAATAATTCTTACTTTAATTTGCCAAAATTATCTCTCTATAAGAAAGCCTGAATAGATAAAATAATGACACGAATGAGGATGGAGGAGGACCGGAGTCACATGACTGAGAGGATACTAAACCTCACCCTGGAGATCATCTACCTGCTAACCGGAGAGGTGAGGAGGATTCTGGGAGGTCACATGACATCACTCTTATCTCTATTAATAAAACACAGACCTGATTGGAGAGGTGAGGAGGATTCTGGGAGGTCACATGACATCACTCTTATCTCTATTAATAAAACACAGACCTGACCGGAGAGGTGAGGAGGATTCTGGGAGGTCTCATGACATCACTCTTATCTCTATTAATAAAACACAGACCTGACCGGAGAGGTGAGGAGGATTCTGGGAGGTCACATGACATCACTCTTATCTCTATTAATAAAACACAGACCTGACCGGAGAGGTGAGGAGGATTCTGGGAGGTCACATGACATCACTCTTATCTCGATTAATAAAACACAGACCTGACCGGAGAGGTGAGGAGGATTCTGGGATTCTAACATGATATTCCTATTGGTTCTCCAATACAGAGATTTCCTCTTGTGAAGTCAGGTGATCATATGACCATCACAGTGCCTCCATGTGACTCCCTAAAACCTGAGAGACACAACATGGAGAAGATTCTAGAAGTCACCAAGAAGATGATGGAGCTGCTGACAGGAGAGGTGAGGAGGATTCTGGGAATTCTGGGACATTATCCAGTAACAGACAAGGGATGTGTCTGGATGGTGACTGTATCATTGTGTGTGTCAGGTTCCTATAAGGAGTCAGGATGTCACTGTCTATTTCTCCATGGAGGAGTGGGAGTATTTAGAAGGACACAAGGATCTCTACAAGGACGTCATGATGGACAATCAGCCGCCCCTCACATCACCGGGTAAGAGGAGACTTTATTGTAAAGGAGAGAGCAGTACGGAGGCTCCACCTAGATCCCCCATCATCTGATAAGGAGCCGCTGATAATATTGGGTCCTCTGTTCTGCCACAACTCTTAAAACCACTCAGTCCCCACTGACACACCCAGTTAGAGGTGGTGGACCACTCCCACCTGGATGTCATCCAGCTTTTTATGGGTTAGGGGCATGCAACGCGCCACTGCCATGACTGCTGTGTCCACCAGACACTGAATTTTGACTCCCAATACCCGGCTGCTTTCATATGATCGCTATGTCAACAAAGCTGTTATTTCATTCATAACAGCTGTGATTCCGTTAGTGATACAGTGATTGGCCTACAGCTATCACATGGTACCTGGGCCAATCACAGCACCCTGTACCATGTGATAGCTGTGGGTCAATCAGAGCACACAATAGTAAGTCACAGCTATTATGAATGTAACCCATTCATGACAGTTATGACAGTTCAATGCATTACTGTTACAGTGATCATCATTGTAACAGTAATCAACTGTAAAAATAAAAATAAAAAATCCCTGATTACCCCTCAGTGTTGTAGTGCCACTATGGTGACACTGAATTACTCCGATGAAAGTATGTAAGAAAGGGAAAAAAAAATGTTTAAAAAATAATTTAATAAAAAAATTATTTTTTTATTTTTTTTAAACATACTGTTACCAGTCAGTATTCCTGATCACCGCCACACCAATCATCAGATGGTAAAACTGTACTGCTCTGGTCACAGTATGTTAAAAAAAATGGGGGAAAAAAAAATATATATATACACTATATATATAGATAGATATATATCTATATATATATATATAGATATATATCTATCAATATATATATATATTTTTTTTTTTAAACTTGCTGCCAACAGTCAGAACCCCTGATTGCCACCACACCAGTCATGTCATATATACTCTTTGTTATACATTACATACTCCTGACCCCTGCACTTGCACTATATACTCTATGTTGTACATTACATAGTCCTGACTTCGGCTCTCCCCTCTACCCACTGCTATATATACACATAATATGTATTCTCTTTTGTTACACCCATTTCCTACCAGCTGGACATTTTATATCTGATGATGTGATTGGAGGACAGACTTTTACATGTTAATAATAATGTGATAACATCCTCTAACTTTGGGACCTTAAACAGAAAGTGATAATGAGGGAGGAGTCAATAACCCAATGATGGTGGTCTTCAGGATCAGTCCAGTCTTCATCTTGGTTGTTCTCCCCCCATCCTCACTCTCTGACCTCTGGTGGGGCTCAGCCCCGCTGTTATTCATGACTAAATCATGGACTACATAAAGGAAGTGCAGGACTTCTTGTGTTGGGAAGATGGCAATGAGTGATAGGTGGGGTGGGGACACTCGTCCTATAATCCCCTCATCACTGTCCCTCCTGTAAAAAAAAGTTCTCGTAGTTTCCTCACTCTCTGACTAAGGTCCATGAATAAAGAAATGAACTGGTAGGAGATCAGAGGACCCATTTACTAGTTACCTTGAGGGGGGAATTGTAAGATTCTCAGAGACAAAGCTGCCTGATGTGGGCGGAGTCCTGGTTTAGGGGAACCAATCAGCTCATGTCTAGTAATAATCTTTGTATTTCTATTTTAGTAGATGGACGGGAGATGAGGAAAACCTCAGAGGATTGTCTCACTTTGTCTCCAGACTGTAAAGTAGAAGATGAGGACATCACACAGTATAGTCCAGGAGAAAACCCGACTACCTCAAATGTCCATCCGGCACCACACAGTGTAGATGGACCATCGTATTCCTCTTATCCTGAGGAACCTCAGACTGTGCGGGACAGTGCCGGACCATCGTATTCCTATTATCCTGAGGAACCTCAGACTGTGCGGGACGGTGCCGGACCATCGTATTCCTCTTATCCTGAGGAACCTCAGACTGTGCGGGACGGTGCCGGACCATCGTATTCCTCTTATCCTGAGGAACCTCAGACTGTGCGGGATGGTGCCGGACCATCGTATTCCTCTTATCCTGAGGAACCTCAGACTGTGAGGGACGGTGCCGGACCATCGTATTCCTCTTATCCTGAGGAACCTCAGACTGTGAGGGATGGTGCGGGACCATCTTATTTCTTTTATTCTGAGGAACCTCAGACTGTGAGGGATGGTGCTGGACCATCGTATTTCTCTTATCCTGAGAAACCTCAGACTGTGAGGGGCGGTGCCGTCCTTCCAACAGATAAGAGGTTTTCCTGTGCTGAATGCGGGAAGTGTTTTCGTTTTCATTCCAAACTTAATGTGCATAAAAGAACTCACACAGGTGAGAAACCACATTCCTGTCCCGAGTGTGGGAAATGTTTTGTGGAAAAATCACAACTTGTCAGACATCAGAGATCTCACACGGGGGAGAAGCCGTATTCCTGTCCTGGGTGCGGGAAATGCTTTTCAGATAAATCCAATCTTTACAAACATCAGAGAGTGCACACGGGTGAGAAGCCATATTCCTGTTCTGAGTGCGGGAAATGTTTTATGCAAAGATCACACCTTGTCACACATCAAAGGTCTCACATGGGGGAAAAACTATATTCGTGTTCTGAGTGCAGGAAATGGTTTCCAATGAAGTCCCAACTTTACAGACATCAGAGATCTCACACAGGTGTGAAGCCGTATCCCTGCCTTGTGTGCGGGAAATGTTTTTCAGATAAGTCCACTCTTTACACACATCAGAAATCGCACACAGGGGAGAAGCCGTATTCCTGTTTTGAATGTGGAAAATGTTTTGTAGAAAAATCAACACTTGTACGGCATAAAAGGTCTCACACAGGTGAGAAGCCATATACCTGTCCTGAGTGCGGGAAATGTTTTTCACAGAAGTATATTCTTAACAGACATCAGAGGTCTCACACGGGGGAGAAGCCGTATTCCTGTCCCAAGTGCGGAAAAAGTTTTGCAGATAAGTCCACTCTTTCCACACATCAGAGATCTCACACGGGGGAGAAGCCACTTCACTGTCCTGAGTGAGGGAATTGTTCCTCAGTGAAGTCCTGTCTTCCTGTACATCAGGGGTCCCACACAACCCTCGAGGTGTATTAGTGAGTGAAATGTCTTGTATATGAATGTTGCTGGACATGTGGGGAAGAAGCACCCCCTGATAGACACCTCAGATATACTCCATGGCTGATCTTCATCATGTAGGAAACAGTTCATATACCTCAACCATAGCCTGACCTTTTGACAAAGATGTCCTATGGAATGAATGATACAACAGTGCCATCTAGAGGTTAGATTGGTAAATGTTTCTCCCAT
Source organism: Lithobates septentrionalis (assembly GCA_037952835.1). Classification (NCBI taxonomy): domain Eukaryota; kingdom Metazoa; phylum Chordata; class Amphibia; order Anura; family Ranidae; genus Lithobates; species Lithobates septentrionalis. Next base: position 2,763,298 of record JBBDGP010000932.1, read on the forward strand.
TGAAACTTAGTATTGAGAAAGGGGCCACACCCATGTGGGGATAATAAAACTTTCCAAATAATAAGGCAACAACATAAGAAATAGTAAGAAACAGTTGATAAGGAGATCAGAGATCACCAAAGACATGGATGAAGTGTTGTACCGTGTTGGCCATTGATAGCAGGATAAAAATAAAAATGGAGTCCTTACCTCTCATTAGCTGAGTACATTTTGTGGTGGAAGATTTCACAAACATTATAGTTGAATAAATGTGACACGCATTTGCTCAGCCGTGACAAATATTGGCTATATTTTATTTCATACAGTGATTTACTATGGTCTTCGGTTCCATCTAGTGGCCATAAATTCCCCCTTAATATTTATTTTATTGTCTCCTTTTCCCCCATTTTCTATGGTGTGATCTTTTCAACAATACTTTGTTATAATAATGTAACACGTTGTGTATTGTATTGTACACAAATTAATAACGACCTTCCTGGCCAATTTTGGATTTCTGCCTTTACTATTTCTTGTTTTTTTGACTGCAATCTTGTTAAAAGTAAAATTATAATTATAATAAAAAGTAAAATTATAATAAAACGTGAATTAAAAAAAAATATAGTGTGTGTCGGTGCAATGACGACAAACTTGATTACCCAAAAATTGAATTGCTCATAGGAGATGCTTTAAAAGGTTTTACAGGTCATCACTTTAGAGGTAACCATGACTAATGGAGCAGAGTGTGGTCAGGTGTACATCATATACAGCCCTGTGTGCAGTGGTCAGGAGTATATCATATACAGCCTTGTGTATAGAGTGCAGTGGTCAAGAGTATATCATATACAGCCCTGTGTACAGAGTGCAGTGGTCAGGAGTATATCATATACAGCCCAGCATACAGAGTGCAGTGGTCAGTATTATATCATATACAGCTCTGTGTTTAGAGTGCAGTGGTCAGGAGTATATCATATACAGCCCTGTGTACAGAGTGCAGTGGTCAGGAGTATATCATATACAGCCCAGGGTACAGAGTGCAGGAGTATATCATATACAGCCCTGTGTACAGAGTGCAGTGGTCAGGAGTATATCATATACAGCCCAGGGTACAGAGTGCAGTGGTCAGGAGTATATCATATACAGCCCAGGGTACAGAGTGCAGTGGTCAGGAGTATATAATTTACAGCCCTGTGTACAGAGTGCAGGGGTCAGGAGTATATCATATACAGCCCTGTATATAGAGTGCAGACGTCCCCTCCCGCTGCTTGTAATAACAGGCACGTGGCTGCTTAGCTGCATCTGTTGTTATTACAAGAAAGCCGAGCTTCGGCTCTAAAAAACGGTACCGGGGTGAGGCCTGCAGCTGCATATCATATAGTTGTGACTTATCATAATAGCTGTGACTTACTATTGTGTGCTCTGATTGACCCACAGCTATCACATGGTACAGGGTGCTGTGATTGGCCCAGGTACCATGTGATAGCTGTGGGCCAATCACAGTATCACTATAGGAATCACAACCACTTGAAGCAGAATAACGTACAGGTACATAATTTTGCAGCAAGTGGTTAAATGGGACCAAACACCAGGAATAATGGGAGTACTTTAGGAACATATTAAGTAAAGGTATTATACAGTGTATTCCACGAAGGTTAAACCTGGATGGCTAAACTTTTACATAAAAAGACATTAAAGAGAAAAAAAGGCCATTAAAAAATATAAGGCAGAGGGGTCATTGTCAGCATTCCAACACTACAAGGAATGCAATAAGAAGTGTAATGCCGCGTACACACGATCGGTTTTGAAGGCTTTTCTGACAGGATTCCGCTCAAGCTTGCCTTGCATACACCGGGTCACGCAGAAGTTCGCTGAAATTACGACCGTCAAGAATGCGGTGACGTACAACACTACGATGAGCCGAGAAAATAAAGTTCAATGCTTCCGAGCATGCGTCAAATTGTTTCCGAGCATGCGTAGGGATTTTGCGCTTCGGAATAGCATTTTCGGATAGGAATTTTTCCTGACCGAAAAATTAAGAGCATGCTCTCAATCTTTTGCTGGCTGGAATTCGGCCAGCAAAAAACCGATGGAGCATACATACGCATACATACGGTCGCATTTTCCGACGAGAAACTCTCATCGGTCTTTTGCGGGCCGAAATTCCGATTGTGTGTACGCATAAGAGTGCAGTCAGGGCAGCTAAAATAGACCACGAGAGACACATAGCGGAGGAGAGTAAAAAAAATCCCCTCAAATTTTTAAAATATATTAACAGTAAAAAATCGAGATCAGAGCGTATTGGCCCCATAAATGATGATCAGGGGAAGTTGGTCACAAATGACAAGGCGAAGGCAACTGTACTAAATACATTCTTCTCTGTTTTTACAAAGGAAAAGGAAGGGTATACGAGGGGAGGCCAACAAGTTCTTACCCTCACTATGATCTAGATGTGCTAGGGATCTGAAATTTTGCTAGGTTTATAGGTGGATATCTTAGTAATATGCATGCCAATTTTTGTTTTCGTAGGTTGTGGTGAATTATAGTTAGAGCCAAGAGAAATGGAGTAGGTGTCATGCCAGACAAAGTTGAGTACCGAGCCGTGATTAATGGATGAATGTTGCACCTTAGCCTTTTTGGGGGTGGGCGATGAAGCATGTTTTTCTAATTTCTTTAGTCTCAGGATCATATAGATATACCCAGATTTGATCCATGGTCCATACACAGCTGACATCTCTTCATGGATTATTTTGGGCAGATTTCCCTTGAAGATGGAGGAACCTAATCACGGCTCGGTATTCTACTTTGTCCGGCATGACACCTACTCCAATTATCTTGGCTCTAACTATAATTCACGACCTACAAAAACAAAAATTGTCATGCATATTACTAAGATATCCACCTATAAACCTGCAAATTTTAGATCCCTAGCACATCTAGTTCATAGTAAGATTAAGAACTTATTGGCCTCCCCTCGTAGTAATCAAGACTGCATCATTAGTAACGCATCACAGAATGTAACCTTGTAGCAGAAACCGGTGTCTGAAAAAGCCTTGAAAAGCTTAACATAAATAAATCACCATGGCCAGATGACTTACACTTGAGAGCCCTCAAAAAACTCAGTCAGGTTATAGCCAGGTCGTTATTCCTAATGTTTATGGACATTGTAATGACAGGAATAGTACCAGCTGGTTGGCTAATGGCCAATGTGGTGCAATATTTTAAAAAGGGCAGATATATATACACCTGGAAACTACAGGCCAGTCAGCCTAACATCGATAGTATGTAAACTATTGGAGGGGATAATAAGGGACTAGATCTGACAATTTGCTGATGAAAACAGTATCGTTAGCAGTGATCAGCATGGATTCATAAAAAATCGTTCTTGCCATACGAATCTGTTAACATTCTATGAGGAAAAGAGCTGCCATCTAGATAAGGGAAGGCCTGTGGATGTGGTGTACCTGCATTTTGCAAAAGCATTCGATACGGTTCCACATAAACCCTTCATTTATAAATTGAGGTCTGTAGGCATGGACCCCAAGGTGTGTACCTGGATAGAAAACTGGTTACAGGGGCACGTCCAAAGGGTGGTGACAAATAGCGTGTATTTAAAATGGTCTGGAGTGGTAGGTGGGGGTCCCCCAATGATCTGTCCTGGGACCAATTCTGTTTAATGTATTCATAAATGATATAGAAGTTGGTATACATAGCTCAATCTCAGTGTTTGCTGATGATACGAAACTAAGCAGGGCAATAACTTCACATCAGGATATAGAAACCTTACAGGGGGACCTCAATTAAATAATGGGGTGGGCAACTACATGGCAAATGAGGTTTAATGTTGAAAAATGTAAGTGAATGCAATTGGGGGCTAAATATTTGAACGCAAGTTACTCGCTAGGGGGGGAACCTCTGGGGGAAGGAATCCAGGATGGAAAAAGATCTTGTAGATGACAGACTCAGCAATGCCAAGCTGCTGCAGGCAAAGCAAGTCGACTATTATCCTGCATAAAAAGGGGATTTACTCCAGAGATAAAAATATAATCCTGCCATTCTTTAAAACTCTGGTTCAGCCACATCTGGAGTCTTCCGTCCAGTTCTGGTCACCGGTCCTCAGGAAGGATGTGCTGGAGCGAGTCCAGAGAAGGGCAACCAAGCTAATAAAGGGACTGGAGGACCTCAGTTATGAGGAACGACTAAAAATATTAAACGTATTCACCCTGGAGAAGAAACCAATAAAAGGAGATATACAAGTACCTCAATGGTGATTATAGCATAGGAAGAAAACTATTCAGTCTCAGGGAGTGGAAGAAGACACAGGGCCACTCAATGACATCGGAAAAGTGGAGTGACCAATGGGAGTAGGGCCCCCGTATATCAGTAATTGGGGTAGTGGTCCCTTACAATGGTGACCAATGGGAGAAGGACCCTCTGATATCATTTTCAGTGTAGTGGTCCCTTATATTGGTGACCAATAGGAGAAGGACCCTCTTATATCAGTGGTCAGTGTACTGGTCCCTTACATTGGTGACCAATATGAGAAGGACCCCCTTATATCATTTGTCAGTGTAGTGGTCCTCTACATTGGTGACCCATAGGAGAAGGACCCTCTTATATCAGTGGTTGGGGTAGTGGTCCCTTACAATGGTGACCAATGGGAGAAGGATGTCCTTATATCAGTGGTCAGTGTAGTGGTCCCTTACATTGGAGACCAATGACTGAAGGACCCACTTATATCAGTGGTCAGTGTAGTGGTCCCTTACATTGGAGACCAATGACTGAAGGACACACTTATATCAGTGGTCAGTGTAGTGGTCCCTTACATTGGAGACCAATGACTGAAGGCCCCCCTTTTATCAGTGGTCAGTGCAGTGGTCCCTTACAATTGTGACTGATGGAAGAAGGACCCTCTTATATCAGTGGTCAGTGTAGTGGTCTTATAATGGGGACCAATAGGAGAAGAATCCCTTATATTAGACTTTAAATAATGTGCATGAATAATATAGTCAAAAATCAACTCAGGAAAGTGAAAAAATATATGAAAATAAATAACTTATAAGATAAAAATTGTCCACTTTTAGCTCAAAGTCCATCTGATAATCCCACCATTCCACTGAAGAAAAAAAGATAAATCAGTGCATCCCACACACCAGTGCAACAGACCTTCACCAAGGGTAGATATATAGAGGCTTACCAGAGCCCACTGACCTCCTAAACCAATAGAAAGGTCATAAATCACATGGGTAGAAATCCCTGGCTCGCTACAGCCGCATAACTCGATAGTAGATCAGGTTCAAAAACGCCCAAAGATGTTCAATTACTTACAAAAGGAACTGTTAAGGCCGTTTTACCGGACTCTTCTGATGGTGCATCCTTGTACTTGTCAATCAGAGAAAACATAAAGGGAGACCCATGCTCCACATAGTGTGAATCAGCCACAACTATGGGCCTCTTTTTATGTTTTCCCCCCAATTACAGATCATTGATGTCAGTTGTTACTGAGAGACAGAAATTGTTCATTGCTCAGGGAACCCCTAGAAACCTTTGGAGGAACCCTGGCTGAGAAAGGCTGGACTAGGCAGTAATATATTTCTATCCCCCTTGGTGGGAGTGAAGTAGAGTTGCCACCTCATCCCTTTAAACCCAAACACCTTTGAATTACAGGTTCTGAGGCAAATTAAATGCAGATAAGGCAGTTTAATTACCACCTTAATCAGCCACAGAACCTGAGTAATTAATATGTGTTCGGGTTTAAAGGGATGAGGTGGCAACCATAGAGTGGAGATGACCCCATCTATAAGGATATACAGTACATACACACACAGCACAAGGCCGTGTTCACACTACGAGATGCGTCTTGGGGGCTGCAGTTCCTCGAACTTCCACAAGATGGTGATCTTCTCACGTCTGCCCAGACAGGAAGTCTCTATGGAAGACAGGAAGTGATGTCAGGTACAGACAGGAAGTTCCGGGTGAGAGGTGAGTCAGCAGGAAGTAGAGAGAAGACATTGTTGGAAGTGGCAGGAGAGGAGGTAATAAGATCTTATTTTCTATTTACACCCAGTAACCCCCCCCGTCATGTTCCGTCCTCTTCCTCCATAGTCACTGTGACGTCTTTTATCTCCAGCAGATGATGATACACACATATATAGTGTGGAAACCTAGATTAACCCCTTCAGGGTCAGAACATTTCCCCACTTACAGGGCCGGAACATTCTCTTTATTTTGGAGATAAACTCTAGTAATATGTTCCTCTAAACACACAGTACTGATAATAAATAGACAAAACAACGACCATCCTGGCCATACATGGCCTACAAAGGGCAATTATTGCACTACACAGGCAGCCAATGGGCAATCATTGCAATATGCAGGCAACATAATGATGGAGTGCCGGGGTCAGGAGTATGGAGCATAGAGCCCCTTACATTGCTGGTCAGGAGGAAGGAAACATTCCCCAGCCTGCCATGAAGAATATGTTCCATCATTGGTGTCAGAAGAAGGAAAATACTCTCTGATTGGGGGAGGGGGTCTCTTGGTCTGTGATGGTCCTCCCTCCCCATCTGCACTTTCTTTTTTAGACCTTCACCTTCTCACCGTATCACTGCCCAAGTGATATGTTCTAGGACAGTGTTTCTCAACTCCAGTCCTCAAGGCGCCCCAACAGGTCATGTTTTCAGGCTGTCCATTATTTTGCACAGGTGATTTGATCCATAGTAATTACCACAGCAGTTTCATCTGAGGGAAATCCTGAAAACATGACCCATTGGGACGCCTTGAGGACTGGAGTTGAGAAACACTGTTCTAGGATACCAAACGGAATGAAGAAGCGCGATCCTTAAACTCTTTTGTAGAGGAGGTCTTTTTGTGCAGCAAACCAGTTCAGAAACAAAACAAAACCGACAGAGAATTTTTCAGGCCAAGAATATCCTGAGACCTCAAAAATGTTATAATCACTAAACAGTCCAGACTAAGTGTGATCCCATGGGACATGTAGTTCTACAATGTACAGGAATCCTCCCATTAACCCCCTCACATCCATATCCTATGATTGTGTGACCAATACTATCCAAATAATTTTTTCATACTCCAAAGTTATCCCTCTATAAGGAAGCCTGTGAAAAGACGGCAAGAATGAGGATGGAGGAGGACCAGAGTCACATGACTGAGAAGATACTAAACCTCACCCTGGAGATCATCTACCTGCTGACCGGAGAGGTGAGGAGGATTCTGGGAGGTCACATGACATCACTCTTATCTCTATTAATAAAACACAGACCTGACCGGAGAGGTGAGGAGGATTCTGGGAGGTCACATGACATCACTCTTATCTCTATTAATAAAACACAGACCTGACCAGAGAGGTGAGGAGGATTCTGGGAGGTCACATGACATCACTCTTATCTCTATTAATAAAACACAGACCTGACCAGAGAGGTGAGGAGGATTCTGGGAGGTCACATGACATCACTCTTATCTCTATTAATAAAACACAGACCTGACTGGAGAGGTGAGGAGGATTCTGGGAGGTCACATGACATCACTCTTATCTCTATTAATAAAACACAGACCTGACTGGAGAGGTGAGGAGGATTCTGGGATTCTAACATGATATTCCTATTGGTTCTCCAATACAGAGATTTCCTCTTGTGAAGTCAGGTGATCATATGACCATCACAGTGCCTCCATGTGACTCCCTAAAACCTGAGAGACACAACATGGAGAAGATTCTAGAAGTCACCAAGAAGATGATGGAGCTGCTGACAGGAGAGGTGAGGAGGATTCTGGGACATTATCCAGTAACAGACAAGGGATGTGTCTGGATGGTGACTGTATCATTGTGTGTGTCAGGTTCCTATAAGGTGTCAGGATGTCACTGTCTATTTATATATTTAGAGTGGAAACCCCTGGGATTATAACATTGTTGTTAAAGAAGAGTATAAAGAGGAGGATGAGGAGTATGGAGTGATGGAGGAGTTTTCAGAAGGACACAAGGATATGATGGAGCCACCTAATACCAGGAACCCACCAGAGAGATGTCCCCGTCCTCTGTATTCCCGGGATTCCACACAGGAAGATTACACCAGCCTTCAGGATGATCAGGTAGGTGAGATGGAGCATTTAGAACATGGACTCATGAAGATGATATGTAGATTTATTATGTGAGCTTATATTTTACAGATGTTATTTTCTCTCATTCTCTTGGTTTAGAGTGAAGATCTGATAGATATCAAAGTTGAGGTTAAAGAAGAAGAGGAGGAAGAAGAAGAAGAGAGGTATGTGAGGGATGATCAGCAGTCTATGGAGGAGGATGGAATAACGGGGACATTTATAGAGGAGGACACTCCTACAGAGATCAGTACAGGTGGGTCATTAACACTAAATCCATTCCTCCACCCATACTGCTCACTGATTTGTCCACAGTATGGCCAGGACTGGGTAATATCAGCCTGTAACACCCTGGTCGCTTTCCTGAGGTGTGTTCCCCTTCCTGTATTTCTCTTGGTCTTTTGGCCCATACCCGGGGTCTAGCAAGATCTCTGGCAGAGTAATTCTCCCGGGTTACTTGCTCTGTTATTTGTTGGCTGTCCCGGGTGGAGGGATATGTCTGTATAGTCTCAGACCCAAGTCACTGAGTGCAGTCTCAGGAGATGGGGGGCAGCGGTGTGGGACCTCTGCAACTTGTCTTCGGTAAACTTTTAAGCTTCCACTGATTGGTCATTTTTTATGGGTATTGACCATTACTTAGTCCCTACCACTGTCCTATATACTTTATGTTGTCCACTACATACTCCTGACCCCTGCACTATATACTCTATGTTGTACATTACATACTCCTGACCCCTGCACTATATACTCTAGAAAAAAAAAAAACGCGCTATAGATCTATAGATCCTATTAAAAAGTCCAGCAATCACAAATCCCAAGTGGATGACGTGAAAATCTTAAAATTCAGGTCCTGTAGGTGAGTAATCAGGTGAACACATATGAAAGGTTGTGCGCTTACCAGAAGTAAGCCAGAATTAAGCGAGTGGCTTAAAACCCAGCCGAGGCCTTTGGAAATCGACCACAAATGGAATAGAGAAATCACACTCCAACCGTGGGGGCAGATCCGTCAAGGATTATCCAAAAATATATAAGAAAAAACATAGCATAATACTGATAGCACAACAAATGAAAAAAGGGAAGAAAAAAACAGCACACCGCTAAACAAGAAATCATATATAATCATAAACCACATCCAGTGCCTCAACACAAATCGGATAGGTAAGTGAGTGCCATGCAATCATGCAGTAAGTGAAAATCACTAAATATGTGTATGTAGAGCCTTACAAATAATCTGCTTACCAGATACTTCAAGGCTAGTAAACATATACCATCACCAAGTAGAACGATATGAAAAAGAATCCCTCTGGGTGCAACAAGTGACTTATAGAATCTGCTTACCAGATATCTAATTAGAATAGGCAGGTTCAATGGGCTAAAATCCACACACCATAGGAAGTGATACAAGGTATGAAGTTCCGCATACCAGGTGAAAGTCCTGCTTACCAGATGTCAAATATAGGCAGGCAGATTAACTCATACACAGAGCAAAGTCCCGGCAGGAAGAGCGTGGATACGTCCTGGTAATCCTGACTTGGGCTCGGCAGTGCGGAATCAAATAAAAGAAATGGCCAATAGTGTGATATTGTATAAAACCAGGGCTTTAATAATAAAAATACACTTACAATAGATGAAAGGATAACAAACGTTGCCGGCCGGCACAAAAAGCAAAGCTCCCGTCCTCAACAGGGCGACGTGGTGACGTCAGCACGTCCCTCCCAGATGTGTTTCGTCATACGTTGACGTCCATTGAGAACGTCAACGTATGACGAAACGCGTCTGGGAGGGACGTGCTGACGTCGCCCTGTTGAGGACGGGAGCTTTGCTTTTTGTGCCGGCCGGCAACGTTTGTTATCCTTTCATCTATTGTAAGTGTATTTTTATTATTAAAGCCCTGGTTTTATACAATATCACACTATTGGCCATTTCTTTTATTTGATTCCGCACTGCCGAGCCCAAGTCAGGATTACCAGGACGTATCCACGCTCTTCCTGCCGGGACTTTGCTCTGTGTATGAGTTAATCTGCCTGCCTATATTTGACATCTGGTAAGCAGGACTTTCACCTGGTATGCGGAACTTCATACCTTGTATCACTTCCTATGGTGTGTGGATTTTAGCCCATTGAACCTGCCTATTCTAATTAGATATCTGGTAAGCAGATTCTATAAGTCACTTGTTGCACCCAGAGGGATTCTTTTTCATATCGTTCTACTTGGTGATGGTATATGTTTACTAGCCTTGAAGTATCTGGTAAGCAGATTATTTGTAAGGCTCTACATACACATATTTAGTGATTTTCACTTACTGCATGATTGCATGGCACTCACTTACCTATCCGATTTGTGTTGAGGCACTGGATGTGGTTTATGATTATATATGATTTCTTGTTTAGTGGTGTGCTGTTTTTTTCTTCCCTTTTTTCATTTGTTGTGCTATCAGTATTATGCTATGTTTTTTCTTATATATTTTTGGATAATCCTTGACGGATCTGCCCCCACGGTTGGAGTGTGATTTCTCTATTCCATTTGTGGTCGATTTCCAAAGGCCTCGGCTGGGTTTTAAGCCACTCGCTTAATTCTGGCTTACTTCTGGTAAGCGCACAACCTTTCATATGTGTTCACCTGATTACTCACCTACAGGACCTGAATTTTAAGATTTTCACGTCATCCACTTGGGATTTGTGATTGCTGGACTTTTTAATAGGATCTATAGATCTATAGTGCGTTTTTTTATTTTCTATATTCTGTTTTGGTGTGCCTCACTTATAACCGCAGCTTTTATATATATATTTTTTTTCCATTAGCGCAGTTTTTTATTTCTATACTATATACTCTATGTTGTACATTACATAATTCTTATACTATATAGCCCTATCTGTTGTATCTTATACAATATGTTGTACATTACATAGTCCTGAATTCTCCTCTCTCCCCTCTACCCACTGCTATATATACACATAATATGTATTCTCTTTTGTTACACCCATTTCCTACCAGCTGGACATTTTATCTCTGATGATTTGATTGGAGCACAGACTTTTACATGTTGATAATAATGTGATAACATCCTCCAACTTTGGACCCTTAAACAGAAAGTGATAATGAGGGAGGAGTCAATAACCCAATGATGGTGGTCTTCAGGATCAGTCCAGTCTTCATCTTGGTTGTTCTCCCCCCATCCTCACTCTCTGACCTCTGGTGGGGCTCAGCCCCGCTGTTATTCATGACTAAATCATAGACTAAATAAGGAAGTGCAGGACTTCTTGTGTTGGGAAGATGGCAATGAGTGATAGAGGGGGAGGGGACACTCGTCCTATAATCCCCTCATCACTGTCACTCCTATAAAAGACAGTTCTCATTGTTTCCTCACTCTCTGACTAAGGTCCATGAATAAAGAAATGATCTGGTAGGAGATCAGAGGACCCATTTACTAGTTACCTTGAGGGGGGAATTGTAAGATCCTCAGAGACAAAGCTGCCTGATGTGGGCGGAGTCCTGGTTTAGGGGAACCAATCAGCTCATGTCTAGTAATAATCTTTGTATTTCTATTTTAGTAGATGGACGGGAGATGAGGAAAACCTCAGAGGATTGTCTCACTTTGTCTCCAGACTGTAAAGTAGAAGATGAGGACATCACACAGTATAGTCCAGGAGAAAACCCGACTACCTCCAATGTCCATCCGGCACCACACAGTGTAGATGGACCATCGTATTCCTCTTATCCTGAGGAACCTCAGACTGTGCGGGACGGTGCCGGACCATCGTATTCCTCTTATCCTGAGGAACCTCAGACTGTGCGGGACGGTGCCGGACCATCGTATTCCTCTTATCCTGAGGAACCTCAGACTGTGAGGGACGGTGCCGGACCATCGTATTCCTCTTATCCTGAGGAACCTCAGACTGTGCGGGACGGTGCCGGACCATCGTATTCCTCTTATCCTGAGGAACCTCAGACTGTGCGGGACGGTGCCATCCTTCCAACACGTAGGAGGTTTTCCTGTCCTGAGTGCAGGAAGGGTTTTCATCTTAAATCCGATCTTAATGCACATGAAAAGTCTCACACCGGGGAGAAGCCGTACTCCTGTCCTGTGTGCAGGAAATGTTTTTCAGACAAGTCTAATTTTTACAGACATCAGAGATGGCACACAAGTGAGAAACTGCATTCATGTTCTGAGTGTGGGAAAAGTTTTGTTCAAAAGTCAGAACTTGTTGTACATCAAAGATCCCACACGGGGGAGAAGCCGTATTCATGTTCTGAGTGCGGAAAAAGTTTTTCTGACAAATCCAATCTTTACAGACATCAGAGATTGCACACGGGTGAGAAGCCATATTCTTGCTCTGAGTGCGGGAAAAGTTTTGCACAAAAATCAGATCTTGTCACACATCAAAGGTTTCACGCAGGGGAAAAACCCTATTCATGTTCCGAGTGCGGGAAACGTTTTGTAAAAAAATCAGATCTCATCACACATCAAAGGTCTCACACAGGGGAAAAACCATATTCATGTTCTGAGTGCGGGAAAGGTTTTATACAAAAATCAGATCTTGTCATACATCAAAGGTCTCACACGGGGGATAAGCCGCATTCCTGTCCTGAGTGCGGGAAATGTTTTTCGGCTAAGTCACATCTTTCCAGACATCAGAAGTTGCACACAGGTGAAAAGCCGCATTCCTGTTCTGAGTGCGGGAAACGATTTGTGCAAAAAACAAATCTTGTCACTCATCAAAGGTCTCACACTGGGGAAAGACCTCATTCATGTCCTGAGTGCGGGAAAGGTTTTGTAAAAAAATCAGAACTCGTCGCACATCAAAGCTCTCACACCGGTGAGAAGCCGTATTCCTGTACTGAGTGCGGGAAATGTTTTTCACAGAAGTCCCATTGTTATAGACATCAGAGATTGCACACGGGTGAGAAGCCATATTCCTGCCCTGAGTGCGGGAAATGTTTTTCACAAAAGTCCCACCTTTCCAGACATCAGAGATCTCACACGGGGGGAGAAGCCACTTCCCTGTCCTGAGTGAGGGAAATGTTCCTCAGTGAAGTCCTGTCTTCCTGTTCATCAGGCGTCCCACACAACCCTCGAGGTGTATTGGTGAGTGCGGGAAATATCTTGTATATGAATGTTGCTGGACATGTGGGGAAGAAGCACACCCTGATATACACCTTAGATATACTCCATGGCTGATCTTCATCATGGAAGAAACAGTTCATAGACCTCAACCATAGCCTGACCTCTTGACAAAGATGTCCTATGGAACGGATGATACAACAGTGCCATCTAGAGGTTGGATTGGTAAATGTTTCTCCCATTGAAACTTAGTATTGAGAAAGGGGCCACACCCATGTGGGGAATAATAAAACTTTCCAAATAAAAAGGCAACAACATAAGAAATGGCAAGAAACAGTTGATAAGGAGATCAGAGATCACCAAAGACATGGATGAAGTGTTGTACCATGTTGGCCATTGATAGCAGGAGAAAAATAAAAATGGAGTCATTACCTCTCATTAGCTGAGTACATTTTTGTGGTGTAAACTCTTGCAAGAGGTCTGTTTTCTCAAGACGTCTTCCAGGACGAAACACGTTAACCCCACCACTTAAAAGGTGGTCCTCTAGGCCTTTAAAAATAAAAATGGAGTCATTACCTCTCATTGGCTGAGTACATTTTGTGGCGTAAACTCTTGCAAGAGGTCTGTTTTCTCAAGACGTCTTCCAGGACGAAACACGTTAACCCCACCACTTAAAAGGCGGTCCTTTAGGCCTTTTAAAATAAAAATTGAGTCATTACCTCTCATTGGCGTACATTTCGTGGTGGAAGATTTCATAAACTCTTAGCAGTCTAAAAAAAAGTTGAGTAAATGCCACAAACATTCGTTCAGCTGTGATAAATTTTGGTGGTATTTTTCATACAATTATTTTCTTTTGATCATTGGCTCCATCTAGTGGCCATATTGTGGTTTTGCTTTTTTTCCCTGATTGAGGTATTGCAGGGAAGATGCCGCATTATAGCCACTAGATGGAGAAAAGAATCATAGGAAATCACTGTGTTACTTACCCCCTTCAATACGAGAGATTTTTAACCGCGTTCCAGTGCCGGTCAAGTTCTAGCGTTCAGCGCTGTCACACTTTGAATGACAATTTCTCATGCTGTACCCATATGACATTTTTATCATTTTTTTTTGTTGAGACAGATAGAACCTTCTTTTGGCGGTATTTGATCACCATTGGGGTTTCTTATTTCTTGCTATATAAGTGGAAAAATATAAAAAATGAAAAAAAAAAAAGTTTTTTCTTTAATTGTGTTATAAAATTTTGAAAATAAATAATCTTTCTGCATGAGTTTATTCCAAAATGTATTCTGCTGCATTTCTTTGGAAAAAATTAACCCAAATCAGTGTATATTATTTAGACTGCCTTCACACGCACATGAACTTTAATGACATCATAGTCTTAGTCCATAGGGTTCAATATTGAGTTGGCCCACCCTTTGCAGCTCAGTTGGCCTCTAATTTTTCCCTCAAAGTCTTCCTGAAGAAGTGAGTTTATCCCATGAAACGTGTTGAGGCACAACTGTATAAGGACCCCCCATATACACTATATTGTCCAAATTTTTGGAACGCCTGCCTTTACACGCACATGAAATTTAATGGCATCCCAGTCTTAGTCCGTGGGGTTCAATATTGAGTTGGCCTACCCTTTTGCAGCTCAGTTGGCCTCAGATTTATCCCTCAAAGTCTTCCTGAAGAAGTGGGTTTATCCCATGAAATGCGTTGAGGCACAAATGAATAAGGACCCCCCCATATACACTATATTGTCCACATTTTTGGGACGCCTGCCTTTACACGCACATGAAATTTAATGGCATCCCAGTCTTAGTCTGTAGAGTTCAATATTGAGTTGGCCCACCCTTTGCAGCTCAGTTGGCCTCTAATTTTTCCCTCAAAGTCTTCCTGAAAAAGTGGGTTTATCCCATGAAACGCGTTGAGGCACAACTGTATAAGGACCCCCCATATACACTATATTGTCAAATTTTTTGGGACGCCTGCCTTTACACGCACATGAACTGTAATGGCATCCCAGTCTTAGTCCGTGGGGTTCAATATTAAGTTGGCCTACCCTTTTGCAGCTCAGTTGGCCTCTAATTTTTCCCTCAAAGTCTTCCTGAAAAGTGGGTTTATCCCATGAAATGCGTTGAGGCACAAATATATAAGGACCCCCCCCATATACACTATATTGTCCAAATTTTTGGGACGCCTGCCTTTACACGCACATGACCTTTAATGGCATCCCAGTCTTAGTCCGTGGGGTTCAATATTGAGTTGGCCTACCCTTTTGCAGCTCAGTTGGCCTCAGATTTATCCCTCAAAGTCTTCCTGAAGAAGTGGGTTTATCCCATGAAATGCGTTGAGGCACAAATGAATAAGGACCCCCCCATATACACTATATTGTCCAAATTTTTGGGACGCCTGCCTTTACACGCACATGAAATTTAATGGCATCCCAGTCTTAGTCTGTAGAGTTCAATATTGAGTTGGCCCACCCTTTGCAGCTCAGTTGGCCTCTAATTTTTCCCTCAAAGTCTTCCTGAAAAAGTGGGTTTATCCCATGAAACGCGTTGAGGCACAACTGTATAAGGAGCCCCCATATACACTATATTGTCAAATTTTTTGGGACGCCTGCCTTTACACGCACATGAACTGTAATGGCATCCCAGTCTTAGTCCGTGGGGGTCAATATTAAGTTGGCCTACCCTTTTGCAGCTCAGTTGGCCTCTAATTTTTCCCTCAAAGTCTTCCTGAAAAGTGGGCTTATCCCATGAAATGCGTTGAGGCACAACTGTATAAGGACCCCCCCCATATACACTATATTGTCCAAATTTTTGGGACGCCTACCTTTACACGCACATGACCTTTAATGGCATCCCAGTCTTAGTCTGTGTGATTCAATATTGAGTTGGCCCACCCTTTTGCAGCTCAGTTGGCCTCTAATTTTTCCCTCAAAGTCTTCCTGAAAAGTGGGTTTATCCCATGAAATGCGTTGAGGCACAAATGTATAAGGACCCCCCCATATACACTATATTGTCCAAATTTTTGGGACGCCTGCCTTTACACGCACATGAAATTTAATGGCATCCCAGTCTTAGTCTGTAGAGTTCAATATTGAGTTGGCCCACCCTTTGCAGCTCAGTTGGCCTCTAATTTTTCCCTCAAAGTCTTCCTGAAAAAGTGGGTTTATCCCATGAAACGCGTTGAGGCACAACTGTATAAGGAGCCCCCATATACACTATATTGTCAAATTTTTTGGGACGCCTGCCTTTACACGCACATGAACTGTAATGGCATCCCAGTCTTAGTCCGTGGGGGTCAATATTAAGTTGGCCTACCCTTTTGCAGCTCAGTTGGCCTCTAATTTTTCCCTCAAAGTCTTCCTGAAAAGTGGGCTTATCCCATGAAATGCGTTGAGGCACAACTGTATAAGGACCCCCCCCATATACACTATATTGTCCAAATTTTTGGGACGCCTGCCTTTACACGCACATGACCTTTAATGGCATCCCAGTCTTAGTCTGTGTGATTCAATATTGAGTTGGCCCACCCTTTTGCAGCTCAGTTGGCCTCTAATTTTTCCCTCAAAGTCTTCCTGAAAAGTGGGTTTATCCCATGAAATGCGTTGAGGCACAAATGTATAAGGACCCCCCCATATACACTATATTGTCCAAATTTTTGGGACGCCTGCCTTTACACACACATGAAATTTAATGGCATCCCAGTCTTAGTCTGTAGAGTTCAATATTGAGTTGGCCCACCCTTTGCAGCTCAGTTGGCCTCTAATTTTTCCCTCAAAGTCTTCCTGAAAAAGTGGGTTTATCCCATGAAACGCGTTGAGGCACAACTGTATAAGGAGCCCCCATATACACTATATTGTCAAATTTTTTGGGACGCCTGCCTTTACACGCACATGAACTGTAATGGCATCCCAGTCTTAGTCCGTGGGGTTCAATATTAAGTTGGCCTACCCTTTTGCAGCTCAGTTGGCCTCTAATTTTTCCCTCAAAGTCTTCCTGAAAAGTGGGTTTATCCCATGAAATGCGTTGAGGCACAAATGTATAAGGACCCCCCCCATATACACTATATTGTCCAAATTTTTGGGACGCCTGCCTTTACACGCACATGACCTTTAATGGCATCCCAGTCTTAGTCCGTGGGGTTCAATATTGAGTTGGCCTACCCTTTTGCAGCTCAGTTGGCCTCAGATTTATCCCTCAAAGTCTTCCTGAAGAAGTGGGTTTATCCCATGAAATGCGTTGAGGCACAAATGAATAAGGACCCCCCCATATACACTATATTGTCCAAATTTTTGGGACGCCTGCCTTTACACGCACATGAAATTTAATGGCATCCCAGTCTTAGTCTGTAGAGTTCAATATTGAGTTGGCCCACCCTTTGCAGCTCAGTTGGCCTCTAATTTTTCCCTCAAAGTCTTCCTGAAAAAGTGGGTTTATCCCATGAAACGCGTTGAGGCACAACTGTATAAGGAGCCCCCATATACACTATATTGTCAAATTTTTTGGGACGCCTGCCTTTACACGCACATGAACTGTAATGGCATCCCAGTCTTAGTCCGTGGGGGTCAATATTAAGTTGGCCTACCCTTTTGCAGCTCAGTTGGCCTCTAATTTTTCCCTCAAAGTCTTCCTGAAAAGTGGGCTTATCCCATGAAATGCGTTGAGGCACAACTGTATAAGGACCCCCCCCATATACACTATATTGTCCAAATTTTTGGGACGCCTGCCTTTACACGCACATGACCTTTAATGGCATCCCAGTCTTAGTCTGTGTGATTCAATATTGAGTTGGCCCACCCTTTTGCAGCTCAGTTGGCCTCTAATTTTTCCCTCAAAGTCTTCCTGAAAAGTGGGTTTATCCCATGAAATGCGTTGAGGCACAAATGTATAAGGACCCCCCATATACACTATATTGTCCAAATTGTTGGGACGCCTGCCTTTACACGCACATGACCTTTAATGGCATCCCAGTCTTAGTCTGTGTGATTCAATATTGAGTTGGCCCACCCTTTGCAGCTCAGTTGGCCTTAGATTTATCCCTCAAAGTCTTCCTGAAAAAGTGGGTTTATCCCATGAAACGCGTTGAGGTACAACTGTATAAGAACCCCCCATATACACTATATTGTACACAGTTTTGGGGCGCCTGCCTTTACACGCACATGAACTTTAATGGCATCCCAGTCTTAGTCCGTAGGGTTCAATATTGAGTTTGCCCACCCTTTGCAGCTGTAACAGCTTCAACTCTTCTGGGAAGGCTGTCCACAAGGTTTAGGAGTGTGTCTATGGGAATGTTTGACCATTCTTCCAGAAGAGCATTTGTGAGGTCAGGCACTGATGTTGGACGAGAAGTCCGGGCTCGCAGTCTCTGCTCTAATTCATACCAAAGGTGTTCTATCGGGTTGACAAGTAAAGGGCCTAGTTAGGCCTAGGCTTGACAAATGAGTGGGCTAGCTGAGTCTGGGTTTCACAGCTGCATGGGGTAGCAGAACCTGGGCTTGACAACTGTTTGGATAGCTTGGGCCAGTCCCTGACAGCTGAGTGGGGTAGCTGAAACTGGACTTCAGGGCTGGGTTGGCTGATTGACAGGCTGAAATTCCTAGGCTGGGGTAGCTCCGACTGTCCTGATTGACCTGATTGACCAGGTGGTAAACTTACTCGAGAGCCTCTGGGAATCCTGTTAAATTTGCCTCAATTGCTGAGTTACCCAGGAGAGGACCCTCAAAAGCAAATGTCTCTCAAGTTTCCTGGGTCAACACGTACAGTCTGTTACATAGTAGGCAAGGTTGAAAAAAGACACAAGTCCAACGTGTCTTATTAAATTCCCTTTCGCTGAAAAGTTTTATCCCTATTGGGGTCACCAGTCCGGTATTTGTATATTGAAATCATATCCCCTCTCAAGCGTCTCTTCTCCAGAGAGAATAAGTTCAGCGCTCGCAACCTTTCCTCATAACTAAGATCCTCCAGACCCTTTATTAGCTTTGTTGCCCTTCTTTGTACTCGCTCCATTTCCAGTACATCCTTCCTGAGGACTGGTGCCCAGAACTGGACAGCACACTCCAGGTGCGGCCGGACCAGAGTCTTGTAGTGCGGGAGAATTATCGTTTTATCTCTGGAGTTGATCCCCTTTTTAATGCCAATATTCTGTTTGCTTTGTTAGCAGCAGCTTGGCATTGCATGCCATTGCTGAGCCTATCATCCACTAGGACCGCCAGGTCCTTTTCCATCCTAGATTCCCCCAGAGGTTCTCCCCCCAGTGTATAGATTGCATTCATATTTTTGCCACCCAAATGCATTATTTTACATTTTTCTACATTAAACCTCAGTTGCCATGTAGTCGCCCCTCCCCCATTAATTTGTTCAGATCTTCTTGCAAGGTTTCCACGTCCTGCGGAGAAGTTATTGCCCTGCTTAGCTTAGTATTGTCTGCAAATACAGAGATTGAACTGTTTATCCCATCCTCCAGGTCGTTTATGAATGAATTAAATAGGATTGGTCCCAGCACAGAACCCTGGGGGACCCCACTACCCACCCCTGACCATTCTGAGTACTCCTCATTTATCACTACCCTCTAAACTCACCCCTGTAGCCAGTTTTCAATCCATGTACTCACCCTATGGTCCATGCCAACCGACCTTATTTTGTACAGTAAACGTTTATGGGGAACTGTTTCAAATGCTTTTGCAAAATCCAGATACACCACGTCTACGGGCCTTTCTTTATCTAGATGGCAACTCACCTCCTCATAGAATGTTAATAGATTGGTTTGGCAAGAA
Source organism: Lithobates septentrionalis (assembly GCA_037952835.1). Taxonomy (NCBI): domain Eukaryota; kingdom Metazoa; phylum Chordata; class Amphibia; order Anura; family Ranidae; genus Lithobates; species Lithobates septentrionalis. The sequence continues at coordinate 2,783,214 of JBBDGP010000932.1, forward strand.
CGATTCTTCATGAATCCATGCTGATTACTGCTAATGATACCGTTCTTATTACTAAAATCTTGTATATAGTCTCTTATCATGCCCTCCAAAAGCTTACATACAATTGATGTTAGACTAACTGGTCTGTAATTCACAGGGATGTATCTTGGCCGTTTTTTTAAATATTGGTGGTACATTGACTTTTCTCCAATCAGCTGGTACCATTCCATTCAGTAGACTGTTTGTAAAAATTAGGAACAATGGTCTGGCAATTACTTGACTGAGTTCCTTAAAGACCCTCGGGTGCAAGCCTTCTGGTCCCGGTGACTTTAAGTTTTTCAAGTCTATTTCTAATTCTGTCCTCTGTTAGCCATGAGGGTGCTTCCTGTGACGTGCCATGAGGATAAACATTGCAGTTTTGGTTACTGAAGCCTCCCGATTCCCTCGTGAAGCCTGAGGAGAAGAATAAATTCAACACTTTTGCCATCCCTCCATCCTTAGTATCCAGATTCCCTTCATCATTCTTTATGGGACCAATATGATCTGACCTCCCTTTCTTACTATTTATGTACTTTCTTGGGATTTTTTTTACTCTCCTCTGCTATGTGTCTTTCGTGTTCTATCTTAGCCACCCTGATTGCACCCTTACATTACTTGTTACATTCTTTGTAAAGTTGGGATGCTGATGATGATTTCTCAGCCTTGTATTTTTTTAAAGGCCTTCTCCTTTGCTTTTATATGCATTTTTACGTTGGAGTTAAGCCACCCAGGACTTTTATTAGCTCTTTTAAATTTATTTCCCATTGGGATGCACTGGCTAATGCCCTTATTTATTATGCTCTTAAAGCATACCCATTTTTCCATCGTGTTCTTTGTTCCTAAAATTTTATCCCAATTTTTACCTTCTAGCAAGGATCGTAGTTTAGGGAAGTTGGCTCTTTTGAAATTCAGTGTCTTTGTATTCCCCTTATATTTCCTATTTGTGTGATTTATACTAAAACTAATTGACCTGTGAGCGCTGTGTCCTAAATTGCCTCGTATTTCCATATCCGTGATTAGGTCTGTATTTTTGGTAATCAGTAGGTCTAGTAATGCTTTGTTCCTAGTTGGTGTATTTACCATCTGACCCATGAAATTGTCCTGAAAGACATTTAGGAAATGCCTTAGATGAATGCGCGGTTACTTCCACCCAGTCTATGTCTGGATAGTTAAAATCCACCATTATAATGACACTTCCCATTCTTGCCACTAATCCAAATTATGATAGGAGGTCCACCTCCGCCTCCTCCCTCTAGTTAGGGGGTCTATAGCCTACTCCCAGTATTATTTTCCCCTTAGTTTCCTCCCTTTGTAGCTCAACCCATAAGGATTCCACCTCCTCCCTAGCTCCCTTAGTGATGTCATCTCTCACATTCACTTGTACATTATTCTTGATATATAGACATACCCCTCCTCCATTTTTACCCCCTCTATCCCTGGCATTGGTGAACATGCCACACAGTTTAGACCCGTCACATACTATCTCCTTATTGGGTGCTCTGGGGTTGCAAATAGGACTTGTTACTATACTTACCTTGGGTTTAGGTGCTTTAGTCAACCTACCACTAATGCCCCCAATACTAACTTCTGGAATATGTTCCACACTTACAATATCTACATCTGGACCCTCCCCCCGTTGCCTAGTTTAAAAGTCCCTCTAACTTTTCAGCCATCTTCACTCCCAGCAGATCTGCACCTTCACAGTTTAGATGCAGTCCGTCTCTTCTATAGAGCTGGTAACTGACTGAAAAGTCGTCCCAGTTTTCCACGAACCCAAACCCCTCCTTACTACACCAGCTCCCCAGCAACTTGTTTACTTCCCTAATCTCCCTCTGCCTTTCTGGTGTGGCTCGATGTACCGGTAGTATTCCTGAGAAAACTACCTTGGCGGTCCTTTTCCTCAATTTAGCTGCCAAGTCCCTGAAATCGTTTTTTAGGACACTCCATCTGCCTCTGACTTTGTCATTGGTTCCAACATGCACCATGACAGCCGGGTCTTCCCCAGCCCCTCCCAGTAATCTGTCCACCAGATCCGTGATGTGCCGAACCTGAGCGCCCGGTAGACAACATACTGTTCGGTGCTTCAGGTCTTTGTGACAGATTGCCCTCTCTGTCCTTCTAAGAATTCAGTCCCCTACCACCAGAATCTGTCTTTCCTTTCCCTTGGCTTTACTCCCACCCTCACTGGAGAAGTCATTTCCCTGGCAGCTATGGAAATCAGTCAACTCCAGCAGTGCTGGTCCCTGACTGGTTTCACCAATGTCACTCAACGGGGCGTACTTATTGGGATGCTCCAGACTCTTTCCCCTCTATCCTTCCTGACTGTCACCAATCTACTCTGTTTTGGTGCATGCCCCTCTTTATCTACACCCACCTCTGTGCTGGCCCCTGTCAGCACCTGCCTGGTACGATCCCAACTCTCCTTTAGTATGAAGGGACTTCTCAGTGTTGACAATTGCTTCCCTAGATTCAGAACCTGGGCTTCCAGACTAAACAACGTGCTTATATCTTGCACAGCAGTATTCACCCTCGATCAGATGATCAAGTAACGTATACATGCCGCAAGATGTACACAGAGTCCCCTCTCCACACCCGCCGGGCATCGTACCTAATAATTTAATGGGGATTGGGGGTTATAATCTGTTCAAATTAACTAAGAACTAGCTTCCTGACACTAATACTCAACAATACACAGGTTCTCAACAAGACAATACACAGGTCCACTCACTCACAGCTCACGTGCACTCACAGCACTCATGTACTTACAGCACTTGTGTACTCACAGTCCACATGCACTCACAATACTCTCAATACAGGTACTCATGATACCCAGGTACTCACAATACTTCCAACACTCAGGTACTAACAATACACACACACTACTCAGATACTCACAATACACAGGTACTCGCAATACACACACAATACTCAGGTACTCACAATACAGACAATACTCGGGTAGTCATACTACACAGTCCCTTGTAACAAGGGGTGAGATTTGGGTTGCTCTGAAATTTGTCCCCAGTTTCCAGGAGGTTTAGGTCGAATATGTGGTTGATTAATTTTGGTGCTCACCCATAATGCCTAGGAGGAGGATTGGCAGTGATTAAGGGAGGAAGAGAGAGGGTCGATCAGAGTGGGAGAGGATGGGTTGATGTTTGAATGCTTCTAAGTAGAGATGACCTTGGACTCATCTCTAGCCGAACTCTGAACTTGCACTCTTTTTTACCCCCATGAGTTGTGGGTTGGGTCGTTCTTGACACGACCTGAAGCCTTTTGAAGTAAAAAAGTCAGAGTTCGGCTTGAGATGAGTTCAGAGGAAGCCCAAGCTCATTTCTACTTCTAAGTAGGGTACTCCCAATACTCAGGTACCCACACTACTCAGGTATTCCCAATACGTAGGTACTTGCAATACTCAGGTATTCACACTATACAGGTACTCACGCTACTCAGGTACTCCCAACACTCAGGTACTCACACTACACAGGTACTCCCAGGTGTGTATAAAGATACACAGTATTAGCCAGTACAAGGCCATGTTCACAATAGGAAATGTTTCTTGGGAACTGCAGTTCCTCTGAACTCCACAAGGTGGTGCTCTAACTTCTACCCAGACAGGACCTCTCTATAGAAAATGAACAGGAAGTGATGTCAGGTATAAATAGAAATTTCCGGGTTAGAGGTGAGTCGGGAGGAAGTAGAAAGAAGACATTGCTGGAAGTGGCAGCAGAGGAGGTAATAAGATCTTATTTTCTATTTACACCCAGTAACCCCCCCCGTCATGTTCCGTCCTCTTCCTCCATAGTCACTGTGACGTCTTTTATCTCCAGCAGATGATGATACCACATATATAGTGGGGAAACCTAGATTAACCCCTTCAGGATCAGAACCTTTCCCCTATTTACAGGGACGGAACATTCTCTTCATTTTGGAGATGTGTCACCTTTTCTCCTTAACAGTCCCTTGTAACGAGGGATGAGATTGGGATTTGGGTTGCTCTGAAATTTGTCCCCAGTTTCCAGGAGGTTCAGGTCGAATTTGTGGTTGATTAATTTTGGTGCTCACCCATAATGCCCAGGAGGAGGATTGGCAGTGATTAAGGGAGGAAGCGAGAGGGTCGATCAGAGTGGGAGAGGATGGGTCGATGTTTGAATGCTTCTATGTAGAGATGACTTTGGGCATCCTCCAAACTCATCTCTAGATGAACTCTGAACTTGCACTCTTTTTTACTCCAATGAGCTGTGGGTTGGGTCATTCTTGACACGACCTGAAGCCTTTTGAAGTAAAAAAAGTCAGAGTTCGGCTTGAGATGAGTTCAGAGGAAGCCCAAACTCATTTCTACTACTAAGTAAGCCTTGATCCAGGCAGGTGACAGCAGCCACGCAATAGCCATCAAAGGGCCATCAGCCAGTGCTTTTTGTGAGCTGGACTCCAGTGAGGAAGAGGAGGTGGTGGATGATGAGATGTCAGACCACACTTGGGTGTCATGGAGTGAAGAGCAGGACAGCTCTGATGAAGAGGAGGTGGGTGATAAAATGTCAGACCACACTTGGGTGTCATGGAGTGAAGAGCAGGACAGCTTTGAGGAACAGGTGGTGGATGATGAGATATCAGATCGCACTTGTGTGTCTCCAACGGAAGACCAGGACAGCTCTGAGGGAGAGGTGAAGAGGGAAAGCAGTGAACAGAAGTTTCCAGAAAAAAGGGCACTTCACAGTTGACAGCCATCAACGGGCTTCTGGTGGCCATGGGATCTCCAGTGCCATAGCTTCCAGTTGTCTCCAATTTGGAGTAACTGCCCCTCTTTTGTAAACAAACCCCTCCGTCCCTCTTCTTTCCTCATTTAATACAAAAGAGAGTCAAACTTTCCATCAGCTCAAAACTTCCATAAAATTCCAAACGTGGAACTTTTTCGGTATATACTAATTGCTCCATTCCATTGATTCCTTCCTCAAAAATATGGATTCACTACTAACACTGACTATGTTTGAATCCTCATGTAGATTCAACTCATCCTTCTACTATATATGAACTGGCAGGTTTCCAGGGGCCACGACACACAACAAAAAACTATGTAACCTAATCTACATGTGCCAATTCCCAATGGGGAGGAGGGGTAGTCCACTATCCACCACTTATATCCCCATCCTAATAATTTACAACCAATACAGTCTAAATAATTCTCCACTATCCATCTACAGAGAAACTCACATAGATCACCTGACCACATCAATGAAGATGGAGGAGGACCGGAGTCACATAACTGAGAAGATACTAAACCTCACCCTGGAGATCATCTACCTGCTGACCGGAGAGGTGAGGAGGATTCTGGGAGGTCACATGACATCACTCTTATCTCTATTAATAAAACACAGACCTGACCGGAGAGGTGAGGAGGATTCTGGGAGGTCACATGACATCACTCTTATCTCTATTAATAAAACACAGACCTGACCGGAGAGGTGAGGAGGATTCTGGGAGGTCACATGACATCACTCTTATCTCTATTCATAAAACACAGACCTGACCGGAGAGGTGAGGAGGATTCTGGGAGGTCACATGACATCACTCTTATCTCTATTAATAAAACACAGACCTGACCGGAGAGGTGAGGAGGATTCTGGGATTCTAACATGATATTCCTATTGGTTCTCCAATACAGAGATTTCCTCTTGTGAAGTCAGGTGATCATATGACCATCACAGTGCCTCCATGTGACTCCCTAAAACCTGAGAGACACAACATGCAGAAGATTCTAGAAGTCACCAAGAAGATGATGGAGCTGCTGACAGGAGAGGTGAGGAGGATTCTGGGAATTCTGGGACATTATCCAGTAACAGACAAGGGATGTGTCTGGATGGTGACTGTATCATTGTGTGTGTCAGGTTCCTATAAGGTGTCAGGATGTCACTGTCTATTTCTCCATGGAGGAGTGGGAGTATTTAGAAGGACACAAGGATCTCTACAAGGACGTCATGATGGACAATCAGCAAAATTTGATTTTTGTGGAGATTGTAAGGAGGGAATTTCCCCGGAATGAGACGATATTGAACCTCACCCTGGAGATCCTCAGCCTGCTGACTGGAGAGGTGAGTAATGAAGGGGTTACATCTGACTCCACTCTACACTGGGATGTATTCAGAGTCACTTTAAGTCTTCTGACGTTCTGCTAATCTATAACGACATGCACACAAGTACTATGAATACATAAAGTGTACGTACTCTATGATATTTGGTTAAAGCACAAGATGGCGGCAAGGGTTATAGAAGAGAGCAATTTCAGCTTTAGTCCAATCAGTGAGACCCATGATTGCCGCCATACCACTCCTACTGACCGCTAAATCCATGGGTAACATTTCCTGTGAGCCTTACTAGTAAAGCATTAGTGACTCTAGTATATGGTTTCTAGAAGGAGCTATAAATCTGACCACATTTTAATGATATCATTGGATGAAGATGTCTGTCCTTAATCAGGAACTTTGTGGCCAATCCCTGAAGAAGAATTCTAGCTCTTGCCATAGAAGTGAGGGATTATGGGAGAGTGATATTTATCTTTCTATAACACAGAACTGTGCAAGAGTCATGAAGAAATATACTAAAGATAAGACAAGATCCTCCAAAGTCCAGAACCCCATCACCATCCCCATCGCCCCATCTCCATCCCTGATACCTACAAGACACAACATGCAGAAGATCCTGGAACTGACCACCATGATGGCCCATCTGCTGACAGGAGAGGTGAGGAGGATTCTGGGAATTTTGGGACATTATCCAGTAACAGACAAGGGATGTGTCTGGATGGTGACTGTATCATTGTGTGTGTCAGGTTCCTATAAGGTGTCAGGATGTCACTGTCTATTTCTCCATGGAGGAGTGGGAGTATTTAGAAGGACACAAGGATCTCTACAAGGACGTCATGATGGACAATCAGCCGCCCCTCACATCACCGGGTAAGAGGAGACTTTATTGTAAAGGAGAGAGCAGTACGGAGGGTCCACCTAGATCCCCCATCATCTGATAAACACATAGAGTGCTTGGGTAAGAAGTAACACGTGAAGAGCAGAGGTCGAAAGTAATACACAGTGTGAGAGAAGGGACCAGGAGTAAGTAAAGTGCAGAGTGGGGTATAAGTATTGCACAGAGAAGAGAGGTCAGAAGAACGTATCACACAGAGAGCAGAGGTCAGGAGTAAGTAACATGTGAAAAGCAGAAGTCAGGAATAAGTAACATATAGAGAGCAGAGGTGAGGAGTAAGTGACATATGGAGAGCAGAGGTCGGGACTAAGTAACGCATGGAGAGCAGAGGTCGGGAGTAAGTAACACAGAGAGCAGAGGTCGGGAGTAAGTAACACAGAGAGCAGAGGTCGGGAGTAATGCCCTGTACACACGACCGGACTTTCCAGCAGAAAAGGTCAGACGGAATCATTTCATTGGACATTCCGATCGTGTGTGGGCTTCATTGGACTTTTTCTTTCTCAAATTCTGACGGACCTAGAAATAGAACTTGTTTCAAATCTTTCCGACGGACTCAACGCCTATCGAGAAAACCATTCGCCTGTATACTAGTCCGAAAAAAACGACGCATGGAGAGTAGAGGTCAGGAGTAAGTAACATATAGAGAGCAGAGGTCCGGAGTAAGTAACACGGAGAGCAGAGGTCAGGAGTAAGTAACATATAGAGAGCAGAGGTCCGGAGTAAGTAACACGGAGAGCAGAGGTCCGGAGTAAGTAACACGGAGAGCAGAGGTCAGGAGTAAGTAACATGGAGAGCAGAGGTCAGGAGTAAGTAACATGGAGAGCAGAGGTCAGGAGTAAGTAACATATAGAGAGCAGAGGTCCAGAGTAAGTAACATGGAGAGCATGGAGAGCTGACGCCACCACATACCAACACGCAGTCCCGGATGTTACGGGCGCTTTTTCTTAAAGAGCTGGCCGGCTTGTTTTTATATTGACGCCTTATCAATCCGGATGTATGTAAGTGCATTACTTTTTTTAACAATAAAAAGTTTTATACGTTTTTACACTATGGAAGCCTTTCTTTCTCATATATGATTGGCCCATGGACTTGCTGTTGAGATTTATCCAAGGAAATCACGGGGAGGTTATCTGAGTTTTCACCTATTGTATCCAGAGACTGTAGCTGGGTTATAAGCTGAAAGCGTGTTTGATCTCCTTGCCAGAGATCAAGGGAGCTGGTAAGAGGCAGCTGTTTTATAGGTGGAGGACTTTCCTATCCCCTGCACTTGTTTCTGCGGTGGTTTTGAGTGTGTTGTCACCCTGACTCAAGAAGAGGATATATACCTTCCGTGAATTTTGCATAGACTGCTAATTAACCTCTGTTCATTTTGTATTTGATGGACTTTTAACAACATGCGTGCATACATTGAGTTGTAATCCTTTCTATTCTCTATCTAGCGCAGTTTTTTGGTGTTTGTTAATATCTTGTTTAATGTGGGTATCCCATATTGTTTAAACTGCAGCTCAAATACGTGTATTGACAACAGATCAGGCTCTGTATGTCTCTTAATTCTTACTGACAGCGCTGTATTTTTTACATATTTTGCTAAGTAACATGGAGAGCAGAGGTCAGGAGTAAGTAACATGGAGAGCAGAGGTCAGGAGTAAGTAACATGGAGAGCAGAGGTCGGGAGTAAGTAACATGGAGAGCAGAGGTCAGGAGTAAGTAACATGGAGAGCAGAGATCAGGAGTAAGTAACATGGAGAGCAGAGGTCAGGAGTAAGTAACATGGAGAGCAGAGGTCGGGAGTAAGTAACATGGAGAGCAGAGATCAAGAGTAAGTAACATGGAGAGCAGAGATCAGGAGTAAGTAACATGGAGAGCAGAGGTCAGGAGTAAGTAACATATGGAGAGCAGAGATCAGGAGTAAGTAACATGGAGAGCAGAGGTCAGGAGTAAGTAACATGGAGAGCAGAGGTCGGGAGTAAGTAACATGGAGAGCAGAGATCGGGAGTAAGTAACATGGAGAGCAGAGATCAGGAGTAAGTAACATGGAGAGCAGAGGTCAGGAGTAAGTAACAGATGGAGAGCAGAGGTCCGGAGTAAGTAACACATGGAGAGCAGAGGTCAGGAGTAAGTAACATGGAGAGCAGAGGTCAGGAGTAAGTAACATGGAGAGCAGAGGTCCGGAGTAAGTAACATGGAGAGCAGAGATCAGGAGTAAGTAACATGGAGAGCAGAGATCAGGAGTAAGTAACATGGAGAGCAGAGGTCAGGAGTAAGTAACATATAGAGAGCAGAGGTCCGGAGTAAGTAACATGGAGAGCAGAGGTCAGGAGTAAGTAACGGATGGAGAGCAGAGGTCCGGAGTAAGTAACGGATGGAGAGCAGAGGTCGGGAGTAAGTAACATATGGAGAGCAGAGGTCAGGAGTAAGTAACGGATGGAGAACAGAGATCGGGAGTAAGTAACATATGGAGAGCAGAGGTCAGGAGTAAGTAACATATAAAGAGCAGAGATCAGGAGTAAGTAACGGATGGAGAGCAGAGGTCCGGAGTAAGTAACGCATGGAGAGCAGAGGTCAGGAGTAAGTAACATATGGAGAGCAGAGGTCAGGAGTAAGTAACGCATGGAGAGCAGAGGTCAGGAGTAAGTAACGCATGGAGAGCAGAGGTCGGGAGTAAGTAACATATGGAGAGCAGAGGTCAGGAGTAAGTAACGGATGGAGAGCAGAGGTCGGGAGTAAGTAACGGATGGAGAGCAGAGGTCGGGAGTAAGTAACATATAGAGAGCAGAGGTCCAGAGTAAGTAACTCATGGAGAGCAGAGGTCAGGAGTAAGTAACGCATGGAGAGCAGAGGTCAGAAGTAAGTAACATATGGAGAGCAGAGGTCAGGAGTAAGTAACGCATGGAGAGCAGAGGTCGGGAGTAAGTAACATATAGAGAGTAGAAGTGTAGAAGTGATCTGGGAGGAGGACCAAAGGCCCTTTGACTGAAGAGGGGGGAGAGTCCCAGCTGGTTGGGACCTCCACAGAGAACATCTGCTCACTCATATCTACCTGATCCAGATGGAATGTTGATGGAAGTGAACTAACCCTCTCATATCTATTGATGATGTTTTTATATTTTTCCAGGACACGCCATGGAGAAACCCTCAAAGGATCTTCTCACTTTATCTCCAGGTTGTAAAATAGAAGATGAGGACATCACAGGAGATTGTGGAGGAGAAAAGACAATGAGCTCCACTATGGATGGTGGACTTCACAGTGTGGATAGACCATGGAATCCCTCTGACTCTGAACAACCTCGTACTGTGGGGGATGGTGCCGGGATTCAGGGGAAGAAGACATTTCCCTGTCCTGAGTGCGGGGAAAGTTTTCGCTCTAAAATAAGTTTTTCTGTACATCAGAGATATCATACGGGAGAGAAGCTTTATTCCTGTTCTGAGTGCGGGAAGTGCTTTCTTTATAAATCAAAGCTCGCTACACATGAGACATCTCACACAGGGAAGAAGCCATATTCCTGTTCTGAGTGTGGAAAATGTTTTGCAAAGAAAGACCATCTAAACTCACATCAGAAAATGCACTCGGGTGAGAAGCCATATTTCTGTTCGGAGTGTGGAAAATGTTTTTCACACAAGTCCAATCTTACTGCACATGAGAGATTGCACACGGGTGAAAAGCCATTTTCCTGCCCTGAGTGCGGGAAATGTTATACGCGGAATTCTCTACTTGTTATACATCAGAGATCTCACACAGGGGAGAGGCCATTTTCCTGCCTTGAGTGCGGAAAATGTTATTCCCGGAAATCGGAGCTTGATACGCATCAGAGCTGTCATACAGGGGAGAAGCCGTATTTTTGCTCTGAGTGCGGGAAATGTTATCCACGGAAATCAGAACTTGTTATACATCTAAGATCTCACACTGGTGAGAAGCCGTATCCCTGCCCTGAGTGCGGGAAATGTTATAAACGGAGATCATACCTGGTTACACATCAGACCTCTCACACGGGGGAGAAGCCGTTTTCCTGCCCCGAGTGCGGGAAATGTTATAGACGGAAATCAGGGCTTGTTGTACATCAAATCTCTCACACAGGGAAGAAGCCGTATTCCTGCCCCGAGTGTGGAAAAGGCTTTATTCAGAGCTCAGACCTTGCTAGACATCAGAGATCTCACACGGGAGAAAAGCCATATTCCTGTTCCGAGTGCGGGAAATGTTTTTCACAGAAATCAGATATTGCTATACATCAAAGATCCCACACAGGCGTGAAACCGTATTCCTGCTCTGAGTGCGGGAAATGTTATCAACGGAAATCAGACCTTGTCATACATCAAAGATCTCACAAAGGGGAGAAGCCGTATTGCTGCTCTAAGTGCGGGAAATGTTATCAACGGAGATCAGATTTTGCTATACATCGAAGATCTCACACTGGGGGGAAGCCAATTTCTTGTCTCTAGTGAAGGAAATGTTTCTTACAGAAGTCTTGTACTAAACATCAGAGAACCCACACAACCCTCTAGGTGTATTAGTGTCCTGAGTGCGGGAAATGTTTTCTATATGGATCATATGTTGCCGTACATCAGAGATCTCACACTGGGAAGAAGCACACTTTGATCTACACCTCAGAAAACACGTGGCTGAGCGCTCCTCTGATCTTTATCATGGAAGAAACACTTTATAGGGAAATCAGAGATCACTAAAGACTTCAAAGTTCTGTCTTCCTCTGCTAGGAGAGAGAAGGAGGGGTGTCACTGCTGGTTGGGTCCCTCTAGGAGAGAGAAGGAGGAGGTGTCACTGCTGGTTGGGTCCCTCTAGGAGAGAGAAGGAGGGGGTGTCACTGCTGGTTGGGTCCCTCTAGGAGAGAGAAGGAGGGGTGTCACTGCTGGTTGGGTCCCTCTAGGAGAGAGAAGGAGGAGGTGTCACTGCTGGTTGGGTCTCTCTAGGAGAGAGAAGGAGGGGGTGTCACTGCTGGTTGGGTCCCTCTAGGAGAGAGAAGGAGGGGGTGTCACTGCTGGTTGGGTCCCTCTAGGAGAGAGAAGGAGGGGGTGTCACTGCTGGTTGGATCCCTCTAGGAGAGAGAAGGAGGGGTGTCACTGCTGGTTGGGTCCCTCTAGTAGAGAGAAGGAGGGGGTGTCACTACTGGTTGGGTCCCTCTAGGAGAGAGAAGGAGGGGGTGTCACTGCTGGTTGGGTCCCTCTAGGAGAGAGGAGGAGGGGGTGTCACTGCTGGTTGGGTCCCTCTAGGAGAGAGAAGGAGGGGGTGTCACTGCTGGTTGGGTCCCTCTAGGAGAGAGAAGGAGGGGGTGTCACTGCTGGTTGGGTCCCTCTAGGAGAGAGAAGGAGGGGGTGTCACTGCTGGTTGGATCCCTCTAGGAGAGAGAAGGAGGGGTGTCACTGCTGGTTGGGTCCCTCTAGGAGAGAGAAGGAGGGGTGTCACTGCTGGTTGGGTCCCTCTAGTAGAGAGAAGGAGGGGGTGTCACTACTGGTTGGGTCCCTCTAGGAGAGAGAAGGAGGGGGTGTCACTGCTGGTTGGGTCCCTCTAGGAGAGAGGAGGAGGGGGTGTCACTGCTGGTTGGGTCCCTCTAGGAGAGAGAAGGAGGGGGTGTCACTGCTGGTTGGGTCCCTCTAGGAGAGAGAAGGAGGGGGTGTCACTGCTGGTTGGGTCCCTCTAGGAGAGAGAAGGAGGGTGTGTCACTGCTGGTTGGATCCCTCTAGGAGAGAGGAAGGAGGGGGTGTCACTGCTGGCTGGGTCCCTCTAGGAGAGAGAAGGAGGGGGTGTCACTGCTGGTTGGGTCCCTCTAGGAGAGAGAAGGAGGGGGTGTCACTGCTGGTTGGGTCCCTCTAGGAGAGAGAAGGAGGGGGTGTCACTGCTGGTTGGGTCCCTCTAGGAGAGAGAAGGAGGGGGTATCACTGCTGGTTGGGTCCCTCTAGGAGAGAGAAGGAGGGGGTGTCACTGCTGGTTGGGTCCCTCTAGGAGAGAGAAGGAGGGGGTGTCACTGCTGGTTGGATCCCTCTAGGAGAGAGGAAGGAGGGGGTGTCACTGCTGGCTGGGTCCCTCTAGGAGAGAGAAGGAGGGGGTGTCACTACTGGTTGGGTCCCTCTAGGAGAGAGAATGAGGGGGTGTCACTACTGGTTGGGTCCCTCTAGGAGAGAGAAGGAGGGGGTGTTACTGCTGGTTGGGTCCCTCTAGGAGAGAGAATGAGAGAGTGTCACTGCTGGTTGGGTCCCTCTAGGAGAGAGAAGGAGGGGGTGTCACTGCTGGTTGGGTCCCTCTAGGAGAGAGAAGGAGGGGGTGTCACTGCTGGTTGGGTCCCTCTAGGAGAGAGAAGGAGAGGGTGTCACTGCTGGTTGGGTCCCTCTAGGAGAGAGAAGGAGGGGGTGTCACTGCTGGTTGGGTCCCTCTAGGAGAGAGAAGGAGGGGGTGTCACTGCTGGTTGGGTCCCTCTAGGAGAGAGAAGGAGGGGGTGTCACTGCTGGTTGGGTCCCTCTAGGAGAGAGAAGGAGGGGGTGTCACTGCTGGTTGGGTCCCTCTAGGAGAGAGAAGGAGGGGGTGTCACTGCTGGTTGGGTCCCTCTAGGAGAGAGAAGGAGGGGGTGTCACTGCTGGTTGGGTCCCTCTAGGAGAGAGAAGGAGGGGGTGTCACTGCTGGTTGGGTCCCTCTAGGAGAGAGAAGGAGGGGGTGTCACTGCTGGTTGGATCCCTCTAGGAGAGAGGAAGGAGGGGGTGTCACTGCTGGTTGGGTCCCTCTAGGAGAGAGAAGGAGGGGGTGTCACTGCTGGTTGGGTCCCTCTAGGAGAGAGAAGGAGGGGGTGTCACTGCTGGTTGGGTCCCTCTAGGAGAGAGAAGGAGGGGGTGTCACTGCTGGTTGGGTCCCTCTAGGAGAGAGAAGGAGGGGGTGTCACTGCTGGTTGGGTCCCTCTAGGAGAGAGGAGGAGGAGGTGTCACTGCTGGTTGGGTCCCTCTAGGAGAGAGAAGGAGGGGGTGTCACTGCTGGTTGGGTCCCTCTAGGAGAGAGAAGGAGGGGGTGTCACTGCTGGTTGGGTCCCTCTAGGAGAGAGAAGGAGGGGGTGTCACTGCTGGTTGGGTCCCTCTAGGAGAGAGAAGGAGGGTGTGTCACTGCTGGTTGGATCCCTCTAGGAGAGAGGAAGGAGGGGGTGTCACTGCTGGCTGGGTCCCTCTAGGAGAGAGAAGGAGGGGGTGTCACTGCTGGTTGGGTCCCTCTAGGAGAGAGAAGGAGGGGGTGTCACTGCTGGTTGGGTCCCTCTAGGAGAGAGAAGGAGGGGGTGTCACTGCTGGTTGGGTCCCTCTAGGAGAGAGAAGGAGGGGGTGTCACTGCTGGTTGGGTCCCTCTAGGAGGGAGAAGGAGGGGGTGTCACTGCTGGTTGGGTCCCTCTAGGAGAGAGAAGGAGGGGGTGTCACTGCTGGTTGGGTCCCTCTAGGAGAGAGAAGGAGGGGGTGTCACTGCTGGTTGGGTTCCTCTAGGAGAGAGAAGGAGGGGGTGTCACTGCTGGTTGGATCCCTCTAGGAGAGAGGAAGGAGGGGGTGTCACTGCTGGCTGGGTCCCTCTAGGAGAGAGAAGGAGGGGGTGTCACTGCTGGTTGGGTCCCTCTAGGAGAGAGAAGGAGGGGGTGTCACTGCTGGTTGGGTCCCTCTAGGAGAGAGAAGGAGGGGGTGTCACTGCTGGTTGGGTCCCTCTAGGAGAGAGAAGGAGGGGGTGTCACTGCTGGTTGGGTCCCTCTAGGAGAGAGGAGGAGGAGGTGTCACTGCTGGTTGGGTCCCTCTAGGAGAGAGAAGGAGGGGGTGTCACTGCTGGTTGGGTCCCTCTAGGAGAGAGGAGGGGGTGTCACTGCTGGTTGGGTCCCTCTAGGAGAGAGAAGGAGGGTGTGTCACTGCTGGTTGGATCCCTCTAGGAGAGAGGAAGGAGGGGGTGTCACTGCTGGCTGGGTCCCTCTAGGAGAGAGAAGGAGGGGGTGTCACTACTGGTTGGGTCCCTCTAGGAGAGAGAAGGAGGGGGTGTCACTGCTGGTTGGGTCCCTCTAGGAGAGAGAAGGAGGGGGTGTCACTGCTGGTTGGGTCCCTCTAGGAGAGAGAAGGAGGGGGTGTCACTGCTGGTTGGGTCCCTCTAGGAGAGAGAAGGAGGGGGTGTCACTACTGGTTGGGTCCCTCTAGGAGAGAGAAGGAGGGGGTGTTACTGCTGGTTGGGTCCCTCTAGGAGAGAGAATGAGAGAGTGTCACTGCTGGTTGGGTCCCTCTAGGAGAGAGAAGGAGGGGGTGTCACTGCTGGTTGGGTCCCTCTAGGAGAGAGAAGGAGGGGGTGTCACTGCTGGTTGGGGCCCTCTAGGAGAGAGAAGGAGGGGGTGTCACTGCTGGTTGGGTCCCTCTAGGAGAGAGAAGGAGGGGTTGTCACCGCTGGTTGGGTCCCTCTAGGAGAGAGAAGGAGGGGGTGTCACTGCTGGTTGGGTCCCTCTAGGAGAGAAGGAGGGGGTGTCACTGCTGGTTGGGTCCCTCTAGCAGTGTAGTCTGAACTCCCCTAATCTTCATCAGAAGCCTCAAAGGAAGACAACATACTGAGAGAGGCGCTAGATGTTGCTTGATGATGAAAAGGGACTGCATGACCAGACTGAAAATTTCTGTGCAGTAGTCATCAGCCATCACAGGCAGCTTCTTTTGCTTGGAGAGCGCCACCTACTTCTGAAAGTGGAAAATATGACATTTCCAGATGTTACATCTCATATTTATTAAAAATGCAGTTATATTAACCATTTTTTTTGTATAATAGAAATGAAGAATAAATATTTCCAATCATAAACTGAAGATATTCTTTGTAGGTTAATTGATAAAAGTCGGCCTTCAAATTAGTATGATGAAATATCCTTTCTTTTTCCTTATTATCTTTTTTCTAATGCCCTGTACATACGATTCGCCTTTTTGACAACAAACATGCAAATTAGCTGTTTTGGAGCAACATCTGAACGTGTGTACGCTCCATCGGACAAACTTTTTCTGTTTCCATTGTTGGCTGTGTGAACACACAAACTTTCCGGCAACAAAAGTCCGATGGAGCAAAGTCCGATCGTGTGTACACAAAACCATCAAACTTTTGTACAAACTAAAGTACGCAGCCGCGAGAATGTTTCCAGCACAATCCCATCGCGTTGGTTCTCGGGACAGGGTACTGTACATCTCGCGCTGGCTGCAATAATAAAAACACATTTTCCTACTGTGGCGGGCGCGAGAGGGAATTCCCCTCTGAGGGAATACCAGGCCCTTCGGTCTGGTATGGATTCTAAGGGGAATAACCTACACCGAAAAAATGGCGTGGGTGTTCCCCCCAAAATCCATACCAGACCCTTATCCGAGCACGCAGCCCGGCTGGTCAGGAAAGGGGGTGGGGACGAGCGTGCGCCCCCCCTGAACCGTACCAGGCCACATGCCTTCAACATGGGGGGTGGGTGCTTTGGGGAAGGGGGACGCCCTACGCCCCCCCCACCCCAAAGCACCTTGTCCCCATGTTGATGAGGACAAGGGCCTCTTCTCGACAACCCTGGCTGTTGGTTGTTGGGGTCTGCGGGCGAGGGGCTTATTGGAATCCAGGATGTACCCCATACTCATTCACATAGGATGGGGGGCCAGGATCTGGGGGCCCCCTTATTAAAGGGGGCTCCCAGATTCCGATAAGCCCCCGCCCGCAGACCCCGGCAACCAACGGCCAGGGTTGTCGGGAAGAGGCCCTTGTCCTCATCAACATGGGGACAAGGTGCTTTGGGGAGGGGGGGCGCCCTGCGGGCACCCACCCCCCATGTTGAGGGCATGCGGCCTGGTACGGTTCAGGAGGGGGGGGCGCTTGCTCATCCCCACCCCCTTTCCTGACCGGCCGGGCTGCATGCTCGGATAAGGGTCTGGTACGGATTTTGGGGGGACACCCACGCCGTTTTTTCGGCATAGGGTTTCCCCTTAAAATCCATACCAGACCTAAGGGCCTGGTATGCCCCTAGAGGGGAACCCATGCCATTTTATTATTTAAAATTTGGCGTAGAGTTCCCCCTCAAGATTCATACCAAACACAGTGCCTGGCATTGGCGGGGATCCAAGTCGGATCCCCGCACCAGTGTGAACCCGGCTCGCAAGGTGTCAATCTCGCCAATAAAAGCGGTGAGATTGACACAATATCAGACAACAATACAGAAGTTGACCAAAGGGTGGTGGTAAAGAGCTGAAAAACCACGTGATTTGGTGAAAGTTGGCTGAAAAAGTCCTGTCGTCTGTATGCAATACAAACTTATGGCCAACGCCCTTTGTACAAAAATCTAAGAGAAGGTTTGTACTAAGTCCTATCGTGTGTATGGGGCTTTAGAATGCAAGGTTGTTGGTGGAAAGTCCGACCCTGTGTATGCTCCATCGAACATTTGTTGTCGGACTTTCCGCCAACAAATTTTGGCTAGCACGCTCTCAAATTTTCTGCCAACAAATGTTTGTTGTCCCATTTTCCGAACGTGTGTACACAAGTACGTAGGACAAAAGTCCAAAGTACAAACACGCATTCTCAGAATCACGCATCACTATTGAACTTCCTTTTTATCAGCTCGCCACACGTCTTGTACATCACTACGTTTGTAATTGTTGGCCAACATTTGTGTGACCGTGTATATGCAAGACAAGTTTGAGCCAACAACCTTTGAACAAAAATCCACGTTTTTGTTGTCGGAAAGTCTGATCGTGTGTACAGGGCATAATACTACAAGAAGGGCCCATCCTGTAGGATTTAGTCTTAATCTTGTGTCTTAGTAGTTTGGTTTTACCGGCTTGTATTTGTTGGAACATCCGACTCTCCCCTTCTCATAAATCTCAGGACGTCTGTAGTAGACTCCAATGATAAGTCCATCAGTTCATTAACCCATCTAACATTCCACCCGTAATTCCTCCTCAGCACCATCCCAAACTCCAACCACAAGATAATTTTTCTTCCTCAGTTTCACATCACATCTAACATAGAGAAACCCCCTGCCATCTTCCATCTTTTCTGTGTCCCTCTAAACAAGAGGATCAACATGAATACAAACAGCCCAGTCTTGTGAGGAATCAAGTCATGTTTCTGGAACACCAACCACATCTCCAACCACAAGATCATCTTTCTTCCTCACTTTCACATCACATCTAACATAGAGAACCCCCCTCCATCTTTTCTATGTCCCGTGTCCCTCTAAACAGGAGGATCAGCATGCATACAAACAGCCCAGTCTTGTGAGGAGTCAAGCCGTGTTTCTGGAACTTCGACCACATCTCCAACCACTAGATCATTTTTCTTCCTCACTTTCACATCACATCTAACATAGAGAACCCCCCTCCCCCTCCATCTTTTCTATGTTCCTCTAAACAGAAGGATCAGTATGCATACAAACAGCCCAGTCTTGTGAGGAGTCAAGCTGTGTTTCTGAAACTCTGACCACATCTCCAACCACGAGATCATTTTTCTTCCTCACTTTCACATCACATCTAACATAACCCCCCCCCCTCCATCTTTTCTATTGTCCTCTAAACAGAAGGATCAGCATGCATACAAACAGCCCAGTCTTGTGAGGAGCCAAGCCGTGTTTCTGGAACACCAAATACATATTCAACCATCCCAGAAATGTTTCTCTTTGTGACTCCGGGCCACATTTTGTTCATGCTTAAACCATGTATTTTTCCATATAGGTTATACCAGTGGTTCTCAACCTCAGTCCTCAAGTACCCCCAACAGGCCATGTTTTGGGAATTTCTCTTCGATAAAATAGCTGTCCAAAATACCAAGCCATTGTCTCTGATTTAAGCACCTGTACAAGATAAAGGAAATCCTGCAAACATTGCCTATTGTGGGTACTTGAGGAGTGAGGTTGAGAACCACTGGGTTATATCACAATAAAAGATAAGCATGGTGACAATTAAAACCCAACTCCTTTTATCGTATGCCAAGTCATATCCCATGCGTTGAATAGGAAATAAAGTACAGTCTTATCAACTGCCCCATGCAAGAGATCCCTGGGCCACTGGCAAATACAAAGTCCCCAAGTGCCGATGCCTCAAGAAATGGAAAATGCAAGTCGAACCCTTCCAGAGATATGAACTATCATCCAGTAAAACAATGGCTATTCTGTACACGAGTTGATGTTTGTAATATACATGCATTAAAAAGCATAGGTGTGAATGGTCCTTGAGACTCCCAGGATCCACAAAGGGCATAACTAGCATGGGCAACCAAGGCAGGTGCCCCCTTTCTTATGCCTAGTGCCCCAGTTCCATGGCAGCTCGATCACTGCCCGCTGTGCTGCTCCATGCCATCCTGCCAGTATATTTCCTGTCCTGACGCCATATTATGTTTGGGCAAAAAGTCAGTTAAGTATTAAGTCAGTTAAGTCAAAAAGTATTACAGAGTCTTGCCACTTGGGCAGACTCACCCATTCTATTCCAGTGCAATCTTGTGTGGTTGAAGTGACTAAGCTATGTAGGTGTTGCATCCCATGCTCCACCCCCAGCACCGCTTGCTGCACCACCTTCATATTCTGGCAGTAGGGAACAGAAGTAATAAGAATCTTGGGTCCTATCCGAACACAAGTTTGTCCAATCTCAGAAGTTAGCCGTCATTGCTGAGTGAATGAGCTGTGGGTGGGAAACTTGGGATATCATTGACTCATTATGGGTGCATGGCAATACCAGGTCAATGTGGCCAGATTAGATCAATGATGTCACCAGCATCCCCTACCATTTGCATATATGCAGGATCTCTCGCCTGCAGTTCATTGGCTTAACAATGACAGATAACTTCCAGTTTGGACCAAACCCTAACTCATCCTTAAACAAGAGTGGATATAATATAAATCAGTAAAAACACACATTCTCTACATAACTGATTATGTACCTACCTGGTCTTCTGCTGTGCTTTACCTTCTTGCTGAAAGAATGAACTGACATGCCCAGTGCCTGCCTGCTTTGACTGGCAACCTTACCTTCTGCCAGACACCAAATAACAATTGGCTGGTGACCTGCTAATGACTGTTTGCTTTCTGAGAAGAGCTCAGGGCTCCTCCGGCTCTCTCCTTCAGGAAGAGACCAGAAGAAGTCCAGGAGAAGACTGGGCCACCACATAACAATGACATAAAAAGAGAGAGGGGCGCACCGGCCATGTGCATTATCTTTTGTAAAACATTTATTGAATAAAATAATAAAAGAAATTACTCACAAGCAGTAGTACAATCAGGTGCCATAAAACTCGAGCAGCAACAAGCAGCAAGTAGTTATAGTGATGAGCGAAGCTTTCCAAAGGTCTTAGAGGAGCGTACAGGCATCACTACTAGCTAACGCGTTTCGAAGGGCACGTCCCTTCTTCATCATCAGAGCTCAGCAGTCACTGCTGAGCTCTGATGAAGAAGGGACGTGCCCTTCGAAACGCGTTAGCTAGTAGTGATGCCTGTACGTTTCGAAGGGCACGTCCCTTCTTCATCATCAGAGCTCAGCAGTCACTGCTGAGCTCTGATGAAGAAGGGACGTGCCCTTCGAAACGCGTTAGCTAGTAGTGATGCCTGTACGCTCCTCTAAGACCTTTGGAAAGCTTCGCTCATCACTATAACTACTTGCTGCTTGTTGCTGCTCGAGTTTTATGGCACCTGATTGTACTACTGCTTGTGAGTAATTTCTTTTATTATTTTATTCAATAAATGTTTTACAAAAGATAATGCACATGGCCGGTGCGCCCCTCTCTCTTTTTATGTCTTTGTTTGCTAGGATTCCCCATCCTTGAGGGCAGCAAGGCCTGTGATTGATCTTTTTCCATATATTTGGTTGACCACTTGTGCGCAGGAGTCATTTTCTTTTTTCTACACCACATAACAATACCTTTCCCTGGTGGCCTGTTGCTTACTGCTTGCTGAGAATGGTTCAGGGCTTCAGGCTCCCTCCTTCAAGGAGAGACAAGAAGAAGTCCAGGAGAAGACTGGGCCACAGGATAACAACATCTTTGGCTGGTGGCCTGCTGCTGGCTGAAAAGAGCTCAAGGCCTTAGGCTCCCTCCTTCAAGAAGACACCAGAATAAGTCCAAGAGAAGACTGGACCACCAGATAACAACACCTTTTGCATGATGGCCTATTGCTGACTGTTTTCTGAAAAGAGCTCAGGTCATCAGGCTCCCTCCTTCAAGAAGAGACCAGAAAGATTTCTGAACAAGACTGGGCCACCTGATAACAATATCTTTGGATGGTGGTTTATTAACTGTTTGCTTGCTGAGAAGAGCTCAGATCCTCAGGCCGCCTTCTTCAAGAAGTGACCAGAGGAAATCCAGGAGAAGACTGGGGCACCACATAACAACACCTTTGCCTGATAGCCCAATGCTGACTGTTTACTGAGTAGAGCTCAGGACCTCAGGCTCCCTCCTTCAAGAAGAGACCAGAAAAATTTTAGCGCAAGATCGGGCCACCAAATAACAACACCTTTGGCTATTGGCCTGTTGCTGACTGCTTGCTGAAGAGAAGAGCTTAGGTCCTCAGGCTTCCTCCTTCAAGAAGAGACAGGGGCCCTGCTGGCCCTTAAGCTCAGAAGATCATCATGAATATATTGTGCAAATGGGAGAAAACAAACTATTTTTTGATTTAACTACCAGTACTGAATAGCTTCTGGCAGTGCTGGGGCAAAGGTTTTCTACTGCCAAGGGCGAAGATGGCAAACTGCATCCCTCCCCCTTGGATGGGACTATTAGTGGTGTAAGTATCAAAATGGCATCTTAGAGTTTAAAACAGATGATGTAGAGGTGGCACAATGCCTCCTAAAGTGGCGTGGGGTTCCCCCTAAAAACACATATCAGACCTTTATCCCTGATGAGGGTCTGGTATGGATGTCACAGATGACCTTACGCAGAAACCAAACATTTTGGTGTCTCCGTAAACTGTACCCCTACTCATTCTTAAAATAGAAATGAGGGGGGGGGGGGGGCGGAATGGATGCTTATAGGATGCAGCAGATCTGCTGAGAAAAAAATGGGGTGAAAAGGATGCTCAATTTAAATGCACGGTAAGTCATGTGATGCAGGAACACCTTCTGATGCCACCACTCACTCATAGCTCCCCTGCCCCGCAGCTCAATGCAAAAGAAGCGGCGTGATATACCCAGTGACATCATGCATAGGCATGACCATATTAAGTCAGCGACATTACCCAGGAGACCCCGCCCCTACGTTTACATTTGGCCCGTTGACATGTTTCACCCACTAGGGGCCTAGGGGCCACACTCATCACACCCAGTCTTCTCCTGGACCCTGTCATATAAGAGCAGACACATCTCTATACTCTGTTCTAACCTGAGCTCTAGAAGAAGGATCACATCACCTCCTGTGTATAATCATATCACCATGTCTGAGGATAAAGAGCCAATCACCGTGATTACTGATTACGTGTGTGCATAATGCAGACAAGAAATAGATGCTAATAGGCTGCAGGTGATGTGCTGAGAAAAAAAGAGGGGGGATAGATGTTAACAGGCTGCAGGAGATCTGCTGAGAAAAAAGAGGGGGGTAGATGTTAATAGGATGCAGGAGATCTGCTGAGAAAAAAAAGAGGGGGGGCAGATTCTAATAGGCTGCAGGAGATCTGCTGAGAAAACAAGGGGAATTGGATGTGTGTACTGCACTCCTCTACTGCAAGAGAAAAAAAAAGCGATTTAGGGGGGGAAATATCCCCACTCTTTTGCTGGCGTGGTCAGGGATTCTTGGCCATGGTAATGAATGGGACTAGTGACATCACTGGTTGTTAAGAATGCCAGCGGGTGCAGGCATCACCAAGTCCTTAGCAACCATTGAAAATGGGAAGCTGTCATGTATAATAGCGGAAGTAATACCACTGTTATGCATGACGTACACCCAAACCCTGAACTCTTCTCTACTGGTGACAACAGTGGATCATGCTTGACCAATGTGAGCTGGCATGGCTACTTGTGGTCCCTTCCAGGGGCGGTTGTGACAGGGCAACAGTGCAGGAGATCAATTGGGAGACAGGGACAGAGTGTTAATAATCCATAACAGGAAGTATCTGAACAATTCCCCACACTCCTGTTATTCACATAACCTTCCAAGCTAAACCATGCAATTTTTCATAGCATCCTATCCTGAGGAAGCCACCATGACAGTGCCACGAAATGCGTTGATAGTGTTTCCAGTTTCTGCATGACAAATAAATATCTACTTTTTGAAGAAATACATTTCAAATCAATAATATTTATTCT
Organism: Lithobates septentrionalis; assembly: GCA_037952835.1. NCBI lineage: Eukaryota > Metazoa > Chordata > Amphibia > Anura > Ranidae > Lithobates > Lithobates septentrionalis. The sequence continues at coordinate 2,806,428 of JBBDGP010000932.1, forward strand.
GGTTCATATACTCACATTAGTGAGTGTCAGAGTCCAGATCTGAACCTATGACCTCTGCCTGTAGATCTTCTTGCTGTGCCACCTAAGATGCTGGACAGATACCTGTCTGATTCTTTGGACAACCTTGCCTTGTACCTTATTTCTGATGAACCCTGAACTCTTTGCTCCTTCCAGGAACTTTCTGATTTAAGCCATGCCTTTCTGTTTGCCAGATTATTGTGCTACCTCCAGCCAATATCTTGCTCATTTCATGCCTTCTGCCATCTGTATCTTCACAAACACTCGTTATTGACCTTTGGCTTGTTCCTCAACTACACTTCTGCTTGATCTCAACCTGCAACCTCTTGTTACTGACCTTCAGTTGTTCCTAAACTATGCTTCTGTTTGATCCCAACCTTCAACAACTTGTTACTGACCTTTGGCTTGTTTACTGACTACGCGTCCGCTTGATCCCAACCTGCAGCCACTTGTTACTGACCTTTCGGTGGTTTACTAACTACGCTTCTGCTTGATCCCAACCTGCAACCACTTGTTACCGACCTTTAATTCGTTCTTCAACTAGGCTTCTGTTTGATCCCAACCTGCAACCACTTGTTACCGACCTTTGACTTGTTCCTTAACTACGCTTTTGTTTGATCCCAACCTGCAACCACTTATGGCCAACCTTTAACTTGATCCTCGAATATGCTTCTGCTTTATACCAACCTGCAACCCCTTCTTACAAACCTTTGACTTGTTCCTCAACTACACTTCTGTTTGATCCCAACCTGTACCATTTCTGGCTGACCTTTGACTTGTTCGTCGACCACGCTTCTGCTTAATCCCCACTTGCAACCACTTGTTACCGGCCTTTGACTTGTTCCTCGACTACGCTTCTGCTGATCACAACCTGCAACCACTTGTTACCAACCTTGGGCTTGTACCTCAACTATGCTTCCACTTGATCCCAACATGCAGCTACTTGCTACCAACCCTTTTACTGATTATTCTTCTGCTTGATCCCAACCTGCAACTACTTGTTACTGATCTTTGACTTGTTCCTCAACTAAGCTTCCACTTGATCGCAACCTGTAGCCACTTGTTACCGACCTTTGGCTTGTTCCCCGACTACACTTCTGCTTGATCCCAATCATCAACCACTTGTTACCGACCTTTGGCTTGTTCCTCGACTACACTTTTGCTTGATCCCAACCTGCAATCACTTGTAACCGACCTTTAGCTTGTTTACTAAGTTCTTCTTGATCCCAACCTTCAACCACTTGTTATCGACCTTTGGCTTGTTTACTGACTACGCTTCTGCTTGATCCCCACCTGCAACCACTTATTACCAACCTTTGGCTTGTTCCTGAACTATGCTTCCGCTTAATCCCAACCTGCAACCAATTGTTACTGACTGTCGGCTTGTTTACTGACTATGCTTCTGCTTGATCCCAACCTGCAATCACTCGTTACCGACTTTTGGCTTGTTTACTGATTACACTTCTGCTTGATCCCCACCTGCAACCATGTTTTTACCAACCTTTAGCTTGTTCCTCAACTATGCTTCCACTTGATTCCAACCTGCAGCCACTTGTTGCCAATCTTTGGCTTGTTTACTGACTACACTTCTGCTTAAAACCCTACCTGCTACTGAACCCCAGCTTGCTCTCCACCTGGTGGGACAATCCTGAGGACTGCGAACTGGCAATAGCATGCAGCAAAACCCATCTCCACCATCAGGAGCTCTGATGAAGACCGGTTAGTGCTTAGACACTGCACCTCGGGTGAGCCTGCATTATCCACCAGGGTGACCTGCTTGTGTACTTATCCTGCTGGGAGCCACTCTACTGCTATAGCTACTGGTCTACGAGCCTAACCCTTGACTATGACAGTGAGGTAACGTGATCCCCTGCCTCACAGATGTGAGCATATGAACTAGAATAATACAGATTTGTTCTTTAATTCCTTACTTTTCTGTGTGAACTACTACACATATATGGCCCTCACCTGTGGTGTTTTATTCCTTTCTTTTTTTCTTCTCCACTCCCGAGTTTATGAAGAATCTCCACATTTCTTCATTTGTCTTCTGGATGGATCTCACATAAAGGGACCTCCACTTTATTGCCTGGAATAAACCTTGTCCCACCAAATGGTGTCCCCGCCTCTCCCATTCTCCCTTGCCTACCGTTGATTTGATGAAATTGTGTTTTTCAATGTCTATTGCACTTCTTGGTGCAGGAGTAGGATTTCTAAGTGATTTCTATGAAGCCATGCCTGACCAAGGAAACTGAAAAATCTTACATCACAAAATGTATTCATCCAACGAAAGGCATTGACTTCATTTTTATTTTTCTACAAAGGTTAACCAAGGTTAACATGGTACAATACTTCATTGATCTTTGGTAAACTCTGATCTCCTTTTGAACCATTTTCTGTGTTACGAAGCTCAGTTTTCTGAGGTATATATCAAGGTGTGCTTTTTTCAGAGTGTGAAATCTCTGATGTACAACAAAATATGATCCATATAGAAAACATTTCACGCACATAGGTCACAAACGCACCTCAAGGGTTGTGTGGGATCGCTTACATACAAAAAGACAGGACGTCAGTGAATAAAAAGTTCCCTCACTCAGATTAGGAATGTGGCTTTTCCTCCTTGTGCAACTTCTGATGTCTGTAAAGATTGGCCTTTTGTGAAAAACATTTCCCACACTCAGGACAGGAAAACGGCTTCTCCCCCGTGTGGGTACTCTGATGTCTCTGAAGATTGGACTTCCCAGAAAAACATTTCCCGCATTCAGGACAGGAATATGGCTTCTCACCTGTATGCAGCCTCTGATGTCTGTCGAGACTGGACTTCTCCGAAAAACATTTCCCGCACTCAGAACAGAAATACGGCTTCTCCCCCGTGTGAGATCTCTGATGTAAAACAAGTTTTGATTTCCGCGCAAAACATTTCTCGCACTCAGAACAGGAATACGGCTTTCTGCCCGTGTGTAATCTCTGGTGTCGGAAAAGAGTGGGCCTCTGTGAAAAACTTTTCCCACATTCGGGACAGGAATATGGCTTCTCCCCCGTGTGGGATCTTTGATGTAAAACAAGTTTTGATTTCTGCACAAAAAATCTCCCACACTCTGGACAGGAATATGTCTTCTTGCCTGAAAGATATATTGGAATTGTGATATGTTGGGAACTCGGCAGAAAGCATTTCCAAGACTCCGTGCAGGAATACGGCTTCTCCCCCATGTGAGACCTCTGATGTTTAGTGAGATTTGCTTTACGTTGAAAACGTTTCCCACACTCAGGACATGAATATGGCTTATCACCCGTATGATATCTTTTTTGAACATTAAGACTGGGTTTAAAATTAAAATATTTTCCACACTTAGTACTTGAAAACCTCTTATATGTTTGAAGGACGGCACTGTCCCTCACAGTCTGAGGTTCCTCAGGATAAGAGGAATACGATGGTTCGGCACCTTCCCTCACAGTCTGAGGTTCCTCAGGATAAGAGTAATACAATGGTCCGGCACCGTCCCTCACAGTCTGAGGTTCCTCAGGATAAGAGGAATACGATGGTCCAGCATCGTCCCTCACAGTCTGAGGTTCCTCAGGATAAGAGGAATACGATGGTCCGGCACCGTCCCTCACAGTCTGAGGTTCCTCAGGATAAGAGGAATACGATGGTCCGGCACCGTCCCGCACAGTCTGAGGTTCCTCAGGATAAGAGGAATACGATGGTCCATCTACACTGTGTGGTGCCGGATGGACATTTGAGGTAGTCGGGTTTTCTCCTGGACTATACTGTGTGATGTTCTCATCTTCTACTTTACAGTCTGGAGACAAAGTGAGACAATCGTCTGAGGTTTTCCTCATCTTCCGTCCATCTACTAAAATGGAAATACAAGGATTAATACTAGACACGAGCAGATTGGTTCCCTCAAATCAGGACTCCGCCCACATCAGGCAGCTTTGTCTCTGAGGATCTTACAATTCCCCCCTCAAGGTAACTAGTAAATGGGTCCTCTGAATGTGATAGTTCTGAAGTCTGGGCACCCCCAAAACTGAGTCAGAAACACCATGGCATCCTTATCCTGTTTAAATTGACCAGTCCGAGAAAGAACTCGACTTCAAATGTGGTGATTTCATTAGTCCTGAAGAAGCAGATTAAATCTGCGAAACACGTAAAGGAATTGCCAATCCACCAGTTGCCATAATTATATTGTATACAGTATGAGCTACAAATTGTGACATATAGCTGTAAATGAGCATGTATTTAGGCAGTGGTGTTAGGCATGCCACAAGGTATGGAATGTTGAGTGTTTTAGCTTGTAACCTTTTACATTTTTGTTGTTTTTTTACCAGAAAAAAAATAAAACATTTTATATGCATTTATTTTCAAGTGGTACCTGTGAAGTCCTAAGGCAATGGGGGTTTAGAGTGACTTTTAAATGGAATAAACATTTCACTTGAAAAGTGGTCTAAAGTGCTCAATAATTGCCATTAATAATGCTGCAATAACATGAATTAGAAGGACACTGATAACCAGGGACCTGTTAATGAGACCTATTCTATATCCCAAACTAAGTATCTTTATCCAGTCCTAGGTTATAAAACCAGATCCCTTTTTCGATAGACTTGTATTGATTTCATACTGATATCGCCCAGTCCTTGCCCTACTCTGGACCAATCAGTGAGCAGTATGGGTGGAGGAATGTATTTAGTGTTAATGACCCACCTGTGCTGATCTCTGTAGGAGTGTCCTCCTCTATAAATGTCCCCGTTATTCCATCCTCCTCCATAGACTGCTGATCATCCCTCACATACCTCTCTTCTTCACCCTCAACTTTTATTTCTATCAGGTCTTCACCCTAAAACAAGAGAAGGATTGAAAATGTAAGCTCTAATGATGTGAGACCACACATCATCTCTATGGGTCACATGTTCTAGATGTCCCCCTCCCCCCCACCAGCCTTTTAATGTGGAGGGATGGTGGGATCAACCTGTGTGGAATCCCAGGAATACTGAGAATGGGGACATCTCTCTGGTGGGTTTGTTTTACTAGATGGGTCCATCAGAATGTCCTTGTAGAGATCCTTATGTTCTTCAGAAAGCTCCTTCATCACACCATACTCATCATCCTCTTCATATTCTTCTTTAACAATAATATTATAATCCCAGAGGGTTCCATTCTGGATCTGTAATAAAATATTAATTATAACAAACATACCTGTATATAAATCATAACTACTAATAATGATCTACCTGATGATGGTGAGGGATGGTGTGATCTTCCTGTGTGGAATCCCGGGAATACAGAGGACGGGGACATCTCTCTGGTGGGTTCCCATTACTGGATCCATCTGTAGGAAACACACACACTGACTGAATACATTGTTTCTATGTGTTTATCAGATGATGGGGGATCTAGGTGGACCCTCCGTACTGCTCTCTCCTTTACAATAAAGTCTCCTCTTACCCGGTGATGTGAGGGGCGGCTGATTGTCCATCATGACGTCCTTGTAGAGATCCTTGTGTCCTTCTAAATACTCCCACTCCTCCATGGAGAAATAGACAGTGACATCCTGACACCTTATAGGAACCTGACACACACAATGATACAGTCACCATCCAGACACATCCCTTGTCTGTTACTGGATAATGTCCCAGAATTCCCAGAATCCTCCTCACCTCTCCTGTCAGCAGCTCCATCATCTTCTTGGTGACTTCTAGAATCTTCTGCATGTTGTGTCTCTCAGGTTTTAGGGAGTCACATGGAGACACTGTGATGGTCATATGATCACCTGACTTTAGAAGAGGAAATCTCTGTATTGAAGAACCAATAGGAATATCATGTTAGAATCCCAGAATCCTCCTCACCTCTCCAGTCAGGTCTGTGTTTTATTAATAGAGATAAGAGTGATGTCATGTGACCTCCCAGAATCCTCCTCATCTCTCCGGTCAGGTGTGTGTTTTATTAATAGAGATAAGAGTGATGTCATGTGACCTCCCAGAATCCTCCTCACCTCTCCGGTCAGGTCTGTGTTTTATTAATAGAGATAAGAGTGATGTCATGTGACCTCCCAGAATCCTCCTCACCTCTCCGGTCAGGTCTGTGTTTTATTAATAGAGATAAGAGTGATGTCATGTGACCTCCCAGAATCCTCCTCACCTCTCTGGTCAGGTCTGTGTTTTATTATTAAAGATAAGAGCGATGTCATGTGACCTCCCAGAATCCTTCTCACCTCTCCGGTCAGGTCTGTGTTTTATTAATAGAGATAAGAGTGATGTCATGTGACCTCCCAGAATCCTCCTCACCTCTCTGGTCAGGTCTGTGTATTATTAATAGAGATAAGAGTGATGTCATGTGACCTCCCAGAATCCTTCTCACCTCTCCGGTCAGGTCTGTGTTTTATTAATAGAGATAAGAGTGATGTCATGTGACCTCCCAGAATCCTCCTCACCTCTCCGGTCAGGTCTGTGTTTTATTAATAGAGATAAGAGTGATGTCATGTGACCTCCCAGAATCCTTCTCACCTCTCCGGTCAGGTCTGTGTTTTATTAATAGAGATACGAGTGATGTCATGTGACCTCCCAGAATCCTCCTCACCTCTCCGGTCAGCAGGTAGATGATCTCCAGGGTGAGGTTTAGTATCTTCTCAGTCATGTGACTCCGGTCCTCTTCCATCCTCATTCGTGCCGTCATCTATGAAGGCTTCCTTGTAGACAGTTAAACAAATAATGGTAAGAGTCAAGTAATAATAGGATTTGGATATCAGGAAGGGGGCAACAGGATGTGCTGGCTCCAGGTGGAGGGACGCTCTGTAAGATTTCTCTCCCAGGTTCACGCCACATTTGTCTTTACCAAGACACAAAAATCGTATTTATGTGATATGTGGTAAGTCGCGAAGGTGACACATCTCCAAAATTATGGAAATGTTCTGACCCTGAAGGGGTTAATCCAGGTTTCCACACTATATATGTGTGTTTCATCATCTGCTAGAGAGAAAAGAGATCCCAGTGACTATGGAGGAAGAGGACGGACATGACGGGGGGTTACTGGGTGTAAATAGAAAATAAGATCTTATTACCTCCTCTACTGCCAGTTCCAGCAATGTCTCCTCTCTACTTCCTCCCGACTCACCTCTCACCCAGAACTTCCTGTCTGTACTTGACATCACTTCCTGTCTTCCATAGAGACTTCTTGTCTGGGTAGAAGTGAGATCACCACCTTGTGGAGCTCAGAGGAACTGCAGCCCCGAGAAACGTCTCCTAATGTGAACACAGCCTTGTGCTGTGTGTGTATGTACAGTATATCCTTATAGATGGGGTCATCTCCACTCCCACCAAGGGGGAGAGAAATATATTACTAATTGGAATTCTGGAAAGTTTGCTTTTGCAGCTAAACTGATTATGGATTCAGTCATAATTGGCCTCAAATTTGTTTGTAGTGCTGCTTAGGAGAAATTTGTTTGGGAACTTACCTAGAATTAAACCTTCTCACGTGGCCTTACAAGCTATTGATGCCCCAATTCCTCCAAAGAAGACTCAGCTGGTGGTGGAATGGATGAGGTGGGTCACCCCTTCCCTGTCTTCATCAGGTGTACCCAGCAGCCAGCAGTCACCTTCTCCTGCAGCAGAGCATTCAGGCAGATTGTGGTGGGACACCATACCCCAGTACAGATGGGATGGGGAATCAACCCTCCTATTTCAGCATGTCCCACCTCTGATATATGGATGCAAGAACCCAAGGGTGGAAATGGCTCCTGGTCCCCAGGATATGACATGGGAAATGGGAAGGATTCAGCAGAGGGTCATAGCATAGCAGCATGGGCAGTTGGTGTCCAGGGTGCAGGGCAAACCTTTATTGTAGATATTGCATATAGATAGTGGTTAGGTTCATTTGTTATTTTGTCTTTTGGGGTTTGGTTTTGCTGTGTTCACTGGTTGCTGTGTATGTTTATTGGTGTGTGTTTCACTTTAAATAAATATTACTTTAATGATATATACTTTGTTTGATCTCAGTTCCCTTGTGTAACTACGTGTCTGGTCTCCTTAGCCACTGATTTCTGACACCTCCCTTGTGTAGCTACGTGTCTGGTCTCCTAAGCCGCTGATTCCTGACACCTGCCTTTACACACACATGAACTGTAATGGCATCCCAGTCTTAGTCCGTAGGGTTCGATATTGAGTTGGCCCACCCTTTGCAGCTATAACAGCTTCAACTCTTCTGGGAAGGCCGTCCACAAGGTTTAGGAGTGTGTCTATGGGAATGTTTGACCATTTTTCCAGAAGAGCATTTGTGAGGTCAGGCACTGATGTTGGAAGAGAAGGCCTGGCTCGCAGTCTAAATCATCCCAAAGGTGTTCTATCAGGTTGAGGTCAGGACTCAGTGCAGGACAGTTAATTCCTCCACCTCAAACTCGCTTATCCATGTCTTTCTAGACCTTGCTTTGTGCACTCGTTCAAATCATTTGGTGGGAGTTATGGTGTGGAGTTGTTTTTCAGGGGTTGAAGGGAACTCTTAAGGCGTCAGCATACCAAGACATTTTGGATAATTTCACTCTCCCAACTTTGTGGGAACAGTTTGGGGACGGCCCCTTCCTGTTCCAACATGACTGCGTACCAGTGCACAAAGCAAGGTCCATAAAGACATGGATGAGCGAGTTTGGGGTGGAGGAACTTGACTGGCCTGCACAGGTTGGGCCGACTCCATATTGAACCCTACTGTCTAAGACTGGGATTCCATTAAAGTTCATGTGCGTGTAAAGGCAAGCGTCCCGAACTTTTCACAATATAGATTATATGGGGAGATCCTTATACAGTTGTGCCTCAACGCGTTTCATGGGATAAACCCACTTCTTCAGGAACACTTTGAGGGTTAAATCTGAGGCCAACTTCCAAACCACCATCAAACCAAGTCAGGGGAGAAGACTCTTCAGTTATAAGACCCCCCAGGGGCAAGCACAAGGGCACCCTTCAGGAGCAGATAGGAGCATTGGGTGAGTGAGATCTAATCAAGGAGCATTGGAAAATAAATGAAACAGCTTTCAAATTAGGTAGTTGTAAAGGCAGTCAGAAGCATGTTATGACAGCTTGGACCACTCTAATAGTTCCTTTGCCAAGGGGCCAGTCCACTTTATAGGGATCATTGTATTGCTCTGGGTGGTATCCTGATTTGAAATTGTATTAGTAGCTTAAGGTCAGCCCAAAAACCGGGTCCATCTCTGTTGGTTAGCAACATGTGTGTCTGTCCCCCAGTACCACCGCCAATGAAATCCAATCCAGAGGTACGGACAGAGAGCTGGAGGAAGAGTCTGCAGCAGCCTGACATTGCACCCGCTATCCACTGAACTTTTTTGTTATTTTTAGAGAGAAAATTGTGTAGAATGCGATCATTTTTATTTATTAGATTTTTATAGCCATTTCAACCTAATACATATGATAAATGGCAGCCACTGTCAAATGTGGTATCACCAACGTGCTGCTGTCACCGGTATGTGACGATGGCACTCTCAGCCTCACCCTGGACCGAGATGTACCAGAATCTAAGTGCCTGCAGACTGAGAGTGATCAACGCTGGGGTTTGGGTAACGCTGCAGTTAACTCTTTCTTAAAACAAGAGATAAATGGCAATAATAGGGCAAGCAGACCAAGTCCAAAAAAGTCCAACGTGAACAAATAGTCCTGTAACACTATCCACAGGCTCACTTGGGGCAGCCGCCCCAGAGTAGAAAGCAGCCTCTGTAATGAAACAAAAAAGTAAGAAATGGGGCGCCCACTAAGCGTAGCATTAAAATCTTCGACTTTATTAAAATACAACTGGCAGCTCACTGGGTTAACAGATAAAAGGCTGTCAGAGCTCCAATGCTGTCTCGTCCTGCTTGTGCTACCACCAGGCTCTGTGTAGAAGGCTCAGGACTTCGGGAAACCTAAACACTTCCTGTTTGTGGATTATTTTAATGCTACACTTAGTGGGCGCCCCTTTCTCCTTTTTTTTTTTTTACTGTCTTATATGCACCAAAAGCTGCCACCATACTACCAGGCGGTTGGCTTTTAAAAAGGTGCATGCACGAAGAATTGCTAATAGAAATGCGCATGCACTCAGCAGAATGGTGACTAGGCACGCACATGAGCACACACTCAATGCATGTTGGTGCCAGATGGACCATTTTAAAGGGGCTCTTGCTCATGCTCCAGTGCTGACTGGTCTTTCAGCTGTTCCCTGTGTCCTGCTATTGCTCTGCTTCTTCCTGACTCAGCTTGGATCCTGCTTCTGCTCTGTCTCCATTTCCGGACCCCGGCTCCGTTCTTGACCACGTCTCTGCCTTATGTCTCTGTGCCTCACTGCCTGCTGCTGACCTCGGCTATCCCCTGTGACCATGCTGCTGTTCCTGGTTTGGCTTTCACACCTGGTTCAAGTGCCTATCCGGCTGTCATCTGTATCAGCTTTTGCTCATCACAGCAAGTTCCTGTTTCAAGCCTGCTAGGAGCTCTGACAAACCTCGCATCTGAACGTGCAGCCTGTGTGGAGTGCCCCTTTAACTTTGCCTGGATCCGCTACCGTTCCTGTCCTGATGTTCTGCCAGCCTACCAGGGTCTGCATCTCCTGCTGCAAGCACTCCTATCAACACCTGCCGGTGTTCTGTCAAATTAGTCAACTCGTCGGAAACTCCAACCACCTCACTTCGGGTTTCTTTAAACCATCAGTAATTAGAGATTTCAACGAATTGCTGTTTGGACACAACACCGGCAACCGTTTACAGTCCGCTGCATGATATTATGAGCGGAGATTGTTACTCGCTCCGATACTAACCAACAAAATGGCCGCCTCTGAGGCGGTGACAACTTTGTCCTTGTTGGCCGCTGTGGTGTCAAAATAGCAAAATCTTCCTGTACCGGACTGTATTCGGTTGCCAGTGTTGTGTCCAAACAGCAATTCGATGAAATCTCCAATTACTGATGGTTTAAAGAAACCGTAAGCGAGGTGGTTGGAGTTTCTTACGAGTTGGATAATTTGACAGAACAATGGCACTCATGTTCCTCCTGTCCCTTGGTACCCTCTGCTCCACCTTCAGCAGGATCTGGGCTGGAAATACAAGAGAGGCCGACCTCGTCACTTCAGTCTCCGATCAGATACGTGACAGTATGCACTGTAACAAGTCCGACTGTTAAAAACTGTCTGTAATACTTGCTGTCACGCAGACAGGAATATGGTAGAGATTTACACTATAGTAACGCTCTTCAAAAAAGACAGGAGTTCTTTAGGTTCTGGTTTAGAGCATTAGAGATAAGCTTAACGATTTTAAAATATTGTTTAATGAAAGAAAAGGAAATGGTGCAGCAAAAATATTTACAGAAAAAGATAATACAACAGAAAAAAGAAAATAATACAAAAACAGCAAAACAAAAAGAATGAAGAATGAAAGTCCTAGGTTCTTTGGGTTCCAGCAAAGTTCAGTCAATGAACATGAAAATGAAAATTGATCTGAGATTGGCTTTCAGGAAATAGGACTCTTGGCAGATGTTCTTCATTTGATGGTAGGTCTCAAGTTGGAGTTACAACACCTTTATATGGACCTTCTAGAGCAGGGGTCTCCAAACTTTCTAAACAAAGGGTCAGTTTACTGTCCTGGAGGATTTAGGGGGGCCGGACTGTGACCATTGGGGGTAGAAAAGGTCACTACATCAATGGGAAAAAAATTAGGCCCCATAGTTTGTTTCAGTGGAAGTAATTGTGCACCATTCTTGGTGTCAGTGGGAGGAAGTATGCTGCATCGTTGATATCATGGGGAGGAAATTGCACCCCATTATTGATGTCATTGGCCCCATCATTTGTGTCGTTTGGAGGAATTGCGCCTCATTGCTGGTGTCATTGGAAGGAATTGTGCCCCTTTCATTGGTGTCAGTGGGAGGGGGAATTTTGCCCCATTGTTGGTATAAGTGGATGAAATAGTGCTCCAAGGGCCAGATAAACGCAAGCAAAGGGCCGCATCTTGCCCACTGTTTTAGAAGGTGTCCCACATCCCTCCAGTCACCCAATTACAAGGGTTAAGGTTTGAAAAATGTTTCATATCAATCCAGCAGACCCTCCTATGATGTCCGTTTTCTTCATTCTTCTTATGGGAGATAAAAGGTCTAACTATAACTTACCCATGTTTGATCTCGGGCTGTTTGGGATTATCCTTGAATATATTTCTATTACGAAGGCAATTCTATCAGATCAGGATTCACGAAATTTGTGAAAATTTGCTCTGCAATATTCAAACAAGAATGTAGATGCCTTTAATTGCCGCTAAGCTATTCGCAACGGTCATAATCCAGCTCTGCTAATAGATATTAGACCTGATGTTCTGATGTGTGGTGATTCACATTATAGCAAGCAGCTGATAGGGGGGGGGGGGGACTTATTTTTGTAGGAGCTGAGTGGGTACAAATCTTGTCTGTTGAGTATGGATTTTACATAAAAATACGGGAACATGAAAGAAACATACTGGTAAAACAATCAGAATCATACTGCCACTGACTGTTTACTCGGGTCAACAACCCACCTCTGAAAAACTGTTCTGTGCACTCAAGTATTGATTTGGATGATAATGAGGCCTGCAACTCCGAAAAGCTGAGGAACCAATGAAGTTCCATCATAAGAATTTGCAACCCTGCAACCTTCTATCCAAATCAGATCCTCATAACAAAAACCTTGTATGGAAGAACTCATACAACCCAGAAGGTCTCCTGAATTCAATTACAATAGGGAAGCCATTCAACCACTTCCCGCCCATAGGCCGTCATATGACATCCTGGACTTAGAGTGGGGATATCTGAATGATGGGTTATCTTTTTCAGCCAGCCCTCCGGTGCTTCTCCCGGCTCGCCCCTGCGATCGTCAACCGGAGAATGAATCGGTTGCCGCCTGGAAGTTTACCATAGAGATTTCTGGTGACCAGATGGTCCCAAGTCATCTCTATGACCCTCGGAGGCCCGGGCACAACGTTATGTCGTCACGACCGGGCCCGGCAGAAGTAAACAAAGCTGAGGACGCGGCTGGAAAGGCCGAAAGAGTTTATTTATTTTTTGATCTCAGCCTTTCCAGCCTGGAGGAGAGATGTGGGGGTCTTATAGAGAATCTTAAGTTGATCATAGAGATTTCCGTGACCAGTCATCTCTATGACCCTCGGAGGCCCGGGCGCATCGTTATGACGTCATGTTCGGGCCGGCAGATGTAAACAAAACCGGGGACTCGCCTGATCTCGGTCTTTCCAGCCTGGAGGAGAGATGTGGGGGTCTTATAGAGAATCTTAAGTTGATCATAGAGATTTCCGGTGACCAGTCATCTCTATGACCCTCGGAGGCCCGGGCGCATCGTTATGACGTCATGTCCAGGCCGGCAGATGTAAACAAAACCGGGGACTCGCCTGATCTCAGTCTTTCCACCCTGGAGGAGAGATGTGAGGTCTTATTGACCCCACATCTCTCCATAAAGAGGACCTGTCGCGCACCATTCCTATTACAAGGGATGTATACATTCCTTGTAATAGGAATAAAAGTGATCAAAAAAAAGGTTTTTAAAGAGAAAGTGTAAAAATAAAAGTAAAATAAAGAACAAAAAATAAAAAAAATGTAAAGTGCCCCCGTCCCTGCGTGCTCGCACACAGAAGCGAACGCATACATAAGTTGCGCCCACATATGTAAACGGCATTCAAATCAAACATGTGAGGTATCACCACGTGCGTTAGAGCGAGAGCAACAATTCTAGCTCAAAACCTTCTCTGTAACTCTAAACGTGTAACCTGTAAGATTTTTTAAAGCGTCACTTATGGAGATTTTTAAATACCGAAGCTTGGCACCATTCCACGAGTGTGCGTAAATTTAAAGCGTGACATGTTAGTTATCTATTTACTCGGCGTATCTCGTGGAATGGCGACAAACTTTTACCCTTAAAAATCTCCATAGGCGACATTTAAAAAATTCTACAGATTGCATGTTTTGAGTTACAGAGGAGGTCTAGGGCTAGAATTATTGCTCTTTCTCTACTGATCGCGGCGATACCTCACATGTGTGGTTTGAACACCGTTTTCATATGCGGGCGCTACTCACGTATGTGTTCGCTTTTGCACGCAAGCTCAGCGGGATGGGGCGCGTTTAAAAATATTTTTTTTTGTCTTATTTTACCTTTTATTTTTTATTTTTACACTGTTCTTTAAAAAAAATGTAATCATCCCTTGTAATAGAAAAAAAGCATGATAAGACCTCTTGAATATGAGATCTGGGGATCAAAAAGACCTCACATCTCATATTTACATTAAAATGCAATAAAAAAAAAAAGGCCCTTTAAGAGCTATGGGCAAAAGTGACGTTTTGACGTCGCTTCCGCCCTGCAATGGTATGGAGACGGGTGGGGGCCATTTTCCCCTCACTCGTCTCCATGTCACACAAGGGACAACATTGGATCACCTCCGCCGCTGCCGGCGGCTCCGGTAAGCGGCGGAAGGCACCGGAGCGCAGCGGGAGTGGGGGGGCCCTATCCCGCCGCTGATAAAAGTGATCTTGCGGCGAATCCACCGCAGAGACCACTTTTATCTTGAAGCGGACCGCCCGCTGAAGAAGAGGATACCGGGGTTATGGCAGCTAGCTTCTGCCCTAACAACGATATTCCTCTTCAAGTATCAACGTATAACGACGGCCGGTGGTCCAGAAGTGGTTAAAAAAGGTACAAAACGGCAAAAAAGAAAAAAAACAATGTCTAAAAACGAGTGGGGTCCTCCCTTATTCAACACATAGTTGCGTTTTTGCCTGGAACTCAACTTTAACACCCAATAACACTCTATAAATTAGGTAAATGTTTCTCAGAAGGTCTGGAAACTTCAAAAGACCTTCATAAACAATTCTCAGTAACGCTACTTAGCAGGCCATTGATAACCAGAGATCTGCCGATGAGGCCTCTCATACTTCCCGACAATCTGAGAAATGAGGTTGATCAGTTAGGGGGAATTATCACCCAATAACACTCCGTAACACTCTGGAAACTTCAAATGACTTTTATTCAGCCACAGAAATGGTCATTAACCGTTTTAAGTAACATTTCTTAGCAGGCCATTGATAACCAGAGATCTGCTAATGAGGCCTGTCATCCTTCTAGACAATCTTGGTGACAATGCAGGAGATCAATTGGGAGACGAGAACAGGTGCATCCGAACTACTACCTCCTGTGCAAAGCCTGGTGAGCTTCAAGAACACAGCACTCAGCCCGTGAAGTCTCTGTAAACCTCCATTATAGTCCATGCAAAAAAAAAGGAGAAAGGCTGGTGCCAAGAAAGCCAACGAGTTTCGGCCGTCTAGCCTTAATCAGGCTTAAGTCATGATTAAGGCCATACGGCCGAAACACGTCGGCTTTCTTTTTTGACTGTTGTTCACATGCAAAAATAAAAATGATGTTTTAGCCAACTTCCATGGCACCAGCCTTTCGACTTCTTTGTATAAAAAAAGGGGTGCCTGAACAAGACTCTCCTCTCTTGTCTTTCAGACAACCCCTCAACCTAAAGCAAGAAATAGTCCTCAGCACCCTGTTTTTTTGGGGGGTTTTTTTGTTTTAGATAAAATGTGGAAGGATTAGAACTCATATCTGGCTTTTACTGCTATCTGGGGCTGCTGAAGAAAGATATACCTTCACTTTCTTTGGGCAAAAACAGCATAGAAATTCTCACTCTTTTGTATAAACTACGGCACTTCTTATGGACTTCTCCCATGGCGTTTCATCCCCTTTTTAATTTTCTTCTCTCCTGACTTTCTTTTTTCATAATTCGGCTAGATGGACACCAGTTGAAAGGATCTTCACTTGCCCGGACTCATTTGTAAAGAATATCCTTGTCCCACTGTCCCTGCATTTAACCTCCGGTGCTTACTGTTGGTTTAATGAACGTGATTTCTATTGCACTTATGGATACACGAGTAGGATTTTTTCGTATGAGACCATGCCTGCCCAAGAAAACTAAGTATTTGAGAAAGCTTACAGCACTAAATGTACTGAATGAGAGGTAATGATTCCATTTTTATTTTAAAAGGCCTAGAGGACCGCCTTTTAAGTGGCGGGGTTAACGTGTTTCGTCCTGGAAGAAGACTTGAGAAAATAGACCTCTTGCAAGAGTTTACACCACAAAATGTACTCAGCCAATGAGAGGTAATGATTCCATCTTTATTTTTCTCCTGCTATCAATGGCCAACACGGTACAACACTTCATCCATGTCTTTGGTGATCTCCGATTTCCTTATCAACTGTTTCTTACATGATAAACATCAGCCATGGAGTATATCTGAGGTGTATATCAGGGTGTGCTTCTTCCCCACATGTCCAGCAACATTCATACACAAGACATTTCCAGCACCCGTGTGTGCTTATAAAGTTTGAGGGATGTGTGGGTTCTCCAACGTTTGGTAGAACAGGACTACTGTAAAAAAAAGGTTTCCTGCGCTCAGGGAAGGATTAAAGCTTCTTCCGCATGTGGCATAACTGATGTTCACTGAGATTGGACTTGTTTGCAAAACATTTTCCGCATTCAGGACAGGAAAATGGCTTCTCGCCCGTGTGCATTCTCTGATGTCTGAAAAGATTGGACTTCTGCGAAAAGCTTTTCCCACATTCAGAACAGGAATACGGCTTCTCCCCCGTGTGCAACCTCTGGTGTCTGTAAAGATTGGACTTCCCTGAAAAACATTTCCCGCACTCAGGACAGGGATGCGGCTTCTCACCCATGTGCAGTTTCTGATGTCGGGAGATATTGGTCTTATCTGAAAAACATTTCCCGCACTCAGAGCAGAAGTACGGCTTCTCCCCCGTGTGACACCTTTGATGTAAAACAAGCTTTGATTTCCGTGTAAAGCTTTTCCCGCACTCAGAACAAGAATACGGCTTCTCACCCGTGTGTAACCTCTTATGTTGGTAAAGATTGGTCTTCTGTGAAAAAGATTTCCCGCACTCAGGACAGGTATATTTCTTCTTGACTGAATGATATATTTGATGTCTGACATGTTGACAGCATTTACAGGACTCATGGCAGGACCATGGCTTCTCCTCCGTATGATTTACTTTAGGCACATTAGGATCAGATTTATGGACACGCTTCCCACACTCAGCACTGGAAAACCTCTTGCCTGTTGGAAGGATGGCACCATCCTTCACAGTCTGAGGTTCTTCAGGATAAGAGGAATACGATGGTCCAGCACCGTCCCTCACAGTCTGAGGTTCCTCAGGATAAGAGGAATACGATGGTCCGGCACCGTCCCTCACAGTCTGAGGTTCCTCAGGATAAGAGGAATACGATGGTCCGGCACCGTCCCTCACAGTCTGAGGTTCCTCAGGATAAGAGGAATACGATGGTCCGGCACCGTCCCGCACAGTCTGAGGTTCCTCAGGATAAGAGGAATACGATGGTCCGGCACCTTCCCTCACAGTCTGAGGTTCCTCAGGATAAGAGGAATACGATGGTCCGGCACCGTCCCTCACAGTCTGAGGTTCCTCAGGATAAGAGGAATACGATGGTCCGGCACCGTCCCGCACAGTCTGAGGTTCCTCAGAATAAGAGGAATACGATGGTCCATCTACACTGTGTGGTGCCGGATGGACATTTGAGGTAGTCGGGTTTTCTCCTGGACTATACTGTGTGATGTCCTCATCTTCTACTTCACAGTCTGGAGACAAAGTGAGACAATCCTCTGAGGTTTTCCTCATCTCCCGTCCATCTACTAAAATAGAAATACAAAGATTATTACTAGACATGAGCTGATTGGTTCCCCTAAACCAGGACTCCGCCCACATCAGGCAGCTTTGTCTCTGAGGATCTTACAATTCCCCCCTCAAGGTAACTAGTAAATATGTCCTCTGATCTCCTACCAGTTCATTTCTTTATTCATGGACCTTAGTCAGAGAGTGAGGAAACAACGAGAACTGTCTTTTATAGGAGTGACAGTGATGAGGGGATTATAGGACGAGTGTCCCCACCCCCTCTATCACTCATTGCCATCTTCCCAACACAAGAAGTCCTGCACTTCCTTATTTAGTCCATGATTTAGTCATGAATAACAGCGGGGCTGAGGTTGGTGTTTGGTGTACCCTAAGATTGGCGTTAGGTGGCCATCGTGTCTCCTTACGTTGGTGTTCAGTGCTAGCCTGAAAGTTTTCCCACCTTAGACAAACTTTTGAGGTCCTACACTGCTGCCTGCTGAGATTGCACTCAGTGACCTGGGTCTTAAACTATGCAAGCAGCTTTTTGTGGGATATCCCTCCACCCAACAGAGCAAGTAATCCCGGAAGACTTATTCTGGCAGAGATCTTGCTAGACCGAGAGCACTGGGCTGGAAACCCAAGGTCGAGCAATGCCTATAGTAAAAGTCAACAATTTCCTTCCAGCTGAACCCCAAAATCTACATAAACCCGGTTTAGAGACATACATTGTGTCTGCAACAAAAAAAAAAGATTATCAGAGTAAAAGATGTAGTGTCCAGGAACGGGAACGCAGCTCTGGAAATTGACCATTAACAGCGTATTACAGGCTGAAACCCTACTTTGGACCAATCAGTGAACAGTATAGAGAGGAATGTATTAAGTGTTAATGACCCACCTGTGCTGATCTCTGTAGGAGTGTCCTCCTCTATAAATGTCCCCGTTATTCCATCCTCCTCCATAGACTGCTGATCATCCCTCATATATGTCTCCTCCTCTTCTTCTTCTTCCTCTTCTTCTTCTGCTTTAATCTCAACTTTTATATCTATCAGATCTTCACCCTAAACCAAGAGGAGTATTAAAAATAACATCTGTTAAAGATAAGCTCTAATGATGTGTCCACACATCATCTCCATGAGTCACTTACATGTTCTAGATCCTCCGTCTCATCAACCTTGTAATGGTGAGGGATGGTGTGACCTTCCTGTGTGGAATCCCGGGAATACAGAGGACGGGGACATCTCTCTGGTGGGTTTCTGGTATTAGGTGGCTCCATCATATCCTTGTGTCCTTCAGAAAACTCCTCCATCACCCCACACTCCTCTTTATACTCTTCTTTAACAACAATAATATCATCCCCGAGGTTTCCACTCTGAATATTTAACAAATCATTCATTATAACAAACAAGCTTGTATATAAATCATAACTACCAATAATTGTCAATCATCTACCTGATGATGGTGAGGGATGGTGTGACCTTCCTGTGTGGAATCCCGGGAATACAGAGGACGGGGACATCTCTCTGGTGGGTTCCCATTACTGGATCCATCTGTAGGAAACACACACACTGACTGAATACATTGTTTCTATGTGTTTATCAGATGATGGGGGATCTAGGTGGACCCTCCATACTGCTCTCTCCTTTACAATAAAGTCTCCTCTTACCCGGTGATGTGAGGGGCGGCTGATTGTCCATCATGACGTCCTTGTAGAGATCCTTGTGTCCTTCTAAATACTCCTACATACAGAAATAGACATGTATAGTACAGTCACCATCTAGACAAGTCTCTTGAATAATGTCCCAGAATTCCCAGCACCGCTCACCTCTCCTGTCAGCAGCTCCATCATCTTGTTAATGACTTCTAAGATCTTCTGCAGGTTTTGTTTTTCAGGTTTGAGGGAGTCACATGGAGGCACTGTGATGGTCATATGATCACCTGACTTTACAGGAGGAAAACTCTGTATTGAGAAACCAAAAGGAAGATTATGTTAGAATCCCAGAATCCTCCTCACCTCTCCGGTCAGGTCTGTGTTTTATTAATAGAGATAAGAGTGATGTCATGTGACCTCCCAGAATCCTCCTCACCTCTCCGGTCAGGTCTGTGTTTTATTAATAGAGATAAGAGTGATGTCATGTGACCTCCCAGAATCCTTCTCACCTCTCCGGTCAGGTCTGTGTTTTATTAATAGAGATAAGAGTGATGTCATGTGACCTCCCAGAATCCTCCTCACCTCTCCGGTCAGGTCTGTGTTTTATTAATAGAGATAAGAGTGATGTCATGTGACCTCCCAGAATCCTCCTCACCTCTCCGGTCAGGTCTGTGTTTTATTAATAGAGATAAGAGTGATGTCATGTGACCTCCCAGAATCCTCCTCACCTCTCCAGTCAGGTCTGTGTTTTATTAATAGAGACAAGAGTGATGTCATGTGACCTCCCAGAATCCTCCTCACCTCTCCGGTCAGGTCTGTGTTTTATTAATAGAGATAAGAGTGATGTCATGTGACCTCCCAGAATCCTCCTCACCTCCCCGGTCAGGTCTGTGTTTTATTAATAGAGATTAGAGTGATGTCATGTGACCTCCCAGAATCCTCCTCACCTCTCCGGTCAGGTCTGTGTTTTATTAATAGAGATAAGAGTGATGTCATGTGACCTCCCAGAATCCTCCTCACCTCTCCGGTCAGCAGGTAGATGATCTCCAGGGTGAGGTTTAGTATCTTCTCAGTCATGTGACTCCGGTCCTCCTCCATCCTCATTGGTGCCGTCATTTGAGCTATACAGGTCTCCTTGTAGACGGATAACTTTGGGAAATGAAAGAATTATTTGGATGGCATTGGTCACACAATAATAGGACGTGGATGTGAGAGAGGGGTAATAGGAGGGCTGCGGTACATTTAATGTTGAATGCATGCAAAAAAAAAAGAAGAAAAAAATCAGACCCAGGTCAAAGCATCTAGCCTGGCTGGCCGTGAGAGAAGAGGGCAAGTCCCCCCCCTAAACCAAACAAGGCCACATGCCCTCAAAATGGGCACAGGACCTGGTTCTCATTGATGAGGACAAGGGGCTATTCCCCACAACCCTGGGCACATGGTTGTGGGGGTCTGTAGGTTCAGGGCTTATCAGAATCTGGTCTAAACAAGGAGGTGGAACTCATGTGAATAGCTAACTCTTGCTGCCCACAAATGACTTAATGTAAGCAAAGGGGGCATCCTGGGAACCATCAGTGACCAAATGTGGACAGGCTCTGATAAGCTCCCCCCACCCGCAGATCCCCCACAACCTCCAGTCCAGTGTTGTGGGGAGGAGGTTCTTGTCCTCAATAACATGGGGACAAGGAACTTTGTCCTTGGGCTTTATCAGGGCATAGAAATCATATTCATGTGATATGCAATAGGGTGAGAAGGTGACACATCTCCAAAATGAAGGACATTTTCCGGCCCCATAAGTGGGGGAATGTTCTGACCCTAAAGGTAGAGTTGCCACCTCATCCCTTTAAACCTGAACACATATTCATTACACAGGTTCTGTGGCTGATTAAGGTGGTAATTAAACTCACTGGGTGCCTTATCTGCATTAAATTAGTCTCAGAACCCGTGTAATTTATATGTGTTCGGGTTTAAAGGGATGAGGTGGCAACCCTACCTGAAGGGGTTAATCTAGGTTTCCACACTATATATGTGTGTATCATCATCTGCTGGAGATAAAAGACGTCACAGTGACTATGGAGGAAGAGGACGGACATGACGGGGGGGGTTACTGGGTGTAAATAGAAAATAAGATCTTATTACCTCCTCTACTGCCACTTCCAGCAAAGTCTCCTCTCTATTTCCTTCTGCTACCTCACTTCCTGTCTGTACCTGACATCACTTCCTGTTAGTAGTTATCATAGAGACTGTCTGTCTCTGTATAAGTGGGATCGCCACCTTGTGGAGCTCAAAGGAACTGCAGCCTCGAGAAACGACTCATAGTTAAATTCAACGAGAGCCATGGTGATTTTTTTTTTTTAGCACTGACATCTACAAAAAAAAAAATTTAATTGGCAGCAAATAACATTTCCCAACATGCCTAAGCCTTTTTTTGATATTTGTTGCTTACAAGTTAAAATCCGTATTTTTTGCTGGAAAATTACTCAGAACCCCCAAACATTATATACCCTCAGACAATAAAATGACGATCGTTGCAATATTTTATGTCACACCGTATTTGCTTAGTGGTCTTTCAAACTTAATTTTTTTGGAAGAAATCTACTTTAATGAATGGAAAAAAAAAAAGCAAAACCGTAAACTTAGCCCAATTTTTTGTATAATGTGAAAGATGATGTTACGCATAGTAAATAGATACCTTACATATCACGCTTTAAAATGGCGCACACTCGCGGAATGGCGACAAACTACGGCAATTAAAAATCTCCAACCCTTTAAAAATTTCTATAGGTTACCAGTTTAGAGTTACAGAGGAGGTCTAGTGCTAGAATTATTGCTCTCGCTCTAACGATCATGGGGATACTTCAAATGTGTGGTTTAATCACTGTTTACATTTGCGGGCGTGACTTACGTATGCGTTCGCTTCTGCACATGTGCTCTGGTGCTGTGTTTAGCTCCTGGTCACCTCTTCAACGCTCCCAATTCAGCAGCAACTTTTGCCCAACCTTGAGTCTTATAAAGCTTTCAGGTAACAGCTAGCCAGTCATTAAGTAACCTAACCACTTCCAAACCACCACTGGACAACCTCACTCAGGTCACACACCTCCCTGCATAAGGCAGCTAAGGCGGCCGCCTGAGGGCAGCAGGGGGGGGGCGCTAAAGTCCTGGGTCCCTCAAGTATTTATGCTGGCGCTGCCCTGCTCAGGACTGAAGATCGCAGATCCGTGTCAGGCAGCACAGCGTCCACACTTTCACTCTCACAACCCCTCCTCCTCTCTCTCTCTGATGAAAGGTAGATGATAGCCTTTCATTTATGCAAATCGGTCCCTCGCTGCTGTGCTCCCTTCACACTTTCCATGTTGAAAGATAGATGATAGCCTTTTATTTATGCACATCGGTCCCTCGCTGCTGTGCTCCCTCCACACTTTCCCTGATGAAAGGTAGATGATAGCCTTTCATTTATGCACATCGGTCCCTCGCTGCTGTGCTCCCTTCACATTTTCCATGATGAAAGATAGATGATAGCCCTTCATTTATGCACATCGGTCCCTCGCTGCTGTGCTCCCTCCACACTTTCCCTGATGAAAGGTAGATGATAGCCTTTAATTTATGCACATCGGTCCCTCGCTGCTGTGCTCCCTTCACACTTTCCATGATGAAAGATAGATGATAGCCTTTCATTTATGCACATCGGTCCCTCGCTGCTGTGCTCCCTCCACACTTTCCCCGATGAAAGGTAGATGATGGCCTTTCATTTATGCAAATCGGTCCCTTGCTGCTGTGCTCCCTCCACACTTTCCCTGATGAAAGGTAGATGATAGCCTTTCATTTATGCAAATCGGTCCCTCGCTGCTGTGCTCCCTCCACACTTTCCCTGATGAAAGGTAGATGATGGCCTTTCATTTATGCACATCGGTCCCTCGCTGCTGTGCTCCCTCCACACTTTCCCTGATGAAAGGTAGATGATGGCCTTTCATTTATGCAAATCGGTCCCTCGCTGCTGTGCTCCCTCCACACTTTTCCTGATGAAAGGTAGATGATAGCCTTTCATTTATGCACATCAGTTCCTCGCTGCTGTGCTCCCTCCACACTTTCCCTGATGAAAGGTAGATGATGGCCTTTCATTTATGCACATCGGTCCCTCGCTGCTGTGCTCCCTCCACACTTTCCCTGATGAAAGGTAGATGATAGCCTTTCATTTATGCACATCGGTCCCTCGCTGCTGTCTCCAAGAGAATACCCTCCAATGTGGGCAGTAACAGAACCTCCTCCAGTCCAGCACACTGGTCAGATCAACTGGAGGTGAGTGTGAGGAGGGGGGAAGAGTGAAACCAGAGGGCAGGTGAATGCAGGCACAGTACAAGCCTCCCTCCCAACATTTTGAGATGGGAATGAGGGACACCTACGAGCAAACATATGTAGGCATAGGAAACGCCCCTGCCACGCCCCTTAAAGGGGACATAACCCCCCCAAAAAAGTTAATCAAATCCATAAGTGCTTTATTTTACTAATATTGATTAATATTGGCTTTTAAAATTTACAAATGCAGCAATTTAGAAATTGGATGAAAGGTTTAGCGCTGGGAAACACTTTTTGAAAGATAAAAAGTGCATTTTATATACAACTATATAGATCAGACCAAAATGAGGAGGAAAGAGGGACAGAGGGACATTACTCAAAGTTAGGGACAGTCCCTCAAAATCCGGGACAGTTGGGAGCTATGTACAAGGAATGGCACGGATCCTCAGTTGAAGGTTAGGGGAAAAGTGCTTTCATGTCTGACTGTCCTACACAGCCTGCTGCATGTACAGGACAGAACATCATGGGGACTATCTATTCTAGAGACAGAAGAGGAGTGATAGGGACAGAGAAGGGGACATAAGTACAGGACAGGGGAAAAAGAGAGATGGTGGCAGTTATAGAATACATGGGGACACACAGAGCAGAGGTGATGGGACAAAAAGATATCAACAATAAGTAGAGTTGCCACCTTTTCTTCAAGTCAAACCCAAACACTTTAGCGGCGCACAGCAATTTTTTTTATATATATAGTGTAAACTATACATATATTTGAAATTAAATAACATTTCTAATCATATGAAGTTAATCACAAGAGTCCCCCTTTACATCAGAGTCCACAGAGTTCCCCCTTTACATCAGAGTCCACAGAGTCCCCCTCTACATCTGAAGCCACAGTGTCCCCCTTTACATCAGAGTCCACAGAGTTCCCCTTTACATCTGAAGCCACAGAGTCCCCCTTTACATCAGAGTCCACAGAGTTCCCTTAAACTGTAAGGGGAGACTTTGCAGACTGTGATATAAGGGAGAACTCTGGGGACTCTGACATGAGGGGTGCTCTGGGAACCCTGATTTAAGGGGGTAACACTGAGAACTCTGATGTACGGAGAGGACTCTGATGTAAGGGGGAACACTGTGGCATCTGGTGTAAAGGGGAACTCTGATGTAAGGGGTGCTCTGAGAACTCTGATTCCCCTTAGTGTACTCACTCGGAGGCAGGAGAGAGAAGAGGGGAGACTTCAGTCCGCATGGAAGAAAACCACCAGGCCTTCAGGAAAAAACTAAAGACCTTCCTTTTCTAGAAGCTGACTACAGAGAATACATCTAGCGCCTTGAGGCGATTCGGTTCGCATTTGCAGCGCTTTACAAATCATTCATTCATTCATTCATTCATTCATTCATTCAGTCAAAGACAGGGATGGATGGTGAGCTCACTCACCCCTTGGCAGTCAGCACCTCTCATCCAGATGTATCTGAGGCTGCAAAACTTCCAATTTCTGGCCCCCCACTTCCCTTTTCTGAGGCACAGCATCGGGGATCGGAGTGTGGGCAGACACAGAGGAGTAGGAGCGGGAGGTAGAGGTGCAGAGCACTCTCTCCTCTCCTGTCTGTGTGTGTGTGTGGGGGGGGGATTGTTAGTTCTGGCTCTGGGCAGTGTGAAGGGGAGTGTAACAGACACTCTTGGCTTACACAACTGCAGCCAGCAACCCTGCTAGGAAGTCATAATCCAGTCTGAATAATGTGTCCGGGTTTCAGGCAGTCTGGAACCCGGAAGCATGATTCCAAACCCGAACTGTCCGGGTGAACCCTGGACAGGTGGCAATCCTAACAATAAGGCCCCTTTCACATGGGACAGACTCTGCTTTGCTCAGCAGGACACCTGTCTGCTGATCCCCCCACTGAGCAGGAGGATAACAGATCTACATTCCACTCCGCATGTGCAGCGCAGACACACACACTCAGCCCTCTCTGCTCGATGGGCGGTTGGATGTAAACAGACTGCTTGTCCGTTTACATACAACTGGCATCCATTCTGATCCACCCAGACAGAGGGTAATGGATCCCTCTTCAGTTTGTTTTTTGGCAGATCAGATTGGAGGTAGGCGGGTGTAAATGGACACAAGTGCTCCATAGAGGTGAATGGAGGGTCCAATCAGATTCGCCTGAAAAAGGGGCAGATGGATCCGATTGGACCATTCATGTTAAAGTGCCTTAAGTGCAGTGTGATATACAGTATGTCACAAAAGTGAGTACACCCCTCACATTTTTGTAAATCTTTTCTTCTATCTTTTCATGTGACAACACTGAAGAAATGACACTTTGCTACAATGTAAAGTAGTGAGTGTACAGCTTGTATAACAGTGTAAATTTGCTGTCCCCTCAAAATAACTCAACACACAGACATTAATGTCTAAACCGCTGGCAACAAAAGTCAGTACACCCCTAAGTGAAAATGTCCAAATTGGGCCCAAAGTGTCAATATTTTGTGTGGCCGCCATTATTTTCCAGCACTGCCTTAACCCTCTTGGGCATGGAGGTCACCAGAGCTTCACAGGTCACCACCGGAGTCCTCTTCCCCTCCTCCATGATGACATCACGGAGCTGGTGGATGTTAGAGACCTTGCGCTCCTCCACCTTCTGTTTGAGGATGTCCCACAGATGATCAATAGGGTTTAGGTCTGGAGACATGCTTGGCCAGTCCATCACCTTTACCCTCAGCTTCTTTAGCAAGGCAGTGGTGGTCTTGGAGGTGTGTTTGGGGTCGTTATCATGTTGGAATACTGCCCTGCGGTCCAGTCTCTGAAGGGAGGGGATCATGCTCTGCTTCAGTATGTCACAGTACATGTTGGCATTCATGGTTCCCTCAATGATCTGTAGCCCCCCAGTGCCGGCAGCACTCATGCAGCCCCAAACCATGACACTCCCACCACCATGCTTGACTGTAGACAAGACACACTTGTCTTTGTCCTCCTCACCTGGTTGCCTCCACACACGCTTGTCACCATCCGAACCAAATACGTTTATCTTGGTACTTTACTACTTTACATTGTAGCAAAGTGTCATTTCTTCAGTGTTGTCACATGAAGACCCCTTTCACACGGGGGCGCTTTGCAGGCGCTACAGCGCTAAAAATAGCACCCTGAAAGAGCCGCTTCTGTCTCTTCAGTGTGGGCTTTTCACACTGGAGCCGTGCGCTGGCAGGACGGTAAAAAAAGTCCTGCTAGCAGCATCTTTGGAGCGGTGAGGAAGCGGTGTGTATACCGCTCCTTCACCGCTCCTGCCCATTGAAATCAATGGGGCAGCGCGGCTATACCGCCAGCAAAGCGCTGCTGCAGCAATGCTCTGCGGGTGGTTTTAACCCTTTTTCGGCCGCTAGCGGGGAATTAAAAGTGCCCCGCTATCGGCTGAATACCCCCGCAAATACAATGGTAAAGCGCTGCTAAAAATATCGGCGCTTTACCGCCAACGCCGCCCCCGCCCCAGTGTGAAAGGGGCTGAAAAGATAGAATAAAGTATTTACAAAAATGTTAAGGGTGTACTGTACAACTAATTGTTTCCTTGTCCTGGTATTGCACTATAACACGCTTTATTCTTTGCATATATGGGGTTCCCTGTGGTTGGTACCGGACCGAGCTACTATACATGCAGTATTGCTTTTTCAGCAAAGTGGTTGTAAATATCCAGGAATTGACACGCGCAGGTGACCTCATAAGTTTAAGAGGTCACAATTTTTTGGTAAACAAAATGGTATGTGCTTTGTCTTGTTGGCGGTACACTGAAGTTGGTGCAAACAGCTTGCAGTGGATCTGCACAAATTTATCACAGCCCAGTTTTATTGGAACTTTTTGTGTGAAATTTTTGTTTTATGATTATTTAGTGTGTTAGCCCTTTGGAATGTACATATGTTAATTATTATTAATATCTTTCACACTATAGCACCTTACCGTGGTACACACGTATGGAGACAGGAGAAAAGCTCCTTTTAATTTTCCCGCTTCACCCCTGTTCTGTTCTGCATATGCACAGTTCCAAAGCTGGACAGTTATTCGACAGCTGAGCTCCACCTGACTCGGGCGGCGTGGCGTGTACTGGGTGCATGTGACATGCATTGTACTTGCTGCCTGTTTCCACTAGTTTGAAGAAGACAAGTTGGAGGGGGAGGAAAGACCAACAGCCTGCCTGAGCCTCAGCCAGCCTGCTGTGTCCTACAGGCCACCTTCCCACAGTATCCTACAGCACCCTACAGCCCACTCTCCCACAGTGCTCTGCAGCCTACCTTCCCACAGTGCCCTACAGCCCGCCTTCCCACATTCCCACAGTGCCCTGCAGCCCGCCTTCCCACAGTGCCTTCCAGCCCGCCTTCCCACAGTGCCTTCCAGCCCGCCTTCCCACAGTGCCTTCCAGCCCGCCTTCCCACAGTGTCCTACAGCCCGCTTCCCACAGTGCCCTACAGCCCGCCTTCCCACATTCCCACAGTGCCCTGCAGCCCGCCTTCCCACAGTGCCTTCCAGCCCGCCTTCCCACAGTGTCCTACAGCCTGCTTCCCACAGTGCCCTACAGCCCGCCTTCCCACATTCCCACAGTGGCCTGCAGCCCGCCTTCCCACAGTGCCCTACAGCCCGCCTTCCCACAGTGTCCTACAGCCTGCTTCCCACAGTGCCCTACAGCCCGCCTTCCCACATTCCCACAGTGCCCTGCAGCCCGCCTTCCCACAGTGCCTTCCAGCCCGCCTTCCCACAGTGCCTTCCAGCCCGCCTTCCCACAGTGTCCTACAGCCCGCTTCCCACAGTGCCCTACAGCCCGCCTTCCCACATTCCCACAGTGCCCTGCAGCCCGACTTCCCACAGTGCCTTCCAGCCCGCCTTCCCACAGTGTCCTACAGCCTGCTTCCCACAGTGCCCTACAGCCCGCCTTCCCACATTCCCACAGTGCCCTGCAGCCCGTCTTCCCACAGTGCCTTCCAGCCCGCCTTCCCACAGTGCCTTCCAGCCCGCCTTCCCACAGTGTCCTACAGCCCGCTTCCCACAGTGCCCTACAGCCCGCCTTCCCACATTCCCACAGTGCCCTGCAGCCCGCCTTCCCACAGTGCCTTCCAGCCCGCCTTCCCACATTGTCCTACAGCCTGCTTCCCACAGTGCCCTACAGCCCGCCTTCCCACATTCCCACAGTGGCCTGCAGCCCGCCTTCCCACAGTGCCCTACAGCCCGCCTTCCCACAGTGTCCTACAGCCTGCTTCCCACAGTGCCCTACAGCCCGCCTTCCCACATTCCCACAGTGCCCTGCAGCCCGCCTTCCCACAGTG
Organism: Lithobates septentrionalis; assembly: GCA_037952835.1. NCBI lineage: Eukaryota > Metazoa > Chordata > Amphibia > Anura > Ranidae > Lithobates > Lithobates septentrionalis. The sequence continues at coordinate 2,835,366 of JBBDGP010000932.1, forward strand.
CCCTGCAGCCCGCCTTCCCACAGTGCCCTACAGCCCGCCTTCCCACAGTGTCCTACAGCCTGCTTCCCACAGTGCCCTACAGCCCGCCTTCCCACATTCCCACAGTGCCCTGCAGCCCGCCTTCCCACAGTGCCTTCCAGCCCGCCTTCCCACAGTGTCCTACAGCCCACTTCTCACAGTGCCCTACAGCCCGCTTCCCACAGTGCCCTACAGCCTACCTTCCCACAGTGCCCTGCAGCCCGCCTTCCCACAGTGCCCTGCAGCCCGCCTTCCCACAGTGCCCTACAGCCCGCTTCCCACAGTGCCCTACAGCCCGCCTTCCCACATTCCCACAGTGCCCTGCAGCCCGCCTTCCCACAGTGCCCTACAGCCAGCCTTCCCACAGTGGCCTGCAGCCCGCCTTCCCACAGTGCCCTGCAGCCCGCTTCCCACAGTGCCCTACAGCCCGCTTCCCACAGTGCCTTCCAGCCCGCCTTCCCACAGTGCCCTACAGCCCGCTTCCCACTGTGCACTACAGCCCGCTTCCCACAGTGCCTTCCAGCCCGCCTTCCCACAATGCCCTACAGCCCGCTTCCCACTGTGCACTACAGCCCGCTTCCCACAGTGCCTTCCAGCCCGCCTTCCCACAGTGCCCTACAGCCCGCCTTCCCACAGTGCCCTACAGCCCAGCTTCCCACAGTGCCCTACAGCCCGCCTTCCCACAGTGCCCTGCAGCCTGCCTTCCCACGGTGCTTTACAATCTGCATGCATGGAATGGACAGTGGGAAGGGGCACCAACATGCACCTTCGCCTAAGTAGACAAAAATCCTTGCACTGGCCCTGGTTCTGGGCCTCACAGTAGCCAGCAACCCAGCAGAGCCAGAAGCCTCAATAGCACAAGATAGCCTAAAAAAATGGAAGTTCTCTGTTGATTAGGTTTGTGCAGTGCCAGAATAATCAAGTCTTTACCAGTGCCTGGTGATGGAACCCAAAGAGTGTTCCAGCAGTCATCACCTCACTGCCACTCTTCACAGAGTCCTGAAACTAGGGTTGCCACCACATCACTTTAAACCCGAACACATATGAATTACACAGGTTCTGAGGCTAATTTAATGCAGATAAGACACCAAGTGAGTTCAATTATCTCCTTAACCAGCCACAGAACCAGTGTAACCCTGTGTTCAGGGTTTAAAGGGATGAGGTGGCAACCCTACCTGGAACCTGCTGGATGAGGACATGATGGGACAGTAGACTAAATCCCGAGACTGTCTTGCAGCTTGACACCTGGCAACAATGACAAGGCTTTGTTCGCACTATGCAGCTGCAGTTCCTATGAGCTCCATAAGGTGGTGATCTCACTTCTACCCAGACAGGAAGTCTCTATGGAAGACAGGAAGTGATGTCAGGTATAAATAGGAAGTTCCAGGTGAGAGATGAGTTGGGAGGAAGTAGAGAGGAGACGTTGTTCAAACTAGCAGCAGAGAAGGTAAGATATTTTAGTTTAATCTTATTTTATTCAAGTTTTTATAAACAGGAGTTCCATGTAGGACATATAGAAAAAGTACAGAAGTAGTAAAGTTCAGAACTTCCAATTATGATAGATTGTATACATCCAAAAAAATGTACATACAGTCAGGTCCATAAATATTGGGACATTGACACAATTCTAATCTTTTTGGCTCTATACACCACCACAATGGATTTGAAATGAAACAAACAAGATGTGCTTTAACTGCAGACTTCCAGCTTTAATTTGAGGGTATTTACATCCAAATCAGGTGAACGGTGTAGGAATTACAACAGTTTGTATATGTGCCTCCCACTTTTTAAGGGACCAAAAGTAATCAGACCATTGGCTGCTCAGCTGTTCCATGGCCAGGTGTGTGTTATTCCCTCATTATCCCATTTACAAGGAGCAGATAAAAGGTCCAGAGTTCATTTCAAGTGTGCTATTTGCATTTGGAATCTGTTGCTGTCATCTCTCAATATGAGATCCAAAGAGCTGCCACTATCAGTGAGACAAGCCATCATTAGACTGAAAAAACAAAACAAACCCATCAGAGAGATAGCAAAAACATTAGGTGTGGCCAAATCAACTGTTTGAAACATCCTTAAAAAGAAAGAATGCAACGGTGAGCTCAGCAACACCAAATACCCAGAAGACCACGGAAAGCAACTGTGGTGGATGACCGAAGAATTCTTTCCCTGGTGAAGAAAACACCCTTCACAACAGTTGGCCAGATGAAGAACACTCTCCAGGAGGTAGGTGTATGTGTGTCAAAGTCAACAATCAAGAGAAGACTTCACCAGAGTGAATACAGAGGGTTCACCACAAGATGTAAACCATTGGTGAGCCTCAAAAACAGGAAGGCCAGATTAGAGTTTGCCAAACAACATCTAAAAAAAACCTTCACAGTTCTGGAACAACATCCTATGGACAGATGAGACCAAGATCAACTTGTACCAGAGTGATGGGAATAGAAGAGTATGGAGAAGGAAAGGAACTGCTCATGATCCAAAGCATACCACCTCATCAGTGAAGCATGGTGGTGGTAGTGTCATGGCGTGGGCATGTATGGATGCCAATGGAACTGGTTCTCTTGTATTTATTGATGATGTGACTGCTGACAAAAGCAGCAGGATGAATTCTGAAGTGTTTCGGACAATATTATCTGCTCATATTCAGCAAAATGCTTCAGAACTCATTGGACGGCGCTTCACAGTGCAGATGGACAATGACCCGAAGCATACTGCGAAAGCAACCAAAGAGTTTTTTTAAGGGAAAGAAGTGGAATGTTATGCAATGGCCAAGTCAATCACCTGACCTGAATCCGATTGAGCATGCATTTCACTTGCTGAAGACAAAACTGAAGGGAAAATGCCACAAGAACAAGCAGGAACTGAAGACAGTTGCAGTAGAGGCCTGGCAGAGCATCACCAGGGATGAAGCCCAGCGTCTGGTGATGTCTATGCGTTCCAGACTTCAGGCTGTAATTGACTGCAAAGGATTTGCAACCAAGTATTAAAAAGTGAAAGTTTGATGGATGATTGTTAATCTGTCCCATTACTTTTGGTCCCTTTAAATAGTGGGAGGCACATATACAAACTGTTGTAATTCCTACACCGTTCACCTGATTTGGATGTAAATACCCTCAAATTAAAGCTGAAAGTCTGCAGTTAAAGCAAATCTTGTTCCTTTCATTTCAAATCCATTGTGGTGGTGTATAGAGCCAAAAAGATTAGAATTGTGTCGATGTCCCAATATTTATGGACCTGACTGTAGATACTTAGATTCCGATAAAGGAAGACAAAAGGCACCATTGGTTGAGTACGACTATCTCAAGTCTTCTAAAATGGTAACTGGGAAGGTACCGGCCCAACAAGGTTAGTCAGATGTTACCTTCTTCAGGAAACCCTACGAAAAGTAATATAGTTCAACTGACCAGCTCATCCGCTAATAGAGAGGGGATAATCGAAAGATATGTGCATTTAGTTTTGATTCTTTTTTTCTAATGAAAATTTCATTTTTGGAGATTTGGATGTATACAACATAGTAACGAATGTCAATGAATCCTTAAAAAAAAAAAAAAAGATACTGAAATTAACAAATGCATTTGTTTCATTCGGATGTTGTCACATGATGTCATAGTAGTTCAGGCCCATGGGGAAACTAATTACATTTTTTAATTAGTTCGATAATTCGAATTCAGATAACGAATGGAATGCAGATGCGCTTGACGCCAGTTGATATTGTCTAATTAGCTTGTGCCATTTCTCTTGGTGGGTTGAAAAGGGTCCAAAAATATTGAATCCTTCTGATTCGAATCTGTCCAATTCGATATTTATATAGAATATATAAAAATCTTTCGGAAACAACCGCTAAATTATTTTTCAAATCCACCCGGACCAACAAATATACGAAATGAATGCTGAAGATACAAAACAAATTAGTTCAACATAACAAATAATGTCAGAAACCATGAAATCAGGCCGAGACAGACGTACAGTTAAATCACACTTGTTTATTAATAAAAGTAAAAAGAACAAACGTAGTGAAAATATAGCCAGAGTTCAGTAACCGGAATGGATAGTCAGCCAAGCCAGAAGTCAGAGATCAATGTAGTGGAACAGCAAGCAGGATCTGGAGCCAGAAGGGATGTCAGCAAAGCAAGTCTTGAACAGGATCACAGGAGATAGTTTCTTTGACGTTGACCAAGGCGAAGGCAGAGATCCTCTGGAGTGTACGGCTTAAGTAGGCAGGACTGACGAGCAGGATATCATCAACAGCTGAGTAACTGTGGAGAGAGATGGGAGCTGGCAATTAGCCGAAAGCTGGGCGGCCAGCTCAGAGAAGAAAGGGTTGAGCCCAGCCCTGACAAAATATGACTAAACTAAATTTTTCAACAAACGAATGAATCCGAAACTAAACAAAAATTTCTGGCGTGCACATGTCTAATAATTGAACATGTATGACTAGTGTCCAATGGTGGGAAAAGAGATCAATAAATAGAAACTGGTTCAGAAGGAAGGTAAGAGAGGGAGAATGTCACGAGGGCCACGTACCTGAGGTGAGACCGAAGTAGTGGGGAGGCCTCCCTTGCACCTCGGGTCCTTGAAGCCTCTGGAGATGGAGACAGAGACTTGGTGGACACCGAGTGGCAGGGGTGCCAGGGGTGGGGAGCATCGTGGAAGCCTTAGTCCGAGCCGAGGTCAAGTCCAGTTGGGTAACGAAGTATAAAAGGGTTAATCAGAAGAAGAATGGTCGAGATCCAAGCCGGGGTCGGTTCCAATCTGGCAGCTGAGTACAAAAGGGGCAAAGAAGTAGAATGGTCAAGGTACAAATCCGAGGTCAATGGCAAGCATCAATCAAGAGTAATCAAATAGGTTTCCAGGTCACAACAGGTTCAGACAGATCACACACTAGCACAGGAAAAAGAGGGGACTGAAGATAATCCAGCAATTTGGTAGTGTCTGGGGTGGGCTTATATAGGGAAGTTTGAGGTCACTTCCTGTGCGCCTCCTGGGTATTTTCCCGCCTTTTTCCATCAGGTTGATGTCACTTCCTGTGCACCTCCTGGGTATTTTCCCGCCTTTTTCCATCAGGTTGATGTCACTTCCTGTGCGCCTCCTGGGCATTTTCCCGCCTTTTTCCATCAGGTTGAGGTCATTTCCTGTGCACGTCCTGGGCTTTTTCCTGCCCTCTTCCATCAAGTCTTCTGCGCAAGTGCGGGTTGGCGCCCTGAGGCGTCTTTGGCCCATGCTCAGTTCGCACGGATTTCCTCTTGTGTCAACACGCCATTGGTGCATGCTTAGTAAGCCCTGGACTCTTACAGAGAAGAACGTAGGATACTATAGGGAGGATGGGGGGAGTGCGTTTGCTCACTTCATCATGTCTAGTTGGGCGTTGGAAGAACAACTTTCCTAATCCAATCCTGAAAAGCAGATGAATAACAAAACATAGATCAGGAGGTCCAAGTTTTTTTTTTTTAACTGGTCTTCCCTTTCCTTCTGCTGCGAAAGTGGATGTTCCAGGTCCCGAATAGAATCGAGTTCAGCTGCCTATTTCGGGAGGTGTAGTAGTTGTTTTCCAATAGCAGGGACTTGAGGGGTCCGGGAATCATGGAGAGGAGTGCTATCGTAGTGGAAAGTGGGATTTGAGTCACTATGAGCTTACAGTAAAGATTAAAGATTTGCATCCAGAATGCCTGGATATAAAATATTTCATATAATTACACCCAGTGATTTCCCCCCCCCCCCCCCCCCATCACATCGATCATCTTCCTCCATAGTCAGGGTTTTCCCGGCCTTCTGGCTAGGATTGGTGTGGTCGCCGTTCCTGTCAGCGTCCAGTGGAGGGGCTGGCGTCACCTTGAAGAGGGGTCGGGTTGGTGCTATGCAAATCCGCTGGGTTGATGGGGGGCCCAGTACCAGTGGAGGCTGCTTTATAGTCGGCGGCTCTCCCTGAGAAAACCTGGAAGGGCTCTCGTTCTGGCAGGGATGGAGGACCGCTCTGGTCCGGCTGAGGGTCGGACCTGAAAAGAAGTCCATGGTGTATGTGCCCCTGGAGTGGCAGTCCAGGGGTGCCATACAATCACTGTGAGTGAGGGTCACTGCACCATATCACACTTTATTTTCCACCTGCCTCCTGGGCTGGGCCTTTTGGATGGGACCGGAGGAATTTTTGATTCCTGGTCGGAGGGCCTGGTCATTGTTTAACACAATTTCCTCTTCCTCTCGCCCTTGTTTGTCACTTTTTGTATTTTTATGTTTGTATACGGTTTTTGCATGTGTGACTGGTAGGGTGTAGGTCCTCAGGTCTGCCCTGAAAGTCTTGGGAGAGGGGGTGGACATGGCCTTCTGGCTTGGTTTGCCCTCTCTTATGGGGTCTCCCTTTGGGGGACCCCCACCAAGTACTTGGGTGGGTCTGTTTCCGCAGACCCTCCAGAGAAAAGGGTCCGTTTGGTTTTGGCCAGATGGACCAAGTGTAAAGTACCCCAGTCACCGTCTGGAGCCTCATGCCTCGGTGGGTCGGGGCAAGGCCCTCTGATTTTAGAGGGCTTGTGTACACCCATTGCAAAATTACCGTAGTGGAAAAATTTCCCCAGGGGGCTTTTAAGCAGCAAAATAACAATGTTTAGTAACCATGTTTAGTAAAAATATTATTTAATTCAGACATAGAATGCATTACATAAATACAATCAATATCACATAAAATTTCCAGTAGTCTACATCAGCAACAACAAAGGACCATCTCCCATGGCAATCAATTCATTGAAAAAGTTCATAATTGTACAGTTACATTGTATCAATCCTATCAATATGAATCCCCATGAATACCCCAATGCATTTCGACCCTTTATCCTTTTCTGGTCTTCTTCAGGGGGGTTTTTACTTTACTTTGTGTACACCCATTGCACGTTTTTGTGTTTCACTCTTTATGTGTGCACATTTTTCTGGCAACGGGTGAAGTTTTTGAGTGGGTTTCACATGCCATGGGCTTTCGAGAAAAAAAAAAATCTTCCTCCATAGTCACTGTGACGTCTTTTATATCCAGCAGATGATAATAATTACATATATAGTGTGGAAACCTAGATTAACCCCTTCAGGTGCAGAAAATTTCCTCACTTTTGGGACCAAAACATTTTCTTCATTTTCAAGATGTTACCTTTTCTAGGGGGTCTGAAATCAGCCAATTGTGTTAAAGGAGGTAGGACAAAATATTTTAGGTTTTTAGGGGGGGGGGCAAGAAATACAACAAACACTAAAGAACCAATCTACATGTGCCAATTTCCACTGGGGGCAGCCTGATTAACCCCTTATATCCCCATCCTAATATTGTACCACCAATACAATCCAGATAATTCTCCGCTATCCATCTACAGAGAAACCCTCATGGATCACATGACCACCCCAATGAGGATGGAAAAGGGCCAGGATCACATGACGGAGAAGATACTAAACCTCACCCTGGAGATCATCTACCTGCTGATTGGAGAGGTGAGGAGGATTCTGGGAGGTCACATGACATCACTCTTATCTCTATTAATAAAACACAGACCTGACCGGAGAGGTGAGGAGGATTCTGGGAGGTCACATGACATCACTCTTATCTCTATTAATAAAACACAGACCTGACCGGAGAGGTGAGGAGGATTCTGGGAGGTCACATGACATCACTCTTATCTCTATTAATAAAACACAGACCTGACCGGAGAGGTGAGGAGGATTCTGGGATTCTAACATGATATTCCTATTGGTTCTCCAATACAGAGATTTCCTCTTGTGAAGTCAGGTGATCATATGACCATCACAGTGTCTCCATGTGACTCCCTAAAACCTGAGAGACACAACATGGAGAAGATTCTAGAAGTCACCAAGAAGATGATGGAGCTGCTGACAGGAGAGGTGAGGAGGATTCTGGGACATTATCCAGTAACAGGCAAGGGATGTGTCTGGATGGTGACTGTATCATTGTGTGTGTCAGGTTCCTATAAGGTGTCAGGATGTCACTGTCTATTTCTGGATACAGGTTTGGGGGTATTTAGAAGACAATAAGGACTTCCTGAAGGATGTAAAGGTAGAGGAATGCCAAACCTTCACATCCCAAGGTAAGAGGAGACTTGTAAATAGGGAAAGCAGGGGGTCCACCTAGATCCCCCATCATCTGATAAACACATAGAAACAATGTATTCAGTCAGTGTGTGTGTTTCCTACAGATGGATCCAGTAATGGGAACCCACCAAAGAGATTTCCCCTTCCTCTGTATTCCCGGGATTCCACACAGGAAGATCACACCATCCCCCACCATCATCAGGTAGATGATTGACAATTATTGGTAGTTATGAATTCCATAAAAGCTTTTTGTTCCAATGAATGCCTTATTTTATATTCAGAGTGGAAACCACAGAGATAGTAATATTGATGTTAAAGAAGAATATAAGGAGGAGGATGAGGACTATGGTGTGATGGAGCCACCTAATACCAGGAACCCACCAGAGAGATGTCCCCGTCCTCTGTATTCCCGGGATTCCACACAGGAAGATCACACCATCCCCCACCATCATCAGGTAGGTGGAGTTGAGGGTCGGGAACATAAAGTGATTGAACACTCTGACATGTGGAGATGATGTTTGGACTCTACAAGATGATATTTTCTATGTGATCTCACTTCATAAATACTTCTATGTTACAGATGTTATTTTCTGCCATTCTGTTGGTTTAGGGTGAAGATCTGATGAAGATGAAAGTTGAGGGTGAAGTAGAAGAGACGTATGTGAGGGATGATCAGCAATATACGGAGGAGGCTGGAATGACGAGGACATTCATAGAGGAGGACACTCCTACAGAGATCAGCACAGGTGACCCATAATATATTCTTCTCTTATCTCTGCTCTGTTACTGCACACTGATTGGTCCAGAGTAGGGCGGGGACTGAGTGATATCAGCCAATAATAGGTTGATAATGGTCCCCTCCCTGTACTGATACCCGTTTTGGGGACTGCTGCAAGCTCCCTCCAGTGCTGCATATCACCAGAAGCCTAGGCCTATGGTCACTTGTTCTATGGTAAAGGGTCTGCAAGTCTGAACTTTGACCCTCTTGTCTATCAGAGGTCACATGACCCAGTGCCTAGGCTTGTGGTTGTGTAAAGAGCATGGACCTCCCAGTCCCCATTGGTTCCTGCTCTTCTGACAAGGCTGTGTAAATGTAGAAGTGATCTGGGAGGAGGACCAAAGGCCCTTTGACTGAAGAGGGGGGAGAGTCCCAGCTGGTTGGGACCTCCACAGAGAACATCTCCTCACTCATATCTACCTGATCCAGATGGAATGTTGATGGAAGTGAACTAACCCTCTCATATCTATTGATGATGTTTTTATATTTTTCCAGGACACGCCATGGAGAAACCCTCAAAGGATCGTCTCACTTTATCTCCAGGTTGTAAAATAGAAGATGAGGACATCACAGGAGATTGTGGAGGAGAAAAGACAATGATCTCCACTATGGATGGTGGACTTCACAGTGTGGATAGACCATGGAATCCCTCTGACTCTGAGCCTCGTACTGTGAGGGATGGTGCCGGAGTTCAGGGGAAGGGGAAATTTTCCTGTTCTGAATGTGCGGAAAGTTTTAGCTCTGAATTCGGTCTTGCTGTACATCGGAGATCTCACACGGGGGAGAAGCTTCATTTCTGCAATGATTGTGGGAAATGTTTTCTTCGTAAATCAAAACTGGAGCTACACCAAAGATCTCACACAAGAGAGAAGCCATATCCCTGTAGTGAGTGTGGGAAAAGCTTTACCCAGAAGTTCTGCCTTTCAAGACATCAGAGATTGCACACGGGGGAGAAGCTGTATTTCTGTCCCGAGTGCGGGAAATGTTTTACAGAAAGGACCAGCCTTTCCCGACATATGATATGTCACACGGGTGAGAAGCCGTATTCCTGCCCCGAGTGTGGAAAAGGTTATACGCAGAAATCTGACCTTGCTACACACCAAAGATCCCACACGGGTGAGAAGCAGTATTCCTGTCCTGAGTGCGGAAAATGTTTTCTACAGAGGTTCGGTCTTTCCAGACATCTGAGATTGCACACGGGAGACAAGCCGTACGCCTGCCCCGAGTGCGGGAAAGGTTTTCTTCTTAAATCAGAACTTGTTGTACATCAGAGATCTCACACGGGGGAGAGGCCGTATCCCTGTCTGGAGTGCGGGAAATGTTTCTCAGATAAGAACAGCCTTGCCAGACATCAGAGGTTGCACACGGGCGAGAAGTCGTATTCCTGTCCCGAGTGCGGGAAATGCTTTTCATGGAAGTCCAGCCTTACGGAACATCGGATATGCCATACGCAGGAAAAGCTGTTTTCCTGTCCCGAGTGCGGGAAACTCTTCTCGCGGAAATCGGCTCTTGTTAAACATCAAACGATTCACACAGGCGAGAGGCCGTATGCCTGTCCTGAGTGCGGGAAATGCTATACAAGGAGATCGTATGTTACCAAACATCTGAGATCTCACACGGGGGAGAAGCCATACTCCTGCCTGGAGTGCGGGAAATGTTTCTCGTGGAAGTCTTGTCTCACCAAACATCAGAGAACCCACACCACCCTCGAGAACGTGACGAATTTATCGGAAGTTACGAATCATCCGAAATAACGAATGCCGCGTCTTAAAAGAATTGAACGTAAATCGAAAATCCGAAAATAAGAAGAAAGGAAAAAATCCGAAAATTCGAAAATGAGAAAAAAAATTAAAAAATCCGAAATAATAACTAAGCTATTAAATTCTAATTATTGGAATTTCCTTTTTAAATTTGGCTGTTGGTGAACGTAACGAGTACGAATTATCCGAAATAACGAATGCCGCTTCTAAACGATTGGAACGTAACGAGTTAATAATAATAATAAATAATAAAACCTTTTTATTATTATTAATTTGTTACGGTCCATTCGTTTAGATGCGGCATTCGTTATTTTGGAACAAATTAATAACAAAAAGGTTTTATTATTGTTATTATTAATTCGTTACAAATTATCCAAAATAGCGAATGCTGCATGTAAACGAATGGACCGTCTCGGTACTTGGTAATAGATAACAATTAATTGGTCATAAAATAAAGTTTAATGCATACGAAAAAATATATATACAAACAGTGTATTTTTTTGTTTATATATATAAAAGCAAATTGTATACACCACAGTTAACAAGCTCCTGAGGGGTACACCCGTAGAGTTTCTGTCGAGAGGGGGTTCACATATAAATTCCTCCACTGGTTTCGCGGCAAGAGACCGCTTCTTCAGGAGGGAAGGTCTAGAAGACAAATGATGCATTTACACAAAGCACAATAAACACAGCAAAACAATTTTAGCAAGAGGTTACATTCAGTGTTAAAATAAGAAGACCGGCTTCACCCACCCGGACAGGACTCCGCAATCCCCCCCCCCCCCCCCGCGGCGGACACGGGGGATTGTAATTAACAGAATCTGATTAAAAAAGTAATGTTGGAATTAAAAATTTAAAAGCTAAAAAACTTGGTACACACAAGGGTGTGATGGGCAGACCGAGCCAGTGATTGCGTGAAAAAAGAGATGAGTGCTGGGGGAGGGGGGATGTTGGGGTGGGGTTTGAGAAGGGGGGAGGGGGGAATGGAAAAAAGGGGGGTGGGAGGGGGGGAGGGGAAAAGTAGGGGAAGGGATGGAGTGAGAGAGAGAGGGGGATTAAAAAAAGGGGGGGGAGAGGGAACATGAAGGGGAGGAGGGAAGAGGGGGGAGAGGAGTGAGGGGGGGAAAGGAAAAGGTTGAGTGAGGGGAGGGGGAAAACCGGGGCGGCAGAAGAAGGGGAGGGGGGGAAGTTGGTGTGAGGGGACTGGGAGAGAAAACCGGAGCTGGGGTGGGGGGGGGGAGTGCACCAGAGGTGCCAACAAATATTTATGTATGGAAGATAACTCACCAGGCTGTTAGGCTGGCCACCATAAACGCATAGGCTGAGTATATAGGAGGACGGTGTAGAGTGGGAATGACTCCCAAGGTAAAGCAGCAGCCACTGAGTATATGTGGGCACAGATCTGTGAAATCCCAGAGTGACATTTAAATCTGCAAAAGATAATGGTACCATAGAATGAATAGAGGTTAGAGGCAGGAGAGGGTGAGGGAGGAGGAGAAAAGGGGGAGGACGAGAGCAGGAGGGTGCAGGACAAGGAGAATGTCTCATCCCAAACCACTCTCCAAAAGGAGGCACTAACCTGCAGATGCAACCGTCCGTCGTAGCAGCCCAGCGTGGAGAGTCAATCACTTCTCATACAGTGGTCTAGGAGAGACCACTATATGAGCTCCCCAACCCTGCAGGCGTCGCAACACTCCGCCAAACGGCGACGTCTGACGTCACATGGTCTGTTTACTTGCACCGCGCAAGTGCGCACTGACTCAGCCCACAGACCAAAGGTCCAGGCTAGTTCAGTGCAAGCAGGGATGTCTGAGGAATCCCTACCAGGGTAAACACATGTCCGCCGATGGGAGAGAAGGCAAAGAGACCCGTGGAGCTGATCAACCAATAGGGGGGGGCGGGTCTCCCTTACAGCAAAACATTACAAACATACAGTACAACTCAATAAGAAGCTATGTGTCATTAATGTATGACCTCTGGGAATGTGAATCTCAGAATGTCACCAATCCTAACACAGGGGGGATTTGAATCACCTAAATTAAATGGCACTTCGCAGTCTCGGCATTGATTTGGGATATCATAAGGAATTAATGGGACATCAGAAGAATAGAGGGGAAAAGGAATAGACAGGGGGGGCGGGGGGAGGGAAAGAGAGGAAGGAAGAGGGAAAGGGAGGAGGAGGAGAATAGAGAGGAGGGGGAGAAGGAATAGATAAAATATTTATTATTATTAACTTGTTATGTTCCATTAGTTTAGAGGCGGCATTAGTTATTTTGGATAATTTGTAACTTTCGGATAAATTCGTATTCGTTACGTTCACTAACAGCCAAATCTGAAAGGAAATACCAATACCTATAATTTAATAGTTCATTATTATTTTCGATTTTTGAATTTTTCGTTCTTAACTATTAAATTTATAGGTATTGGAATCTCCTTTCAAATTTGGCTGTTGGTGAACGTAACGAATACGAATTTATCCGAGGTTACGAATTATCCGAAATAACGAATGCCACATCTAAACGAGTGGAACGTAACGAGTTAATAATAAATAATAATAATAAAACCTTTTTATTACTATTATTTATTATTATTAATTCATTACGTTCCATTCGTTTAGATGCGGCGTTCGTTATTTCGGATGATTCATGAATTAGTATTCGTTATGTTTACTAACAGCCAAATTTGAAAGGAAATTCCAATACCTATAATTTAATAGTTAGTAATAGTTATTATTAGTTAGTTTATTATTTCTGATTTACAAATTTTTGGGGTTTTCTAATTTTTGGATTTTCGTTCTTATTTTCGAAATTTTTCAGAATTTCGGATTTTCACATTTCCGAATCTTCAAATTTCCGAATTCATAGTATTATCCCTGATCACTGTATTAGTGTCACTAGCGACATCAGTGTTCCTCCCAGCCTGTGTCAGTTAGCGCCAGATTATCCGCCACACTAGTCACAATATGCAATCACCGGCCACTTTATTGGGCCCACCTTGCTAGTACCGGGTTGGACCCCTTTTTGCCTTCATTCTTCGTGGCATAGATACAACAAGGTGTTTCGAAACGTTCCTCAGAGATTTTGGTCCATAGTAACATGATAGCATCACGCAGTTGCTGCAAATTTGTCACCTGCACATCCATGATGCCAATCTCCCGTTTTACCTAGGGTTGCCACATGTCACAAAGCTCCAATCATCTCACCACTGGACAATGAGGTCACTGTACTCCAATGGCCTCCACACTCACCAGATCTCAATTTCAATAGAGCACCTTTGGAATGTGGTGGAACTAGGGTTGCCACCTCATCCCTTGGCTGGTTAAGGTGGTAATTAAATGCACTTAGTGCCTTATCTACATTCAATTAGCCTCAGAACCTGTGTAATTAATATGTGTTCAGTTTTAAAAGGGATGAGGTGGCAACCCTAGTTCCACCACATCCCAAAGGTGCTCTATTGGATTGAGATCTGGTGAGTGTGGAGGCCATTGGAGTAAAGTGACCTTCTTGTCCAGTGGTGAGGTGATTGGAGTACAGGGACCTCCTTGTCCAGTGGTGAGGTGATTGGAGTACAGGGACCTCCTTGTCCAGTGGTGAGGTGATTGGAGCTTTGTGACACGGTGGATGATCCTGCTGGAATGGAGCCATCAGAAGATGGGAACACTGTCGTCATAAAGGGATGGACATGGTCAGCAACAATACTCAGGTAGGCCGTGGCGTTTAAACCATGCTCAGTTGGTACTAAGGGACCCAAAGCGTGCCAAGAAAATATCCCCCACACCATTACACCCCCACCACCAGCCTGTGATACAAGGCAGGATGGATCCATGCGCCAAATTCTGAGCCTACCATCCGATTGTCGCAGCTGAAATCCAGACTCCTCAGACCAGGCAACGCATTTTCAATCTTCTATTGTCCAATTTTGGTGATCCTGTGCCAATTGTAGCCTCAGTTTCCTGTTCTTAGCTGACAAGAGTGGCACCCCGTGTGTTGTCTTCTGCCTATGTAGCCCCTTTGCTTAAACGTTGGATATGTTGTGCATTCAGAGATGGTATTCTGCATACCTTGGATGTAACGAGGGGTTATTTGAATTACTGTTGCCTTTGTATCATCTGGAACCAGTCTGCCCATTCTCCTCTGACCTCAACAAGGCATTTTCCTCCACGCAACTGCCACTCGCTGGATATTTTCTTTTTTCCCCACCATTCTCTGTAAACCTCGAGAGACGGTTGTGCGTGAAAATCCCAGAAATACTCAGACCAGCCCGTCTGCCACCAACAACTATTCCACGTGCAAAGTCACTTAAATCCCCTTTCTTCCCCATTCTGATGCTCGGTTTGAACTTCACCACGTCTAGAGGCCAAAACGCGTTGAGTTGCTGCCAATTAGCAATTTGTGTTACCGAGCGATTGAACAGGTGTACCTAATAAAGTGGCCGGTGAGTGTAAGGCGCTAATCACCACCATTATCAGTATAGTGTCCGTATTGATCTGTATCTTGATCACAATCAGAACTATACTAGTGTCCCGGAAAATGCATGTGGTGCCAGCACTTGTATGCAGTGGAATACATTTTGCGCCTAAATCTGTGGGGAAATTTGATTTAATTGGATAGGTTTTTATAACAGAATGTCGAAAATTATTGTTTTTTCTTTCAAAATTGTTGATCTTTTTTTTTCCATTTATATAATAAAAAATAAAAAAAAACCCAGAGGTGATAAAATACCACCAAAAAAAGCTCTATTTGTGTAAAAAAATGATATAATTTACATTTGGGTATTGGGTGTTACATGACCACGCAATTGCCAGGTAAAGTAGGGCAGTTTCAAAGAACAATGTGGTGGCAACTAAAAGTCGCACATCTAGGTGTCCCGGAGCAGTAAGTAGAGTGGCAACCTCCAGCCTGGACTTCAACCAGGGTGTGACCTTGTTGGAGTCCAGGCTGAGGTTGCCACTCTACTTACTGCTCCAGGACATCTAGATGTGCGACTTTTAGGGGTCACCCCCATTGTTCTTTGAAGCTTCATAGGAACCAGGACGGGTTCCATCCCCTGTCAGCACTCTAGCAGCAGCTGCAGAAGCATTGACAACATATCCCTTCACCACCGGTACACACACACATTTCCTAGGTCACAGTAAAGTAGCGCAGTGCTGAGTAGCACAGAATGGTCTGGTCAGGAAGGGGGGAAACCTTCCGAAGGTCAAGTGGTTAAAGTGGACTATTACGTCATCACCTGGGTGGTTGATTGTGTGCAAGTGCTCATGACACCCTTCTATGAATATTATATTGACTAAGTAAGGGAGATAGACTTACCTTATAAACATCAATGTCACACACATCCATACACCTTCATGTACTGCCTGTTTTTTTTTTTTTCGTGGTTTTTACTGTCGTTTGCCAACAAGACTCAGTTGGTAGTATCAGCTGCAGAAGGTTTGGATTTCAGCTCCCATGGCCGGTGTGAACATACAGACCATTGGCTGGACCCTGCAGTTTTTCCAGGTAGGTTGGTACTTGGGATAGCCTTGGAGGCCATATCCAGACCCCATCATGATGAAGATGCAGGGCCAACCTGTGACCTTTTGCTTTTGGGGCACTCTCCAGCCACCTTGTATACTTAGTAAGTGTGCTTTACAGGTCCAGCACCTTGAGACACCCAATGTTGGAATCCTGTCATCTGAAGACTCCTTGCGGAGATTGCCCACCAAAAACTGTTTGGTATGTACTACACTTTTCAGTATTTGTAGTTTTTGTCTGCCAGAGAGTGCCATCCAGACCACCACTGCGATTAGTTACTAGGGTTTTGGCCTTAATTATGGAGCCTGGCAGGTGCTTCTTTCTCCTGCATATTACCCTATGGGGCAACCATTGCAATACATTCATGTGTCACAGATGTACTGAAGGCAAGCATAGAGACACTTGAAATGTGTTGTGCACACCTTGTTGCCGCAACACACTGGCCTGCACACGCACCCAGGTCAGTTACATCCGACACCAAAATACAAACAACTTGTCATGCGCACGCACTTCTCCTGCACTCAGCATGAGGTGAACCACCAGTGGCTCCTCACAAGCAACCAGGGATTCCGTTCATCTACATGTAGCACCCTCTAGTGTGCTAGTGTATATAGTTGTAGTGTAGGAAAATTTGGCTTGACTGAGAGCCAGGCTTGGGTTGAATCTGGGTCAGGAATGAGTGATTCGGGGAGGCTGGATGACTCAGCAAGCAGCATCTCTGGTGACTCCCCCTGCCTTCTGGAACCTTGGAGAAGCTTCCAGAAGTAGAGGGTGAAGTCTACAAGGAGCTGATTGGACTATTGATTAGGGCCTCAGCCAATCCCCAGCAAAATGGGCCACCTCATAAATAGGCATGAGTCATGCCTGCAGGGGCAGTCAGGTGGAAGATGGCAAATGGGTGGAAGATGAAGGAGTACTGAGGAGGCTGTCGGTGGCCCTTGAGGGTGCCCCCTAGTCTGGGGGGGTGGCCTGTGGCAAGTGTACTGGAGGGACCATCTACAACAAACACACAGAGGAATCCTTCCTGGAGGCACGGGAGCAAGGAGAGGACAGCAGGAGCAGGTCAGCACGTCCGGGAGATCTGAGAAGTCAGGCTGGTGGGCTGGGGAGTGAGCAGTCTGGGAGGACTGGAGAGAGAGAGGGTCAGTCTGGGAGGACTGTGGAGAAGTAGCCAGGAGGGCTAGTGAAAGAGGCAGCTGCAGCCAGGCAGTGCCTGAAGAGGTGGTGCTGTGATCAGTAGCCACAGGTAGGCTGGACACTCGACTTTTGCTACACATTTAAAGTGGCCTCGGGCTCCTGCCTATAACAGGCTATTGCCCAAAAATCTGAGTGCCATGTCAGATTATTTTTATAAGTGTGCCAGTGGAGTTCTGCAAGCATGTGTGCTGGAGGAAGTTGAGGAGTGTATATAGATTGTATATAGGAAGAGTTGTCCCTGAAGTTGTCTAAGTCAAATGGGCATCCCATAATACCCCTACTTCCCATCCAAGTTTCCCCTCAATGTATTACAAAAAAAGTGCTGGACTGTTTTCTGACTTTGGGAGACTGAAAATTCGGTGTGCCTGGCTGTGCAGGGTGGGGAATCCAAGTTCACCTATGGCTCCTTAGGGGGTACGCTACATACAGTATACCATACCCTTATCCTAGATGAGGGTCTTCTATAGATGTTAATGCATACCTCCCAACTGCCCCGGATGCTGCGGGACCTTCCCGTAATTTCAACTAAGTCCCGGAGTCCTGCAGGTCTGGTCTCTGTCCCGGCACCCTATGCTAGAACGAGTTCTGACACTAAAATAATTTGCAGGCAGCTGGCAGGGACAGATGCCAGCTTCTCCAGTGTCGGTTGGCAGGGGATCATACCATTGGAGAATCAGGGCACCCAGAAGGAGATGCAGGAGAAGTGCTGAGTCAGGACAGGGGGGAGCACCACACAAGCGTTGTATATCGTGCTGAGTGCCCTGGGATCAGACCGCCTGCCATCTTCTACCCAAGTTTGCTGACAGTTTGCTACTGCAGTGGTCCACCCCTCTGCCAGCGTGATCTTTGTAAGTAACCCAAGCTGCTTGTTGATCACTAGCCTTGCCCAGCACCGCTGGAAAGCCCTGTAGATGTTACACAAATAGGTTCTGCCTTGAGGCTCTGAGGAACATAGAGGAAAGCAGGGCAAGGAGGGGGTCAGAGGGGGGCAGGGGTTAACACAGAGAAAGGGGTGCAAAGGTTAGCAGAGAGAACAGAGGTTAGGAAAAGGAGAGGCGTTGTGGTGCAAGCTTAGAAGAGAGGAGAGTTGAGATGTACAGCGAGGAGCTGTTGGGTTGTAAAGGTGAGAGGGGATAGGATGCAGACATGAGCAGAAAGGGGTTGGGGTGCAAAGGTGACTATAGAGGTAAACAAAGAGGGGGTTTGTGGTGCAGAGTTTATCAGAGAGGGGGGTTTGGGGTGCGGAGATGATCAGAGAGGGGTGTTTGGGGAACAGAGGTTTGCAGAGGGGAAGGATCTTAAAGCGGAGGTCCGCCGATTTTTTTTTTTTTTAAGTCAGCAGCTACAAATACTGCAGCTGCTGACTTTTAAAATAAGGACACTTACCTGTCCATGGCACCCGCGATGTCGGCACCCGAAGCCGATCTATCCCTCGACTGTCGGGTGCTGCCGCCGCCATCTTCGGTAAGGTAATGCCTCACAACCCACCACATACAGAAGGATGTCAGCTATCTTTGGCCGGGAAAGTTTATTCACAACATGACCAGCATAGGGACAACCCAGCAGAGACACATGGAGAAAGGCTTGAAGTTCATATTCTGCTCATCTTGACCCCACCTGCGTGGAGGTCATCTGGGAGATCCATAAATGTCCCAATCAATACATTTCATCCACAAAATGACCAACATAGAGACAACCCAACAGAGACACATGGAAAAAGGCTTGTTCTGCTCATCATGACCTCACCTGTGTGAAGGAACTTCTCATCTGGTGATCCGTGACTGTCCCAATCAATCTGTAAGGTGGCCAATCTACACATTTCCGCCACAACTTGGTCAACATAGAGACAAGCCAACAGAGACACACGGAGAAAGGCTTGAAGTCCATGTTCTGCTCATCATGACCTCACCTGCGTGGAAGAACTTCTCATTTGGGGATCCATGATTGTCCTAATCAATCTGTAAGGTGACACACATACACATTTCATCCACAAAATGACCAAGATAGAGACAGCCCAACAGAGACACATGGAGTAAGGCTTGCTTGGAGTCCATGTTCTGCTCATCATGACCTCACCTGGGGGGTCTGGGGTCTTGGGGACCTGTGATTGTCCCAATTGATATGTAAGGTGACACATCTACACAATTCATCCACAACATGACCAGCCAAGAGACAATCCAACAGAGGCATGTTCGAAAGAACCTTACACAACTCAAGTCATTGATTGATCTTTACTGATCACCATATACATTATGGAGGGTAATTTACTATGTGGAGTGACTCATCTTCATGGGGCATGGTTGATGCTGGACCCCAGAGGAGACTCATAGAATAGGGATTGTGAGGACCAGACTTACATAGCTTTTATCGGTGACTAAAGTCTCTTAGCCCACCATTATTTGAACATTAAGCTAATGTTCTAAAAGAAAGTGCTCTCAATATTTCTTTATTAAATCTGACCTCCGACACCCACCTATCACGGTATTTTGATATTTGCATAACTCCTCCGAAGAGCCCGCCCGCTTCTCCTGAAGCAGGGTACTGTGACGTACTATCTCTGTATAGTTCACAATTTGAACATTATCAGCCACTGGAGCTTATACACCTTTGCTGCCCCAAAGTCGGGGCCGGATCTAGGGGGTGCTGCAGTTGGTTGCACCCTACCAGATGTTTGTTGTGCCCCCCCGCCCCATCCCGGTCTCTGAGACAAGAGCCTTCACCGAGCCATGAACCAGTCCCAGATCCCTAGTGCAGGTCCCTACTCTCCTCTGCAGTATTAGATTGCTAGGACCGCCGGTGTCCTAACAACCACAGATGTAATGTGGGTGTCCCCTGCATCTACAGGAGATAGGAAATGGCACTTCCTCAATCCAGACCTGCAGCCTGCTCCTCCTCTTGGCTCCAGCCCTGTCTGCTTGTTGCTGAAAGGTAAGGGGGCACTCTGATGTGGGAAACAAATGTAAGTGGGCACTCTGATGGGGATCTTGATGCAGGTGGAACTTTGATTAGGATCCACGCCAATAGATTAGAAAGCAATGCCTGGACAAATTCACTCAGGCAGTGAGTGATCGGAGCTCTGGCTTACGGTGTCTTCCTAACACCCAACAGTAATATTAGAAGAAAATGGAAAGCCGACAACTCATACATCCGGATATGCTGATTTTATTAATGCCGGTGGAGTACAGAAGATACAGAGGCTTATGCGTTTCAGCACATAGCATTAGTCATTACTGTTATGGCTAGGACTAAGACTACGTGCCGAAATGCGTAAGGCTCTGCATCTTCTGTACTCCACCTAGATTAATAAAATAGCATCTGGATGTACGAGTTGCCGGCTTCCCATTTTCTTCTTATACTTAACTTTGTTAAGTTCCCCTAATATGTAGGGGGGGGGGGGGGCACTGATGAGGACTCCTGATGTAAGGGGATTATGGTATAGGGAGGGACAGACTTGCAGACTTTTAGTGAAAGGGAAAACTCTGATGGGGTCTCCTGATGTAAGCAGTGACTCTTATGAGGCTTCCTGATTTAAGGGAGAACTCTGATGTAAGAAGAGCCTCTGGTGAGGACTCTTGATGTAAGCGGGGATTCTGATAAGGCCACATAGCTTTATGAGAAGATTGAGATGAAGAGGGTGGCCTCTTGCATAATTCTCATCCAAGCACCGATGGAGTTTGAGACAGGGACTGTTAGGGCAATGGCCAGGAAGCTGGAACCACAGACTTGAACTTGTGAGTGCCGGTTTTAGGTGAGAAGCACAGACATGGAGGCCCCCCCAGACCAGTCATAAACTGAGTTTGGTACCAGCCAGGCAGGAAAGCACCAAGTCATGAGGAGGATCAAGATTAGAGACAGGCAGAGGTTGGCAATGTGCAGGAAACAATGTACAGAATCAATAAGAAGAATGTAGGTCAAGAGTCCAGGCGAAGGTTGGTAACACAGGTATTCAGCAGACATAAACAAGCAGAGGTTGTCCAGAGGCGGGTCTGGTGAAAGCCAGGTCAATCAGGATTCAGGATCAAGAATAACAAAGATAAAGCTAAAAGACCATCCAGCAATTATCCCGTGCAGGTCTCAGATTTAAATAGTTCACTAGGCACCAGAATCTGTGGTGCAGGCTGTTGAGTACACATTCCTCTGTACGTGCGCGTGATGGGTGATGAGGTTCCTGACATAGAGAAACTCAATATAAGGGGTCCCATGTCAAAAAGAGTGCCCATGCTTAAGGGAATGCTCCTGTTCAAAAGAATTGCCTGTGCTCAAAGGAATGCACACGTGAGCAAAACAGTCCATAGAACTTTGCACAGCATTAGGACCCTGCGTGCATTTATACGAGCACATGCGCATACACATGCTCATACGCGCGCTCATGTGTGTGATCGTGCTTGTTTGATGGACTTTGGCACGCAGTAGCCTATTTAAAGCCTTACAGGACTCAGGTTTATTTCTGAGTGGTAGTCAGCTCCTTCTGCTTGTGACCTTATCCTGTGTTCACCTGTATCCAGACCCGGCTTGTTGATCCTGCTTGTTCCTGAACCTCTGTTTCTGACTCTGGCTTGTGATATTACCATGGTTCTGGCCTGCTGTTCTAGTACTTCTGCTTGCTTGACCTTGGCCTGGCTTCAACTCTGCTCCTAGTTCCCAACTCTGTACTCCTGGTGTCCGGTTATTGCTGACCTCTGCCTGTCTGACTACACTTTTGAGATCCACTATCCGCCTGCTGCCAGCTGGTCTGCTTCAGCTCCGCATCTGCTACCAAGATATTCCAAACCAGATCTCCAACAGGCACCCATGCCACTCTGTGCCCTGTTATACCCAGTCATCATCCCCAGGGGAAACAGGAAAAGTGGTGTATGGGCAGCCCTCTCGTCATCTCGGCCTCGATAAGGTACATGACAAACTGTTGGTGACTTACATACAGTGTTGGCAATATGCCTCCCTGACTATGGTGTTACCTAACCTGCGGAAGTGGCCATTACAGTGCCACGAAACGCGTTGATGCCGTTTCCGATTACTGCATGACAAATACTTTTTGAGGAAATAATTCTCATTCTGGTTCATAGGCTCATGCCCTTGAGGTTGCTCGATCCCCAGATGGGTTTTTTGCAACCCCACAAATTTGAGTACACTGTGGACTAAATTTAGTTAGTCACAGCAAAACTCTAATGCTGCGTACACACGAGCAGACTTTTCAACCGGACTGGTCCGACTCCGGCGGACAATCCGACCGTGTGTGGGCTCCATCGGACCTGCAGCGGACTTTTTCGGTCAAAAATCTGACGGACTTTAGATTTAGAACATGTTTCAACACGTCATCACGTACGAATCCGTCGGACTTTGGTGTGTGGGCAAGACCGTTCGTTCGAAAGTCCGTCGGAAGTCCGTCGGACCAGTCCGGTCGAAAAGTCCACCCGTGTGTACGCGGCATAAGAAAGAATTTGGTTGACGGCCCTAATTGCTCTCATCGGAATCAAGGCAGCGAGGGAACAGACACAAGCACACGTTTTTCAAACTGTTCTACTGTTTATTACACATACTTAGATTGGAAGCATCGTTACAAAGGTAACTTCATAGTAGAAGGAAGTAAGGTTTTAACTAAGCAATGCAGGGCAATACCAGGAAAGAATGTAGGGATGTGTGTAGGTCAGAGAGAGGTAAGTGTCCTACACAAAGCATGTTAGTATAGGGAAAAACACAAAATGGTTGTGTGAGCTATATATACAAAATTCAGAGGTTATCACTTGCTCTCACAATATGAGCCACAACTATATAATGTTTTTTTCGGAACTTCCTACTCCTTTGTACAAACTACTACACATATATGCAGGACTTTCTTTTCAATCGGAATGGAGTTCTGGCACCTCCAGAACTGAATGTATGTAATGGCAAGGGGTGTGCTGCGAGGTCTGTTGTTGCCGGCTGCTGGAGGGTCTATTGATGCTGGCTGCAGTGGAGATCTGTTGTTGCTGCCAGGGGTTTATTGTTGCTGGGGAGTATTTTATTGTGGGTGGTCCATTGTTGCTGGGGGGATATATTTTTGCTGGCTGCAAGGGATCTGTTTTACTGCTTTTCTTTTTATCATAAAACAAATTCCATACAAATGACTTAATACCACAAATGTTACTTGGTTCTGTATTCTCTAAAAGGTGCAGAACTGGGGGTGGAAACAAGGAACAGTGGTTGGAGGTGGGTAGGGGGTGGAACCAAGGAATGGTGCTTGGAGGTGGGTAGTGGGTGAAACCAATGAACAGCGCTTGGAGGTGGGTAGGAGGTGGAAAGAAAAACGGTGTTTGGAAATGGGTAGGGAGTGGAACCAAGGAACGGTGCTTGGAGATGGGTAGGGGGTGGAACCAAGGAACGGTGCTTGGAGATGGGTAGGGGGTGGAACCAAGGAACGGTGCTTGGAGATGGATATGGTGTGGAACCAAGGAAAGGTGCATGGAGATGGGTAGGGGGTGGAACCAAGGAATGGTGCTTGGAGATGGGTAGGTGATGGAACCAAGGAACGGTGCTTGGAAGTGGCTAGGGGGTGGAACCAAGGAACGGTGCTTGGAGATGGATATGGTGTGGAACCAAGGAAAGGTGCATGGAGATGGGTAGGGGGTGGAACCAAGGAATGGTGCTTGGAGATGGGTAGGTGATGGAACCAAGGAACGGTGCTTGGAAGTGGCTAGGGGGTGGAACCAAGGAACGGTGCTTGGAGATGGATATGGTGTGGAACCAAGGAAAGGTGCTTGGAGATGGGTAGGGGGTGGAACCAAGGAACGGTTCATGGAGATGGGTAGGAGTGGAACCAAGGAATGGTGCTTGGAGATGGGTAGGGGGTGGAACCAAGGAATGGTGCTTGGAGATGGATATGGTGTGGAACCAAGGAAAAGTGCTTGGAGATGGGTAGGGGTTAGAACCAAAGAACGGTTCATGGAGATGGGTAAGGGTGGAACCAAGGAACGGTGCATGGAGATGGGTAGGGGGTGGAACCAAGGAATGGTGCTTGGAGATGGGTAGGTGATGGAACCAAGGAACGGTGCTTGGAAGTGGCTAGGGGGTGGAACCAAGGAACGGTGCTTGGAGATGGATATGGTGTGGAACCAAGGAAAGGTGCTTGGAGATGGGTAGGGGGTGGAACCAAGGAACGGTTCATGGAGATGAATAGGAAGTGGAACCAAGGAACGATGCATGGAGATGGGTAGGGGGTGGAACCAAGGAATGGTGCTTGGAGATGGATATGGTGTGGAACCAAGGAAAAGTGCTTGGAGATGGGTAGGGGTTAGAACCAAAGAACGGTTCATGGAGATGGGTAAGGGTGGAACCAAGGAACGGTGCATGGAGATGGGTAGGGGGTGGAACCAAGGAATGGTGCTTGGAGATGGGTAGGTGATGGAACCAAGGAACGGTGCTTGGAAGTGGCTAGGGGGTGGAACCAAGGAACGGTTCTTGGAGATGGGTAGGGTGTGGAACCAAGGAATGGTGCATGGAGATGAGTAGGGGGTAGGAACGGTGCTTGGAGATGGCTAGGGGGTGGAACCAAGAAATGGTGCTTGGAGATGGGTAGGGAGTAGAACCAAAGAATGGTGCATAGAGATGGGTAGGGGGCGGAACCAAGGAACGGTGCTTGGAGATGACTAGGGGGTGGAACCAAGAAACGGTGCTTGGAGATGGGTAGGAGTAGAACCAAGGAACAGTGCTTGGAGATGGGTAGGAGTAGAACCAAGGAACAGTGCTTGGAGATGGGTAGGGGTGGAACCAAGGAACGGTGCTTGGAGATGGGTAGGAGTAGAACCAAGGAACGGTGCATGGAGATGGGTAGGGGTTGGAACCAAGGAATGGTACATGGAGATGGGTAGGGGGTGGAACCAAGAAACAGTGCTTGGAGATGGGTAGGGATTGGAACCAAGGAACGGTGCTTGGAGATGGGTAGGGGTTGGAACCAAGAAACAGTGCTTGGAGATGGGTAGGGATTGGAACCAAGGAATGGTGCATGGAGATGGGTAGGGGTGGAACCAAGAAACGGTGCTTGGAGGTGGCTAGGTGGTGGAGACAAGGGGTGGCTCAGGAAAAGGGGGAGTTCCTGCACCTATCCTCTGAGGAAAAAGAGCCCTGCATATATAGATCTCTCCAGTGGCATTTCACCCCCTTTGTCTTCTCACCCGTGTGAGACCTTTGATGTCTTACAAGTTCTGTTTTCTGTGAACTACATTTCCCTCATTGGGGGCAGGAGGGTGGCTTCTGACACATGTGAGATTTTTGATGTGATGAAAGATTGCACTTGACTGCAAAACATTTCCCGCACTCAGAACATGCATAAGGCTTCTCGCCCGTGTGAGACCTTTGATGCCTGACAAGTCCTGACTTCTGCGCAAAACATTTCTTGCATTCGGGGCAGGAATACGGCTTCTGGTGTGTGTGAGATCTTTGATGCACAGAAAGATGGGACTTGACTGAAAAACATTTCCCGCACTCTACACATGAAAACGGCTTCTCCCCCGTGTGAGACCTCTGATGTGCGACAAGTTCTGATTTCTGTCCAAAACCTTTCCCGCACTCAGAGCAGGAAAACGGCTTCTCGCCTGTGTGAGACCTTTGATGTGGGACAAGTTCTGATTTCTGTGCAAAGCATTTCCCGCACTCAGAGCAGGAATATGGCTTCTCGCCTGTGTGCGATTTCTGATGTCTGGAAAGATGGGACTTCTGTGAAAAACATTTTCCACACTCAGGGCAGGAATACGGCCTCTCCCCCGTGTGAGATCTCTGATGTTTGACAAGAGTTGACTTATTACGATAGCACTGCCCGCATTCAGCACAGGAATACGGCTTTTCCCCCATGTGGGACCTCTGATGTCTGACAAATTTTGATTTACCCAGAAAACACTGCCCGCACTCAGCGCAGGAATACGGCTTCTTGTCTGTATGGCACAGTTGATGTCGGACATATTGGGCTCTCCACAGAAAAGATTTCCCGCATTCAGGGCAGGAATAAGCCTTCTCCCCCGTGTGAGATCTCTGATGTACAGAAAGGTAAGATGCGTCTGAAAAACATTTCCCGCACTCAGGACAGGAATACGGCTTCTCCCCCGTGTGAGACCTCTGATGTTTAGTAAAATCTACTTTACGTAGAAAATGTTTCCCGCACTCAGTACACGAGAACAGGTTCTCCCCCGTGTGAGATCTTTTATGCACATTAAGATTGGATTTAAAACGGAAACACTTCCCGCACTCATTACAGGGAAACCTCTTCTCTGTTCGAAGGAGAGCACGGTCCCTCACAGTTTGAGGTTCCTCAGGATAAGAGGAATACGATGGTCCATCTACACTGTGTGGTGCCGGATGGACATTTGAGGTAGTCGGGTTTTCTCCTGGACTATACTGTGTGATGTCCTCATCTTCTACTTTACAGTCTGGAGACAAAGTGAGACAATCCTCTGAGGTTTTCCTCATCTCCCGTCCATCTACTAAAATAGAAATAAAAAGATTATTACTAGACATGAGCAGATTGGTTCCCCTAAACCAGGACTCCGCCCACATCAGGCAGCTTTGTCTCTGAGGATCTTACAATTCCCCCCTCAAGGTAACTAGTAAATGGGTCCTCTGATCTCCTACCAGTTCATTTCTTTATTCATGGATAAAGCCAGAGAGTGAAAGAACCAATATTTATAGTGACAAGAATGAAGTTATATGGGATGAGTGCCATGTGTTGGTGTTGGGTAGTCATTGTTCCTACCTACAGTTGTGTTCATTGGTAACTTGCCTATCTAATGTTCAGAACCATAGGGTTGTACCGCCCCCTACAGGAGTAGGACACTAGGCAGAAAAAAAATGTCTTATGCCCCAGTTGAAGGCCTTTTTGGTCGAAACGTGTAGGGCTTGGCTTATCGTTCCTCAGATTGCCCTGAATTTTTAACTTGTGATCAAAGTTTTTTTATTGCTGTATGCCGGTTTTTAGAAATAAAAAGCCATACTCTTTTGATCTACACTATTGGAAGCATTCCTTTTTTTCATACCATCCGGATGAGAGATTGGCCTGTTGTCCAGTTGGGCTTTGATCTTCAAGACCCAGCTTTGGTGTTCCTTCCATCGGGGGTTTGTGTGGTGGCCATCTATAACATCAGTGGAGGTCCTGGACCCTTTGGAGTTTCGTTTAACCGCCGATTCCAGTACCCTTTCCTATATGACTTTGTCGCTGACACTAGAGATTAGTAACAAGCAGTGTCAGAAGTATTAAAACTCCTTAGAGGGGTGGGTGCTGTGTCTGTCAATGAACTCATAGGAAATAGATTTTACGGTAAGTCAAAAATCCCATTTTCTCTTTTGTTCATTGACAGACACAGTGCTCCATTATTCAGAACCATAGGGACATCCCAAAGCAGTGCCAAACATGAGCGGTGGGACAATGAAAAATCCCAAGGCCAACCAGGAAAACAGGAGCTCAACACAGGACAAGCTGGAGCCCAACCTGAACAATACCCCTTCAAGAGGGAATAGGGAACATCCACTTCAGTGTAGACACTTTCACAATGTTCTACGACGACCAAGTGGCTGCCTTGCAAACTTGCACAACGAACGCCCGATGACAGAAGCCCCAAGAAGCACCAAGCACCCGAGAAGAATGCGCTGTAACAGGGGGAAGGAGGAACCCGATCCCTGACAGAATAGGCCAGGAGTCATCATGTGTCTGATCCATCCAGAAATGGTCGCAGAAGAAGCAGATAGCCCCCTTTCTTGGCCCGTCCGTGAGCACAGCGAGTCTGACCTCCAAAAAGACTCAGTGGCTGCCAAATGCAAACCGAATCCCCCAAACCACATGGAGGGGAGATAAGGCAAATTCCTTAGGATGTGTTGACCAGGGACACAAGGAAGACAACACAATGTCCTTATTCAAAGGGAAATCCGAAGAAGGAACGATGGAAAAGGGTGAAGAACCACCTTAAATTTGTGTAACACTGGGAAAAGCGGACAAGATAGCGCCATCATTTCCGACACCCTGCGAGCAGAGTTGATGGCCAGCTCCAGAGACAGAGTAGGCAGTGGAACCTCCCAAATATATTGAAAGAGAGGCTTCTGTAGAACTGAAATCACCAAGTTCAGATCCCACGGCAGTAGAAGAGACCGCAAGGGTGTAATCAGACGTCAAACCCCTTGAATAAAAAAAAAGGTACGCACCAGGGAGTGCGAGACCAGGGGACGATGAAGACCACTAAGGCTGACACCTGGCCCTTGATGGTACTCAAGGCCCATTCCTGCTCAACCCCGCGTGAAGGGAGGCTGGAATCGGAGCCACCGAGAAAGAACAAGGATGAATGCCCAGTGACTCACACCAGGATATATGCACTTTCCACATCTGGAGGTAGAACCTCCTAGGGGGTAGACTCCCTAGCCGTCAGCAGCGTTGGAACTGCAGCACTTGGCTCATCACCAGCCAGGCCGTTAAAACCAGCGACTCTAAAGCAGGATGGAAGAACGGCCCTTGGGCCAGTAGATCCTCTCTGAGAGGCAGCCGCCAAGGAACATTGGTGACCAGGCAACCCAGACCAACGGGACCCATCCGGAGCTAATAGAATGACCGGAATCCCCACGGCCGTGATCCTGCGCAAAAGCCACAGCAGAGGCTGGAGAGGAGGAAAGGCGTAGAGCAAAAGTTACCGGCCCCATGGGCCACCAGAGCGATTGAGGTGCTCACCAGAAGATCCCGTGACCTTGCCAGAAGCCTTCGTACCATTCTGTTGAGCCAGGTCGCAAACAGATCTACCTCAGGAGTGCCCCATGGGAGACATATCCAATAAAACACGGCCCAGTGAAGGGCCCAACCCGTGGTCCAACCCTAGCCAACTGAGGCATCTGCCTGTCAGAATTCCATTCCTGGAATGCGCACGTCGGAGAGGGCCGGAACGAGACGTTCTGCCCACCGGAGGATACTGGCTACTGCCAGGGCTGCCAACACCCTATTTTGCCTGCCCTGGTGATTGACATAGCCACCGCCATTGCATTTTCCGACTGGATCCATACCGGGAGCCCCCGAAGTCGATCCTTCCATGAACCAGACATAGTCTGATCGCGAGAAGTTCCAGGATATTGCTCGGTAGTCCGGATTCTGTCAGCGTCCAATGACCCCGAGCAGAGCTCAGTCCCAGGACACCTCCCCATCCAGACAGACTGGCATTGGTGGTCACCCTGTTCAATACAAGGGGAGAAATGATTTACCCCCCCAAAGAACCGGAGAGCGAAAAGCCACCAGACCAGGGAACCTCTGCTTTCCTGGCTCAGCTGAATCCGATTGTCCAGAGACCTCGGGCACTTGTCCCATTATGCCAGAATCTCCCCGGAGGGAGCTTGTATGGAGCTGTGCAAATGGAATCGCCTCAAAAAAAGGTAGATACCAGCAGACCCAACACCCACATGCAGGTCTGCCTGGAGGCCCACCTGCCGGACAACAGTAAATTAGAAACGCAGCATGCAACATCTGGAGTTTGTCCAGGGGAATTAACACTCTGGCCAGAGCTGAAGTCCGGGTCAGGCTCAGATAATCCAATGTTCTGGAAGGGGCCAAAGCAGAGCACATAGTGGAATGCGTACGTAAGCATTCGTGATGTCGATAGAAGCCAGAAAGTCCCCATGATGAAGGGGTGCCACCTCCGTGCAGACGGACTCCATCCTGAACTTCTGTACCCACACCAGGCAGGTCAGGGCCCTGAGGTCCAGAATTGGACGTACCATGCCCTCCATCTTTTGGACTGTGAACTCTGAAGGAGAACTGCAAACGGTCTGGCGACAGACGCACACTGGACTCATCAAAGCGGTACCCCACAGCAGGCGTTTTTGGAAGCACAAAGGGGCACTTTGGACACTCCCAGTCTTCATGGACAAATTTGGCAAAATAAGACTGAGAAGGGAACGCTTTCGCTACGCAAGATGACTTATGGGTGCCAAAGGGGAACCGGCCCACCACCGCTGCATCCCCGATCTTGAAAAGTTCCCGCACAGACGTAAGAAGTGCGACAACCAGCGCAGTTTCATGCACCACTGACAGGACAGGCAGCGTGGCCACCAACCCCGCAAGGTGGGCCACGTCCGTGGCGGCAGAGCCAGATATAGGATCGTTCGAGACAGAGGAGGTAGAGTAGAGCGGGGGGGGGGCACCACAAAAAACTCAGGAGGGGGCCACCAACTGATACCCCCGCCGCCCGAGGCCGCACAGGAGATGACGTTTGAGGGCCCACATAGGGGGTCGCTGACCGAGGCCCCTCACAGGGAGCGCCAACCAAGGCCCTTCACAGGGAGCGCCGACTGAGGCCCCTCACAGGGGGCACAGACCGAGGCCCCTCACAGGGGGCACAGACTGAGGCCCCTCACAGGGGGCGCCGACCGAGGCCCTTCACAGGGGCCGCAGACCAAGAATCTTCACAGGGGGCTAAGACCGAGGCCCCTCACAGGGGGGCGCTGACCGAGGGCCCACATAGGGGGCACTGACTGAGGCCCCGCACAGGGGGCGCCGACAGATGCCGTCCACACAAGGCACCACTGAGGCCCCTCACAGGGGGCCCAGGCTGAGGCCTCGCACAGGGAACGCCAGGAGCACCCACTCCAGGCCCAACTAATGGACTCCCAAAGAGGGGTCGCCCTTACAGCGCCGCTCCTCTGGTAGGAGGCGGCCACAAGGCCCAGCAGGCGGCAAAAGCCGTAGCCTAAATTTTCAACCGCCTGCCGTGAGTGCGTGGCCCGCGGGGGTCCCGATCCGAGCTGCTGAACAGAGGGTGGACACCCGAAAAACCGGAAAGCGGCGGCTTGCGCAGCCCGCCCCGGGGGACGCAAAGCCGCAGCCTAAAGTACGGGAGGGCTGCCGCAGGCAGTCATCCGCCTCCTAGGCCCAACCACTGCAGCAGGTGGGCCCAAGGGAATCCCCCCAGTAGCAACACTGAGGGTGGAAGGGGGGGGGGGGGGGGGGGAGTGTGTCCAAAAGCACCTAGGCCAGAAGCCTGGGCCTCAACCGATGGAAGGAAGGGACGGGGGTGGAGAACCATGGAAGGACCAACTACCCCAGGGAGTACCCGTGCCCCACGTCCAGGGAAGGAGAGGAGAGGAGGGGGGGCCAGTACTTACCGATCCAGCGAAGCGTGCGGGTAACGCTCTCAGACAGGTCCCCTCGCCACCGAAGTGGGGGGGCTGTCAGCCATGAGGAACGCTTAGGCCGAGACCCAGTCGTATGCGATCTCGCGCGACGTTTAACTCCAGTGTGGGTCTACCTAGCGCATAGCTGTGGTCTGCACACGCTCGCTGGCCAGACTGGGGAGACCACTGGATCTTAGTGTCCAGTGTCCAAGGGAACTAGGTCCTTACTCCTGACTAGGCAGAAAAAAAAACCTGAAGGCCTATAGCAGAGAGGGGGGGGGGGGGGGTGTATACCACCTAGGACTGCACATAGGCGTAGCCAAGTCTTTTTTTTCTGCCTAGTGTCCTGCTCCTATAGGGGGCGGTATAACCCTATGGTTCTGAATAATGGAGCGCTGTGTCTGTCAATGGACGAAAGAGAAATCAACATTTTGCTGCCAGCTGAACCCCAGAATCTCCATAAATCCAGTCTAGATACATAAATTGTGTCTGCAGCACAGAGAAGGAAGATTATCCGAGAGAAATACAGGAATACAGGACGGGGAACACAGCTCAGGAAAGTGACCAGGGGATTACAGTCTGATATCACCCAGTCCCCACCCTACTCTGGACCAATCAGTGAGCAGTATGGGTGGAGGAATATATTTGGTGTTAATGACCCACCTGTGCTGATCTCTGTAGGAGTGTCCTCCTCTATAAAGGTCTTGATTATTTCAGCCTCCTCCACATACGTCTCTTCTTCTTCTTCTTCTTCTTCATCTTCTTCTTTAATCTCAACTTTTATATCTATCGGATCTTCATCCTAAATCAAAAACATGAGAGAAAATAACACAAATTCTAATGATGTGATATCCCCACAAATCACTTACATGTTCTAGATGCTCCGTCCCACCAACCTTGAAACCACGAGGGATGGTGTGACCTTCCTGTGTGGAACTCCAAGAATACAAAGGAAGGGGACTGTCAGGACTGGGCTCAGCCCTTCCTTCTCAAAGCTGGCCGCTCAGCTGTCGGCTAATTGCCAGCTCCTATCTCTCCACAGTTACTCAGCTGTTGATGATATCCTGCTCGTCAGTCCTGCCTACTTAAAGCGGGGCGCCGCCGAAAGAAAAAATTTTAAAAGTCAGCAGCTACAAATACTGCAGCTGCTGACTTTTAAAACATGGACACTTACCTGTCCAGGGCGCCCGCGATGTCGGCACCCGAGGCCGAAGCGTCTCTCCGTCCTCGGGTGCTGCCGCCTCCATCTTCGGTAAGAGAATCAGGAAATGAAGCCGTGCGGCTTCACTTCCCGGTTCCCTACTGCGCATGCGCGAGTCGCGCCGTGCAATACGAATGCTCCCTGCTGCCTCTGGGACCCGTGTGTGTTTCCCAGCAGGCAGCGGGCGGGAGCAGGAAGTGGCGTAAATAACCGCAGATTCTGCGGCTATTTATGCCGGAAGTGGGTACAGATACCTGTAATATACAGGTATCTGTACCCCCCTCCCCCCTGAAAGGTGCCAACTGTGTCACCGGAGGGGGGGAGGAATCTGATTAGTGGAAGTTCCACTTTTGGGTGGAACTCCACTTTAAGCCGTTCAGCCCAGATGATCTCTGCCTTCGCCTTGGTCAACATCACAGAAACTATCTCCTGCGATCCTGTTCAAGACTGGCTTTGCCGTCATCCCTTCTGGCTCCAGATCCTGCTTGCTGTTCCACTACACTGATCCCTGACTTCTGGCTTGGCTGACTATCCGTTCCGGGTTACTGACCTTTGGCTATGTTTTGACTACGTTTGTTCTTTTTACTTTTATTATTAAACAAGTGTGATTAAACTGTACTTCTGTCTCGGCCTGATTTCATGGTTTCTGGCAAGGACACCTCTCTGGTGAGTTTTCTGTTACTGGCCGTTGTGCAAAAACCTCACATCAGCTATGCAGTTAACCAATTACACACCAAAACAGCTGCCGCTATGGGGTTGATTTACTAAAACTGGGAGAGTGTAAAATCTGGTGCAGCTGTGCGTAGGAGCCAATCAGCTTCTGACGTCAACTTGTTCAATTCAATTTTGACAAAAAAAACAAAATAAAACCTGGAAGCTGATTGGTTTCTTTGTAGAGCTGCACAATTTGTGGGTTCTGCCTTCTACTATTTGATAACTTTTTTATGATATGCCATAAAACCTGATAATGGGCTGTTGGCTTGAGTCATGTCTACTTAACCGTTTGTATTCGGTGAGGATCGGTGTGTGAGTGTCTGATCACTGCATAGTCTTATCATCAGGAGAATGTGGAGCCATGTAGTACACAGAGGGAAGGAAAGTAAAGGGGGAGGGTGAAAGATGCCGATGTATCAGGAGAAAGCGAAAGTAACTTTTCTCCTCTCTCACCTCGATCAATGCAGGAACTTCTGCAGCTTCTGGAAGCCCGCGGGATGAATTTGCAGGGAAGGACAATGCACTGTGTGTACCCATTGGCTGAGGAGGCAGAAGCACCGCCCCCTGCTGCCTTCCCAATCGATAGGTAGCTGAAGCTCACGATAAGTGCCTTCCTCCCTCCCTCCCGACATCATAAGGGACCTCTCAAGAACCGGCCTTCTTTACAATGCAGGCAGATCAGAGACAAATGTATTTTCAGCCGGTATCCAGGGTATGCAGTTCGGCTCCTGCAGCTGATAGGCTACACTAGCCTGGCTGCTGTGAAACTGCTCTGGGGGGGGTTGTTCCTGCATGAAACAGCTAAGAGCCCGAGAGCCAGCATTGATGTCTCTCTCTCCCCTCCTTCCTCTCTCGCACTGAATGATACACAGACGATCTGATCCTTCTCCCCCTCCCCGCTCCTGTGTGTGCTCCAGGGAAGTCAAGTGTGAAGCTAAGGAGCTCACACTTCCCGCGGTACACACAGAGGACAGGGGAGGGGGAGAAGGAGCAGATTGTCTGTGTATCATTCAGTGTGAGAGAGGAAGGAGGGGAAAGAGAGACATCAATGCCGGCTCTGACGTCACTGGTTGCAAGACGTGAAGCGGTTATAGCAACCAGTGGCCGGAAGTAGACTCAGGAGGTGGAGGCGGAGCCGGAGCCAGCAACGCAGCAGCTCAGTCCATACTTGTTCCCTGCATTCCAAGTGTCCGTTTTTTTAGTTGGGGGGCACATTATAATGTTGGGGGGGGCATGGCCCCCTCTAGCCCCCCCCCCCTAGTGACGCCACTGCTTTAATGACCACTACTAAAGAAGGGGGGGTCTGTTCCTCCAGTTTTCATCTTAATGAGAGGAGGAGGAGGTAAATTTTGTAAATAAGTAATTTTTCTCCTTCACTGATGTGCGCTGAAGAGGCGGCATTGGTAAGGAGGCACTATTATGCTGCACTGATAGGAGGCACTGGTGGGCACTGATAGGCGGCACTGGCGGGGGGCACTGATAGGTGGCACTGGTGGGGGGCACTGATAGGCGGCCCTGGTGGGCACTGATAGGAAGCACTGATGGGAATTGATGGGCAGCACTGATGGGCACTGATTGGTGGCACTTCTGGGGCTTTACTGTAATCTGGGCACTGATGATTAGTGCCCTGATTACATGCTCTGTTCTCCCTCTTCGTCTCCCATCAACCGAGAGATTACCGGCACTTCCTGTATTTACATGTGACCGGCTGCGATTTGACACATCCGATCACATGGTTAAAGAGCCGCATCAGCGATTGGAGATTGGGGTTGCACTGTGTTCTAGCAACACGCCGCAGCCGCGATTGCTGCGCGTCCCCGCTGGCGCTTGGGAGCAGCTGTTTGGGTGCGCCGTTGTATTACGTCCACCCAGAACGAGAACCGCACCGTCCCTCCGTCATTTGGTTACATTTTCACTCTGAATATATTATAAAACATTCAATGTCACAAACATGCTTGTGTACGATTGTAATCATCTACCTGATCCTGGTGAGGGATGATGTGATCTTCCTGTGTGGAATCCCGGGAATACAGAGGACGGGGACATCTCTCTGGTGGGTTCCTGTAGATAGATGACTCCACCATGGTGTCCTGATACAGATCTTTGTGTCCTTTCTCTATCACAATATCCTCATCATCCTCCTCTTCTTTTATCTCTTCTTTAACCTCAACTTTAGAATCTCTCAGGTTTCCACTCTGAATATATAATAAAAATGACATCAATGGTAACAATGCAGATAATGTACAGATCCTAATGATACTATCAGTGATTGTTCCTCATCTACCTGATGATGGTGGGGGATGGTGTGACCTTCCTGTGTGGAATCCCGGGAATACAGAGGACGGGGACATCTCTCTGGTGGGTTCCCATTACTGGATCCATCTGTAGGAAACACACACACTGACTGAATACATTGTTTCTATGTGTTTATCAGATGATGGGGGATCTAGGTGGACCCTCCGTACTGCTCTCTCCTTTACAATAATGTCTCCTCTTACCCGGTGATGTGAGGGGCGGCTGATTGTCCATCATGAGGTCCTTGTAGAGATCCTTGTGTCCTTCTAAATACTCCCACTCCTATATAAAGAAATAAACATGTCCAGTATTGATAGTACGATGATCATCCAGACACATCCCTTGTCTGTTACTGGATAATGTCCCAGAATTCCCAGAATCCTCCTCACCTCTCCTGTCAGCAGCTCCATCATCTTCTTGGTGACTTCTAGAATCTTCTCCATGTTGTGTCTCTCAGGTTTTAGGGAGTCACATGGAGGCACTGTGATGGTCATATGATCACCTGACTTCACAAGAGGAAATCTCTGTATTGGAGAACCAATAGGAATATCATGTTAGAATCCCAGAATCCTCCTCACCTCTCCGGTCAGGTCTGTGTTTTATTAATAGAGATAAGAGTGATGTCATGTGACCTCCCAGAATCCTCCTCACCTCTCCGGTCAGGTCTGTGTTTTATTAATAGAGATAAGAGTGATGTCATGTGACCTCCCAGAATCCTCCTCACCTCTCCGGTCAGGTCCGTGTGTTAGTAATAGAGATAAGAGTGATGTCATGTGACCTCCCAGAATCCTCCTCACCTCTCCGGTCAGGTCTGTGTTTTATTAATAGAGATAAGAGTGATGTCATGTGACCTCCCAGAATCCTCCTCTCCGGTCAGGTCTGTGTTTTATTAATAGAGATAAGAGTGATGTCATGTGACCTCCCAGAATCCTCCTCACCTCTCCGGTCAGGTCTGTGTTTTATTAATAGAGATAAGAGTGATGTCATGTGACCTCCCAGAATCCTCCTCACCTCTCCGGTCAGGTCTGTGTTTTATTAATAGAGATAAGAGTGATGTCATGTGACCTCCCAGAATCCTCCTCACCTCTCCGGTCAGCAGGTAGATGATCTCCAGGGTGAGGTTTAGTATCTTCTCAGTCATGTGACTCCGGTCCTCCTCCATCCTCATCCGAGTTGTCATTTGATCTATACAGGTCTCCTTGTAGACGGATAATTTTGGGAAATGAAAGCAAGAATTATTTGGATGGTGTTGGTCACACAATAATAGAATGTGGGGTGGGGGTGTAGGTGGGTTGCTGTACATTTAGGAACTACTATCCGCATGGGAACAGATTTAGTTTGAACTGTTTAGTGTTTGCTACATTTTAGGGGGCCCAGAACCCTTTTGGCCTGCCAGATCAGAGTTTCTCTTTTCTCTGTTGGGTTGGTTTTGTATCTGAACTGGTTTTGATTAGTTTTAGGATTTGTAGAAAAGAAATGACAAATACGACCCTCCTGTCTTCTTCTTGTTTTGCTCTGAGGCAGTGCTGTGAGGTCAATGTAGGGTCATCATGACGTTGAGGCAGAGAAACATGCTGGATTTTGGATGGCTAATGGACTGTCCCCCCCCCTATTCTTTCCCAGATACACAAACCTGATCCCTAGTTATGAAAAAAAAAAAAACAATGGTATAGGCCAGTGATGGCGAACCTTGGCACCCCAGATGTTTTGGAACTACATTTCCCATGATGCTCCACTACACTGCAGAATGCAAGAGCATTATGGGAAATGTAGTTCCAAAACATCTGGGGCGCCAAGGTTCACCATCACCGGCCTAGTGACATGACAGGGATCTACTGCCCCTTGTCATCGGGAGCAGGGATCGCTGTCATGTCGGTGGTAGCCCATCCCATCCGACAGTTAGAATCACTCCCTAGGACACACTTAACCCCTTGATCGCCCCCTAGTGTTTAACCCCTTCCCTGCCAGTGTCATTTATATAGTAATCAGTGCATTTTTATAGCACTGATCGCTGTATAAATGTCACTGGTCCCAAAATAGTGTCAAAAGTGTCCGATCTGTCCACCGTTACAGCACCCATTAATGTTCTATTGCCATTTGTCCGGGAACGTGTGCGACCGGATTATCGAATTGACTGTCCACCGCAATGTCACAGTCACGATAAAAATCGCAGATCGTCGCCATTACTAATAAAAAGAAATAATAATAAAAATGCCATAAATCTATCCCCTATTTTGTAGGCGCTATAACTTTTGCGCAAATCAATATACGCTTATTGTAATTTTTTTTTTTACCAAAAATATGTAGAAGAATACATATTGGCCTAAATTTTATATTTTTTGGGGATATTTATTATAGCAAAAAGTAAAAAAAATATTGCTTTTTTATTAAAATTGTCGCTCTTTTTTTGTTTTTAGCGCAAAAAATAAAAATCGCAGAGGTGATCAAATACCACCAAAAGAAAGCTCTTTTTGTGGGGAAAAAAAAAAAAGGACGTCAATTTTGTTTGGGTGCAGCGTCGCACGACCGCGCAATTGTCAGCTAAAGCGACGCAGTGCCGAATCACAAAAAGTGCTCTGGTCAGGAAGAGGGTAAATCCATCCGGGGCTGAAGTGGTTAAGCCAAAAATCTAAAGACGGTGATAACTAAAACAAAAATCTGTTTTGGAATATTGACTAAAAAAAAAAATGCATCTTTTCCTTCTTTAGGGTCAATTCAATAAGCTTTACCGCATGCGAAAAGGGTATCTTGTTACGCATTTGCATAAATTATCGCATGCGGTAAATGAAGTCCAATTCACAAAAAAAAAAGAAGAATGAAAACGATTTTGCGGTAAACAATCAAAAAAAGAAATAAAAAAAATTTGTTGAAAAATATCGCAATAATTTGTGCGATAATCTGTTAAAGAGGAAGTAAACCCTGGTGGGTTTTACTTCCTCTTTATTTCCCTGCAAAGGTAAAGCATAATGGGCTACTATGCATCGCATCGCATCGCATAGTAGCCCATTATGTGTCACTTACCTGAAACTGAAGCCTGCGATGTCGCCGCTGTCCCCACTAGCAGCGAGCGTCCATCTTCACCCTTCTTCCTTCCGGGGGCTCTGTGACTGGCCGAAGTCACGTGACATCATGGCATGACCCCTATTAGAAACGGCACGACGGGCCCTTGCTAAAGTGCGCATGCGCCGATGATTTTCGTAAATATCTCCTAAACCGTGGAGGTTTAGGAGATATTTCCAGCACCTATAGCTAAGCCTTAATATAGGCTTACCTGTAGGTAAAAGTGGTTGTACATTGTGTACAACCACTTTAACCACCGTCACCTGCGATAAATTACCGCATTAGAAAACGCGGTAGTTACCGAACAATCAAAAAAAAAAACAAATAAAATAAATACTACTTTATTTAACACTAAATTCTTATTGGATTGAAATTTCACAACTGATTTATCGCATGTGTTATTTTACCACATTTTATTTGCCGTTATTTAACGCTTAGTGAATTGACCCCTTTGAATCTTATAAAATAGCAAACATTTAGTTCCACCCCAAATAGTCCCCCCCCCCATCCCCTGATCAAAGACTGATGTGGTGGGAAAGGTGACAAATCTCCAAAATGAAGGAAATGCTCTGACCCCGTAAGTGAGTCTGAAGGCACACCTCCCAACATTTTGAGATGGGAATGAGGGACACCGACTAACAAACGTATATAGGCATAGAACACGCCCCTTGCCACACCCCCTTAAAGGAGAATTAACCAAAAAAAAAGGTCAATTAAATCCACAAGGACTTTTTTTTACCCTTACTATTCCTTTATATTGGCTTTTTAAATGTACAAATGCAGCAATTTAGAAATTGGATGAAAGGTTTAGCACCGGGAAACCCTTTTTGAAAGATAAAAAGTGCATTTTATATACAACTATATAGATCGGACCAAAATGAGGAACAAATGAGGAGGAAAGAGGGACAGAACTCCAAATCAGGGACAGACCCTCGGAATCAGGGACAGTTGGGAGCTCTGTGAAGGGGTTAATCTAGGTTCCCACACTATATATGTGTGTATGATCATCTGCTGGAGATAAAAGACGTCACAGTGACTATGGAGGAAGAGGACGGAACATGACGGGGGGGGGGGGGGGGGGGGGGGTTACTGGGTGTAAATAGAAAATAAGATCTTATTACCTCCTCTGCTGCCACTTCCAGCAATGTCTCCTCTCAACTCCCTCCTGACTCACCTCTCACCCGGAACTTCCTATTTATACCTGACATCACTTCCTGTCTTCCATAGAGACTTCCTGTCTGTTATCCATAGGAACATCTTGTCCAGGTAGAAGTGAGATCACCACCTTGTGGAGCTCAGAGGAACTGCAGCCCCGAGAAACGTCTCGTAGTGTGAACACGGCCTTGTGCTGTGTGTGTATGTACTGTATATCCTTATAGATGGGGTCATCTCCACTCCCACCAAGGGGAATAAAAAAATATTAAACAAATAATAACATCTGCAGTGTCCATGATAATCTCCTTCAGAATTCCAATGGAGACCCTGGGAGATTTGCCTCAATTTATCCAATAGCTAGGAGAGAACCCTCAAAAACATGTGTCTCTCAAGTTCCCTGAGTTTACATGTATATATCTAATAGAATATACAATACATACACAGCACAAGGCCGTGTTCACACGATACGTTTCTCGGGGGTGCAGTAGGAGGAAAATAAGTCCCATTGTTGGCTCGTAGTGAGAATAAGCTTAGCCCCATTGTTGGTGTCAGTGGGATAAAATAAGTCCCATTGTTGGTGTCAGTGAGGTAAAATAAGTCCCATTGTTGGCTCTTAGTGAGAATAAGCTAAGCCTCATTATTGGTGTTAGTGGGATAAAATAAGCCCCATTGTTGGTGTCAGTGAGGTAAAATACTGTACCTTCAATTCTGGGTGTCAGTAGGATAAAATACGTCCCAGTAGGAGTCAAATTATCCCCATTGTTGGTGTCAGTGAGGTAAAATAAGTTCCATTGTTGGTGCCAGTAGCAGTAAAATAAGTTCCATAGTTGGTGTCAGTGGAATAAAATAAGCCCCATTGTTGGTGTTGGTAAGATAAAATACCTTCCGTCCTGAGTGTCAATGGGATAAAAGAAGTCCCATCATTGGTGTCAGTAGGAGTCAAATGAATGCCATTGATGGAGTCAGTGGAATAAAAATAAGTCCCAGTGTTGGTATCAGTGAGATAAAATAAGTTCCATCGTTGGTGTCAGTAGGAGTAAAATAAGTCCTATAGTTATGGTGAATTATTGTTGCAGCTATAAAGTCCCATATCTCTTCCCTCTCCCTACTCTATAAGTTCTATAGTTGGTGTCAGTGGAATAAAATAAGTCCCTTTGTTGGTGTCAGTAAGTCTAACCTCAGTCCAGCATTGGTGGTCAGTGTTGGTACCTACCTGATCAGTGATCACACACTCCTGCTCTGTTGCCTCTCTGCTGGTGTCTGAGTTCTACTATCCCTGTCAAAAAGGAGATCTCTTCACCCAACAGTCTGGTTTCACTGCAATGCCTGGTGATAGAACCCAGAGACTGTTCCAGCAGTCAGCACCTCACTGCCACTCTACACGTTGTCCTGGAACCTGAAGGATGAAGACATGTTGGGTCAGTAGCCAAAATCCCGGGACTGTCCGGCAGCATCTGGAACACTTGACAACAATAACAAGGCCGTGTTCACACTACGAGAGGTTTCCCTTGAGCTCCACAAGATGGTGCTCTCACTTCTACCTAGATAGGAAGTCTCTATGGAAGACGGGAAGTGATGTCAGGAACAGACAGGAAATTCTGGGTGAGAGTTGAGTCGGGAGGAAGTAGAGAGGAGACATTTCTGGAAGGGATGCGACTAGTTCCCATCCTCCAGATTCACCAATCAATTCTGAGAATGGGAACTATAGCCTGTTCAATGTGAATTGGCTAGATCCCATCTCACAGAATAACCTTTTTGCTCCCTAGTGCTCAGGTCAGGGGCGTTGCTGGGTCTGAAAAGATCTGGGGCGAGAGCCCATAGCAGCGCTCACCAACCTTTTTGCATGCCCGCGGGGGGGGGGGGGTAAGTGGTAAGCAATTTGTCACGGGCGATGGCTGGTGTTGGCGCTTCAATCATTTTTTTTTTTTTTTTTTCTTCTTTTTTTTTTTCCACTTCAGCGAAATTTTTCTGAGAGACATTATTTCAACTTTATGTGTCAAACTTTATCTCTTCTCATTTTTCACATCATTGTGGATTGTTTCCGTCACTTCTTTATTATTTATTCCCTTCAAGGGTATTATTTATTATTTTTAAAAGCCAACAACGAAGCGCCTCCCATATCTGTAAGCCCACTATTATATAATTTCCTTTTTGTCCCCCCCCCTCCTCCCCTCCCCCCTTCCCCCTGTACCCCTCCTGTGTCTGATCCATTCTTTTATGTTATTCATTTATCCACTAGGCTCTGCACCTATTCTTTCTTTCATCTTATCTAAATAAATGTCTGAGGCTTTGTATTTTTTCCAACTTTCCCATCTACTATTATCCCTTTTCTTTCCTCCTTCCATTTTATAGTAATATTCTATTTCCTCTAGCCAATTTCTTATCTCTGGTTTTCCGCATTTTAACCAATTCTTAGGAATCAATGCCTTGGCCGCATTCAAAAGGTTAGGCACTATTGATTTCATGTATTGTTTCTTAGGTTTGTTATGTATATGGAAAAGACAAGTCCAGATGTTTTGTTCTATTTCTTCTCCAGTTATTTCCTTTATGATCTTTAACACTTCCTTCCAGTATTCCGTTATTATTGGGCATTCCCACCATATGTGTATGATCGTTGCTGATTGGCCACATTTTCTCCAACACAAGGGTGTTTTGTCCTGTTGAAATTTATGTATTCTTACTGGGGTCATATACCATCTTGATACTAATTTATAGTTCATTTCGATAGTCTTCATATCCCAGGCCTTATTATATCCCATTTCAATCATTTTTTCCACTTTTTGGTTATCTATTTTTAAGTTCAGCTCTTTTTCCCATTGTTTTATGTATTCTGGTCTTTCTTGTGCTTCCAAGTCTGTCAGTATATTGTAAATTTTTGATGTTCCGTTTTTTAATGGTATTTCCTTACTACATAGCTTTTCCAGTGCGGTTAGTTTCGTTACATCTCTCAGTGGGTGTGGAATTGTGCTTACTAAGTGCCTTAATTGATTGTAGTTCCATTCATTCATCTTCCATCCGTTCATTTCCTCTAAGTCTGCTCGTGTTCTTATTTTGCCATTTCTGGTGATATCTTTTAATTGTGGATTACCTATACCTTGAGTTCCAAATATTTCCTTCCCGGGGGTGAAAAAGTTCGATCCTGTGAGTGCTAACAGTGGTGAATTGTATTTCCATTCATTCTTTAGGTGAGTGGTGTCCCAAATTTTTAAAACATTTTTTGTTATTTCATGTGTATCTGTGTCCAGTGTTCTGTATTTCGGTGGTATCCAAATAATCTTATGCAGTGTGACTCCGCTTATTATGTTTTCCATTTCAACCCATTTTTTTTCACTTTTCTCGTTTGTCCACTCTAACATTCGTGTTAATACTATGGCTTTATAGTACCTGCTTATATCTGGAGCGGCCAGGCCTCCATGCTCCCTTTTCCTTGTAATCAGTGTGTATTTAATTCTTGGTTTTTTGTTAAACCATATGTATTTTATCAACATTGTTTTAATTATTTTAAAAAAGCTCTGGGGGATTTTAACTGGTAGCATCTGTAATCTGTAATTTATTTTAGGTAATATCATCATCTTAAACATATTTATTCTTCCTATCCATGAAAGTGGCTGTATTCTTAACTTTTTCATTTCTTCTTTGACCTCATTGATCAGTGGAATAAAGTTTGCCTGGTAGATCTTTTCAACTCTGGAAGTTATTTTTATTCCAAGGTAGTTCAGTTCTTTTACCCAGGTAAATGGGAATTTCTTTTGTAAAAACTGGGCTTCCTTTTTCTCTAATCCTATATTTAATATTTCCGTTTTCATTGGGTTAATTTTAAAGTTTGACAATTCTCCATATTTTTTTATTTCTTTCAGTATATTTGGGAGTGACACTCTTGGGTTGGAGACGTACATCAAGATGTCGTCCGCATAGGCTGCGATCTTATGCTCTTTTCCTCCTACTCTCGCTCCTTCCACCTCTTTGTTATTTCGGAGTGTTGCTAATAGTGGTTCTAAGGCCAGTACGTATAGTAGTGGAGACAATGGGCAGCCTTGCCGTGTTCCGTTCTGCATCTCAATTCTTGGAGAAAGTCTACCATTTACTTTTACGACTGCTGTCGGGCCGTTATACAAGTTTGTTATCCATTTCATCATTTTTGTCCTAATACCCAAGTGCCGTAATGTATCCATCATGAAACCCCAGTCTACCCTGTCAAATGCTTTTTCAGCATCCAATGACAGGAATAGAACTGGGGTCTCCTTCTGCACCTTCTTATGCAACATCAGTATTGATTTTAGGCTGTTGTCCCTCCCTTCT
Source organism: Lithobates septentrionalis (assembly GCA_037952835.1). NCBI lineage: Eukaryota > Metazoa > Chordata > Amphibia > Anura > Ranidae > Lithobates > Lithobates septentrionalis. The sequence goes on from JBBDGP010000932.1 coordinate 2,879,529, forward strand.
CTCCCCGGGACAAAACCTGTCTGGTCCGGGTTGATCCACTGTGGGATTAATTTTTTCATCCTGGTGGCAAGGATCTTGGAGTACAACTTCGTATCGGCGTTCAGTAGGGCTATTGGCCTGTAGCTTGAGCAGTTTACTTTGTCTTTTCCATCTTTTGGTATTATTGTGATATGTGCTAGTAATGATTCACTTCTTATTTCTTCTTCTTCACCTATGGAATTCAGGTATTCTGCTAATTTTGGTATCAAGTATTCTTCAAATTTTTTATAATATTTGACCGTAAACCCGTCTGGTCCTGGACTTTTTCCTACGGGGGTTTCCTTTAATGCCAGTTTTATCTCTTCTTGCGTGATATTTTTTTCCAGTTCTTCCAATTGGTCTATTTTTATTTTTGGTAGGTTTGCTTTTATTAGATATTCTTGTATCTTCTTTGTTCTTGTATTCGCTTCTTTCCAACTTTCCTGTCCTTTTATTGCATATAGAGAACTGAAGTACTTTTGAAATGTTATCGCTATATCCGTAGTTTTATTTACCACTTCTCCCTTTTCGTTTTTAATCTTCTCAATATAATTCAAAGATTTCTTTTTTTTTACCAAATTTGCTAGATATTTTCCTGATTTGTTACCCCATTTGAATTTTTCTTGTACTACTCTGTTATACTCCTTCCTTTCTTCTTGTTCCATCCAGTCTTTTAATTGCTCTCGCTTTTGTGATAATAGGCCAAAAATTTTATTATTTATTTGGTTTTTGTGTTTTCGTTCCAATTCATAGATTTCCTTAATCAATTGCTGCATATTTTTTTTCCTTTCTTGTTTTTTTTTTGCCCCTATGGCTATTAATTTGCCCCTAATAACGGATTTGTGCGCCTCCCATATTGTTGCTTTCTGTACCTCTGGTGTGTCGTTTTCCTCGAAGTATCTTTTAATTTCTTCTGTGATACTTTTTTCGGTCTCGGGGTCTTCTAACAGATTTTCATTAATTCTCCATGGCCCCCTTTCGTGTACTTCTCCTTCTATTTTCATTCTCAGCGTTACTGGGCTATGATCTGAAGCAGTTATTATCCCTATTTTTGTTTCTTCTATTTCTTCTAGATTTCTATGTTCGACCATGATATAGTCCAATCTGGAGTAACTTTTGTGTACTGATGAATAGTATGTATAATCCTTTGTACTGGGGTGCTGGATTCTCCACGGGTCTATTAGTTGCTGTTCATATAGTATTCTTCTTAATTTCTTTAGTTGTTTTACTTCTCTGTCCCTTACTATTGAGGTACTGTCCATTTTATTGTCCATGCTGAAGTTGAAGTCTCCAGCTAGTATTAATTTTCCTTGTTTGAAATCCATTAGTATTTTTATTATATCGATCAAGTATTTTTTAGGGTTCTTGTTAGGGCAGTAGACGTTGGCCAATGTATATTTTACTCCCTGTATAGTTCCTGTGATAAAAAGATATCGGCCCTCCGGGTCTGTTTTTCTTTGATCTATTAGAAAACGTACGTTTTTCCCTATACCGATGGCTACTCCTTTAGCCCTTCTTATTGGCGAGTCTCCTTGATACCATGTTGGTATATTTCTTGAATATATTTTGGTATTTGAGTTTTGGGATATGTGTGTCTCCTGTAGGAAAATTATTTCTGCATTACTTTTTTCTAGTTCTCGTAAAATGATGTTTCTCTTCCCCGGGGAATTTAGACCTCGGACATTATAGGAAGATATTTTTATACTGTTTACCCTTTCCATTCTTGTTCCTTTTTCTTCCTTTTCCCTTTTTCCTTCCCTTATCTCAGAATAGGTGCGCCTCTTTAACCACTCATATGGATCAGACCTTCCCACCCTCCCTTCCCCTCCCCTCCCCCCTCCCACCCCCCCCTCCCTTTTTTTTGATATGGGTTTTTTACCCCCATATTCTCTAGAGCTGAGAGCGTTTTACTTTGTTTTGTGGGGCACGCTCTGCCCCCTCTGCTCTATTTATTGTGAGGCGGAGCTCTGTAAGACACCCTATTCCCCCCCTGCCTAAGCACTAATAGGGCGACCCCCTGTCCACTCCGTGCGTCCCTGTCTCCCTCTCCCTGCATTTTTGTTGTGTTTTACCAATCCTTTCACTTTCCTTTTTTCCCATCCCGTCAACCCCAGCCCCCCCCCCCCTTTCCACTCTAAGGCCCCTTGCACCGTTGTGTGGTATTTTCTCAGATATTAATTTCCTCGAGAGTCCACATCTTGATGTCTGATCCTTGAATTTACTTGCCACTGTAGGTCATCTCTTGCCGTTATTCGCTCCTGACTATTTGCGTATTTTTCCAGTTCTGGGGAGGGGATTTCTAGTTTGTTGCAAAAGTCCGGAATCTCCTCCACATGTCTTAGCCTCGCACTTATTCCGTTTTTCCTTGCTATTAGACATGCTGGAAAACCCCAGTTGTATTGAATTTCTTGCTCCCGGAGGATTTCTAATAATGGCTTTAGTATCCGTCGTCTTTTCAGCGTTTCTTGAGATAAGTCTTGAAATATTTGTAATTTACCTCCCGCAAACTCTATTTGTGTTTTCCTCTTTAGGTTTATCCAGATCTGTTTTTTTTCTTCCCATTTTTCGAAGCGTACTATTACATCTCTAGGTGTTTCCCTTGCGAACCTTTGAGGTTTTTTTACTCGGGAGACACTTTCTATTCCTATTGTGTTAGTTGTTTCCTTTCCCAAGATTTGGTTGAAGAGATTGTTCATTTTTTCTATTAGATTTTCTGCTTGTTCTGTTTCCGGTAACCCACGTATTCTCAAGTTTTTCTTTTTATCTCTATTTTCTTGCTCTTCTATTTTATATGATTGTTCCTGTTGTTCCCGTTTTAATTTCTTTATTTCGTCTTCTAGTTCCTTTATGTTTTTTTTATGTAGGTCTACTTTGATCTCTACTTCTTCCACTCTGTTTAACATATATCCCATATCTTTATGGAGTGTTGACATCTCTGCTTTTAGGGAATTCTCTAGTGCCGCGAACATTTTTTCCATATCCTGTTTTGTTGGCAACTGTGGCCCTTGTTGTCCTTCCTCCTTTCCTCTGTCTTCCTCTCCCATTTCTGGCTCCATTCTGGGTTCTGAGAGGTGGCTGGTTTCTGTTTGTACTTTATACTGGCCTTTTTTATCCTTGTTGTCCTTCTCTTTTGTATCTGTTTGTCTGCCCTTTGAACCCACTTGTTTCTCTCCTTCTCCGATTCCTTGCTGTATATACTTGTTCATAGGGCCTGGACTTGGGCCAAGGCTGGTCCTAGGTGATTTCGGTATTGCTCCCGCACTTCTTGTTGTTTTCCCCTTCATGTTTGTTTCTATGGCTGGATTTATAAGATCTTCAAAGCTGCCTTCCAGAATACCCCTTGATTGGGGTCTCTTAATGATGAAAAAATCTCCCAGCCTTTTTAAATTGACTTATTTTTACTAATGTTTCTATTATTTCGTTCTCATACCCGGCATCCTCCCCACAATCCAATAATAGAAATAATTAATGAGATATGAGTAGTCCCCGTTTTCCAGAAGTTATGTTACTACCTTAAGTACATTAAGCATTCCTTTTTGCTGTTCAATTGTTTAAGCGTTCTTAAGCTGTAAAAAAAAAAAAAAAAAAAAAAAAGCGCTCAAAAACGCTATTGCAAAAATGCTAAAAAAAGCTGGAAAAAGTTAAAAAAAAAAAAAAAAAAAAAAAAAAAGTCACTGCAAAGACTCCGGCGTCTTCACAGCGCTTTTCCAGCAGCCCGTGTGCATGGGGGCCCAGATGCTCAGCAAAATAATTCAAATGTTTTAGCGATATAATGCAATCTAATTCAAATATTCAGCAAGATGATTTATGTATTCAGCTGTATAGTTCCAGTATAAGCTTATATGTTCCACATTTTTGTTACTGTGAAATTTCTTCTTATTCTATAGTTTGTACTATCAAGCCTATAATTAGTACCATTTGCAAAAAAAAAAAAAAAAAAGAATTTCACAAGAAAGGGGGGGTACTGCAGCAGCAGCAGGCAGGTGGGGGCTGGGAGACAACTCTTCCGTTGGCTTGTCTTTCTTCTTGTCTTTCTTTCACCTTCTCCTTCTCTTCTCCCCTGTTCCCCCCCCCCCCCCTGTTTTTATTGTTTTTCTTAGCTCACTTGATTCTACTTTTTCAGCTCTTTCGCCTTTTCCCCTGCTTGTTCACTTCAAGACAAAATTGCAATAGAAAAGAGCCAAAAGAGGAGGAAAAAAAAAAAAAACGCTCAAAAACGCCCACAGACGCCATTGCAAAAACGCAGAGAAAAGCCAAAAAAGTTAAAAAAAAATGTTCTCCCAACAGCCCATGTGCATGAGGGCCCAGGTGCTCATAAAAATAATTCAAATGTTTTAGCGGTATAATGCAATCTAATTCAAGTATTCAGCAAGATGATTTATATATTCAGCAGTATAGTTCCAGTATGAGCTTATATGTTCCACATTTTGTTACTATGAATTTTCTTCTTATTCTATAGTTTATACTATCGAGCCTATAGTTAATATCATTTGCAAAAAACCAAAACAAACAAAGACCAAAAAAAAAAAAAAAAAAAAAATCACAAGAAAGGGAGCTACTGCAGCAGCAGCAGCAGCAGCAGCAAGCAGGTGGGGGCTGGGAGGCAACTCTTCCGTTGGCTTGTCTCTCATTCACCTTCTCCTTCTCCCCTGTTTTTATTGTTTTTCTTAGCTCACTTGATTCTACTTTTTCAGCTCTTTCGCCTTCATTTACTTTCATTTACTTTCGCTTTTTATTCCATTTTATTTCGTTTTATTTCAATATGTTCTTTTCCTTTCCCTTTCTTTTGTTCTATTACTTTTCCTTTGCCTTTTCACTTCAGGACAATTGCAATAGAAAGAAAGCCAAAAAAAAAAATAAAAAAAAATACGGTACTTATCTTTTAGTTGTTGTTGAAGTTGGGACAAAAAGAGACACTCACTACAGCTTGTTGCAGTCAGACGCAGGTACAAACTTCCTCTGGCTTACACCACAAGACATCTCAGTGAGTGATGAGCAGGGGGGGCGGGGAGGGAAGCTACCTACACCTTCTCATCAGGCCGATCATTCCTCTCAGCTGCAGGGAGAGGGTTCCCAGGATCCTCACGCCGTGCACAGAGCCATTACCAGGCTCCTTCTAGAGCCATTACCAGGCTCCTTCTAGAGCCATTACCAGGCTCCTGGCGCTTCAATCATCATGGCATAATGGTTGATATGGTGTCAGGGTGATTGAAGTGCATTATTTCTATTGTTACATTCTAATATATAATGAAGTGGTTCAACTCGCCATACTGCATAATCAGTGGGAGCCCTGAGCGTGTCACTTGCCACATCTCCTACCACCAGATGCAGCATGTCACTTGCCACCATTACCTGTCACCAGATGCAGTGTGTTACTTGACACCATCACCTGTCACCAGATGTGGATTGTCACTTGCCATGTTGCCTGCCACCAGATGTGAATTGTCACTTGCCACTTTCACCTGGCAGCAGATGTGGATTGTCACTTGCCACGTCACCTGCCACAATTTGCAGATTGTCACTTGCCACGTCTCCTGCCACCATTTGCAGGTTGTCACTTGCCACCATTTGCAGATTGTCACTTGCCACGTCTCCTGCCACCATTTGCAGGTTGTCACTTGCCACCATTTGCAGATTGTCACTTGCCACGTCTCCTGGCAACATTTGCAGGTTGTCACTTGCCACCATTTGCAGATTGTCACTTGCCACGTCTCCTGGCAACATTTGCAGATTGCCACATCTCCTGCCACCATTTGAAGATTGTCGCTTGCCATGTCTCCTGGCAACATTTGCATATTGCCACATCTCCTGCCACCATTTGCAGATTGTCACTTGCCACGTCACCGGCCACCAGATGTGGGTTGTCACTTGCCAACTGATGTGGTGTGCAGTGAAAGATGATGTCATCTCTCTGCTGCTTGCCGCACCTCACTCCCAAATTGAAGAGGCCTGGCTGTGAAGAGCGCTGATGTGGAGCGGGTGGAGAGAGATGTCATCTCTGCTCGTCCGCCCGCTCGCTTCTCTTCTCTCCTCTGCCTTTCTCATGCAGCCAGCCCACCTGGTGCAACAGCTGCAACCCACTGGTTAGGCAGGGACCCTGGGCAAGAGACTCGGGGCTATGGGCCCCAGATTGGGGGCTATAGCCCCAATAGCCACCCCCTAGCAACGCCCCTGGCTCAGGTCATATAGAGGGATGGGAACTAGACAGTTCACTATGAAGGAGCTAATTCCCATCCCGCTAAAGGACCTTTTTTCATTTTTACCATACAGGTCATATAAAGGGATGGGAACTGGTTGCGACTAGTTCCCATCCGGCAGATGGCCCTTGTCCTTTCTGAGGATGGGATCTAGCTTGCTCAGTGTGAACCGACTAGTTCCCACCCCTCAGATGGCCTTTCTTTGCGCCCTATTGTTCAGGTCCTTTATAGGGATGTGAACTCGACAGTTCACTATGAAGGAGCTAGTTCCCATCAGGCTAAAGGACCTTTCTTCATTATTTCCAATACAGGTCATATAAAGGGATGGGAACTGGTTGCGACTAGACTAGTTCCCATCCGGCAGATGGCCCTTGTCCTTTCTGAGGATGGGATCTAGTTTGCTCTGTGTGAGCCGGCTAGTTCCCACCCCTCAGATGGCCTTTTTTTGCCCCATATTGCTCAGGTCCTTTATAGGGATGTGAACTAGACAGTTCACTATGAAAGAGCTAGTTCACATCCCGCTAAATGACCTTTCTTCATTATTACCATACAGGTCATATAAAGGGATGGGAACCGGTTGCGACTAGTTCCCATCCGGCAGATGGCCCTTGTCCTTTTTGAAGATGGGATCTAGCTTGCTCAGTGTGAGCCGGTTAGTTCCCATCCCTCACATGGACTTTTTTTGACCCTAGTGCTCAGCTATATTTGAAAACAGGATCTTCCCTGTGCCTTTGGGGGAAATATATCACACAATAAGAAGTTGTTTCCTTAACAATATGTTCAGTCTGTGCACATTTCACACAGAGGAGTGTTTGATGTCACTTATTCACTCTATAAGGCCTCTTGCACACGGGGCGTTAGAAAAAGTGAGCTGCAAAGCCACTACCAACGCCAGGAAAAGGCGGCTGTAAAGATGTTGCTTTTAGTAGCTTTTTGCATTGGCATTAATTCCCGTTTACCCACGCTAGCTTTAAGCAGCATTTCTCTGCCTCTATTCAAAATCAGTGGTTCCCTATGAGTGCCCATTGATTTGAATAGAAGTCGCACCACAAGTCGGAGCATGATGCTCCGACTTGTGGTGCGGCTTTTGTGCTGAGGATCTTGAAGGGGAACCCTCCCAATATAAAAAAAAAAAACTAGCATCGGGTCCCGCCCAAAATCCATACTAGACCCTTATCTGAGGATGCAGCCCAGCAGGTCAAGAAAGGGGGGGGGGGGGGGTGGACGAGGATGAGCAACCATACCAGGCCACACACTCTCAACATGGGGGATGGCTGCTTTGGAGCAAAGCACCTTGTCCCCATGTTGATGGGGACAAGGGCCTCTTCCCGACAACCCTGGGCAGTGGTTGTGGGGGTCTGCAGGCAGAGTGCTTATCGTAAATCTGGAAGATCCCAGCCCCCCCACCCTAGGTGAATGAGTATGGGGTACATTGTACCCCTACCTATTCACCCAAAAAAGTGTCAAAAATTAAAACAGTACACAAGTTTTTGACCAAGTAATTTATTAAAGCAGCTCCAGCGTCTCTTATTCTTCCGATTTCCCCTCCCTCCGTCGATGTCTTCTCCCCCTGCCGCTTCTCCTCTCTCCGCTGTCTTCTCCCTCTGCCGCTTCTCCTCTCTCCGCTGTCCTCTCCCTCTGACGCTTCTCCTCTCTCCGCTGTCCTCTCCCTCTGCCGCTTCTCCTCTCTCCGCTGTCCTCTCCCTCTGCCGCTTCTCCTCTCTCCGCTGTCCTCTCCCTCTGCAGCTTCTCCTCTCTCCGCTGTCCTCTCCCTCTGCCGCTTCTCCTCTCTCCGCTGTCTTCTCCCTCTGCAGCTTCTCCTCTCTCCGCTGTCCTCTCCCTCTGCCGCTTCTCCTCTCTCCGCTGTCCTCTCCCTCTGCCGCTTCTCCTCTCTCCGCTGTCCTCTCCCTCTGCCACTTCTCCTCTCTCCGCTGTCCTCTCCCTCTGCCGCTTCTCCTCTCTCCGCTGTCCTCTCCCTCTGCCGCTTCTCCTCTCTCCGCTGTCCTCTCCCTCTGCTGCTTCTCCTCTCTCCGCTGTCCTCTCCCTCTGCCGCTTCTCCTCTACCCGCTGTCCTTTCCCTCTGCCGCTTCTCCTCTCTCCGCTGTCCTCTCCCTCTGCCGCTTCTCCTCTCTCCGCTGTCCTCTCCCTCTGCTGCTTCTCCTCTCTCCGCTGTCCTCTCCCTCTGCCGCTTCTCCTTCTGACACTTTTCCTCTCCCTCTCCCGCTTCTCCTCAGTCCGCTGTCTTATCCCTCTACCTCTTCTCCCTCTGCCGCTTCTCCTCTCTCCGCTGTCTTCTCCCTCTGCTGCTTCTCCTCTCTCCGCCGTCTTCTCCCTCTGCCACTTCTCCTCTCTCCGCCATCTTCTCCCTCTGCCGCTTCTCCTCTCTCCACCATCTTCTCCCTCTGCCGCTTCTACTCTCTCCACCATCTTCTCCCTCTGCCGCTTCTCCTCTCTCCGCCGTCTTCTCCCTCTTCTCCTCTCTCCGCCGTCTTCTCCCTCTGCCGCTTCTCCTCTCTCCACCATCTTCTCCCTCTGCTGCTTCTTCTCTCTCCGCCGTCTTCTCCCTCTGCCGCTTCTCCTCTCTCCACCATCTTCTCCCTCTGCCGCTTCTCCTCTCTCCACCATCTTCTCCCTCTGCCGCTTCTACTCTCTCCACCATCTTCTCCCTCTGCCGCTTCTACTCTCTCCACCATCTTCTCCCTCTGCCGCTTCTCCTCTCTCCGCCGTCTTCTCCCTCTTCTCCTCTCTCCGCCGTCTTCTCCCTCTGCCGCTTCTCCTCTCTCCACCATCTTCTCCCTCTGCCGCTTCTCCTCTCTCCGCCATCTTCTCCCTCTGCCGCTTCTCCTCTCTCCACCATCTTCTCCCTCTGCCGCTTCTCCTCTCTTCGCCGTTTTCTCCCTCTGCCGCTTCTTCTCTCTCCGCCGTCTTCTCCCTCTGCCGCTTCTCCTCTCTCCACCATCTTCTCTCTCTGCCGCTTCTCCTCTCTCCGCCGTCTTCTCCCTCTGCCGCTTCTCCTCTCTCCACCATCTTCTCCCTCTGCCGCTTCTCCTCTCTCCGCCATCTTCTCCCTCTGCCGCTTCTCCTCTCTCCACCATCTTCTCCCTCTGCCGCTTCTCCTCTCTTCGCCGTTTTCTCCCTCTGCCGCTTCTTCTCTCTCCGCCGTCTTCTCCCTCTGCCGCTTCTCCTCTCTCCACCATCTTCTCTCTCTGCCGCTTCTCCTCTCTCCGCCGTCTTCTCCCTCTGCCGCCTCTCCTCTCTCCACCATCTTCTCCCTCTGCCGCTTCTCCTCTCTCCGCCGTCTTCTCCCTCTGCCACTTCTTCTCCCTCTGCCGCTTCTCTTCTCCCCACCATCTTCTCCCTCTGCCGCTTCTCCTCTCTCCGCCATTTTCTCCCTCTGCCGCTTCTCCTCTCTCCACCATCTTCTCCCTCTGCCGCTTCTTCTCTCTCCGCCGTCTTCTCCCTCTGCCACTTCTCCTTTCTCTGCCGTCTTCTCCCTCTGCCGCTTCTCCTCTCTCTGCCGCTTCTCCTCTCTTCGCTGTCTTCTCCCTCTGTTCCTCCTCCGATCTGCTCCCGCTGTAATGCTAGGTCCACTCGCCTTGTGCCATTACTTATATAGCCATGCAGCGTGATGTCACCTGGAGGCCCAGTCCACTAGTGACGTCACCGCCCGGACCAAAAACAGAGTGAGAAGACAGTGGAGAGAAGTTTCCCTCCTTTTCCTGATCTGCTTGGCTGTATGCTCCGATAAGGGACTGGTATGGATTTTGGGGGGGGGCTCCACGCCAGTTTTTTTTTTTTTTCATTTTGGCGAGGGTTCCCCTTCAAGATCCTTAGTGCAAAAGCCACACCACAAGTTGGATCATCATGATCCGACTTGTGGTGCGACTTCTATTCAAATCAATGAGCTCCAATAGGGAACCATTGATTTTGACATGTTAAAAAAAAAAACGCTTGACAAGGCTTAACGTGGCTATATCCAGTGTTAAGCCACATCAGATGTTTTTACAGCTGTAACACCGGTCCTCAGAACGCGCTGGCCCTGGGTTTTTTGGCAGGTTGAACACACCTATGCCACTTACAGCTCCTAATAGCCTGTATGTGTATGAGGCCATAGAATAACATGGAGGGACATTTTTAAGCTGCAAAAAAAAAAATGTCTTATGCTGGTAAAACCAGTGCCCATAACTGCCGCCTATCAGTGCCGCCTCATCAGCACCCATCAGTGAAGGTGAAAAATTACTTTTTTACAAAATTTACTGACAGAAAATAAGAAAAGCTTTTTTTTTTTTCAACATTTTTGGTCTTTATTTTTTATAGGAAAAAATAAAAAAAAAAACAGAAGAGATTAAATACCACCAAAAGAAAGCTCTAAAGAAAATGATAAAAATGTCACATGGTTACAGTGTAGCATGCCTGCGCAATTGTCGTTCAAAGTGTGAGAGCGCTAAAAGCTGAAAATTGGCCTGGGCAGGAAGGGGGTGAAAGTGCCCCCCGGTATTGAGGTGGTTAAGGATCAAAACGTTGATCTGGGCATATAAATATCAAAAAATAAAATGTTGATTTCACAATAATTGGTTAGATAATCATAATTTTACCTTTCTGAGGAATGAAGTGAATGACACACACAGTGGGTGTGAGAAAGCCAGCATAAGTGAGAGACAGTGCGAGTGACAGTGTAAATGAGACATACTGTGTTTAAGGGGAAGGGAGAGAGGAGAGGGAGAGAGAGGAGAGGGGGAGAGAGAGGAGGGGGGAGAGAGAGGAGAGGGGGAGAGAGAGGAGGGGGGAGAGAGAGAGAAGAGGGCGAGAGAAGGAGAAGGGGAGAGGAGGGGGAGAGGAGAGAGAGAGGAGGAGAGAGAGGAGGGGGAGAGAGAGAGAGAGGAGGGGAGAGAGAGGAGGGGGAGAGAGAGAGGAGAGAGAGGAGAGGGGGGAGAGGAGGGAGGGGGAGAGAGGGAGGAGGAGAGAGAGAGGAGGGGAGACAGAGAGGAGGAGGAGAGAGAGAGGGGAAGGAGAGAGAGAGGAGGGGGGGAGAGAGGAGAGAGAGGAGTGGGGGGAGAGAGAGAGGAGAGTGGGAGATAGAGAAGGGGGAGAGAGAGAGAGGAGGGGGAGAGAGGGGGAAGAGAGAGGAGGGAGAGGGAGGAGGAGAGAGAGAGGGAGGGGGAGAGAGAGAGAGAGAGAGAGAGGAGAGAGAGAGAGGAGGAGAGAGGGGAAGGAGGGAGATAGGAGGGGGAGAGACAGAGGAGAGAGAGAGAAGGGAGAGGAGGAGGAGAGAGACAGAGGTGAAGGAGAGAGAGAGGAGGGGGAGAGAGAGGGAGGGGAGAGAGAGAGAGGAGAGAGAGTGAGGAGGAGAGAGAGGAGGGGGGAGAGGAGGGGTGAGAATGGAGGGGGAGAGAG